>JABSTQ010009916.1:112500-1334992 GCA_013358835.2 Ixodes persulcatus
TCAGCGGTTTGAACCAATGGGAACGTCACACGCGTCACCACTCCCCCTTCTCTTCCTCTCTCCAAGGCCCTGAAAAAGAAAGACACCTCCGGGTTTTTGTGAAAATGAGAGATCTAGTGCTTTCGCATTAAAAAAAGAAAGCATTACGATTAACATGGCCAGATGTAATTACCCAAAGTAGAGCGCACATGAAGGCACCCTAGCAAAGTCCATCGAGTGCGACGAAGTCAGGTTTTTTTTTGTTCTCTTCGTAGACTTAGATCTGCCAGTCGTCCTTCTTAAGATCCATTAACAAAAAGTGTCGGAAATGGGCCAGCCAGTCAAGTGTGTCATCGAAGCGGGGGAAAGGTAGCGTGATTCTTCGTCACCGCGTTGAGCGTCCCCGAGTCAACGCAGAAACAAGGCGTTCCATCATTTTTCTTAACCACTACGACTGGAGAGGTCAGGGGCCTGCTTTGAGGATGAATGAAGTCGTTGAGCATTCCTTGAACTTGCTCATTTATGCCCTTTCTTTCTTTTAAGAAGACCCGGTACGGCGGGCGATAAACCAGGAGCGCGTCGTCGTTGGCAACGAAACAATGCTCCGCGAAAACAGTTTAGGGCACTTTCGACGACGTCAAAAAATAGTCGCTGAACTCGGCGAGGAGATCCATCAACCGCAGTTCCACAATTAAGGGAAGCTTCGGCTTAATGGGGATATTTAGCGGGTCACTTTGAGAGCACACGAATTTGAAATCGGCAACGTTTTTTTTTTTTTTTTTTTTATGAACCATACGTAAAATTTAACATATTTTAGCGAATCGTAAAGCTGGCGAAACGGTGTAAACAATGATGTTGATTACGTTTGACCAGCTGAGCTATATACAAGTACACACGTGAAACATTGTGCGGCGTGCAAATACAAGGCTTGTGTTTTCGGCTTACGACGGATGTAACCGAGACGGTTGACCTAGCATTTATTGGTCGGAATTACCACACCTGCGAGGGCCAAATGGAGAGAGAATTACCTGAACAACCGTAAAAGTATTGTATTGTGTCTTCGTCATCTTGAACTTGAACTATCGTTCACATTGTCTGCTGTCGAACCAAATCACTTCGTCTGCTTACGGTCGCCGCGGCTGCTTGTCAACATCAGATCGCAGACATTTTAAAGCCTGTGTAGTTTACGAAATTTTCCATCAACTAACATTATGAGGAGTTCTTTAAATGACTTGGCTCCACCTCCGAAATGAGGCAAAGGAACATGATGGCAAATCACCTCCCGCTGTCGTTAGCCCAACGCTCGGCAGCTCCGGTGGAGTTGGTAACCAAACCGAAGATCATTTTTTTCTTACTCGAGTCGTGAACAGTGCTCTGTGCATTGCAGTAATGACTCCATGACTCCACCGGCTAGAGTGGGAGATACAAACGACAAAAACCTCCGGATGCCCCCAAGACTCGCGCGCGCATTTGTAGCGGTTTCGGCGTTGCGTTTGAGGATAAACCGTTTGTGTCACAACGACTCGCTAAAACTCCCTAATGCCGAGATTCAGTAGCAGCGTAGTGTCCTGGCGAGATGGCGTGGTTCCTTTATAAATTGCGGTGACCACGGTGGTGTTGCGGAGTTTCTTGACGTGACCCACAGCGGCATGTTTTGTGAGATGATGGATTTCCCGTTGAAAGTTCATTCATTTTTACCATAGTGAATACATCTTGTAGTTTTCTAATGCAACTGGCGGCGCCTTTTCCTCTTCTTAGACACTGCTGTACCTTGCCTTCGGGAAAGACGTTACTGCAAGTAACTGTGTTTGTAACAACGGGTTCGAAAACCCTTGATCGCAGCAGCAGGCTCACGTGGTCGGCGATAACTAAGACAGCGGCTCCCGTCGTCTGTCTACCTCCTGAGTGAGGACATTTCTTTTCTAGCCTCAAACAGTTCGCTCCGAGGTCGTTGACTTCGACGTATTAACACAGAAATTCCATTTCAAGAATGATGTCCCCTGCGGAGAGTAGTATGGCGAATTTCATGGGGCCAATCTCACCATTGATCTCAACACGCACAATGCACATTCTGACGGGTGTAATCAGGTTTCGATGGCGGTTAACATTGGTTGACAAACCCACGGCGTCGTAATGTGAGAGCTTCCTACTCCTAAGAGAGCAGTTCGCGCCTGTGCCCACCAGTCACAATGTGTTGTTACCTTTATAATGACGCTAAGAGTTTTCGGTACTTTCAAGAAAAGTCGTTTCGATGCCAATCGTACTTTGAGGGGAATTTCAACGTTCGTGAAGGTTCTTTGTTTCGTTCGCCTTTCTCATATCTACCTGTAGAGGTTGCAGCGTTTTGTTTTCCCAGTGAGGTTGGAGCGACGATAGCTTCTTGCGATTGGGCCTGTGCATCGACGAAGCTGGATATCGCCGTGACAATTACAGGAACGTATGGCGAGGCGGCGGCGGAGGAGACCGAGGTCGTCACAGGTACTGGACAATCTCCCGCGTTCATTGTCCATAACCTGGGCCTGGATCGTTCGGGTGGAAGCCACGAAACCCTCATTGCCGGTAGGGGTAACGGCGGTAGACGTGGTGAGGTTCCCGCAGTGGTTGCACTGTGGCTGGTGGTCGGCCGTTCTCTACACGTCGGTCTTCCACGCGCAGGTGGTTCCGAGCGGATGCACTGGGCTTTTTCGTCTTGGTGATGGCATGCTCTTGCTTCAGCGTGTCCCGTCGAGGCGGCGCCGAGTATTGGCTGGTCACTGCTGGTGGTATCTTCGCAATTCCGGCCTACTTTACCGAAGGGGCTTCCTCCAGTGATAATACTGCGTCGATGGGAGCCTACAGCTAAACTGCTCGCTTTAATTCCTGTCGTACCATTTAGGCAATGTCTAGACGGGCCGGGTAATCGGCAGCACGCAGCACTTTTCAGAACTCCTCCCGGATAACGTCGAGGGTCAATTCTTGAATGCCCGGAAGGAAGCCAGTGCCGGAGTCGAGGCTAGCCAACGTGGGGTTAACGATTTTGTGCAGTCGCTTGTATTGGGTAGCACGATGTTTGTGGTCTCCCTCACGAAAGTCACGACGTCGCAGACGGGTGTCGCACGAGGCACCGATGACGTTTCCTTTTATTCTTTTTTTATTCCTCGCTCAAGGATATTCATGTTGTTCGCATCTTGCGCGTAGGTACCCGCGTGGTTCAATAGTCACAAGACGTCTTCGATGAAGATAAAGAACTCTTTATTTGGTGATCGTATGGAGCAGTTTTTCAGCGGGTTACCGAAGCTACATGCGCGAAAACACGCAGCATAGCTGCTATTTGCACGTTTTGCGGGAGGTAATTGATGCTTTGTAGTTTTCGAACAAGAGCCGGCCTATTCCATTCAGTGAGAATAATAATAATTGGGCTTGTGTGGATATTTATACAGCGTGTAGTTGTTCTGCCATTTAAAAGTTGAATCCAGTGGGAAGAAAATGTGCTGGACGTTTGGCTTCGCTGTCCATTGGTTATGCCGTGCAACCCGTTCATACTCCTGTATCCAGTCGTCAACGTCTTCGTAAACTTTGCCATGGAACAGCGTCGGCGAAAGTGGAGCAGCGGACAAAAACACGGAAAGGGGGGGGGGGGGGGGGGCGTGCAATAGCAAGGGTCTTTGTCGGCTGGCCATAGAAAACATCTCCGGGTTCGTCGCTTCTTTCTTGGTTTTTCCACAAATAGATCAAAGTGTGGCGGCTGGCCTTGAGGCATGCTAGGGCGCCGTCTGACTTCAAAGAAGTAAGTTTTCTGGGGCTTAAAACCTACCTGGTCCGGCGGCTGTTTGCGGGCGTAGGAGGAACGTGGGCATAGAAAGTTACCTTACACCTCAACCAGAAATGTCGTAGATGAAAAATTCTCGACAAGTGTAAAACTTAAAAATGGAGGCTTAATCGGTTAACTTCTAACAGAATCAAAAGAAATAACGAACACTTAGCAAAAAAAAAAGCTAGCATCGCCGTGTAGGGGTGACGGCTGGTTAGCGCGAAAGTGCCTGACTCGGCAAGGTTATGTCGGCCTCCTTATATAAATGCTGTCCCAAGTCACCAGGCATGATCTAAAATGGACCGTCAAAATCGACGCCTGCATATTCCAATCTAAAGTTTTCGTCCAAAGTGTATTTCACAGATTTGTTTTTCTTGTAAAATTACCAAGCGTCGCTACCTTTTTGTAAAGTAATAGGGCAAAGAAATTTGCTCGGGTCAACGGCAGGCGGCGATGCAGACGACCAAGTCGAGTAGCGGGGGCGCGTTAGGTGCACGTATTGCTAGATGACGTCGGAAGCAGCGCCGGGAAATGAGCCGACCAGCGAAAGAACACAGACGAAACGCAGACAAAATCAGTTGAGAGCAAAAGTGTCAACGTCATGCAGACGCGTTGTTCTTTACTTTAAGATTTGTTTTTATTGTCCGGAGGTATGTTTTAACCAAAAGTAGATTACAAAAATGTTATGTTCATTTTAATAAACCACGGTGGTCCCGAGCCATGGTTTATTAAAATATGAGCATCAAGCGCGCCCGGCAGTCGACTTTGTCGTCTGCGTAGCCGCCCGCCCTTGACCCTGGCAAGTTTCTTGGCGCTATTTTTTAGAGAAAGAAAGCTATGCTTTGTAAATTTACAAGAAAAAACAATCTGTAAAATACTTTTTTGACCAAAAGTTTAGAAAGCTACGTGCAGAAGTCGATTTCTAAGGTCCAAAACCTGATGACTCAGGACACCCTATTACTCTAATTATCTCAAAAATTCGGCCTAGTTGTTTGAGCGTGACGATGGAGTGACACTGACTTGGCAAGACCGCGTTGGACTATTTTTCTAGTGCACTGGGTTTCTCAAACATTCAGACTAAATTGTTCGGGCGCCTTACCTTTGTTTTAAAAGGAAACTGCGATCAATAATTTTAAGTTTGGTATTACGACTGTTTTCAGCTGAAGTCGTGTCCCTGAATCACAAGAAAAACATCGTTTCGATTATGTGTGAATTTTTCTAAATATTATGGCTCATAGTTTTCTTTCGGGCGTCTACAGCAAAACGAAAACTATGTGCTAGAGGGAAGGTACACTAATCAGTAGCCATAGCGCCGCGACATGATGTCACCGTGGTGCTCCGATGTGTTGTACAACGTGGGGAATATACCACACCTGCGCCCCGACAATACGTCACGGGTGCTGCGTCTGTGTTCATTAACTAAGCTATAACCGCTTGCCGCGAGCCAAAAGAATAGTTTGTCTCATCCTTAGGATTTTTTTTTTTTTTAGATTAGGCGGCTTCTCTTTGACCTAATATCTTCGCTGTGATCATGCTTCGTACCACTAAAGCGATACCTGTCGTTTATTTGGGTTTCGTTTTCGAGTAAAACGGGATTTGATTGATTGATAATTGAAGGTTCTATGGCACAAAATGCAACTTAGGCCAAAGTGCGCCAAACTATAAAAGGTGATTTCATCTGAAATCGAGCCAGAAAAAATATATGTTCCGCAGAAAATTCAAAAAAAAGTATATGTCAATGCAAAAGGTGTCACTAGAATGAAACTACAAGTTAGAACTACGGCCAATTGTGTAGTTCTTAAATGTTCTACTTCAAAAAGGCAGAGAGTAGGTCTTGCTGTTTTTGCAGTTTTCTCGAGTGACATATTTTGATGTCCCGAAACTTAAATATTATTTTTGTTTTTCACAACAATTATAACCATTTTGTACTGCTTAAGGCTTCGCACAGTGGCTATAGTTCTTTGAAAGTGTGTTTATTATTTTATGAAATAAAAAGAGACTTTCACCTTTGACAATATCATGCCAAGGTTGGGTCAAGCTAGCTTTCGATGTACAATTAGTTAAGCCACAAGAAACATATATTAAACGAAATCTTGTATCTAAACCTTTGCAAGAATTATATTTTATTTACCTTTAGTTTATACAGGAAAAACAAAACAAGTGAACACTTTAAAATAAAACCTAAAAGTACTAAATTCAACGTCACTTAAAAAATGGAATTTCTAGCTTTTTTCTGTTTTTAAATAAATAGCTTGATCTGTTCTCTTTTATACAATGAATGTTTTTTGACATAGGTGGTTTCGTCATATTAAGCTGTGCGTTTTAAAAGAAGGCAATTCAACCTCAATTCTCAGATGAAAATATGTGGGCCGTTGTCAAATCTTTTACGTTACTATTATATATATGCTTGGAGCACCATAGTATACATGATACTTAGTTCATGTGCCATTTAGTATAAAGGAGGCCCAACTAGTATGTTATAATAATTTTAAAAAGTGCATGAACATGTCCACTTTACTTATCAAATCTCAAGATTCTCACCTTTTTGATGCTATAGCATTACAAAGTTACCACAGATTTCTTTCTATGTATGTCGCGTCTAACGTAGTCAATTTTCCGCTAAACTTAGCGGAATATTGACTTTATGTGTCCTAAGCGCCAATTCAGGTTCCCCGCTAAACTTATCAGAAAAGGGACGCAACGAGACTTATGTACCAATTCAGGTTCTTTGCTAATTTTGGCGAAAGAATTGTTCAACTCAGTAGGGACTTTTCGTGGTGCGTTTTCGCCGTCTCTCAACGCTCTCCGCAACCCGCTACGATACCTGGAACGCTATAGTCAAGGCTATCGCCACGCAGGCGCTGTAGCGAGTTCCTTGTTGCGGAGGGCTTAGCGGAGGGGGAAAAGCGGTCTACGATTGACTCACAACTCATTTTACATATTTGTCTTCTACGTCTGGAACTACCGAATTACTTGAATCACGCGCACTGATCTCCTAGACGCCAATAATTTGTTTTTTTTCTTTTTCTGTCAAATTTAGTTTCATGATTCCAGACGATATGTTCGTCTTCGATGATTTCTGTGCCTACCAAAAAAGTACATCATAGAAAGTGAGCCTCGCAACCACAATCAAGGTAGAGCATGTCGACGTGGCCAGGGTTATGCCCAGGCTCCGAGAACACAAAAACAATATTACAATAGCTAACTCTGGCCACCTGTGTATACAGTGATATGATTTTGAGTCCGAGGTTCACTTGTCATGTTGTACACCTTTAGGCAGGCACCGTAATCATATAATGAGGGAAAATATTGAAGCTGAACACATCATCATGAATTAAGAAAACTGTATTAGTACGCCATTCTAAAATTTCACAGAAAAAGATCAAATTTTTTTTGCGTCTGGGAGGTAGGTGCGAGTGATTCGGGAAATTCGGTAGTTCGAGACGTAGAAAAAGACAACGCACATAAAAATAGATTTTGAGTCAAGGCTGTTCGTTTAATTTTTTCTTTCTTTTTCGTGTGTACGGAGTTAGATCACGGTGTGAGTGCACGTTTGCAGTAGTGCGCTGTACTGTGCTAACATCTCAGATTGCCCGCTAAATTTAGTGGAAAAGTTTCCTTTCCGTGACCTATACACCAATTCATGTTCCCAGCTAAATTTAGGGAAAAAGGGACCTGAACTCACCTTTGCACCAGTTCGTGTTCGCCGCTAAATTTAGGGGGGGCGCAACACCTGCCCGTGCGTGCAAAGTTAAAGCTATCGCTTTCATAGAAACTTACCCCTGTGGTTTCTACAAATTTAAATCCACCGTCAATAAAAAAAAAAAAAAAAACTTACTGAAACGAGACAAGAATTTTTTAATTATTTCACACAAAAATAGGAATTTAATAGTTACGAAGCATAAGCATCATTTCGATACACGAAGCTAAAACTTCTTAAATTGAGGTAAGTTTAGGGTTAAAAATGTCAATGAGTTTTAATTCCAGGTGATAGAAATAGCCTTGCAGTCGCCCTGCATGTGACGCGAAATCAGAATGATTGACATGGAATGTGCGAATATAACGAACATTTCTATCGGGTACATAATAGTCAAAAGATGAGACCGGAGAGCTAATATCCTAGTATTAATGTATGCATTTAAACAAGTATACAAGATCGTGTTAAAAAAATTGCCTAATTTAAGGTTAGTAATTTTCAATTGCTTAAGTACTTTGTCTCTGTCATGTGAATCATGTGAAGGAGATCTGAAATTATATATTCTGTCACGTTTCACAATTTTGGAAGCTCTTAGACTGAGGCTGTTCTAAATCATTAGGCAGAAGTAATGCTATTTTAGAACTATTGTTCGGTAAAGCACGAAGAGAAGGAAAGTATTAAAAATTACTTCCTAAATCAGGCAACTGCACCGAGAAGACGTAAACATGAGCTCACAGGGAATGACACATGAGTGGAAGTTCAGTTTGGAGCAAAGTATCACTCCGAGATATATCGCAATCATAATGCGAAAAATCAACGAATATCCTAAGACGTACAGAAAATGTTTTGAATTAGACTTACGTACGAAATATATTGCATTTGTTTTTTCAGTGGTAAGATAAAGGCTGCGGTCCCAAGCCGGCCAAGTGGTCAAACAGGCCATTAGTTCAACCTCTATATGTCGGTACTCATCCGTGTGGCCAGAAAACTAGCTCGTGGCGAGGATGTTCCTGTTCTGCTCTTCATTTTTTTTTTCTTTCTGCTGCTCGTCCGTGCACGTTCAGCGCTCTGCGCATGCTCTCGCTGACACATCTGCCAGCAAATGTGCCCGTGGTGCTAGCAGGGCCGAGTTCACCCAAAAGTGGAGCTCCGCTAGCTCATCGACCCGAGCCAGAGGGCCAAGCTGGGCAAATTTCGTTTTATGATACTGGCTTTGTTCCGCGCTGCAGGGTTGGCGAAGGGATTTTGTTAGAGGCTTACTAGCCAGTAGCCATTGTTTTAACTATTGAATGATTAAAAGAAAATTCAGTCAATCTAAGAAGAATGCTATGAATTTATAAGAAATATGTATAAGATATCAGGCCCGTAGCCAGAAATTTTTTTCGGGAAGGGGAGGGGGGGGGCACTTTCTGAGGCCTCGACTTCCAAGCATTGGAAGAGGGTGGGCCGGGTGATGTAGAGATAAAAACGCATCGGTCGAGCCGCCAGGGCCCTGAGATCTTTCTGAGCAACAAAGAAATTTACTCTCTGATTTGCGGGCTCGTCACCATTCGCAAGGCTTTTATAATCTCCCTCTTGACGCGGTCACGAAGATTTACCAGCATCGTCGTGAGTCGGGAGCGCAGCCGCGACATTCCCGTCTTTGCGTGCCTATGGGGTGCTGATTATTGGGTGCGGCGTCGTTTACTTCTTTGTGATGCTCCCGGAGCTGGTCGTTTACGCAGCGACCCGTTTGGCTGATGTGGGCCTGAAAAGTTCAGCTCAGTCGTGGTGAACCTGTTAGCATGATCTTGGTGCGGGAAGGCGGCAAGATCAAGGCGCTTTCTGTTTACCGTCTTGAACAGGTCTTCCAGCCTCGGTTTAAATGCGCCCCCCCCCCCTGCAAAAAAAAACAAAAAAAAAACTGCATCTGTGTCAAATTTTAAGGCGACGTACTTAACCAGTGGGCTAGCGTGTGCATGTTCATAACTCGAACCGATGTGTTTGTAAAAAGCAAGAAGAGAAAGAGAGCCTTTTGCTTGACATCCGCGAAGCCATCCTAAAGCACCCCCCTTCCCCCCCTTCCCCCCTGGCTACGGGCTGTAAGCCATGCCTTGTCAGCATTTTGCGATTCAAAGAATTTTCGAACGACATAAACGCTCAAATTCATTTTCGCTTTAAGTCAGAGCATAGCTGACAAAACAGGTAAATAAGACGAATCAAGAAAAGACAAAAAAAAAAAAACACCACGTCACGAAGCTCGACGTCGTTTACTGCGTTTTTGTCACCGCTTCAAGCAATCGAGCCCCAACAATGCACCAAAACCTCGCACGTTTTTATGCGTGTTTCTGCTTGTGTACCTTGTAGTCTTTGACTAGATTTTAATTTATGATAAGACGAGCAATAGCAGACTCTTTTTTTAAGACGGGTGTTCAGAGGGGTGCTCCATAAAACTCATCACTTTGATAATAGTTTGATTAAACTTGACTACAAATTATCTGACCTTAAAAATAACCACCCGAATATTGTTGATATAGTACGCCAAAGTCGAAAAATCCCCATGTTGAAGAAAAGAATAAAAGCCCTTTTTTTTAGCCCCACTGAACTAAACTTAAAAATTGCTTGGCTAGTGGGTGGCAGATTTCAAAGTGATTTTTATTAGAGATTTTGAGTTTTTTTTTATTATAAAATAAGCCGATTGATAATTTGATGTGGAAAGAATATACCTACGTATTTCATGTATCTGTATACACATTTTCTGTTTGAATAGAACAGAAATGGAGAATTTCACATCAGCGCTGACATTGTATGTTAATGAATGTGATCTCAATTATGTCAATGTGAATTATCTCTATATTAAGCTTTTGATGATGTTTATATTACTTATTGTGATTACGATGATTAGCTAATGAAACTTTAAATATTTTTTTTATAATTGCATTTTATGCTCACACTAGCCTGCGCAGCATCGACTGCTCTAAAAGAGGGGCGAACGGCCTCGTCAGACGAGTTTTAAATGCGAAAAGATTATTGGCACATTTACGCGAAACTCCGGGCTCGTCGGCGGCGTAACCAAGTGATGGAACCAAAAATGGTTGATGGCACAGAGAGTAGAAACACGAAAAGATGCTCGGACTGAAGTCTAATTTTTTACGAAGGTTCCTTTAAACGAAGCAAAATAATGGCTTTGGAAAGAAACTTTGGTACGTTCCAATCTGAGTGGGAATCAAACCCGGGCCTCGGGAGTGCGAAACGGGCACGCTTTTCCGAATTCAGGGCGGCTCCACGGTTCTGACTAAAGGTCTGCCTAGTGTGGGCGTCGTTGCTCACGTCACGTAGCGGCCATCTGGCTGACTAAAGGTGTGTTGCAGTGAGTGCGTCATTGGGCACGTGACGGCGCAGCCAATGGGGAGGAGGTGTTGCCACGTCATGAATGTATAAAATGAGCGCGCTGCCTCCCGCGCGTCACACACCGAACCAGCAGAAGGAACTTTAATGCATGTCGCAAACATTTCACCGAAAAGATTAGAGTGCTTTCGCAATCACACACGTAAAAAAATCTGAAAGTGCGATACACATGCGCCTCTAAACTGCCTGTTCCGACGTGCGAACTGCCGGAACGACGTTCGGGGGCAAGGGTTTTCGTAGAACCGGAGAGGGTCGAAAACCCTCGCCTCCGAACGTCCCTCCGGCAGTTCACACGTCGGATCAGACAGTTGTGATGTGCATGTGTTTCGAGCTTAAGTGTTTCCGCCGATTTTTTAGTGTGTTCTTTTGTCGCAGCCTTTTAGACTCACGTATGTCTGGAAATAAAGACGAATATTAATTAATATTAACTCACGCACACTTGTTGTCGTAATGTTTATTTGTATTTTTACAACACGTATAGACCGACACGCTGTTTACAAACAAGCTCCCGTTTGCCCACGAGCTGTGGGCACTGCGCGAGCGAAGAAGGAAGCTTTGAAACTTTCCTTTTTTAATGTCTCAGTCTCGGGCTAAGAAAAAATGGTTAGGAAACCAATTTTGCGTGAGGTGAAGCTTCTGCGCAGGCGCCGTGGTGACAACAGCACCACCGCAGAGGCGTGACGTCAAAGCCGCCTGTCGGTCTATACGGGAGAACCGCCAAATGGTCCGAATCATCCAAGCAGTCTTGGGCACTAACTAATCGCTAGTGACGCGTCACCGTAACTAGTTACTTTTTCAGTAAATTGTAATTGTAACTCGTTACTGCTTAGTGAAGAGAACTTGTAACTGTAACACAGTTACTATTTTTCGAAAGGAACTATAAAAGTAACGTCGTTAGTGTTACTTCTCAGATTTATGTGAACACGACAACCAAATCGCCTCGCAACTTGTGAAAGAGTCCCAAGCCCTGGTGCGGACAGGACACAGCAAAAACGGCCACAGAAAGCGTCTGGAGAAGGACGGCAAAAATAAAAATATGAACAAACTTAATTTTGGGTGACCTTGCATGACCAAGCTAGTCCCGCCAACTGGGAGGATGGGGACGTTTGTGTCAGTACCAGCCATGAATGCCCACAGCGCACGCAGATGTAACAAAGCGCGGCATAATTAAGGCGTTTTTTATTTCTTCGTCCCGTGGAGGGAGCGAGTGCTTTTTGCAGAGGACAGTTCTTGGTGATTGTCGCCCCTAACGCCCGCAGGGTTAGAGGCGTCTTCGTGCCGCCAAGCATAAGTTTTCTGCCCCTCTAATTTGAATCGTCCAACTCCAGATACACTCTTGCAGGGTCTCGACTTCAGGTACATTTTCTCGCATTTTTTTTTCTTACAGCCGAATTAACGGCTTTGTTTTCCGTCACCCACTTGCTTTTTCTCGGGTCCCGCCACTTGAGAAAGAGTATTTCCTCAAAACGTCTGTGTCATTCTGCTTTTTGTGTTTTTTTTAATGGAAATCTCGCTTTTAGATTGGACCAGGGGAACATGGCATCAGTTGACATAAAAATTCAAGTCGTGGGCTTGCGGGTCATCCCTTTTATATCGGGTGGTGATATAGAGGAGCACACTCGATCTGGTTAAGAAGTGACGGACAAAAGGCAACAGCCGTTTAGAGTTCTACACGCAGTAGTCGTTTGTACCCAGATCAGTGCTTATTTCAACGGATGACGGTTGCTGCAACATTGCTCTTCAAGTTTTTAAGGAAAGCTTCGTGTTTCGTGAAACATTGTGCGCACGCAGTAGACCACAATTGGACCAACGAGTGAATTGGAGTGGCATAAGAAAACATCTACAAAGCTAATTTCAATTTATGAGATATTAATATTGACTTCAAATTTTCATGATTTATGTTGCTTCAGTTCAATTTTTTCTTTATTAAAAAAAAACGAAATTAAGTTTGACCGATTGCAAACTAGCACCATGATTGGGTATACACGAGATGTGGACGCGTGCCGTTGTGTTCGAGTACGCCTTATGGTGGTCGCTCTTATTATAAAGTTCTTCATGGACGAGCTCTCTCCTATGCTAAAAGTGTGAAAAAATGAAATCACCTGTAATTTTGCCAAAGAAGAGACACTAAATTCTTTATCACATAGTGAATTTACTCGGATACTGGCTTAAATGATGATCTGAGCTATTCATGATAAAAATTGAAATAGGAAGAACCAAAGATATTAAAATTGATGATTAAGAAACTTAGTTTCTCAAAATAATCGGATTCACTGCCGCGAACAACACAGTGTCTTTTAAGAAATCTATACAACATAAAAGGCATATAAAGGAACATTTCTGTTGAATGTTTTCCCATATTTCTTATAAAGTAACGACGAAGTAACGGCGTTACATTAGCGAAGTAACTGTAACTGTAACAAGTTCCTTTTCAATTTTGCAACTGTAACTGTTACAAGGTTGCTCTTTTTGCCTGGGTAACTGTAACTATCACACTGTTATATTTTAGCAGTAACGTGCCCGTGACTGCAACCAAGGCACGGATGTCCCAGGGTTCAAGTTCAAACTAGGGCTGGGCGTCAATTTTGATCAAATAAATAATAAATTAATAAATTTTGTACATTTCCATGTAATTCAGTTCTTAAAGAAGGTCAAAATTACATTTTTTCGCCTTTGTTGAATTTGCGATATACGACAAAATTTAGCATTTCAGATTTTAAATCAACTTTGATGTGTGTTTGAGAACAATCAAAAGACACCCACACTCACAAATTATTTCTTCAGCCGCAGAAGCAAGAAAGTTCATTAATACTTTCCAATAATAAAGAATTTCTTTGATTGTTCACAATCGTCGCAGCTGCGCTAAACGGACAATCGCATGGCGTTGTAGTGGCTGGGCACATATAGCCATATCAAGTTCTTTTCAGCTACACAACTCGCTCCTACAATTACTTTAGGTAAAATTTTCACCTAAAATTTGCCTTCATACAGGCGTACTCGTACAGGTCTGCGTGGTGAAATCATACAAGTTTGGATTTTTTTGTTAAAATTTAGCGGATTAAATTCTTAAAAATTTAATCGCCTTCAAAGCAATAATTGATTCAACGGTGTGTTATTCGATCAAGGGTCCAAACGTAAAACAGGAAAGAACAAGCATAACGTAAGCACCTGTGTAAATGGACCTTTAGGATCAGCGCTCCTTTAGACACCATCTGTAACAAACGCGAGGTACTCGTAAAAGGGGGTTAAATAATGGTTCCAATTATTAAAGCGTGAAGCACATCTGAACAAGAATCGCATCGCGTCGTGCCGACTCTATGACGTGACCCAATGCCTTGCCGTCCCGCGTGCAGTTTGCTATGTTTACTCTGCTAGGTGGCGCGATTACACGCGATTTTTTCTTACACGTTTTTCAGGCTTCAGTCTGTTGATGACGCTTGCGACGGAGCTTGATTAGTCGTCGAAATATCTCTTTTAATGGCCGGCTCCGTCGAGGCGTGGTGACATTCTTCTTAGAGCGCAGCTCTTAGGCGCCCGTTTCCGGCTTGAGCGGCGCCGGCGTCGCCGTCGGCGTAGCCGCGCGGTGCATGATGGGTAAATTTCCCCGCTAAATTTAGCGGAAAATTTTCCCCGCTAAATTTAGCGGAAAAAGTTTCCCCGCTAAATTTAGTGAAAAAATTTCCCCGCTAAATTTAGCGGAAAAATTTTGAAGCTAAATCTAGCGGAAAATTTTCCCCGCTAAATCTAGCAGAAAATTTTCCCCGCTAAATTTAGTGGAAAATTTTCTCAGCTAAATTTAGCGGAAACATTTTCCCGTTAAATCTAGAGAAAAATTTTCCCGCACAATTCAGCGGAAAATTTTCCCCGCTAAATTTAGCGAAAAATAATCCCCGCTAAATTTAGCGGGAAATTTTCCCGCTAATTCTAGCAGAAACATTTCCCCGCTACATTTAGCGGGACATTTTCCCCGCTAAATCTAGCGGAAAATTTTTCCCGGTAAATTTAGTGGAAACTTCTCCCCGCTAGAATTTAGCGGAAAACTTTCCCCACTAAATTTAGTCGAAAAATTTTCCCGCTAAATCTAGCGGAAAATTTTCGCCGCTAAATCTAGCGGAAAATCTTCACGCAAAATCTAGCGGAAAATTTACCCCGCTAAATATAGCGGAAAAATTTTTCCCGCTAAATTTAGCTGAAAATTTTCCCCGTTAAATTTAGCGGAAAATTTTCCCTGCTAAATCTAGCGGAAAATTTTCCCCGCTCAATTGAGCGGGAAATTTTCCCCGCTAAATCTAGCGGAAAAATTCCCCCCCTAAATTTAGAGGAAAAATTTCCCACCCTAAAAATTAGCAGAAAATTTTGTCCGCCCCGCCCCCCCAACCCCCTTGAGGGCACGTGACTCCCACGCAACGTGACCGCCCCCCCCCCCCCCCCCCCCGAGGTTGCGTGCCCCCCACCCCCCCGTGCCTTCCCCTCCTCCTCAAGAGCTGCGCTCTAATTCGGCGTTACAGGGAGTTGTAAACAGCTTTCATTTTTTAGAGCGCAGCTCTTAGGCGCCCGTTTCCGGCTTGAGCGGCGTCGGCGTCGGCGTCGGCGTCGGCGTCGGCGTCGGCGTAACCGCGCGGTGCATTATGGGAAATATCCCATAATGCACCGCGAGAGCCCCCCCCCCCCGGGGTCACGTGACCCCGGGGAGGGGGGGGGGGTCACGTGACCCGGGGGGAGGGGTCAAATGACCCCAGGGGGAGGGCTCGCGCGGTGCATTATGGGGCATTTCCCATAACGCACCGCGCGACCCCCCCCCCCTCCCCGGGGTCACGTGACTCCCCCCCAACCCCTGAGGAATTGAAGAATGAGGGGAGGAGAATGAGGAGGAGGGGTATACCCTCCCCTGATTACCCTTCCTTCCTCCTCCTCAAGAGCTGCGCTCTGATTCGGCGTTACAGGGAGTTGTAAACGGCTTTCAATTTTTCTTTCGTGCTCGATCCTCTTCGTTCTTCCCTTTTTCTCCTAGCGTTAACTCGACACCGTCACATGCCGCCACCTCAAAAAGGCGTCGACCCGACGTACACAATACGTAAAGAAACTGGTGTTATGAAGACATTTAAAACGCACACAAAACACGCGATAGTTGCAAGAGCTGTACACGTATAAAACAGTATTCAAGTACACGCAAAACACAATCGTCCCATGCGGTAATTGCAAGTCCTGTACACATATAAAACAACATTCAAGTACACACACGACACAATCGTCCCAAGTGATAATTGCAACTCCTGTACAAGTATAAGACAGTGTTGTTTTGAACAGTTTTAGGAGAGGGAAAATTCCGCAACAGGCTATAGATACGGTTTCAGTTTTTCTACGTGCACGATGTCCCGCCCTGAACCACCATCGAACTCTATTTCATAATTCACCGGCGATATCTTGGCCACAACTCAATGAGGTCCAGTGTACATTAACCGTTTTTTAAGCCCCACTGTCGGGGTCCTCAACAGCACCAACTGGTCTCGTTCTAACGTTATGTCAGTTCGGTGTTCGTCAAATAGTCTCTTCTGCTTCTCCTGAGCCAACTTGATGTGTCGTGCAGCCAATTTACGCGCTTCGTTAAAGCGCTCACGCACGAGCACCACGTATTCGGAGCTGTCTTGCAGTTCTTGCAGCTCTTTCCAGTTATAAGCCACATCCAAAGGGAAAACAGGGTCGCGTCCATACAGAAGGAAGAAAGGAGAAGTACGAACTGTCTCCTGATATTCTGTGTTATAGCAGAACACTATATAGGGCAAAACATCAGCCCACTTCTCTCCAGATGAAGTGGCGATTCACATCATCTGTTTCAGCGTTTTGTTGGCTCGTTCGACGAGGCCGTTGGCTGGTGGTTGATAAGCTCTAGTCGTAGCGTGACGCATACCACGGTACTTGAGGTAATCGAAAGTTGATCTGACAGTCCTCTGTGTGCCCCTGTCTGTAACTAGTACTGTGGGGCATCCGTGCTTGAGGATAATTCTCATCTCGATGGACTTGTGCACCGTGGAAGCCTCAATGTTACGAACAGCTTCCGCCTCAACAAACTTGGTTAGGTTGTTTATGGCAACTATGACAAAGTTGTACCTTCGTGAAGCCTGGAAGAGCCCAAATATATCGAGTCCAACTATATGAAATGGCACATCGACTTCAATTGGCGGCAGCAGTCTGTAAGGGCACGTCGTAGTAATCTTCATTCGTTGTCAAAGCTTTTCAACCGTTGGACCTCCAGATACAGTCGAGGCCAGAAATATTTACTGTGGATTTTCTCGTAAGTGCGACGGATTCCCATGTGTGCTACGAATCGACTTCCATGAAATTCGTGAAGTACTTCCGCTCGCTTCGTCGCCGGCAAGCATGAAACAAATCGTTCATGCGTTGGTCCTGCATACCTTCTGTACAATACATGAAAAAAACAAATTGTTTACTTGCTCCGTTCTGCTGCTTTTTTGTACCAGCCTTTTTCTGCAGTATCTGTATGATTTTTTTTTGTACAGAATGGGTCCTCCTTCTGCTCAGAGGTTAAGTTGGGCTCTTTGACCTCAAACACATCGCAGGATCCGGGTCCTCCCAGTCTCTCCCGAGCCGTTGGTGCACGAAGGTTCCCCTGAGCAGAAGCGGCTTGGAATACGGGACAGACAATCGGGGGCAGTGTGACATGCGCCAGACATGCACACAACTTCAAAGTCGAATTCTTGCAGCAGGAGAGACCACCTGAGCAAGCCTTGGTTTCCCTCGTTGTAACGAAGAACCCAGCAGAGCGCATGGTGATCTGTAACAACATAAAACTTTCTGCCCATTAGGTAGGGATGTAGCTGTTCCAGGGACCACTTAACTGCAAGGGCCTCAAGTTCAGTAGATGTGTAGCTCTCTTCAGCTCCGTGAAGAGAACGGCTGAGGTATACAACAGGCCTATAATCCCCAGTTTCATCTTCCCGGAGGAGGATGGCGCCGAGGCCGGTTCTGGAAGCATCAGTGTGGAGCTGTAGGCCGTATTTATAGTCTTCGGAGAAGTGGTTTAAGACGGGAGGTCCAGATAAAGCAGATTTCAGTTCATGGAAGGCGTGTTCTTGTGGAGCACCCCATGTGAAGGCTTCTTCTTTTTTCAGGAGCTTTCTCAAGGGGGCTGCCATGGCACTATGGTTCCAAAAGAACTTTCGGAAATAGGACGTCAGTCCCAAGAATGATTGAACTTCAGCCGCAGTTCTAGGAACGGGAAATCGCGTTGCGGCATCGACGTTTTCTGGATCAGGTGCAATACCTTTCTGTGATACAATATGTCCAAGCTAAGTCAATCTGGTGCAAAAAATGGCAGTTCTGCGGTTTGAACTTGAGATTTGCTGCCTGAAAACGCGCGAAAATATTTCCCAGTTGTCCAAGGTGTTCTTGAAACGTTGTGCTGTAAACAATGCAGTCGTCCATGTAGACCAGTGCGTTGCGATAATTTAGATCACCGATAATGGCGTCTACAGTTCGCTGACACGTTGCCGGTGCCCCTTTTAACCCGAACGGCATTCTCAGAAATTCATACAGCCCCCACTGCGTAACAAAAGCTGTCTTAGCGGTGTCACCAGGTTCCACCTTTATTTGATAGAACCCTGAAAGGAGGTCCAAAGTTGAGAAATACTTGCTCCCACTCAATGCCGCCAGAGCATCATCGATTCGTGGTAGTGGGTAGACAACGTTTTCAGTTACAGCATTTAGCTTCCTGTAGTCCACACACATCCTTGACGACTTGTCCTTTTTTGAACTAGAACGAGTTGTGATGCCCAGGAGCTTTTGGAGGGCTGGATAAGTTTTGCATCCATAAGGTCTTTTATCATTGCTTTGACCAAATCTCTTTGAGCATGTGAAATTCGCCTTGGGTATTGCGCAATTGGATTTGCATCACCAGTAGAAATGGAATGTTTCTCTATCCTACAAGATCCCAGGTGTGCAGTGTCGGTTGCGAAATCGGAACGATAATACTTCATCAACAGTTGTTTTACTGCCTCCAGCTTTTCGGAGTTCAGAGAAGCCCCCATGTTGAAGCTCGACTCATCAATTATTATCTGCTGCGTTTTGTTGCGGACTTTCGGCACATCTTCCTGGTTTTCAAGATCAGAAAAACTGAAACATTGCAGGACTGATTCCCATTCGATGAGAGTCAAGTCCACCGCTTCAACAGCTTCTACTTTTTCTGCTGCTCCTAAAGATGCCCTCCAAGGTACTTTGGATGGCCTCAAGGAAAAGTTTGTAGCCAAAAGTTTGAAAGTCTTTGTTCCTGCATCGATAGCTGTCGGTTGCAGTTCCAACAGGTACCGTCCAATAGCTGATTGAGAACCTGTTACGTATAAGATATCACTACTCTCACTGTCTGGGACTTCCAACATAACTTCGATGACTTTCCGGGAAAGAGGCGGTACTACTTGGGTGGTCGTTGCATGAACCTTGAGTGATTTTTCAGCTTGGATTGAAAACGTGTTTGTACCCCAGTCAATAAATGCTTTTGATGAGAGTAAAAAGTCATCCCCAAGCAAGAACCTTTAAATGTGGGACAACCACAAAAGTCTGTCGGAATGACCTTCCGTCCACCGTAATTTCGATACTCACTTCTCTAATATTTTCAAGTGGCAGCCCATCTGCTCCCACAAGTTTCAGGGAAGATTTTGAAGGTGTCATCTGAAGTCTCTGGCAAACAGCTTCATTCACAAGGCTTCTCTGGTCGAACCAGAATCCAAAACTACGCTGAGTTCAAGGGATCCCATAAAGACTGGGACCCGTTTGACGCCCGCAGAAGATTCACAGCTAACGCGCTGCACTACTGGTGTCTCCCCGGAGGCCCCAAAGACATCAGGTCGAAGTTTTCCAGGTCAGTCGGAACGTTAGGCTCCGCTTGATATGCGCGCTGCCATTCAAAACATTCTTGCGTGAGAGGCTGGGGGGTCCATGTAACAAAGTGACCTTCCTGTTTGCAAATTTAGGCAAAGCTTGAGTACTGACGGGATCCTTGAGCCTTGGTCTGGGCTGCACTGTTCTGGCGACGGAACTCCCTTTGGTAGGTCATGCTTGGTCGTTGTTTGTCATTCGCACTGCTCGCTGCAGCGTATTCCTGACGTTTTTCCCCAGGCTGCTGTTGCCGATCACATTTAACGAAAGTGCAAAGCTCATCGGCCCCTCCTTCGTGGAATTTCGAACCTTTTTATGACTTTTCTTCGGGCTTCTTGGCTTTTCCGCTTGCCCAATCCAACTTCATAAAAGAGTCGAGCAAGTCATCAAGCGATGTGAAGCTTCTATCGAAATACATCCGATTTGCCTTCTCGTTCAGCGATTCAAGAAGCAATTCGCACTTCTCGGCTTCGCTTCCTGTGAAGACACATTCTTCTATCAGTTGCAGCTTCTGAATGGCGTACTCTATGCACGTTTCTTTGGAGGTCTGTCTTCGAGCGAACATTGCACTTTGATTTTCCACAGGGCTTTCTAAATTGTAGTGCCGCCGAAACGCGGACTTCACCTCATTCCAAGTGCTAATCTTCTTGGAGTTAAGCTCTTAGCGCATACAAGCAAAATATTTGGAAGGTAGCTTTGATATGAGCAGCGGCAGTGCGATGTCTTCCGGCACCCCGTAAATTTTTAGCCACAATTCGACCTGATGGAATCAACCAATTACGTAAGTGGAGAGGAGGGGAGCTGCACTTACGGCCGCAGTGGATGGCTGAACTCGATGGTTGATGGTATCTCCCAGTACTCTCCCATGGCTTTGCTGGTTCGAGCCCTTGTCTCTGCTTTCAGATGTGCTGCATTAGTTTGTATTTCGGTATGCAGCGACCGCCGCTGCTTTTTCTTTCTCCTAGATATTTTATTCCGTGGACCTTGGTGCTTGAAGCCCTCGTCGCTGCTTTCGGATTTGCTTCTTGAGCTCGCGGCCTCCAAGCAGTTGAGTCTCTCGAGTACTGGGGACAGTAATCCACACACCAGGGTCTACACGGCTTTCAGAGAAGCGCTACCCCAGCAGCACTTGCGGAGTTGGAAGCGTCGATTCGGGTACAGTCTGTTGTCGGCTAAGAGGCTCTGCGATGCGTTGGTTCAATTCAGCGATTTATTTGTCCCTCTTTGAAAGGATCCGCTGAAGTTCTTCGCTCCGTGCAAATGCCGCCTCAAATTTAGCTTCGAACGACGCGTCACTGCCGCTTTTTGCGCCGTCTTCATCCATTGTTGCTGACATTGTAGTTAAGCCTTCTCGTTGATGCAAAGAGATGAATGGGTGATTTAAAAATGGTAATGAACGCCGCCCCCACATAAATTTACCTCATTACGGAGTCCCCGTTCGGGCGCCAAGTGCAACGAAGCTTAATTGGTCGTCGAAATATCTCTTTTAATGTCCGGCTCCGTTGAGGCGTGGTGACATTCTTTTTTCTTTCGTGCTCGATCCTCTTCTCTCTTCCCGTTTTCTCCTAGCGTTCACGCGACACCGTCAAAACGCTATAATCGATAAAAATAGGAAAGGAAGAAACCTCATCACAAAAATGCTCCTTCTCAAGCAAACACTGTAAAGGTTTACTGTCCGATACTCCTGTTATTCAAATCAAAGAAACAAAGATTAGTCAGACGGAAAATTACATATTGAACGTTTAGCCGAACTTTAGCGCACGTCACGGGAAACTGGTTTAAAATACCATTTTCCTGAGTGCAAGTTATGGGCCACGATGACTGGCGTTTTTTACCTCACCGTGACGCCCAGTGACTGCTTTTTAAACATAAAACTCTCCGCGAGTTGTCTACGAGTAGAGTTAAATTGAAAGCTGAAGAATCGCTGCACGATGGCGGACAGAACAGAACCGGCGCGGTTGGGAAGTTGAAAGCTTAAAAATAAAAACCAGTTTTTTTTTTTTATCTTGGAGTGCAGGAAAATGAATTCCACTTCGTAGTCGCTATCATGTGTAGTTCAAGGTTGGCACCTTTCTTGGTTTTGGTACATGGTGGCAGCATATTCCAAAACATGGCGGCGGCATGTAAAGGAAGATGGCATCGAACGATGCTTTTGATTAGTTTGTTGATGTTTGTAAAGAGCATGGCGGATTTTTATAGTTGCTGCATTTTCAAAAAACAACATCAAAGTTGACAGTCCGACGGTGCTCGAATTTACGTCGATGAAAGGAAGAAAAATCGATCCCAATATCAGACTGACCTTGTCGCTGTTGGTGCAACAAGGCGACGACTTGAAACTTCAAGAATTATTTTTACAGACAACATCGAATTTTCGTTCTACAACACAGCATTTTCTTGCCGGAAAAGTGGGACAATCCCCAGCTCTCGGCGAAGTGGCGTAGTACAGGAATTAGCAAACATTAGTAACCTAGCGCACGTGACTTCGAAACGAAGAAACGTCTGCTTATTCTTGCGCAGAAAACTTTTGTGCAAATATTCCGTAAGTAATTTGTTGTAACATGTTTAGGCAGTTGAAAGGTAAAATTCCCTAAGAGGTGCCTAGTGTCTCCGACGTGGGTGAGAAGTTTAGCACGCCGGTACGATGCTTATCCTTGTCGAAACGGGCCTCGACATGGTTTGAGTCCATGATTCCTGGGTTCTGCTGCGAAAACGTTCCCTCCAGGTTCTTCTCCTGAGGTGTTGAGTTTTGAAGCAAGATCTGCTATTGAACATGCGCTTGCCTCGTTGAGGAGTTGGAAGAACAATGGCCGGGCTATAGTGAACAGGCGCGATTTCTTACGTCTTTTTCACGGGAACTAGTAGCTCCCTGTGGCGGCAGCTCGAAGGGGTCGCTGTAACCCTACCGCTCCTACAGCGCTTTAATTCCTTTGAAGATGCAACTCCTTCTCGCCGAGTTCTCTTCTTTGCTCCGGGGTTGAGTTGGACAATTGTCTAGAGTAATTAGAAATACAGGTCATGAGGCCGGCTGCCTGGAAGGACTCATGCGGAACACCTCTTTCTCTTCGTCACCTAAAGAAACGAGATTGTATTGACTGTAATATAATTATTGAAAGTCGAGTTAGGGGGATCGATGGCCGAGTGGGATAGCGCACACTAGCTGGGAGCACGTAAAGGGAAAGCTCACGGTTCAGAGCCCAGGGATCCTTTTTCCATCCCCACTCATGTCCATTTCGATCTGGATGAGCATCGTACCGGCGTGCGGTCGTGTAACACTACTGTGTGGTGTACGTAAAAAAACCCAGGGTAGCAGTCGTACTGCACTGGCTAAATTGCTTATCTACAGTGGGTAAGAATGTCGCCATGCTCTGGCAAACAGCTTCTTACTGTATAAACAAAAACAATGGGACTTCATTAGCCCCACGCAGCTAATGAAGTCCCATTGCTCCTAGGCGAGAGCGAATGCCAGAACAAAAACAGCGCTCTAGCCCGGTCATAGAACATGGCAGGGTAGCACTCAGCATCTCGCTTAATTTTATTTCGCAACACTGATTGCGGGGACTCTTGAAACCAAAAGAGACGCGCGAGGAAACCGGAGTTGTGATCCTCGTCCGGCTTGCTATAGAACAGCGTCTCAGCTGAGCCTGGGTGAAAGAAAGCAATGCAATGCACGAGTGTCTTGGGACGTGGCTTGAGTCCCACTGATCTCATGCGCTGGCTTCAGTATTGCTTTCTTTCCCTAGTCTCAGCTGAGACGCTGTTTCTATCAAGTCGGCTCTGGCGGCTTATCATTAGTTTCAAAGGACGAGAGTCATGGTCGGTGTAAAGCGCAATGTGGAAGCTTGGAGTCGTTGCAATATTAAATCAGCACCATGAAAGTTGATTGTCCTGCATTATTCTTATTTCAATGAATGAAATAAAAATGAATTAAAAAAAAGGCCACCTAGGGAAAGTTTCACAGATATGCAATGGTTTTGATGGGGCACTTCAAGGGATATGAGTTTATTAGACCCTTTCCTGAGCCAAGATTTGAACCACGGTGACTGCCTCTGCGTTGACTTACCGTGAGGACCAGTCACTGCGGTTTGAACATAACGCTCTTTGTAAGTTGACTGCGAGTAGAGTAACGTCGGAAGTGAAAATCTCGAATTCCTGCACAATGGCGAAAAAAATCAGAACTGGCGTGGTTGAAAGCTGTAACCTTAAAAAAAATGTATGCTTTTTTATCCTGGAGTGAAGAGAAGTAAGCTCCCTTTCGTCGTGGCTATCATATGTAGTTCAATATTTGCACCGTTCGTGGTTTTAGAACGTAGCGTGCAGCGTTAAATAGCATATTTATAGGTAGTAGATGTTTTCAAGCACTTGCTCGTTACCCCTGTGACGCGCTTCTCGTTTTTTGTTTCTCGCAAGACTAACTGTGACTCATTGCAAGAACGAGGAAGATGCCGAAGGAAATGTTTGGGACAAGAATCCTGTGCGTCAGGGACATTACAGCGCCACTTTTCCTGAACTTCTCAACCTCGAATTTCAGCGACCTCTCGAACGATGGCGCAAGTGCGCGTCGTCTGCTGAAACATAAGTCCTGCTTTTAATATATAGGACAATTAGTGTGCTTTGAAAGACTACAGTCATAAAAAGTGTTTTTTATTAGAACAAAAAAAAAAGCTCTATAAAAAGAATCGTTGTTTAAACCGATGTCCTCTTCTCTGAAACCCGTTTCTTTCGTACATAGTCGAAATTCAAAATAGTTTCTTGATTTAAAATTATCTTAAACAAATCTGAATATGAATACAACCAAATCAGCTTTACAGTCTACTAGCTCAATTGCTCTATCATACAATAAGAAAAAATGAGATCAGATGCCAGAGCGCAGTTTGAGAAAACCAAGAACGCAAGAAGGGAATTCTTTAATTTTTATGACAGTCAAGTTTTGTTTACAAGAAAAGTACTTGTATCGCACTTCTAAAATTTTTCATGTCTGAGTTCCTATATTTACGAGGAGCATGCCATTAAATGTTGTTGCAGGGTTATGGTTTGAAACGGAGTTACCACACTTCAAATTTGCATAAAAAACGCTTTTTTGAATAAATATAAATAATGTGAGTGTGCTAATTAGAAAAAAAACACGTATACGCGGAACCAGACGAGTCCATTATTCATTTAATTAAAAAATAAGAACGCGTCTTGGATGCATTACAAGTCTAGGAACTTGGAATGCATAGACGTGAGCTTTTGAAAATATTAAAACTTGCACTTTTTGTTTTGATATTGTGCGCTCAGTTTTGAAATATACATATCATATTCTGCACTAAAGGAGTGATGGCGGTTTGGAAATTGTTTTACAAAAAAAGGAATACGTGGCACGCGCACAGGTGGGACATTTTCACCGCAATTAGGTGCGTTAGCACAGCTGCCACCGGTATTAATGTTGGCTCCGTGGGACCGCCACCGTATGCCCACTATCCTTACTCCATTAACATATGGCATTGACATCTTCTTGCAGTAGAACAAAAAATTTAAAGTCGAAATATGTTAATAGATCTTGAGGTCGTCTGCGAACTGCAATAGACTCGAATGACGAATGACGTCTTGGATATTTTTGAGAAATACATTGCCAGACATGTCTCCGACCATTCACGCCCGTGGCCGAATAGTTATCGTCCTTGGCTCCTGCGCAAAGGTCTCCAGGTACGATTCCTGGGAGCGGACGCAGATTTTGTTTTTTCTCTAAATGTCATGTTCTAGTAAAATCTAGAACCCTGTAGCTTGTCGAAGTCCGAATGTCCTACGCGCCGAACATTCTTCGCAGATTGTTATAGAAGCCCACAACCCACTACAAATGACCGAAATCGATAAATGCTTTGTATCTGCTGCTGACATTGAGTGTCTTGCTGCACAACATCGTGACACATGCTTCATTGTGATATATCGCCCCCCTCCGGAAAGGTTGTGAAATTCTTTTCCAATCTTGAAGGCATGCTCACGTATCGTCTGCATCTAAACTCCAAAATATTAATAACGCGAGACATCCATATTGATTTATATATATAATCGTTTATTTTCACTCCAAAGGAGTGTGGAGAGCAGGGAAAAAAGCTGCAGTTGCAGCTTGACAGGCCCCTGCCCCCCAACACTTGGCATAGGGTACAGTATAAAATTAAACTAAATAATCAACTCAAAGCATAGCAGAACATTTAAGATCTAACCAACGAAGAGGTGGAGTAACAACAATAAAGACATAAACGCACAAAATATATACCGGGTCAAGTAATAATGAAGTAATGATAACGCAAATATTATAACTGGTAAATGAGCATAAATAACATACTGTACATGCAACACGCCATACATACACGCATACATACATACGTACATGCATGCATACCTAGTCAAGGAAAAACACAAGGTGATGAAATTGCACACATCATGATGCACAAAAAAGCCATACATACATACTATACAACAAAGTCACATAAAAAAAAATACTACAGCGAGAAACCATATAAGCATAAAGAAAAATTCGAAAACGTCGCATCAGTAAAATATAAAATGTGACTTCAGGGACTGTTTTGTTGATGTTTCGGGTGTAATGTTTTGTCTTGCGAGGTTGTTAAGGAGAACAGGCAATGTATGAAGTATAGATTGATGTCCATACGAGGTTCTGACGGTTGGTACTTTCCATATTTCGGGCTGTCTTATACTATACAATGGTATGTGTTTAATTAGATTAAATAATTGTAGCAGTGGTGCGTTGTTTATAGTTACTGCATTTGTATAAAGAGAAACTAGTCTGAAATCATGCATTTTTAACACATTTATAATATTTAATTCATTAAAATACTTACGAGTTGATGTAAACCATGGAACGTTAGTTATAATACGTAGAGCCCTTTTCTGTGCGACGAGTAACTTCAGCATGTTCTGATTTGTAGTTGTTCCCCATATGACATGACAGTAAGTGAGAGTCGGCAGAAACAAAGAATTATATAGTTTTTTTTGTGTTTTGTGGCAAAATATGTCTCTGTTTATTCATCAAGCCATTAAGTTTGTTTAATTTCATGCCAACGTAGTTTATGTGTTGGTCCCACGCTACTCTCTGATACTAGCATTCAAAGTCAACTTAACAATATAATAGAGTCCTACGGGTTCAATAACTTCATAAGTGTTCCAGCAAGGGTTACGTTACTGAGCAGCACGCTTATTGATTTCTGCATTATAAATATTAACGTATCGCACGCTGTGCCTGGAGTATTACTTGCCGATATGAGCGATAATTTCCCCTTATTTTGCTTTCCATCACATTTTGTAAATATTCATAATTTACCTCAACCAGGAACCAATTTGTTTCAAAAGATCAATCAACATAGCATAGAGGCATTTCACAGAATAGTCTCTGATACTAACTGGGACAGTGTCATAAGTAGTCGCGACGTTGATGATTCCTATTTCACTTTCTTCAAAGCGCTTAAGAAGTGCTATGACGCAGCTTTTTCTCTACAACATTTTAAAACGTGGCGATATAAGCGTAGAAAACCATGGATATCGAGATAATTATTACAACGCATTAACAAGAAAAACAGACTGTTCAAAAAGTTCCAAAAATTTAGGGATAACTGCGTACTGCTAGAATATAAGCAATTTAGAAATGCGCTGAACCATGACATAAAAAAAGCTAAATC
Source organism: Ixodes persulcatus (assembly GCA_013358835.2). NCBI lineage: Eukaryota > Metazoa > Arthropoda > Arachnida > Ixodida > Ixodidae > Ixodes > Ixodes persulcatus. The sequence goes on from JABSTQ010009916.1 coordinate 139,919, forward strand.
ATGTTACCACGTTAGCAAGTTTAATAACATTCAATATGATACTAAGCGTACCTGGAACGTTTTAATCTTTATCATCAAGCCCAATTCTCACCATACGCCACTTAATGGACTGCAGATTGGATCAGGTGTTGTCGGTGCACGTGACATGGCAGATGCGATCAATGATCATTTTATAAATGTTAGTGCATATAATCACCCGAATGCCAAGTCATCAAGCATTTTCACACGAGCCCACCTAGAACATACTATTATGTAAAATCCTGTCACTTCTTTTGAGGTTGAGGCTGTGTTAAAAGCACTAAGAAATAAAAGCGCTTGCAGGGACGATAACAAAAAAACCGAACCGATCAAATACGTATCGAACATTATAAGTGAGCCCTTGCAACATATCATGAATCTAATATTTGAAACAGGTAGTTTCCCACATGCCTTAAAAACTGCTAGAGTAACTGTCATTCATAAAAATGGCGATAAAAAAGATATTAGCAATTATTGTGCCATCTCCGTACTCCCCGTACTGTCAAAGGTGTTTGAAAAATTCATAAACAGTCAAAATGGAGCTCTCCTAATAAAATTCTCAGTTCTATATACGGGTCAGTACGGATTTCAAAAGGACAAATCAACAGAAGATGCTTTTTTACATATATTAGAAAAAATTTTAAATGACATTGAAAATAAACTTCTTACTTTTGGCATATACTTGGATTTTCAAAAGGCATTTGACAGTATTAATCATAACATCTTACTAAAAAAAAATCCCGCTATTGCATTAGGGGTAGAGCGTTGGATTTAATAAAGAGTTTCCTACAAAATCGCGAGCAGTTCGTACAAATCATTTACATTCATTCTAATCGCAAGACCGTTAAATATGCGGTCCCACAGGGATCAATATTAGGACCTGTGCTTTTTAGAATCTATTTAGACGACATTGTAAACATCGCAGTTTCTCCAAACTTAGTCATGTATGCTGATGATACTAGTCTCTTTTTTTTCTGGTACCTCCGTAGATGAAATACAACAAGAAGCTAATAACTACCTACGAGATTCCAACAGGTGGCTCGACATAAATTAAATGCAATTAAATGCTGCAAAAACAAGGTATATGTTATTTACGCCAAAAAAATAAAAAAAAACACTCAATAAACTGCCACGTTTGACAATAAACAACTGTATAAGAGACCGTATAAGTGATTGCAAGTTCCTAGGAGTGAGGTTTAGTGAAAAACAATCCTGGACTACACAAACGGAGCATATAAAAAGTGACCTCTTTAGAACAATAGGAATAATTTATAAGACAAAAGACCTCTTACCGGTATGGTTAAGGGTACAATAATACCACACCCTCTTTTGTCAAAAGCTTCACTACTGTTTACTGGTTTGGGGCACAATGGATAAAACAAACTATAATGGACTTATGAGTTTACAAAAACGTATGTTAAGAATAATGGCCAACTCGAATCACGGTAGTGAAGCCGAGAGCTTATTTCACACATTAAATATCCTTCCACTTTCTAAACTTTATCATTATAAGCTTGGGCAGCTTATTCATAGAAACGGAGTAAGCGGCTTTGACCTCATTCCTGCAAATTTGTCTGAAAATAATTGAAGGGTAAAGATGACGTACAGAATACCATCTATTAGGACTAACTACAGAAAACAAATGATCAATTTTCAGATTCCCCAGCTGCTCAATGCAGTTGGCAATAATTTGATAATTACTGGAAACAAAACTACATTTAAAAAACATCTACTTTCCCTTTTGATTGCCAATGAGTTTATAAATCTACAGATATGTTGTAATACATTTTTAAGTATTTTCACTAGCATTTTTTGTGCATCCTCTTTTATTACAAATCTTGTATGTCTTGTGATCACGTTTATTTTTAGATTTTATTGTATAGACAATGCCAGATTGTTCTTTTTAAATGTGCCTGGAATTAATAAATGTGTAATCTAGCTTCTTCACTTTTATGATTTTTTACCGAAGTGCTTTTTTACTTTTTATATATTTACCTTTTTCCTTGATGTTTTATATTATATTACACAAACAAATAATTTTATATTACACAAACAACATCAATGTGTGCCCGTATTTCTTCTTAACAATTTTATTTTATGTGTACATTCATTATCTCTTGTGTGTATGTGTGTGTGTATCCATTTTATCTTGTATCCGTATTCTTTCTCTTGTCGAAGTTTAGCCCTAAATACTGTTAATGTTGGACTTTGCGCTCTCCCCCCCCCCCCCCTTGGACCTTGATGCCCTGTCAGGTGACACGATCGCCTTTTGAGCCAAGGTATCATTTCAAGGAGTATGTGCCCCTTGAAAGAAAAAAAACTGATTGATTGATTGATCACGCAAAGGGCTCCGCGTGGCGAGCCGAGATCAGTGGCTGTACAACAATAGAGCGCACGACACAAGAACGCCGACATTAGAGCGCCGACGGTAGAGCGCCACGACTCGAGAGCGCAGTGACATTAGCTCGCGTGTCAATAGAGCGCCCGTCACGAGAGCGCACAAGCAGTCCAGAGCGAGTGGCGCGACCCGACCTACCACTTGTTCGGACATGGCGTGTTTCATGTAAACTTGGAGGGGATTTACGCCGCCGCATTCAGCAAGGACATTGCGAAATGAGTTGACGAAACCTTTGCTTGTGAAAAACCAAGAAATGCTGCAAAAAGCTGGCAGCAGAAAAAAAAAAGATTAATATCTGTATGTACATTTCCGCAGAAAAAAACATTGCCGCTGAACTAGCCTCATTGGCTCTTTGATTTTATATCTCACAGCTTTGCAGGGGAAGTTTTCCCGTATCCTTCAAGAGGCTGGAAAGCTCTGGATCTGATAAAATTGCTCTGAGCTTTCCTTCGATGAGTTTTTACTGATAGTTTGTTTTTTAGTGGTAAGCATTCTTAATCACGGTCATGGACCGGCAAATACTATTTCAAATTATGTGGGAGACATCTAAATAGTCACCAAATGAACACGAGCTCAAATGCCTGTCAATAATAGCCCTAATATAGCAAAAAAAAAAAAACAAGTCATACTATATCTGAGAGGCGCACCGCAGCATTTGGGTGGAACAGCTCGCTTCTCCACCCAACGGCAGACATTCCTTTTTCTCCGATTTCAGTATGCAATAGGTTAGAAAGAGTCGTACCGGTTTTATTTTTAATTTTTATTCAACGCATGTTCAATCAATCAAAAATCCCAACTGCTCCGATCCGATGAGTCACATACTTTTGTTCTTTTTGTGAAGCCGCCGGTGCATCCCACATTTTGCGCTGTTCGCTCTCGTGTCGCGCGCTCAACTCATCGTGCGCTCGCATGTCGCGCACTCAACTCATCGTGCGCCCGCATGTCGCGCGCTCAACTCATCGTGCGCTCGCATGTCGCGCGCTCAACTCATCGTGCGCTCGCATGTCGCGCGCTCAACTCATCGTGCGCTCGCATGTCGCGCACTCAACTCATCGTGCGCTCGCATGTCGCGCGCTCAACTCATCGTGCGCTCGCATGTCGCGCGCTCAACTCATCGTGCGCTCGCATGTCGCGCGCTCAACTCATGGTGCGCTCGCATGTCGCGCGCTCAACTCATCGTGCGCTTGCATGTCGCGCGCTCAACTCATCGTGCGCTCGCATGTCGCGCACTCAACTCATCGTGCGCTCGCATGTCGCGCGCTCAACTCATCGTGCGCTCGCATGTCGCGCGCTCAACTCATCGTGCGCTCGCATGTCCCGAGCTCAACTCATCGTGCGCTCGCATGTCGCGCGCTCAACTCATCGTGCGCTCGCATGTCGCGCGCTCAACTCATCGTGCGCTCTCATGTCGCGCGCTCAACTGGTCTTGCGCTCTCGTGACATGCGCTCTAGTGTTAAGCGCGATACTGTAGCAGCGCCCTCGTGTTGCCCGCTCCAACTTCAGCGATCTATTGTTGCGCGCTCTAAAGGCGCTCTCCCGAGATCAGTATCGCCCTAAGGCTCGATCCTGCTGTTTGACCGACATTGAGGCTTGCGACGCTTAGCTTCTTTATTGTTTAGGGCACACGTTCGCAACATTAAACTTGTATTTTCGCCAGTCATTCGCCGCATCATCATTTGTTATTCGTGACAAAATAAAAATGAGAAGTTCATAATTTGAACCCTCAGGTACACCCGATTGTACGGGAAAAAAAAACGATTTCACATCCGAGTAGCCGTCACAGTTTGTTCGTGTGTAAATTAACTTTCTAACAAAAATAAACAAAAATACTCATCGCTGAGACCGAACATAAATATTTATTCTGGGGGTCCGATTGGTCCTGCCCAACCAGTCACTACCGGGAATAAATGCGTTTTTTTCAGATAGAGAAGAAACGTAACAATTTTCGGGTGAGTTTTCTCTAAGGTATGTCAATGAATGAAGTCTGCTTTAAACTAGCCTTTAGGTATTTACATTTGATAAATCATTTTCACATTTACCCTACACCTTTCCCTTTCCCTCACAACGAACGAGGTTCTCCATTATATCCGCCGATCCACAAGGGGTCCACGAAACCTCAATGTTTCAGAACCACTGATTTACGCTATCGAATGGCTTCCTAAAATCAAGAACAGACTCTGGGGGCAACATCCATTAAAAGAAACAGAATAGATTTGAACATACCTGCTACTTATGAAGACATGCTGTGCATGGGGTATTACGTGCTTAAAACAAGATGTCAAGTACTCATGATAGTTTTTTTCAAACACGTTCGTTAATGCGGAGAACAATGATATCGGTCTATAGTTTATACTATTCGTTGAGGTGCCTGATTTAGGAAGAGGGATTATTAGGCCCCTTTCCTTTGCGGTCAAAAAAACAGATTGCTTTAGCGACATAGAAAATATGTGATGTAGAGGTGGAGCTAGTATATCGACGGACCCCTTCACTAAAACAGTCTTTATGGCATCAAGGGCACATACAATTTTATAGGGTATCTGATGAATATCTCATACAACCTCGGCAAGAGTAATGTAGGTGGAAACATATGGCTATGAACAACTTGCAGATTCTCTGTGTATTGAACAATAACCGATGAATATGTTGACTAGAACTTGGGGAATTGATTGCACAAGGTATCTGGGTGAGGAGTATATCCGCCATCAATCATTAGTGACGCGGGACTTCACCTGTCTCGAGTTTGCTTTTAACCAAACGCCAAAGGTCCTGGGGACACTTATAAACTTTTCCTTCGACAGTGTCTAGAATAAGACTCTTTATAACGCGTATACATTTCTTTAACCGTAGCTCTCTATATTCGAATCCTGGAATAAACCTCATTGGTGTTAATCTTACGGTAACGACGGTTTAAGTAAAATGTTTGGGGCATTATGCGTTTTAGTTATCGAGAAAACCAAAGGGGACATCTGCTTAATAATTCAGTTTGTTTTTGTGGTAAAAAGCTGTGAATACCGGTCATCACATTATTGTACAAAGCAGTGACCGCCTTGTGATTCAAATCTCATCAAAGAACGACGTTCCAGGTGTACGCAGCAAAAAATAGAAAAATATATATGCGCCGTTGGCCTAATAAAACCAATATATGATTTGTTTTTCATGGACGTGACCAGCACTTCTACCTTAATTGGAACATGCCATATATCGGCGGAAACGACTTGATTGCTCACGCTCGTTTTCAATAATTTCTGCAAACCTTCATGTCGGGCAAAGAAGGGGCGTGATGAATCATTTCCAGAAACTCAGATGGCCGAGTCAGCACCTCCTAGACAGCAAAGCCTGAGCGTTACGGCACATGATGTCACGTCCGGGAGGCCGGCACGGGCGCTGATTGGATGCCGGCGCTGCGTCAGCGTTCAAGTGTGGGGATCGTTTTCTATCAGAGTCCCACGCGAACGCTGACGCGGTACTCGCATCCAATCAGCGCCAGTGCCGGCCTCCCGGACGTGGCGTCATGTGATGTAAAGTTGAAGCTTTAAAGCTGTCTAGGTCGTGCTGGCCGAGTACGAAATTTTGCTTCTTTCATGCCGCCGCATTTCGACGTATACTGGCGAGGATCCTTCACAACTTTTTGCTTTCTTTTTCTTTGTGGCAATAACAAAAAAAATATATACGGTGGAAATGCAAAAGATTACATAGCAATATTATTATTATAAGCCCACAGCAACGCTTATGACGATAAAAAAGTGATTTTAAGAGAGCTTAGCATAACTCTTGAGGATTCGAGTTTTTTTTCTTTTTTTTATCACCAGGCTGAAAGACTCGTTTTTATTTTGAGCCTTCAACCCCAAGTGGCAGGATAAGATGTGTTTCACAAGACTCAAAGAAGTATATTTCTTTTTTTTATTGAGTCACGGTATTCGGTGAGGAATGCTGTTTTACTTTTGAGGAGTACAATTCAAGGCACTTCTGGGGCAACTACGTGAGAAAAATCATCAGCACTTGCAATGATTTTCAGTTCTGACGATCTCAGGCTTTGCAAGGAGGCTTGGTGCATGAGGACTCCCCCATATCCACTTCACACACTTTGAATGTGTCGTGTTCAATAACAAATTAATTTGGTCATTTTCCATCTTTGCCATCTCATGCAGTTACACCATTTACTGAAATGACCAGCCTCTGTGTTGAAGATGTGGACACGATTTGTAAATATAGACATGGTATTTTTTTGAGCCGCTCTTCCACTGAGTGCAGAGAGGGGAGTGTTGTGCTGTGTCTTACACGATATCGTAACTTCGAAGCTGTCAATATGATGCTCTGTTGTAGCGACGCACGTGAAGTAGACACCACTTGGTTCCTCCAAGGAAAGCATTTTACCGCTCCCGAATGAGCAACGCTCAAGTTTTTGGCAATTTCAAAATCCAGTAGGATAGTACAAGCCTTGAGATGGGACATTTCTTAGCTTATAGCAAGCCGCTCAGAATTTGAGGTGAATTAATGGGGGAAGTACTCTGTCACATACTTTCTGAGCTCATTGCAAAATGCGCTACTTGACATTTGTTTCTTTAGCAGTTATTCAAGTTTCCACAAATCTGTGTTTTGATTTATTCTTCTTCTTTGATTGACAATGATTCCAGGGTAAACCACCGCCTTTCGGACACAACTTGCAAGTCAGGAAAACGCAATCCTCGGATAAATTAACACACAGGCTAAGTCTCATAATGTCTTCGGGACTGAATTCTTGACCACCCCCGTTTGATATTGCTGCCAGGCAAAGAGTCTATTTTTCTCCTTTCACTGGTATTAGTAATCTGTGTCTAACAAAGAAGATACCAAATTAATTTCTGTCTGGGTTTCTGAATTTCACACCACCTGTCTCACGTTTGACTTCCCGGTGGCAAAGTTCTTGATTTTAATGAATTGGAATTGCTCTTTTGTGGCCAGAGACTCTGCACCGATGAATACCACTTAATTGTTTACTCCCATTATCTGTGTGGGAATTTCGCGAAGTTCATTTCTATATACCCTTTCCAACGTTCATCTAAGTGCTTTAAAATCCTTTCTTATCTTGTCTTTCAACTTGTTCATGAACTTGGTCATTTGTTTCAACATCTACGTGGTCAAAACAAATGACAAAAAACACCACGCAGAGCGATGCACAAGGGGCCAGCAGCTGCAGTGGCATTGGCAGCGAGGATTATGATGCTCAATATGTCGGTTCAGTAAAGAACATTCAGCGAATGCACAAGTCAGGTACGTGATGCCTGGCTATGTCGCCGCTGCTGCTAAGTGAAGAGCTGGCGATGAATGACTGCGTTGCTGTAGACTTTGTGCTGCTGACTTGTCCCAATGGTAGACCAAGTACCAAGGTGGTCGCTATCCGTGATGACTGTACAGCGATGTTGCTGTGTGTGAACGGGAGTATCTTGAATGTTTCACGGTGACGATGTTGTCAGCGGTTGACCAGTGCAGGTTGTCGCCGTCTCGTTCACTTCGTACACCTGCAGTGAATGCACAAGCGGGTTGCATAGAGCCTCCTTCTACCGCCGCTTCTGCCAAGTAATCATATACAAAGTAACATCTACAAAATACCCATGAGACGCCTCTTGAGCCAAGTCCCACTAATATAGACACTTTTAAGAACCCTGTCCGGGAACTCTGAGTGTCTCTATTTTTTGGTCACAAAGCGTGCGATTGGATCCCAGTCCGTGCCAAGCGCTGACACAAAACTCGCTTCTGATACCTGCTTAGCCTTGTTGCTGACTCCCCTCTTAGGTTTCATCCGTGATCAGAGTTCATCATGCAATTATGGTGGACTTTGATAACTGACGCAGAAGCTATTTGGCGCAAACTTTTTAAAACGGTCTATTACATTGCAATGAACGTATTATCTTGTTATATAAGTATCAAAATTATATAGCCTCCTCGAAGCGCTGCTCAAATGTTTGTATATGTTTTTGCTTGTCGATAGGCGTGACCAAACTGCATTGACAAGCCTGCATATGTCTATCGAGATTGAAATATATGCGCAAGCGGGGACGAGTTTCGATATTCTCGCCAACGACTCAAGCGAGACATATAATCCCCCGGAAATTCAGTTGGTTAACGGCCGTACTTATATTTAAAAAAAAATAACTTCAATTATAAATTTGTTAGGCAGGCAAATTTAATACACTTCATCCGAGTGCAGTTAAACGCCACGAATGTCACGTCCAGTGTTTTGGTACCAGACGGTGAATATTTGAGTCACTAGAAGATGACGCCAAAGCGTTATATAAAGTACTATTTGGCGCGTAAAATGTTAACGTAAAGGCATAAATGGCTCGGCAAGGTACTGTCTATTTAATGAAGACAAGTTACTAATCAACGGTTAATTAATGAACAATTTTACGGCATTTGGATGATTCTTTTCGATCATTGCAAACCAAGGCATCGAAAAAGCAGATCGAATCTTGGCGTTTTGCTTCGTACCACGAACGTCTACGAGGAGAGCCTGAGACTACCGTACGAGATCATAATAATTGTGTTGTCTGCTAAAGTACCTCGCTGTAAAAAAGAAGGCTGTCTTTTTCTCTGCTAACAAGATAGTATTAGAATGCCTGACCTTGTTGTCAGATTGTATCGATTCACCGCTGCACGAATCTTGGTGCAGATCAACCTAAACATTTCGTTTAAGCCCATACTACTATTTGTTTTTCATGTCCGTCTTTTGTGCCCTCTACTGAAAGAATATTAATTGTTTTTTAATTAACGCATGTTTTATTTTTCGTTTTTATTCTGCGTTGTATATGACTGTTAAAACACTGATATTGAGGTTAAGCACTTAATAGAGTAAGTAAGTTCGTTGAACGCATTTAAAGCCAACTGTATTCTCCGGAAAGAAGTTGTCCGGTTCACTACAGTCCGCTGAAGGCCGAGTGCTCTCGGTTGAAGTGAACTAAATTCGCTCCTTTGAGGAGGGTATAAATAAAACCGTTGTGTTACGCTTACCCACTGAAATGTTTTAAAAAAATGGACACAAAATACTACGTACTTCGCGAACCTTGCTTCGTTCTCATAAAACCTACCGCTCGGAGCGAGCGCAGCGCTGCCAATCAATCCTACACTCAACTTTTTCGGCGCTATACAATCGCATGATCACGGCGTCTTTACTTCTCGTGATTGGTTTAGTCGGAGTTAGCAAGCGTACAAAATGGTGCGCTCCTTGACGATGCAATTTTGGAGCCGCTTGATTATCTTCCTCGGAATGTAGCCTCGGCTTTTGAGGAGTGAGGCGCAGTCTAGAATCAACCAGCAAATTATCATCGGTCATGGTCACGATTTCATTGTGCTCGTTTAGATTCATAAAGCAAAAGCTACGAAGCAATTGCTTCATATTGGACGCTTCTGAAGGTCTTCCTTTCGCACGTCGGTTCTCTCCGCATGGCGTTGCAATGTCAGGTGACGTCCTGGTAACATCGAGTTTCTCACTAAATTTATCCAGGAAATTGACGTCACAAGTTCAAGTTGGGGTGCCACGTGATATCACTGAGTCACGCGGAGTGGTCAAAGGACTTGCACTCACGGTGTCACGTAATATCAGGTCATATCAATTTCCCCGGTAAATCTAGCGTGGTAACCATCGTGGCGTCACGTGACGTCCCGTCATGGTGTCTTGTGACTTTACTGTGTACGGTGACGTCACGGCGTCACCTGACGCCGCAGGGTCACGTGACATCACGCCAGCATTTCTCCACTAAGTTTAGAGGAGACAAGAATAGCCGCTAAATTCTGGTAGAATGTGCTGGTCGTTAGAAAACCAAGTTCCGACGCACATTAACCTTATTTGACGAGAAAGTAAAAAACGTCTTTCCGCACTAATGGATGCATGTTTAGGTATTTTAGACGGTTGCATTCTTGTATTTTCTGAAAAACAGTTTAGCATTTACTGGGATTGTAATCCAAGTAATTCTCAAGCTTAAACAATATTGCCGCCCGCAGGGATGAGAAAGCAACGCTCGGTCACCGACATCTAGAAGATTCGCGTTCATTCTCGCACCAGACGTAACTTTCAACCTGCTTTGTTGTTCTCGAAAGAGCGAGTTCATCCTCGCCCCAAGCGCACGACACTCGAGCCTTCTTTGCCGAACTTTCAAGATAGTGGCGCACTGTAAATAAGCAGCAACCCGCGACCTTGTCGAGTCAATCTCGCTCGCGCTCTCTGATTCGTCGCCGAATCGCCGCCTGGTTTTCTGCTGCCTCGACGCTCTTTCGTTACCTATTTTTGGTTGGCACAAGTTCGCCCATTAACCCTTTATTTTAAGTTCAATCTTCGCCTTCTCGTCGCCTTAATTTGTGACATTTTCTGGTTTAGGAGCGGGGTATCGATCCCCGTACCTCTCGCAAATGTCACAAATTAAAGCGACGAGAAGGCGAAGATTGAACTTAAAATAAATGTTTAATGGGCGAACTTGTGCCAAACAAAAATAGGTCACGAAAGAGCGTCGAGGCAGCAGAAAAGCAGGCGGCGATTCAGCGGCGAATCAGAGAGCGCGAGCGAGACTGACTCGACAAGATCGCGGGTAGCTGCTTATCTACAGTGCGTCACTATCTCAAAGGTTCGGCAAAGAAGGCTCGAGTGTCGCGCGCTTGGGGCGAGGATGAACTCGCAGTTTCGAGAACAATAAAGCAGGTGGAAAGTTAAGTCTGGTGCGAGAATGAACGCGAATCTTCTAGATGTCGGTGACCGAGCGTTGCTTTCTTGACCCTGCGGGCGGCATTATCCCCCCTTTTAAAAATGCATCGTCCCGATGCAACGCGAAAGGAAAACAGAAATGGCTAAATTATTTACGGTGAAACGAAATAAACATGCAGTGTTGCAATCCTAGCGCGCGTAGAACGACTTGAGTCGAACTACGTAGACGACTTCGGGTCGTGACTGGCGGCGTCGTGATGGTCGGGTTCCGTCAGGGAGCACCTCGTAGTTCAAGTCCCCAAGGCGGCGGATGACCTTGTAGGGTCCGAAGTAGCGTTTTAAGAGTTTCTCGCTGAGGCCGCGGCGGCGAATGGGCGTCCACACCCACACCCTGTCTCTGGGCTGGAACTCCACGTCGCGGCGACGAAGGTTGTACCGGCCAGCGTCCACACTTTGCTGTTCCTTCATTCGAAGACTGGCTAGCTGGCATACTTCTTCTGCTCGTTGGGTGACCAGCTGGGCGTCGTGGGTGCCGTCGTCCGTCGGGCAGAGAGCAGCATGGCGTCGAGCATCGTCATCACCTTTCCGCCGTGCACCAGCTGAAAAGGTGTAATGCCGGTAGTTTCTTGAATCGCCGTGTTGTACGCAAACGTGACGTAGGGCAACACTTCATCCCATGTCTTGTGTTCCACGTCCACGTACATCGAAATCATGTCGGCGATGGTCTTGTTTAGACGCTCCGTCAGCCCGTTGGTCTGCGGGTGGTATGCCGCGGTCCGGCGGTGGTCGGTGTGGCTCAGGCAGAGTATCTCTTGTGTCAGTTGCGCCATGAACGAGGATCCTTGGTCCGTAATCAGGACTTGGGGAGCGCCGTGTTGGAGGACGATAGACTCCACGAAGAACTTGACTACTTCCACGGCGGTCCCCGACGGGAGTGCTTTTGTCTCGGCGTACCTGGTGAGATAATCAGTTGCCACGATTATCCAACGGTTTCCCTGCGTCGACGGCGGGAAATGTCCGAGATGATCCATTCCAATCTGCTGGAATGGTGCAGTCGGGGGCGCGATCGGTTGCAGGAGACCTGCCGGCTTCGTTGGTGCTTTCTTGCGTCGTTGGCACTCGTGGCACGAACGGACGTAGAGGTGGACAGTCTTCGCTACCTATTTCTGGTGGAGGTGCGGGGTATGAAACCCGTGCAGCGTACCCCTAAAAGAACACGTTCAGCAGGCCCCATTTCCCGACGACCTTCCGTTGAAGACCCGGAGCATCGTGCCAGCCGCCGTCTTCAAGGGCAAGCTCCTGAATTCGGACCACTCCCAGCGAGGACAAGGCAAGCGATAACGACGATGGCTTCATCAACGGCGCAGACCACAGCAGCACCCCCCGCCGTTTACATGCCCGTCGCCCCTCGGACTCCGACGCCTTTCCATGGGGAGATCCGCGAGGACGTCGAGGACTGGATCCAACACTACGAGCGCGTGGCACGCCATAACGGATGGACCGCCGAGCAGTACCTGCAGAACCTCTACTTTTCGTTGGAGGGTACTGCGAGGCACTGGTTCGAGAACCACGAGGCTGCGCTCACGTCGTGGGATGCCTGGGTCACCGAGCTGAAAAGTACCTTCTCCAGCCAATACCGGCGACAGAAGGCTGAGGACCAGCTCCAAACCCGGATTCAGGCCCCCAACGAAAGCCTAACCAGCTTCGTTGAAGATGTACTACGTCTAAGTGCACGCGCAGACCCTCACGCGACGGAGGAGAGGAAGGTGAAAGTTCTCATGCGTGGAGTTAAGGAGAACATATTTGGAGGCCTTGTATGCCACCCACCGTCGACCGTTGAACAATTCGGGACAATATTGTAAACAACAATAAAGAAACAAAAACAAACATGGTTTCCTTGTTTTTTTTTTCTAGTGGAGTTACAGCGTCAGCTTTTAAATGAGGCTGCGTATTTTATCATAGATGGTAGAGTATAACATTAAAAAAAAGGAATGTGTTGTTATGACTCGACTTTAAAAGCATAGCGGAGTGTGATGTCTTTTAACATGCATAACCCCTCTTCTATAATGTGGATGAAGTACTCCACATCGCGAAGTAGGGCAAACACAAATAAAAGCCAGGCAAAAGCGCACGAAAAAGAAACAGTAAATGCCGAAAAACACTACCGCTACCTTTCTTCAGTTGATACGCTATTCATGAGACTTTCATCAGTTATTCTGCCTACTGTCAATTTGTTGTGCTATAATTATTGGAACTATTTATTTCTATGCTTGTTTTTTTTCTTCAAAAATTGTGTTTACAGAATGCGATATATTTTAAAGATAGGAAAGCAAAATGATCGACTTCCACTAAAAGCTCGTTCACATACTTGCGCTTTACTCCGACCGGCTGAGACAACACCGGTTTTGAGACTTTCGTGACGGCTTCCGATTGGCTGTATTGCTGCGCGTCTGGCCGCAAGTCGTCCTAAAAGGCTTAAATGCAGCTCTTGTCTCAGCTGGTGAGAGAAAAACACAACTGTGGGAACGGTCCTTAACTGAAATAAGTAAAAAAAAACAACCTTTTTTAAGTAAAAGTGCAGGTCAGTACGACTAGTTGCCAGAAGGTTCAATAATTTCGAGCAACATAAAGACACAAATAACACATTAAACATTTAAACACCCCGCCCCCCACCAAAAAAACCAAAAAAACAACTAAATTTCGCCTATAGCACGAAAAACTTGTCGTTTGTAAACAAAATGCACCACTTGTTGGTATGACCGGGGCAGGCATAGCTAATATGTGTTTCTTTACGAAACCATATTTAATACTTGAGAGCAAGCATATCTCTTTCGTTCGAAAAGCAAGACGCATACTATTCTTTTTGAAAACTTGACCCATTGTTTTACTCTCGATAGGTTGTTGGCGCATACACTAAACACTATTTGTTTTGTATCACAAAGGGAAGCAAACATATTTCACAGATTTTAGAGGTAATTCTCCCTTGACGTTAAGTACTTGTCGTCGATGAAAAAACTTAGTCCAAATAATTGTTATATTTAAATCAATCAGTCCTTGAATTGCTCGTTCTAAAGACGTAGCATCGTATATAAAATTAAAGAGAATAGAATAAGCGTTTATTGGTTCGTTGAACATGCAATTGCGTCCCGGCGTGGCAACATCTAATATAAAATGTAAAAACTACACATGTTTTATTGGGTGAATCGCGATTCCACCATGATTTACCTGGGCGTTTTTTTTTATTATCGGTCAGCCGTTCTAAATATCATTACTGCTGTCATAACCGATCAATTCTTCTCTAATTTCTATTTTAGACCAGACTTGTTCCATCGCAAGTATGTTCAAAGTGCAGCTACGCATCACTGTTCAGCGATCCCGCAGAAGATAGGAGATTTTGTACCAACGGGACAGGGGTAAGTTTGATGTGCTCAATTTTTTTTGCTGTACTTTATAACATCTCGATGTTCAATCTCAATATTTTGATGGTCACTGATTTCTCTCAAAACAAAAGCAACATATTATTAGACAAGTCGAAACTACTAAACAAGATCACAAGCTACAATATGTTTTTTTTTTTTTCTGAAGCTATTGAGTTTTTAAATATTGTCTGAGAAGCTGACATCCTCAAATGGTTACACTGAACGAGCTTCGTCAAGTGTTGTAATAGAGTCAGTGCAACTTTTTCCGACGTGTATACGTGAACGCTGATGATTTAACATCAAGACTGGGGAAGCTCACACCAGGAGAACAAAATAAAGATCCGACAACTGCTTCGTGTTTTAGATCCCTAGCGAAAATAACGGTTTAAAATCAGTCCGGGAAGTTAAATTCGAACTAAAATCAAACCAGAGTCATACCAGAGAGGCGGCTTCCGGTTCGCACAAACCGTAAAATTTCGAATCCGGTTCAAAGTCAAATTGGAGGAATTCCGGACAGGCAAGTTCCCGTTTGCTCAAACCGCGATTTTTCTAATCAGTTAAAGGTCATAGTGAAAAAAATTCTGACTCACAAACTCCAGTTCGCCCAAACCTTGATTTTTTTTTTAATCTTGACAAAAGTTAATCTTGACAAAAGTATAATTGAAGGAGTTCCAGACACACAATATGCAGTTCGAAAAAACATTCCTTGTCAAATTCGGCTAAAAGGCAAATTGGACAAAGTCTAGAGTGAAAATATATGTGCTTTGCACAAACCATACTTTGCTCTACCTTGTTTGAAATAAAATCGAATCAGCCATCTTAAGCCGAAGACTTTCACGCGTACGGTAGATCAAGTTGCAACAATCCATTCCGATCCCGTACGGGCTGGGTCGATTTAGAGCGCAGAAGACAACGAGCTCATTATACGCGGCGCCGAAAAGGCGACATCACGGCAATATTTCTGCAAGTCATCGCCATCTAATTTCATCTAGCTTTTCCTATCCGGTCTGCAATACTTGTTCATTATTATGCTTCAACTGTGTTTTATTTTTTAATTATTTTTAAAATAACTTCATGATAACTGTCAAATAACCTTTTTATTGAATTTTCACTACTAAAAAAAAAACTATCTCGATGCCACAGGTAGATGTACGCACAATGGGAAAGTGTCATTTCAGCATCTTTGATAGCTTTCCTGCAGTCTCCTTGCTCATGCCTTTATGCTCAACATTCCATTATGATGCACATGCAGGCGATTTCAAGAGTTTTCATCAATATAGGTGTGCAATGTTAATTTCCTCGCCAACACACTTGCTGTAGTAGAGTCAAGACTAGTCGTCGTTATTGTGACAATATAAACTTTTTTTCGAAATTATGCTACACGGCCTTTTTGTGAAAGCCCTTGCACCCAATTATGCTCTTAAAACAAAAAACAAAAAGGTTTATTTTAGAACAAACGAAGGTGTTTCTAATTGCGCCACT
The DNA here is from genome assembly GCA_013358835.2 of Ixodes persulcatus. Taxonomy (NCBI): domain Eukaryota; kingdom Metazoa; phylum Arthropoda; class Arachnida; order Ixodida; family Ixodidae; genus Ixodes; species Ixodes persulcatus. Next base: position 155,908 of record JABSTQ010009916.1, read on the forward strand.
CGTGTATTAAACACAAGTGGACTCCTGGGCCTGTCTGTCACTGCCCGGGTGTTCGGTCGCCAAGAAGGCCAAAGGGGACGATCGCCCTATGTAGAGAATTCACAAGGCGCTGCCCGAGTGGTGTTGGCCGAACAGTGTTTTGAGGGGAACGCAATCCCAATCCTGTCCGCTCGAGGCGAGATGTGTGACACAAGCTTCGCTTGTTGCACGGATTATGAAAAAAAGGACGAGCAGAGAGCAGCGCGTTGTCTAGGGGCAGGGATGTGGGTAAGATGGCGAGGGCGAAGCGTGAGCGGCTTGTTCCTTCTCTCTTTTTCGTCGTTGTATGCGCCAGTTTTCGTCCCGTCTTCGTATTTTTTTTTTGCACGTTGTTAAGCAACCCCCCCTGCACTTCTCTCCGGCCGGCAATGGGAAGAGGGTGCAGGGCCGCCAGGCAACTTTTCCAGTGGTCGGAGGGAGAGAGTGGTGTGATGAAGCCGAGCAGCAGGTCTGGAGGCTGCTGTAGTCATTTGTTGTCCGCTCGTGGGCGGTTTGGTTTCTATCGCAATAGATGTCAGGAGCTGCCGGTTTCCCCTAGGAAGGTGAGCATGGCTTTGAGGGCTCACTCTTGGTCTGTTTTTGATCCGTGCAGTTTCTTTTTGGTTATGCAGGTGAAAAAGATTGGCTTTGGCCGCATTCAGCACCGCTCGTTCAGCGCACTCAAGGAGATTGTGGCTGGTGTCGGCCTACTCACCCTCAGCCTGGCAGTCGGTGTCAGCGTCCCAACGCGTGTAATGCCGGCACACCGGCACCATGGCACTCTGTGTCCTGAGACAGTGGATGACGCCGCTGTTCGGTCTTTCTCGTTGCGCCTCTTCGTCCGTCCAGCTTCAGAGGCATCCAGCGAGCGAAAAATACACCGAAGACGCCCCCGCCACGGCATCATGAACAAAACCTTGACTAAGCTCAGGATTTCTCAACGATGGCGGGTGCTGCTTGCGAGTTCGCGGTTTTCGCTAAACGTGCTTACTGAGACTGTGTATGTGTCTGTGAGGTGCGCCTGCTCGGTTTTATTATCCGAACTACCGTACATCAGGTAATTTACCCAGCGGCATTGTGAGTAATTTGAAATATAATTTTCTTTGTGATAAAGAAGTCAGTTGTTCCGATTTGATATGATATCTTTCGTCTACAGCTGCTTGCACCCGGGTTTGAACAAACGTTTGTTTTTATCGTGTGTTTGAGTTAAATATGCTTGAAATACTAAATGTTCACAATAAATTTGCAATAACGTTTTTAACTGCAATTTCGTTTATGGTTTAGAGTCATTTGGGCGTCGAATTGGTTGATCGGCTAAGGTGCTTGGGCTGAAGGGCCTGACGGGTTGACGAGGTTTTTTTTCTTGTGGGTATCTTTGCTTCAACTTCTAATTCAGTGCAGCAGATGCTACGAGATATTCCTACCAAACAAGCACGGCGAGCGTGTCACATAACTGGCCACAACCCGCGCAGCTGTGCCCTATCGGAAAGTCAGGTGACATGCTTTCAGCACTAGATTTCCAGGGATGGCTTGTAGCACCAGCTGCAGTACATCGGAAGGTGATACAGAGTGGGAATGTCACTCTATAAAAATATTCGTATTATTTTCCGGTGATGCCTGATACGGTTTATTATACGATTAAACCCTCTCCGGTTAAGCTCTACGGATTGGCCAGATACGGTACAGCTTCTGCTTGGACCAATTACGGTTGGGTTTCGGGACTGGTTATTTCCGGTTTATTTTACTGTTTCTAGAAATGCGCTGTGTTTATGGGCCCATTTGACGGACTGTGACGTCGCCCACTGAAATGCGACGTCGCCCCACTGAAATGCGCATACAAAATCTATGATGATTTTGGCTTAACCTTGATTTGCCGTTTTCTCAGTAGCTAATTTAGATTTGCATAAAATAGATACGATGTAGGGGAGAGTGAAGCCTGTGTCTTCCGAATGCGTATTTAATGTAGGTAGCTTTACAAACCGCCGGAGCCTCATTTTAGGTAGATTAAATTTATAATTCCGTAGTGGAAATTCCCAAGTAGCTCGTGATATCGGGCTGTCGCTGCTGCTTTGCGCGATCCCAACAAAAATATCGGACTGATAGTAGCAATCACGGCATTCAAACCCATAGACTGGGAAGGAAACTTGGATACATTAGATGAGACAGAATAAAGGATGAATACAAGCATCTGTAATCATTATTTTGTCACTTCTGCTATATCTACAACTTTCCTTCACAGTCCCAGGGTTTAAATATCATGATTAATACGTAAAAGCTCGCCTGTCAGTTGACCTTTTCTTTCACCGATGGTAGCTGATGGCTTCCCGAAAACAAAGGAGGGAGAGGGGGTGCATCGTTTTTCGCGACCGGAAGTATTTGTGAAGCCCCGTCGCTGCCCGTTTGAAGCAGGCAGCTTCCCAAAAGGGAGAGAGAGTGTAGAATGTAGCTGCGTACCCCGATTATAGCTGGATCACAGCTGCAGGCATTACGGCAGAGAAGTTGATCAGATTCAACCGCGAAATCTTAGCCAGTAGGCTAAATTGATTCTTCCAATTTAAGGCACCAGCCTCCAGTAAAACAAACTGAGGGAAAGGAAAAGGATGGAAAGACATAAAACAACCCGAGTCTTTCCGTTCTTTTTATACTTTCTTCCACTACTTGTGCTTTTGGCAAACTTCACAAATAAAAGGATCTTACGCGTGAACACGATCCCTGCCATAAAATGTTTCTTGGGCGTGTCCATGCGCCCGGTTGGTGACTGTCTGTTTCTCTCTCAGAAAGCATAAGCATATTGACATAAGCGAAATTCCAAGGTGGTGCAATGTGGTAAGATTATTTGTTACTTTTATTTAGATGGCCACGCGGTGCCATCTTAACAGCACATGCGCGTATTCTTATTGGCTGGATCCGAGATTACAGAGATATCTCCAGACGTTTCTGTCCGGTCCCTTTGCGAGGTGTTTTGCCGCAGAACTGCTTTCGTCCCAGCTCCTTCTTTCTGTCCTCCCCAAGAGTCTACGAGGTAAGATAACCATTTCATGGCGCATGTTTTGTGGAAGTGTGAGTTTATTCTTGAAGAAAATTTGAAAAAAAGAATTTTGCAGTCTGACAGAACCTTGTTAATCAAAACTGGCATTTTTGCGCCAGTCCTCCCTCTTCTTTTTCTAATTGGGTTGCGATTGACTTGGTTAATTTCGATCTAAAATATGAACTTCGCACATGTCTACTTAATTAGAAGAGCGTTTTACCATTGCTTTTCCTATTCAAAATTCTTATATGTAAAAGAGATTTAGGTGTCCATTAAACGCGTATGATCAAAAGAGATAATATACGATCATAAAATAATCCCATACGAACATATAATCAAGTGCATATCTCCAACCAGTTGTTATCGGATATTTAAGAAGTTTTTGTCTACCGTAGTGAAGACTGGCGAAATTTTGTGTGCTCAAAACATAAATGAGTATTTTAATACAATGTTTATTAGTATTGTTTGATTAGTTTCAGTCGTAAAGTCTGGATGAAAGTACTGGTTCGGGTGGTCGCATTAATTATTTTCTAGCAATATAAATTATTTGGTGAAAGATGTCAAATCAAAGTACAAAACTGTCAAAATGCACCAAGCGGTTTCTGTAACACATATCAATGTGCACTGATGTAAGAGAATTCTCCATATCATGCAACACCTTACGTTTAAATATGGTCGTAGATACTGCATCGGCCGTGGCACGCCACTGTGGCGGCACGAGCCCAAGATAGATGAAGTGCCCTCTACACCTTTCAGGTGTTTTTGCAATCTATGTCGATGCTGTCTCACATTCAAAACATGGTGTCAGAAGTACTCTTCGTGCGTAAAGCCTAAAACGGGGGGAGACTTCTTGAGGACGTCAAGGCACGATGGACCGCCTACCTCCACCAGAGCCCCTCGTTTTCTCCATAAATGCGGCCAAGAATGAGAAACAAGTTAGCAACTTTAAGACAACTTCATCAGCAAAAACGGCAGCAGCAACCACTCCAGCAGCAAGTGAACGGATGAAGGCAATCTAGAACGCAATCTTTCTGCACATTACTGGAAAGGAGGCAATCGACATCTAAAACACATTTCAGCTATCAAACGGTGAAGAAGAAGACTACGATCTGATTGTACTCAAATTTGAATAGTGCTACACTTTGAGCGAAACGAGACGTGCACGTGACCCGTCTTTCGTGCACGACATCCGCAGAGAGACGAATTGTTTTAATAGTTTCGTCCAGATGTGCAGCTGAAGGCGCTGACATGCAAATTCGGAGATCTGAAGGACTCCACGGTTAGGGACCAGTTTATGTATAGAACAGGAGACGCCAAGCTGCGAGCACGAATACTGCAGGAAAATGAGCTGACCTTGATTAAAGCCATCGATTTCTGCAATACGGCAGAAATGTGGGGCAAGCAAACCGGTCTTGTAAAAAACCCTAACATCCAGGTGAGCCCTGTTCCCAAGGAACATACCAGCAAACAATCACACGATGAGAATCAAAGGCATGTTCGTCGATGCAGTTTCTGCAATAGCACCCACATTCGGAAAAAATATTCAGCTTAGGAGTAAATAGGTGGAATCTGTAAAATAAAACAAACATGTTGCCGCCTGCTGTTGGCAAAAGAAAAAAAAAAAACTTTGAGAGGTTAAGTGCCAAAACCTACAGCGGACGATGCGCCAGATGATAACTTCAAGATCCTCGAGATCACCGCAGGAGATCTGTCAGGCGAGAATGACTGCCTGACAACGAGAAAGCGGGAGGGACACCCTGTTTATCTCAAATTTGATAGCGGAGCTCTAACTAACCGCTTTACGTATTCACTTTATTTTAAGAACGGCCACAAGAAAGCGTCAGGCCGGTCTAACCCGTAGCTTATACACTATGATGGAAATGTCATTCAACACTTTCGCATAGTGTCTATGCTCTTGCGAATGCAATATAAGCGATAATGTGTTTCGTTTCTCGTTGTAAAATGGTTACAACTCCGTTAGGCCTTCAGGCCAGCGAAGCCTTCGGACTAGTGTCAAAAGTAAACGAACTCTACACATAAGAGACGCTGAAACGACACATTTTGAAAGAATTTCCAAAATTCGTAGAAGGATTTGGATGTTTCGCAGTTAGCTCACAGTATGACTGACAAAGAAGGCGCAAGGCAAGTAATCCAGGCAGGGAGACGCGTGCCACACCCCTTGTGAGAGTCGCTGAAGCAAGAAATAGAACAAATGAAAGGTGTGGAAATAATCACCAAGATGGAAGAACCTTCCAATAGTGTCACTCCACTGGACAAAGTTTGTAAAAAAAACAACCAAAAAAACATGACCATTTAAGAGATGTGTGGACTCCCCGTCATGTAAATCAGAGCCTAAAATTAGAATACTATGAGCTTCCACGTTTGGAGTACATTCAGGCCATTTTGGCTGGAGTGCCATTCTTCGACAAATTAAATGGAAATGTTAGGTTCCGCATGATTCCTCTCGACGAGGCAAGATTCGGATTCGTACGTTCGGTGCGCCGTTTGGGCGATACAAATTTTGAAGCTACAGTGCGTATTGTGTCAGCAACGGGTGCGTTTAAAAAATTAATCAAGCATATGACGGTATGCAAAAAAGTACACCTCTACATCAACGATGTATTTGTAAGCAGAAGTACAGGTAATGAACTGGAGGCAAGACTAAAAGCTGTCCTGCACGCTGCGAAAGGTACAATATTAACTGTAAACATAAGAAATTGCTTCGTAGAGGCAATATATATGTATATTTGTATGAAAAATATTTATGTATGAAACCTGATCGACAAAATTGGCATAAAGTCAAACACAACTCTGTTTTAGTGCGTAGAAGACCTGCATCTCCCCATGTGTAAAAAATACGTCCAACGCTTGCTGGGAGTGGTTACGTACCTGGGAATTTTTTATCCCATGCTTGTCCAAGAAAATCCGTCTGTTATGTTACTTGACAAGGAGGAAAATATTTTCAGTTGAGACATCACGAATGATGATGAATGAAAGAAACCTATGTAACTTGCCAACCATAGTGCTAAGATACCGGCCATATTTATTCAAGAAAAACATGAAGCATTTCAACAGATTCATCATTTTTCTACCTAGAAGCGGCACTGTTTAAGCGTTACGAGAAGCTTAAATAGTGCCGATTTGTCCATATGCCTCATAAGTAATTTTCTAATGACGAACTAGATATCCACAAGTAGAAAAAAAAGCCCCGAGAATAACGTTTGGCCATGAACGTTTCGCGAGTATGCTCATGTCCTCATCATAACTGGCGAAGCTGATCATCGCCCCTAATTGGCAGTACCGCGAAAAGAAAATGTTTTAGACATGCCTGCATGGCTCCAAAAGTCTTTTCTGTGGCTTGCCCTTTCACTACTATCAAGAGTTCTTTCCCGGAAAGCAGTTACTGATAGCTGACACGCTGTCCTGCAAACGAATACCCAGTGACGCTGGTGCTTGCGAATATGCCGAAGACGTGGAAATTTATGTTAATGGCGTATTAACATGCATTAGAAGTGGTACGATGATGGCATGGCTAAATTCTGCAACTTCGCAAGATGAAGAGTTGCTTAATGTTTAAAAAACACTCGAGGAAAACGAGACAGTTGAATGTAGATTGGCTCATTTTGCCCCGGCATTCTCTTTTGTACGAGTCATTGCAATGCGAGGACCCATTGTTGTAACACCAAAAGCGTTAAGAAATACTACAATCCACAAAGAGCATTTAGGTCTAATTAAGTGAAAGGCACTAGCTAGACTGTTAATGTATTGGCCTGGTATGAACGCATGACATTAAGATAATCATTGAGAAATGCAAAACATTCTGCCTATTTGCATATAAACAACCCTGTGAATCTTTGTTGAATAAAAACACAGCTTGAAAGCCCTGGGCCGTTGGGCGTAAATGTCTGTAAATATGCTGTCTAAAGTTATTTCGCCGCGTATGGTACGTAATCAAATTATCTAGAGGTTGAGTTGCTTTCAGCTGCTACGAGCTGAGGGGTTTCGAGTAGAGGCTTAGCTTTCCGCCTGAAGTGTCTACAGACGGTGTCGAGCAATTGACAACCAATAGGTTCAGCACGTTTGCCAGAGTACATGACAATACACATCGTATTTTGAACTCCCGGTTCTCAAGATTAAATGGCTTCGCAAAAAAGGGCTTCCAGGTACACAAGAGGTGGTTGAAGAAAACCCCGAACACAAGCGAAGATATTTTAATTGATTTTCTCAACTACCCAACCGCACTTCTAGAAGGTGACAGATGTCCTTTGGGTGCAATTAATGCAACGGAGGCTGAGAACACAAACCAAGACTTGAATATCCCCCCTTTCCAGAGTTACGAAAGAATGCCCAAAAAAAGGTATGCCTTTACCTCCAAATTTGCATCGGGGAGCGTGCTGCGACAAAGAACCGCACACAAATGTAACAAACCTGTACGCGTCATGGAAAGCGTAGCGCCATGGTCTTACAGGCGACTTATGGAACAAGGACAATAGTTGCGTTGTAACAGGCAGCAGCTTACGAAAACTTCTAGAGAGTTTTATAAAAGCCACGAGCTTGAGGACACAAAACTGGAAGTCCTAAATTCGAGGATGAAGGACTAACCAGTACATTTCAACTCGCCTGCAGTGTCGACATAACCCAATGATGCTCCGGCACTGACACTTTACAGGTTGCGAATAACGATAAAAGCTCCGATGCGATTTACTTGCGATGCTGACTTCAGACAATTGTCATAGCTTCCATGTGCGTACTTGTTTTTATTTTCAATTCGTTTGCTTGTTCCGATAAGTGTTTCACTATCCTAACGGAACAAAGATGTATTGGCAGTGGCACGCCACTCTGGTCGCAGGAGACAAAGAAGTGCGGTGTGCCCAAATAAATATTACAGTTTTTGTTCAAATTCAGCTCGATGCTGACTCATATTCCAGACAGATACGAACTGTAATTCCTATTCTAAGCCAAAAAAAACACCTCGGTATATTGCCCGGGCGTCCGTATGTTTCTTAAACTTTTATGCCCACGTCAGTGCAATAGAAAATGGCTTTCAAACTGGCTTGTGATAGTACATGGCGGCCAATAGCTAGAATATCAATCTATCGTAGGTTATAGGGAGGTAAAGAAACAATAAAATGGTCAATTGAAGCAGTTATTTCGAATCAGGGATGGGCAGCATCGCGCTACAAATATATTGCAATAGTAGTTTGCAGATACTTTCGTGTATTTTTATCTCTGTCGACATACATTTAAAAAATGTGTTTCTATATCAGTCGTGAAATACAGTTACGATGTATCACTTGTATCACGATATCTGCCAGGCTTAGGTATCTAGTTACATTTGTTGCTCTTTTAAAGTAAATTTAAAAGATAAAAATATTGGTTTTCTGCAAGTTGCTTCGGAATTTTTGTAATATCAACCCACCCTATTGCATGATCCATCTCACTCGTCAACATAAAAAACGTGGTTCAAATAAGGTTACTTGCAAAAACAACTAATTCATCTCAAGAGGCAGAAAAGTCTAGCCTCTTGAGGTTTATAAAATTGGCAGTTCTACTACTTAGGCTAACATAGTACTCAATCATAACTTGAGTACGGAAGTGCTAAGCACTCGGTCCACTCGAGGAAATAATTTGGCGTGGACGTTTTAGAACAAGAAGGAACCTTGCACATCCAATAACTCTTAAACCCATGTTACTTGAAGTCAAATTCAAGGTGGACATTTTAATGAAAGGTCACTGCAGTTCTCGATGGTAATAGAAGTATAAAAACTTCATTGGATTAGGAGGGCCGTGGCACTGCAGAAAGGCAACAGCCGGTACCATGTACAGCCGCGGTGCCGCATCTTGTGGTGGTGATTATGTGATAATATAATATACATCATGAAAGTGAATTTGATTATGAGAGAATATGTACAAGAAAACGACTCTATCTTCTGACAGTTGGAAGTACAGTTCTTCGAGTGTTGAGAGTTTGGGAAAGAGGAACGATAGAAGATTTTGTCTGGTACACTTCTGAAATGCCAGAAGGTATATTTTCAAAAGGCAGGGATGTCAAAATTACGTTCAAAAAGTAATTAAATTAAATTACTGATTACCATTCTGAAAACTGCAAAAATGTAATTAATTACATTACAAATTACCGCTGACTGAAAGTAATGCAATTTCATTACAATTACTTTGCGAAATAATGAAATTTCTTTGACATACTTTTGAATACGTTGAGGCGGTAATTCGCGCTCAGTTTTATTACCGTATACACGAACACAGTGTTTACAAAACAAGCCCTCGTTTGCCCACACAACGCGTGTGCAGGAACCAGAAAAGGAAAAAAGTAAGGCGCTGCGCATGCGCAGTGCCGACAGCAGCGTCATCGCAGTGATATCACAACAAAGAGGTGAGTTGGTCTATGGGTACCAAAATTCATATTGTCACAGAGGAGTAGCCAAGAAAACAAAGAATAACTGGGGGAAACTGAAACGTTTAATGGGGCGAACTTGCGCCCAAAAATAAAGACGAAAAACGATAACAACAGAAGAGAACAGAGCGTCGCGGGCGTCGAGGTCGGCGTGACAGCAGAGTCGAACGCTGGGGCGAAACTGATCCCAGCTTGCCACGCGGAGCCGCTTTTGTACACGAGTGGGCTTCTGGATCATTCGGCGTAGAAGGTTTGGTGCCTAGAACATTCTAACCTCGAATCAGCTAGACGGTTCTCGAATTTACCAGAACGTCAGATTACAGCGTAAACAAAAAAAAGTGTAGCCGCGGCCGGGAATCGATCCCTGACTTTTCGCGTGGGAGACAAGCACGATAACCATTCGGCCACGCGCGCGCTGCCTACTTCGCAAGCTGCGCGCGCGGCATTACTCCCCCTTTTAAAAAGTGCATCGCCCCGATGCAGAACAAAACAAAGCAAACAAGAAGAATGGTAAGCTAAAGAGTCATTTAGAACACATAAGGTCCACAGTCCTATCAGGCGTAGTATGGCTTCATGCGCACGACGTGGACGACTTCTGGTCGTGGAGGGCGGCGTGATGAAGTCCGTGTTCCATCGGGCGTAACTTCGTAGTTCAGCTCGCCGAGGCGACGAAGTACCTTGTATGGTCCAAAGTACCGTTTCAGCAGTTTCTCACTGAGGCCGCGGCGACGGATGGGCGTCCACCCCAGCACCCTGTCTCCGGGCTGGAAGCGGACGTCCCTGCGACGAAGGTTGTAGCGGCCCGCGTCGACGCGTTGCTGGTCTCGAATCATGAGTCGGGCTAGTTGGCGGACTTCCTCGGCCCGTTGAGCAACCGCCTGGGCGTTGTCGCTCTCATTGTCAGATGGCTCATGGGGTAGCATGGTGTCCAGCATGGTCGTTACCTTCCGACCGTGTACCAGCTGGAAAGGTGTGAATCCAGTGGTCTCTTGAACCGCCGTATTGTAGGCGAACGTGACGTAGGGCAACACCTCGTCCCACGTCTTGTGCTCGACGTCGACGTACATAGAGATCATGTCGGCGATTGTCTTGTTGAGTCGCTCCGTCAGTCCGTTGGTCTGCGGGTGGTACGCAGTGGTACGACGATGGCTGGTGTGACTCAGCCGGAGGATTTCTTGGGTCATCAGTGCCATGAACGATGATCCGCGATCTGTAATCAGAACTTCGGGAGTGCCGTGCCGGAGGACGATTGACTAGATGAAAAACTTGGCGACTTCCGCAGCAGTCCCTGAAGGAAGGGCTTTCGTTTCGGCGTACCGCGTGAGATAATCAGTGGCGACGATTATCCCGCGGTTTTCCGACGTTGACGGCGGAAAAGGGCCAAGTAGATCCATTCCGATCTGCTGGAACGGTGCGGTAGTGGGAGCAATCGGCCGCAGGAGACCTGCCGGCTTCGTCGGCGGTTTCTTACGTCGCTGGCACTCGTGGCACGATCGGGTGTAGAGGTGGACGGCCTTGGGGAGCTTTGGCCAGTAATACTTTTCACGAATACTGGCCAGTGTTCGGCTGTAACCGAGGTGTCCGGACGTCGGGTCGTCGTGACATGCTTGAAAGATCTACTCCCGTAGATCGGTCGGGATTACCAGCAACCACGGTGTATTGTTGTCCCCGAAGTTCTCTTTGTGAACCACACCTTGTCGGAGGACGAAGGTTGGCAGGGCTCTCGAGAAGACACGGGAGACAGTCCCCCCTCGTCCTTCGAGGTACTGGATTAGCGCGCGCAACTCAGGATCGTCTCGTTGACGTTGTGCCATGCCGTCGGTATTCACTGCGCCTAGGAAGCACTCGTCATCATCGTCGTCGCTGCTGCCGGAAGGCGTTTCGACGGGGGCTCTGGACAGACAGTCGGCGTCGCTATGCTTGCGGCCTGACTTGTAGACCACAGTCATGTTGAACTCGTGCAATCGGAGACTCCATCGAGCGAGGCGTCCTGACGGGTCCTTGAGGTTCGCAAGCCAGCAGGGCGAGTGATCCCGATCGAAAAGACCTTCAAGAAAATCTGATGGTCCATCAACCTTCCTTGATGGTCCATCAAACTTCCCTGATGGCCCATCAGGTTTCCTTGATGGCCCGCCAGGCCTCCTTGATGGCCCACCAGACCTCCTTGATGGCGCCTGATGGGCTATCACACCGTTGAAATAGACCATCAAAGGGATTTTGATGGTCCATCACGCTTCCTTGATGGCACCTGATGGACCATCAAAGGCGTCTTAATGGTCCATTAGAAGCTCCAATGGATCCACCAGACTTCCCTGATGGACCATCAAAGCGTTTGACGGTCCGCCGAAAATTCGTAACGGCAATTAACACAGTATTAGTAACCCCGCTCATACCATCAGAATTAACTGTCCATTGTCCGACATGCTTACTTGATGGTGCCTGATAGACCATTAAACATTTCCTGATGGAGGCTGATGGACAATTTAAGTCTTCTGTTTGTAGCTCAGAGACCTTAAAAACGTTTGTTGCGGCAGCTGATGGACCATCGAAACGTTTGATGCATGTCGCCCGGTGAGACCATCAGGATATACCGATAGACCACCACAACGAAAAAAGGCTGATGGTGCTTCTCATGACATCTTGCGGTGGTGGAAAGAACCTGACTATATTCGGGAGGTTACAGAAGTGGCCGAGAGATGGCGCAAGTGATCTCCCGTCGTTGCGCGTGCCTGAATTTCATTCGGTGTGGAAAGCTGACAGCGGTGTGACTCGATAACAATCTGTTCAATCCGTAATAATCCGCCTCAACAATTGTCCTAGGATACTCGAACGGTAACGAAGAAACCTTCTTATAAACTCAGGTATGGTTTTGCAACCATAGTTTTGTTTCAAATTGTTTTATTCTCCGTTGGTGAAACAATTCGTTGATCCGCTTTTTATGTCAAGTAGATCATGTGTACAATCTAAGTGGAAAAAATGTGCCGAAAAACGCACTTTGCTTGATAGGAAATTCATTTACTAGGTGCACGTGTACTGTGAACTAAATATTCGCGTGAAAAAACGTTTACAAAGCCGCGAATGCGGTAATACGAGGCTTACTGCATCCTCGGGAGAACGAGGCTTAGTGTATTGCATGCTGTCGCACGGCGTTGTCATGCCCAGCATGGACGATGGGGACAGAGTGTAGATAGCCACACAATGGACACCGATGAAATTACTGCGCGTCGTGGAGTCTCGAATGTAGTGAGTGGATTAAATACATTTTCTCGTCCATTTTGTTTTTGCGGTTTAATAATTCAATGTTAAATTATTTCCAAATAGAAATAATAACATGCCACAACCTAAATGCAAAATTTGTTTTCAGGTTTCTACGGGGATTTCGGAAAGTACCCTAACGCTTCGGATGTTCCTTTTTGAAATAATAGGCGCAGAATAAAGTTCACAATTGACTGTAATGGAATCTTTTTCTTCTGCCTTTAAATATATGTGATTGGAAATTCATACCGACAAACAAACCATCAAACGACAGACCATCACACCATCAAACCATAACACCATCAAGCCATCAAACCATCACACCATCAGGCCATCAGACCATCAATGTCCCAAAATACATCAGACCATCAGCCTGATGGACCATCAGGATTTTCCCTGATGGTCTTTTCGATAGGGATGGTCGGTGACTACAAGGAACGGGCTCCCGTACAAGTACGGACGAAACATCGTGATTGCCCAGACGACCGCAAGGCATTCTTTCTCGGTCGTGGAGTAATTTTTCTCCGCCCTGGACAGTGCCCGACTCGCGTAGGCGATAGCTCGCTCGGTGCCTTCTTGCGTTTGAACCAGTACCGCGCCAAGTCCAGCGTTACTTGCGTCCGTGTGAATTTCGGTTTCCACATCCTGATCCAAATGTCCAAGAACAGGAGGAGTCTGCAGTCGTCGCTTCAGTTCGTCGAATGCCTGCTACTGCTCTTCGGCCCATTCGTACTTCTCGGCGTCCTTTGTGAGGTTTGTTAGCGGTGCGGAAATCCTTGCGAAATCCCGAACGAAGCGCCGATAGTAGGCGCATAGTCCAAGGAACCTTCGCACGGCTTTCTTGTCTCTCGGCGCTGGAAATGCTGCGACGGCGCAAGTCTTCTCTGGGTCGGGGCGAACGCCTTCGTTACTAACCACGTGACCTAGGAACTTCAGTTCGTCATAGGCGAACCGACACTTTGATGGCTTCAGGGTGAGTCTGGCGGTTCGTATGGCTTGGAGAACAGCTTGGAGTCGTCGCAAGTGCTCGTCGAAGTCGCCGGAAAACACTACGACATCGTCGAGGTAGACGAGACAGCTGTGCCATTTCAGTCCTGTCAGTACAGTGTCCATTACACGCTGGAAAGTTGCTGGCGCCGTGCACAGTCCGAAGGGCATCACCTTGAACTCGTACAGTCCATCCGGCGTGACGAAAACTGTCTTCTCTCGGTCCCGTTCGTCGACCTCGATCTGCCAGTAGCCGCTCTTCAGGTCCATCGATGAAAAGTATCGGGAGTGGCGCTGCCGGTCTAAAGTGTCGTCGATACGTGGGAGTGGATAGACGTCTTTCTTCGTCACCACGTTCAGCTGTCGGTAGTCCACGCAGAACCCAAGCGTTCCGTCCTTCTTCTTTACCAGTACGACTGGAGACGCCCACGGACTGCTTGATGGCTGGATTATGTCGTCGTTCAGCATCTCTTGAACTTGCTCCTGGATCACCTCCCTTTCTTTAACGGAGAGTCTGTACGGTGATCAATGCACAGGGCGCGCGTCGTCCTCGGTAACGATGCAGTGCTTCGCAACGGCTGTTTGGCGCACCTTCGACGACGTCGCAAAGCAGTCACGGTATTCGGCGAGGAGGTTAATCAGCTGCCGTCGTCTCGGGTCCGGAAGCTTAGGATCGATGTCAAGCTGCGCTGGCGACGTACTGTCTTGCTGAGGTGGCGAGGATTCGTCAGAAATGGCGTCAATTTCGGCGGAGTTTCGGAGTTCCCCGACGTGGCCAACGGCTGCACCTTTTGTGAGGTGTTGCGTTTCATTCCGGAAGTTCGTCCCGAGGACCACAGTGCGGCCATCCTGAAGTTCAGCTACTCCTCGTGCGACGCCTATCCCTCTTCCTAGAAGCAACTGGAGGTTGCCTTTCAGAACAACGTCGCCGCAGGTAGCTGCATCGGTCACGACGGGTACGACAACTATTGATCGCGGCGGCAGGTTCACGTGGTGGGCAGCGACTCGGACGGCGGCTGACACTGTTTGGGGTTTCTCTGAATGCAGAACAGGCTTGCGCAGCGTCAATCTGTTCTCACCAAGGTCGATGACGGCGCCGTATTCACACAAGAAGTCCATTCCGAGAATGACGTCCCTCGAACCGTCTTGCAGAACTACGAACTTCACAGGCAGGTTTCACCGTGGATCTCAACGCGAGCGGTGCACCTGCCAACGGGTGTGATGAGATGTCCGCCGGCGGTTCGTATCTGCGGTCCGTCCCACGACGTCGTAACTTTCCGAAGGCGGCGAGTGAGCCTCCCACTCAAGACTGAGTAGTTTGCTCCGGTGTCCACGAGTGCCGATGGGTCGAGGCCGTCGATAAAAACGTTTAGGTTGTTGGACACCGTTGCAGGGGCGTCGGTGCAATGCGGGGCGTCAGGAGAGTGGGAGCGCTTCGGCGTTCTTGGAGGCTGTTTGCTTCCGTCGTTTTCGGCAACGTCACCTCCAGGCGTTGCGGCACTTAGTTTTCTCGGCGACGCAGGGGACACATACTCTCTCGGCGGGGTCGGGGCGCTGGGGACGCTGAACGTCGTGGCGATGGGGAGCGAGATTCACGGCGGCGGAGAGATGGCACTGAGGTGGGTGAGCGTCGCAGGTACTCCTCGATGTCACGAGGGCGTTCGCCGTACCTCGGGCGTGGGTCGTTCGGGTGGAAACCACGCAGCCCAAGTCGACGGTAGGGGCAGCCGCGGTAGATGTGGTCGGCTTCCCCGTAGTGGTAGCAAAGCGGGCGTCGGTCGGCCGTTCGCCACACGTCTGTCTTCCTCGTTGAGGGTCACTCCTTGCGGACGTACTGGGCTCGCTCCTCTTGACGCTGAGGATACCGCGACGTTTGGGCGTCTCTTCGGGGTGGCGCCGGAGCCTGGCAAAGAGCTTGCGGCGGTCGTCGGGCCACGGCGGCGTAGCTCAACGTCGGCTCTTCTGGCGTCGCCGTGTTGATCGGAGCCTCAGGTTTGAAGGCCCGGTGAACTTCCTCTCGGACGACCTCGGCGAGCGACAGTGAGGACGGGCGATCCGCAGCGGGGAGTATCTTTCGGAGTTCTTCCCGGACGACTTCACGGATGATCTCCCGAAGGCTCTCGACACCGCTGGTATTCAGGTCCAGGAGGGAAGCAGTGATAGTTGGAGCAGCAGGCGCGCCGGCAATTTGGTGGTAGTGGCTTTCTCGGGCTGTCAGGGCGCGCTCAATATTGGTGGCTTCGGTTACAAAACCGCTGACAGTCGTTGGGGGGTTGCGTACCAATCCTCCGAAAATTTCACCGTTCACGCCACGCATGAGAGCGCGAAGCTTCTTCTCCTCGGTGGCATCTGGATCGGCCCGGGCACTTAGACGCAAGACTTCTTCGACGAAGCTTGTCACACTCTTGTTGGGGCCCTGAACCCTTGTTTGAAGAAGGTCCTCCGCTCGCTGTCGACGGTGGTAGTTGATGAACGTCCGCTTCAGTTCGGCGGCGCATGGCTCCCACGAAGTAAAAGAGGACTCGTGGTTCTCAAACCAGTTCCTCGCGGTGCCTTCAAGCGCGCAGTAGAGGTTCTGGAGGCGGTGCTCATCCGTCCATCCGTTGTGGCGGGCTACACGTTCATAATGATGCAGCCAGTCCTCTACGTCTTCGTGAGCTTCACCGTGGAAGGGCGTCGGAGTGCGGGGGGTGACGGGCAGGATGAGGACGGGTGGCGTAGTCATCGTCGCGGTCCGCTTCTTTGATTTCTGCAGCAGGGGTCTAAGTTCCGGGAGAAGGCCTTGGTTACGGCGACTTGACCGGGCCTTGGTCTGGTCTTCTGTGAAGGGTAGCCTCCCGGGGCTGAGCACGTCACTTGGCCGGCGTGTTTTCGGAGGGGTACGGTCCACGGGTATAGAATGCAGGTACCCAGCACCTCCACCAAAATGTCACAGAGGAATAGCCAAGAAAACATAGAATAACTGGGTGAAACTGAAACGTTTAATGGGGCGAACTTGTGCAAAAAAATAAAGAGGAAAAACGATAACAACAGAAGAGAACAGACCGTCGCGGGCGTCAAGGTCGGCGTGACAGCAGAGTCGAACGCTGGGGCGAAACCAGACATGTACGTAACGCGTTACAAGTAACGAGTTACTTGTACCTAGTTACTATTTTCGGTAACGAGTAACGTATTTAGTTACTTTTTCAGAAAAGGAACGAGTAACGGTATTTAGTTACTTTTAAGGCCAAGTAACGAGTAACGGTATCTGGTTACTTTTGAGGAGTAACGTGTACAACACTGCTTAAACGGCCTTGTTTTCATTCAAGCCTTAGTATGTGTCTATTGCGACAAAGGAAGATGGAAAACCCGAAAAACAAATAAACAGTATGACAATACAGCAATGTATATCGCTGAACACGTCAGTCGAACAGTTCGACTGACGTGTCCAGCGATAAACGTTGCTGTACTGAACTCTACAGCTGGGAATGTCCTCCACCCAGCGAGCACAATCAGGTTCGTTGGTTGAACTTTCTAGAACCGGGCACGGACCGAATGTAAACCCGGAGGTTTCAAACACGGGAAGGCACATAACCCATTACCCGCTGTCCTCAATGAAGGCGCAGTTCCCGAAGATTCAGCAGCTCTTCCTGAAGCAAATCACTGCCGTTCCTGCGAGCGCGTCAGTAGAACGACGCTTCAGCGTCACCGGAGATGTATTTTCAAGCAAGCGGGGAAACATAACTGATGAAAACTTCTACAGGCAGCTGCTGCTTAAAGGGAAACGACTACTAAAAAGAAAACAATAAACCACGAAACAAAAAGAGTTGTGTATTTGGTCTTCAAAGTAACGTAAAAAGTAACTCGTTACTTTTGGGGTAACTCAGGCGTTTCTTTTGAGAATCGGTAACGAGTAACGTATTTAGTTACTTTTTGAGCGAGTAACGAGTAACGGTATTTAGTTACTTTTTTTGGGTAACGTGTACATGTCTGGGCGAAACTGACCCCAGCTTGCCACGCGGAGCCGCTTTTGTGCACGCGTGGGCTTCTGGAGCATTCGGCGTAGAAGGTTCGGTGCCTAGAACATTCTAACCTCGAATCAGCTAGACGGTTCTCGAATTTACCAGAACGTCGCATTACAGTGTCAACAAAAAAAAAAGTGTAGCCGCGGCCAGGAATCGAACCCTGGCTTCTCGCGTGGGGGACAAGCATGATAACCGTTCGGCCACGCGCGCGCTGCCTACTTGGCAAGCTGCGCGCGCGGCAATATCTTGCTCTTTACGCCGAAACAACCTTATGTGCCTCAAAATGAACAATACTAAACAGTGTTTTTTTCTGGCGCACAAGACATAAGTGTTAAACAGGATGAATAGCTTCCTTAGATTTGCCTCAGAAAAAAACCTCGACTCACCGGTTTCGCTGTTCATTCAAGGGTGAAGGTTCTTACTAAAAGAGTGATATGTTTCCGTTTTTCTTATTTAGAAGTTGAAGTCCGAGCCAGTTTATTAAGTTGAGCAATGACAGCTCGTTTTTACGAAGAGTCGTCACGTGATACGTTTCCCTTCCTCCTCGGACGCCATCTTATTCTATTCTCCCGAGAGCACTATACTCGGCGCTAACATATCTTGGCAATGCACTGGAGAGGAGGAGAGCCCGCGCAAAGCTTTATTCAGCGCTCAAAATGGGAAAGGGAACGCGTGCCTGTACCCTCCACTGCATTGCCACGAATCGTTGTCGCCGAGTACTGGGCAGGAGATCGAAATATAGGGGGCGGTTTATCTAAAGCCCCTTAATGTTTCAAAAGTAGTGCGAGGTTCGCCGATTCACGAGGCACGTGCAACGTGCAGCCCTTGAGAAGATCATGGCGGCACAGCGCAGCACTGAGCTAGATTTCAGACGCCATGAATTTACCAAAAGTGGCCCGCGGCACGTTCCTCGAGCATTTCTACAACAATGAATGGCGCCACTTTTCCCAGGATAGAGGGATTCTTTTTATCGAGCTTGTTGTCACCGCAGCCCGGTGTTTACTGACACAGCATAACAAAGAAATTGAACCTCGCCTAGCACGTTCTGTGCACGTGGGCTTCGACCTGACCAGTGCTTTAGTCGCACGAGGAGTGGTCTTGGAATCGTCATCTTCGATTTCTCGAATCAAAAACAAACAAAAAAATTCGGTTTGTTGTCCCAACTGCTGAAGCGTACCGTTAGAGGCGTGGCTGCTCCATCTCCTCCCCAATAGTTGACCCATTCTCGGTCATTCCTTTCAAGGAGTATTTTCCCGAAACACCGAAAGAGTCGAAGCTTGTGCGCATTGTCACAGAAAGGGCCCGGATGACTGCTAAGCAGAAGCGTCGCCAGTTGAGGAATGGCGTGGGCTTCTTAAATCGTTTACTTTCCCAACAAACGGTGGGCGATATCGACCTGTAGGCTTATTCCGGAATACACTTCCCAAGTGAAGGCAGTATGGCACACCGCGAGCGGCACCTGCTTTGCTCGATGACGCACGAAACGTTCTGGGGCTCTGACGAGGCATGGGGAATAAACCATTTATTACGATCGTTTTCTGTTCACTCTGGTTGAAGTACACGGTTTGACCTTGCATGACGAAAGTGCAAAGCTGGGGATCTGTTCGTACTGTCCTCTCAGGTTTTAAATTATGTTTAACTCACTGGTGATGTGCCCGTCACTTTGTAGCCTATGAGCCGTTCATCCCTAAGCTGACGCACTGTCAGCTTAGGGATGAACGGTGGAAGCTACGTATTTGTTGGACCAGTCACACGTCTATCGTTCGCCACGTAACCATGCTCTCTTTCATACCAACGCGCAGAGAAAGAGATGGGGCACGTGATTAAAACAAGGTGTTTGATTGGTTCTGGTTAGCTTGCAGCTGCCACAGCACTGTCAGGTTAGGGATGAACGAAGAATAGCATCCTCGTGATGAGTCGACGCCATGAATCTGTCATGCCTGGAGTTCGTAAACCGTTGCCTTCCAGCAATGTCTACACGCAAGCTTTTCTTCTTCACCTTTCTAGCCTTCCTTTGTGCATCTGTTCAGCACTTCGTACAAGGTTTTGCGCTTAGGTGGCCGTCGATTATTTCCTCTGATGATCTTTCACAACTTTTCACCTTGCAAAATAATTTTTCCCTTCTTTTTTTAAATCTTGCAAAATAATTACCTGATTTAGGACAAAAGTAATTTCAAAAGTAATGAGTAATTTTCTGAAAAATACTGCCCGAAGGTAATTCATTACATTATTAAATCACTAGCCTAGAGAAGTAATTTATTACATTACTCAATACTCCAAGAAGTAATTTAATTACTGTATTTTCATTACGGTAATGGCATTACTGCCATACATATAAGAAGGCCTCCAACTGTGAAGGCTAAGATGGAGTGGGAAAGTGCATGACCGTGTCTATCTTTGCTGGAAGGGGTGCTAAGCCCTCCGCAGACAGACGATGGTCAAGGAATGACAGTTCTTAAACATTGAAAACGGCTTTTTATTGAATTTCATGCCGGCCTATTTAATACATTGGAGTACTTGTCTGTGATTATGATCCTCTTTCTTCTCGGAAGAGCCATAGACAATGACATCGTCCAGATAAAAGTGGACTCTTGGACTGTGTTTTAGTATCTTGGACATTACCTGGTGGAA
This sequence comes from Ixodes persulcatus, assembly GCA_013358835.2. Classification (NCBI taxonomy): domain Eukaryota; kingdom Metazoa; phylum Arthropoda; class Arachnida; order Ixodida; family Ixodidae; genus Ixodes; species Ixodes persulcatus. The sequence goes on from JABSTQ010009916.1 coordinate 176,243, forward strand.
GGCCAATGGTGCAGTCGCCAGACCGAAACAAACTCTTTGAAACGAAAAATCTCTTCCTGGGTAATGAATGCAGTTAAGTCAGGACTCTTGGGGTCGAGACCGCCCTGGTGATAAGCAGACGCAAGGTCTAACTTAAGAAATGGGAAGTTCCACTGTGGGAGTTCAGAAGCTCGTCCATGTGGGGGAGCGGAAAAGAGTCTACAACGACTGCCTGGTTTGTCGCCCGATGATCGACACACATATAAATTCTACCGTCTTTCTGCAAAAATACTACAATGGGGGATTCCCATTTCGACGCTTTTACGCGCTCGATAACGCCTTGGCACTCGAGCATCTAGATTTCTGCCCTGATCGCATCACGCAACGTGACCAGTAAACGGCGATCTTTAGCCTGTACCGGCGGGACATAGTGAAGGGCAGTAATTGTGTGAGTTTGGTTTATAACTAACCCTAACCCTAACTCAGGTGAAAAAGATCCTCAAACTGTTCGAAACCGCAAGGTAATTTTGATGCGTCGCTCACCAATGAAGGTTGTAAAGATGGTCCCTACGTCGACGGATCCCTTGAAGGCTGGTCTCCGAAGAAGCCTCTACTTGAGTAGTGCTTAGACGACGTGGACGGCTGATTGCCGTGAACAGTACACAATGATGGAGGCTGCTTGCAGTGAGCACTTAAAGGACCTGGTGGAGGACTGGGCTGCACCGTACATTGAGGCTGCGGGACTCCAGCCGACTTTAGATGTCCCGTGATGGCCGAGCGAGGGTCAGCTGCATTGACATGGAAGCACTTGAGTGGAGCGCCCGATAAAATGAGGCTCAGTCCATGCACGGCATCTCTCCCAAGCAAGGTTTGGCCATTGTGAACGACGTAAAAAAGTATGCCGGCGGAGCGGTCTTTGAGGTCAACTTTTGTGGGAAACATCCTACGACTGGAATCAAACCGCGGAGGTAGTGCTCAAGAGTCCGGGGTGGTTTATTTAGCCGCGCGAATTCGCTGCTTGGGGTTGATCTTATTAAACGTGTTTTCGCGCAGTATTGACATTTCGGAGCCCGTATGAATGAGTAAAGGTAAGGTAAATCCATTCACCTGAACATCAGCGTTGAAATTCCGCGGGCGCAAGTCGGCACGTCCTTCGGGGAGGACTTCAGGGGATCCGACGGCGAAGACGTTTGGCGGCTGTTCCCCCTATGCGTCGTCGTCGGCGAACATCACAATTCCATGGATCAGTGCCCGGCGGAAACGCCAGGCCACGGGGGTCGGTGACTTCAGACGATGGATGCGAACTCCGGCAAACATTTCAAACTGGCCTATCTTGTCACAAGACAAACATGACATTCCGGACACTGGACACTCTTCACGCGGATGGAGTTGACGACCACAAAATTGGCACGATTTCGCCCCGCGCCCCAGAGCGCGCGCGCCCGGGGGACCATCACGCCGCACTCGGCTCTTGAAAACACCGGTATGTCCGCGCGACTGGTGACGCGGCGAGAAGGAAAGCTTTGAAGGTAAGGAGGAAACATTTATGGGGAGCAGGAAATGGCAGGAGGGCGTCCTCCATTTCGACGTTTAGCGTTTGAATTCAAATGCAAATGTCGGCCATCTTGTCCACCCCGAACGGAAACCCTTTGTATTGCCTCAACGGCCTGGTTGCTTCCGAACGCAACAGACATGATGAAAATTGGCGGTACCGATCGCAATCTCGAGCAGTCCGTTCGAACTGTTGCGCCAGAAACACGAAATGTTCGAGGCGTGGTTGTTCAGCTTCGCAGACTTTCAGATTACCCGATCTTACACCTCCGATGACAATAAACCGGCCAGAAAAACTTCTGCGATGCGGGTTTCAAGCGACTCCCCAAAATCATAAAAAGAGCTGAGGTGATGTAGAGCACTACGGCACCGAAGAACACTTTCTTCACGGGACTGAACGTGGGTGCGGAACAACGTCCGATGGACAACAACATTCCTTTTGTCAGCGAAGTGCTGATCAAGCACCGTTATGAGGACGTAAAATTCGTAAACGGCCTTGCTATGGGCGAGGGCCGTGGACGAAAACCCAGACAGCACACGACGTCGGGCCAACATTGGTATTTAATTGGCAAATATGGTTCAATGTTGGGCCAATGTGGCCATCGTACTACCGGTATTGGCAGTGCACTCACACATACTGGCAAACACTGCCCTGTCTTGGCCAACGACTTACCAACGTTGGCAATCGATTGGCTTAGGCTGTCCAACATTGGTTTATCTCAGTCAATGGCTTACCAACATTAGCAATCGATTGGCTTAGGCTGGTCAACATTGGCCTATCTAAGCCAATGGTTTACCAACGTTAGCAATCGATTGGCTTAGGCTGGCCAACATCGGCCGATCTCAGCCAATGGCTTCCCAACGTTGGCAAGCGGTTGGCTTGGGCGGTCCTGTCTTAGCCAATTGGTTACAAACATTGGTAATCGATTGGCTTAGGCCGGCCAACATTGGTCGATGTTAGCCAATGAGTTGCCAGCACTGGTAATCGATTGGCTTAGGCTGGCCAACATTGGCCTGTCTTAGCCAATGGGTTACCAACATTGGTATTCAATTGTCTTAGGCTGGGCAACATTGGCCTGTCTTAGCTAGTGGCATACCAACGGTATAATTAGTTGGCTTAGTTTTTTTAATGTGCGGATCGCGCGCGCCGAGAACAGCCTTTAGCTATGGCTCCGTGGGGAACGATTCTTCTGTTTTCACACGCACAGCAAGTTAGCAAATGAATTAGAACAATGTATGCATTGCGAGCTGTAGCAATTTAGAACGTTCATGAATAAAAACGCCGTAGTCGGTGACAGGTTAAAAGTAAACGCTAGGAAGGAGATCGCCTCCTCCCGAGCCTTCGCTCTCCAAAAGTGGAAAGAGATTGGAGGAGAGTTTACCACCTGTCACCGACTATAACTAACGCGCGTCATCCCAAAACTGATAGATATGCTCAGTAAATTCCACATGAAATACAAAATGCACGCTTCCTTCGATTTGTGCGTATGTTTATAAGGCAAAAAGCGTATAGTGAATCTTCTCTTATGCCCATTTAGCGACAGGGTTCAATCCCGAATGCTCCACCCGCCTCCCCAGTAGCTACGACACGGTTGTATTCCAGCTGTATGTGATCTTGGGAATCTAAAAGCAGCCCGCTCTGCTGAGCCGCAAAACACGGCCTATAACTCAGACTGAACCAGACAAAATTAAAAATAAATAAAAAAACATTATTATTTTTAGCAAAAATAAAGCCTTAAAACAAATATTCAGCGATTGATTAAGCAATTACATGTCTTTACGATTACAAAATCACGGTGAATTAAGATCACGAACACCCTATGTTTGAGGTAGGAGGTGACATAAGTTTATCCGCATTTGAATCTGCAAAGAAAGGTTATCACGCAACATATACCAGAAAAAGCTAGGGCATTAAGTCTGCTTGCCCAGAAATGGCTTCAAAGTTCGTACAAAATACGACAACTGCAGTAATGACTGTGGTAGTGACAACGCCCGCAGAAATTTAAAGTGTAATAGAGCCAATGGGTTATCAACGTTGGCAATGGATTAGTTTAAGCTGGCCATTAGTTGCCTGCCTTAGCCAGTGGCCTACCAACATTGGTAATTGATTGGCCTTGTCTGGCCACGAGTGCCCCGCCTTAGCCAATGGCTTACCATCATTGGTAATCGATTGGCTTAGGCTGACCAACGTTGACCTGTCTTAGCCAATGGGTTACCAAGATTGAAAATGTGTTGACACAAAGTATCAGGGTGCCTCGTTTCCTGATACCGAGCTTTAACAACGAACGAAGTACTTTAGGCAATGAAAAGCGCTGTTGTAAGAAGGCGTCTTGATAAAAAAAGGCTGCTAGGAATACACTGTAATAAATAAGTTATTCATGAATTAATACTTATTGGCAATCTTTATTAAATACTTATTGAGGGCAAAGGTGTCAATTGGAAAGTCATATTTTGAATAGATTCTTGATAAAGGAGTTCACAACATGGGACACTCCCGGCAGCACACTTGCTTAGACTAGCTATGGGGCTAAGATTGAGCCTTGGCCGTAGTGGACTGGAAAGGGACTGCCCAGGGAATTCGGTGAACTGCCAGCATGGCGTTTCTCTGTATTTCCCGGGCACCGGAATTACACAGAACTGCCAGAGAAGGGATTCTCTTGGCGCCTTTTGTCTCTTATTGGTCCAAGCCGACCAGGGCAGACAGGTGGGCGGCCACCAGCATTTAAGAATTTTGTGGCGCTTCACTGCATTCACTGGCCCCAGGATTCCACGAAACTACAACGGAGTGGTTTGGGGTGTAGATTATTGGCTTTGCAGGATTCAGTACGCCAAGGAAAGACTGGCGTTGTCACGAAGCTCTCTAGAAAAGTGCAAGTCTCGAAAATCAAAAGATCAGTTTATTAGTGTAGAGAGCGAGCCGAATGAACGCAATATTAATGTCAACAAATATATCCCTCTATGACATTTACAGCATTTATGTCTCAAATCGCCATATCTGAAACTGGGAAAACCTGCGAGAGAAATATTCTCAGTTTATTTTTCAACATCACGCAGCTTCGCTACGGTTCACGTACATCGCGGCTACTCTGCTTCAACTCACAATGAGCCGCAGCACATGCTACGGGCCCTCCTGGCCTATCAGGCGCAAAAAAGGTTGCGATGCTGCTCGGGAGATGCGCCAAGCACGGGACCGGCTCCGCAGGCGTTTGCAAGGTCTCAATGACAAAGCAGCCTCTTGCAATACCTGTGGGCTAACGGTGCACGGGATTCCCATGCTCACATTTCAGCAGAGCGAGAGCGGTCGGCCAGATCGAGTCGCGATTGCTACGCCGTTGCTCTGTCTTGCACCGACATTCGAAACAGCTCGCTCGAGGCTGCATGCGGGCCAAATATACGAGTTATAGCGTTATATAGTGTCGTTACAACTTGTAAAAAGTAGTGCTCACCTCGACAGGGGCGGAAGCAGCAGTGGTCTGCCCGTCGACGCCCACGTCGAGAACGACGAAATATACATTAAAACACTTTTTAACACCCGAAACAAATGTTTAATTACTTAATCGTGAATTTTGCGCCACCTTAGGGTCGTCCAATTACCTCAGTGTTCTGCAAAATCCTAAAATATGCAGACACTATTGCTGATATTTTTCTTTTTTCATTATTCTGCGATATGATAAGTCGTTAGCACTTTCGAGCCCAGAACCCCTCCATGTGTTGTTATCGTTTTGTTATATTTGCGGTTTTTTTTTTTAATTTCAGCTTTGGGAATTTTTGCATTTGTGTTTTGTTTATGATTACATAGTTCAAGAAATGGTACAGTTATTGTTACATGTACAGAACCCTCGCGAAACAAAAAATCTGTTATTAGCGTGCTGAGAAATATACAGCACAGCTTATTTTTGAGTAATATTTATTCTTTGTAATTTCAGTTTATTTGAGGACATCGTGCGCAGAAAGAAGACGTGGTTATTTTTGCATTTTAGTTTAGAGTATGGGTTTTACGGCGTAAAACATAGCATCTTTATACCTCCCGTTTTCGGCTAACATTTGGGAAGGGCAGTTCCTTTGGGACTCCAAAAACTATCTCGGCGAGAACTTTCCTTGGCAATGCAGTGGAAAGGAGGAGAGCCCGCGCACAGCTTTATTCAGCGCTCAAAATGGGAGAGGGATCGCGGGCCTGTATCTTCCACTGCATTGCCAAGAAAAGTTGTCGCCGAGTAGCGTTCGTGCTGCTGTCCTGTTCACTAGGTATTGACAGCAGAGTAGACGCTATGCGTATTTTAGACGGAGCGTGTCTCCGGTTACGGTCACGTGACTTCAGTCTCCAAGCGGGTCACAACGCAGAGCACGGCACCTGCCTGAAGGACACTGCTTGGTAGACCACTCACATAGCATCCACTGCGCTATCAACTTTGGGACGAACTCACAGAAGTATCCACTCGCAAATCATCTTGCTGTGTTCATTATTCGGATGACCCTCGAAGATAAGCCTTTTGTGGGCGAACCCGCCTGGGGACCTTGAAGAAGCAGGATTCAGGCGAAATGCTGGACGGAGGGGAACGTTTCCTTCTCACCTCTCCGGCAACCAATCTGCTCCCCTTACCAGCATTCCTTTCCCTGGCCCTTTGCGGCCTGTGTGGCTCAGTGTTTGAAAAGTCCTACGCGTATATCGGCAACAAGCGATTTCTTCGAAGAAGTCACAGACATTCTCGTGATGTGGTTTGGTTCGGCAAATGACAGCTTGTACCGCATCGTGTTTAATTTTCACGAAGCCCTACCATCTCGTTTGTGTGTGTACGTGGTTGTTCTTCAGTGCCCATATTGACAAACATCTCGGAATGCATCTTTCAAGTCCGCTCATTTTTTGGTAAGTGCACGACAACCTGCGTGTTGGCAACGAGTGACCGCTGTTCTACGAGTACTCTTCCAGATTATATATAGAATTATGCAGTGTCTATTCTCCCGGTAACCGGGATAATAGTTTTTCTGAAATTCTATGGAGAGTCGCCTCCCATTAGCTGCCTGAAATAATGCAACTCCCGGTAGAATACTGACTTTCTTGTTTTCTCGGCTGCTCGTGGAAACACGTTTCATAGACAACTTTTCATGGACACAAGTTTCATGGACACGTTTCGTCGACACTAATATATCACCGACACTCGCTACGCGAATCGCACGCTGCGGGAAATTTTTTCGCGGAAGTGAATATTCTGCCGGCAGCCCGGGAAAAGAATGCCGGCAGTTGTCTCCTATAGACCGACACGCGTAGCGGCTCTGTTTACCAACACGGCCGGAAGGCCGCGCATACGCGGTAGCTGTGTGGGGAAAAGCGGCCTGGCTCTCTGTGTTTTCGCCATTGCGTTGTGTGGCGTGCGCTCATTGTTGAAGTTGTAGGGACGCTTCTAGCTTTATTTGTGCGTCGTATTTATTGACAACGCATGTCGTATGCTATGCCCGACTATTTGAACTTTCTACCTGAGCCTGAACGGCAGCGCTACCGAAACAAACTGTGCGTGGATGGCGGTGCCTACGAGGATCCGTACACCGTAAACAAGGCCTGCTGGACTTCCGACGTGAAGTTTCTGCCACCGAAGTCGACGGCTCACGTCGTCATTTATTTAGTTTTTTCGCCAAGCCAGTTCACGGCCGGCACGGTGCAGGCGTACAAGCCTCTCGAGAACTACGATTACTTCGAGTCGGTTTGCGCACTGCCGGCGGGATCAGCAGTCTGTGGGTCAACGGAAGTGTATTTAATAATTGATTAAATACACACAGCGTCTTGAAGTCAAGGTATGATATTTTTCCTACCCTCATGACCACAAGGCATGGGAAGCCATAGTGCTTTGTCTGTTCTGCAGTCCTGGGGGTAACACCTTACAAGTAACGGCGTTACCAAGAACGCGTTACTTTTTTCATTAACGTAGTAACCTACTCGTTATTTTTTTTTGAAACAGTAACGCGTAACGTACTTACGTTGCTCGTTACTGCTTCCCAAGTCATAAAGAAATTACACTTCAATTTGTTCCGTGTTTTTAGGCGTCAAGCCATGTTTTTATTTGCGTTTTTTTCTCGCGAGTATTTAGGTGAAACCGTAAAAACAGATAAAGCAATTATGATCATTTTCTGCATGAACATAATGTTTCTTGATATATGCACTTACGCATACCTGTATCGTCAAAACCATAAAAGGTATTAAATCATAATTTAAAAAGAAACGCAGAAGTTACGTGCGTTATTTTTTATCGGTAGCGGTAACGCGTTCCTTTTATTTTTAGGTAACGTAGCTCGGTAACGGGTACCTTTTATTTGCAAGTAACGATAAACCTATTTCGTTACTTTTTTTCGGTAACGCCTACAACACTGCCGTTCTGTCGCCGATCCCCTTCTGCTGGGTAGCCCGGGCGTAGCGAGCCTCCGACGAGCGCTTGGCCGGTGCTTTCTGCACGAACACAGTGGGAACAAAATCCGGGTGGTCTCGATCAGACAACGGTTTTCCTGCACATAACCAAGCCACGGAACGGAGATTGAAGTGGAAGCCGCACTTGCCTTCAAGAAAGTGCTTGCTGCACAAACGGTCCTTCGTGCCAGGCAGCCTTGCATTCTTTTCGACCCACGGATCTTATTCACCTTCTATATATGCCTTTCAGAGTCTGCCGGGAACTTGTGGAAACTCACTCCGTTACTTTTCTTGTACATTTCGGTGCAATTAGCGGCAAAACAGCTTCGCGGCATGCTGAAATGCTATAAGGATCAGACTGACGAAAATGGTTCACTTGGGTGGTGATTTCCGTTGGGCCGCAGCTTGCGATAGAGCGCGGCCAACGAGCCCCACCTGTCGTGTCGACCCCCGCCCCGGGACCCTCACGGGCCCCGCTGTGACGTTTGCGGACCTCTCGATGAAATTTAGACGAACATCTGCTTATCCCGCACGGAAGAACGCCATGCATGCCACGCCAACTCTCCTGGTTGACGTGGGGAAGGAAGGTCTTGTTTGGACAGTCCACTTGCGCGGAGGTCTCAGGGCCCCGCCGTGTGCATGCTGGTTGGAGCGCGTACATGGCTGGTGGCGGCGGCACGTAGTCCCGTCCTGCATGAAGAGCTTCCTCGATGAGGCGGGTGCCCGGGTTAGCTCTTCAAGGGTCTCAAAGGTGCAGTTGATGAGGTTGAAGTGGTATCGTGGGTGGCACTGTCTTCCGACTTGAGCTACTCTGTCCGACTACGGTGACTTCAGGTTTGCCCTCTTGAAGAGCTTTTGCATGACACAAACGTACCAGACCAGACTTTCGTCCGGGTGCTTTGTTCTTGCTTCGAGCTCTCGGAGAATCTGCGTTGCATAGCCCGCAGGCAGGAACTCTTCTCGAAGCCTTGTCTGAAAGTTCGCCAGGCTGGCGAAGGGGGCCTGCGACCCCAACCAGCACCTGGCGCTGGCTTGCGACGTCAGCAGGACAATGCGGTCCACGATGAGGGCTTCCGAGGCACCGAAGGCAGGGTGGTATGTGTGCAACACGGCCAGGAAGTCTGCCACAAACTTGACGTAATAGAACTTTTGCGAAATACCCCAAGCACCCCGGCCCGCGCGCGAGAAATTGTGGGACAGACTGTCCCTTGCCAGGCTGCTCTGCCTTGAGATCGCATTGCCTTGTCGCTTGTCTCCTCTTAATCTTCTGTTTTTCGAATCCATTACCTACTTTTATCTATTTCAGTGTATTTTTATCGCTTCTAAGTGTTTCTATTCTCTTCTGCGCATGATATTTCTTGTTTATATATATTGTATTTGTGTCTTGATTTTCCCTATTTCTATGGGAGTGCCGACGGACAACACGTCGCTTTTCGCGTCGTTTCCCGGGTGAATACTACCGTTCCTACCGATTTTTATCACACTGTTAGTTATTAATTTTGGTTCTCTTGACCGGCATGCAGTCGAGAGGAGCCGTCTATGATCATCCGCGCACATGTCATAGGGGTAGGGAGAGCTCTGAACCAACAATCGCGACGCGAGAGCCGAGTGCGCTGTGATTTGGCCGCCCCCGCTCGCTCCATTGACTCGCACTGTACACTCTAAAACCGGTCTCTCATAAAAAACGCTGTCCCTCTGATTTTAGAGGGGACAACGATGCTTTGAGGGGGACAGTTCTTTTTAGGAGTGAAATGGAAAAATAAAACACAAACATTTAGAGGGACACCAGCATATTAAGAGAGACCAAGGAAACCGTTTCCTTGGTCCCTCTGAGTAAAAAAGACCGACGGAAAAATTCACGCGTGTCCCTTTATATTAAGAGGGGACTGGTCCCTCTTAACTGGACCAATGTAGTTCGGTCAAGAGGAGAGGCGCAGGTGCACTAATCCACGGCAAAGAGTTCAGACGGTGCTAAGGCTTCGCGCCAATTCACGGAGAGCTGGCAACGGTCGTGGCCGGAGAGTCGCAAGCGTCATGCTACTTCTTTGACTTCCTTCGGGTAAGTAATTCTGTTATATTGACGCTTTTGTTTTGAGTACATTGCGGGTGGGAATAACGAGCCATCAATATTTTCACGCTGGCTGTGAAATGCACGAGCTTTGCATGTAGAGTGAGAGTTTTTAGCTGATTGCATTAGTCCGCGGTCGCTTTCTAGATCTGCTCGTTCAGCTAGGACAAAGCGTCGCTAATCGTTTGCCCTGCCGTGAGCCGCAGGGCTGTCTTTCGCACAAAACACTTTTAGCGGGCTAGTGTGTCCCAATGTGTATGCGTCTGTCTTAGGCTGGTGATATCAGACCATTTTCTGTCCGACGCTTTTGTCTACTTTCTAATTTCGAACGCGCGTTCGTTCTTTGGCGCTGCTACGCCGGTATTTTATTAAAGGCAATTTCCTTGTATTTTATCCGTGAGCGTGCACTGTCGGCATCGGGTAGTACAAGGGATGGTATCACCCCCCCCCCCCCCCCCCCTCTTTAGGCAAAGCGAACATAAAGGCACCCTAGCTCGGGCAGTCAGTGTTCGTAAGCTTGGCTCGCCGATTTCTTTCTCGGAGTGTATTCTAAAGGCTTGCGGTTGACCGGCCGAGAGCGTTGATTGACGGAAACAATATTGGCGATTTTGCGTTTGTTTGCCCTTAGAATTCATAACAACAATTTACACCGCAACGTTATATTGTAGAGATTATGAACTTTTGGAGGCGAGCAAAAAGCCATAGTGTGTGAATGCGTGTGAGGGGGGGGGGGGGGGGACGGACGAGCTTCTAATTCGAACCCCCCCCCCCCAAAAAAAAAAAAGAAAAAAAGAAGAAAAAAAGCTTTTTCTCCGCGCGTTTGCGTTCCGTCGGCGTCGCACCGTCTGCAGAAAGAGGGTAAGGGTGCAGCGGTGCACGGGAGGGCATTTGTTTTTTTAATATTTCCTTGGCGTGCTTTTTTGTTGGTCATATTTTGACGGTCGCGCCGACAATACTACCGGACATTTTTTTTTTTTTTCGGCGCCGACCACGCTTTTGTTTTTGGAGATTTTATTTATGTCTTTATTATCCTCTTTGTTTTCTGTGGCTAGCTGAATTTCTTTTTTTCTGTGTCGCACACCTGCGAAAAATATATAAACATAAGTGTTTTGTTTTTCCCAGGCGCTTTAGGGCTAGGTACACTGTGGGCGTTAATTGACCGTTAAACATCTTGTTTTCAGAGTGAGGCAATGGCTACGAACGTTGACATGAAGGGAATCAGACGGGGGTTCTGCGCGGTGGAACGCACCAGCCGGAGTGGTGTGCTTACTGCGGTCACCCGCACACCGCCCACAACGAACTCGGTAATTATTAACGTTTTGTATTCTGGTATGTAGGTAGGCTCTATTTACGTTCTTTTGGCATATGCGTTGCTTTTGAAAAAAAGGAATAAATGAGTGTCTTGCGCCGAAATGTCTACAGAAATATACACTTTTAGTTGATTATGCGGCTTTCTAAAACATGCGTCAGATCTCCTCTGCAGCTTCATGCCGCAAATGGAATCCATGTTTTCCGAAGCACATGGGGCTTCTAATGTTCGGCTACTACTAAGTGCATTCTCGTTTTGTCTCGGTAATACAAAAACGATTCTCGTAAATTACTTAAAACAGCACTCAATTCTCGTGTCAAATATTAACAATCGCAGAAGTTACGTCATAAGCTAATGTCACTCGCCATTTCATCGTATACAAAATGGGTTTCGAATTTTTTAACTGTTTGCATTTTATTTTCGCATTTGTTTTCTACCGCCTGCTTGAAAAGAGGTGAAAGCGCTTCATTACCTTCATTCTAATTCTCACTCCCTGTATCTAAAGGAAGACCATATGGTCTTTCATTCATCTAAAGGTGGATGCACAGCTTCGGTTCCGAAACACAATGGTCACCATGCTGGGAAAACTGGAGGAGGTAAAAGGGGCCTTTGCGGAGACAACCCAACAGCATTCTTGAACATTGAAGACCATCCTCCGGTCTCGATTGGCCAGCGGATGCAAAAATAGAAATGTAATTTTGACGCTGACGCAATTTTTGCACAATTGCTGCTTGCAGGACGACCATACCCCTGACGAAAGAGTTCCAGGATCCAAGACATTCCTCGGTTTGAAGAAACAGATCGTTTCTGGGAACCGGTCAGTGAAACTCTCCGCTAGCACGACTCTGGAGGAGGCACTAGTCATGTGCTTATGAGTGTATTACATAACGGGACTCTCCTACCCTGTGGCATATGGACATACCCTTGGACTCCTCCAGTGTCTGCTCGTTGAAAATGACGAGTTTTGATTTAGTTAACGTCGGAGAAGCTCAGAAAATTGCTTATGGCCGTGCAAAAACAACAGAAATTCTGAGCTTCTGCTGATGGCAAGAAACGCAGAGTAATTTGTTTTTAATGCTATGAAGCAGGTAGCTACACCCTAAAAAAAGCACAGGAATCTACTTTCCCTGAACAGCACTTGGATAGCCAATCACCGTAACTCACGGAGGCAGCTCAGAAAATCACGATGCCGAAACATAAGATTAGACCAAAAACCCAGTCTCAGTTGTGACATTAAGCAATGGAAAACATCACGCTTGTATTGCTTAGTGTCACAACTCAGACTGCATTTGTTTGGTATAATCATATGTTTCGGCATGTATACATTCACTGGGCAGCCTCCGTGAGTTATGATGATTGTCGTTTCAAGTGTTTTGCGGGAAAGTAGGCGCACGAGCATTTTTTTAAATGTACTCTTATTTTTTGTGTTGAAAAAAAAAACGCTGAAAACAAAATTGAGCACGGTTGTATTGTTATTGCTTATGATAGGCGAAATGAGTCACTTTGCAGCACGACATTTTTGTCTGATAGTTTCCAAGAAACGCCGATTTCTGGCGTCGTTCTAACGTCTTTCTTATCCGTATAAGTTACCAGAACATCGTTATAAAATTACTATTTTGATACAGACATTTAAATATATTTTCTTGTGTCATGGCAAATAAAACACGTGTTTACTTTTAAAGATTGTTACTGTTTTATTTGACATATTGATTCCGCTTATGAAACATAATATACAGATCAATTTTAAATTCCGTTATGGAGCACAAAATAACTTTGGTTAAACATTATCAGCGAAAGCGTGAGAACTGCATCACTGCAGTGCAGCATGTCAGCTGACAGTCAAACACGAAGGAGCAGAAATAATTTGATACAAAAAGAGAGATAACATAAAGCCACGGTCACACTGTTTATACATCATACAAAATACATTCTGCAGACATGTTCCAAAACGAGTCACCTCGACATCCGTGCTTTGTATGCCACGTGACAAAGCTACCTCTTGAATCGGTTGCCTTGTGGCGTACGAGGCACGGGTGTCGCAGTGACTCGTTTTGGAACATGTCTGCAGAATGTATTTTTTATGATCTATATGCAGTGTGACCCCGACTTAAGGGGGACAATACCCCTGCATTTTAAGCGGGCCACCGTCCCTTCAAATTTAAAGGGGAAAATATCTCAAAAATGTCCCTCTTACTAAGGGGGACTGACCTCCAGTTTAAGTGAGACGCCGTATCGCTTACTTTAAGAGGGGTGGTGTCTCACTTAATTAAGTGGGAGCATCCCCATGCAATATTAAGAGGTCTGTAGCCCCCCTTAAAATTAAGTGGGAAAAAATCGAAGAAATGTCCCTCTTACTAAGTGGGACCGGGCTTAGAGTGTAGCGTATGCCTTCGAATTCCGCTTACTTAACCAAGATACAGCACGCTGCTTTGTCGCCGCGAACCATTTTTCCGAATATTTGCGAAGCTGAGGCATATGTAACGCTGCGGCGCCTGGCAACTGCGCGCTGCGGCGCGATCCCTTCGCAAACACCGACGGCCCAATGTCGCAGCTTGAATGCTCCCATGGCATGCCTTCGTAATCTATCTACCAAGCTGTTGTCAGTTGAAAACGCCCTTTTTCAAGTGCAGAGATTTGTTGCCGCGAATCATTTGTCCGAATGCCTGCGAAGCCTTAACACCGTTCGGCATATCCAACGCTCCTGCGCCTGTAAAACTGCGCGCAGCGGCACGAGCCCTTCGCAAGCGCCGGCGGTCCAACGTCGCGGCTTATATGCGCTTATGTTATGCCCTCCATTCAAGCCGCGACATTGGGCCGTGGGCTTTTGCGAAGGGATCGCGCCGCAGCGCGCAGTTGTCAGGCGCCGCAGCGTTGCATATGCCTCAGCTTCGCAAACATTCGGACAAATGGTTCGCGACTACAAAGCGGCGTGCTGTATCTTGGTTAAGTAAGCGGAATTCGAAGGCATACGCTAGGGTGCGAGTCAATGGAGCGAGCGCGAGCGGCCAAACCACAGCGCACTCGGCTCTAGCGTCGCGATTCTTGGTTCAGAACTCTCCCTACCCCGATGACATGTGCGCGGATGTTCATAGACGGCTCCTCTCGACTGCACGCGGGTCAAATGAACCAAAATGAACAGCTAACAGTGCGATAGGAATCGGTAGCAACGGTAGTACTCACCTGGAGAACGACTCGCAAAGCGACGTGTGTTCCGTCGGCACTCCCAAAGAAAAAGGCAAAATAAAGACACAAATACTATATATATGCAAGAAATATCGCGCGCAGAAGAGAATAGAAACACTTAGAAGCAATACAAATCCACTAAAATAGATAAAAATAGGTAATGGAATCAAAAACAGAGGATTAAGAGGAGACAAGCGACAAAGCAATACGATCTCAAGGCAGAGCGGCCAGGCGAGGGACAGCCTCTCCCACAATGCCTCGCGCGCGGGCCGGGAAGCTTGGGAAAATTGCAAATGGTCTATTGTATCCTGTGTAGACTAAAACAGTCAGGTGTGGTCGGGGCTCTCGTGGTGGGGTCTCCTGCTGGCCAGGCGAGAGGGCCAGGCGATGCATCACGGAGTCGCACATCTCCGTGACCTTTGTGAGTATGGTCACTTATGCCGCTGCGGCCATTGCGGCTTCCTGCTTCCGTGTGAGCATGCCTGCAAGCACAATAAAAGAAACGCCCCCCAGAAATCAACACAACCGTGCAAAACGATTGTCGTGGTCACAAAACAAACAGCCAGAAACACACCAATACAACAAACGCGGACATGACGGAAGCACAGAACGGCGGTAGGAAACACGGGGGGTGGAAAAAAACTTGCCGGAAGAAGAAACCAAGCCCCGCGAAATTCCTGCAAGTGGATAGCATACCACGCCTGGGTACCATTGTGGTCGGTTCGCCTTGCTGCATACCCGACCCGAAGGAATAACACGGAGCCCACGGTTTCCACAACAAGAAGCTACATTTAATTGGCCATGTACGAGACGATCAATACACTAACATTGTTACCGGCGGCGCTTGGGCCCCGGCAGCAGCTCCCTATGCGCCGCCTCTAATCCACCTTATCAAGGCGGCGCACGCAGTGTCCGCGTGGCCGGCTTAATTCCGCCGTCACTCGGGAAAGTTTGCCGCCTGTGCCCCGCAGTCGGGCAACTGGGCTGGGGAGCCGCCAGGGTACCCACAAGGTTCTGGAATATACAAAAAGCAAACAATGATAGAATGGTGGAAACCAGAGCATTTTCTGCTGCAAATTTATTTACTATCTACAACCAGACGAATTGAAGCAACTTCGGCAGCACTTTTCATCCCGGTGATCTCAACTCAGAACTGAAATACTTCCGGGTAAGAGAACACTTATGGTGAATTCTGCTCGCAGATATTGAGCACTCCAAAAGCGCTCCATTTGGAGCTCGCATATTCCACTCGCAGGTCGGCTCAAGTTGGTCATCTTCCGCTCTCAGATCTGTGGCAGCGATCGCTCCATAGAGCGCCTCCAACCCCGCCGAACTTGCTCTGCGGGATTTCAGAGATCTTTGCGGAAGCTGACAGAGTGCGCTACGTCATTTGCTTTAACTTGGCGGTGGTGATTGCACGACGAGATTGGTGGGGGCGACAGGGTGAGCCGACCGGCCGCGCCGTCGACGGGTCGGTCGAGCTGGATCTGCTCGGATGCGTCGGTCGTTTTACGCGGGATTGTGACGGCTCGAACGCTTCTACCTTGCGTAGATCAGGGATACAAAGCCAAGACTGGAGCGTGCTAAATCGTAAGCGCTGACATCTGTGATCGTGAGATCAAGTACGAGAAAAAGAATGACAAAATCCGGAGGCAAACGCAAGGTTAGGCCTGTTCGTTCTGCAGCCAATGATTGTTTACCTTTTTACACCGCATGCCGCTGGCATTTTGTCGTGCAATAAAGCAAGAACAGATTAGGCAACGACCGTGCAAGTGGTGGTTTGTTATCTCTGTGTTTATTAAAGTCGTACCAGAAATCTGAATTCCACCGATGGCAATCGCTCCGCGTGCCCCGCCGGGTCGAGGCGGCCGAAAGGTATGTGACGGTGCCAAACGCGGACGTCTTCTTCGTTGTTTGTGACATGGGTGCCGTGGTATGTATAATTTCGGCCATGCTGTGTCACGTGTTATTTCTGCAGCTAAGCAATGACAGTTGTCACTGGTCGTCGGAAAGATCAGTTGGCTGAGGCGTTGGTCGGCTAGTCAAGTACGAGCAGCGGCCATTTCGAACGGCCGAGGAGGACGTGGGGGGGGGGGGGGGGAGGGAGGAAGGGAGGGGGTGGGGGAGGTCGCTCCAAAAATGTGAGCTCATCTTCGCCTCGTTGATTCGGAACGGGTCCCACGAGCGGAAGTTTTCCTCCCTTGCGGATTTTGGAGAGCGCTCCGGATCTACGAGTGGAATTCACTATTAGTTTTTGTCTCAGTCTGCTCATTTCCATACTTGACAATAACTGAACAGTCGTCATGGTTACACCAAGCCTGAATGCGGATAGATTGGCGCCCGAGTCAGTTAGTACACAACGGCTAAATATCAGAAGTTCCAAACCTGCTGCAAGGGCGTTGAGATGCCAACACCGTCCAGTGGCTAGTTGTGGTGCAGTAGGGTACATAGACCCCTATTCCTATTCTATCCGTGCCGATTGTTCACATATTTTCAACAGCTGCATTTCCTTTAGTAGCAGACACCCTTTATAATAAAGCTTTATGATCTGAATGTGCTAAAACAAAATCAAAGGCCCCACTTCCACGTCACAGCTACAGCAGGTGTGAAGTGAATATGGGTGTTTTCCGTTCAAATGAAATTGCGAATTCCCCTTGCAATGCAACTTCCGAGGGCCCTGACACGTAAACACTCTTTTTTTACATCTACGACGACAGGCAGTAATCCCAGTGCGACGGCGGCTTCATTAAGTTTACGGTGTAGATTTGTGAGGAATGTGACCAACCGCTATCGCATAAGGAATTTAAAACGCGTCATACATGAACAAAACATTATTTTTTTTTCTCGTGCAGAAGACAAGCAGCCGTCGGCGCAGGCTCGAAAACTCTCTTCGAATTTCAGGCGATTTCCTGAACATTCAAGATGTCGAGGCACACTTCAGCGGGTCGGAAACACGCTCGTAGCGTCCATTGCAGGGTACAAGCAAAAAGCAAGAGTTACCCGACCGTAGTTATCGACGTTATCGAACATAGCTACGGCCGGTGTAAGCTTCGCTCAACGGAAAACTTGCAACAGGGAATGTCCCAATCGGCCGATGGGTCCACACCACAGGCAATCAAACTAAGCGACTGTCGTTACTAAAATTGTTCCACATTGCTAAAAGAGAGCTGCCAGAAGCAACGACGTAATTGCGCGCATAAAAAAGAAAGCACTTGCCTTTTTTGTGAGTAGTTTTCTCTCAGCGACGTGGGTACCACCAACATATGCGCCAACGAAAGACTTGTGCAACCTCGTTTCATGTAGTGATCCGTGCCTGGCCGGCTTGTATAGAAGGCCTACACACCTTCGTCACTTATCTGCGACAGCTAGATGTCCTTTTCCAGTCGGCGGTGACAGGAAAAAGGCCGGACAAGCAAAGTGATGCAGCTAAGCGACACGACACAGCACCGTAAACAAGCCGAAAAGCGGTCCGCTCCTGTCCACTGGATTTGGATTCGGCGACAGGCCAGCGTTGGTTATTTATTATTGCTGCAAATTTTGCAGATTAGTTCAAAACCGGGTTCGAAATGCATCTATTTTTTGGCGAAAGTAAAAAAATTGAGCAATTAGCTTTGCTGTCCCGTTATGGCCGCCCCGTCTACGAGCGTAACGCGATAGAGAGAATTTCCTCCCTCTCCAATGACCGATAGAGGGCGCACCACGTGAAATCGATAAAAAGAAGAGACTCCACGTAAAATCGAAAAAAAGGAGGAAAAAGGAGGGAACTTGGAAATTCCCTCCTTTTTCGCTACCTTTTTTCTTAGGGTGTAGTTCAGGAAAAGCTAAAGGTGGCCAGTCATCCTTGACTTCACGACGACTTGGTTGAGGTTGCGGAAGAACTTTTAGTCCATTGTGAGCCAAGCCCTTCGGAACATCGCGATGCTACAGAAACAGGTGAACTTATGTAGAGCCTTGGCCCATTCACAGCGTGCTGCTTGGGAGTGTGCATTACTAAGGTCAATGTGGGTTTGAAAGCGTTGATCTTCGACCTTTGGATCTTTTCGTAGATGGCATCAGTGCGAAGCTTAGAATAGAAGAATCGGCAGCTTAAAAAAATGGTGGTGAAGTGGCTGCCAGGGTCTTGCGACAGGGGAGACGGCAGGGAGAGGCGTTCGGAAGCCGTAATCGCTCTCCAGCCCAAGGACTCGCCCCAGGACCCTCCCCAGAACCCTCCCCTGGACCCTCTCCAGTACCAGGCATAGGCTCCCCGCTGAGCCTCCTTCCTAGCCCCTTTCAAAAAAAGCTCCCCCAAAAATATTAATTGACGTTGAATTGGTCATTTGCACGCCAGATGAAATAGTGCATAGACAAAGCATGGGAGGACCTTGCCATTTGTGCCCAGAATGTTTTTTCGCAGTGGGATACTAATACAAAACAGGCCAGTGGTTCTTAAAACCCAATGTTTGGATAGCCAGGATTTAAATGCATTGCCATCATTGCACAGTCAGCATTAAAGATGTCGCATTAACGTTGGGACATGCCAATGAATTAGCTTGACTGTCAATAACGGCCTATACAATGAATGAACTTGTATGCCAATGATGGCATAGCCATTGAATTAGTGTGAAAGCCAAAATCTTCACAGCCAACGACATAGTGTTGATGCCAATGATGGCTGAAATATTGGTTTAAAGATGGCCCAACAATGGTGCTAATGATGGCTGGAAAGTTGGTTAAAGAATGGCCTTACATTGGTGCGAAATATGGCTGGAACATTGGTTGAACGATGGCCCAAAGTTGGCGCCAATGATGGCTGAAACATTGGTTGAACCATGGCCCAACGTTGGTGCCAATGATGGCTGGAACATTGGTTGAACGATGGCCCAACGTTGTTGCTAATAATGGCTGGAATATTGGTTAAACGATGGCCAAACATTGGTGCCAATGGCTGGGCCAACATCGGAAGAAGTTGCGTTTGGCCAGAATGTTAATGTTGGACCAACCTCTGCAGCCAGTGTTTGCCATTGTTGGCCCAATGTAGGTACAACATTGGTGTGCTGCCTGGGAATGTTGAAACTATTCTTTGGCCTTCGAGACCAAGAAAAGATAACAGCAGCGCGCGCTTACGCTTCGGAGAGCTTTCATCGGCCTCTATGACCACAAGGTAATTGAAAAAACAAGGTTTTTTTAACTTAGCTAAGGCTGCACAGGGGAACCTGGCTTGGGGAGAAACGGTAGAGGCGTCCGGAAGAAAGCCGAAGCCATTTTTGGAGCTTTGGAATATTAGGACCACTCATGTCTAGCTTTAGATCTGAGAGGTCCTAGTTAACATCATCGCCTGAGCTCATCTCTTCGTTAATTCATTTGCCAGGACTTAGTGATGATTCCTTAGTGCATTTTTCCTTTAATCTACCTACATGCTTTAGGTCAAAAGAAATTAACGAAATTTCTGATTATTCCCAAGCTGATTTTGATTTCATTATTAGGAACCTTTTTCGTTTTCTTGACTCTTACTTGCACTGTTTTGATGAGCGCTCAGTTGAGAATAACTGATGTTTATTTAAAGGACAAGTTGCGTACCTCATGAAAGCGCACGTGCCACTTCGCATTATTTCGTCCTCTCCTCAATCGCCTTGGTATAACGTGTTTTTAAAAAAAAGCTAGCAAACAAAAAAAAATAATATTTCGTGCTGCAAAGCTATCAGTCAACGAACAGCGATGGTCGGCGTACAGTACTGCAGCTGGTGTGTATAAAAAAATCACTTCTAGATGCAAAATCCCATTATTTTAATACTACGCTACCCTACTTGTTGCTAAATGACCTGCGTCAATTTCGGAAGGTTATTAATTTCTCTTTCTCTTGTAATACAATGCTTAGGGATGCTGACGGAGATGAATTATTCAATGATCAGTGTTCTTTCGTTTTAAATGATGTGTTTACTAAATCTTTCTCTATTTCAGTTAGTTCTTGTTTTCCTATATTTACCGCCTGTGATTTCTTGCCTTTGTATCCTGTTGTTGTAGATAGTGAAGGAATTGCTAAGATTATTGATAACCTAAAATGTCTTCTCCGGTGGGTACTGATAACATTAACACAGAATATTTGAAAAACACTAAAATGTATTTTAGCACTATCCTGTCCAAGATTATTTCTCAGTCACTTCAACATGGTGTCTTGCCGTTGTATTGGAAGGTGGGGAAGGTGGTTCCTGTACACAAAGGTGGCGATAAACAAAATCCCTCTAACTACCGTCCCATCTCCATAACAAGTATACCATACAAAATCCTTAAACACGTAATTTACTCTCAACTTGCAAACTTTCTGGATTCTAACTCTTTCTTTACCACATCACAACAGGGTTTTCGAAAGTTTTACTCATGCGAAACCCAACTTCTCACCTTTACTCATAACCTTCATGTCACACTTGACCAGGGTTCCGGAACTGACTGGATATTCTATGATTTTTCCAAAGGTTTTGACAAATTTTCTCACTCCCTTCTTCATAAACTTAAAAGCCTTAAAATGTATCCATATGTTCTCTCTTGGATAGACGCCTTTCTGACTAACCGTCTACAGCTTGTCCATGCCAAAGGAACTAATTCTACATACTCGCCTCTCAACTCCGGTGTCCCACGAGGTTCTGTGCTCAGTCCACTAGTTTTCTCTTATATATATTAGTGATCTCTCTACCCGTGTCTCCTCATCTATTAGCCTGTTTGCTGACGACTGTGATATTTACAAGGAAATCCTTAACGACTCTGATATCTCTGCTCTTCAAACCGATATTAACAATGGAACCAAACGGTGCAACGACTGGCTTATGGAACTTAATATCTCTAAATCTAAATCCATGTGTGCCTCTCGTCAAATTAACATTTACCCTTCTTACTCCATCAATAACTCTAGCCTCCGTCCTGTGTCCTCCTACAAATACCTCGGTGTTCACATTTCAAATGATCTGTCCTGTAAAATTCATGTCGGCTATGTCACGAAAAACGCTAATCAATTATTAGGATACATCAAAATAAATGTTTTTCTTGCCCCTCTTTCATAAAAGATTCTCATTTATAAAGCCCTAATTCGCCCTAAACTTAAATATACCTCCTTAATCTAGAACCCTGGTATCACCCTTGCATCTGCCGTAGAAGTCATTCAAAACCGTTCCGCCCGTTTTATACTTTCTAACTATCACCGCACAACTAGTACCACTTTAATGAAAGCATATTTATCCTCTCCCACTCTTTCTGTTCGTAGAAAGATATCCCGCGTGTGCCTGTTTCATAAGATTTATCACTCCAACCCTTCTCTCCGCCAAGCACTATTTTCTGAACCATTTCACATATCATCACGCAGCGATCATCAATTAAAAATTGGGACCCCTTATTGCAGCACATCTACCTTTAGTGCCTCTTTCTTGCCTCAAAACTTGATTGACTGGAACCGCCTTTCCACAGCCATTGTCACAATCACTGCCGCAAATAAATTTAAGATTGCCATTACTTACCTTTTACATGATGTTTAGTAGTAAGTTTGTGTATTGTTTGTCTTTTCATTGATATTTGCTTTGTTGTATTTACTGTGCCCCACTCCTTTCTGTAATACAATCGGGCCCTGAGAGACATAATAAATGGTATGAAATGAAATGAATGTGAAGCTAACTCTAGATACCCATGTTTGATGGACAAAATATCTATTCACTGCACCCTTCAAAAATAACTTGCGATGTACATGGACAAGAAACATAGCGACGCTTTCGTCTGCTATAGGAATGGTCGGGATACAAGCTGTAAACAAAAGTGAAAATCCGATTGACACCCCTGAAATGGAAACGCGAATGTATCTCCGAGTCTTGAAAAAAATTAAAAATGACGCTTGCGAGTGGTATGCACTACATGCATAATAGAAAAAGCAACATTCAAACGGCCGTTAAGGCGTTCGAAAAAAGAAACACGGATGTCATTTCGCCTAACCCTACTGACGCTCGAAACGGAACGTTGACGTTCGATATGCAACGCTGAATGTCGCTATGCGTCGACAGTATTTTCATGTACTACATATGGGAAAGATGTGGTGGACGCAAATGTTCAAAAGGACCACACATTCGTAAATTTGTAAATACCAAGGCATGTATGGCTATAAGAGGCTAATCTCGTGTTGTAAAAAAATAATAATCATGGAAAAATATTAATAAACCACGAAGTAATAAAATAATCTCTGCTTCCCTCCCCCCCCCCCTGAAAAAATGAAGCGAACCTAAAAATAAGGAGAAAAACAAATAATAATTAAAATGAAAATCTACAGGAGAATACAAAGAAACGCAAATATAAATAATAAATTAAATAAGTATTTAAAAGATAATAAACGTTTTAAATTGTTTCCGATTAATTTTCTTATATATTCCTGTGCGAAAATTCTAAACAAGAGCAAGCCAACTTCCTCGTCGTCAGGAACATCGAAGAGATGAAGCAAAACAAAGCAGAACAACAATTAATACCTTCCCAGGTAGCACCGAGTTCTGGGCTGAAACTTGGCTTTTGTCTGGGCGTTTAGGGCATTGAAAAGCCCACAGAAGCCAAAGTAGAGCCAAACCTGACCTTCCTTGGCAACAGTCTGGGTATTTTGGCCCTAATTCGCCAAACAAGTGCCAAACTTAGGCTTCACTGCCTGGTAGTTCGGCTATCATCTGGCATCTTTGTGCCTAGATCGCCTAACAAATGCCAGAGTTAGGCTTACTGCCCGCTAGTTCGGCAGATATTTGGCATTTGTGGGCCAAAATCGCCAAACTAATGCCAAAGTTAGGCTTCACTTTTTTTATAGTTCGGCTGTCATCTGGCACCTTCGGGCCAAAATCGCCACAGATGTACCAGTGTTAGGCTTACTACCTTGTAGTTCGGTTGACATCTGGCATTTTTGGGCCCAAGTCGCCAAACAAGAGCCAAAGTTAGGCTTCGCTTTCCGATAGTTCGGCTGTCATCTGGCAGCTACGGGCCAAAGTCGCCAAAGAAGTGCCAAAGTTAGGCTTCGCTTCCCGATAGTTTGGCTGTTATCTGGCAGCTACGGGCCAAAGTCGCCAAACAAGTGCCAAAGTTAGGCTTCGTTTCCCAATAGTTCGGCTGTCTTCTGGCAGCTACGGACCAAAGACGCCAAACAAGTGCCAAAGTTAGTCTTCGCTTCCCGATAGTTCGGCTGTCATCTGGCAGCTACGGGCCAAAGTTGCCAAACAAGTGCCAGAACTAGGCTTACTTCTTTGGAGTTCGACTGATGACGTGTTGGTACTTTTTAAACATTTAGAAAGTGGACACACATAAGGGACGATGCATACAGGACAATCTTTCAACTTCAACAACATTTATTTTCGGCTTCAAGCTCAAAGCCCGCCCGCTTCGAGGGACTACAGGAAACAGAAATATTGGGAGAAGGAGAGCAAGCGGAGGAAGTGTACGCGGATCCCCCTGTCCTGCGGGGCCAGGTACATCGGGCAAACGGGGCTAATGCTTCAACGACCGACTCCGAGAACATCAAATGGACGCCGAAAGGGCTGCTTCGGTTTCTCAGCACCCGATCGTCATTCACGGGAGAAAATGTCCCGACTGCGCTCCTAATTTCGCCGGCACGACAGTCATGGGAGGCCACTGAGAGCGAGTCGGGAGAGAAATAATTGAGGCCTATCGGGTGGCGACAAGCGCGCAAAACATAAGCACCCCTTCCATTTCGCTCTCAAGAAAGGAGATTATCTTTCCGAGGCCCCCAATGGAAGCCGAACGCTGACAGACTAGGCAAGGCGACATGGTCACCGGCAGAAGCGGCCTTTCCTTTCATTCCATTCAATTTTATTCCAGAGAAGGGCTGGGATTCCCCCGTCCCTTATTTCCCTACTGTTGAACAGGTCGGGATACACTCTCACCCCTGTAGCTTTAACTGTAGAGAACTTTTTTTTTTTATAAGTTGTCTTTTTTTATTCTAAAGCGTCGAAAATGCCGAGGGAGCTTAGCTGCGTTGCTGATGCCCCTTCAACCTCGCCTTTTGGAAATCCTCCCCACCTGCTTTTGTGTCTTCTTGTGGCTGTCAGCGAGCGCGACAGCCGCTTTAAGCAAATTAAAAGGGTGGAGCGAAACGCGTGACCTCTCTGCGTAGGACGCGTTGGACAAAAACGTTTGGACGGAATTTTTTCGCGTGACTCTCTTTGTCACGCTTATGGAATCTCTGGGGCTGTTGGTTTCGCCGTTTGCCTGGTTATACAGAGGCGGGCCACGTAGGTCCGGTTTTTGAAATGCGCTCTTCAGTGTTATGTTGCTTTCGTGAGTTGCAGACGCGGCCGTGTTTTTTTGTCGTAAATGGCCAGAATACGTTCATGCCAATTTCTCTGTAATAGCCATTTTTTTCACCGGAATCCGTGGAATCCTTGTGGTGTGTTCGTTGGATACGCTTCGACAACAACTGCTCTTCGCCGACGACGCGACGTCAGTTGAATGGGCGCAACCTTCCTTCTTGAGTGTGTTTGTGGGATGCCTGAAATGGATTATGCATTTATCAAGGATTACATGATATCTCTCTTTTATTAGTAAGTACACTCCAAGCATGCTTCTGATAGTAGTCCTGCTTTCCTCTCCATCTCCGCGGTTTTTTGTGTGATGAGTTTTGTTTGGCATGGCTTTTCGTTTTACAGAGAAGTGTGACCTTTGTAAATATGTCGAGAATACACTGTGTGTAATGATAGTGGTTTCATAAACGTCTGGGAGTGATCGAAAAAATTTTGCTTGTCCGTATATGTGATTGGATATACAGCAAATGATTTGCACCGTACGCATACTTGCACGACGTTCGGCCAATGCGGAGCAGACGCATCGTAGAGTATTCGCACAATATTGCGCGAACGCTAGGCCGGGGCAAAACAGCTGTACGGCAATACCTGCCAGATATCAAACGGTGGTGCAAAAATGGACATTTGAGCAATATTGGAACCGACTTTCGGCCGGTACTATCACGATAATGCAAAGTATTGCCGTGTTGCTTGGGAACGGAGGTGATGACATCTGACCATCGTGTTCCCAGCGCCTATTTAATTTATTTCTCTTCTGGGGCGCGTGAAAGAGCACTTCTGTGACACACCAGAGATATTCCAAACTCGGGCAGGCCTCTGGGCTTTCTTTGCCACTTTTGGCACTAGTTTGGCACTTCGGTGGGTAGCCAGAGAAGAGCCAAACTTCGGCATGCCCCGAATCGCCAAATTAAGATTTACTGCGGCAGTTATGGCTCAAGTCTGGCACTTACTTTGGCAGAACCGTGGCGCACCAGAGAAAAGCCAAACTTGGCATGTCCAAAATACCCAAATTAAGCGTTGCTTTGGCAGTTATGGCTCAAGTCTGGCACTTACTTTGGGACAGGTTTGGCAGACCAGAGAAAAGCCAAACTCGGCGTGGCCGAAATACCCGAATTAGGCGTTGCTTTGGCAGTTAGGGCTCAAGTCTGGCACTTACTTTGGCAGAACTGTGGCGGACCAGAGAAAAGCCAAACTTGGAATGTCCGAAATACCGAAATTAGGCATTGCTTTGGCAGTTATGGCTCAAGTATGGCACCAACTTTGGCGCTGCTCTGGCGCACCAAAGAAGAGCCAAACTTTGGCATGCCCTAGTATCGCCCAACTAAGGCTATAGTCAGACACCGTAGTTTGGCACTGATGATTGCCATGGTGCAAAAACCTAACTGTGCCAAAGTTGGGCCCTTATGTTTGCCAGACCTTTGCCCAAGTTGGGCATTCCTCTGGCGTGCTACCTGGGTTTATACCAAAAACAGAAAAAAAAACACAAATAATCACAAATGCCCGCAAATGTTTTCAAAGTTCGTTCCAATGCCAAGGTCGAGCTGCCTTCCTGTTTTTTTTTTTTTAAGTGGCTTTAAGAACTAAAGAATCTTTTGGCCAATTACGGCCCTCATTTTTTTTTTATTTCAAATTGGAATAAACCTGTATAACAGTTTATTATTTTTATTTTAACTCTCACTTACAAATTTAGTCACGGGACAGCCAAATGCCTCCCGCTCACTGGCGGTCTGCCACTGCTCGGTCGGCAGCACTCGAGAGAAAAGCACCGCGTTGACCGCCAAGCAGCAACCAAGCCCACGCAAATCGAGCCGACGGTTCCAGGGCGCGATGAGCAACCAATGACAAAAGAACACGAGCTTTGCACGTTGTATATTTATTGGCAAATCCGGCTGCCCATGCTGGTGAACAAATCTTCGCCCCGAATTCAATTTCGAGTCGTGAATAACAAATAAATAGAAATTTGCCGAAACACATTGAGCCACCTTGGTCAGTCAATTTCGCGTCACTTACCCGATCTCGTTCTCATATCACAATTCCTCCGTCGCGAATTCCACTCAACGGATAGGAGCTATAGGAGCGATACGTAATCCCCCACAACCGATGCGGTGCGCCGAAGGATCCTCTAAAACTCGCCAAGGGTATGCAACAAGCTGATGCGAACCTCAGGAGGAAGAAAACACCAAGACAGTTGCCCCGTCCACGGACAGATGGCGCGCGCAAGCAAACTCTAAAAGCACTGTATAGACAAATATTATCCAGCGTTAAAAGCAAACTACCTCAAGTGGCGCTTTTTCCGCCCAATTCAATATTTTAAAGTAAAAAAGAAAACCATTCTAGTGGTGTTACAACACACCCAACATGCATTCACATGCTCCCCGTCGATTGGGAGTTTGGCACATGAGGTTTCGTCGTACATGCACATCACGCACACAATGCACACTACAACATGGTCGCATACATAACAACGTGATAACAACGCACACCGTACGGAACGCACAACAGAACCCCTCATCACTAACACCGTTGGCTGCCCCAGAGGCATATAGGTTGGCTCAAGTCACCAGGCTCGATCTAAAATGAACCGTAAAAATCGACGCCTGCACGTAGCAATTTAAACTCTCCGTCAAATGTGTAATTCACAGGTCGTTTGTTGTTTTTTTTTTTTTAAATAACAAAGCGGAGCTCTCCTTCTGTAAAAAAATAAGGTCAAGAAACTCGCCAGGGTCTACGGCGTGCAGCAACGCAGACGGCAAGGGTCCAGTAGCGGGGTGTGTTTGGCGTTCGTATTGATAGATGGCGCCACCGTGGGTTATTAAAATTAATATAATCTTTTTGAAATGTACCTTCGGTTAAAAAATAAATGCGAACAATAAAAGCTAAACTTAAAGAAAAAAAAACGCGTCTGCATAACGGCGGCGCTTTTGCTGCCAACGGATTTCGGCTGCGTGTCGTCTGCTATCTTGCGCAGGTCGGCTGCACCTTCAGACGCTGCTCCCGACGCCATCTATTAATACGAACGCCAAACACACCCCGCTACTGGACTTGGCCGTCTGGGTCACCGCCCGCCGTAGACCCTGGCAAGTTTCTTGGTCCTATTTTAAACAGAAATAAAGCTACGCTTTGTAATTTTATAAGAAAAAACCGACCGGTGAAATACTGTCACGAACGACAATTGATGAGACGATAATAACTGAAGAAACTAAACGTTTAATGGGGCGAACTTGTGCCCAAATATGAAATGGAAAAAACGATAACAACAGAAGAGAACAGAGCGCCGCGGGCGTCGAGGTCGGCGTGAGAGCAGGGTCGAACCTGACTGCGGCTCGCCACGCGGAGCCCCTTATGTAGATGCGTGGGCTTCTTGAATAATCGGCGTAGAAAGTTCGACGCGTAAAACATTCGGACCTCGAACAGGCAACACGATTCTCGAATTCGCCAGAATACTAGTTTGCAGAAATAAACAAAAGATGCGCCGCTCCCAGGAATCGAACCCTTGCTTTTCGCGTGGGAGACAAGCGCGATAACCGTTACGCCACGGGCGCGCTGCCGACCTGGTCAGCTGCGCCCGCGGCAATACACCTTTGACGAAAAGTTTAGATGGCTACCTGCAGGCGTCGATCTTTACGGTCCATTTTAGATGGAGCCTGGTGACTAGAACCCCCATATATATACCGTGCGGACTTAAGGCACTTATTACCGCAATGACTGCCCAAGAAGGAATAATATTAAAAATAAATTACTGCCGTCGCACGAGCGTCTGCCGATAATAATGCTTTTTGAGCGTTCGAAGGCATACATCTCCAAGTAAAATGTAAGCTGAAACAAGGTAATTATTTGTTAGAAATGATAAAGCAACCCCACCCACCGGCACCTAAAAAACAAGGAGAACGCGCTTTTGAGTGAGCTCTGGTGAGCACTGATGTGTCCGCTTCCCCGAGTAGCAGCTCGGGCCACTCCAGCCGCCCAGATGCGCGTCCAAAAAGTTCAGAACGACGCAAGCCAGGCTTGTTTTCTGATGCTAGTCGAGAGAAAAACATGGATAACTAGCAAAAACCGCATGTATGCGGTATGGCGAGCAACGAGACAGCGACGGCGATACGCTTCGGTATCGCTCGGTCATTCGGGCAACGAGGCAAACCGCACGAAAACGACGGGAGAAAGCGACCAAGGTTATGAGCGACGTAAAAACTGAGCGAAGCGAGGAGCGACAGTGAGAGCTCTCCGTTGGTCATCGCCGGTCTCGTCGCCTGTGCCGTCACTCGCTAAATCGCTTACATCCGTTTGAGAAATAAAGTGCGAGCGCGCCGATAGCTTTGATTGGTACGCTTCGTGCGTGACAGATCCAGTTGCCGTACCTTTGAAATGTCGTGGGGCGTTACGGTGACGACGACGATCGCTGCAATACTTCCGCGCCAAGCTCAGGTGTAGCACCAGACAAAATGGGTACCCAGGCTCTCACGTCGTAATGTTCTTCGCGGTTTCTGATCATTGCATTTCTGCAGGGATATCGAGGTAAGGAAGCTAGAGGCTATCTTCATATTGCTTCTGGAAGCTAGAGAAAACCCAAACAAGGCAGTGAACCCCTAGCTCAGGGTCTGCTGCAATGCGTGACAGCCCTTCCTGCCTGGCATTCTCCAGCTATGTACTCTTGCGCTAGATTTATAATTGGCCGGCATACACTCGTATGTGGATTTAAGGGGGGCGGGGGATCAGGCTGTCTTGACCTCCCATCTTAAACTCAGCTTGTGCAACCTTTCAAAGGTGTCAATGCCTGGTCGCAGACGGAACAGCCAGGATGTAGTCATGCAGTGCTATAGTTAAGTGTGTAGGTTTTGTATTGTTTACCAGGCCGGGTGTTCAGTGTTTGCACTCAGTACACGACTGGGTACTTCTCCAGACATCTTATACTAAGCCAATCTTAAGTTATCGCCCTTTCTCAATCACATTAATCCTTTGTAAAAGATTGGATATTCTCCTTAACCATGCTCTATTAACTTTACTGGAGGAGAATGACATACTTTTGCAGTCCCAGCACGGTTTCCACCCAAATCGTAGCTACGAGACTTCCCTTACTACGGTTACGAATTACATTAGTGGCAGTATGGTTTCAAGTGGCGTACACATTGCGCCACAAATCCTCATCATAAGTTGTTAGAAGAAAGGCACGTGAAGCCGGAATGAGACCGAAAGAACATGTGTGTCTCGTGGTGTTTGACGGTTCGCATAATGTAATATGTAATATTTTTTTTTCTTTTATAATTTTCTATTTTATTACACATAATTTCCCATCTTTTTAACAATTCAGAAGTGGGATGAGCTGCGCCTCATTCATACCTTTCGGTGAGTGAGCGAGACTGCGATTCATCAAATCAGTGGTGCGAGGCCTTACATCGGAACGAAAGCAAAATATTGCGACAAGGCCAGTCAACCTCACTTCGATACCCGATATCTTATTGAGTGCGATAAGTGACCGGCAATGGCAGCCAAAGACAAAAGGCCCGACTCAGCAGGCGAGGTCAATGCAGACGTGATGGATATAATGCCACGAATGCTACGACACAATCAAGTCCTAAAGCGCCTGACATTAATGCAGTCGAGTCGACCGACGTCTTCGGATGTCCCGATGCGGATTACTCTGGATGCGTGAAAACCGATTCCCAAGTACACCGCAACTGATTGTGACATTGCGGCAAACGTGTGGACTACCAAGTTTATCCTCATCACTGAGTTAGAAAGGTGGGACGAGGAAGAGTAGATAATCGTGGCAAAATTGAAGCTGTCAGGACCGGCACGTGACTGGCTCCAATCCTCGAGCAAAGCTTGCAAGACTTGGCTGTCCTTGAAAGCCACTTTTCGGGACGCTTACATCAACCTTCTATCAAAAACTCAACAGTGGAAAATAATAGAACGCCGAGTGCAACAGAATGGCAAACGCCACGAAACTTACGCTCGCGAGAAAGAAAAGATTCGCGTTTTCCTGGGACTATATTTGAAGGAGACGAAGGCGGAAATTACTACGGAAATAGCGTTGAGCAAACGCAGCTATGCCATGCGAAATTGCTCTTACCTTTCTCTTAGCGACCTTTTACGTGATATTAACATCTACGAAACTTTCCAGAAGAATCGCTAAGCAAAATTCCTGTCAGACCGTAAACAATAAGACGACAGACCACGGCAAGCTTCGAAAGCCGAGTTGTGGTCACGAGCTGAGAATGAGGATTCCAACCATGCCCAGAATAAGGGACCGAAAGGTTTCAATTGTCAGAAATTTGGCCACGTCGCACAAGATTTCCTGGATTCACAACGGGAGAAAATGTGCACTCGCTGTGGGGAGCAAGGACACAGTACAAAGTATATTGTCTTGAGCAAAAAAAATGCACTACATGTGGTCAAGGATAAAGACCGGCACAAAGTTTGTGGTTCGTCTTAAGTGTTAAACTCAGTGAACAACAAGGGAGAACCGACAGCTGCTCTTCTGGACAATGGTGTGCAGACCAGCCCGATCAAAACGAAACTGGCCGCCCAGCTGGGCAAAAAAAAAAAAGTGGCAGTTCCTAGCCGAAGGGAACAAGTGTGTGGCATAGGCGGAACATCCAAAACCTTAGGAGAGATCCAAGCCAACCTCGAAGTAGACAGCGACCTTTTCAAGGCTGTGAGAATGCAGGTGGTTCCAGACAGCATTTTCACGAACCCCGATATAATCAATGGGAACAAACGTCAGTGACACATCAAACGTTTTGCTACTGTGGAAAGAGGGAATGACCACGCTGCCAGACGAACAATACTTTTCCTTTCTCAAAGAAATCAAGGTTGACCATGATAATATGCGAGTCGCGTTCTCCACCAGTGACAGGGTGAAGGTTGAGAAAAACACTGTCCAATGGGTCACACTTGTTTCAGATTACTACACACAAAACAGTCATTTACATATAGTTGGGAAGGAAGCGATGGATTACCTGTGCAAGCTAAAAGACGGGGATACAAGTCTTCCTATTGTGAACGTCACCAACTCTGACATCATCTTTAAAAGGGGGCCAGACAGTTAAGCGTGGAGACCTGGTCGAGCTTCAGGATACCGATGAGCTAATGAGTCACAACGCGTAGTCCACTACGTTCGAGTGCTGAAAGAAGGGCCTGTCTACAATCAACACGGAAGAGAACAAGGTCGAACCGTCTGTGACCAAGGGACAAAATAAATAAATATGTGAGATGTTGAACAAAAAGCGTAAATGCTTTGCAATGAGCACCAAGGAACTGGGATGCGTGGGAGCTGGGATTATGACTATACAGGAGAAACCAGGGAGTTCAACCGTGGGTCGACCTATCCTTAACACGCATCATGGACAGAGCGGCAACTACTTCAGCGTATCACCGACGAGCTTAAGACCATTGGACTCCTAAGAGACAGCGACTCGGACTACAGCAGTTTGGTGATCCTAGATAAATAGAAACCGAATAAAAAAACATTATAGTAAAAAATAAAATAAGAAGAAAAGAAAAGAAAGCAAGAAAACAGCCAAAGCGTTTCAAAGACAGCGTCACAAACTCCAACTGACTTAGGACAGCCAGCAAGTCAGATTTGGATAAGGGTTGTCGTGTGGCGTATAGTGTGCGCGAACATTCATTATCAGGGTGTTTTTAGAATTGCACATGAAGCCAGCACGAGACCGAACAAACATGTCTGTCTCGAGGTGTTGGATGGGTCAAATCATGTACTATGTCTTCTCCTTTCTTTAATTATTTTCTACATAATTAAACATATCTTCTCAACTTTTAACATTATCGATAGTCGCATTCCTGCCGATTTGATTTAGCTGACCCGAAGTAACGCGCTTGAAATGCTAGATCACGCCATCCTGATCAGGAAAGCCGCTCGGGCTGGTGTCCGAGGCGCATTACTACTTTGGTTGATATTTTTGGTGAATTATATTCAACACGTGCTTTACGTGCCATGGGTCAGTGTCACAAAACTATCCAGCTTTTTCTGAAGTTCCGCGAGTCCCCGTAATTGGTCCAACTTTGTCCACGTTCTATGTTATCGACGTGCCGCAAAACAGTAAGAACCTACCTGAACCGTAGAATCTTAAAAAAAGCTTGTAAAAAGCTAGTAACTGAAGCAGTTACTACCCCTTTCTGACCGTTACTACCATTCACTAACTATTTACTACCTCATACTCGCGATAAGTAGTAAAAAGTTAGCAAATGCAGCCCTTACTACCCTTCTCTGACCGTTACTACCTTTTTACTAGCTATTTACTACCGCAACGGTGCGGAGACGATGGCGGCGCTTGCTCATACCTGATTGCCAGCGATAGCTAGGTACTTGCTGTTTCGGATCGCAGGGGGAGATATCCACACGCCATCGTAGCGTCAACTATTGTATGAGGGGGCATGTTTAAGGGTTGGAGCTGACTTTATAACAATCGCAGCCTCCCTACCAGCACGACGTGGACGTTGGACGTGGAAGCCAGCGCTGCATCGAGCGCAGCAGCCATTGTTCATGCAATGGCCATGCGGCTTACTTACCTGCCTTCTCGTTTGCATTCGTTTGTGAGCGTTTATATTTTCATTTTGGTTTTAACTGGGATAAAAATAGCCACGCAGCACACACTAAAAACGTTTACGAAAACAAATAAAAAGTTCATTCCGCTTTTTATAATGTTTTATTTCTGTATTTTTTTTAAACTAATCTTTTTCTTTCACGAGAGACGCTTGGCAACATTGTACGACAAGCAAGTTGGGGCCAGTCGGAGTTCGCAAGACGCTAATTTTTCCGATGTGAACCTGCTGTTTTTGCCTTGCGTCGTGTGCAGTTCTCGTGTACCCGTGTTGGAGTGCATAGTTAACGTTCGTGCTCTCGACGGGGCGAGTGTGTGCGTGGACCTGGACTGCTCTGAGGATAGTTCTGAAGAGCCGGTGCCACTGTCACTAGATTGGGTTTCGTCGTCCCAGAAGCGTTTCTCTGCCTCCTTACTTTACACTGAGAAATTCTTCGCGGTTGTGTGTGCTCGGTGGTTGAATGATTCTGATTGAACTGTCGTAGGTCGTGACAGTGCACTGTCACAACCGTTGATGTGCGTCGTAAAATGTGTATGTAGCTTTAAGACTAATGGAAAAAACTGTTTTGTCATTCTACGAGTCTTTCTGAATTTGCTTATATCTCCTCCAAAACTCGAACATTCGTCAGTGTACTACAAAAATGAAGGCGCGAGCTGCACGCGGTATTAATTTTGCATGCATTTTTGTAGCACAGCACGCGAAAGGAGTGCAGCTGCCGTCGTACTCCTAGTCAATTACAGCCTTTGTTCGCCGCGGGAAACGGCAAGAAAGCTCGCTCTCGCCGACGGCGACCGCATTCATTTTAAAAGCTGAACCGCATGTAATCGATTTAGCGAGCGACGAGACTATCGACAGAAACAGCGACGAGCGACGGCGATTTCTCGCGGTCACCCGTGGCGTCACTCGGTTTTTAATTTCTAGGAAATGTCGCTCAACGCTTTGGCCGCTTGTTACCGTCGCTTTCATACGGTTCGCCGCGTCGCGTAACTGACCCAGCGACTGCGGTAGAACTGACGTGCTGATACACGTCGACATGTTTGCGCACTCAAACGGTCAGTATAAAAGATCTAAGGATAGTCAAGGAAGTTAGCAAAGGAAAAAAGCATCTCCAAGAGTCCGCCTCCGCATTCGGCCGTCGGAGGGCTGCCGCGGCACGCCAAGTGCGAGACCATCTCACAAGGACCCTGAAGATTCTTCTAGAAGAAGAAGAACAAGACCCCGGGGCCTTACGGGACTTACGGGAGTATATAAGAAACTGCAAGGAACAGCTGCTCGGACTTTTGGAGGAACGCTATAAAGGGGCGCAGGTGAGGAGCAGGGTAGAAGCACTCGAGGGAGAGATACAGCTATCCAAGATTTTCCGCACGCACGAAAGACGGAGAGTGAGGGAAAACACCCTGAAGGAGGTGCGTGGCGATGAGGGTGTCGTGACCTCGCAAGAAGAGATCGCCGCCATGTTTGAGGAAGCCTACGGGAAGCTTTTTCGGGAGGAGGAGCTGGACGAGGACGCCTTCGTGTCTGTCCTACGTGGATC
This sequence comes from Ixodes persulcatus, assembly GCA_013358835.2. Lineage (NCBI taxonomy): Eukaryota > Metazoa > Arthropoda > Arachnida > Ixodida > Ixodidae > Ixodes > Ixodes persulcatus. The sequence continues at coordinate 211,121 of JABSTQ010009916.1, forward strand.
GCCCACCGTACCTGACGAGACACCGACGTTATGAACTGCGCCATTAGGCCATCCAAAGTGCAGCAGGCCATTAAAAAGCTCTCCCGTAACAAGGCGCACGGCCCGGATGGCATTGGAGCAGAGTTTTATAAAATGTTTTCGGACGCGCTTAGCCCCTTCCTCGCTGAGGTGTTCAATGACATAGAGTCACAAAAGCTACTACCTCTGTCAATGAGGGAAAGCTTTACAGATTTGATTCCCAAGAAAACCAAGAGGCGCCCCATTGCTGAGACGACTGACTTCCAACCAATTAGCTTACTCTGTTGCGATTACAAAATTCTGACGAAAATCCTGGCGAGACGACTGGACATCGGGCTCAGAAAGGTCATAGGGCCCCATCAGAGTTACGGGATTCGCGGCCGCTCGATCGCGCGGAACCTTCACGTCATGCGCACCGTCTGCGAAGCGACCGCGGGGGGACACCAGCCTCTCATTGTGAAGCAGCTCAACCTCCGCCAGGTGTTCGACAGGGTCTCCCAGAAGTTTTTCTTGGCGGCGCTGGATCACTTCGGTGTGGGAGAGAGGCAGCGAGAGTGAATAGCCTTGTGCTATCGCGAAATCGGCACGCGGCTGCTCATCAATGGAGTCAAGGGTGCGCGCATCCCTATAGGAAGATCGGTCCGGCAGGGGTGCCCCCTTTCGCCAATCGTTTTCGCATTGCAAATTGAAGCACTATGCCGCGCCATCAGTGAAGACCGGAGCATTAGGGGACTGCAACTGGGAGACGGGAAGGACGTCAGCGTTTTGGCATTCGCAGACGACGTGGCCTTCATCTGCTCGTCAAAGAAACAAGCGGAGGCCGTCCTGCAGCACGTGGAGGTCTACACCGTCATCTCGGGCACGGAGATTAACCCAGAGAAGGCGATGGGCGCTTGGCTTGGGTGTTGGGCCGCAACTCCCCCAAGATTCACAGGGATAGGCTGGAGCACCTCAATCGGAAACTAACTTAACGCCCCTATCGACCCGGGGCAATCGGCGATGGCAGCGTGGAAAAGGGTCGCCATCTCCATGGTTGCGAAGCTATCGCCGTGGCAGCCTAGATATATATCCGTCTTCAACCGCGTCCAAGTCTGCAACACCGTGACTTACCCGGCCGTGTTCTACAAGGCTCAGGCCGTCCGCTGCCCGGGGCTGACGTCCAAGAAGATCCACATAAGCTGGGCCATTTTCGTTTGGAGGTCGCCATGGGATCGGACCCGACGCGACAACCTCTTCCTACACCAGGAAAGCGGAGGCCTCGGCCTAGTTAGCATCATCATCAAACTTAACGTGCTGCGGTTCCTTCTGTTCCAGGACGCAAAGGAGCCCACGCTCCTGAGCGCGCTGCACAACCTCTGTTTCTCTTACCTGGGGGGGTGTTGGGCCGCAACTCCCCCAAGATTCACAGGGATAGGCTGGAGCACCTCAATCGGAAACTAACTTAACGCCCCTATCGACCCGGGGCAATCGGCGATGGCAGCGTGGAAAAGGGTCGCCATCTCCATGGTTGCGAAGCTATCGCCGTGGCAGCCTAGATATATATCCGTCTTCAACCGCGTCCAAGTCTGCAACACCGTGACTTACCCGGCCGTGTTCTACAAGGCTCAGGCCGTCCGCTGCCCGGGGCTGACGTCCAAGAAGATCCACATAAGCTGGGCCATTTTCGTTTGGAGGTCGCCATGGGATCGGACCCGACGCGACAACCTCTTCCTACACCAGGAAAGCGGAGGCCTCGGCCTAGTTAGCATCATCATCAGACTTAACGTGCTGCGGTTCCTTCTGTTCCAGGACGCAAAGGAGCCCACGCTCCTGAGCGCGCTGCACAACCTCTGTTTCTCTTACCTGGGGAGGTGGATGGTAAGCACGAGTGGTCGTACGGCGAAAGCGGCGGGACTGCGCTAATACAGCGAAATCGCAGAGGCCACACAGTTCTTCTCGGGCCTTTTTTCTTGGGATTACTTAACAACCGTCACAAAGAGGAAAATATACTGGGACACGGTTTCAGCGACCTTTCCGCCACCTCTGTACAGGCCGCCACCAGTTCCCGACGGAGCGGCGCGTCTCTTCAGGTTCGTGCGGCGCCTCCCCGCTCCCAGGGCGACAAAGGACTTCTTCGTCCGTATGCACATGGAGGTGCTCCCCGTCAAGTCGTGGCTGCATAGGAAGGGAGTCTTCGTGCCCTGGTCTCTCAACTGCGACCCCTGCGGGAACACCGAGACCATCCTGCACGTGCTTGTCAATTGATCGAACGAATACCTGTTCTGGGACGAGATAAGGACGTGCTTTCGCCTTAGGTCGGTCTTTGACGTTGAGTGAGGTACTTTCAAATACCTCCTTCTCGGTAACGGAGAAAGGACGGAGGTGACGAGCGTGTTGGTGTTGCTGGGACTACACGCCATCTGGCAGTCGCGCACAGCAATGGTGCAGTGCCACTTGGATGCGCGTTCAATCTGGGACTACTTCCTGGCTAAACTGGACTGGGTGGTCTCGGTGACTGGCAGGGGGGCAGCGGGAGAGTCAGACGAGTGGCAGGGCCTGAGGAGACAGATCGAGTCCGGAAGCTAAAGACCGGGGCGCCGGCTTCTGGGTGGCCGGGGCTATCGGCTGCCCTCTGACGGGCAGGGTTCGGTTGTTGTGTGAGGGGGGCGGTGCGCGTGAGAGGCCCCTTTTCTTTTCCTTTCTTTTTTTCTCTTTTATTTTCATAATTTTTTCTTCCTTTTTTTATCTTTACATTTGCTGAGCGTGGCGCGCATGGCGTGTGCGGGAGCACGTATGAGCACGCGCGAAGAGCGGCGTGAGCACCCGGAGGTGCTGTGAGGAGTTCCCATGGCACCAGAGCACAGACCACGTGCGGCATTCAGGTGCAGCCTGAGCAGGCTTTCAAACGGATGGAACTTTTGAGCTGACGTTCCTCTCCAGACATCGGCGGACAGTGTGCAGAAGGACTGAGTGTAAAATTGCTTTGCATATTTATTGTAAATAAAGTTCTTGTTATATATATATAAAAAAGGAGGAAGTGGCCGAGTGGGCTCCGATATCCACCGCAGTACTGCATTCGCTTGGAGGGCGTTATCTCTCTTCATGGCTGGACGTCAACGATGATGACAATGCAGTAAAGAGGGCACTTGTTCTGCGATATTATAAAGAGATAGCAGAAGCTGTGAAGTATTTTGAAAATAGTTTTTCAAAGGAATACTTAAGTAAAGTGAACAGGAAACGTTTGTACTGGGACACGATTGACCTGGTTATGCCGCCGCCCCTCTACCGATCTGGCTTTACTGCAGAAGCGAACGGATCCGATGTCTTCAAGCGGCTGGGGAGGTACCCTGTCCGGCAGGACATTAAACACTCTTAGAGCGCAGCTCTTAGGCGCCTGTTTCCGGCTTGAGCGGCGTCGCCGTCGCCGTCGCCGAAACCGTCGGCGTAACCGCGCGGTGTATCATGGGTAAATTTTCCCGAAGAAACCCGAGGTCCTTCGGGAGGACCTCGGGAGGACCTCGGGTTCCTTCGGGAGGACCTCGGGCTTCTTCGGGTTCCTTCGGAAGGACCTCGGAATGTCCTCGGGTTTTTTCGGAAGGACCTCGGGAGGACCTCGGGTTTCTTCGGGAGGACCTCGGGAGGACCTCGGGTTCCTTCGGGAGGACCTCGGGAGGACCTCGGGTTCCTTCGGGAGGACCTCGCGAGGACCTCGGGTACCTTCGGTGACCTCGGGGAGGGGGGTCACGTGATCCCCCGAAGTCACTTGACCCCCACTTCCCGCGGTCACGTGACCCCCCCCCCCCACACCAGAGGTATCGGCATCGTCATCATCGCTGATGACGTCAGCAGTGACGATGACGATGACGATGCGGATGCCGAGGACGTCATCAGTGACGTCACTGATGACGTCATTGCCCCCCCCCCGAGGTCACGTGACCCCCCCCCCCAAGGTCACGTGACCCCCCCTCCCACGGTCACTTGACACCCCCCCCCAGTACCGTTCCCACCTCCTTCTCAAGAGCTGCGCTCCAATTCGGCGTTACAGGGAGTTGTAAACGGCTTTAATTGTTTTGTCAGGTTTAACATGGAAGTGTTACCAGTGAAAACCTGGGAAGAAAAGAAAGGTTTTTTCCTCCCATGGGGAACAAACTGTGTTATTTGCCCTTTTGCCGAGACGCTGCTGCACACCTTCCTGTATTGTACAAATGCCGAATTATTCTGGGCCCAGCTGCGGGAGGAAGCAGGAATTTCTTTATATCTAACATGGCACAGCATGAAGTTTCTTGATGTCGGGAACCAACAGCATAGCCTTAGCCTTGAAATATTAACCTTAATTGGATTACACGCAATTTGGAGTTCTCGCACGGATCACACGCTGGTAAGAGAAGGTGGTCAACCCGCGTGGAGGTATTTGATTCAAAGGATTAACTATGTCACCTCCATAGTTAAGGAGATAGAGTTCCCTGAAAGCGACTTTTGGAGAACTCTTAAGTCCCGATTAAAAATAACGAGATGACCAGATAAAAAGTCAATGAATGCCGGTGCTGTACTTCTATTTTCTGTTTTCTTACTATCTGGCCCACTGTTGAATTGTACTGTCCATGCAAGTGTATGTTACTGTGAATGTATTCTGAACTGTTACACCTCATGGGGCAGTCGCGAGCCGCCGGCTCACCCATTTTCTTTTACTATGTAAATAAAACCTTCTTATAAAAAAAAAGTGTCCGAGTGGGCTAACGCCTCTCAGCTCGTAGGCTTGCGGTGGGACCCTTCCTGGGTTTGATTCCCACTGCCCCCGCTCGTAAGTTAGCGTTTAGAGTAAGCGTGTGTTTGTGTTGAATTCATTGTGTCGATTTTGGTCTAAAAATGTGGGTGTGCATGTTTATATGTGTCTACTTTCGAATGTAAAAGAATTGAAATGAACTATAAATAATCGGCGTTCTCTTTTGTGTACATTTGGACGTTGACTAGCGCCACCTAGATTACCCATTTCCAGTTTCAATTTTTGTTGCGCCTGCCACCTGGTGGTAAGTGCATAACCCCACACCTTTTTTTCCATCGGAAATCACGTGACTAGTCGCGTTTCCGGTCTTCCGTCGGGGGGTTGCGCTAGGTACTAGCTAGAGGTAATAAAATACATGAATTCTACTTTGAGGATAGTAACAGTTGCTATTTTCTTGACCTAGTAACCGTTACTAGCTTGACCGTTACTAACTAAGGTTACTAGGTACCTAGCAACATATGTGACAAGCGGTTACTAGCTCTTGCCTAGTAAATACTACTAGCTTTTTCTTTAAGAGTGTATGCAGACGACAGGTCTATTGTCGTCTGCATCACTTCTCCTGACTGCTCTGTTCGCCTCAAGGCTACATCACTTGCTTTTTGGAGTGAAAGCATCCAAACTGCCTGATCATGAATGAGGGTAAGAGGATACTGATGCGTTTCAACAACACCAAGGCTACTAGTATTTCCCTATACACTATCTCAGGATCCCCCTCATGGAAGGTACAATGCGCGTCAATTTTGGAGCAACGATTGCAACGTTTGCACCAGTACTGGACTTATCTTTCCATATTTCAAACATAGTAGCTAAAGCTCGGTGTACTTTGGGTTTCGTGACACGGTTGTCGAAATTTCGTGGCTTTTCAAGATTCGCTTTACACAGCACTCCTTCTATCAAAGCATATGTGTGGCACCCAGGCACGTAGCCAGGATTTTGATTTGGCGGGAAGGGGGAATGGAGGCGCCCATGACAAAATGCTGTGTGAGAAGGGAGGGGGAGAGGAGGCCACAACAAAATTGAATATTTCGGAGGCCCTGACCCCACGGTACAACCCCCCCCCCCCCCTTGGGTGCGTGCCTGTGGTACCCATACCAAGTCCACTTGATTTCTCAGCTGGAGGATGTCCAACACCATGCCATTCGGACACTGTTCACTTCTCCCGACCGCCGACGTGATACGCTTCCATCATACGGGACGTGGTTGTAGCATTCGAAGTGCCAGATGGCAAAGCACCACCACACTGTGACTCGTGTTGCCCTTCAATTGCTGCACCTTGGACGGGTCGCTCAAAGGCTCCTCCACCTCAGAGGTTCGACGCAGTAAATGGACAGGACAGCCCGTGCTTTCATATTATATAACAATACAGCATCAAAACGAAGTGTTGCCGGCTGCAGTTCGGGACTTCCTCGGGGTCCCACTCAGCGTTCAGACGCCCTTTCCTGAAATTCGTGAAGAATCCCGAATTATGTGTCCTTACCTCTCTCGGCACTTGACTTAGCCCCGTCACTTCGTTATATTGTGTGTTGTTTGTTTTCCTTACCATCCTTCTCAACCTTAGGCGATTGGCTGACAGGCGCACTGCGTATGGGTTTTTGCTGTTCTTTCGTGCCTCACACGCCGTCCCGGGCCACATGTCGTGCAAGTAAAAGTTACTATTACTATGCATAGGTCACAACAAAGGCTTGGAATTTCAGCAAACAGACAAGTCAGAAACAAAATTTAAGCGTGGTGCAATTCAAGCCTCCTTCTTCCCTTCCGTTAAAAATCAAGCAAGGGTCCACTTAAAATTTTAAGAAGGGGATGGGCGCATGGGAAGTCATGAATATATATATATATATATATATATATATATATATATATATATATATATATATGTGTGTGAGTGTGTGTGTGTGTGTACTGTAAATATTTTCTTCAGATGTTTCATCTTTTGGGGGTGGGCGCTTAGTAAGGGATGGGCAGATGCACGGTATTCAATCTAGTTAAAAAGCTCCTTCATTGTCTGCAACATTCCCGCCTTGCGTCAGCTGCGGACTTAGGCATGTTACGACCCGCCTCTTCACTTGACTTCGGTATGGAAATCAAGAGACAAGATTTTCAAGCGGTGGAGCGTTACATTTTCAAAAGTAATTTAAATGATTTTAAATCACTGGAACGGTTGGTGATCTGTTTCTAGGGACACTGCACCATCATGTGCAACAGTTTTGTGTTGGTTCGGTGAATTAAGACGAGGCCGCACCTCTTTCAACGGTGACAAGTGCACCGGCAGGCGTTCAACAGCTTTGACAGAAGAAGCTGCTGCTGCTGTGGAGGGGCTCGTTGAGGAGGATCTCCGGCTAACTGAAGGTGATATCGAAGGATCGCTTAAGATTAGATCCCCGAGCGTTTCGGCGATTCTTCACGAGCACCTTTGTCTGACAAGCTTCATTTCTTGGGTGCCAGAGCATTCGACAGAAGCTCAAAACCAGTAAAGGGTGGGAGGATCCCAAGGAATGCCATACCGATTCTAAAATGGGAACCCTAGGATTAAATATGTGACGTAAATATTTAGAAAACGTGTTCCATCCAGTGTGCTCTTGAAACCAAGCACTAGTCATTCGTTTGGATATTGTCTGGAGAAACTCCAGTGCTGAGGTTCAAAATGCCAAGGAGTGGTGAAAAGAAAATGGTGGAAATTTTATTTAGAACCAATGGGCAAGTGGCCATAGTGGTAGTGGAAAACCAAATACTGCACAATTATGCACCACAGTTTGCCTTCCAAAAGTTTAAATGGGAGAGACGATCAAAAATCCGCATGAGGGTTCGAAGAAAAAAAATCAGAATAGGAAAACAGAGATTAACCTCGTTTGCTTGTCCCGGATGGCTGCTCTGCCTAGGGGGAGGGGGATATAGAGATTAAAAGAGAAAATAAAAAAAAGAGAACATTGTTGTCCTTTAACATCGAGGGGTGAACACACAGGCCAGCTGGTGCACAGCTCCCGTCACAATCTCCAGATCGGGATTGATAAAATGACGGATTATCACAGACATGTCTCAACCAATCTATGCCTTCAAGCAGCAAGCTGAAAGAGGCAGTAAAGGCAATACACAGAATGCCCGATCTAAGTTATTATTTCAATCTGTTTCCCAACATGACTCTCCGCGGGAAAATCAACTGCAGAATAACCGCACATAGGGTTCAGTAAAACGCTGAAATCTGAAATATAATAGCGCTACCACGTAGCATAACTCAACTTCCCGTGAAAACGAAGGTGCGCTAAGGCGACTGTTCGCGTCTTCGTGCCTAACCACTTTCACAGTGGAGAGCACTGCCATAGCAATACTTGTGATGCGCGCAAGCAAATTACCAAGACGATAAATGATCATCTGTTCACATTGGGACACGGTGCCATCAGTTTCGGTTCGCATCTTGGTTCACGACCAATTTTACAACCGGCAGTACTGTTTTAGCGATGTTAGTTATGCGTGGGGAGACAAACCACCAGGCGATCATCGCTTGACACACTCGGTAAGTACGTGGTATGGTAGACCCACATACTAATAAGAGGCAATATGCTGCAACGGTGGATTTCGCGATCACCATGGTCAGGGGCTCACCGTCGTGACGTTCAAATAGGCTCAAGCAGACTCGGGTTACCCTTGCGAATCTATCGTGACCGGTTTACATAGCACAATTTTAAAACTTGGCTGTTCATGACGGCTTCATTTACTTATTTAAAGAAATAAAGGGTAGAAACCAACATACTGCTTTGCGTTCTTGAGAGAATATATTCAGATGTCCTGTAGGTTGACATACAAATGTCAACGATTCCGGGTAAGTTATCGTGCTCCGTGGGCATGCGTGGCCCCACAAATTCTGCTTATCAAAGTGCACATGCAGCGCGTCTGAAAGAATATAATAAAGAAGTCACAAAGCCTAGATCAGCTCACGAAGATAAGGTGGAATAACTTTCCCCCGGTCAGCCTCAGAAAGAAGGAGGACGTCTTGTTCCTCCCAGCTTATCGAATCCGCTTGGGGGCGCGTTAGTGAAATGCAGGAAAACACGCTGTTGCTATCTTTCTCCTCCCTTTTGTCTTAGATTTTGCAGTCACAACTTGTACCACGAAGAGCTTGACGCTGTCCACAGTAGACGAAGCTGGAGCGAGGACTTTCGGTCTGTAGAGAATCTGTTGGCAGCGGTTACGCGCTTGCACCGCAAACCGTTAGCGCAGCAGCCGGACGCAGAACCGCTGAGGTCGCCCGTACGAAAATGTCAGATATGTCCCTGATATATTTTATATACGTCCAGATATGATACTATCAGTAGACAGATCGGGAAATATACCGCTACATATGGGAGCAGATACGCCCAGATATCGCCATATAAGTGGGCAAATACTGCCAGATGCGTCCGTATAAGTGCGTTAATACGGCCATTTCACGCCAGATACGCGTGCAAATATTCCCCCTGATAATGATATATGGGCCCGTTTCGATCGTGCAAGCAAAAGTCATATGTACTCGCCAAGACAACTTGATTGATATATATTGCATGAGTCTCATATAGTTGGTTAATTATTGTTGAAATCGTTAACGTGAAGTTATTCCAGGTATTTGGAACAATTAACCAATTGTGCATTTTGAAGATTGAAAGACAAATGAAATTTGGTTGTATGTTTGACGTGTGACATTATGACGAAGTGCATAAGATCGGAAAGCGAGTTAATCAAATAATGGATATGAGATCGCAGCTCTTAGGCGCCCGTATCCGAGTCAAGTTGTTTCGGCGTCGCCATCGTGTAACCGCCCCGCTAAATTTAGCGAGGAATTGAATTGGTACTTATGTCACTTGACGTCAATTTTCCCGCAAATCTAGCAGTGAAACTAATTTTGTTCGTGTTTCCCCGCTAAATTGAGTGGGGAAACATGAACCGTTAGCTTACTGAAGATTGAAGACGCTACTTCGTCGTCCCGAATCCTTTTTCCTTCGAACGCCTGCGAAGCCGTTGAGCCCTACGCAGCATCTTTCAAAAACCGTTCGCGCAGCAACGTAACCATCCGCTTGCGAGCGTCTGCGATTCATTGTGTGTTGAAAGTCGGAAGATGAGCTGTCCGCGGTGTATTTTATGTGCAACTCTTTCGTAAAAAAATTTGAAATTTAAAAACGCGAATCTAACAGTGTACACATAATTTCAAATTTATTGGTAAAAAATATATATACATATTTATTTATTTATTTATTTGCGGACATCGTGCGCAAAAAAAGAAATAGTCGCGCTTATTTCTTCATTTTAAATTATGATGTGGGTTATACGGCGTAAAACATAGTATCTTCAAAACTCGCATCGTTTTGGGTCACTTTCGAGGTAGACAGCTTCTTTGGAAGTTCAAAAGTTGGTCTTCATAGAGCTGTGTGTTCACTCGGTATTGACAGCAGGGTAGACGCTATGCATGTTTTAGGCCAATCGTGTCTCCGGTTTGGGTGACGTGCCTACAGTCTAGAAGCTGGTAAAAAGGCAGAACACGGCACCTGCCTCAAGCCCAAGGTCACACGAAGCATTCACTTCACTATCAGCCCTGGGTATAAGGGACAAAACCTTTCGTTGTGGTCATTGTTTGAATGTGGACCAGGTCCTGGTTAGGATGCCTTTAGAAGACAAGTCTTTTGTGTGTACACTCCCGTTTCGGCCTTCCCTTCTCTCCTTTTCTTTCTTTCCCTAAGCCGAAAGCATGGAAGAAGGTTCGTGGTCGCGTGGTTTGACGGATGACGCATTAGACGTTTGCAATCTCGGAATGCGTTTTGCGGGATCTTGTTTGGCGTGCCACGTGTGTTCGCCCTTCGGGGCTGCTGCGGATTTCTGCTGCTACAAGCGATTTCTTTGAAGAAATCGCTTGCAAAGAAGCCCAAGCATTTTTTGTGATGCGTTTGGTGTTCGGGTCTACAAATGACAGCTTGTGCTACATCGTGTTGAATCTTCTTGGACACCTTCCTTCTGGTTACACCTTTCAAGTCCCGTCTCGTCAAAGTAAGTGCGCTGCAACCTACTTCGCGACAATTGATCGTTTTCCTAAAAGATACTTTTTCAGATTACCTCTAGAATTAGGCCGTGTCTATCTCCTGGAAGCCGGGAGAATAATTTTTCCGAAATTTTATAATCATGTCTTTTCGACCGAAACTAGGGGTTATTCTTATACTTTAGTGCTTTTGAAGCGCCGTAGGAATATGTTTTGTGTGTGTTTTAGTTAGTTTTTGTCGCTATCCGACTCGTTCACCGCGGCCGCGTTTCTTGCTCGGCTCCATGCAGCGCTCTGTGTCGCGCGCCGTGCCCACGGCGGTAGCTCTTGCAAGAACTGATTTTTCTACTTTGATGCTTTTGTAGCACGGTGTGATTACTCTTTGTTTTGTTTTGCTAGTTTCTTTATTGCTTTTTTACCGGATTTTCTGCACTACGGCCGTGTAACCGTGTTACTCCATCGCCTCCATGTCGTACGTCGTGCCTTTGCTGTTCGTTCTTGCGCAGAAACATACCGTGCGGCTCACCGAGTGCGCAACTTATGAAGAATGCGGCGCATTTTTCATTAGCCCAAGCGATTTAAAAACCGTATGTACGTGATTTGGCGAGCGGCGAGACGAACGACGGCGACCCCCTTCGCTGCCGCTCGGTCACTCGCGCGACGGCCCTTACGAAAATGGCATATCTGGACTTATATAAAAAAATAGATATGGTTATATAAAAAATTGGGCAGATCTGGCCATATCAAGTAAATCAGTTTATATAAGCCTTATCAAGCCAGATCTGCCCAATTTTTTATATATCCATATCAGGGTCTGTTAGATAGGGGTGTATCGCCTCCCATATCAGGGCAGATATGTCCCAATCAGGTAAGGCAACCCTGATATTCAGGGTGTTTTTTTTTTATTCTTGTAGATTTGTTAAAAAAAAAAAACCATGAAAGCTACACTCATGCGGTTTGTGCGAGTGAGTTCCCAGCGGGACATTATGTGGGTGGCTAATCTTTGAAACAAGTCGGCTAATGATTTCAAATTCACTATTTAATTTTGAAATTAGTGAAAATAGACATGTGGTTCCAATTAGAAACTTGCTGAACGTCGTCCAAAATCCCTAAATCAGTCATTTTCAAAAAGACTTTCAGCGCGTGAGAAAGTTACCACTCGTGGAGCAGGTAAGGCTAGCGGTTTCGGTCAGGCGCCCGCGCAATTTCTCCGTCTCTTATCTAACCACAGCGGTCCACGAGTGGTAACTTGAGCGCACAACTGCGCTTCGCACGCGCTCAAAGTCTTTCTAAAAATTACTGATTTATGGGTTTTGGACGACGGTCAGCAAGTTTCTAATTGAAACCATATGTCTATTTCCACTAATTAAAAGTAAATTAGTGAATTTTAATTAATAAGTCGACTTATCGCAAAGATTAGCAAACTATACAATGTCCCCCTGGGCGTATAACTCACTCGCACAAACCGCATAAGTGTAGTTCTCACGGCTTCTTTTAAAACAAATCTGCAAGAATAAAAAAAACAAAAACACCCGGTATTCAGGCATTGCACATACGTCACATCATGACGTCGAAGACCGGTATCAACCATGCTGGTGGTTGACTCTTCGACACTGCACAGCGAGAGCAATGGTAAATTGTGCCGCGCTCGGCTGTAGCAATGACCCGGTATCCCGACGATCGTCCGAACGTTTCGTCGGCATGAACCGCGAGACAGAATGTTCGTCAAGTTAGAGAAAGTACGAGCGGCAGGAGAGGGATACGTCCGCGGATTACCGAGTTTGCGGCACGCATCTCATAGCGGCGAGCAACTGCACGTTTCTACCGTTGTTTACGTTCGCGCACGCCTTTGCATCGGCTTTTGCCCATTAGTGGTGTAGATGCCCTTTGCCTCTCGTTACATAACGCCGTTTCCCCGCTTCGAGCGAATGTCGCGCCGCGAACCCGGCGATCGAGCGGCGGCGGCCCCGTGTGCAAGCTAGCCGAGACGCCGCCGTCAGGTGATTGGTTTGTGCTGCCTGCGAGACGGTAACCTTTGCAAGAAGCGAAAGTATGTAGGCAAGCCGGTTAGGAAACATCATAATATAAACCCTGAGTCAATGAGAGTTGTACGTTATTTGATTTATCCTTATCCCAGGGTTTAGATTATGACGGTAACCTAGCGTTGTTTACCAGTATTTCGCAAAATCGTAACAATCTTTCTACAAGCGACTCGTAAAGCCGCTCGTCAAATTTTAGAACGCGCAATTAAGATTTTTTGTTGTTGTTGTTCTTTCTGGCGACACGTCAAAACTTTGTCGGTGGGATATCGTAACTTTCTGCTCGTAGCGCAATCGCACCAATGCCGAAACATTCTGCACAATTATTCTCCCGGCTGCCAGGAGATAGACACGGCCTAATTCTAGAGGTAATCTGGAAGAGTACCTTTAGGAAAACTATCTATTGTCGCGAAGTAGGTTGCAGCGCACTTACGTTGACGAGACGAGACTTGAAAGGTAATCCGAGATAGATGTCGACACGGCCACGGCGGAATCACCACTCAAACACAAAAACGAGAAGGAAGTTGTCCGTGACGATTCAACACGATGTAGCACAAGCTGTCATTTCTATAACCGAACATAAACGCATCACAAAAATTCTTGGGCTTCTTTGAAGAAATCGCTTGCAGAAGCAGAAATCCGCAGCAGCCACGCGGGGAAAAACACCAAACTAGAATTTTAGATCCGGATCAACGCATTCTTTTTTTTTCCTTTTTTTTCCGAGATTGCCAACGGCTAATGGGTCATCCGTCAAGCCTCGTCACCAAGCTTTCAGCTTAGGATGAGAGAGAGAGAGAAAAGGAGAGAAAGAAAGGCCAAAACGGAAGTCCACGAACAAAAGCCTTACCTTACGGGGCATCAACGCGCGGGTTGTCACTTGTACCCAAGGTTGATAGTGCAGTGAATGCTACGTGTGGCCTTGGGCTCGAGGCAGGTGCCGTGTTCTGCCTGACACGATTGGCCTGAAACATGCATAGCGTCTACCCTGCTGTCAATACCGAGTGAACATACAGCTCTATGAAGACCAACTTTTGAACTTCCAAAGAAGCTGTCTATCTCGAAAGTGACCCAAAACGATGCGAGTTTTGAAGATACAATGTTTTACGCCGTATAACCCACATCATAATATAAAATGAAGAAATAAGCGCGACCATTTTTTTTTGCGCACGATGTCCACAAATAAATAAATAAATAAATATGTATATATATTTTTACCAATAAATTTAAAATTATGTGTACACTGTTAGATTCGAGTTTTTAAATTTCAAATTTTTTTTCGAAAGAGTTGCACATAAAATACACCACGGACAGCTCATCTTGCGACTTTCAACACACGATGAATCGCAGACGCTCGCAAGCGGATGGTTACGTAGCTGCGCGAACGGTTTTTGAAAGATGCTGCGTAGGGCGCGCGCAACGGCTTCGCAGGCGTTCGAAGCAAAAAGGATTCGGGACGACGAAGTAGCGTCTTGCATCTTCAGTAAGCTAACGGTTCATGTTTCCCCACTCAATTTAGCGGGGAAACACGAACAAAATTAGTTTCACTGCTAGATTTAGCGGGAAAATGTTCGTCAAGTGACATAAGTACCAATTCAATTTCTCGCTAAATTTAGCGGGGCGGTTACTCGATGGCGACGCCGAAACAGCTTGACTCGGATACGGGCGCCTAAGAGCTGCGATCTCAAATCCATTATTTGATTAACTCGCTTTCCGATCTTATAAGCACTTCGTCATAATGTCACACGTCAAACATACAACCAAATTTCATTTGTCTTTCAATCTTCAAAATGCGCAATTGGTTAATTGGTCCAAATACCTGGAATAACTTCACTTTAACGATTTCAGCACTAATTTACCAACTATATGAGATTCATGCAATATAGATCAATAAACTAGTGTCTTGGCGAGCACATATGAGTTATCGCTTGCACGACCGAAACGGGCCCATATATCATTATCAGGGGCAATATTTGCACGCGTATCTGGCGTGATATGGCCGTATTAACGCACTTATACGGCCGCATCTAGCAGTATTTGCCCACTTATATGGCGATATCTGGGCGTATCTGCTCCCATATATAGCGGTATATTTCCCGATCTGACTACTTATATTATCATATCTGGGCGTATTTAAAATATATCAGGGACATATCTGACATTTTCTACCGGGGGGCCAAAACGCATGAAAGCGACGGGAGCAAGCGACCAAGGCAATGGACGCTACGTTTTCTAGAAATCCCAAAACCGAGCTACGCGACAGGCGACAGTGAAGAGTGAACCGCGTGTAAGCGATTTAGCGAGCGACGGCGACAGCGACGGGAGTCGGCGACGAGCAACGGAGATTTCTCACGGTCGCACGTCGCGTCGCTGGGTTTTTGGATTTCTAGAAAACGTCGCTTATCGCCTTGGTCGCTTGCTCCCGTCGCTTTTATGCGGTTTGCCTCGTCGCGCGAGTGACCGAGCGAAAGCGCAGCGGGTCTTCGTCGCTTGTCTCGTCCCGTCGCTCGCTAAATTGCTTCCATGCGGTTCAGCCTTTACACACGGTACTCGGCGGCAACAAGGAAAATTTTCTTTTCTCTTCTGTTCAACGAAGCTTCTTCAACAGTATGAAATTAGCACACACTAGCAACGGACGACCGCGTACCCAAGCCAGTCAAACCGCGACATCGGAAGTGGCGGATCGACGGTGGCGCTTCCTGGCAAGATTGAACCTGCAGGCTCAGTGAATACCGTCTATTCTTGCAGTTTTGTTTTAAAAGAAGCCGTGAAAGCTTCACTTATGCGGTTTGTACGAGTGAGTTGTACGCATAGGGGGACATTATGTGGTTTGCTAATCTTTGCGCTAATTCGGCTGATTTTTTTTAAATTTCACTAATTAACTTTTTATTAGTGAAAATAGACATATGGTTTCAATTAGAAACTTGCTGAGCGTCGTCCAAAACTTGTAAATCAGTAATTTTTAGAAAGACTTTGAGCGCGTGTGAAGCGCAGTAGTGCGCTGAAGTTGCCACTCGTGGAGCAGGTACAAGGCTTGGGTTACATAAGAGACGGAAAAATTGCGCGGGCGCCTTACCGAAACTGCTAGCCCTGTACATGCTCTACGAGTGGTAACTTTAGTGCACTACTAGGCTTCTCACGCGCTGAAATTCTTTCTGAAAATGACTGATTTAGGGATTTTGGACGACGTTCATCAAGTTTCTAAATGGAACCATATGTCTATTTTCACTAATTTCAAAATTAAGTAGTGAATCTCAAATCATTAGCCGACTTATTGCAAAGATTAGCCACCCACATAATGTCCCCCTAGGCGTATAACTCACTCGCACAAATCAAGTGTAGCTTTCATGGCTTTTTTTAAAAACAAATCTACAAGAATAAATAGAAACACCCTGCATATCAAGGTTGCCTTACCTGATTGGGACATATCTGCCCTGATATGGGAGGCAGCCCCTATCTAACAGACCCTGATATGGATATATAGAAAATTGGGCAGATCTGGCTTGATAAGGCTTAAATAAACTGATTTACTTGATATGGCCAGATCTGCCCAATTTTTTATATAACCATATCTATTTTTTTTATATAAGTCCAGATATGCCATTTTCGTAAGGGCGAGCTCGCATGAGGTCGAGGTCAGTGGAGTCCAGCAACCGGACCAGCGGCTGGTGGTCGGTTTCGACAAAAGAGCTCAGATTGTGAAGCTTTATAAACCTCTGAATGTCCCATAGGTCTCCCAGTGCTTCCTTCTTGATAAGGCTATGCCGCCTTGCGGCAGTAGTCAGTGAACGCGACACAAAACACAACCGCTCGTCCATCACCAGGTGTTGCCACTGCAGATAGACGGCGCCCAGGCCGAAGGACCTGGCGCCTGCAGAAACGGTTGCTGAATACTTTCGACTCTTTCAAGCTACGCTGGAGCTGGATGCGACCATCCCCTTTAGTGAGTCGATGGCTGAAACTTAAACAGTACCCCAGGTCCAGACCGTGTTTTTGTTTAGGACGAGCCAGATTGGCGCAGTGGAGGCGAACAGGTTCCACAAAAACTATCCGATGGGGTTCAGTAGTTAGAGGAGGCGCCGCGCGCCCTGTTGGAAAAACGTACAAGAAACATACCTGCTGCTTGTAAAGTTGTATGACACAACATTAACTTCTTCTTATTATGGATGGAGCTAGTTTGGTCTGGCGTTCAGCATAACGGGTGGTACCGGCACCGCTATGGCTCCGTGTCTCTCTATACCGGCAGCCAGTTTGTTTGACGACATGATTCGGTGTGGCTAGTTTGATTTTGCGTCCGCCGACGTCGGCGACCGCCTTTTTTCCAAAAAAATGCTTATACCACAGGAACACCGGTATCACCAAATCATAAATGCAGAAAGGCGACCGTCCTCTTCCAACCTAACGTCCATAATTTGCCACCGGTTTTGTTACATATACCATACATGTCGAAACGGAACCTAGCCTGACGTTGAGCTTACATAAATACCTCGGTCAACTCTTCACCGCGACGTCTTGGGGTGACTGTTTCAAATAATGTGCACCACAAGTATTCAATCACCACGCCAGCCGTACCGCATAGCATAGGAAACGTGACCGGCAATAAACCGATCGTGACACCAAGCCGAGGACACCGCGCATCACCGATTGACAGCGGAAAACGCCCCGTTGTACCGAGGGCCGTCACTCGTATTTGGCCAACTCGGCGTCTTTTCGTGGCTCCACTCGTCGTCGCAACCGTCGCAACCAGCCGCAAATCCACCACCCCGCAACCCATAGCCGACGTTGGCAAAAAGCGAAACCGAAACATAAAGCTTCCCCCCATTGGCTGCCGCGGCTCCTCGGTTCCACTAGCTTCGCGGCTTCGGCTTCCCCGCTTCCTGTCGTCCCTGAGATGGCCGAGACGTAGCGGCAGTGGGGTCGTCGGCTCGTTCTACGTTTTACGGGACAGATGTTTTGCGGTCCGGTTCTTTCTACGATTCTGGCTCTCAACTCGAAGGCGCCTCTCATAGCTCAACCAGGCGCGGTCAGCCTGGGTCAACGCAGCGCGGCCGGCTCGCCTCGTCCAATCGCCAAACCGCCGACAGCTTCGAAGTAGGCCTAGGATCCGAAGGCGTCTGTCTTTCCGTCAAGCGGTAAGCGAATCTCGTCCCCATTTCGTTCTACTTTTAAATTACGTTAGGTGCGCTTCAATGTAAACTTTAGTGCCAAGTGTTCGTGCCAATTTTGAGCTTGAAAAAGTGTGCTTAATCAAGGTTTTTCATTTACCGAAATTGTAAATAGAGCCGATGAGCGAGGTGCCATGCTTGAAAACGATGTACTATCACGATCAACATGAGTGCGAACACAGCTCCGCGTGGCCGGCGGTACTATTAGTACCCCCTGACGATTTCTGTTTGAAGCATTAGTGCACCTTGGTTTCAAGACATCGTCTCTAGCGATCGCCGGACCACTCTTCACTTCCGGGTTGTCTGCTAGCGAAAAACGGTCGGTGAAACTGCGAAAATGTTCACCGATGACGAAGCTCATTTTTCGCTAGCAATGTGCGCCAGGAGAAATTACTTGTAAAAATATTTTAGCGTCATCTTTTTTATTATGAAGTTTCAGTAGATTTTTCTCATGACTACGATAACAATAACCAATACTTCGCCGACGCCTTTAAGCATGCATCATATTGTTATCGGAGGTATCAAAACAACCAACTAAGACTGCCTATTATTTACTTCGCAAAAGTTTTGCGAGAGCAAAGGACCACCAATGCGCACAGGCAAGAAGTTAGCGCGGTGCGAGGGTGGGTGATACCTTTCAAAGAAAACAGCGCGATAAAAACAACGAGGACGAAGACACACATGGGACGTCCTTGTCGTTTTTTTCGCGCGGCTTTTTTTCGCTAGCAGACTACCCGAAAGTGCAGAGTGGTGCGGCGATCGCTAGAGACGATATGTCTCGACCGCAACGTGCACTGATGCTTCAAAGAGCAATTGCCAGGGGCACTGATAGTACAGCGTGCCACGTGGGGGGTGTTCGCACTCGTATTGATCGTGATAGCACGATGTTAACTTGTACCCGGGTGGCTTAAAAAAAAGAAAAAAAAAACTGTGGTAATGGTTGGATGTGAGGCTGCAGGTCCCATTGCAGTGGTAAGCACTTAGCGCGCCTTTCTGAACTGCATGTAAGCAATTTAGCGAGCAATGAGACGAGCGACGGCGACAAGCCACAAGTACCGGCGAAGAGCGACAAAGGTTTCTCACTGTCGCTGGTTGAGTCGCTCGTTTTCTAGATTTCTAGAAAACGTCACTCCTCGCTTTCGTCGCTTGCTCCCTTCGCTTTCATAACGCGTGATTTGTCGCGCGGCTGACTGAGCGACAGCGGGTCCTCGTCGCTTCTCTCGTCACTCGCCAAATCGCTTACATGAAGTACACCTAACTACACTTTTCTGCACCTGTGCATGAGGTGCATGTATATCGAACAAATCTTTCATTCACCGCGAGCGTTCACTTGACCAACTCATACTAGCGAATGTTTTCACCCTGTCGGGAACATTTATGCAAAACGGGCGCTGCTGGTTTATCATGTACACCAACAATTTCTATGTTTAATTAAACGCAGTGTCTAGCGTTACGTCCGATGGAACCCGAAATACAAATAAAAGTTACGTCCGACGTAACTTTACCCCGAGGTTTTGAGTTACGTCCAACGTAACCCAATATGAAAATTGAAGTTACATCCGACTTAACCCAATAATAAAATTAAAGTTACGTGCGACTTAAACCCTATATGAAAATCTAAGTCACGTTTGACGGAACTCGAAGTAAAAAATTAAAGTTAAGTCCGACGGAACCCCAAATAAAGAGTAAGGTTACGTCCCGAGGAACCCTAAATAAAAGTTAAAGTTACTTCCTTTGTAACCTACGCAACCTACGCTTATGTTTCACTTTACAGCCGAAATATGCTGTAAATACAAAAAAAAAATTGTGAATTATTACGTCGTCAGGTTCGATGCAGCATTCGCGAATGGGTTAAAATCTCAACTCTATCCGTACCTTCAGATTTTTTTAGAGTGCTGGAGTTTTTTCCTCGAACGTCGAGGCTTTAAAACAATTTATTGTTTTTTTTGTTTGTTTTTGCTTTCACATATGAAATCGTTTTTTTACTATCCTTGCCGCGTTTTTACAAATGCTTGTAGCCCTTGCTGGGTCGGGCTGAGGGCAAAGTTAATATGGCTAGAGGCCGAGGTTGTATTTTTATTCTCACACCCGGGCGACCCCCTCGAAACAGCTCTTTAATTAAGAAACTCTGGAAGAAAAGACTGCCAAAGGTAGTGAGCGGGACGACTTGAGTGGTACGTGAACTAGGTGCCAGTTTTCAACAAGTCTGCGGAAACCCTGCTGCTGTAAACAGCACGTTCGTATCACAATTCCATTCTATATATCTAAATAATTAATTTGAACGTCGTCGATTCTCAGAAAGCATCGCAAGAAAGGAGAAAAATTAAATAAAATTGTGTTAAAAAAAGAGAAACCACGAGAAAAAATATGACGGGCATCTGTACCTGGAGGAACAGATGCAGTCACGATTTTAACCAATTGACGAATGCTGCATTGGACGTAACGTAGTAATGTTTCACGATATGATTGTGTTTACGTCTTGTATCGGCCGTAAAGAGTGACATTTAATAAGGTTGAGTAGGTTACACAGGACGTAACTTTAACATTTGTTTCCATCGGACGTAACTTTCAGTTTCATTTCGAGTTCCATAGGACGTAATTAACTGGAAATCTTGGGGTAATGTTACACCGGACGTAACAAATTTAATTTTTATTTCGAGTTCTGTCGGACGTAACTTTAATGGCCACATTAGGTAACGTCGGACGTAACTCGAAAGCTTGAGGTAAATTTACGTCGAACTTCACTCTAATTTATACTTTGGGCTCCGTCGGACGTAACGGTAGACACATCATTAATTAACACACATCACTGACCTAAAAATCCTGCTATCCTCGATGTTAAGCTATTGGAATCTATCTCTTCTGATAAATCTGTTAATTTCTACTTTTAGCCCCTGCCCCGCCAGATGCAACAGTTGGCATAACGCAGTGTTTCAGATCTCTTTCCAAGACTTGAGGCAGGTCGTCATCCAGTCCAGAAGTCGGCGGTGTCTCACAAGCGTGTTGCTGGTGCTTCTTACCGAAAGGTGGTACCGAGAGACATGAGATCATGCTTGAGAAAGGCAAGTATGGCCGCCGTGAGGACACATATTGTTTTTACATTTGCTCGAATCCACTTCTGTTAAGAAATGCTCAGCTTGCAAGTGCGCATCCCTCGATGCTTTTATAGTCGGAGTGTTATTATTCCGCAGTGCTCCAACTCTGTCAGCACTAATTGTTCTAGACCATGCATATAAGATGCAACACTAAACCACATGCTATCGTAACCGTGCTGGGCTGAAGCACCGTGGAAGCTATTTTAGCCATTAGAATGCAGCACAAATTAGTTGACGCCGAGTATAGGCCAAGTGAGACACCGTTTTACGAAAAGCTCTGCCAAAACAAATCTGCCACCTTATAGGCAGTGCGAAAAATCCTCGCATGCCTAACCTGGAGAAGGGCATTTGCTACCATAGGCCAATTTTTTCTTACACCAATACGTTTAGCCTCCTTGAAATGTTAACATCATGTTACAGATGGAAGTACTGTAAAACCCTTAATGTACACGAGCCCTTTTTTTCCGCGAATTGTGAAGTTCGCGAAATAAAAGATCGCAGGGAAATTACGGTTCCTAAGAGTTTCAATGTGGCCTTTAAATTTGCGAAATTTAGTGGCCGCGATTATGTACTTTGGGACCAATTCAAGAAGAAATAGGAGCCGCGAAGATAAGGGGTTTTACTGCATGTCGGAGAAAAGAGGAGGTCACTTTTGTTCGTATGCAAGAGTAAAACCAACAACAACAATTGTGGTGTCGTCAGTTTGTGAGCCCATTTTTCTATATTGAATGATATGAATTTTACTTTAGTTCATTAAACATTTTCGCCTGTACGTGGTGGGATGCCTTATTTTACACTAACATTT
Source organism: Ixodes persulcatus (assembly GCA_013358835.2). Classification (NCBI taxonomy): domain Eukaryota; kingdom Metazoa; phylum Arthropoda; class Arachnida; order Ixodida; family Ixodidae; genus Ixodes; species Ixodes persulcatus. Next base: position 232,997 of record JABSTQ010009916.1, read on the forward strand.
TTTTCTTGAAGCAGGCAGCATGGACGAGTGCCGTAGACAACAGAGCTCATTTGCAGGTTGAACCGCAGTTTTCAGAAGGTTTCACGCAATCTGGGGGAATCACAATAGAGTGGTCGACCTCGGGCGCGGACGAGATTTGCTTATGCTAAAAAAAATTTGGCTAGAAATCAGGAATTTTCGACGAATGTACCCGCATCATTAGAAGGGCCAGAGAAGCCTTGTGAGCGCTTTGTCTTCTAGCCTCTCAGTCCTGAACCCCCTCACGCACCACATGTGAAGATGTTCCGATAGGCGGAAGCACTTATTTGGAAAATGGTGGATGGCAATACGCATTCATTGTTGTTATCTTTGTCAGAACTCTGTATTACGGTCAAAGGTGGACTGCATATTTGCAATACTTTTTCTCCCTTAAAAATATGTAATACTAAATATATGTAGTATAGCCAATGACAAAAAGAGAATGGCTGGGCGTCCTCCAGCAGGCGCTTCTACTTTTGATCTCGCTTTGAACGGATGTGCTAACTCGAGGCTTATAAGACGCTGAATTGTCATCGAAGGTAGCAGGCGGGCTGGTGACGGAACAACGGAGACTTCTTCTTGCCTTTCTCATTCTGTAACTGAGCGTGTACTTCAATACTCTAACTCGGCTTAACCTGGACAGAGCTGAAGATAATAGGCTTGGCGAGTGCCCCTACTGCATATGCATTTGTACAGGTGTGGCACTTTCTAAATCAAGTGTATTCTGTATATTGCCTTCAAGAACACATCATTTGCGGGATAAAAAATGAATTCTAAGGAATAATTTGCTTGTATTGTCCTATTACTCCTCGACTCCTTCGACTAAGTGAGGAGTCGACCCAGTCTGTTGAAAAATATTATGCCTGCCAGATAATTGTTTTGCATTTAGTTAATATATTCGTATCCAGTAATGTATCCCAAGTCGTTAGTCGTTGAGACGCAGTCTCTCTGTTAGTCAGACATTTTTAACATCTGTAAAACTGCTTGTCAAATAACGGCACTGTCGACGTCATATACTCAACTCGAACAATATCTGGGCACAAACTGGTCGCGTGGTTACAGGCAGGAAACATCCCGGTTTGAACGTCTGAGTACCTACCTCGCAATGTGTCTGAAGACTTGGCCAGGACCCCACTCGCAAACACTCATACATTGTATCTCTTTAAGGTGAACAACTTTTGACGCTACAAGCCATTGCAGCAAAAACAGCGTGACACATGATTATAAGCTCGACGTACCATGGCGTCCAACTACAAGGTCACGTGGCTTGCTTTCTGCACTAAATTCGCAAGGATGGTTTGAAGCTTCTGCAGTGGTTAACTTTAAGCTGAGATAGTTTGGAATAATGCTTCCGGTTTTCAGTGTTGCCCAGCACAGTTAACATTTTGGTGAATAGGTTCTGCATTGAAAAGTCGGCGCATTCATGACAGTATCACTTAATGAATGCACGCTAGATAATAAACTCTCCGTTCTGTAGAGAAATGAAATTCACTTTACTTCCAATTGCAGCGGCCTCTGGAACTTTGTGGTGTGAAGCACCTTATGGCTGCAAGCTCTGACCGGACCTTGTTCTGTGGTCTGCGCAGGGCTATTGCAGGGAGTCCCTCCGAGAGCTTCACCGGAGTTTCCTGCCCTTGGTCGTCCTAAAGTTTTCTGGTGTAGGTATGCATCCCCTCTGTCTTTCCCTTAATGGTACTTGGGCGTTTTCTTTTCATTGTCGCCGATGTGCCTGAAAATTTGTTAAGCAAACGAATATACGCCGTAAAACTCTACCCCACATATTTTTTTCCAGATAACGTTTCTTTGCCAAAGTTACTTATTCTTTTATGAATGTTGGTCTACTTTTTATTTACAAATTTATTTGAGTCTCCATGGGCGACGCTAAAACGTTATGCGAGTGGCGAAAACAAGTTCACTGCTCAAACTTGTTCTCAACCAGGGTTGGGCAGAAATACTCGAAAATGTATTTGGAAATGCAATTACTGAAATATAATAAAATAGTAGCTAAACTACTGATACTAAAATATATCTGTAAAAATATATCGCGATACGTATCGGAAATACATTTTAAAAGGATACTGAACCGAAATTTGAATTTCGCAAAATAAGGCCGTAGAAGCGTTGAACGGGACGCTACGAACTCCAAAACATCAATCATACATCGATATCTCAAACGGATGGGCGTACTTTTGGAAACGAAAGGGGCGATGAAGTGAGGTCTCTGACGTCACTGTCCTCCGAGAGAATTTGAGAATGATGGGAAGCGGCCTCGCTTCTCTCCTCCTCGCTTCGGTTCACCAGCTCGACCGGATAAAGCGAGGAGGAGAGGGAATGGGAATCGTGACATGCCTTGTCTGGTCGGCCTCGTCGGCCGTGTTCAATCGCAAACTTGTTTTCCAAAAATACGGCGATCCGTTGGAGATATCGCTGTAGGAGTGATGTTTTTGGGTTTTGCTGCGTCGTGCCTATCTATCCAGCCCTGTTTTGTGAGCTCGAATTTTCAGTTCAGTATCCCTTTAAATGGAGGCAAAAAGTATTTAGAAATACAGCTACAGGAATACATTCCAGGGAGGACAGAAATACAAATACAGAAATACTGATATTGCAATACATTTTTCGAATTTGTTTGACACGAAAACTGAGATGAAGCCTGAAGTTTAAAGTGGAAGTTTTTGATCACGAACTTCCTTTCCCGTAGGCTTCGCACTTTGCCTTGAAGTAGTGGTTTCGGACGACGAGGAGTCTTCAAGGGGCTCAAAAAAAACGTTCCATCAAGGACTGACCGCGGTCCCTTCCCTGACATTTTGTCTGTCTTACGAGGGATGCAAAAAGACTTCGACCTCTAAATAAATTATACGTCACCCTAAATCCCATGAATACGTCACCACGCCCCTGTCGAACGAGGACGCCCCTGTCAACATTGATCACATGACGTAACGGTGGAATGAACTGGTATTTTTCATCTGTAGGTGTGGCCTTGAACATTAAACTTTACCAGGCTGCTGTATGAAAGGACAATACGTACTTTCGTTGTAGGTTACCTTGTTGACGATCCTGCATGCAGTGTCATTCGGAACTTTCGTGAATAGTGGACCACCTGGAGCATCCTGGAACACATGTCTTATCTTCTATTACTGTTGAAAAAATGAAAGCCGTTTACAACTCCCTGTAACGCCGAATTAGAGCGCAGCTCTTGAGGAGCAGGGGAAGGCACGGGGGGTGGGGTCACGTGACCTCGACGTTTAGCGGGAAAAGTTTTCCGCTAAATTTAGCGGGGAAAATTTTCCGCTAAATCTAGCGGGGAAAATTTTCAGCTAGATTTAGCGGAGAAACTTTTCCGCTAGATTTAGCGGGGAAAATTTTTCGCTAGATTTAGCGGGAAAAATTTCCCGCTAGATTTAGCGAGAACATTTTTCCGCTAAATTTAGCGGGGAAAGTTTTCCGCTAAATTTAGCGGGGAAATTTACCCAACATGCACCGCGCGGTTGCGCCGACGGCGACGGCGACGGCGACGGCGACAGCGACGGCGACGGCGACGCCGACGGCGACGCCGACGCCGCTCAAGCCGGAAACGGGCGCCTAAGAGCTGCGCTCTAAAAACGATACCGTGGCGGTCCCTGCTGTGAAGGTTCATCCTACCGACCCTCGCATCATCCCAAAAGAGACCTCGTGAATTGCGACCTGATATTGCCGGCACAGGTGCGAGCTCTCCAAGAAACAGCGCGTTCGAGACGAGTCGCAGGTGTACGAAGTCTGAGTCGGCACAGCGAGGCCACGTCTAACCTCCTTCCTGGGTATCGGATCACCAGACCAGCGGGTCATGTTCACGTCGGCTGATGACGTACCCTTGAGCCGTGCAATATTACGGGCGCAGTAGCAGACGCATTCGAATAAGTGTTGAACTTCACAGCGTGAGTCATCCTACTATTTCAAGTCAATCACCGCCAGGTTCGTGCTGCAACGGACTGTGACTCAGCTTTGCCGGCTGGGTGTACTGTGTACGCTAAGGCAAGGGAGACGGTTAGTAGCGGGCATTGGATGCCAGCAAAAAATAGCTCAGGAAATTCCTACCACATTACCTGCGGCAGAAGATGCTCTGACTCCACTCCTGGCACGCCACCTGATTCGAGTTCCCGATTACGCAACACTTGTCAAAAGAGAGAAGAGGATGCATAGAAAATAGTTTGGAGAATTTTAAGGAACCTTGGGGGGCATAGTAACAATGCCCAGCATCTCCTTGACCGTAGTGCCGTCGAAAGTTTTAAAACAAAATGCGTTCGAAATTGTTTTTTTTTTTTTAGGGGGGGGGGGGGGGGAGGGGGGAGTATTTTTCGAAAAATGTAACGAAATACATTTCATCCTGATTGTATCGCGATACAATGAAACGTTCAAAATGTTTTTCGATACATGAATACAGATACTGGTGAAAAAAATGTATCGCGATACAGAAATACGGATACAAAATGTATTTCTGAAATACTATAGCGATACATTTGTATCGCGATACTGCTCAACCCTGTTCTCAACTGATTCCAAGATGTTGGGTTGTAAAAAATGAATGTCGAAAAACCTCCTTCCAGCACTTGCTCTGCTGCACGAAAACAAATTATACAAAGGACATGCCCCGTTTTTCAGACTGCCTGCGCATTCTGCAGAGTCTGCCTGTCATAGATGTCGTGCTACCGGAGAGCAGGCAAATTCGATTGTTGGTTTTGCCATTGTTTTTAGCAGTTGTCTTAATAGTTCTTGTAAATTTAGAGATGTTCCTTAAAAGCAACCCGGGAAGAATATTTAGTTTGATTAGGTATCTGGAAATAATGTTTGAGACCCTTTAGTCAGTAAAATTGATACTGTGTGCCACTGTTAGCGCCAAGTTGAGATCGGCGCTTTTTCACATTTTGCTTAGAGTAGTACCCATTTTATTGGTTAGCCTCATGGTGCGAAAACTAAGATATTTCTATGCAGACACCTGTCCTCTGCTGGCACACTATACCCTCATGCTCAGTGAGTGTACGAACTGCAGTTGTATCCCCACTCGACACTCGTTGAGCATGAGGGTAGAAAAACCTAACCATTGCAGTAGTTGTGTTTCATAGTCTTTAGTGTTGAATGTTAATATTCGACAAATATCTTTCAGGTTGGCGCAAAAGAGTGTTACATGAACGCGTTTAATCACTTGCCTTAATTAGGCACCCATCATTTCAATGCCTACATGACCTTGTCCTCAGGGGAGCCTATGGCTGTGGCAGTGAAGGAGCAGCTTTTTTTTTTATAAGTACAAGTACAAAGAATAAAAAAAAAAATGTGCTGATCACTCAAGAATATGCTATTTATTGTAATGTATCTCTGCCAAGTATTTGAGTGTGATTTGTTTTATTTTCAGCTTCTTGGGTGCCTGAAGATCTGGAGATCCTCGTGACCACAAGCTTGAACTCAATCTTCTTCTGTGGTATGGCCATGACTATGGGGGAGGTAATCCCAGAAACAAGAGCATCGCAGCATCGCCCTGCCAGTGACTTTTGACAAGCGTCGCGACAGGGGAGTCCTCGTGCCACCAAGTGTTAGGTATGCCACTCGAAATAAGCATTATTCTTACCTATTCTTTAAGTGACACAGCAATAGCGCTGCTAAGCCTAAAATGCAAAAGGAATACCCAAATCTTGGGTTGGATGGAGTTCCAATTACAAAAAGGAGCCTGCAGACATGATTAACATGTTAACCATGTGAAGCGGCAGATGTAGGTTTCACGGCGTCACACAAAGGACTTCCCGCAGATGGAATCGCTCCTGCTATACCCAAACGAATTCTTAAAATAATCATTGTCTTACGTTGGTGTCAGCAATCTTATGTAGCTATCGCGCCCACCAGTCGGCAGATGTGAAGTCTAAACAAACAGGAGCTTACACAATGTCAGCTCTGCAAAGATTTATATAGTTAACAGAGCATAGCACGTTCACCTTAAGAAAGCAATTCAATGCAGGCCTAGTTTTAAGGTTCACAGATGTGTAATTGCTCCTTATAATAAAGCGAAAATGGCTTAATTTCCCAGGCAGCACACCAATGTTGGACCTACATTAGACCAACAATGGCAAACACTGGCTCCAGATGTTGGTCCAACATTGGCATCCTGGCCAAGCGCAACTTCTTCCAATGTTGGCCCGGACATTGGCACCAACGTTGGGCTATCGTTCAACCAATGTTCCAGCCATCATTGGCACCTACGTTGGGCCGTCGTTCAACCAATGTTCCAGCCATCATTGGCACCAACGTTGGGCCATCGTTCCACCAATGTTACAGCCATCATTGGCACCAACGTTGGGCCATCGTTCATCCAATGTTCCAGCCATCATTGGCACCTACGTTGGGCCGTCGTTCAACCAATGTTCCAGCCATCATTGGCACCAACGTTGGGCCATCGTTCCACCAATGTTACAGCCATCATTGGCACCAACGTTGGGCCGTCGTTCAACCAATGTTCCAGCCATCATTGGCACCAACGTTGGGCCATCGTTCCACCAATGTTACAGCCATCATTGGCACCAACGTTGGGCCATCGTTCAGCCAATGTTCCAGCCATCATTGGCACCAACGTTGGGCCATCGTTCATCCAATGTTCCAGCCATCATTGGCACCAACGTTGAGCCATCGTTCAGCCAATGTTCCAGCCATCATTGGCACCAACGTTGGGCCATTGTTCAGCCAATGTTCCAGCCATCATTGGCACCAACGTTGGGCCACCGTTAAGCCAATGTTCCAGCCATCATTGGCACCTACGTTGGGCCGTCGTTCAACCAATGTTCCAGCCATCATTGGCGCCAACGTTGGGCCATCGTTTCACCAATGTTCCAGCCATCATTGGCACCAACGTTGGGCCATCGTTCATCCAATGTTCCAGCCATCATTGGCACCTACGTTGGGCCGTCGTTCAACCAATGTTCCAGCCATCATTGGCACCAACGTTGGGCCATCGTTCCACCAATGTTACAGCCATCATTGGCACCAACGTTGGGCCATCGTTCAGCCAATGTTCCAGCCATCATTGGCACCAACGTTGGGCCATCGTTCAACCAATGTTCCAGCCATCATTGGCACCAATGTAAGGGCATCCTTTAACCAACTTTGCAGCCATCATTGGCACCATTGTTGGGCCATCGTTAAACCAATATTTTAGCCATCATTGGCATCCACACTATATCATTGGCTATGCCAATTTTTGCTTTCACACTAATTCAGTGGCTATGCCATCATTGATATACAAGTTCATTCATTGAATAGGCCGTTATTGACAGCCAAGCTAATTAATTGGCATGTCCCAATGTTAATGCCACATCGTTAATGCTGGATATGCAATGATGGCAATGCGTTTAAATCCTGGTTATTCCAACATTGGGTTTTGAGAACCCCTGGTCTGTTTTTATTAGTAGCCGACTGCAAAAAAAAACATTCTGGGCACAAATGGCAAGGTCCTCCTATGCTGTGTCGATGCACTATTTCATGTGGCGTTCAAATAACCAATTCAAGATCAATTAATACTTTTTTCGGAACTTTTATTGAAAGGTGCTAGGGAGGAGGCTCAGTGGGGAGCCTATGCCTGGTAGTGGGGAGGGTCCTGGGGAGGATCCTGTTGCGAGTCCTGCGGCTGGGGAGCCATTGCGGCTTCCGAATGCCTCTTCCTGCCACCTCCCCTGTCACAAGACCCTGGCAGCCACTTCAGTACCATTTTTTATGCTGCCGATTCTTCCATTATAAGCTTCGCACTAATGGCATCTACGAAAATATCCAAAGGTCGAAGATCAACGCTTTCAAACCCACATTGGTCTTAGTAAAGCACACTCCAAGCAGCACGTTGTGAATGGGCCAAGCGTCTACATAAGTTCACTTGTTTCTGTAGCATCGCGATTTTCTGAAGAGCTTGGCTCACAATGGGCTAAAAGCTCTTCCACAACCTCAACCAAGTCGTCGTGAAGTCAAGGATAACTGGCCACCATTAGCTCTTTCTAAACTATGTAACTGAATATATCATGCACCAGCAAATGAACAGACGCGATCAAGCCACGAAAGGCAGTGCTGGCTCACTTGCTCTAGCAGAAGCCTGGCCGCGGCATTCCTCCGCTGACAAATGCTTGCTGAAATGAATCGCTCTCGAGCTAGCATTGGCACACATGCAAATTATTTGTCAACCCTGAATGGGTATCGTCTGGAAGGTTGGATATCTCAAACTTATTTAAAACGTCCCGAACTGAATTAAAATATTTAATACATGAAGAAACGCGTAAAGAAAAAGTACTCGCACATGAGTTTGTAAACAGGCAGCAAAACAGACACAAAATATTCTCTCGAAATCTTCTAAAAGTTTATTACACACAGCATGTTCCGTAGAGAAGTACAAACGTGCAAGCGATCTGCGAATTGTAAAGAGGTACTGCTAAGCTTTTATACAGCTGAAACGATTGCAAAGCAAACAGAACCGGGGTAATTCTTCTAGGCCATATTGTCTGTTCTCCCGGCAGCTGGAAAAATATTTTTCCCAAAATTCTCCTGACAGACGCCTCTCATTGGCGGTGGCAATCAGTGCATCGAATGACGTTTCATTGAAAAATCGTTTTATTGACACGCTGTTTTATCAGCAGATTGTTTTACAAAATAATATGATTAGCTTTTTTTTTGCTGGTGACAAGTTACCCTAAATTGTCGCCACAAATGGCATGTAGGCTGGGACACGTGGGTTAACATTCTTGTAATGAGCCGTCGCAGAACGTCGCCGCGAAGCTGCGTGGACGGGTCTGCCGGCCGGTGACACACCCGCGAAAAAAGGAAGTGAATATTCTGCCGCCGGCACAATAGCCCGGGGAAACAAATTCTTCAGTTGCCCCCTATTGGGTCTGGTATAAAACGAATTGTGAAAACAACTATTTGAACCTGTAGAGTTACTCCCTGGTAAGGTGTCCGTCTCTTATGCGGCAGGACCCTGGTTTAACCGTCAGTGTGGGATTACTTTTTCTATGCATTTGGGGATACCTATCGCATTTCTTTTTTACGATTAATACTGAAAAAAAAATTAATGTTATTAACAATACTTTGCTGAATTAAATGGTATGAGACTCCGTTTCGGGGGGTGTATGGAGGACAGCGAGGCTTAGGCCGCCGGCGGGCCGCTGGGAAGCGGCGTGTTCAGGTGGCACAATTGGGTTAATATTTTTCTAATGAGCCGCCGCAGACTGTGATACACGCGCTGTCCGAAACTGGCGGAATTTGTTTTCCCCGGGCTATGTCCTCCATTCACACCCGGGAAGGGCGCAGTCCATACCGTTTAATTCAGCCAAGTTCCGTCCACAACATTCGTTTCTTTTCAGTGTTGATCATAAAAAAAAAGAAAAAAAAAACATGTTGCAAAATATCGTCAAACGCTTAAAAAATGTTCGAGAAAAAAAAAATAAGCCCACACTGGGGGATCGAATCTCGGTCCCGCTGCGTATCAGACCGAAACCTTACCAGTGAGCTACTCTACAGCTTCAAATAGCCGTTTTCACAATGCGCTTTATACGAGACCCAATAGGGGACAACTGCCGGCATTCTTTACCCGGGCTGCCGGCAGAATATCCACTTCCGCGAAAAAATTTCCCCGCAGCGTGCGATTCGCGTAGCGAGTGTCGGCGAAATGTTAGTGTTGACGAAACGTGTCCATGAAACGTGTGTCCATGAAGAGTTGTTTATGAAACGTGTTTCCACGAACAACCGGGAAAAGAAGAAAGTCAGTATTCTAGCGGGAGTTGCATTTTTTCAGGCAGCTAATGGGAGGCGACTCTCCGTACAATTTCGAAAAATTATTGTCCCAGCTGCCGGGAGAAAAGACACTGCCTAATTCTATAGATAATATGGAAGAGTACCCGTAGAACAGCGGTCACCCGTTGCCAACAAGCAGGTTGCCGTGCACTTACCAAAAAACTAGCGGACTTGAAAGATGCATTCCGAGATATCTGTTGATATGGGCACTGGAGAACAACCACGTACACACACAAACGAGATGGTAGGGCTCCGTCAAGATTCAACATGATGCGGTACAAGCTGTCATTTGCCGAACCAAACCACATTAAGAGAATTTCTGTGACTTCTTCGAAGAAATCGCCTGTTGCCGATGTACACGTAGGAAGTTTCAAACACTGAGCCACACAGACCGCACAGGGCCAGGAAAGAAATGCTGGTAGAGGGGAGCAGATGGATTGCTGGAGAGAGGAGGAGGAAACATTCCCCTCCCTCCAGCATATTGCCTGCATCCTGCTTCTTCAAGGTTCCCAGGCGGGTGCCCCCACAAAAGGCTAATCTTCGAGGGTCATCCGAACAATGAACACAGCTAGAGGTTTGTGAGTTGATATTTTTGTGAGTTCGTCCCAAAGTTGATAGTGCAGTGGATGCTACGTGAGTGGTCTACCAAGCGGTGTCCTTCAGGCAGGTGCAGTGCTCTGCTTTTTGACCCGCTTGGAGACTAGTCACGTGACCGTAACCGGAGACACGCTTGGCCTAAAATACGCATAGCGTCTACTCTGCTGTCAATACCTAGTGAACAGGACAGCAGCACGAACGCTACTCGGCGACAACTTTTCTTGGCAATGCAGTGGAAGATACAGGCCCGCGATCCCTCTCCCATTTTGAGCGCTGAATAAAGCTGTGCGCGGGCTCTCCTCCTTTCCACTGCATTACCAAGAAAAGTTCTCGCCGAGATAGTTTTTGGAGTCCCAAAAGAACTGCCCTTCCCAAATGTTAACCAAGACCGGGAGTTATAAAGATGCTATGTTTTACGCCGTAAAACCCATACTCTAAACTAAAATGTAAAAATAACTGTGTCTTCTTTCTCCGCACGATGTCCTCAAATAAACTGAAATTACAAAGAAAAAATATTACTCAAAAATAAGCTGTGCCGTATATTTCGCAGCACGCTAATAACAATTTTTTTGTTTCGCGAGGGTTGTGTGCAGGTAACAAAAACTGTACCCTTTCTTTCACCATGTAATCATAAATGCAACAAAGACGCAGATACCCAAAGCTGAATTAAAAAAAAACACGCGAATCTATCAAAACGATGATAACACATGGAGGGGTTCTGGGCTCGAAAGTGCTAACGACTTATCATATCGCAGAATAATAAAAAAATATATCAGCAATAGCGTCTGCTTATTTGAGGAATTCGCAGAACAGTGAGGTAATAGGGCGTCCCTTAGGTGACGCAAAATTCACGATTAAGTAATTAAACCTTTGTTTCGGGTGTTGGAGAGTGTTTTTAATGTATATTTCGTCTTTCTCGACGTGGGCGTCGACAGGCATAGCGCCGTTGCTTGCGCCCCTGTCGAGGTCAGCACTACTTTTTACACGTTGTAACGACATTATATCGCGCTATAGACTCGTATATTTACCCGCATGCAGCCTCGAGCGAGCTGTTTCGAATGACGGTGCAAGACAGAGCAACGCGTAGAAATCGCGGCATGAGAACCGACTGCGCCTCGATCTGGCTTACCGCTCTCGCTCTGCTGAAATGTGAGGTGGGAATTCCGAGCACCGTTCGCTCACTGGGGTTGTAGGAGGCTGCTTTGTCGTTGAGACGTTGCAAACGCCTGCGGAGACGTTCCAGGGCTTAGCGCACATCCCGCGCAGCACCGCAAACTTTTTGGCACCTGAAAGGCAAGAGACCCCGTAGCATGTGCTGCGGTTCATTCTAAGTTGAAGCAGAGAAGCCGCGAAGTACATGAACCGTGGCGACGATGCGTGATGTTAAAAAATAAACTGAGAAAAATTATCTCGCAGGTTTTTCTAGTTTCAGATGTGGCGATTTGAGACATTAAAGCTGTAAATGTCATGGAGGGATCAATTTGTTGACACTAATATTGCGTTCATTATGCTCGCTCTCTACACTAATGAATTGATCTTTTGATTTTCGAGACTTGCGCTTTTCTAGAGAGCTTCGTGACAACGCCAGTCGTTCCTTGGCGCACTGAATCCTGCAAAGCCACTAAGCTACACCCAAAAACACTCCGTCGTAGTTCCGTGGAATCCTGGAGAATGTGGATACAATGAAGCGCCACAAAATCCCGCCTCTGTCTACCCTGGTCGACTCGGACCAAAAAGAGACAAAGGGCGCCAAGAAAATCCCTTCCCTGGCAGTTCCGTGTAATTCTGGTGCCCGGAAAATACAGTGAGACGCCATGCTGGCAGGTCACCGAATCCCCTGGGCAGCCCCGGTACAGTCTACTACGGTCAAGGCTCAATCTTGGCCCCATAGCTAGTCTAAGCAAGTGTGCTGCCTGGTGTGTACCATGTTGTAAACTTCTTCGTCAAGAATCTATTCAAAATACAACTTTCCAATTGACACAATTGCGCTCAAATCAGTATTTAATAAAGTTTGCCAATTAGTTTTAATTCATGAATAACTTATTTATTACAGCGTCTTCCTAGCAGCCTTTTTATTACGACCCCTTCTTGCAACAGTCATTTTCATTGCCTAGAGTACTTCGTTCGTTTTTAAAGCTCGGTTCCAGAAAACGAGGCACCCTGATACCTTGCGCCAACACATTTTCAATTTTGGTAACCCATTGGCTAAGACAGGCCAACGTTGGCCAGACTAAGCCAATCAATTACCAACGTTGGTAGGCCACTGGCTAAGACAGGCAAAAGGTGGCCAGCTTAAGCCAACCGATTGCCAACGTTTGTAACCCATTGGCTCTATTACAGTTTATATTTCTGCGGGTGTTGTCGCTACCGTAGTCATTACGGCAGGTGTCGTGTTTTGTACGCACTTTGAAGTCATTTTTGGGCAAGCAGACATAAATTATAATGCCCCAGGTTCTTCTGTTATATGTTGTGTGATAACCTTTGTTTGCAGATTGAAATGCGTATCAACTTATGTCACCTCCTGCCTCAAACATAGGGTGTTCGAGATCTTGATTCAACGTGATTTTTTATTCGTGAAGACTTGTAATTACTTAATCAATCGCTGGATATTCGTTATAAGGTTTTATTTCTTGCAAAAACATATTAGTGTTTTCAATTTATTTTTAATTTTGTCCTGTTCGGTCTTAAATATAGGCCGTGTTTTCCGGCTCACCAAAGCGGGTTGCTTTTAGATTTTCAAGATCACATACAGTTGACAATACACCCGTGGCGTAGGTACTGGGGAGGTGGCTGGAGCTTTCGGGGTTGAAAGTGCCCCCCCCCCCCCTTGGGAACGTTTCCTGGCTGAGTCGCTAAATGGGCGTAAGAGAAGAGGCACTATGCTTTGTGCCTTATACACATACACACAAATCAAAGGAAGCTATCATTTTGTATTTCTTGTGGAATTTACTGAACATAATTGTCCGTTTTGGGATGACGCGCGTTAGTTATAGTTTTGCAGAGCGAAGGATCGGGAGGAGGTGATCTCCTCCCCAGCATTTACTTTCAACCTGTCACCGACTATGGCGTTTTTCTTCGTGGATGTTCTATATTGCTACAGCGCGCAATGCATACAGCGTTCGAATTCAGTTGCTAAGTTGCTGTGCTTGTGAAAACAGAAGAATCGTTCCCCCCCGGAGCGATAGCTACAGACTGTTCTCAGCGTGCGCGATCAGCACATTAAAAAACTAAGCCAAAAATTTATAACGTTGGTAAGCCACTGGCTAAGACAGGCCAATGTTGCCCAGCCTAAGTCAATCGATTACCAATGTTGGTAACCCATTGGCTAAGACAGGCCAATGTTGGCCAGCCTAAGCCAGTAGATTACCAATGCTGGTAACTCATTGGCTAACATCTACCAATGTTGGCCGGCCTAAGCCACTCGATTACCAATGTTTGTAACCAATTGGCTAAGACAGGACCGCCCAAGCCAACCGCTTGCCAACGTTGGTAAGCCATTGGCTGAGATTGGCCGATGTTGGCCAGCCTAAGCCAATCGATTACCAATGCAGGCAACTCATTGGCTAACATAGACCAACGTTGGCCGGCCTAAGTCAATTGACTACCAATGTTTGTAACCAATTGGCTAAGACAGGACAATGTTGGCCAGCCTAGGCCATCCGCTTGCCAACGTTGGTAAGCCATTGGCTGAGATTGGCCAATGTTGTCCAGCCTAAGCAAATCGATTGCCGACGTTGGTAAGCCATTGGATGAGATAGGCCAATGTTGGCCAGTCTAAGCCAGTGTACAACCAATATCGATAGTACGATGGCCACACTGGCCCACCATTGGACCACTGTTTGCCAAATAAATACCAATGTTGGCCCGACGTCGCGTGCTGCCTGGGTTGTGGCACACTACAGGCTTTCTATTAGTGTTAAAAAGTGTTATGGTTTTCTAAACAGCTCGCACCAAGTTTTTTCTTGAAATACATAGGTTCATGGAAATTATCTTGTGGACGTTTGCACACAGTCAAGGCGAGACCAATTTTTAATCTTAAGTGCTCCACTTATTCAGAGTAGGTCGAGCCTGTAATTATTGCAGGTCGCAAATTAAATATTTAGGCTATGCAATAGGAACAATCATCCGTAATGAATAGCTCTACCTAGGGGAACTTCATACATTTACTACAGCAAGATGGTTTTGGAAAACTATGTATTTCTTTTACTGAACTCCTGCCCTAACCTTGTCTCTGGAAAGTTTTCATATTCTTTACGATGCTGAGATAAGATACTGAAAATTGTTTTTTTCTTGAACTACCCTAGATATTTCCTGTTCATCAACTTTCTCGCAGAGCATTCGAGAGAGTCAAACCCTGTATTGTACGGAGGGAACTCACCGAATGACAAGTCTGACAGTTTGTTTAAATCTATAAGAAACAGTCGGCACTGTAACAAAAACAATGACACGCCACTTGCTGATGTAATGCTATATTTCGCAGATCAAACTGATTTTCCTTCCACACTCATTTTCGGAAGACTCATTCACCGAACTCCCTCCCCAGACTGCAGCGCTTAGTTCTCCGAAGTAATTTGCATGAATATAAATGCAACAGGTTTCTTTGAGTGTGCGTCTAACACATATTCTTTATATTGAGTATGCTAGCTGTATTCATGACCATATTCATAATTGTATCCGCATTCTACCTAATAATTTTTATTTTGACATTTGAGTTTTCGGCAGTACTTTTCTTTACATCTGTGCTGTTGAGCCGTACTCAAGCCCATACATCTTGTCTTTCACTATTACATCAAAATACTTAGAAGTGTGGGCGCCGAGTGAAAATTCAAGCTACCGAATCTGTCATGTGAGTTTAGAACCAAGAAAACGCTCTATAAACTAAATTTTGTTAAAGAGGGCTGTATGGGCATCCGAATAGCGCATGCCTTGCTAAAAAAATGCAAACGCTTTGAGGTATGCAAGGATGACAGTGATGCGCCATTTCTGATATGTCACCAAAAGTCAGTGACATACCCCAGGCAGCACAAGGGGTTGGGCCAATAGTGGAAGAGCATTGGCAAAAAAAGGTCCAATGATGGTCCACTTTAGCCAATCTGCTCCCAATATTGTTTATGCCATTATATAGAATCTTCAGTGATGGCCGAGCTTCTCCAATGACCAACCAGTATTGGAAGCGCATTGGCATAAAATGGTCAATCTTGGCCTGGCAGTTCCATTCGCTTGCGAATATTGGATGAACACTGGCAAAACATAGGCAAAGTTGGCCTGACATTTCGATTGGCTTGCGAATATTGGATGAACACTGGCGTAAAATGGGCAAGTTTGGCCAGTCAGTTCCATTGGCTAGCGAATATTGGATGAACACTGGTATAAAATGGGCAATCTTGGCCTGTCAGTTCCATTGGCTTGCGAATATTGGATGAATACTGGAATAAAATGGTCCGCGTTGACCTGTCCGTGCCGTTGGCAATCCAATATTTGATGGGGACTGGCATAAAATGGACACTGTAGAATTGGCTTGCCAACGTTGGATAAACACGAGCTTATATTGATTACTGTTGTCCTGTTAGTACAATTGGCTCATCGTCATATCAAGAACAGAGTGGCAGATAATGGTCAGTGTGTGTTAGTCTGACAATACGATTGGCTTAATAGTGGAAACATGTTGGAATATGCTGGTTTAGACTTGTTCGTTTTGCCTAAACAAGTTGGAATTGTTCGAGCGCTTTTCAATTTTATTTAATTTTCTCAAAGCGCGATTCAGGTGCTTTTCTGCAAAGTAAACAAGAATAACAAGGTACAAAACTTAATGGCGATATTTTGCTCCTTCACTGTGCACATTAAGGAGTCGCCAGCGAAATGGGCTCATCAGGACCGCCAACTTGAAAAGAAAAAAAAAAAAAAAACGATGTCCGCGTTATGGAGTCAACATAATAGAATATTACGTTCTCTATGATCTCTACAGAAAAGCTTCGTACCCTAACTACGGGCTTCTGGACTGCACTTCGTTTCAGGTGAAGATACTTCTTTGCGATTGAGTTGAACAAGACACTATTCTGAAATGCGGTTATACAAATGACGGCTCTATGACTTTAAGGCACTACTGGTGCCACAATAAGAATCCTAATGCTTCCAACGTGACGCCAATGCACTGATAGCAGACGACAATGTTAATCTTGATTTAGATTCTAGCCGGAAGCGACGTCAGGCGAAAAAAACGTAAACTTAAAAGCACAAAAAAAACGAGAACAAAAGTAGGATTGCAAACTCGGCGCGCTACTGGCAACTGAATTTTATTTATACAACATGAACAAATATAATACATGACTATACCTCGGCCAAATAAATCAAAATTCCGCATTTCATGAAACGAGTGACGACGCACTGATGCAACCGTCATCCTCCTTTACACTGATTTTGAACGCCAAGAAAATTTTCCTCTCTGTTTTTGCTTCCCACTTGCCCGGAATGTGTGTTTATACAGCAAAGGATCACACGAACATTTATCACAGCGGACTTCCAGGTTCCCCGAAGAATACCGCTTTACAGAAAGTCGGTGTGCTATGTACGATTGGGTCGTGCTCGAAAGCACCCGATGTCAAAAGCCCCGTGTCAAATGCTCCCCGACTGACACCCCACCCTGTTGTCACGGCTTCAAAAGGCCAGTTTTAGCAGAAGCCCATGACGCGAATCCCTAGATAAGGTGGCCGGGTCCTCACCGTGACGGTTCAGCATCCAACTTTTAATTAAGAGACAGCAAGTGCGCACGCGAGCGTGTATAATGTAATCATGTCGTTATTTGTAGACCCTCAAATTATTAGGATGACATGGAACAATTCTGGTTGAAGCGCATAAAGGGATTCTACACGTCGGGCTATCATGCAACACACGTACGATCGCCCACATGTCGTTGGCATTTTAGACTACCGGTGTGGCGCATTCCACATCTTTGTGCGCATGCTCTCCAGATTTGTTTATTTCGAAGCATAAGCTAGTTAGTTTCAATGGTGCCCTGAGGGAACGCCAAAGTGGCGGACGATTTTCTGGAAATTTATATCGCCCCTTTTTTCCGCATTTGATTTATCATTGTCTCTTTAATTTTGACATTAGGCTTTAAGCTGATTTCGGAGCTTCGTGTCTGTCAGTCCATTTTCGTCCTCTTGCTGTAGAGTTATCATGTCTAAGCAATCTCTACTACATTGGGTTTTGGAACCCCGGATAGCAAATACCAGCAGAGACAGACGAAAGAATTCGAGAGGGAGAAGTGTGCAGGGGTAAAGCGGGAGACACATGCGCGTCAAAACTGTCCAATCCGACGTGCGAACCGCCGGAACGACGTTCGAGGGCGAGGGTTTTCGTCGCACCGGAGCGTCGGACGGGGCCACGGGGCCTCCGTCCGGCGCCGGCGTGCGTCCAACTTGCTAGATATCGCCGCACTGCTGTTCGATTTTCGGAGGGCCGCAGCCAATGGCAGCACGGATGGCGCGAAGGTCATCTTGTCACGTGACTTTCGGCCCGATCGGGCGAGGAGGCGCTTTGGGGTTCGGGCAGTTCGGGATGGCGGATCTCACCCTCTTTTGCAACGCCTACAAACACACATGTGGCGGTGCGCGGTGAAGGAGATGGACGCCATCGAGTTTTCTCGCGCGCACAAAACAAGCTGCTGATCTCGCGCGCCATACCAAGCCGGCCTTCTGGGACTGATCTAGGCCGTCGAAACCCGAATGTACTCCGTTTCACCTTACGATGAAGAGCAGCGGACGCTACGAGCCATTTCAATGCCGTGTGAGTGTCACGTAAACTTCGGGAGAGACGCAGCGATGCGCGGTGTGCGTAGTCACGTGATTTGTACGCAGTGCTCGCTTCGCTGAAATGGCTCCTAAGGCCCGCTGCGATCCATCGCGATTAAGTGATGTTGGGCAGAAAAGTAACCTCACGGAAAATCTCTACACACGCACACTTTATTAGAATGTAAAAAAATAGTATGTTTGTTTTAAAGTCAGAAAAACCAAGAAGGGCGAGGGAAGTATTTTAGTTCTCTAGGCTAGGTGGCGCGAGCTAAGGCCGTTATATATATAGCCATTTGCATTTATCCATCCATTCGGTAGAGGGATCACCGAAACTGGGTGGAGCTGAACGGAGCTACGCAACGACGCGTCGGAATCCCTGTGTCGCGAACCGCCCTGTGCGTCGATTCGGAGCAGCCATCTTCCCGACAGATCGCACGCCGGACAGGACAGTTTTGACGCGCATGTGTTTCGCGCAAGGTCACGCCGACGGCCTCGGAACGATTTGGGAAAGGGCGAGAGAGGGTATTGAGTGAACAGTTCCCCTCCCTTTTTCCCCACGCCGTCACTAATCTCCAAATATCTTCTTTGTTAGTGATGAGGACTTGGCGTCCTTGAGGGAGGAGGACACTTTGCATTCCTAAGCTGACAGTGCGGTGGGAGCTACGCGCCGGCCGGATCAGTCATCACCTGCACCGCTCTCTGTGCGTGGTTACGGGAGAGAGCGTGATCACGTGATTAAAGATAGGCCTGCTATCGGTTCACCGAGCTTCTTAGCTTCCTCCACACTCTCAGCTTAGGGGTGGTGGAGCCCAGCCCGCGAAATACACGCACACAGAAAGTGGGATCGCATGCAACAAGGCCACACGATAAGGTAGTGGCTAGAAGACAGTGGGGACGGTCTCCTCAATTTCCAACGCGCGCATCCGCGAAATTGAAGTGGGCAGGTGCGCTTCGCAATTTATGCATGTTTTTTTGTCGTTTCTTTTGTGGCAGAAATAGTGTTTTTTAAGGAACAAGGTTTGCAAGAATCATGCGCTTATCAGGACACCGTGGTGTCAGTTTCTAAGTTATCTGAGTGTATTTGATTGCTTAGCAGACTGTCCTTATTGGACGAAGCGGCTCGGCATCTGCGCCATCAACGTTACCCTATACTGGAACCGGCAAGAACGGTGGTTCTAGAGTTCCGATCACCAGAAGCGCATTTCGTCTTAGTGCCAAGTGCGATCTTCAACATGCGGATTGCCAAGAACATCGATATTTTGTCGGCAGCGCCTACACACCGGTGATCTTCCTTTGTTTGGGCATACATGTGACCACTAGCTTCGACGGACCGGAGACACGACGGACCGCGTTCTCTTTCACGTGAGTGACAATGAGAGTTCCTGCTGACCATTGGGAATAGGTATTCTTGCTACGAAATGTACGTTTTGTCACTATCCGATTAGTTTGAACCGTATCGAACGCTGTGCCAGGAATCTCCGACGAGTTCAACGTGTAATTGAGAGCGATAGGCCCGAAATGCCCTGTACAGAGCTATTTGTAAGTGCTTTTTATTTTAATAGACCGTGATAGACGTTCTGATTGGTTATTTCTGTGTTCGAATTAATTTTTATTTCATTTTTTTAGTTAAAATATGACTGTCTTCTTGGCGGTAGATGTGTGCTGTAGTAAAAAGTCTTCCCGGTACGTCCAAAGCCGAATACCACATAGCGTTGAGTAGTCCTTATTTGCCAAGTTTCGGCTTGTTGGGCGAGTGGAGTGTCAGTTATGTCACCGCGCTCTGCGAGTGTAATTGCCAGTAATCGTCTTTACACGACAAGCTATTTTATATACCTGATTTATTTTAAATTCTTAATTGATTGAAGCATCAATTTCTGTTCAACTGTCATGTTCTTACGTATAACGGGGTATTTATTGAACTGTAAATTTAGTAGTGCGTTTGGCACTGGTGAGCTGAAGGGGGAGGCCAGCGGTTAGATTTATAAATGGTTAATATTATGGAGGCAATATGGGTACTTTTATCACTACATATTTCCGTGCTGCAAACACCGTAAATCTTAAAAACGTTTTTTTTTTTCACATCAGCGTAGAAATGTCGGTGTGAACTTAAATGGCGAGATTGTAATTCTTACGACTTCTTAAAGCTAGATGAAGGGTTAAGGGACGCTATGATGCTGCAAGAGTAGAGCTAAGCTATTTATGAAATAACCTTCGTACTATTTGATTAATTTTTTAAATCACTATAAATATTTTAATCTAGATCAATCGAGCTTTGAGTAAGGACAAGTCGGTCAAACAAAACAACAGTAAACGCCTGGGCCGTCTTGCTAGAAACGGCGTCTCAGCTGAGATGGGGAGAAAGAAAGCACTTTTAAAGCCAGCGTACGAGCTGAACGGGACTCAAACCTCGACTCAAGACGCTCGCGCGCCCCAGCCTTTACAGTGCTTTTTTTCACCCAGTCTCTGCTGGGATACGGATTCCAGCAAGCCGGCCCCGGCGTCTTACCTGCGCATATATTTATTTTTGAAGGCAGTACTAAGCTTTGTACATACAAAATAACGAAAAATAATTCACTGGAAATGAAAGTTTATATTGTGGAAAAGAAAACAAAAAAAGGTGGGTAGGCCTTTCCGAGATTTTATACTTGAAGAGCAACTCAGCCGATTAATCAAATAGTTAATTAAAGGGCGGCGATCAATAATGAAGCTATGTTTTGTTTTGATATTCATTATTGACAAGCGTAAGAGAGGACTGAGAGCCTTTGGAAACCCTTCACCTGAATCCAAACCCCCGCTTCTGTCTCTTTCAGAATCCTGTGGCCAGGCCCCTAAGAGGAATTTGATCAAGTTCCTGCCCGGTTCACAGCTTGCAGTGATGAACCCTGGCACTCACTGTTGTTTAAATTTTCTTTCAATCGAAACTTTAATAAAATGTATTGACGGAACACTTTGCATTTCAGACTTTTATATTTACCTGCATGTAATATTGACTTAATATTTTCCACAGTGAATGTGACTTGTCTACAGCAGCTTTCTTTTTAGATCTATATATAGTGTTCTACTGAACACTATAAATACATCTGAAAAGAAAGCTGCATGCCCGCTAAAATGACTGCCGAAAATAGTGCAGCTGGAGCTTAAAATCGGGTGCCGAAATCGAAATATCCAGAGCGTTAGGTTGGGAGCAAATATTGGACAAGCCAATGCTTAAACTTGGATGCCAATATTGGTTGTAAGACCCACAACCAGTAGCGGTCCAATGATGGCTTAGGTGTTGGTTAAATTGTGGCCCAACGTTGTCTTAAATGTTGGTCAAAAGGCGGTCCTACGATGGCATATATCACGGTCCAATATTGGTTCAAATATTGGTCGAATCTTGGTCCAACATTGGCATTAGAGAATGGTCCTCCATTGAATCGGGGAGCGCTTTCTACAAAAACCAACGTTAGGCCAATATTGGAGCCAAGTTCTGCCAGTGGCGGGCCCATGTTGGTCCAACAATGGTGTGCTGCTTGGGACAGTGTTCCTTGTGGTTATTTAAACTGTCGAATTCAAAGCCTAAAAGCTGTTTTCAAGAACGTTCCTCACCACAAATGTATTTAGAGATCTCGGCCACCGACTCATGCATGACTATGCGGCAAACATTCATTTTTATGTGGATTATGGTTTACAAGGTCTAGTTTGCTCTAATTTATTGCATTCATGTTGAAACTGGGAGAAGTTATCTGGTTATGAATAAAGAGATAAACATTTCTTGAAATCAAAGTATTTGAGAACGGACAAAAGGAATGATATTAAGGCGGTATCTTAGATTCTCTCTTCTTTGTCCTATCTCTAAATATAACTTTCTTTTCTGTGAGGCATTTTTGTTTTTTTGGGCGCAGGTCTTAGGTGCCCGTTTCGCAGCGTCGCCATCTTCATAACTGCCCCGTTAAACTTTGCAGGAAATTGTATTAATTTAGAGGTCATTCGACATTAATTTTCCAGCTAAATCTAGTGCAACATCAGCCAGCAACCGTATTTGTTTATGGCTGACGTTACACAAACTCATGTGACGTCATTTTTCCCGCTACATTTAGTGGGAAAACTGAATTGGTGTTGAGGTTACGTGACATCAATTTCCCTGCTAAATTTAATGAGACAATTTTCCTGATAAATTGAGGGAAATTTCCCGCTAAATGGAAGGGAGCGGAAGAGGAGGAGGGGAGGGGGAGGAGTGGCATACTCTTACATCCTCCTCCTTGAGAGCTGCGCTCTAATTTTTCATTACAGAGAATTGTAAACGTCTTTCATTTTTCATCTTATGTTTATTAAATTTCTATGTTTGTTTGTTTGTTTTATTTCGGACACAGGGTCACAAAGAGAAAGGACAAAAGGCAGATAAGCTCTGCCTGACGAAGCCCAGTCCCGTCAGCAGTGAATGGAAAAAAACAAGTACGAAACATTGGCAAAAAAAAAAACACATCGGCAACAAACAGCAGTGCAATATCATACAAGGATGAAAATTACACGTCATATTTTATACAGTAGCTAAAATAGATTTGTTCATAATACTATACACAGTGTGTGTAAAGACAAATTTACGTTTCAATTTATTCCGAACAACATGACACAAGATACCTTTTTAAATCGCATTTGAATCTGCAACGTGAAACAGTATTTAGTATTATTTACATAACATCTAGATGTTTGTTTAGGAATTGAGGTATCATGTATTCTAGTTTCTGGTTTCAGTAGGTTGTTCTTAACCGAGGTATCCTATAGGATTCATGCCTCAAATCATACTGAGTATTATTCCAAAGGAATCTCTCAAACAAGTCGTTTGGTCGTTAATTATGGCGTTCCGTATGTAAATAAAAAGTTTTAGATCAAACATTTGGTTAACGTCAAGCCAATTGTGCTTTAAAAAGTACGGGGCAGTATGGTCCATGAAATTTAGATTATCTATGCAGCGTATTGCCTTTTTTTGCATGATAAAACGCCTTTCGAGGTTTGTCCTAGTTGTCGATTCCCAGACTAATAAACAGTAATCAAGGTGAGAATGCAATAAAGAGTAATACAATTACAGTTCTAACCAATTTGGAATCAAAGATCTAACTTTGTATTTGATGCCAATGGATCGAGAGATGTTCTTATGAGTCTTATTTATATGGGGGGTCCATGATAAGTTTTGTTCAAAAAGAACACCTAAAAAATTATAAACGGAGACTCGTTCAATTAAACTGTTTTGGAACTTCAAGATAATATTACAGTCATCAAGTTTATTTCGTGGCTTCAAAATTACATATTTGATTTTGCTCACGTTTAACTGCAGCTAATTTGATCCCAGCCAGGAACACAGCTCCCTTAGCCACACGTTAGCCACAGTTTCAAGGTCCTGCAAATGATTACCAGAAAAAAACAAGCTCGTATCGTCCGGATATAAAATTATATCCGGAGTTTGTGGGATGTTTACAATGTCATATATATAGATAATAAAGAACAGTGGTCCCAGAATAGACCCCTGAGTAACCCCATACGTAATTAATTCAGGCGATGATCGGTAGCAATTTAGACAAGTATACTGCATTCTATTCGATAGATAGGTACGGATTAGTTCTAGCGCCACACCTCTGATTCCATAAAAAGGAAGTTTGTGAAACAGGATATCGTGTTTAATTGAATCGAATGCATTTTTAAAGTCAATAAATACTCCAACAGTGAATTTTTTTATTTCAAAATTATTTAACAACTGTTCTTTAATATTTACTAGCGCCATTTCCGTAGATTTGTCTCTCTGAAATCCGTATTGTTGTTTTACAAATACACGTTGTTCATCGAGAAATTTACTCATTCGAGCTTTTATCACATGTTCAAGTACCTTTGAAAACAGTGGAAGGACAGATATGGGCCTGTAATTGTTAATGTTATCAAGAATGCCTCCTTTGTGTAAAAGAGCTACTCTGGCGATCTTTATGCCGTCTGGAAACGTTTCTGTAGCCAAAGCATTATTGCATATATGTCGTAAACGGGAACACAATAAATCTGCGACAGCTTTGATTGGTTCAGCTTTGATATCATCGTCTCCTGCCGCAGTATTATTCCGTAAGGATCTCAGAAAGACAAATATATTACTTTGGCTGCATGGGATCAAACATATAGAACTTGAGACTCTAAGAAAAACATCTGCCCAAGTCATGCACCGAATCTGGTGTTCCCGATGGAGCGCGGGAGCCCAAAAAATGAGAGTTGATTTTTTCCGCTAATGAAGCATTCCTATACTGATGACCTTCAAAATTAAGAGTATTGGGGATCTTGTTGTTCGATTTACCAATGAGCCTTCCCATTTTCTTCCAAATTTTCTTAAGGTCGTCCGATACGGCAATGAACTTGTTCTTATAGTATTCTAACCGTGCTGTCTTTAGATCTGTGTTTTATTTATTTCTTTTTTGTTTATATTTAGTTAATATTGTCAGGTCTTTTGATCGGATATACTTCTTAAATCATTTATTTCGTTCTGTAATTCGTTTATAAAACTCACGGCTGATCCATGGTTTTCTGGAGTTTTTGTGCCTTCTTACAAGACGTAGGGGGAATGCACTGTCATAGCAATACTTTATTTTACGTAGAAATATGTCATAGGATATAGTCGGGTTTTCTTCACTATAAACATCATCCCAACTTGTTCCCTCAACTAGAGAACGGAAAGTAGCTAGGGTATCCATACAAAATCTCCGCTGGAATATGGGCGTATCCGAAGAGAGTCTCTTTTCCTTTTTAGCTCCCTGAAAAAAACCTTAATATTTGAGGGTGATCATTTAGATCAAAATTCAAAATACCGGACAAAATATCAGTCGAGTCATAGCTGGTAATACATACGTCGATCAGAGTTTCACTTTATAGAGTTATTCTGATTGGTGAATGAATTACATTTGCGCAGCCAAAAGATTCAATGATATCGCGGAAATGTCGGCATGTAGGGCTTGATGATAGCATATCAATGTTTAAATCACCGACTATATTGACTGGCAAATTTAAAGATGACGCGTTATCAAGGACCTCGTTAACATATTGAAAAAAAGTTTTTATTTCACCCGACGGAGGGCGATAAATTGAAGCGATTAGTGTATCGAGACACTTCACGACGATCGATTCATAATGATGACTAACGTATGAAAATTCAGAGAGGATCAGATACTGAAGATTATCCTTAAGATAAAGAGAAACTCCCCCTCGCCTGCGGTTTGTTTTATACACACCTTCAGATTTATATCCTGTAAAATGGACTATATCATGATCACATCAGGAACCATGTTTCTGTAAATGCCAATATATCAAATTTGTAATAGAGTGAACCCAAACACGTCCAGTTTCAAGCCATTTGTTTCTCAGACTTCTAGCGTTTACATGAAAGACCGACATACTGTCATTTTGAACAAAAGTAGAGTCATGCACGAGTGAGTTAAAGGAAAATGTATCATAATAACCAGTTTACTGCAGTTCCGGCATGGTGGATAGATCTAGGTAATCAAGAGCGTACTATCAGCACTTTTTCAGATAATTTTTGCGAAGTTATCTTCGCATTGGATCCCGATTGCTCGTTCCCCATGCGCTTTGCCTACAAACAACTTGCCGTTCTTCTGCCAAGCGTACTGATAGTTTTTCTCTTGAGCTTTCGTCCTCATCATCCAAAGAGGTTTCTTAGTTTCCGGTGTCAAGTTGTCAAGCATGTGTACAGTGGTTTCGTCTCTGTTTAGGTGACCCCTTTTTTCATCCACTGTTCCCGCGTAATACGCGACACGAAGCGAACAAGCAGAGCTGGGATTTTTCCTGGCTTAGCGGGCGATCGGTGAAGGCCTTCTATCTCGTTTTGACATAAATCAGCAACCTGTCGCTGTTTTGCGAGTTCATTTACCTTACTGGGTAGATTTTCATTATTACTAAGTGGAAAACCGTGTATTTCAATGTTTTGTCTCCTGCTGTACTGTTCCAGATTGTTGACCTGTTGCCTTAGTTTCTGTACTTCCTGATTTGCCTCGGCCTTCGCTATTATTTTCTTTAGGTCCACAATCTCAGTCGCTTGTCGTTTCATCTAGGCTCATACTTCGTCATATTGCTTCACCATATTTTGAACAGATAATTCCATACTGTCGACAGTTTCCTTGATCGACATCAAGGAGTCTACTTTGTTTCTTATTTCCGAAATTTCCGATAATTTTTTGTTTATTTCTGCGAGTACATTAGCAAATGTAGCTTCCAACTCGGGTTTCTGGCTTGAAACATCCTCTCCTCCACGTGTCTTCGATGTTTGGCACGTTGGGCATACCCAATTTTTCTTTAACGCCCCTTCCTTTTTTTGTAGCTAGTTTTAGTTACACCCGAGCATGTACCTACATGGTAGCCATAATTACACTCTGAACACGTTAGATATGCATCATTATCAGGAAGTCTTTCATTGCAGGACAGGCACGTATCAGACTCACTCATTTCAGTAGAAAAAATAATGCAGCAATTCAACACAAACAGCAACAACGGCGGTGGGAATTGGACAAATAAATAAAAAAAAGGAAAATAAATGGCGTGTACTCGTGCTAACCTGCAGTTTTCGAAAGCAGTTGTTAGCGTCCTGCCGGTGTCTTTATCGCCACCGCCGCTGTGCAAGTGTGACGGTTCTCGCTGAGCGCTGTCCTTTTATCGAGCGTAGAATGACGTGTCCTGGGCTCAGGGTTGTGGGCTGGTGGCAGCTCGGGCGGGAAGATGACGATGTCCGCCAGGTGTCGAAGGCTTGCGGTGACGTGTCCCGACCTCAGGTTTGTTCGCTGGCGGTAGTGAGGGCTGGAAGATGACGATGTCCTCCTGGCATCAGAGTCAGCAATCCGTGTTGGCCAGAGTCTGAAGTTTTCGAAAGCAGTTGTTAGCGTCCTGCCGGTGTCTTTATCGCCAGGTGCGCTCGCAGCAGAAATCTGGGTTGTGCTGATCCTCTACGCACAAGTTAGGAACTCCTGAGCGGCAAGAGTGGGAGTTTGGTCTGACAGCTCAAGGGACACCTTTGTGCAGTATTTAATTTATAATCATCATTTTTTGAGCAAAGTTCAGCTTTGCTGCATGCAAATCCTCTAGAAATAAATACTTGCTACCAAATTTATCATGTCACTACATTTCGCCACAGCTATTGGTGCTCCTCGAGGACCTCAAACAAGAGCTTATTTTTGTGCAAACATCAGGCTTGTTTCAAACCAATCGCTGATGTAGAGACTCGCTGACATCCAGCATTCCAATGGAACGCTGTATGTCTGCGAGTCTCTCTTGAAGGATGCAAGCGGGGAAGGAACCATACAGTCGTATCGTATTAGGGGACAGGCTATAGGGTGTTCTTTGTATACTTTAAAGATTTGTTGAAACAAGCTGTAAAAGCTACACTTACGCGGTCTGTGCACGTAAGTTATATGGCCAGGGGGACATGCTATAAAGGGCTAATTGTAATGATAAGTCGCCTTGTTAAAGGGAAGTGCATGACTCCTTTCAGAAAGCTATATGGAGGTTGATTCTAGTGTAGATTTATCCCGTGAATTTGGATATCATGTTTGTTTTCCCCAAAAATAGCTAAACGTGAGAAAACACAAAAAAACTTCCGACCAGTTGTGACGTCGTAAGGGGAAGTTTCAGCTGCCCAGCATGTGCCGCTTGAGGGCCGCGCGTCCAATCGCAAGCTTTCTAGGTTTATTCTCCCGTACTGGCAGCAGTCGTGACGTATTTTTTCCCTTTTTTTAAAAAATACCGTGTGCGTGCATAGCTTCAATTCGCGCTGAAGATGAGTGAGAAGAGATTTCGAAAGCTGCTTTTGTGATGCCACTCTCCAGAAAAGAGTGCCTCCAACGATACTTTAA
Source organism: Ixodes persulcatus (assembly GCA_013358835.2). Lineage (NCBI taxonomy): Eukaryota > Metazoa > Arthropoda > Arachnida > Ixodida > Ixodidae > Ixodes > Ixodes persulcatus. The sequence goes on from JABSTQ010009916.1 coordinate 261,051, forward strand.
AAATGATTCTATGCACCCTCGATTCGGGAAATTACCATATAATTTTAATATTTAAGATTCTGGAGGTCAAAATAAAAAGGTCTAAAAGTGATTCCTTAAATACAAAACCGCTTCAACCTCTCTTTAAGTATGGTATGTTCCTGAAATTTATAATCAGTGCAAATAGACCCATGGTTCCAATTAGAATCTTGCTAAGCATCATCGAAAAAACACTAAATCAAAACTTTTTGTGAAGATATAAGACAGGAGCAGCGTTTTACTGCGTTGTAAAACAAAAAGCTGAATTTGGACGCGTTTCCAGACTTCGGTCTCTTACCAATGTGCATATTTGCGCCCGGAATCCTGCTGCCCGGTGGCCGCAGTGCACAGCCACCACCTCGCGTCCCTCGTAGGGTGGAGAGAAAAAAGGCGCACATTTGTTGCGCGTCTAAGCCCCTGGGGAAAAGGACCGTGGTGAAGAGATGCGCTCCGATAAGAAACCGAAACCTAGAAACGCATCTAAATGAAGCGTTTTTACAGTACGCCTAAAATGCTAGCCCTGCGTTATATCCTTCTAAAAATAGCTGAGTTAGTGGTTTTCGATGACTCTCAGCAAGTTTCCAATTTAAACTACGTGTTAATTTTCGGTGATCAAAATGTTAATTAACAAATTGCATTTAATTATCCGACTGATCGTTACGATTAGGCCCCTATTCTACGTACCCCTGGCCTTATAAGTAACCTGCACAAACCACAGAAGTGTAGCTTTCAAGACCTTCTTAAACAAATATGCAAAGCTTAAAAAATCACCCTGTATAACAGTGAAAGGGCGATACCAGCATTGTGGAGACATTAGGCTCCACCATGATGGTATCGCATTTTCGCTGGTATAGAACGTCCCATATTACATTATGCTTGTACGGTTCCGTCCACCTCTATAGTTCCGTGCGCCTAAATGGTTCCGCATATTCCACTCCGCTGGTATAGGATATCCCATAATGCGACACGCTTGTATGGTTCCGTCCCGTTCCGCCTTTATCCACTCTGTTGGAGCCGCCTTTTCACTGGTATAGGATGTCCCATATTACGGTTACGCTTGTATGGGGCATTTTCTATCATAATTCCGACATCAAGATTTTCCAACAGGGCGTCTTGCTCGTCTATCGGAAATTGTATACCCATGATGGCGGGGACCTTGTCGGTGTCTGGTGCTATGCTGTTGGTGCTCAACACCACACCGAGGAACTTGAGGGAGGACACCCCGAGGCGGAAGTTTGAGGCATTCAGCAGAACGCCTGATTGCTGCAGTCTCTCAGTGGCAACTTGGAGTCTGGTGTCGGGCTTAGACCGGTCTCTGCCGAATACTAAGATGTCGTCTGCAATGTTGACGCATCCTTTTATTCCCGCGATATTTAGTGACTTTGGGCTGAGAAACACCTCTGGGGCCGACTTAATTGCAAAGGGCAGGCAGCGATAACAGATTCGCTTGAAGGGTGTAATGAATGTCATGTACTCCTGGCAGCTTTCGGAGAGGCGCACCTGGTGAAACCCAGACATGGCGCCCAGTTTCGAGAAGATGGTAGCGCTTGCCGGCAACCCGAATGTATCATATGCTGCTCTCTGAGCATGACCTGGTTCACCTTGGTTAAGTCGACGCGCAGTCGGTAGCCTGCCGCTGCTTTGGGAGCCCCGACAAGGTCGGCGCACCATGTAGTATGAGTCTCGAGGCCCGGCCACTAACAAACGCCACTGATTGAAGACAAGGACACGTCTCCTCTCTGCAAAATTTCAACGCTGTTCAGCCTTGTTTTCCTAGAGCGCCCAAAGTGCAGCTAGCATGCAATGTACGCAGACGACAGCGATATTGGCCACAGTACGATATATGTGACGGTCTAGATGAGAGTCACAACATAACCATCCGCAGGTCGATCGATTGTATCATAATCACACAAACGGTTCCCTAAAACACTGAAATATGAAATAAAATAGAAACCAGAAAGCATAGGTCATCTTGCTGAGAAACTCAGGGAGATCTGAGCGACCGGTTGCCTCTCCGTTCACAGCCAAGTGCAGGATAGACAGCACTGTTTTAGCTATACCCGCACAGAGACACAAACCTAGAGTATCCTTAGACGAGCGCCGGTTGACACTCGGACACATGGCAACATCGGCGACCGTTCACTTAGTCGTTCATGGCCACTTTCACAACAGACAGCAGTGCTGGAGCATGTTGATAATGCGCAAAGAAACAAAAACAGGGCGATCAACGGTTGACGCACTCGGCATGAATGTAGTACATTATGCGCACAGACAAATACTCGGCATGAGGGTCGCAGCTATGCAGAATTCGCAGTCTCATTTTTCACAGGCAGGCAGCGGCTCTCGAGTCTTGGATGTCCTCGTATCATCGGGCCTACAACTCCCCGAACCACTCGGCTGCTATAGAATGAAAGCTTATGACTGATGACTCTGACCAAGAAGCGCCTTCGATCTGTCGTGACGGACAGGACATAGCGAGATGTGCTGAAGACGGAAACGAGTGCGATGACACCTGATATCGGAAGCCTGACCGCAGTCAAATTGTGCAACGCGTCGCACTTGGTGCGGCCTGCACACTTTTTAATAAACCTAATTTTGGCCCGCCTTATTTTTAGTTGTGCGCTCCTGGTCTAGCGCTTCCCGGTAGATAATAGGGCTGGTAGGATCAACACTCGCAGTTTATCATTCTGCCGATAGTACTTTGTACTTGGACATGCAAAGGGAAAAAATTAACATTGAGGGCATCAAATGCAGAGCAAGAAACGACAATAATAAGGGGGTACGTCTTATATCCCCTGGAGCCTACTAAACAAACTGTCTTCGACGAGTTGGGATCTGAAAACTGGCCTATGACGGAGGGGCCTATTTTACAAGTTGTCTACCGAGAAATTGGCCTTTCACCAACTAGCTTTCAACAAGTTCCCCGTATACCACGAAACACAGGCATGATCGCCTGCAGAAATATTTCCGGAGGAAGGAGAAGGGCCGGAGGGGAAAAGACCACCCTCTTGTTTTTTGCGTCTTTTTCAAAAGAAGAACTCTGCAACTTCCTCACACTCCTCCGTGCACACACACCTCTGGGTGCCATTGCATACATGAGACGTCAGCGACCGTCCGCGCCTTCGTTCACAACAACTGCACTGCCATCTGCAGCTCCAGAAACACAGAAAGGAGATGGTCCGTAAGCAAACGGAAAGGGGGGACAACACCGAACGTTGCACAGAGGACGCACAGATAAAACCACCACAGTCGCAGCACAGCGGTCGTGGGAACAAGGGACCTAAAAATGCCACAACTCGCTTGCAGTCCTCGCAGAGTCACAGCATTGTAGTGTTTGCACCGTTGGTTGCAGTGGTCGCAGCCAGGGTCAGGGCCCGGCAGTCGAGGTGGGCGAGGCAGCCGAGGCGTGGTATGTGGCCGAAGAGGCCAATGCCCGAAACCCTTCGCTATCCTAGCTGATAACAGCCGCCATTTAAGCCCAGTGTACGTGGCAGTGTCGGCATCGTATCGAAGCTTAGCTGTGGTTAGGACGGATGTGTTTATTCTTTTGTCTTTATTAATGTTGAAAACGCTACGGCAAGAGAAACGACTGAAGGAGTGACCTCGTCGTCTTTGCCCCTGCTTAGATGGCTTAGATCTAACCTGGGTACCCGAATTTTTTTGATCAAACAGCGTGCTAAGGAAGCTTGTAGCAATAATATTTGTATAGTTTTCCTTGGCGTCGGTGAAAAATATGAACTTTGATTTTCTTTCATAGTTCTGGGATTGTTTATGCTTGCTTTAGTAAACAAAACAAAAAAAAACTTAACGAGAAAAAAAAAACTGATCTCCTCTCAAGGATTAAACCTTCGACGACTTGGTCAGTAGTGCGATGTTCTACGCATCCGCTAACTGAACGAAGAGGAAATTTGTCTGTTCCTTTCCTCTTAACTTTCATTCCTCCCTCCTCGGGGGGGTGCGTCCACAACAAGGAGGAACGGTCGCTGTCGCTGCCTTTCTGCTCCTTTTTTTTCTTAGAGTGTAGCGCGACGCATGGCAGTATAGACACGCTCAACTTTCCGAAAAGTTGCGGTGACTGCGAACGATTAGAAGACGAGAAAGAAAAGGAGCTTCACGTGTTCTCTGGCGCCACTCGGCGAGGTGTATTCGCTTCTCCGCTCGCAGAACTTGCTTTTTCATTTTGGGGAGTGGTGGGGACTGGTTTTGACAAATGTGCAACGGTATAAGCTCGACAAAATGTCAGGGAAACCAGCAAAAATGTCCCAAGATCGACCACTTCGAGGAACTCGCCGGTCACCGCCATGTTGCGTGAATTTAGCTTACCGTTGGTGAGCCGCTAGCGACGATAGCGCGTATTTTATACTTCTTTACTACTGTTAATTGCGTGTCAACGCAACTGTGTATACAAGCTTGGCGCAAGCGCTCTTCGCAACGTAGCGCGTCCGCTTGCCACTACGTAACGCACCGCGCACAGACCCAGATGTGCGTAGGAGTCTTCAAGAGAGGGGGAAGCTAAATAACTTTTCTTCTAGGTGTTATTGGCTGTACACGCGAATATTCCGGAATTCTAATTGGCAAGGTTATTTATTTCAGATCGAGAAACTTGTGAAGTGCCTCTCCAAAGCTATTTCGGAAACCACGGTGGTAAGCATTTTTGATTTGTTATAAACACATTATACAAAAATATCTCCCTTTCGCCTATTATTCCGTAAAATGCAGTGTTAACACAAAATAAATGTAGGATCGAGCTGGATGCAATCACAGATCCGACGTTGCAAGGCGCCATGGCAACTCAGGCAAAATAGCGCCAGGAAAGGACACACCTGAACGAGATAAAAAAAAAAGTTAAGAGAGCACCGACTTCCTCGTCGAGAGCGCAAATTAAAAACCGCACCGAAGTGAAAAAAAAATGTGCGTTTGAACAAAACAAAAAAAACAAAAAAAACTGAAGCTTGCAGGTTTTAGGGCGTACTACGAGTGGAGCGTGTCGCTGGCGTTGCTCGACGTTTTACGACGTCGTGTGACCCACGGAAGTAACTTGGATCTGGTGGAAGACTTCAATTGGCTGGCAATCGTGCCAAATAAGTGAAGAGACCAGCGATGCATAGGTGTTCGGCTTGCAATCATCTTAAACCAATGAGGAGACAAGCGCTGTGTAAGCATTCGTTCGGCACTTGCATTCAATCTGTAAGGTGACGACCGGAGCATGAACATTCGGTTGGTACACCTTCTCAACCCCACTTAGAAAAAAAAAGAGTGTAGCAATTACACCCCTTGTCAGATATACTACACCCCAAAACGTCAGTTCGACAACAGCGCACTGACGTCGAGCTGACGGCCCAACCATTTACGAGAGCTTAATAACAGTGCGATATAAATTATTAAACAACTAAAATGGGTATCAAAAATTACAAAAAGAAAACAATATCCCAGAGGTTTTGCAGTAGGGCCGAGAAAACCGCGATTACTTGTTTCGCAGTCAGTGACACTTACATTAGCTATTTTAATAAGTTGTACAACTCGGCTACCAAGCCGCTGGTGAAAGTAGGTAACGTCGGTTAAAAGTCAGTGCGATGTAAGTAGAACTCTAGTTTTGGGGCGTATTAAATGATACAAGAGGTGTAAGAATGTACCCTATTTAGTGAGCATAGAGCAGATGAGCACTGTGGAAGAATTCGGTTGGCACAAGTGTTGAATCAGTAAAGAGTCGAGCGCTGCGGAAGCATTCCGCTGGTGCTCGTGTTTAATCACTGGGAACACGTGCGCCGCTTACGCGATCGACTGGCTACCGTTTTCAACCAGTTATGAGACTAGAGCTGTGTACGCTTTCGGCTGGCACGCATGTTCAATCATTGAGGAAACGAGACCTGCCTAAACACTCGGCTGGCACTACCTTTCAAACAGTGAGGAGACGAGCGCCGTCCGAGCACTCGGTTGGCAATAGTTTTAAATCACGTAGTCGACGATGCAGACGTCAGCGTTAGTCTGCACAGGTGTTAAATCAGTGAAAGGACGAGCGCTGCTTAAGCATTCAGTTGCCACTCATGTTGAATCTGTGATGAGACAAGTGCTGCCTAAGCATTTGGCTGGCACTCATTTTGAATCATTGATGAGACGAGTGCTGTGTAAGGATTCGCTTGGAAATCGTTTTCAATTATGTAGAAGACACTTGCAGCGTAAGCATTCGGCTGGCACTCATTTTTAACTATGGAGGAGACGAGTGTTGCTTTATTCTGTGCCCTGGTTTACACTAGTTAGAATTGTAGCGAACTGTAAGATCATCTAAAACATAAGGAAAGCGTGCCAGGCATCGGAGAGCCCCCATTATCCTCACCTCCACGATTTGTGCCCAAATAGCATGACACAAATATCAATATAGAGCACTTTGGGCTCTTCTGCTTTTGAAAGCTGGACAGAATTCTGGTACCTACTGCCCAACTTCACAGGGGGGGGGGGGGGCAATCGTGGCCATGATTCGTCATATGGCATGTCACAGCCACGTGCTGCGTGCAATATTTATAGTTATTGTGCACAATGCTGAAAGTGCATGCAGCACATTATATTCTCAAAATGTGACTGCCCTTCGCATGCAGTATTTGTTTCTATAACTGTTACAAAAGTACACTGCTGTGGTTGAAGACCAGTCCCAAATTATCTGTAGAAGCTTTATGTTTTATGTGATGTGACATTTTCTTGACCAAGTTATAGGGTGCCAGCTTATCCCCTCTTGACTGAGGCGTTGAAATGCCACCGGTAGAGGCGCGAGGGTCAGTCGGGAGGTCAGTACAGCGTGGGCGGGAGAAGGAAATGTCCCCCACTGCCGCTGGATGCGCCTCAAATTATCGAGGATGCATGCACCTGTTTCTACATCAGTTGCGTAGCCGGGGGAGGTTTCAAGGGTAAAACGCCTTCGCCCCCTCGCCCCTAAAGGTGGCAGTATTTTTTGTTTTTGTTTTTTTGCTGATGCTGCGTACCTGTTTGGAGCTGTGTTGCGTTAAAGGTACAATGGAGTCGATTTCGGATTTTTTTTTTTTTTGACGATTGAACTGGGTTACAGGCACGTGTCAGGCCAAGTTGCCCAAATTTCAGCCGAAACCGGCGCTTGTGTACCACGCAAATCAATTAAACAGTCGGGGTAATAATTGGGCCCGGATCGACTGGGGAGACGCCCCGAGAGTTGCGGAAGAAGCCAGGAGAAGCAGAGCTCACGTGACCGATGCGGGGCCAAGAAGCGCGGCGTCACAAGAGACGCGTCAGCGATTGGTCGAAACGAGAGACGTGCCCTCGGTCACGTTTTGGTTCGCAGTTTTTTAGGAATACTGTTGTAATTTCCGTTTGAAGAACCATGAAAATTTTAAATCGGACCGGAGATGGCTACTAAACCGTAAATAAAACAGCATACTTATTTGTTTCTTTGCTACGCTGGACGCGAAACTGGCAACGAGGAACTCTGGGCAAACAAAATACATAAAAAAACATAGCGCGGAGCACGCTGTAGACGTCGATATCGTGCTTGATTCGGGAACACGGTACTCGAAGGATTCTGCAAAGTGGTAGTCATACCAAATTTGTGCGCCGTAGATGGCTGTTCAAACGGTCGACTGAATGCCAGTAATCGTCCTTGTCCTTTGACGACGAAATGAGTGGACGCCCGACTTTGGTGAAAGCAAAAATGGTGCTGTTTATTTTCTCCTTCTTAGGGAGCGTCCCCCGCGGAGGAACCGGTTCCTGGGTCGCTGCCGCTTTCCCCTCGGCATCTCCCCCGCGTCCCTGTCGGACAGGGACAGGGCCTGTCATTTGGCAACGCGCCGCTCTCGTCTCGCCCGTGCGAATGTTGCTCACAGCTTTGCTGCTCGGAGCCAGCGGGACGCTCGTTGCCGGCTGTGCGGTCACCGTCGGGTTATGGCAAAGAACGCCACACACATACTCTCGTTCCGTTGGTGTTAGGTCACTCATCGGAAGGCCGAACCGAACTCGCTCGTGAGAGCGGCATTGTCGTCCATGTTGACAGATCCGACGAAACAATCGCACGACCGCGGTGCTATAACCCACTGCGGCAACCAGTCTCGATCACCTAAATGCTACCGATACCGACTAGTAACACTTGACGTCACTCCTTACGTCCCCTCCGTTTTCGGAGGCCCAGAAATGAGAATGGAGATAATTTAGTTTCGGTTTCTTCAGTTCTTTTGTAGGCACAGAAATACGCTTCACAAATGTCTACAAAAAATTAGGAAGCGTGCTAGGTTCCCAAGAAGCCTAAAACACCATTAAATAAATTAATTAAAATCGTCTTCATTGTCCCTTTAAACACCCAGCCAGGTATATTATGTATACATGTGATTGCTTTTCTGCCCCCCCCCCCCCCCCCGCTTTACTGGAATCAAAATTCTGCGGTGCGGTGAGGGGGGGGGGGGGGGAGTCTAACCCGGCGAACCACCCCCTCCCCCCCTTTACCACAAAATAAAATCCTAGCTACACTTCTGGTCTACATTACAAAGGCTCACCTTTCCAGAGCTGGCAGAACATTTCCTTCGCATTGAAGAGAAGTAGATGATAAGTCAGCGAAACCCGTTCTAACTGATGCCTCAATAATAATAATAAAAAAATCGCCGAAGCGTGACTGCGCACCTCGCCTAGCCTCTAAACGACTAGAATATTAAATATAGAGTTACTGTTACTAATAAACGAATACAGAAGAAAGACGCAATTTCTGAAAATGCATGATCATCCCTATTGAAAAATCCGGCAAAAACTTCAGTGATATTCGGTGGAAACGGGTTAATTTCCACTCATTTTCACCAGAAACCTGCGTAGTTTACCAGTTTTTCGGTGGAAATATTACCGGCTGCCACTTCCAGTAACCAGATTTCGCTGGACCTTTTACCGGAGCCACTTACGGTTCAAATCCGCAAAAACTTCCAGTGACATTCGGCGGAAACTGGTTAATTTCCACTCATTTTCACCAGAAACCAGCGTAGCCACTTTCGCTGGAAGTTTACCAGAACTACTTTCGATTACCCGCCGCTGGAATCCTACCGGAAGCCACTCTCGTTTGCCGGACACCGAACATCACTGGAAGCCGACGCAAGGGGAACTGCTCAAGTCAAGGAGGCCAAGACGAGCAGGGGGACAGAGTTTGCAATGGCGGCCGCCAATGCAGCGGCATTCTCGTGAGTGCTTGTTTTAGCTCGAAACGACGTTGCAATTCTGCAAAAAATGCGTGCAACGAACTGTTTTGACGATCCAAAAGGTGCGCAGCGATCACCGGCAACTTGATATTTGCGACAGGCAAAAGTCTGCGCCAGAGCAGGTACGAGACCACTCGAGCGGCATTCTCGTGAGTGCGAGTTTTAGCTCGGGACGACGATGCAATCTTCAAGAAGTACGTGCAGTGAACTGTTTTGACAATCCAAAAAGGTGGGCACTTTCACCCGTTTTCATCCAAAACCAGTTTAGCATGTCTTTGGTAGATTATTTGCCGCGAAACAGATTTCGCTGGAATATCACAGGCAGCCACTTTCATATACCAGACGACCCGGATTTCCTAGAAATCTTACCCGAAACGGGTGACTCGCTTCTCTGTTTACCGACCTTCACTCGGAGCCGTCGCGAGGGAAGGGGGAAGCCGAGACGGGCCGGGGACTTGGTGTGCAATTATGGCGCCTCGCACCAAGGACGAGTCTCCACGCACTCTCTCTCCCTCGCATTGGGTTCGTGGGGAAAATGGCAGAGGGTCGTTTCGCTTACTTTTGTTTTTCTTAAGAAAGCCGGTTTCTTTGTTCGTCAACGAGCAACGGCGGGCCAGGAACGAACGCTCCGTCTCGGCTTCTCGTTCCATGTGTGCGGCTTGTATCTTCCAAAGCAGCTGGGTGTGCAGATGGAAAGAATATATTTTTCAGTGAGCTGTTTCTTACGCCTCTGTCCGTCCGCCTTCAGAAGCATCCAGCGAGCGAAAAAGACTGTGCACAAGATTTCTCAACGTCGGCGGATGTTCGTTTCGCGCGTTCGTGGTTTTCGCGAAGCGCGCTACTGACGCCTGATGCACCCGCGGCGACGGCATCAGGGACAACATCGTGAGTGTGCCCAGGGTGCCCAGGATTTCTCAAGGTAGGCGGATGTTCGCTCCGCGCGGTCGTGGTTTTCGCTAAGCGTGCTACTGCCGCCTGGTGCACCCTCGGCGACGGCATCAGGGACGACATCGTGAGTGTGCCCGGGATTTCTCAACGGCGGCGGATGTTCATTCCCCGCGGTTCTGGTTTTCGCTAAGCGTGCTACTGACGCCTGGTGCACCCGCGGCGACGGCATCCGGGACGACATCGTGAGTGTGCCGGGGATTTCCCTACGGCGGCGGATGTTCGCTCCGCGCGGTCGTGGTTTTCGCTAAGCGTGCTACTGACGCCTGGTGCACACGCGGCGACGGCATCAGGGACGACATCGTGAGTGTGCCCGGGATTTCTCTACGGCGGCGGATGTTCGCTCCGCGCGGTCGTGGTTTTCGCTAAGCGTGCTACTGACGCCTGGTGCACCCGCGGCGACGGCATCAGGGACGACATCGTGAGCGTGCCCGGGATTTTTCAACGGCGGCGGATGTTCGTTCCGCGTGTTCGTGGTTTTCGCTAAACGTGCTACTGACAGTATACGTGTGTGTGTCCGTGTGGTGCACCTCCGCTGTTTTATTAGTTGAACTACCGTACGCCTAAGAATTTACCCAGCGGCATTGTGAGTACCTTGAAAGATATCTTTTGCGACAAAGAACTCGGTTGTTCCTACTTGGTCTGATTGCTCTTGTCAACAGCTGTGCAAATTGTTTCACTGGTATCGACCCTGTTAAATAAATACATAGAACCTTCAGGTCTATATGGACTAACCACTTTAATTGTTAGCGAACCGTCCACAATCTGGTAAACATACACCAACCACGGTTCACCGGCTTCCTCCTAAGTGCCTTCCGTTGACGTCCAAAAAAAGAAAGAAAAACACGGTAAATTCCGGCCAATCTGGTGATCTGGTAAATTCTGGCTTTACTGGATGTGAAAAGAGTCCCATAATCCAGTAAAATAGATTTTTACTGGAAATATTTTTCCGGTAGAAATCCGGTGACATTCTGGTAAAATATCTGGTAACATTCCGGTAAACATCCGGTGACATTCCGGTAAACTGCGGCTTTACTGGAAGTGAAAACAGTCCCATAATCCAATAAAATTGACTTTTACTGGAAATGACATTCCGGTTAAAATTATTTTTCAATAGGGATGCACTTACCTTTTGGTTTTCTCTGCGCACTGTTCCCTGCCACTCGGAGCTTCCCGGTAGTGATTTTGTGCCGTTGTAGTGCCACTATCTGACGCTGCATAAAAGCTTATCGTTTTTCCTCGGTGATGATAACAAATTTAAAATTCTTTTGTTCCGATATGCTGGTGGTCGAATGACCGCACCAGTGCCTCACATACACGATGGTACTCCCCCGAACGCACCACCAATCGGCAGTACCAAAATACACGTCGACACGTTAGTATTCAAGGTGTATCAAATGCTTGCCCAGCCATGCTAGTGCAGTGTGCCGAAGGAACTTCACCAGATTCCTCTTCCACAATCCAGCATCGGATGACGCGGGATTCCGTCTGTACGGCCGTTACTTTGGCGAAGGAAAATTCTAGCCTCAGCACCTGGGGATACGCGTAGGCGCCCATCGCCGACACCTTGCCGTTGAGAAAGTTGTTAAAAGCACCCATGAACTTGTAGGTCTTCTGTTGTTCTCGGCCAGGAGTCTCAGTAAGGTAATCGTAGAGATGCGGATACGTTACCTTCGGATGACTGGCCATATCTTTTAAAAACAGATGTTCCTTCTTCTGACCAAAATGATCAGGAAGGTGCTTCGCACCAGTGCACGTCAACTTTTCGACGCATCGTCACTGATCCTCAGCAGTGAGCCTTCTAAAATACGCTCTGCTTATCGCGGATCCACAGATAACAGCTAACGCCCAATGGCAGACCGGAATTTCTCTATGCCATCCGGAAGTTGGAACATCTTTGTTTATATTAACTTTCGAGTACCCTGTAATGAAGAGCGTAGGTATTCGTCTCAACATAACACCATGTGACAAGGAGGAATAAACTAAGCAACAAGATAACACAAAAATCTCAAGTACAGATGAGTATATACGACCGCACAAAAAGAAGAGCAGATCAAGAAAAAAGAACATGACGTCTTTAAGATTTTACCAGACGTGGCTTGACAGCGTAAATCACTACAACACGAGATACGCTTCCGACAACGAGCACCAGCCACCAAACATCCGCAAAGATAATCTAAGTCAAGACTGCAAGGTTCGACCAACTTTCTAATCTCAAGGTGTTAGATTATGTTTCCTAACCTGGTCTTTTGCGTGCGTTTACGTCTAATAAAGTCTTAGTGTCCCAAGCTTTGTTTCATCTTCCTGTTTAGCCCCCCCCTCCCCCCCCCGTCTTTCTTATTTTCCAAGAATTTCGGCGTTCACCGCTTCCGCCAGGAGTTACGAAAAATTAGAAAGGAAGATTGCCTTGAAACTCATGCGGGCGCTCATGGAAGGTAAGTTACTGCATAAAGAAAGTGAAGCAAGTCTGCTTTAACATGTTTTCTCGAAATGCTAATGGAAGAGATTGTGAATGCCTCTTTCCATGCTTCAAATGTTTGGTCAGCGGGCGTTTGGGGGCTTAAGAGGCAACCAAAACAAAAACAGGAAGATAAAACAAAGTCTGGGACAGTATGCATTTCTCAGAAGTGAGCAATCGCAAACGAGCTGGGAAAAAACATAGTAATCAAGCACCCTGAGATTAGGAAGTTGTACGATATTGTATTCTGGACGGATATGATATTTGCGTAAGCTTGGCGGCGCATGCTCGTTGTCGGAAGTGCGTTTAGAGTTATAGGGATTCAACCTGTCAAGCACCTTCTGGTCAAACGTTCGTGACGCCGTGCTCTTTTTCTTTTATCGTGTTTGTTTCGGTGTGGTCGAATAAACTCAGTTGTTCTTGGGATGTTGTGTTGTGTTGTCCTTTTTTTAATTTTTCCTTCTCCCATGGCTTTGAGTGATGAAGACTTTCCACGCTCTGGAATAGAACGTGGAATTTGTACACACTTTCTCGGTTGTAGAGAATATCTCTTTGGAGCGGACGTCGTGCGGCAAAGACCCTACAATATAGACAAGCTAGCTCAATTTGAGTGAAGGTTTATTGTGGCTTTTTACAATTGGAGTTCATATGCTACTCAACATTTGACGTCGAAAGTGAGTTCAACTTACTGCAAGGAGTTAAGGAGAGTTTAGAATAGTTAAAATATATATTTTTTTTAGATATTAACATGAAATTCTATTAGTTTAAGAAGAATAACTTGGGTGTATAAATTAATAACAAAACTACAATGATGGCTAAGCAAATAGTTTTGTTTATATATATATTTGTAGGCTGCATCTCAAGACACACATTTTGGTACATTTTGCGACGTTTTGCATATAGTTGTTCGTTGGTAAAACATTTCTGAATGTGTCTCTCAAACGTGTTTCCTAGACGTGTTTCGTAATTTGTGAGCATCAAAATATATAATTGTTATTTTTAATACTTAAAAAATATCAATGATTTTTTTTTTAACTACGAGCCTTTTTTGGTGCGATATAGGCAGCTGTGCAAATTACCCTATTCAAATATCGGCAAATTTAACGACTCGAGTTTCTAAATGTCATATCTCTTGAAAAACTTTAGCTACGGCGCTCACATATAACTGAATTCTCCTCCCAAAAACATGGCTTTCACATATATGTATTACAAAAGTATCAAACGGTATGACCCGGGTAGTCATTGTATGATCTGAAGTGGAAATACCCTTCAGTCACTGACGTCTTAAAGAGCGCAAGGCGTGAGAGTCCTGTCCATCATATTTTCGCTCTGCAACCGATCATGTTGCGGCATCCGGTGATAAAAGCACTGAAGAACGAATAACGAGCCATGTAGCGTGATAAGAATTGCTCGCACTCTGCGTTCTTTAAGTTGGCAGACTTTCTTTAATATATTGGAATTACGCAGCATTCCGGTAATGCTATTTCCTAAAATGTTTACGTAGGCAGCTAGGATTCCGACAGAGAAGAGCAATTAGTTCATTAAAGTTCAATAGCCCATTCCCCTCCCTCCAAAAAAAAAAAATCAAAAAAGAAACAACTTTTAATGAGTACAAGATATATAAAATTCTCATGCGACTTCAACGTGAGTATAAATCTCTGTCTCTATTTTCGGTTGTCTTCTGTTCAAAGCGATATTACATCTAAACGGAAATTGCAAATATCCTAACTAATTTTTGGGAAAAGTAATATATAGCAGGAATGCGTTATTTCAAAACTAATCCTTCTCAATATCTTTTTTTTTTATCTGAACAGTTACCAAAAGAGAGAGAAAAGTTTTTTCTGGAGATCAAGGATTTCCAGGTGCGTATGTTTTAGCGGGTTCTTCAACAGCTCGCTAAATTGAACCGCTGAGCTGTGCCCACAAGCTAAAATTAATAATCAAGGCGCAATGAAATTTATATAATGCATCAGCGTATGAACACACTACAAACGAATATTGATAGGGCAAAAAGCCAGAACAAAAAGGTTTTCGGATTCTTGTGGGAAACTCTTGGTTCCCGTATTCCTATCTAGGCCTAGCTCAGAAAAGTCGTAGGGCATCGCCATATCGAGGCACGTTCCGGATGCGAGACGAGATCGAATGCCATTGTGGACGCTGCTAACTCGCCCTTCTCGGGTGACCTGCCACCGTTGCACCTTTCGGTATCATTCATACTTGGAAGTGTCCGCCCCTCCCGAACTACGAACCTGCTTCCCACAACCCGGGCACGATCATACCCGCAGGGTACATAATGCAGCACAGAACAGCGCAGGAGACTTTAGTTGGGGGAGGCTTTGGTCGACTGAAACGCTGCTTTCTTTTTATGACTTTGCCCTTCTATTATTTTAATTACTCATTTGGTAGCCTTCAGCCAGCTCCCACATTTGCTTACCCGATAAGGGTAAGCGAGGCTAGCACGTGAATACATAAGGCCTGTTTACCGTAGCTTCTTCCCTTCTCCTCACTCTCTCCCCAAACCAGGCGATGTGACGTATACGAAAACGCGCCAGTCAGAGTGGCAAGATTGGTCCTTTAATGGAACTTAAATATTTTTTTTCGAATGCAGTGCTTAGAGGTAAAGAGCTGGAAGATCACTCTGAAAACCCGGTGTTTTTTTTTTTTTGTTTGTTTTTTTAACATCGGCGTTCCCAGCCGCGCTCGTTGCCACATTGAAAAACAATAGTTCATGAATCCTCGACGTAAGTGCCGTCTAGGTGAAGATTCATCGCAATTGGCTGCTAGACTGAGGTAAATTCTCTTGAGGGCCTTTTGCCGCGTGGTTTTTATTTTTCTCGGAATAATAAAATATATTACGCGTTAAAAGAAAAAAATAACCTGTTTATTTTTGAAAAAGTATACAAATATATATATATATATATATTGTTAGGGTGATGTTGTCGGCAGCAGACAGGACAGGAAAGTACACGATGATAGAACAGACAAACGATTTATGGAGGCCGAGCCGGCCCGTGGGGCATGGCGCGAGATGGCCGTGCGCGCCACTGCCCCGTCGTCGTCTTCACCTTCCTAACAGTACTCCCTCCAACGAAAACGACCGACCCGGCCGGTGAATAAATGAACACATGAAGCACACTTACACAGTCACACACACACAGAAGAACAAAGGACGGCTGCCGACAGCGAGGGTGAGGATGAAGCTGGAGACGTTGGATTTTGGCCTCTTCCGCAGCGTCACAGACCTCCGCACCAGCCACACGACGGCACGGTCCGGGCTGGGGGACTCACGTCACTGAGAAGCGTCGGAACGTCAGGGTCTGAGGATAGGGGCGGGGGATTGTCTGTCGGCTTCGTCTGATGCGGCTTTGTCTGATGCGGCTTCGTCTGATAAGGCTTGTCATGGCGTCTGGGCGGGGGCTGGGCGGCGGATCCATGGGCTGGTTGGTCTGCTGCTGCGGATGACTGCCTCAACGAGGCGGGTTAACAGGATCATAGCAGCGCCGATGTTCAATGAAGGTGATGATTATGGCTCCGCACCTCCACCATACTGTTAGGGTGATGCTGTCGGCAGCAGAAAGGACAGGACAGTACTCGATGATAGAACAGACAAACGATTTATGGAGGAAGAGCCGGCCCATGGGGCATGGCGCGAGATGGCCGTGCGCGCAACTGCCCCGTCGTCGTATTCACCTTCCTAACAATATATATATAATATTGCGTGCGAAATTGTAAACTACACTGAAAATCAAATAATATTAAAGAAAAAAATAACAAACCTATGACAAAGATATATACTTTATTGCTTATCCTTCAAGTACGTACACACCGTTCTCGAATCTCTAACAGCGGAGCAAAAATAATAGCAAAGTGAATGTTGAACAGTGAGTGATGTTTGTACATTTTTGATGATAAAAAAAAAAAACGTTTGTTGCCATTCAAAAATTTTCGTCGATATTAAATTTAAAGAACATGATCGCCAGTTGAACGTTGCATTTCATTCGCGTGATGGTTGTGCACGTTCTGTTCCTAAGTCTCGTGGTTTCAAGTTGTTGAAACATCACCACCTCGCCTGCGCGTTCTCCGTTATTTCTACCTTTGCTGGTTCTTACCAAAAAAGTGGCTTCGGATCTTCGACATGCTGAGAAAATTTTCGTCTACCCATTCTGATCGAGTGGGCGCTTATCGTTATATAATCCAGACAAAATAAATCAATGCGCAACGATGGGGCCATTAACCCTAATTTTAAAATGCTTTCAGAGTAAGTGTTCAGTGTGTCTTTAAACTTCTCCAGGGAAACTTTGCGTATCGAATCAAAAAGACGGCAGTGGTATGTCTAAAACCAGGAAATATGTCTAGCATATAGAACAATTTGTAACTTATTACATGATGCAAAAAAAGTAATGTCAAATGCAATAAATCCCTCCACAAATATATATATATATATATATATATATATATATATATATATATATATATATATATATATATATATATATATATATATATATATATATATATATATATATATTAGCTGTAAGCACGTAAGCATGAACACCTGACTGCCGAAATTTCCGCCTCTGCCAAATGTTTTGGTCCGATTCAGGTCACAGAGTTTCAGAGCTCGTCGTAATCTGAATCCAAGTTTTAAGCAAGTGTTTGGTTATCTCAATGAAAAAATGGCTGCTGTAATGTTCATGAATTCATGGACGTCAATGGCGTGAGCAACCGGGAACGGGCCTGATATTCGTGTTGAAGCTTTCTAAAATTAACTTCTATACCCGTTTTCACCTCAAGAACCGAAGTAAACAACGTCCGGCTCTTCGCGGAGCATTACTAGTTTTCCCTTTTACGAGGAGAATTAATATATATGTAGGTGCATTTTAGATTAGATATATGTTATATAATCAAGACGTATTCGTTTCAAACGCCAAATGGATCGCTTCTTCCTCCGACAACCAAACCTTGACAGAACTACTTTGCCCGGCGTATGAACAATGCGCAAAACGTCCTTTTTTCTTGAGGTGAAAACGAGTATAAACTTTTTACCAGTTAACGGAAAGCGCAGAAAAGTTTCGCAACTGGTCCGTACCGCTAGCTCTATATTTGTGTGAAACGAGACTTTTGGGTTGTCCAGTTTATTCTTTTGGTGAACAATAGACAATGCCAATTGGTTTTCATGTGCACGCTTTATACACCACGTGAAATGTTAAGGCAGTTTGTTAATCTAACTGTTCGTTGAGTTCCACAACGAGCCTGTAATGTAGAGGCAACTGTTCAAAGACTCATTGCTCTTTTTGTTTTCTCGCAGAAATGTGTCGAGGAGACTTTTGCGTATCAATATCGTCCAACTTCTTTTTGATAACGGTTACAAAATGGATTCGTCATCTGGAAGGGGATTTTTTTAAATCCTCCGAGCAACTTGGAGGATGTTTCTAGGTACAATAAAAGAAAAATAAATAAAATGCGCTGCCAATAATGTCGTCATTCTTAATGGTTCCTTTCTTCAAGATGTTTTTTCGCCGTTTCCAGGAACTATATTAGAGAACAATGAGTCATCGTTCTAAAGCAATAGCTTCATATGGTTAACTGACCTCAACCCCTATAAAAATGGCTACCGCCCTTCTATGAATATGTGACCGACGTTCTATCGCCCCTGTCGTCATTCTATCGCCCTCGCTTGAATTTTATGGGCACTTTCTCGCCCCTTTCTCGACGTTTGGCACTGACGCGGTAGGCGCTAAAATAGCAATCAAATGGAGAAAAAACCTTTTAGCGTCTTTTTATTTACAAGTGTCCATACAATAATTGTATGTCGTCATTTTATAGTTATCCTATCGTCAATCTAGCGCCCCCCCCCCCCCCTCCCAAGGTGGTGGAATATCGGCCAATTTCTGCTGCAAGTGAAGCAAACTTCAACTAATGTACGCTAGAGGTTCAACTGGCGCGAGCGTGCCGCGGCGAATTGAAACAGACCATACGTGGGAAAAGTTTTTAAAAATATATTTTAATTGCAATTACAATTACTTTGCTCCAAAAGTAGTTTAACCACAATTACAATTCATGAAAAGTAATTCATTACAATTACAATTACTTTAAAAAGTAATGCAATTACTTTAAAATTACTTAATTCTGAAAGCGACCAATTTGGGCCATATAACTTCAAACGAGATGTTAAGAATGCAACACATTTCTCCATTCCTTGCCCCAATGTTTGAGGAGGCTTAAGCATCGCTGTATAAATGTCACGTATGGTACATTCCTTTTGTGAATTTGGTAAATTAATGAGAGAACTTGACAGTTTGGGGTAATGAAATCCTACGTTCCTATATTTTCATTAAATAATAATAAATTAGTTCATATACCCGAAGACGCCAGATCGCTAAAATGAAATTGGATTGACACACTTTTGGTAGCCAGGCAAATAAAATGCGACAATTCGTCATATCTGAATACTTTAATAGTGTTAATATAAGTTTACAATCCACATCCACACGCGCTAATACGACCATATTTACAGACAAACGTTTCATTTTTTTTTTTTGGGGGGGGGGGTTCAGACTTACCAAACCATTTCTCTCCCCCCTTCCTACGCCACATGCTTCCCTCACTTTGCAAATATCAGCTGATCTTCCAACATCTTATCTCTTTTGTGCAGGAATGTTTGTTGATAGGCAAAACAACCACTATAATTCGAAAGTAATTTGTAACTTGAGTAGAAGTTACTTAAAAAAGTAATTAAAGTAGACTCCTAATTACCGAAATAAAAATGTAATTGAAAGTTACTAAACTACTCAGAAAAGTAGTTAAACTATAGTAACTTGAGTCGAGTAGTTGAACTACGTACAAGTCTGCCGCCCATATCTACCGGGTGTTTTTGCGAAGACTTTCAGAAATCCTAAAAATTAGGACGTTTGAAAAAAAAAAAAGAAAAAGAAACTGTCTTCGGGAACAAACTACCAGCCTCGGCGGACCTCAGGAATTTTCAAAAACATACAAATTAGCCAGCTAATTAATTAAAATTTGTTAATTAACTTTTTAATTAGTGGAAATAGACATGTGGTTCCAATTAGAAAGCTGCTGAGCGTTATCGAAAACCACTAAATCAGTCATTTTCAGAAAGACTTTGAGCGCGTGAGAAGAGTAGTAGCGCACTAAAGTTACCACTCGTGGAGCAGGTACAAGGCTAGCGGTTGCGGTAAGGCGCCCGCGCAATTTTTCCGCCTCTTATCTAGCCCCAGCCTTGTACCTGCTCCACGCGTGGTAACTTTAGTGCGCTACTACTTTTCTCACGCGCTCAAAGTCTTTCGGAAAATGGCTGATTTAGTGGTTTTGGATAACGCTCAGCAACTTTCTAATTGGAACCATATGTCTATTTTCACTAACTAAAAATTAATTGACAAATTTAAATTAATTAGCTGGCTGATTAGTATGTTCTTGGCAATTCCTGACGTCCGCCGTGGCTGGTAGTTTGTTCCCGAAGACAGTTTCTTACTTTTTCAAACGCCCTAATTTTTAGGATTTTTGAAAGTCTTCGCAAAAACACCCGGTATATATACATATACACGTACTATATACAGGGTGTTTTATGAAAAGTGGACAGATTTGATATTGCGAAAACTATGCGTCACAACACAAAAAGGCTTGTGTCGTTTTGGTCCTGGGCCTGGGGCCTATTTAGGAAAATTATGAAAGTTCGGGATAATTAAGTAGTTAATTATTTTAGCGTAATTATTGTTTTAAATATTGAGTTCAAGGGCATGGCTTCAAATATAATCTTACTGAGCATCATCGAAAATCACTAAATCAAGAAATTGCAGGATGATAAGGCACGCACGGTATTTTACGGCTTTCTGAGAAACCTCATAATTTCGACGTATTTTTAAGTTTCGGTTTCGGTTACCACGCTCCCGGAACGGAGAAAGCAGCTAAGCGAAGTTCCGTATTGTATATAAAACTTTTATTTTAATAAATTTGCTTTAGTTTTTTAAGTTCGTTGAAACTTTTTCTTGTTTCGTTTTGCAATTGTTTTACTAATAATGTTACGGTAACTTTTTATTTCCGTATTTAATATACACTTCGATAAAGCCTTGTACTGCTCGTACAAGCCAATCCAATCCACTCTGAACCTGCATGTGCGCAGAAAGTCGCTTGCGTTTCGTGGGTCTTTTATTTTTACGTAAAACTCATATTGACCCGATATGCCGCGTCCGAGAATGTAATTAGCGACTAGCAAGTGGCGAGGCACCACGCGAGGACGAATGAACAGCCCTGGAGGTCGTGGGCACAGCTCAATCGGCTCATTCCTCGGTGCTGCTGTCCCAAGGTAAGCCCTTTGTCTCTGCGTCCTTCTAAGCTTCCGTTCTAGAATCTCCTTAATTTCCTTGCCCGTGTTTGCCTAAACGCGTTCGAGAAATGTATTCTGACAGTTAACTTCCCGTTGGCGACCATCTCTCCACGCGCTTTTCGTCAAACCGCCCGACGGGTTGCGAGTTAATCGCGAGGCGGTCGACATCGTACGCGGGTCGTTTTTCACGCGCTGCTTCGTCCGCGTCAGCATCACTTCGCGTCGGCACGCATCGCTGCGTACCGATATCTGTCCTGGCCAGGTTTCTTTGTCGGCCCGCGCGTCTCATTAGGGAGTTGTAGTTTATCGTTTTTCTCCTCCGCTATGGTATCGGTAAAGAAAACGCCGAAGCTGCGCATGCACGCCGCCAGCCTTGTCTGCATAGTTCAAGCCTCTTCTGGCGGATTACGGAGCGCTATCCGGGTGCTTAGCGGGCTGCGGAAACGGTCTACTACAACTCCCTATTATTGTTGTCGGTGTCCTCAAACAACGCAGAGGAAGCGTGTGAAAAAAGAAGATGCTTTATGTAGTTCGAGTTTTAATCTACTGCAGCAGTTTTTATTGTTTTTTTTTTGTGATTGATGTGAGGTTTATAAATAATAATTTCGTGGGCGCCATCTAATATAAATTAGATGTGTATCCCAATTGAAGCAGTGAATGCCTTTCCGGCACTACAGAGTGCGTTCACGCGCGACTAGCGAGCCTTGCACTCTGCGTACATCACCATATTTGTATCCGTGATGAGAGACGGCGGCACATTAACAGCTAGCTGCACGGGCCACAATCAACGAGATGGCCATACTACGCAAATCTTTCTCTATTTCAGGTGACGTCCCAAATAAAAACTGTGGGACACTTGGAAAGAGAAAACCGAGGACAGCAGGTGTTGCAGACTCCTGGTTTTTGGAAATCCCGGAGTCCGGACAAATGAGCGTGAAAAGGTTCCGTTGCCCTCGTGAGGAGGCAACGCGAATGACTCACGATCGCCTCAATGGGAAAAACCTTGATGAAGATTTTGGCAAGTCGAGTGTGTTCAAGTTTCTTCGCCCCGGTAAGTACCGGCACGGTTGGCTTTTGTCCGACATTATTTTGATTTAATATGTCACTACTGCGGGCTTGGCCTACTCGAAGCCGAAGTTCTACTGAGACAAACGAGAAGGTCGAGAGACTGGAATGGAAGTTCCTTACCGCAGGAACGTTGGAAAATCGGCATCGAAAAAAATCACCGTTCATGAGCACACATTTCTTTTCTTTGCCTTGCAGCAATCTCGGAGGTTGCTGTAGCTGGTAGCTGCCACTGTGAAAATTCTAACGCTTTGTACATTCTCTTCCTCGGCTCTTTTTTTTTTTTTTTATTGATTCGGCATTGTGCAAATGCTGCAGCAATTTAGTTTGATGACTACAGTCCTGACTGGGCACTCAAGAAACATCTTGGCTACACACGCACACTTGACAGGTCCGACCTAAACAAAAAAGCCAGCCGTGCCGACACTTCTCTGAGATGAATTGCCTTGAACATAGTTGTTCTTCCCGGTGTTGGTGGAGGGGGGTTCAGCTTCGATCGTTAGGGGCTCGGTGGCGGGCACATTGCTGAGTGATATGCCAACTTGCACTGCTTTACTTCGACTATACATTTATTTACATGGTTACACAAATCCCGACTTAGACAACCATTTCGAATCCTCCAGAGCCTCAGGTGGAGTCCCCGTTTCCTTCCCCCGTTCCTTCTTTTGACATTTCCAACTCTCTCTCTCCGACTGATGAACAAACCAATCGGTTAAAATTCCACATCGTTTACGTGCTCTTATATGAACCAGTCGACGTCGAGGACTATCCACGACTGCCGTAACCCACAGCAGTGGTCGAACCCTTCAAAGTTGATGCCAAGTATCCCGTTAAAGGTGTTACACCAGCGCTAGCGATATTTTATTGCAGTGTCCCCTGCACAGGGCTAAGAACTACATTATAGAAAAAGAAATTGGCTGCAGAAACCACTATTGTTGGTTTTCGAATTGCAATAGCATTCATCGTGAGACTTGCGCCACAGCTCACTAAGAGTACAACGACACAAATTTTGAGTAAACACTTTATTTTATGAATGGTTTACTGCAATCATAGACGTCAGTGCGCTGCTTTGGAATTGAGTGATTGCTTCGTAGGTTGGGTGCAAATGTATGCTGCCGCTCCATTGTGGGCCATTTGACCCGCCGTTCACCAAGTCGACGCACCACACTTCAGGGGTGGCTCTCCCTTGTCTGCAAGCTAGATAAGGAGCGCCCCGTCCCGCGTCAGTTCTTCTTTGGGCTCTCAACGCTCCTCTAGCCTGGCGGCCCAGCTATGTTTTTTTGCCCAAGCCCGAGACATTTTCTGGATCGGTAAAAAACCCTTACAGGTTGTTTGGTCGATCGCCTGCGGTGGACGAGGGAAGTCAAAAGCGACATGTACGGGAGGTGCGGATTTACCTCCTTGCGCCACAGCCAATCGGGTGGAGTGCGCATCTATTCTCTGCCACCTTCGAATAGGGTGCAGATGTGAAGGAGTGCGTACTGCCGCTTCGCATACACTCAGCGCAGATTTACCTCCTCGTCTTGTTACGAGGCCAGATACCGTATCGCGAAATCCGGGTGAAGTAGCTAAAGAATGCTATCGCATTAAAAAAAAGCAGCGACATTGCAAGTGTTGGCAGTCCCCCACATCGATTACTCGATTCTTGCTTCCTCAGGAACCCTGCGCTTCGTCTCCCCATCCAAAGCCACCTCTATGACAGGACGTCGCCCCAACTCCACGGCGCCACCTTCGCGCAGCCCGAGATGCTGTCATGTGGTAAGTCACAAGCCCCACACAAACAGACGTGCACTGACCAACTTCACTAATATGCTCACATACTCTCCACTTGTCATGATTTTTGTGTGGGCTTTGCCCGTTGATGCAAGTGAGTCATTGTCGTTTCAAGGAGAGTGACCGAGCCATTTTGCACGCATGTTCGGGCTCTCGGGATTTGCAGAGACTGGGAGTCTGCAGCGCCTGCTGTCCTCGTCTTTTCTTCTCCAGTTCATCTTTTTTCCTTGTGCAACAGCAGACTGTCGCACAAGAGCGACACCTTTTTCGTGCATGGGGTCACCTGAGCTGCAGAAAGATTCGCTGCATAGTGTGGCCCGTGACGCTGTGCGCGCGCCGCTGTCTGCTATCACGAACACAAATACGGTGATGTACCCAGAGTGCACCGCTCGCTAGCCTTGCGTGAGTACACCCTATATGGTATATGTTGTTCAAAGTATCTTTATGCATAGCTGCTCCAACCTGCATTCTCTTTTGCCATTGCCGGTAGCAAATTGTGTCTGTTTAGTATTGCATACCTGCCAACTTCCCCGTATTACCCAGACGACTCTTAAATTTTGATCAGTTTGTACGATTGACAAAACAATCTCCCGGAAAAGAGAAATTACCCTCCCCCTCCCTTCCGCACTTAAGAGAATGAGTTTTTGCCATCACAGCAGACGGCTGCAATCCTATGAGCATGAGCAGTTTAATATATAAATGTAACGAAGTTCTCTTCATGCAAATTGTTGTCAATATTTCTTTTTGAAACACCAGCTACCCCCCCCCCCCCCCTCGACCCTGCTTAGAAATCGTCCCGAATATGGTGTCTCCGAACTTAGAAGGTATGGTATTGTTTGTGCCTTTTCTATCTTGTGTCATTTATGTAACATAATATATCTGTTCTTCACATTTACAATCGGTGCAGGCCTGGTCAAGCAGGAGTTGCTCAGTGAACTACTAGTTTGAGTTCCCGAGACGACACTACTGACATCACCTGCAGTGCCGAGGTTCAGGCTTAATGGCAGATATCAATAGGAGTTGATGATAAGTTGTCCTATCTATTTAGCAGTGTTGGAAGCAACTCACTTCAGCTTTCATCACTGTTTTCACTGGCAGTTCGTTGCCTTAAGTTCTATTCTATTAAAATTGATGCAGCCTTCACGCTTCTGCGCTTTAAAGCAATTCGCAGACATATGTCAATTATAGTCGAACCAGCATGGCTCATCATTAGAGGTGTATGCTGAGTTTCGCTTGGCAGCTTTTTGGCCACTTCGGTCGCTACAAAACATTATTTGCCATCCCAGGTACGCGTCACGTCTGATTGGTTGGACAGTAATCGAGTGTCGGCGGCTGTCGTCATCAGAACCTGGTTCTTGCGCTGCCACATTGTTTTTTGTGGTGGCGCTGTCGTCACCGCCAATGCTTGCGCTCCCCGTGTTCCCATTCAAGATGGTGAGTGGTATACTCATGGCGGCCTTGCTGCTGCAGGTGCTGCCATGTAGCTCTGGCTCGTGGTGGCGCCACCGCCATCACTTGTGCTCCCCGTGATCCCAGCCGAAGTGGTGACAGGGATTCTGGGAGGGCTCTTTGTCGCGAGTGCTGCCACGGACATTGGCTCGTGGGGGTGCCGTCGCTACTGACAAAGCTTGTGCTCTCCGTCGTCCCTGTTGAAATGGTGAGTGGAATTTGGAGAGGGTTCGCTGCTGCAGCCGGTCGGTTCAAGTTCCGCTCATTCTGTTGTAGCCCTTCTTGGGAATTCGTTCCCTCCATGTTGAGGTTCTAGTAGGAGAAATCCACCGCTGTTGGGTTACATGTCACCACAGCAGTCAATTCGTGGAGGGCCATGGCCACGTGATCACATTTCTGAAATGTTGGAGCCTTGTTGTGGACATGGAGGCCGGTGAGAGCGTGATTTAATGTGCGTCTGGGCTCATCTGCCCGGCGAATGAACTCATGGGTGTGCCACATAGATAGTGGGTGGACTGTGCAAGTCTGTCTTTTTCAGAATGGCGCTAACAGTAGGTAATGTCTGAATCATTCTTGTCCTACATAGGTGATATTTTCTGGGCACAATGTGTTAGTAGATAGCTACAATGTTACTGCTTAATTCGGAACAAGATTCAGAGTATGAGACATTCTCAGGCCAGGCAAAAAAATTTCTGCTCACTTTAATCTTAAAGAGCTCCCAGAGTTGCACATCATCAAGCAATCCTGAAGGCGATGCACCACATGTAATTACACTATTTTAGTTCTTAACTTACGAGGAAGGTGTCCAAGAAATTGTAGCCAGTGTTAGTTGCTTGGAAGAGCGGTGTGTTTTGCATTCAGTCTTGCACCTTGGCATTGCATTCACCGTTTTGGGATGAGGTGCTTTATTCTTGTGCATCCTTGGTTGTTTCCTTAGCCCTGAGAGGTGTTGCAGGTTTATATGTTTTATTTTGGGGGGAACCATGCGACGTTATTATCTGGCATCTTTCTTTTTTTTATTGCTGAAAGCTGTTTGAACTGTGCCTTTTGTTCACCTAAGAGCATAATGATTGGGAGCTTCACTCAAGTGTGTTTTGTGGCAGACACCTCAAAACATAATTGAAAGCATCGATGCATGCTATCGATACCAAGATTGGGGCTTCAGAAATGATCAGTCAAATCTTCCTATGTTTATTTCTATTGATCTTTTTGGCATTCTAGACCTCTTTTGTAAGCTTGTTGTTCATGTAAGCTTGTTCAACTTTCTGGGTCATGGTATCTGGTAGTTCTGTAATTATGATATACTTCATGCATTTGTCATTAGTCTCTTCTGAAGTTGTCACGGGTTCGTAACCGACACATTTGGTGCTGCTTTGATTTAGCGGGTAAATATTGTCCGCCATAGATATAGCAAACTTCATATATCCCGCACTTCAAAATTTTCTTGTAGACCTGATTAGGTAATAAGTTCCTTTTCAGTATGTGCATTTACTTAAATTGAAAAGCCAAAAGGCTTTTAATAATCGGCCACATGCAGATTAAGAACAGTGTTTCTGCCGCTTAGTTTGGGTAGAAAACGTGGGATCGCGTGCCAAAGCAAACGTAAGCAGTGTGTGTACAACTCCAGGACTTTTAAGCGGGGTTAGTGAGGAGCTTGAAGTGTGTGCCAAGACCATGCTGCTCTCATATCTAGCAGAGGATAATTGGGTTTGATTTCATAAGATATTATGGTGGTTGTAAAGCTCCTATACGGCCCCACATGGAGTCACCTTGCATGCACTGATGTAGACTGCTCGTTTCACATAGATTTGTTTGACCATATTGATCAAACTCGGCTTCTTTAATTGTAATTTTGTGCAGTATTCGGAATAATTGGGAACTTGGCAAAAGGTTGGCATGTCACCGAGTAAACACGCCAGTGTGCAGTGTGCTTCACTCTAAAATATAATGCATGAGCAGAGGCCAAAACTGATAACAGCTACCTAATGAATAAATCGATGATACTGCAAAAACTAAAGCAGGTCTTTCTGGGACTGTCGCCACTCCCCGATACAGTTATTGCATGACCTCCTTGTTTCTTTCTTTGTTGCCCTCAGTTTCAATTTGTATGGTATTTTTTGTTACTCAGTTTATTCATTCGACTAGGACTGGATTGCTGTTATCCTTAATAGGTTGGCGTGACATGTTTATCTCAAGGTCCAATTAATGTGCAATTTATTCTGATGAGTAAAACAAGAATAACAACAAAATATTCAAAGCAATGTCTTTTTTTTTATCACCGAAACATTTATTGGTCACCGCGTTGAAACTGGGAGTGTAATGCAAGAAAAGAAATGTGCTGTGACCCTCCAGACTGCATCGTCAAATGATGCATACATCCTGCAACATAAGTGCAGGATCAGCTTTTCTTTGGGGCGATTTTTGTAAGATGACATGAAAATGTTGTGGTCATCACCATCAAGGTGGTTTGTGGCCTGCATGTTCTCTGCTTGAGTAACATAGCCACTGACAAGCCGCTTCACTGGTACTAAATTGAACTACTTGACAAGTTGCTTAAACAATAGTGATACACAAATGGCAGTACAAGGACAAGTTGAAGAACCACAAGTAGCGCTTGTCCTGTCACTTCATCAACTTGTCATTGTCCATAGCACTATTTGCGTTTTCCTCCTCTTCACTGCTCTTCATCTGCTTCTTACTGAACAAATAAATAAGGCTGCCTAATAAAACAGCACCGTCCGTCAAAGAAGTAAAACATTTCTCTGTAAAACGTATTGCCCTGGCCAAGTCTCGTTGTCGCAATGAGTCGCATAGTGAATCGGCTAAGCAATGGTTTATGAATATGATGTAGTTCTACTTAATCAGCAGCACACTTCAATCTCTCTTCTGCATGAAGCCTATGTGTCGGACCGGATGACGTCGTGTTTCCTCGACAGCCGAGCGGTTTGAAGCAGATGCTTAATGCTTGTGAGCCTCCACCATTGAAATTTTAACTTGTCACTTACTCTAGAACTTGACAATGCAGTATGGCTGATTTATGAAGTTTGCGAAACCGGCGTCGGAGACGTTCTACTTGGGAGAGGTTTATAGGGCTAGAAAAATAATGACAGCACATCATCACACACAATTTTCTGTAATAGAAGGACAGTGCCCAAAGAACTGTAGCTAGTTTTAAGTGTCACTCTTTGAGGCAGTTTGTGTATTGTGTTTAAACCTGCATTTTGCGGTTCTGTTTTTTCTTCCAGGATCCAATGTTGCATTCCTGTGGCTTTTTGCTTGTTTCCCAATTCCTGAAGGGGGTTACAGGCTTCTCATGTGACACAGTGTTTTGGTGAGTGTATCTTTTATTTACTGCCTGGCCAATCAAATCGAGTAACTTGGCAGAAAACTCTCTGCAGTTTCAGGATGTTTAAGGGTGTGTTCTCCTTCGAACATTCTGAAATGGCACCAATTTTTTTTGTGCTGCATCACTATACTCTGTTTAATGACTAGCTGATAACGTGGTACAAGGTACATCCTCATTGGAACAGTCATATGTTTATCTTTCGCCTTATGTTCACGCTCCCGCACATAACCATGTGCAGAAGGCGGGGTCAGGCAATGAAAGGGAGGTGGTTGATTGGTCCGGTAGATGCATAGTTCCCACTGCAGTCAGCTTAGAAGTGTATGTCAATTACTCAAACTTTAAATAGGTCACATTACTCGAAGCTTGAGGAACTCCTGAGAAGTTTTTAGAATGTTTTTATTTACCGTATTTACTCGCATAATGAACACACTTGCAAAAGGAACATACCCCCCACAACGAGCATCAATATTCAGACTTTTCTTTCCCCCTCGCGTAATGAACGCACCTCCGATTTTCGACTCTGTGAATCTCGAACTGCGTCCAACTCAGCTAGCTACCAAGCCAATTTTTTATTGCCGCCAAGCGGCCAGGCCACGTCAAGCCAAGCCAAGCATAGCAGTACACGCTCTCATGGCTGCGAGTTTGTAGTTGCAAAAGTGATCAATAGTAAAACCGAGCGGTGGACACACCTAACAAAGCTAGGGTCCGCTTCGCGGTAGACGAAACATGTCCAAGCCCAGGCTTCGACATGTTTCGCCCACCGATGCATTGATGTCAACAAACGTGGTCGTCTGTGGTCCGCTTTTGGGCAGTGAAATCGTGAAAGTGGTTAGGCCTAATATTGGTCGCGGTGCACTTCATGCTGAGTGAGCTTCCCTATTAAAAAATCTTACATGTATAAGAAATTTCTATGTCCAATAACCTGCATATGATCCAATAAGATCATATAAGAACCTTATAAGAATGTGTAAGAACAATGTAAAATTATATAAGAAGTTATAAAACACTTCAGTTTTTTTATAACTTATATAATCTTATATATTTCTTATATTGTTCTTTCAAGCTTTTTGTATGTTCTTATATGATCTTATTTGATCATACGCATTTATTAGACAAATAAATTTCTAATACATATCAGATTTTTTTTACTAGGCGGGTGCTTTTTCTTTGGCAAAAGGCACACCAACAGCACCCTAAAGAGGTTTTCAATTTATAGAACATGGTTGTTGTAGCGTGCCCACAACCAGCCGTGGGTGCGCCTCCATTGGAGACATGCCACAGTACCCTGCCGTGTCATATTGGCACCTAAAGAGACATTTTTGCAAAGTGTGTAAATTCAGAAATTTACCCCACATAATGAACACCCCCCCCCCCTCCCAAATATGTATCGATTTCGGAATAAAAAAGCGTGTTCATTATGCAAGTAAATAAGGTAAAAAAGTGAATGATGACTCAAACAAATGCAAAACTCACTTAGGAATTTGAAAAATTCACCAACCAAATCCTACAACAAGGTCCTGACGCTTCAAGAACAGCTTGAATTTTTCTTCAGGGGCGACTGTGTCTAGATATGCGACAGCAGCTTAGTTTTCTTCTACAATGATGCTCTTTTTTTTCACCTTGTTAGGTGGCTTAGTCCGTTCATGTAGGATGATGGCAATGTGCCAGTGGACCTATGATGTTTCCTGGTGTTGTTTGGATACACCATAACTATAAAAAGCCGCTGGCAGAAGTTTGTCTCAACATTTATGATGTGGGTGTTTGCGAAGTCTATTCGATGGTCATTTTTCTCACAGTGCTCTGCAACAGCGCTGCGCTCGTGGTCGAATTTGCAGACATTGTTTTTGTGTTGTCGAATTCTTTCTGGGGAGTTTTTGGTTTCGCCAATGTAGGTGGCAGGGCACTCTGTGCATAGAATTGAATATACACTGCCCTGCACTCTTTGTTTAGAAGGACAATCTTTCAGTCGTGGCATCATACGTTCAACTGTTCATACCGGTTTGTGGGACACCTGGATACTTTTGCCAGCGTACGTGACAGCGCTTCGCTAGTCCCCTTCATGTAGGGAACACAGATGCAAGTGTGTGGACTGAAATTTTTTCAAATTTCTAAGCTTTTCCTCGACCAGGCAGACCTCTGCCAAAATGTTTACGTTCGAAACTCGCACTACATGTGGTAATGGCTCTTGGTCTGCAAGAATGTTTGTTTTTAGTTTCGTATTTGTTGAGCATAATGTGGCAAATGACAAAGGCTACACCACCTCATCATGACCACAGTAAAAAGAGCTATACACTCCATAAATAGTCCTGGCATGTTCTTGCTTTGAAAAACATTTTAACACACAAGATCAATTTATTTCTTTACCCCTTGACTGGGTATCCATAACCAAAAAATATTGGGACTCTTTTTGTCCCCATTTTGTACATATTTTTTGGTACCAAACTTTTCTTGCACTGCCATCAATGCTTTAATCTCTAAAAAAAAATTATTTCCGATGTTAGGGGACAGATGGTGCTCCCTCCCGTGCGATAAAAAGAGTGAGCGTGTAAAGATGCGCTCTCCAAGACCAACTGAAGAGTGGTGCATCTATGGGGGCGCCCCCCAAGCTGCTGTTAAAATTGCCATGCTTCTAAATATTTTATCAAGAGTAATACATAAATCCTTGTCTAATGTGAAGTCAACATCTACATTGAATTCAAGTAATGACATAATGACAACATGTCTGTGCCCACAAGCTGCATGCACGTGAACGAATGTCGCCATCTGAATGGATGAATGATCGTCTTGGCAGCCCTGGACAAAGGGGAGAAGAGTGTCAATACTTAAGCGTAGCTTTCTAGGGGCTATTATCATTTTAAATATGCAATTCTCATTTGCTCTTTCAGCTCGCACCTTCATGGAGTACGGCCATGTGGAGAAGCAAGTCAAGGCCAGCCTCTTATGATTTCTGTCCCGGGGACACTATGCTCTTTCAGGTAAGCTGCTCGTTCTCTTAAGAAACAGAAGTAGACGCTTTTTTTGAAGACAAGAATGACAATAATAATCCCTGGAGATGGGGAACAATGGGGACAAAGGAGATTTGTGTTTGTCCTTTGTACCCCTTTTCCAGGGATTATTATTGTATTCATACTTATTGCATTATTGTGGAGTTCACATTTTGACAACCTATGGTTGTCAAATTCCACAACACAACATGTGTTGGTGGAAGTTAAAGCTATTGCACATTCAAACATTTTGTGAAATACAATAGAACCCTGCTGGTGCGTTTTTAGGCGGTCACAAAAAGGATCATGACATGAGAGAAAATGTAACAACTGATAATGCCCTTGGGATAGCTATAGATGTTTCAGGAAGCTATATTCTCTGCGTATTTCACCTTAGCTTTCATGGCTGTAAAAAAATTGCCTTATTTTATAGGTTGACAATTTTCTCAACACTTTTTGAAATTCTGGCTGAACTGTTTTCAAACAAGCCTACATTTGCCCACAGCAGCTATGGGCACTGCGTGCGCAGAAACCAGATTCGTGTGAGCAGACATGTCTGTGCATGCGCTGTGCCGACAGCCGCGCCACCTCAGTGGTGCGACGTCAGAGCCACATGTTTGTCTATAGTTGCAGTTAAGAAATAGTGAAATATAAGTATGCAAAAGTTCTGAGCCCATCGAGCTAAACCATAGCTCCCTCACACAAATCACTGCACCCTGCTTGCGAGATCAAAGCAGTGGAGCTTGATGCAATCAGCACTGCTTAAACATGGAGGCATGGAGGAGTAAAAAAAATGGGGTGTCGTGAGAGCCCCATTACGCTCTTCCGGTGTCTACAGGACCAAGCAAGAAACACAATGCAGAAAGGCAAGGAGGTGAAATAAAGGGAGTAAAGCAAAAGGAACAGAGTAGCCGTGTGTCCCTAGTAGTCACCAGCCACCTTGAGTGGCAGTTTTTCGGGCATAAGAACCGGGAAGGCAGTGTGGGAAGCCTGTAGTTCAAACACATAAATACTTATGGACGTTCGACAGGACCGGTGTTAGGGAACATAACAGCCGAGAAAGCATATGAGCGAGGTTCTTCTGTGCATGTTATCGAATGTGCTACAAGAATGTGTGCTGGTTATATGCCCATTTAAATTAGAATATTTTTCTTTCAGCTCGCACCTTACAGACATGTCAGGAAACAAGGAAAGGCCATTTTTTCATTCATCGTTTACGTTTGGGCGATTAACTCAGTCTTTTGAAAAAAAAACACTTGTCATTTTAATGACATTGTGATAAATAAATTATGGTTATTTAAATTGTTCTTCAATCTTTGTTTTCTTCCCATATTGCAAGCAAACACTATGTGTATCAGGCCCTGAAATCCCACCAGCACGTAAAGGGAACTGCCGAAGCCAATGGTAAGGTCATGGATGCTATTCTTATCACAGTTTTTCGGCTGGCCAGCTGAAAGTCGACGAAACATTGACTGTGGCGAAATGGCACGAAGGTTGATCAAATGACGTCTAAACGACAATTACCATCCACGGCCGCCAGCCATGGATGGCAATCGTCGTTTAGACGTCATTCGATCAACCTTCGTAGCTTTTTCGCCACCGTCAACTTTTCGCCATTCTATAGGTCATCGCCAGTGTATTGCTATCCTGGTGCCATACTAATGTCGATTGGCAATTGGAAGCAATCAAAGGGCTATGAAATTTATAGTCCCTTTATCTCCTCCAATAGCCGATTGATAGTAGAAAGGCACCAGGATATCGATACAGTGGCGATGTTCTATTAAATGGCGAAAAGTTGACGGTGGCGAAAAAGCTACAAAGGTCAACCGGATCACGTCTAAACGACGATTACCATCCATAGCCAGTTGATCAACACCAATTGCCATTTGGCAATAATACATACTTCAAGTGGCGATAACCATTTTTATAGGGGTAGCGCTTCCGCGCTAGCGGACGTAAGTGTCCACCAGAAGCTTAAAACCTGGTTATTGGCGTAGTCTCCTGTAATGAAACGCAAATGTTGGAACCAGTTTTTACTGACTGTTTAGATTTCTTACACTAGACTAATATACGTATGTAATATTAATCCCCGTATTTACGAGTTATAACCGAGTTACACGCCTTATCGCTTTGACAAAAAAAAAACAGTCAATAAGTTTTGATCCAACTGTTAGACATATTTGATAAAAATTTAATTGCTCACCAAATCAAAACTCGGAGATTGATAGTAAAAAAACAAATAGCAAGAACGGTCCTCAAAATGGGTTGTTAAAGCATTTTTCGGTTTTTATTCTCAAAATGAATTTAAAAAAAAAATTATAGCAAGAACAACGCCAGTAGAAGACAGACAAACACTGCGCTGATCATGCACCGACTCCGCCAACTGCACGCCTTTTCCCACCTTACAAACAAATCAAGCTTATTTTCCGCGCTAACTGTTTCGCAGTTAAAGGCTGATGAGTATTACGCAAGCAGACGTCCAGAAAGTAAATGTTCCAGAGACGCACCACCAAACTTCGTTCCCATGTCACAACTCGCTAAAATTGTGTGCGGGACACGCGGCCGGAGGATGTCAATCCCGTACATCAACCCAAGTTTTGGTAGAACGAGCGGAAAGGAACTGGCGAGGAGGGACAATAAGCGACAGCCCGGCCGCGTCCGTCTGTACGCGATCGGACGGCCAAGCTGTCCAACTGCCCGTTCGGGCCGAGTTCTCCTAATGCGGACCATAATTGCCTCACTCGCTCATTAGCCGCGCGGGAGCACAAACAGCGCAGCGGTCGCCTGTGCGAGGCGCTGACTGATTGTCGCGGTCGTTCTATCGCGCTGTGCTACCTGGGCAATCCTCGCCGTGATCATTAGGCCTTTCTTCTCTCTCTCTCTGGCACCGCTTATGTTTTTCTGTCTTGTGTTGTTTTGTCTTCGCAGAAAAAGGGAAACGATGCAGGGCAACGACGCCTCGTGCGAAATTTCTGTCCACGAGCCGGTGTGACATAGTAGACCCTTTCACCTCTAGATGAAAACAAATCAGACAGTAAAAGGAGCTACCAGGTGCGCCCAGTATGTGGTTTACTTCGACCTGGATGGCGACGATCTGGAAATAGATAGTGTGTAAGGTTCTGCATTGAAATGAATATAATATTTCAATGCATCGTGAGTTTAACCTTCTTTTTTGGAGAATGGCTTCCTTGTTACACTCTGTAGATGATAAATTTGGTAGATGTAAATAAGTCATGCTCAAATGGCTGCTGTCGCTACTTTGATTCTAGAGGAATTTCGTTATAATTTCCTCGAGAGCCAGAAAATTTTGTTTCGTCTTGTAAGAAAGCAAGCGAAGGTAACAAGTGAAAAAACGGCGCTTGACAGCGCGGCGGGAACCGCGCATCTGCATCTCAAAACCCGTCCATTACAATTCATATTGCCGCGCACGCAGATGGCCAAGTAGGCAGCGCGACCGTGGCCTAACGGTTAGCGCGCTCTCCTTCCCCGCAGAAAGCCAGGTTTCGATTCCTGGCCGCGGGTACGTATTTTTGGTGACTCTGATGTGATGTTCTGGTAAATTCGAGAACCGTGTTGCTAATTCGAGGTTAGAATGTTCTACACGCCGAAACTTTTACGCTAATTGTTCCAGAAGCCCACGCGTGTACAAAAGGCGCTCCGCGTGGCACGCCGGAGTCAGTTTTCGCCCCAGCGTTCGACTCGCTGTCATCGCCGACTTCGCTCGCCGCGACGCTCTGCTTTCTCCTGTTGCCTTTTAGGGGCGAAGCTTCTTCGGGGCTAGCCATGTCCGTCCGTCCGTCCGGCGTCCGGTGCTCGTGCTTGTGCTCGTGAGCTCACGTGCTCACGTGCTTGTGTAGGAAAACATAATGAAAAAGAAATGATCAAAAAAGGTGAAACCTGTGCGGGGACACCCCAATGGATTTCTAGTCCATCGCCTTAACCACACGGCCACGACTGCGCAACGAGTAGGGGGCTCTGAGATGTGGTAGTAACTCAAGAGCTGGGGATGTCATGAACGAAACGTTGCATGTAGCTGCTCAACGTCTATACAGGAGAGGCACTGCGGTCAAATGCGTATATAATAGCGTTAAACTTTGCATGCATTGACTCAACGTTTATAGACGAGAGGGCGCTGCGGTCAAATGCTCAAATGCGTTTATAACCACGTTCAATACCACACATTCTCTTTCTGACATGGATGAAAACGAACGAAAGGTTCGGCATGCTGCGGCTCAGCGTCTACGCAGAGAAGCACCACCAGAGCTTCGCCCCATTCAACATCATTCACCACGTGGAGATGCGGTCAATTGTTTTTATTTTGGGGCACAAGTTCGCCCCATTAAACAGTTTAGTTTCGTCAGTTATTATCGCCCCATCAATTGTCATTCGTGACAATATATAGTAAGCATGAGACGTAGGAACAATAAAAACGCGGACAGAACAACGAATTCTCTGAAGACCTTGTTGTTCTGTCCGTTTGTTTTATTGTTTCCTACGTCTCGGGATTTCTATGGATGTCATTCAGCAGCTCACCTGCGTTTTTTACCTTTCTTTATCAGTACAATTCAGTTTAGCCCAGTCCAGTTCAGTACAAACAACGACTGTTCAAACAAAAGACGGCTGCATGCAGCCAAAAAAATTAAAATGCATTAAAAAACAACCAACTCCACCACACAGTAATTATACACGACCACGCGCAAGTGCATGCTGCTTCAGATGAAAACGGGCATAGCTGGGAACAGACCCATTCACAAACTTAGTGCCATCTTGTGTCTCAAATAGAAGCCTTAGTTTGTGTATGCTAATGGCAGTTAAAGTCTAGTACCTATTAGTCAATGGCAGACGTATGGAAGTTACGATGTTCTTCGTGGTACAGTTATTTACCTTTTTGTTTCAGTCTCCACGTTGTCTTGAAAATACCACTGTTCGAGGTGAATATTTTATGTAAAACTTTTCATATATTTCTTTACAGTTTATCGTCATGGGCTGTCTGGGGCGTGCCGAAGCTGAGCATTCTTACAATGTATATGACACCCTCAAAAGCCTAGCGCGTAGAAGCTGGTAAAGCTCACCACGGTGACATCGAACGCGATGCCAGTTCCCACCTTCTTCTTCCCTCTTGAGTCCTTATGGCTGGCTCGAAAAGGGAGGTAGGTAAGTATGCCCCTCCTTCCTCCTCCTCCCCCTGGCGGGGGCACATGCTTTAGCGAAGCTAGCTTTAGCTTTAGTGCTTGGGACTCATGAAGGAGGGGCCCTCCTCCCCTCCTTCTCCTCTTCCCCCTCTCCTCCTCCCCTCCCATGCTCAGCATCGTTGCTCGTCTTCATATTCTTACTTTAGAAGTCAACAAAGGCCCCCATTAGCATGTACAAATTATATACATTTTGATTATTATAGTTACAGATGTGGCCCGGCTAAATTTCGGAAACGGTCTATTGGATCCAGGATCCCTGGTTCCATAGTGCGATCCTTCGGTCCCGGTGCTTTCAGGTGCTGAGTATTAACACTTTCGGCCATCCTCCCCCCCCCCCCCCTTTTCCTGTATGGTAAAACGAAAGATAAGAAGTGCAAAAAAATAACCAGGGCAAGGAAGAAGGGCAAAAATAATAATAAAAAAAAACTAACCATCCGCTGTCTGAATTTCCCAAGCATCATGGAGAATGCCGGGAAAGTGGGTACACGCGTAACACGCTTTCGCCTTCCCTGCATAAATAATTAGAAGCAAACAACCAAAACAAAGCTTTGACAAACGCGCGTGCGAGATGCCAGTTGTTTTAGGCATTTTCTTTGGACCAGTTACTGCTGCAGGCGCCAGCACTTGCAGCGCTTAAGACTAAACTTGCGGCATGATTTTTGGCGCTTCAGTAATTTAGCAAAAGGTCTATTCCCGACGTTTCCAGGCCAGCTCGTCCACTTGAGTACGGGTGACTGTTTTTGTCCTTGTCACCGTATTCCAAAGTGCACGGTGCCGTCTTTTTGATGTTCCTGTTTTTTTTTTTGTTATTTTTTTAATTTATTGGTGTGATTTTGCATTTTAAATTTCAGGGAGTCTAACTCCTGACTGCCCAAGCTTCCACGGTCTGTGAGTCTGGAAACCGACCTGCAGCGGAACATACGCCTGTCACATTGTCACGGTTCGGCCGGAGACGTTGCGAATGCGACAGAGGCGACGCCGAAAGAGAATGATTTACAACCCATTATATTTACAAAAGGAAGACGAAGATATAACGGAAAGCAAGAAAGTATGCACACAGAAAAAGGGGAAATAATACACACACACTTAAACACATCTACAGTTCCAAGAAATGAAGCTGTTCGGAACCGGCCTTACAGTTTGAGTTCGTTGCGTCGACGAACCGAAGCGACTTGCCCAAGGCAGCGAAGGCTCTTGTCTCCTAGGCGTCTGAAGGGGAGTGTGGAACTCTCGCCGCGACAGCTTGTGCACAGCAAGGGTCGGGCGCGTCCTGGAGCGTAGCCATGGACCCCATCCGCCGCTTCCTCCCGGTCTCAGTCTTCGATTACCCCTGCGTCGCCATCCTGTTTCTTTTTCTTCCTCTTCTCACATCGTTGCCTCACCTGGATTCATCTTCTTCCGTCTGGCCCCTTCAGTTCTATTTTATGTCATTTCTTAGAATCATGACATTACCCCCCGCAAACGAGAATTTTATAACATGAACTTCTTTCTTGAGGTCTTCATCGACAGAAGGTGCTGTCTTGCGGTCGTTGACCACCAAGCACAATGGCTATCCTCCACAGCTACACTTTCACAACACAAGTTCCTTGAAGAGTTTTCCACCCACAAATCATTGCGTCTAATCACAATCGTTAGGGAAACACACCATGAAAAAATGAAAGCACAATCACTGAGCGCTACGATTATCTCCAAACTGAATAATTCCGCACAGAACAAGTATCGCCGAACGAATGCGCACCTTTCCGAAAATCAAAGACTACCACGCGCTGAAAATACCACAAAGCAATCGCCTTCCAATGTTCAACCTCCTTTCCTACTGCGCTTTTGTGGAAAATGCTACGAATACAAAAACAGCCGTCTTCGTGACGAAAGCTATACAAAATCGCCAAACGCAATCAAGAGATGCAAAAACAGCTATATACTTAGAAATATCAGCGTTGACATTTGCAAATAAGAAAAAGATCCAGTCTAACTGTTTCAGCCAGGAAGGCAATCAAATCATAGTGCTCAGCTACCCTCCCAGTCTTGGCCTTTTGGCCGTCCAGTCCACCAGAACGCTCGATAGCACCCCGGGGTAACAGTATAATTTAGCGCGGTCAATCGCGATAGGGTAGATCGCAATTCCAACGTCAGCAGAGCGCGCGCTTGGCCTCTTGTTTGACATTTTAATTTTGTGGCGGACACTGTGACCCTTCACTTGCGCACCAAATCGTTGCCTTTTGAGCTTGCCGTTGCACTGCCCTAGCAGCTTCTTTTGTGCGCTCAACCGGCGTCTCCACTGAGTACTCCGGTGAACCACACGTGCCAGATGTGTTCTCCTCTTTACTTTCTGACCAGCAGAAGTAGCTCTCCGTACCTTAGCACTCCCTGTGCTTTGCTGGGCCTTCTTCAGTACGACCATGGGCCGCATCATCACCTCAGCATCTTCTCCGCTTGCGAGGGCTGAAGCTTCAGCTTCCGCATCAGCTCTTAAATGGAGCTCCGAATCTCCGGAGAACCCTCCCTTATTTCTCATCTTGTCGTTTTTTGTGACAAGCGGACAAGCCCCGTCGGAATTTCCTGTAAGCTCCGAAGCCTTCCTCTTTTGTGGACCTTCTCTCTGCAGTGAGACTTCATCCTTCCACATCTCTGCACCATTTTGTGCATCCTCTGCAGCTTCCAGCAGCGCTATCATTTCCTCCAGGTGGTTGCATTCCGTCTTTATGCGTGCCATTTCCGTGGCGCTCTCTTCTCTCCACTGTTGTTCCTTTCCCGAGACAAAACGTCCCTGCTCGCCTTCTTTCCGTACCAACTCTTGCCACTTTTGCTCTTCTCTCAGGTCAGCCTTTTCTGCCTCGAGCAACCCGTTCAACCACTCTTTCAGTGCAATCCCTTCTAGTCCTACAGCGTTTCCAATCTCTTGAACCTTACACAAATCCATCCTATCAATTTGCACTTCGAGCGTTATTTTTAAGGAACTTCCATGGCCAAGAAATAATGAGACTGGGTCCTCACTACCGGCACATGTTTCGCCTAGTGATGACTCGCTCTAAATTACACTTATGTGTATCGGCATATCTCTATCAACATTCGCGCATCTCGGACTTCGTAATATCAGGATGTTAGAAGTATCCAGGCAGGCTCGCCATTGTCATAACAGTTGGTCGGAATCTTGCTGGGAGAGCCAGCTGCTCTATACTCCTACCGGTGGAAAATATACAGCTCCGAAAGAGCAGGTTGTTTTTGATCACCATTTCATACTTCGTACGACACTTGTGTTTCTTTACCACCTTTCCGACCTTGTCGAAACATTTCCTCAAGGACGCATCGTTCCTTTGCTCTGTCGAAAGCTTCTCGACTGTCGTTTCGAGAATCGGAACCTGTGGCACAATCAGTGGAGGTTCCGCTTTGTTCCCGCTCTTATTCTTCCTCGACTCTCCCAGTCCCGCGGTACTTGAAGGCGGAATTGTCAATCCCAAGTCCGTGTTTTCCTGGTCCTCCGGAGAAGCTTCCTCGTGGTGCTTCCTCTCTGGTACCTCGTCTCTCTTGTCCAGCTGGTGACCAACATCCTGGACAGTAGGTGTCTTCATCTCGCCGCTCCGCTGTTGATCACATTCCCAATATGGGTTCGGATCGTTGGGATCTCTCACTTGCGGAACGTTGCCGAGCACTAAGTCGTATAGGGGTACCTTCTGTAGATGAAGACCTCAAGAAAGAAGTTCATGTTATGAAATTCTCGTTTGCGGGGGGTAATGTCATGATTCTAAGAAATGACATAAAATACAACTGAAGGGGCAAGACGGAAGAAGATGAAGCCAGGTGAGGCAACGATGTGAGAAGAGGAAAAAAAAGAAACAGGATGGCGACGCAGGGGTAATCGAAGACTGAGACCGGGAGGAAGCGGCGGATGGGGTCCATGGCTACGCTCCAGGACGCGCCCGACCCTTGCTGTGCACAAGCTGTCGCGGCGAGAGTTCCACACTCCCCTTCAGACGCCTAGGAGACAAGAGCCTTCGCTGCCTTGGGCAAGTCGCTTCGGTTCGTCGACGCAACGAACTCAAACTGTAAGGCCGGTTCCGAACAGCTTCATTTCTTGGAACTGTAGATGTGTTTAAGTGTGTGTGTATTATTTCCCCTTTTTCTGTGTGCATACTTTCTTGCTTTCCGTTATATCTTCGTCTTCCTTTTGTAAATATAATGGGTTGTAAATCATTCTCTTTCGGCGTCGCCTCTGTCGCATTCGCAACGTCTCCGGCCGAACCGTGACACACATCCACCCCCGTTGCTGTAGTGCCGCCAGGATAAAGACCGGCGACAGCATGATACCCTTGTGACATAATGAGGCGAAAATCGAGGGCCCACTCGTTTGACAGCGGCAAACACACCAGACGGAGAAACATACCAGGCATTGTAGTAATAAACATTCGGACAGTGGGATAGCCTCCTTTTACACAATGTCAATTTTGCATTTCACAACATTGCGAAGATGAGGCGAAAGCCGGCGCGAACACTTTCTGGTAGTTGCGATGTAGATGTTTCAAATCAATGGTCAATTAAATTGTTGCTGCAAAAATCGCAGTCTTTCTGAAAAAGGAGAACGGAAAAAAAATGAAAGCCGTTTACAACTCCCTGTAACGCCGAATTGGAGCGCAGCTCTTGAGGAGGAGGAGTAGGGAAGGGTACTCAGGGGAAGGGTATACCCCTCCTTCTCCTCCTCCCCTCATCCTTCAATCTCCACCGGGGGGGGGGTGGTCACGTGAGCTCGGAGGGGGGGGGGGGGGTCACGTGACCTCGGGGGGGGGGGGGGCGTGACCTCGGGGGGGGGGGGGGTCACGTGACCTCGAAGGGGGAGTTCACGTGACCTCGGGGGGGGGGGGGGGGGCTCGCGCGGTGCATGTCCCAACATGCACCGTGCGGTTACACCGACGGCGACGGCGACGCCGCTCAAGCCGGAAACGGGCCCCTAAGAGCTGCGCTCTAAAAAACTTAATTTTTTAATAGTGAAGTACGTAAGATACACTTTCGTCCGATGCATTCGATTTATATCAGAATATTTTATATCAATCCCGATAGCTAAAAAATTACTCTTCATTACCATTATATTATGCATTCTGAAAAACGGCAGATTGGTTTGTCAATTGGTTTGATCAGTGATACTAATGGGAAAGAAATAATTACTGTAATCGGGAATTTAAAAGTACAACTTATTTAAAAAAAAAAAAAACATTGATGTAATTTACGACCTATTAGGACCAAAGCATCGTGAATTCTTATTGCTTACCCATTAAAAATCCTATATAAATGCATTCAGGAATTCCTACAGGAAAGAGTTTCAAGTATGCATTTTTGTGGGAAGTTGTAGATTCAGTCATTTCCTGTAAACATTTCTTCCTGACGTCTGAATGCAAGGAACCTTCTGTTTCTTTTTTATACAAGAAGTCTTACAGGGAAGTATATCCTACACACTTGAATACAGAAGTCCGAAACAGATAGCTGAATTCTAACGGGAAGTCAAACAGGTGATGAAAGGGAGTTCCTATAAGAGCCCTTAAAAACAAACTTCTTTTCTCTACAAAACTGCTCTACTATATTTTCACTTTTATCTATATAATGCTCCAATTCGCTTCGTTTTGAGTGTGCTCTCGACACTACAAAAAATTAACCATAGAATGTGTTAGCATTGTATGGTTAATAGAATGTGTTAATAGAATGTGTGGTTAACCATAGAATGTGTTATCATTCTATGTTTTTTTTTAGCACAGTGTTAATGCCATAGAATGGCATTAACACAGCTACGCTGGGGCGTAGCTCAGTGTTAATGCCTCCGCTACGTACGCGGCTGACCCAGGTTCTAATCCCACGGGCGGCGGGACATGTTTTTCAAGCATTTGGCAACATGGACGAGGGATGCCCTACATCGCCGACTATCAACACCGACAGCTACTACTACAACTGCAATATCAACAACGTACGTCACTTCCACTGGTGGAGAGAGCCCATATTAGCTATCGCTGTAAAACATGTCCAGTGTGATCATACAGTCCTTACTCATAGAGTCGTAAGGAGGTGGGGACATAATTTACTGGCTCTGGTATGCGGGCGCGACCCCTGCATAACTATACGGGGTCCTGTATGTGTGTATGGATTCTATATACCTCTATAGGATTCTGTATGTGGGTATGGATCATGTATGCCTTCACAGGATCCTGCATTCAATACCAGCACACAATTTATACAGGATCCCATAGTAGAAATAAATACAGGATTTTTTACTAGGGTAGTTATCAAGCTTTACTTTTTACTTTATTTTTCGTTTTGATTTCATCGCAAAATAACATAACTCATATAGATTTTTTTCCATTTTTGTGTAATGATTTTGTCGCACTAGGACGTTACTCATGTAAAAACGACCGTGTGAGACGCGTAGAAATCGAGTTCAACGCTTCTATCTGCTGAAAAAACAATTGTTTCTTCTGTCCGTGCACAGCGTTTATAAATCCATTTTTCAGTGATTAATATTTTTATATTTAATTAAAAAAAAACGCATAAAGACTAGATAATAAACAAACGCAAATGCAAAACATATTTTTAGGATGATTTAGGCGATAAAGATTTGGTTCGTATCATGAAAGTAAAGCTACGTTTCATTCATAATTTAAATCACGATTTTATTATGCTAAACTTTCTTCTTCGTTCTGCTTAGAGATGACGTCGTGAAGGAAAAATAAATTATCTCCAAGGCATAAAATGTCCACCACCACATCGTACCGCCTCGAGCAACATCCCTCTTGGTACGGAATGTTCTGCTCATCGTTCTAACTGAAGTAGGTCGAAATACAGTTCCACTATCCGATCCGCAAGCACAACGCCCCCGGAGCCGTGGGGCGTCCACGGCATGATTCAGTATACACATGCGTAGATAAGCTCCTAAAGAAAGTACTGGACAACCTATTCCACATCAGAACCTTTCCTCACAAAGTGTTCTCTTTTCTTCTTGGGCGTATCCCAAAACCGTGGCACTTTCGAACCGGAGCAGTCGATTAGAAAACGCTTTTCCCGGCATGGATTAGGGGAAGGGGCACGCGGATTAGGGTCCCGAACTGGGCTCGCGAGAGCCCCGGTCGAGCGCGGACGATGCTCCACTGGACTAAGCTTGGTACGGGCTTAGGTGTGCGATCGCGCGTTCAGTGTTGTCCGGGGATCGGCGGTGCCGTGTTGTCCGCCTTCCCCTATTCTCCTACGCGACTTCATCTTCACTAGAGTGCCAACAACTACTAGATTAAAAGGCCTGAGTGCTGTGTTTTATACGTCATCATCCGTAGGCCGGTGTGGAATACAGATTGAACGCGACTGCTGGATCAGCGTCCGGCTGCGACTCTTGCTTCAACTAATACAATACGAGAGCCTGCTTAACGCTTATCCAGCGCTCGTCTCTAGTCTGTGTCACGCAGTGGCTCCCGGGGACGTAAGAGATCCAGCACCAAACCCTCGTCATTGAGGATGTGTTGACTGTTTTCTCTCCTCCTTCTACACGGCACCTCTCAGACTGTTCGAAATCCC
Source organism: Ixodes persulcatus (assembly GCA_013358835.2). NCBI lineage: Eukaryota > Metazoa > Arthropoda > Arachnida > Ixodida > Ixodidae > Ixodes > Ixodes persulcatus. The sequence continues at coordinate 305,355 of JABSTQ010009916.1, forward strand.
GATGCAGCTTTTGATTGCGTGGGGCGCCAGAGTGGCTTCCATGCCAAGGATATTGGTTGTTAGCGCGTCGTGAGCATAGACATGAACTTGACCGCGCGTACTCTATTACGTCCGGTGAAATGAGTCAGAAGGCCGGGACCCCTGCTAGCACAAACGGACTGCGCTTTCTAACGATCATAAAATAAAAAGCCCGGGACAATTGCACAAGTACGAACAACTTTCGATATAATCAAGTAAGCGAGTGAGCTGAAATATAAAAGGTTCAGGTATGATCTTCGCTTCTCAGTGCTATGTTTATGGGGCAGTCCCTATGTCGGAGCAGATGTAGTATAGGATAAATTAGTACTTCCAAGATGATGCGCAACGTATGCCCTCTGCATGACGGCTCTATCGAGAGAAAAAAACAAACACAGTAAGTTATACTGGCCAGCTGGTCTGCCGATCAAACTTTTCCACTGGGAATTAAACTTGTCAGGCGGGTCTAGCTGTCCACCAGACTGGTCTGCCTGGAGGCAAAATGGTTTAACTGGTATTCAGACTGGTTTAACTTAGAAAATGTTCTCGCTGGCCAGACTGGCTCAACTAACGCACAGGTATCGGTGGTCAGGCTGCAGCAACTAACTGGTCTCGATTGTCAAATTGGTTTAAATGATAATCGGGCTGGGAGCCAACACGGAGAGCTTGGGTTCCAGATACATTTTTATGATAAAAAATAATAATATTTGTACTATATTTTCGCAGTGCCAGTAAAAACATCGTGCATCCTATGAATGCTGGGAGCGCGTAATTTTAACGCAGAGAACTAAAATATTAAGGTAGGCTAGTTGGTATAACATATTGAATTAAAAAGCGCAAAGGACAGACACGGACATGAAGTAGACTGGACAGCGCTATACTCCCAACTTGGGTTTTAATAGAAAAATAAGGAAGAGCAGAAAGAAGCGGTAGAAATTATACGGAATACAAAAGAAGACGAAAATGAAAGAAATAAAATAAAGAAGTAGGAGAATGATAGCAATTGTAGATATAAATGAATGTAAAAATAAAAGTAAAAATTAAACAGAAATTAATATTAAATACATTAAACCAACTTTTCACATTATTTCAGCATGACTTTGAAGGATGAAGTTTGAGAGGATCATACACTTGACTAGAAACCTGAAACCTCATGCAGGATGGTGGAGGTATAATAGCTTTTGTGTGACAAGGACACAGAAGGTGCACTGATTTAGACGTCACCACAAGCCTTGATTGTCTGCGCTCCGGAAAGTTCTCTTGACCTTTTACAACGGTACTCTCCGAGGACTTCCGTTTTTTTTTTGAAGATCACTGTGCAGTGGCAGTCACGGACGTGTATTGCGAGATGTCCCCCCGGTGGGGAGTTGAGAGACGTTGCATGTTATCGCAGTCTGGTATTCACACACCGGCCAGATTGTCCCACATTAACTTTCCCGCAGGTGAATGGTATTTTGTATACTATACCGTTGCGGCATAGTATATATTTATTCTTGTGCTTCACTTCGCAATCATCTTGATGGTTTTGAGGTGCATTGATCTTGGGGTAAGTCTCTTCATTTTGTCCGGTGCCAAAACTACAAGTGGAATGCCGTATCTGGATGCAACTTTTTTATGTTATGTGATAGCCGGTGTATATATGGCACAACTGCTGGAGGTCTGTTCTTCTTGCTTCTTTTTTTAACTTATCATATTTTTGACGGCCTCAGATAAGGTGGTATGAGGATACCCAGACACCATGACTTGGAAAGGCAACGTCCACTGCTCCTTGGAAGAGCAGTAGGGGTCGTCTGGGGCATAACAGAGCTGCAGGGTAGACTCACTGTGTCCTCGTGACGAACTTTCGACAGGAGGTGGAGCACATGACGAAATGAGCCGCTGTAGGCCAAGTCGAGGAACATCGAAAAACCGCCGATATCGCCGCGATCCCCGATGAGCCTTGGCCATCTCAGCCGTACAGAATACGACCACCGCAGCTCGACGTTAACCCCAAGCTTACTGCCGCGGAACGCCGATAACACAGATACCTTCTCGCCGAATTCAGGGACTGTTTTCTGACGACGTCGAAAGTGCAAAAAACAACAGTTGCGAAACATCGCATCGTTAACAACGACGATGCGCTTCCTATGCATCGGCCTCCGTACCGGGTCTACCCAAAGAGAAGAGATTCCATTCATGAACAAGTGTAGGAATTCGTCAAAGACATCATCCAGCCTTCAAGCAGCCCTTGGCCTCTTCAGTCGTTCTGGTAAAAAAGGACGGAACGCTTCGATTCTGCGTAGACTACCCGCGGCTCAACGTGGTGACAAATAAAGGCGTGTATCTGCACCGCCTCATCGACGACACTGTACACCGTGTACGTTACTCGCGATAATTCTCGTCGATGGACCTGAAGAGCGGCTACTGGCGATTGAAATCGAGAAACGGAACCTGAGAAAAGACTGCCGCCGTCACAACCTATGAATTGTACGAGTTCAAGGTGATGCCCTTCAAACTGTGTACAACGCTTGCAAACTTTCCAGCGTGTCATGTACACCGTACTGCTAGGCCTCAAATGGCAGAGCTGTCTTGTTTACCTCGACCACGTCGTGGTATTCTCGGCCAACTTCGACGAGCACTTGTGACGCCTTCGGGCCGTTCTTCAAGCAATCAGGACAGCCTGATTCACCCTTAAGCCGATGAAGTGCCGGTTAGCCTACGGCGAACTAAAGCTCTTAGGCCACGTTGTGAGCAACGAAGATGTTCGTCCTGACCCTGAGAAGACTCGCGCCGTAGGGCATTTCCGCCGAGGACCGACAAGAGTTCACATTGACGCCAGCAATACAGGACTCGGCGCAGTACTGGTTCAACAAGAGGGAACAGGGCGCGTGATCGCCTACGCTAGTCGGACGTTGTCAAAAGTGGAACGAAATTACTCGACGATTGAGAAGAAATGTCTTGCCGTTGTCTTGGCCATCATGAAATTCTGCACGTACTTATGCGGGATCCCTTTTGGAGTGGTAACCGACCACCACTCGCTAATGCTGGTTAGTAAGCCTGAAGGACTCATCGGCACGCCTCGCTCAAAAGAGCCTACTACTCCAGGAGTACGACTTGACCATGGTCTACAAGGCAGAGCGAAAGCACAGCGACGCCAACTGTTTGTCAAGAGCCCCTGTCGTGTCAGCAACGGGCTGCGCAAAAGACAATGACGACAACGATGATCGCTTTCTTGGTGCAGTGAGCGTTAACGGCATGGCAGCGCTCCAACGGGATGATCCTGACCTGCGCGCACTGATCATGTACTTCGAGGGACGAGGGGTACGATTCCCCGAGCCTTCTCACGCGCAGTGCCAACCTTCGCCGTCCGGCAAGGTATTCTCTACAAAGAGAACTTCGTGAAAAGAAACTCGACGTGGCTCCTGGCATTTACTACTATTCTTCGGAAAGAGATCTTCTAAGCCTGCCACGACGATCCGACATCTTTTCACCTTGGTTACAGCAGGACTCTCGCAAGGACTCGAGAGAAGTACTTTTGGTACAAGCTAGCGAAGTATGTCCACTCTACACACGATTGTGCCTCGAGTGTCAGCGACGGAAGAAACCGCCGACGAAGCCGACAAGCCTCCTGCAGCCGATAGCGCCCCGACCGCACCGTTCCAGCAGATTGAAATGGATCTACGTGGGCCCTTCCCGCTGTCGACGAAGGGGACCCCTCGGATAGTTGTGGCACCTGAGTATCTCGCCCCGTAAGAGGAGACAAAAACACTCGCATCGGGAGCCGCTGTTGAAGTAGCCAAGTTCCTCGTCGAGTCTATCGTCCTCCGAAACAGCGCTCCCCAAGTTCTGATTACGGACCGATGGTCATTGCTCATGGCGCAAGTAACTCAAGATATACTCCGCCTGTGCCACACCAACCACTGTCGAACCACTACATACTACCCGCAGACCAACTGGCTGTCGGAGCGATTAAACAAGACCGACGCAGACATGATCTCGATGTACGTGGACGTAAAATAGAAGTTGTGGAATGAGGTGTTGCCCTATGTCACGTTTGAGAACAACAGGGTGGTTCAAGCGATCACTTGGATTACACATTTTCAGTCGGCGCAAGGCAGAAAGGTGACGACGATGCTCGTCGCCATGCTGTCCGACGACCCGACGAACGACGGCGCCGACGGCGCCCAAGGTCAGCCAAAGGCAGAAGATGTACGCCAGCTAGCATGTCTTCAGATAAAGGACCAACAACGTGCCGACACAGGCCCGTACGACCTTTGTCGTCGCGACGTGTAGTTTCAGTCCGGAGACAGGGTGTGTGCTCGGACGCGCATTCGCTGCCGCGGCCTCAGTGAGAAACTATTAAAACCCTGCTTCGGACCATACAAGTTCTTTCGCCGTCTTGGGGGCTTGGGCTACGATGTACTCCCTGACGGAACCCGACCATCAGGACGCCGCCCGCCACGACCCGAAATGGTCCACGTAGTTCGACTCAAACCATTCCGCGCGCTGGGAGTGCGACGCTGCATGTTTATTTCGTGTAACCGTTTTTTTTTTTTGTTTATTACCCATTTTTGTTTTACTTTCGCGTTGCATCGGAAAGATGTGCTTTTAAAGGGGGGGGGGGGGGGGAATGTTGCGCGATAGGCCGAGCAAACAGCACTCGGTAATGGACTTCTAGAAGATTCATGTTGATACTTAATGTGGCTGTAAATTTGATGATTTCGTCCTACTTTCTTGCTTTGAAAAGTACCTGATCATTCTCACGCCGTACGCTCAACGCTCTAACCTTCTGGGACGAATTTTCGAAATACCGATGCGCACTAGATAAGGAGCTCCGCGGGACCCTTGCGAGCCAGTCTCGCACTCGCTTCGCGTTAACGCCGCCAAGTTGACGCCCGCCTCTCTGCTATCTCCTACGCTCGTAACTACTCAGAAAAATTTCAATCGTGGCTACTAGACAACTAAATGCCGGTTTTCAGTTATTTATGCGCCTTAAATCGTGTAATAAAGCTTGTTTTACCGACACAGCACCTCTTTGTGTGCAAAATATATCGTAGCGCGATCGCACCAACGCCGGAATTTTTCTCGAGTAGTGGTTGAATGTTATCTTCGTAAGTTTGTCAGGTTGTTTTAAGTTGACTATGTTTAATACTGTTGACTGTTGACATGTTGAATGTTTGAAAACTCGGTGCACATCACCACATATCTGGGCCGTTGGCAACAGTTTTATACACTGGTAAGCAAATTCGCGCGATGCAAAGCCGGCCACCTGCGAGGTGCATGCATGGTTCCGCGCTTGCCTAGCGTGACGTCACATGCAAGCTAGGAAAACATAGATTGCATGCGACGTCACGCTAGGAACAAATGGGGCCCTCTGCCATATTGGTGGTCGACTTTGCCCACATGCGCGTGTTATAGGATGCCGCTACTGACCCAGATAAGCGATGACATACATCATATCTTCAACAAAAGTTCTTAGTTTTCGACATATAGGCTTGAAACAACCCGCCGAGCTTGTGATGATGACGTTCAGCCAGTACATACGGAACCTCTGGGCGTGGGCACGATCGCTCTACGAGCAGAAAGCACCATTATGCCGCCAACGCAAGGCTTTCACGCGAAAGGTTGTTCCAGAAAAACAAACTAATGGCATTTCCGACACGGCATTCTGCGAGGCCAGGCGAGGCGCGGGCTTCGTATGGTATGCGTTGCAAAGTTTGAAGTCACAGCGTCTATTTTAAAAATAAAAGCTGATTCAAAGCACGTGCCGTTGCCTGCGAGATTAGTTTCTGTATTTTACAAAAAGACGGCAGGTACACAGGGCATTTAGACGTCTGGAGATGAGTCGCTCTTACTGGCAGTCCCAGCATTGAGTTTCTTCATTCAGAGCAGCTCTGCACCTCTGGTAACTGTGATTATATCATTGAGCCCAATATTTTACCCTGTCAAGGGTTTCGGAGTACGAACAAATATCGCTTGCGATCTGGTGCCTCTGATGGCTCAAAATATACAGGAAAACCTTTCATGCTGAGTAGAGTTTTTCACATCTAACCAATTTTTATGCGGCGTCTTAAAGCAATGTAAACAGAACGCATCAATTCCGTAGACTTTAATGCTGCGCTAGTCTCTGACAAGATTAATGCCACTCTCTTAAATCGGCTAAGACATGCCAAAACATAACATATAACTATAATGATAGCATCGAATGTATGTTCTTATATTTCTGTTATTTCCTTAGAGCTGGCGCTATAGTTTCGTATAAAAATCGATTTATATTTGGGATCCCTAATCCGCATTTTCGAAAAGGCCGCTGTAGTTATTGGTTTGGTGACGTCATCTACCCAAAAGCGAGGCGTCTCCTTGCACGCACTCACATACTTCTCTCCCTCAGCGTCACGTGTTTCAGCTTCTTTATTTAAATTTTGAGTTTCGAGGATGCGGTTCGCGTCGATTACGCCTGCGATGTTGGAAGGTGGGCAGTTTGACTGCGACCACCTGGCGACCTGCTCCTGCGATGACGAGATAGCCACGGACGAACTTGCCGTGGTTGCCGATGTCCGTGACGAGCTCGCAGCTGCATGCAGGGTGAAAGGTCGAAGGGCCACAGATGACAGCGAGAGCAGCATCGGAGTAGCCAAGTTGCGCGAGAGCTGGATTTTGCTCTTTCCATGAGGACGCCAGCTTTGGCGATTGTGGGGATGCCTAAAGTGCCAGAGCATTCGTGGTCACGCGATTTATGGGCACCACGAAGTGACTAACTTGAGCAGTGTTGCCTGGTCGCCAACTGAAAATAGTAAAAATACGTAAATTTTTATTTTATTTAATAGAGCTCCAAAATTTTCAAAATTGGGTGTACATACTAAGTAGCCCATGAGCATTTCATTTCAAGAACTATCGACCCGTTTAATATTCCTGTTCTACCCCCATTAATGATAGCGCAATATTCAGTTCCTCTTTCCTCATGTGTGTTTTAATTCACCTTCGTCTTCTGATCAAGTTTCTTCTGCTCGGTAGGGAACACTGGCAGGGTTCGGAAAGCCACCTCGACAGAGTGTGACTTCTGGAAAATCTCTTGAAGCACCAGTATTGGCGCTAATACAAGGGTGAAGGGAAAAGCTGCTGTAAGGGTGCAGAATTTGTGATGCTGAAATGCATACATTTTATGACCACCTCAAATGTTTTGCTCACTAATCAGTTAATATGAAACTGGGAGTCGTAGCTCACGTCAGTAGCCGCCATAGCTTTGAGACACCACTGAAGCAGGAGAGAGTTGAAAAAGCTTACAACAGGCTTCTGTGCTCTGCATTGCTTTTACCTTGCCTTTGTTTAGCTTCTGCTGGGTGTCACAACCGTGCCCCATTTTGTGCTTTGTTGAGATGCTCTCTTTTTCACGCGGTTCAGGAGTGCTGTTGACAGCCATAGTAAAACTTGTATAGAGGCACTGGTTAAGCATATTTATTTTTAATTAAAATCATCAGAATTATTGGCAGCTTATATCAAATATTACACGGATCACGGGGAAATTAATGTACTGCTGCTGGTGTCTCCGGAATTGAGTGGCAACGGTTTCACCTCCTTAGTATTCCAGTTTCAATTCGAATGGTTAAGCTGTACGAGACTCATTTTGTGGAAAGGTTCATGGCACTTCTCCTCTGTTCATCTGCTCTTTGTTTCTGGCCCTTTATTTGGGCTTCGCTAGTGCATCTTCCCAGCTCATCTTGCACATGCTGCATGGACACAGGTGTATGTCTTGCATGGTTGTGTGGCAATTGACGTTTTTTCATGTGTTAACTTTGTTATCTCTCTCTCTCTCTCACTGGAACTGGGTAGCTTGACGTGAGGGGAGTTAAAGCAGTGCTACATCTGCTGCATCTGCTCCATCCGATGAAACTGGTCTCGGATGGCACCACCGTGGCTAATACAAATTATAACATTTGTGCAAAGTATGTATCTATATTGTAGAAAGCAGTCTACAGAGGTGGAAGGAGACCTGTGGTTGTCTAATGTATCACTCTCATTTTCCGAAAATGCTCTGGCAGCAGACCGATTTTGCCAATCGGAAAAAAAAAACGGAGCCGTTCGCGTGGTTCTGGTCTCTAGTGGAGACTACGAGACTTCACAGTGCGGCTTTTCACTTTCACAAATATAAGGATACTTTCAGCTTGTACAGATAGTTCATCAATTAGTGCTGAGTGGTTCGAGCTTCAATAACCCCGAAATACGGCTGAAATGTTCGTTAGAACTGTCTATCATACTGGAGTGAAAACGACAGGTGTCCGATGACAGCTTATGTCACAAACTTGCTCTTGCAGTCAGCAGTTCACTGCTGCGCAATATAAAATACCTTAGTAGCCCTCTGTACCAAGAGATGGCCCACATCCTCTCGGTACTCTTATTTCAAAATGCAATAGTAAAACATCGAACAAATGCGAAACAGTGTGTGCATGTACTGCTCATTCCCAATTTTGCAATGTCCGTCCCCTCTCGTTTTCTTCCTCAAGTTTAAATATTTATTCCGTTTGTCTTTATTGTAGACACTGTCGTTCTCGATCTGATGCTTGTCAAAAAGATCTGGATAATTTAGTGTCCACATATTTTTGCTGACACAATGAAACAGTCCGATTGTCACAAGTTTGGGACTTAATCGAATCGGTCAGGCTGTGATGACGACAGATACCATTTCTCTGTGTGTTCTAATTGACTGCAGCTGCGTGAAAAGGTATTTCTCGGAAACAACTATTGGTCCCGGGCCGATTGCACTCGCGGCAAAACACTATCCCTGTGATGAGTGGAATCGGCATGCACCAGCGCATCGTCAGAATGGCTGGGCATCATTCATCTATCCCAAACCTCTCCATACTCCGTTTCAGATTAGTATGCACACCAATGGGTGCTAGGAGATCGCTCTGCCCAACCGGCAGGTCACGTAACACACTCCAAGCTATGAATGTTTTCCGGTGGTTTATAGCATTCACGGTTGTGCATAAAAAGTTAAACGGAGTATAGAACTTGTGTAGCCTGTTCAGGTGTCCTGCATGTCCACCATTTTGGAAATGCTGGTCGGCAAAGTGGTGGCGATATTTGAGAAGTGTGGGGGAGGCCTCAGGTTTACCTTTGAGGTCCCGAAAGGAGGGGAACTCCAGTACCTGGACCTTTCTCTGTGCCTAGGAGACTCGCGTGTCTGCTGGACTTACCGTCCACCATCCAAGAAAGGCGTCCTCGGCTGGAGGTCGGCCCACTCCAAAGTTGTGAAGAGGGGCATCGTTCTATCGTGTCTGAGCTCGGCGCTCAGAAAATTATGCCTCCACACTCCGGCGGACATCTTCAAGCTACAGACTGACAGACTGAGCAAAGCTGGCTATCCAACGACACTACTTTCAGACGTCGCAAGCACACTGCTGAAGAAAGAGGGTAGCCAGTCTACACAACGGCATGTGGAACGAAAGCAACCTGTAGTTATCCCGCACTTACACAGGATTTCTCAGAATTTATAAAAAATGTTGGAAACCAATACCGTAACCCAGTGGTGTTCTCAGCACCTCACAAAAAAAAGGGACAGAACTGCCCCAGTGTTAATGCGAAGGCGGAGGGAATCGCAAGGAACAAGTGTAGTAAGAAGCACGTCAGGCCGTTCGTCCCATGTGTCACGAGAGTAGTCTACAGTATCCCCCTCTCGTGCGGCCGCACCAACGTGGGACAAACGGGATGTTGTCTGAATAAAAGGCTCCGCGAGCACATGTACTCCCTCGGAGCGACAGTGGGAGGACACCTATTGGTTCACTGCAAAGTTTGCCTGTGCGAGCCGTTTTTTAGTGCCACCACCATCTTAGGACGACACATGGACAAAGTGACACGCGAGGTACTGGAGGCTTTCCATGTCCAGAGTGAGGAGAAAAATGTATCAGCGCTGCATTTTTGGCGTAGTCAGGCAAGGAGCTGTAATTTTTTTTAATTTGACAATGAGGGTCAAGCGCGTGCTAATCAGCTATCATGGGTGAAAGGTGCGCGTAAGATCGCGTGGAGTAACTTGTGTTTTTTTACTTTTGTTTTGAATAGAAAACTTTCAGTTGCGAGTCAGCGCTCTGTCCTGTCCGGTTTGTCTCTTCCTTTTTGTGTCGTTTGCGGTGTTTTATTCTCTCATGGAATGAAGACTAGTCGTACCAATGCCTTTTAGTAAGAGATAGAGTCCTCGAACTTCGAAACACTGTTTTCCGTTTGACAGGTTCCTGAGAAGGACATCGGATACTCAGAACCTGAAGAAGTTCCGAGACGGTCACCAGCCAAATGATTGCCTTGAATATGTGGGCTATATAAGCCTCTGGATCCGTCAACAGGATTGTAATGCAGGTGTTGAGTGCTTCATTGTGTTTGCGTTTTGTTCGTTTCGAATGCGCATTTGTGAGGAGTATGTCATGCTTTCAAATACCACCGGGACACCATCCACTAACAAAATTCAATATATATATATATATATATTTATATCTAAAACGTCACGTGTCGTTTTTGTACCTTATTCTGTGGCAGCCAATTTGGAGCAGAGTAGAAAGCCGTAGTAGCACCCATGGACGTCCGCAGAACTTTTTCCAGGGTTGTGCACACTTATCCCCCCCCCCCCCCCCCCCCCCTGGGGGGAATGTTGGCGATGTTGGCTATTTTCAGCACATTTCCACTTTACTCTACCTGCTTTCACGGCTGCGCTCTGGATTTGGGGCTACAAACCACTGATCTCTGTGACAATTGCTAAATCGCGCTTCCCGCTCCCGCGAGTAAAGCCACCGGACGGCCATCTTGCATGTCGAAAAATCGCGGTTTTGGAGTGTTGCGGAGGCTGGCGGCAGCGTGCTGGAGACACATTTTCTACTCGTTCGTCATCATTCGCCGAAGACGTTCTTTAAAACCATCTGTAAGCCGTGATACTTGCCATTGAGAACACGTGGAAATGTTTACGCAAGCGCAGTGTCGCAGACAAAAGGCACAACGCGTCAAAAATAAGTTTCACCGGTCTCGCGACAAAATCAAAACTTCCTTGCATTTTTTTTTTCTTTTAAATTTGCCATTTTCTTAATAGCCATTTTCAATTTCCAGATACTAAATAGCATTTTGAAAAACAGTAGATCCATAGTATTCAGAAAATGTAGTTGGTTTGGGTAGCTAAAAAACCGCCTGGAGTACCCTTTACCTGGTGTGGGTGCAGCTCCCCCCTCCCTCTTGCACCCCCCTCGAAATTCCAATGGGGGGGGGGGGGTTGGCAACTGACCCCCCCTTGCACCCCTCTGCGGACGCCCATGATAGCCCCCAAAACTGTGTTAAATGCATACCTAATGCTTTGAGTATTTTTTATATTTCTAAATGGCTGTAGTTTTTCAATTGAGAAGCAGTCGCTTTTTATTTGAAACGCTACATAAAACATATCCTGGAGGCGACAGTCTCTTGCCTCTTTTTACGAAAAAGTGAGCCAATACTCAAAAAAAAGTCAAGAGACAGAAAAGCTAGGGAAAAGCAGATGAAAAGCAGCCTTCCAACCGAAAAGCACTACAATTCTTTTAATAGGGGCGGTTAATCTAAAGTCAAATTTGGGGGTTTTACGTGCCAAACCAACGACGGGCGTCTGGCACGCCCCAGCGGAGGACTGAGGATTAATTTGGATCACCTGGAGATCTTTTGACGTGCAACCGAAAGCTCGGTTACACGGCGCCTCCTCCGCAATAAGCCTCCGTCAGATTGCGAGCACCTCGGCCGGGATTCGAACCCGCCACATGGATCTGTAGGCTAGCGCTCTCGCCTCGGAGCCACCGAGGCGGTTAGGGGTGGTTTATCTATCATGAAGTAAAATGAAGCATATCAATAGGGGATTTTAGGAATCTTATGCCCGAACCGATCGAGCGCGAGGCGAGGGGGACACAGTATCTAGTTGAATGTAAAATAACTTAAAAAAGTGAAAGCCGTTTACAACTAACTCCCTGTAACGCCGAATTAGAGCGCAGCTCTTGAGGAGGAGGAGGGAAGGGTACTGGGGGGGTGGGTCAAGTGACCTCGGGAAGGGGGGGGGGGTCACGTGACTTCAGGGGGAGGGGGGGTCACGTGACCTCTGGGGAGGGTGTCACGTGACGATGACGACGTCGATGACGTCATCATTAACGTCACTGATGACGTCATCAGTGACGATGACGATGCGGACGCAGATGACGTCATCAGTGACGTCACTGATGACGTCATCAGTGATGATGACGATGACGATGCGGATGCCGATGATGTCATTTGTGACGTCACTGATTACGTAATCAGTTGCGTCACTGATGACGCCATCAGCGACGATGACGATGCGGATGCCGATGACGTCATCAGTGACGTCACGCGTCCCATAATGCACCGCGCGGTTACGCCGACGCCGACGCCGCTCAAGCCGGAAACGGGCGCCTAAGAGCTGCGCTGTAAAAAAATGAGAGTCGTTTATAAATCTCTGTAATGCGAAACTAGAGCGCACCTCTTGGGGAGGAGAAGGGGAGGGCTCGGAGGGGAGGGTATGCCCCTCCTCCCGCTCCATACCCTATCTTCCTCCTCTCCTCCTCCTACCCTCCTACTCTTCCCCTCCTCCCGTCCTTCCCTTCTCATCATCCTCCCCTCCTTTTCCTCCTCTTCTGCTCATCTTTCTTCGTCCTGCTCCTCGTCTCCTTCTCCCGCTGACTTTGTTAATGGGTGACGTGACACGAAGTTATATGACGGAATTTTTGCCGCTAAGTTTAGATGGAAAACTGAATTGGTGTTGAGGTCACGTGACATCAATTTCCCCGCTACATTTAGTGGGAAAATTTCCCCGTTAAATCTAGCGGGTTAAGATTCTCCGCTAAATTTAGCAGGGAAATTGTCGTTATGTGACCTCTACCAATTCAGTTTCCCCTCAAAATTTAGAAGGGAAGCTGGCGTGCCATAATGCAACGCGCGCGGTTACGGCGACGCCGACTCCGCTCAACTAGGAAACGGGCGCCTAAGAGCTCTTCACTGAAAAGGGCAAAAAACTGGAAAGTTAGATATCGTCATTGAACCAGATTTGTGCCGTCATACAAGTGATGCCACTGGTGTTTCTAACGCCACTAGTCATCGGGTAATGTTTGCACCACGCAGCGGAAGGCTCTGTGCAGGCTCAAAAAGGGGCTCCAAGGAGGAGCTCATGCATCCTTCCTCAGATAAATATGCCGCATGGATTTAAGTGATAAGGTAAAGTAACATAGGTGACGAAAATTATAAAAATCCTCTTAATGATTGTCAGTGAATTTTGTTTTCTGGTATTGATAAAATTTTTGTATGCCAATATTTGAATGCTCACAGACAATCGCTCAATGTAACATGCTTGAGTTTTTTTTTACGAAGTATAAGTAACCTAATTAAAAATGTTATTTAGGACAACATTATTGTGCCTAGCCATAGTTTCTTAAACTTGAAAGAAATATCTACTTGCAAATTTTAGATTAACGTACACAAAATTCTGACTGTGAAAAAAATAGCGTCCTTGGCATGAGAAAGTCCAAAACGCGGTATGGGCGTTTTAAAAACCCTTTCCGAGTTTTTGAACAAGTTAAGAGACCTTTCCCAGTTTGTAACTCAGAGGAGCTGGTGGAGTATATGCGAATAGGACGTCCGAAAAAGTGGGAAGCTTTTAGTATAGATGTGGAAGATCTACATTACTCCTTGCCGCACGAAAGAGTGTTAGCAGTAGTGAAGAGATGCATTGAAGCTTAGAAAGAGCTGGCATTCAGAAGCAGTAGTGGTGTACCACTGGAAAGCTTCATGGAAATGTTACTATTCTATCTGCAGTCAACGATAGTCGGGCGACGTGTAGAGTGCTACAGGCAAAAGGCGGGGGTGTGGATTGGCTCCTGCGTTTCACCCGTTTTAAGGAAAATTAACTTGGGCGAAGTGGACTGTGACATTGAAAAATCGTTCAGCGGCACGAGTATCAAGAAGGTAATCCGCTACGTTGACGATTTCTTAGTGATTCTCGAAAGAGATGAACCTTTGAACACGGAGATGAACAAAGTGGTGAAGACATTTTGTGAGGGTGTGTGTGTGTGTGTGTGTGCGTGGGGGGGGGGGGGTAGGCTTAAGCTTACTTTTGCGATTCCAGAAAAAGCTGTCCTCCAGTACCTGAACATTTCCATCATCCTAGGAGACTCCCATGTCTGCTGGGAGTGCAGCCCAAGATCTAAGAAAGGAAACCTTGACTACAGATCCGCCCACTCAAAACTTGTAAAGAGGGACATTGCGTTGGCATATCTAGACTCAGCACTGAAGAAATCATGCTTCCACACTTTAGGGGACAGCTTCAAGTTGCAAATTGACAAACTAAAGAATGCGGGTTATCCATCCACATTGCTGTCAGACGTGGTAAGCGGACTGCTCAAAAGAATAAAGGGTAACCAGTCCACAAAACGTGGTGTGGAACGGAAGCGGCCAGCGGTCATCCCGTATTCTCAAAGTGTCGCATAATTTTAAAAACAAACTGTAGGGAACCGCTACGGAATTCCAGTGTTTCTTTCGGCCCCAGAAAGAACGAGTCAGGTTTGTCCCCGAGTCAACGTGAAGGCAGAAGAAATAAAAAAGAACACGTGCAGTAAGAGGCCCGCCAATCATTTTGTGCCATGTGCAATGGGCGCTGTGTACAGCATCCCTCTCTTTTGTGGCCGCTCCTACGTTGGGCAAACTGGGCGCTGCCTGAACGATAGGCTCCGTGAGCACAGGTACTCTCTCGGAGCCTCCAGTGGGAGGGAACCATTCAGTTCACTGTGAAGAGCGCCTGTGTGCCCCTGATTCAATACCATCACGATTTAGGGAAGGCGCAAAGAAAAAGTGACACGTTAGGGGCTCGAGGCATTCTACATCCACAGCCGCGGAAAAAAAAAAAAAAAAAAAACTGCATTCGCTCAGCGTCTATAACGTTGTCTAGTAAGGAGCTAGAGTTCCTGAAACTGACAATGAAGGTCCAGCGCATATTGTAAAGCGTAGACATCATAGGCACAAGATGTGTGAGTAAACATGTGGAACAATGTGCGTTGTATTTCTTCTTCTCTATCAGTACAAATACATAGTTGTGAGTCAGCGCTATGTCCTGTCCGGGTTCCTCTTCCTTTTTGCACCTTTATTGCGCTTTTTTATCTTATCATGTTTATTTGGGCATACTTGACTGACAATACAAATACCTCGACGAAACAGTTTTTTTCAGTTCCAAGGCAAAGTTAAAGTATATGTGAGATTCTTTGAATGTTTTTACTTTTGTTTATAGGACCGTATATTTCTATTTGGTATCAACACTTTTCTTTTAGGAACCAATCACAAACAGCCTTATAAAGCAATTAGACGGCACACGACACTTCGCATGTTATTTCTATCGTTAGAGCACTCTTTACCAATTGAAAACATTTTGAGTGTCATGTGTAGCTCAAGTGCTCTCCATGGCTGTGTGAATTTGCTTTCTGAGGACGTTGTTACAACAGAGAAATGTTCCCCTATAAACAAGGGGACATCAATGTTTCAAGATGTGTAACAACACCTATTAAAATGTGTGAGTGATAGATATGGAATACATAGTAGATTACACCTATAGAGGTATTTTGATGTTTACTGTGTATCAAGCGTGGCAAAGAATTAAAGAAATAGTTTTGCAGAAAACGTTCAAAGCGTGGAAGTACCGGTGACCCATAATGTAACGTAAGGAAACGAATGAACTGCTTCCCCGTGAATTGGTCTTAAGGAGTATAGTTTGACAACTGTATGATGTCTTACTCTAGGTTATGACGGCGAATGACCACGACTTTTGTACGTCTTCTTAAGCATGACAGCCAATTAAATGAAGAAGGTTTGCGCGCGACATAAGTCGCGGTGCTGGCACAACGTAAAGTAGAATCTGCAGTCGAATTCTGATGTGGGAATGGACATTAAAAGTACTATCACGATCAATATGAGTGCGAACACCGCTCCGCGTGGCCCGCGGTACTATCGGTGCCCCCTGGCCATTGCTCTTTAAAGCATAAGTGCACCTTGCGGTCGAGATTGTCTCTAGCGATCGCCACACCACTCTGCGCTTCCGGGTCGTCTGCTAGCGAAAAACGGTTGGCGAAATTGCGAAACTGGTCACCAATAACAAAGTGTATTTTTCGGTAGCAATGTGCGCCTGCAGAAATAAGTTGTGTAAATATTTTAGGGCCATATTTTTTATTAGGAAGTTCTGGTAGACTATTCTCATTACTCCGATAACAATACCCGATACTTCGCCGACGCCTTTAAGCATGCACAATATTGTTATCAGAGGTATCAAAACAATCAACAAAGACTGCCTATTATTTCCTTCGCGTGAGTTTTGCGAGAGCAAAGGACCACCAATGCGCAGAGGCAAGGAATTTGCGCGATGCGAGCGTGGGTGATAGTGATACCTTTCATCATAAAAAAAACATAAAAAACGACGAATACGTAGAACAAACACATCAGAACGTCCTCGTCGTTTTTTTCGCGCTGCTCGCACCGCGCCAACTTTTAGCCTGTGCGCATTGCGCATTGGTGGTCCTTTGCTCTCGCAAAACTCATGCGAAGTCTTAGTTGATTGTTTTGATACCTCCGATAACAATATGAAGCATGCTGCGTCGGCGAAGTATCGGGTATTGTTATCGGAGTAATGGGAATAATCTATTAAATCTTCCTAATCAAAAAGATGACACTAAAAGTATTTATACAAGTTATTTCTGCTGGCGCAAATTGTTAGCAAAAAATGAGCTTCGTCATTGGTGAACAGTTTCGCGGTTTCGCCGACCGTTTTTTTCTAGCAGACGACCCGGAAGTGCAGAGTGGTGTGGCGATCGCTAGGGACGATATGTCTCGACCGGAAGGTGCACGTATACTTCAAAGAGTAATCGCCAGGGGGCACAGATAGTACCGCGGGCCACGCGGAGCGGTGTTCGCACACATATTGATCGTGATAGTACATTAAAATGAAGACACTCTAGCATTATTTTAATGTTAAGCATTAATCGATCACCCGTATACGCGGCATTTAAAACTGCTGGAAGCCATCTTCATTGATCCCTGTCTTCTTGGCTTATTTTGCAATCAACGTAAAAACCTTACAACACAGCACGCAGAACGAACGCCGAAGTGCTACCATCGAGAGCCCGAAAGCGACGCCGGTCGATGAATGGAGTAGCGACTCCCTGCTATGGCTGCAGCAGACATTCAGAAGCGGCGCCAAGTACATGTTTCGTCACAGCGAGTCAGAGCAAGAACACCAACAGCGCAGCCTCGTTAGCCTCACTGTGCGCCCATCTCCTTCCGACTAGCAGAAGTCATCAGGGACCCTCACCTACTCCCTCGAATGGAGGTCTCAGAGGCCTTCCCGAAATAAAGTCCCGGTACACAGTTCCCGGCTTAGAACCGAGGAAAACAAACGACCAAAAAAAAAAAAGACTATATACTCTGGCGCATGCGCCTCAGCCAGCGAGCGGGCGTTCCACGACCCGGGGAGGCCTACCGGCCGGGAGCGTAATTAAGACACCGGGCGATTGAATTAATAACTCCCCTGGCGATGCTTTCGAACGCAGTCAGTCGGGCGGTTATCGTGCTGCCTTCGGTAACGACCGCCGATTAGGCCTAGCACAGGCCGCTACTCCGCCGACGTTCCCCCTCGCTTTTCTCCGGGGATCAACGTGAGGCAGCCATTTTAGCGTGACGTCGCGCCTGAATTCCGTCGGAAGTATTGCTGCGCGTTCCCACTTTTGCCACTCCTCCCTTCATCGTGCGCATCCAATAGCCTTTCGCTAAGAGATTGGGCGAAGCGAGGCAGGAGTTGTGCCGAGCTTAAAATGCCTCAGTAGGCCATTAAATGAGAGTTTTACCTGCGTGTTTCAAAGCGAAAACTATACAAAAATATCCACGTAGACCTAGGCTTGTCTCTAAGAACCAGGCGCATTTGAGTTAATTGTTTATCAAGTTTGTAGCAGCTTAACGATCGTTAACCTGCCAAAATGGAGCACTCGATTAAGGCTGGGTTCGAAGCCTTTGTCGATATAGTTAATCTTGTGATAATTTTAAGTAGGTGGCTTAATTTGTAATGGGACACGCGTGTCCGCGTAGGTACTTTGATTCGCCTAAAAAGTATACATGATAGCACTATTTCCGCAATAAAAAAAAAACACATTTTTGATATTTCGTTTTATTTTTATATTTACACATATTTTTAAGTGGGCCACAGTGAAATGTCTTGTTTAGGCAGCTAGATTCTGGTATCGAGTTCTATAGGCTGTTATAAATAGTTAAAAACGAAAATACTCAATAAGTTTTCTTGTAAATTTAGCACGGAAGACGCAATTTTTACTTTAAACTAATCAGCTTTTGTTTATGCAATGTCAGAAATAAATCATGCCAAACAATGCATCTTTGACGATTTGGTGAAATATTTGGAGCCCTGTATATTTGGATTCTTTATACATTTTACTTATTAAAATATATAGTAGTCTATACATGTGCTCTCGACCCGTACCTCTTTAATTTATTTATACAATGTAATTTAAGTACATTTTTCTTAAAAATTACATCAAGGTTGATTTAGCCTCCATTTGACCCCGCGGTATTTTGTGTTTACTTGCATATATTATTCTTAATAAAGCTAACTCTCTGAGCGCATAATTAGTGTTCCCCATTTCTGATGTATTTTCTATAGAAATCCTTAAACATGCATACATGAACCCGAATTGGCAATCTTGTTGTATGGTAAGTTGACTTTACCGCAAAGTTTTTAGGCAGAATTTTAGGTAATGGTTCCTGATTCGCTAAAAAAAGGCCAGCATTATGAGTTAAGTGTACAGTTTATAAACAGTGGTCACAATTGAGAATACATCGAATTGACTTTTACACTAAGTCCACCACTCGGACACATCAGATTTGTTGTAATAGTATTAGCCTCTAAATTTTGGGAGTGGCAGTTGTGTTATTCGCTAGAGCTGAGCAATTACATGCTTTTTTATTTTAATATAAGGACTGTCTAGACGTATTTTGTCAAATCCAATTGAAAGTATTTCGCATATATGATAGCTGTAAAAAACAAAAGAGCTCTGAATAATATAAAGGAATTACACTTGACATAAAAGAAATGTTATTCTCCCGAAAAATATGTGTCAACCACGGCGGACTTTAGGATGCAAATAAAAAGTGACAATAGGCAATACAAATGTCACAAATACTATAAATATATTTGTATGTCTTTTTTTTATTCGCCTAATCTGGCGTTTTTTATTTATATAGTCTGTTTATCATATAATCCATAGAATAAGAATCAATGAAAGAATAAAAATACAGATAGAAAGGACAGACAGCAGAGTTATTTCAACTGGCAAACAAACTATTACTGATGTCCCCTTGAGTTCCTACACTCTCATCTAAACTTCTTAAACAGAAGAGTATAGATTAAAGAAAAACGGAAAAGGACTGAAATGACTGCGGATAGGGATTGAGAAAAAAAGATAACAAGAAAAGAATTAGAAACAAAAAACGCTCTTTGTACCTTGGAAGGCATAGTAGCAGTCAGAAGTCAGGCTATTAAATAAGGTTATGCACGATTCAAAGGCGAACGTGACGTGATATGTAACGTGCCGCTACCAGGTTGGTTCTCGAAAATTAGCTGACCGGGGTCGCAGGGGAGGAAGATGACACTTTCTGTGGGACTTCCGACAACCTTTTTTAGATTTGTTGCGGCATTTTATTGTCCTCGCGGTTTAAATTTATTAGATAACAGCATGAAGTATAATTCATTTATATGCGTTCGAAAATCTATGGCACACATTGAATACTGGTAACGTATGTTTGGGACTTCCGACGACCTTTTTTAGATTTGCTTGCGGCATTTTATTGTCCTCGCGGTTTAAATTTATTAGATAACAGCATGAAGTATAATTCATTTGTATGCGTTCGAAAATCTATGGCACACATTGAATACTGGTAACGTATGTTTAATAAGAATTCGTCTGCCAAGGCGAAATCAGCAAACGTTGATTCTTGGATGTTAAGCTATCGATGTGCTACATATCAGTTTGCTCTCGCAACTTGATGTCCGCTGCGGTCGATAACGTCATCTTGAAAGAAATATTGTTAATTTTCTTATTTCAAGCGCTTTTCAGAACACTATACTTGGTCTTGCGTAATACATGTCTACAGACATTTTGCCACGGGAGCCGCGATCTTTTTATATTTTTTTTTCTTTTTAAGGTTATATGTCTTTCGGTCTTAAGTCGTATGTCTATAATAGCGCTCAAGATTATAAAAGAAAAAAAAAAACAAGTTTTTTGAACACCGAACATTCGCGTCGGCATATTTCTTTACTCAAGTTTTGCGCCTTCGCTACACCGAACATCCAGTCGTCACGGGGGTCCAGAGCGGAATGCATCGAGCCCGGGTCGGATTTTTACTGCAATTTTCATTTGACTAGTGCCTGCTCTCAATGTTCCAGTGGAGTTGAATCCTAGGCTCCTTGTGCGTTTTTACCCCATCAACTAAACATCTATATTCATCTTTAAGGTATGTTTCATTGAAGCCAGCTCCTGAGTCGAGTTCTTTATCAACAAAAGTGGCGAAAAATGTTAATGACCGCAGGACAGATGATGTAGTCCCGGTGAAATTTCATTTTCTGCCACAGACTGCTGTTGTTTTCTCCAGAGTAGAAACTCCACTGCCGGATTATACCTTTCGAGTAAGAGGTGCGTTGTCGGTCGTCATGGAAAACAGTCCGCGCGCCATGAATATTTTATTTTAGATTTCGAACAGACAATAGCGATTTACGAGTGACTGATTTAAGTCACCCTGAAAAGGAGCATACCCACCCAGGGTGACGGAAGAAGCGCCCTCCATCGAGTGCAGAAAACGCTAATGAGCTAAAGCATAAAGCGCCTAAAGCGTGGGGAAGAATCCAAGTAGTATTTTCAATGGTCACAGAAGTTGCAATACTAGGAGCTGCCATTGAAGAACTTACAAAGGTTGTATTTACAGAAGAGTCTAGAATCCATTCGTGAAAGTCGGACTTCTAAAATACCAAGGCAAGGAAAAAAAATTCAAAAGTTGGATCCATATTCAATAGCACAACTCTGCTCGAAAGTACTTGAACGGGGCATGTCATCGCAGCCATTGATGCTGTGAAGCTGAGCGACACCCATGTGGGGCTTATCTATATGGGTCTTCATAGCCATGTTAAGGTATAAAAACACGGTTTCCCGCGATGATCCACATTTCTGATGCTCTTTCAGTGTGCTAAATTTATATACTTTCTCTTGCGCAAATTCGTTACCTTTAATGTTGTGTGGTTGTCGCTATTATGTTTTTTCGGTTGTTTCTTTTGGTGCGCGTTCAATATATGCGGCGACAATGCTTACCTGTCTTTAGTTATACTAACACTGCATCATTGGAAGCGCCACGTGTCACCCTGGTTTTGCGCTAGTGTGGACCGTTGCTAAAGCCACGATTCAACGGATCATTTAGGCACCCAGAGCAGACGAGGTGATGCACCAAGTCGTCCACTGTCTGATGTGAATATTTTATGACATATCTCGCATCGTGTCCAAGTAGAAATGTGAGACGCTTCAATGGTATGAATTGTCTTCACCTTTCTGTAAATCAAAGGGATAAGGGACATAATAAGGAAGCCTGGAGACTGCGCCATGTGTCTGCGTTCGTGCTCAAGACTTCGCTAGGATGGTTCTGATGGTAACAACATTAAAGGACACATGCAACGAAAAAAAAAAACATTTTTTTAAACAGCTTAGATGGAAAAAGGATATTATAAAACGATTTTACAACGAAGAAAAAAATGTTTAGAGCTATATTTACGGCGCTATACGAATTTGTAGTTGGCGCCCGCCGGAGCCGCCGCTGGTCACGTGGTAGGCCCGCGCGCCGCCGCCCTGCGTCGCCGGAGCCGTAAAGCCACGCCGCCGCCGCACGCTGAGCGTTGTGCGAACGCCGCTTCAACGCGTTTCTCCACGCCGCCGTCGCCGCCGCTGCACAAGTTCGTCTGGTTCGGGGCGCCGCCGCCGTCATCTGACCGGCGCACAGGTCTATCACGTCTGATTGCGCTTTTTCAGGAGTTTCTTTTGGGCTCTAAAAGTTACTTACTAATCTTAGTTTTTTGTTATACTTCAAACAAAGATGAATAAGTTACTTTTAGAGGCCACAGGAAGCTTCCGAAAGAGCGCGAGCACCACGTGACAAATATGGGCCCGTCACGTGATAAATAAGGGCCTCTTTTCCGCGGCGCCCGCGGGCGCCAACTACAAATTCGTATAGCGCCGTGAATATAGCTCTAAAATATTTTTTTCTTCACTGTAAAAACGTTTTATGATATCCTTTTTCCATCTAAGCTGTTTAAAAAAAAATGTTTTTTTTCTTTGCATGTGTCCTTCAAGGACGGTCTTCAACTATTTGTATGCTAGTCTCGGACGTTGCCGGTTTGAGAAAACAAAACACTACTTCTAGGGCTTTTTGTTTTTTGCCTCGGACCGACGACGTTCGAGTCTGTGCCGAAATTATCACTTCACATATCCGTACTTGATAGCTTACGACGTAACACATCTGATTTCTGGCGACCATTCTATCAACCTCCAGCGTAGTGCACAGACGACGTTATGAATATTTTATTATTTTAATTGACCAAAGCGGTCGAAATTTATAGTCCTTCTCAACAGTTTTTTTTTCCAGGTTCAATCCGGTCGCCAGCTGTGTATTCCTACTTTTTGTTTGTTCCTAGACAGAAAGCTAATTAACGTTAAAGACAGCACTGTCGCGGTACTTGCACACACCAGTGGTCCTTTTTGAGGAAAAAGGTACATCCTGTAACGTTACCTGACTTGCAGTTGCCTTGTGATTCTGAGGTGCCTCAATTTCAAATAAGAAAACCAAAAGATAACTGAATCTTGCACGATATTTTCAATACGCCGCACTGTAAGATAATTTAATAAAAAGCGGATATCTGTTGTAGCCAAGTAGCTGCCTTCTATGATGCACGTTGTTTTGATGACGGTACCGCTGCAAATAATGGAGCTGCAAATATCACGCACTCTGTGTATCCGTCCAATATTTGCAGATATTCACTGAAACTGAAACGTTTGGTGCGACCTTTCTTGAGACACAAATAGGGGATAAGGCAGTGACAGACGGGCCTATGAGCCCACAGCAACGATTGCCTCTGCGTCCTCTCCAACATCGCCAACACAAACACACATATATAGGGTGGTTCAAGTAACCAGGTTCGATCTAAATTGCACCTTAAATATCGACGCCTGCACGCAACCGTCTAAACTTTTCGTCAAAGGTGTATTTCACAGGGCGGTTTGTTCTTGTAAAATTACAAAGCGTAGTTCTCTTTTAGTACAAAATAGGGCCAAGAAACTTGCCACGGTCTACGGCGGGCGGCGACCCAGACGACCAAGTCCAGTAGCGGGTTGTGTTTTACGTTCGTATTGATAGATGGCGCCGGGAGCAGCGTCTGAAGGTGCAGCCGACCAGCCAAAGATAGACGACATGCCGACGAAATCCGTTGGCAGCAAAAGCGACGCCGTTATGCAGACGCGTTTTTTTTACTTTAAGTTTTGCTTTTATTGTTCGCATTTCTTTTTAAACGAAGGTACATTTCAAAAGAATTATATTCATTTTAATAAACCATGGTGGTTTCGAGCCGTCGCGATAAGGAGGTAGCGCCATCTATCAATACGAACGCCAAACACACCCCGCTACTGGACCCCTGTCGTCTGCGTTGCTGCCCGCCGTAGACCCTGGCAAGTTCCTTGGCCTTATGTTTAGCGAAAAAGAGCTACGCTTTGTAATTTTACATGGAAAAACTGACCGCTGAATTACACCTTTGACGAAAAGTTTAAATGGCTACGTGCAGGCTTCGATTTTTACGGTCCATTTTAGATCGAGCCTGGTGACTTGAACCACCCTATATATGACGTTTCAGCTTCTCCCGTTAGCGCAGTTTGAAAAACAAATCTAGCCATACCATTTTCTGTTCGCTAAAAATGCGATTATTATAACGTAAAACGTGTGTTATTCGCGAGTCAACTCAAAGTAACATTCTCCATAAAACGCCCCTACCTGGTTCTCCCACTTAGAAATGTGGAATAAAACACAGACACCTATCGCGACTGAATGTTTTGAAAATTGAATGAAATTGAACCTCGACTTAACGAAGACTACCTGGACCCGCTAATCATTTCTTTAAATCGGGAACTTCGTAAAATTGATGAAGGGAGACATCGCGCATAGGCTGCGTGGGGAATCCGAATTTGTTCGTTAAATCGGGAAATTCGTACAATTGAAATTTGTAAAATCGAAGTTCATCTGTATATTCGTTTTACCTCTTATTTTGCATTACACCAGAGCCCCGCAGCATAGACGTGCGGTTCATTTGAACAAAGTAAACAAATATCTCACAAATGCGTTCCAGATTTATGCGTCTTCAGTGTGCTTAACCGACGATGCTTCTCTTCGACAGAACACAGGCAACGTTGTCCCAGAGAAAAAATAACTACAAGAGCTCCTAGAGCTCAATGAAACACGGTGAATTCCAGGCCACAAAGCTCATTGTGCTGTTTAAAATGGTGGCTAAGAAAGCCGGATCTTACGCAGAGAGCTTCTGCTTCAACATAAACGGATACCTCCTGAAGGATATGCGATTGAGGCAGCAAGTACAAACAATGGCAATAACGTGCTCACACGTGCGGCAAATATACTCGTGCACCAAATTGGTACTCCGGGGTTGATGTCGCAGAACTTCTAAGAAAGCAAAAAGCCCTTCATGTAGCGATGAGTAACACAAGTGAGACTTGCCGTGAGAGCAGAACAACCGAGGAAGAAGAGCGCCGGCTCTTTTTTTTTAATGAAGTCTAAATGCATGAGCATACTAGAGTCCTTTCAAAGCGCTATACTTGCCAGCGCTATGGTCATACCACCAATTGATGGTGCGGCCAAGGAGAGTACGGCCATATCCGTGGTTCACACATTGACGATGTTTGCAACCTACAGAAGTCAAATTACCGCATCAAATTAATAACAAACTGCAGGGGCTGCAAAGCTAGGGCGTTAACCTTCCGTCAAAAAGAAAGGAAAACCTATTCGAGGCACGTACCCTTCTAGACGGCACAATGTACTACCTGCCTTAAGAAGCACTGAGCTATTTCTAGTTCGACCTAATTCCGCTTATCTGTATTATTATTTCGTGTATAGTAACCAAGTCATCAACAACAGCGGACTAGAATAGCCTGCCTAACAGCCGTGTGACCCAAATTTATCACACCACATTGCAGCGCTAAGTTGTAATAACCGAACATTTGCAATTGCACTTAGCAAAATACCTGACTATATTGAATATTTTATTTCCTATTTCTTTGGCATCATACTAATTTAAGGTTTCATTAAAAAAAAAACAGTTACAGGGTTAAGGATTTCATTAGTGTGCCTTTTATATTGCCTTATTTTTTGTTTGTTTTATTATTTGTGTTTCAAAGAAGCGCATCCGTTGTCGAACGTTGATTGTGCAGAAGAAAGCCGGACGCCTGGGTTGTTTAAAGATGATATCTGCTCCGTAAAAGCGCAACTTGAAGCAATGGATAAAGAACGGTATCACGGGGCACTGATACGCCCGCGAGTGGGAAAGATGTTGAGGGGTGAAGCGCCAACAAAAAGGGCACTCGGAATGGAAAATAAGTATGCTAGCCGCAACGTGATAGGGGAAATTGAGTGTTGCGGGGCGGTGACTAGTGACCAAGCGGAAACAGAAAGCGTTTTTTTGTGATTTCTATAAAGCTCTTTTTTCTCATCGGCCTGTCGACCTTCATAAGTTTAGAAGTGAGTATCTGGGTTTATTGCCGCGTTTAGAAGACGACGTAGTATCAGGTTTAGAAGAAGAAATCACCATGGGTGAGGTCGAGCGGGCAATCGACGAATTGAATCCAGGGAAGTCGCCGGGCCCAGATGGTTTAAGTGCGGCCTTCTATAAGGGTTTTAAGAGTGAGATCCACCCCCTGCTGTGCCAGCTATTTTGCGAAGCTTATGAACAGGAAATTCTTCCCCTATCCTTTTCTCGTTCACATACAGTTTTAATTCCAAAAACCGATTACGTAGTTAAAAGGAGGCAAGTATCGGCCTACCGTCCCATTTGTTTGACAAATGTAGATTATAAAATATTTATGAAAATATTGGCCAGGGGTTTGCAATTGGTTATAAAAGATATAGTTGGACCCCACCAAACGTGCGGAATAAAAGGGCGCTCAATCTTGACGAATATTCATGTCGCTAGGAGTGTGCTCGAGTGCTGTGAGTGTATGCAACGTGTCGTGGCGCTACTCCAGATAGACCTGGAGAAAGCATTTGACCAGGTGTCACACGAACTTCTTTTTGCCATCTTGGAGCATGTGAAGGTCGGTTCTGTTATTCTCAAGGGTGTACGCATGGCATACAAAGGGTGCACCACTAATCTGATTATTAACAAATCTGTATCTGAACGTATTTCTGTCCATCGCGCTTTACGCCAAGGGTGCCCTTTGTCACCCCTTCTGTTCTGTATTTTCATTGAATCATTTTGTATGAGCATATTAAGAGCCCACTCATTCGTGGTTTTCAACTACAGTCGTGTGAAGTACGTTGTCTGGCGTATGCTGATGACATTGCCATTTTCTATGTGGATAAGAATAGCATCAGTGAGGCAGTAAAGGCAGTGAAACTATTTTGCAAATATAGTGGCAGTTCGGTAAACTGGCAAAAATGTCTCGGTTTCTGACACGGAGAGTGGGACTCTGTGCCTAGTGTATTTGAAAATATCAGCTGGGTCACAACGCCTACAAAGTACCTAGGAGTTCCACTTTCCAACTACCGTGATAGCGACCCTTATTGGAAAGGGCAGGCAGTCGAGCTGCGCGACAAAGCTGAGAGATGGAAAGGTAGGGACTTGTCGATATTTGCACGTGCAACGGTTTGTAATTTATGTTTTGTCAGCAAGCTCGGGTACGTCCTGCAGGTTTTGCACTGTTCGCGCGTTAATGTCCAAAAACTGCATCGAATTTTCGCTGTTTTCATCTGGGGGTCGACCTGGGAGCGGACTGGCCGACTGAACCTTTTTCGGCCGGTCCGTTCCGGAGGACTGTCTTTAGCTCATTTATTTCTGAAGCAAGTTGTAAACAGGTTTATTTTTGTGCGTGAGGTGAACGATGATTTTCTTCGCACTATGCGTCAGCTGCGCTTAAGCAGAGCCTTGCCTCAGTTTGTTGTTTCTTCCGAGCATGTCCCCACCGGTGGCATTCGCGGCTACTGGCGCGAGGTTGTTCAAGCGATGCGTTTTTTGTGCACTCGCTTTTCTTTAGAATATCTAAGCGTAGTCCCGCGGAAAAAAATTGTATAAAGACCTTCTTGATGTTGTCCTCCCTGTGCCTTTGTACAGGTCATTGTATAGTGTGGGCCCGGGCCAGGATGTGCTTCAGCGCGTGAAAAGAATGCCAATACCGCCATGTGTGAAAAAGTTTTTCTTTAACCTGCATACTGGGGTCTTACCGGTCAAAACATGGTTGTCTGTGTATCTGTATTAGACTAAGACTGGTCTGTATTAGACTAAGACTGGTTTCTTTTGGATATCTGCAGCAATTCTCGGCAACAAGTGGCTGCCAATCTAGAACACGAGTTTGTTCTCGGCCACCAAGAGCAAGTATTTTCAAGTTGAGCAATTGCCCGCCTATATGAGTTTTGTGCTTCATTCCTTTTGGGTGCCATCTCCTTTGTGTAGTGGTCTTGCATTAGTATTTTGTTGCCTCTCTTCTGCAAAAACACCCAAGTTTGACTAAGATCGGGTTCTTTCTTATACATGCAGGACTTGGAGGCAAGCACCAGCCAATCAAGGCCAGAAGTTTGCTCTTTGCCGCTGATGGCAAGTGTTTTCAAGGTGAGTGATTGATGCCTATCTGAGTTTTGTTTGATTCCTCACAGACACACTATTTCCGGTCTTTATAGTCGTCTTGTGTTAGGCTTTTGTGTCTCTGTCCGGCCAAAGCAACTGTATTAGACTAAGACTGGGTCCTTTCGGATATCTGCAGCTATTCTCGGCAGCAGATGGCTGCCAATCAGGAACACGAGTTTGTTCTCGGCCAACAAGAGCAAGTATTTTCAAGGTGAGCTATTGCCCGCCTATATGAGTTTCAGCATTAGTCAAGGAGCGCAAAATCAAAGCCCGGGGGTTGGCCATTGCAAATATGTTGACTTGGAAGTGCATAGGGAGGAAGTTTTACAAAAGTATCCCCCTGCCTCAACAAGTGAAACCGAAACTAAGAACGTAAATCTCATTAAAAAAAAAATTGTCAGCTTGAGTTAAAGCGCAACTCCGCTTCATTTTTGGTTTTGAAAAAACAATGCAGTCCTCTTCAGTATCGCCTAGGAAGACCACACGTGAAATATTACGACGCAGTTCTGTATAAATGTTTCTTAAACGGTCCGGCAAACTTTGCAACTCGCCAAGTTGCCGAGATCGGCAGACTTCAGCGGGCGAATTCAGGCGCAACCAACAGCGCAGTCAAGGCTACGGCATGGGCGAAGCCAACATTGAGCTAAACGTCATTATCATGGCCCCCTTTTGCTTGTTTTCACTTCTCCGGGTGAGCGTAGCGCATGACGTCAGTAACGTTGCCTCTCGGCGCTCAGCGGTGTCCACGTGATTGGTGTAACGCGCCTGCGCAGCGCGCTTCTTGAGAGCTGTCCGGCCGCCCGCCGTGGTCCCGCCGTTACCGCAGTCTTCCGCGTCACAACCGCCGTCGTCGTCTCACCGATTGTGATTATTGTCTCTCCTGAGTTTCGTCCACACTACGGACACCACGTGCGCAGACTTATGCCGCAGTTGTGCAGACGTCGTCGAATGCCGTGGACACCAAAACGTGGCGAAGAGTGCGCTGCAGACGACACTCCCGCCTGCCACACGCTCGCCCCAATCCCGCCCGTCGTTGGGCCGAGGATCACGTGACATCTCGTACCACGTGATGGCCATGTACTTGGCGGCCCGAGGCCAATGTTGCCGGGCGGAACCGAAGTTTCGGTTTCGATTTCCGC
The DNA here is from genome assembly GCA_013358835.2 of Ixodes persulcatus. Classification (NCBI taxonomy): domain Eukaryota; kingdom Metazoa; phylum Arthropoda; class Arachnida; order Ixodida; family Ixodidae; genus Ixodes; species Ixodes persulcatus. The sequence goes on from JABSTQ010009916.1 coordinate 334,452, forward strand.
TCGTGTTTCAAATTAGATTTAAAAATATATATCCCATTTTTCGCGAAGCAAACGACGTAGTGTCTTTTACTAGGGCTTTTAATTCGAAATCACTCATTATCCCGAAATCTTCGGAATTGAGTGGAGTTGCCCTTTAACTCGGGGGCAGCATGGAGCAAACAAGCCAGGGTACAAGTATGCTCGGTTCAGGCTTTTGGAAGGGTTGTCGATGACTCGGTCGCGATGTTATGGTAAAAATTTCATCCACATCTCCGGATTCATGTGCCTTGTCCCCCTAGCGAGGGCCACGAGGCCTTCAAACTTTTATGTTCGCAAAAGGGATGCGTCAGAATTGACGTCTCTTTTTACATCAGGCATCTCAATTTAAAACGTACTATAAATGATATGCCTGAGATTCGTTTGGGTGTACTTCCTCTCAGCTAGTATATGGTATGCCTTTTGGCATGCTCATTCTGTTTGTTATGTTTTAAGATTTCTGCAGAGTTCAATTTCAACTATTGTAAAATACCGAGAATGCGCCCAGATGGCAGAAGCGCCTACCCCTGTTTTCGGAACGATCCGCAAATAAGCAAAGGGCATACCAGACACCCATCCACCTGCTTTCAGCCATGCTCAAAATATTAAAAGAACACATGAACTGCCCAGGTGCCGTGGCGTCCTTGCCACAATAGTGACGGTCGTGGAGCTGACAGATCCGTGCCTGGCACAAGTCATGGCATGGCCTTTGGGAACCAGGGAATCTAGATTAGAGATGTAGCACAGAAATTGGAGGCAAGCGGCGAAGGTGAGCAGAGTTAACGGAAAACAAGGATGAAGGGGGTTCCGTGGCATGAGGCATCTATGTCCCGTGCAGGTAATTTTTAATGCTGAAGGCGGCTACTCAAAAAAATTGTTACTTGTATGTAACTAATCGCAAATCTCTCTTGCAGTTTCCACGGCCCACAAGCCAGCAGGCGCCAGTCCGTTCTCGTTCAAGGTGAGGATTCCAGATTTTCTAGTTTGCTTTGAAGCAGCAATACTGAAGCCAAACAAGCGGTACGGCATATTTTATTGACGGAGCTCAGAACAACTGGGGACACTTTGACTGAAGCTTGTTTTGCTGCAATACATGCGTGTATTGCAGCAAAACAAGCTTCAGTGAAAGCTGAAGCTTTGCTGGTGTTGACAAAACGTGTGCCCAGTTTTGTCACAAGAGGCATATTATGTCACGCACATGTAATTTTGAATTTATCCGGCTTAGTGGGCTGTAGGTAAATGGTCAAAGAAATTGATACTTGGACGCAACTAATCGCAAATCCTTCAAGCAGTTTCCACGGCCTAAGAGCCACCAGGTGCCAGTTTGTTTTTCCTCAAAGGTGAGAATTCCAGATTCCCGAAGCAGGAATACTGAAGCCAGACGACCGGTACAGCATTTTTAATTGACGGAGCTCAGAACGACTCGGGGCTCCTGCATGGAAGCTTATTTCTCTGTAATACACGCGGGCGACATTGACGTGTTCCCAGTTACGTCGCAAGACGATATCTATGTCCCGCGCATGTAATTTTGAATCCTTCCGACTTAGTGTAGTTTACGTGGCAACTCAAAGTAACTGCCACTTGGACGCAAGTAATCGCAAATCTCACTTCCATTTTCCACTGCCTACAAGCAACCAAGCACCAGTTCGTTTTTCCTCAAAGGTGAGCATTCCAGATACTCTAGTTTGGTGCGAAGCAGGAATAGTGAAGCCAGACGAGCGGATACATATATTTAATTGACCGAGCTCAGAATGACCCGTGGCAGTGGCATTGAAGCTTATTTTTCCGCAATCAACTTAGACATAATTTTGAATCTATCCGGCTTAGTGAAGGATTGCTTCTTGTCGCGAACTAATCACAAATTTTTATCTTGCAGTTTCTATGTGGCTGCAGCTAGCAGGTGCTGTTTTCATTAAAAGGTGAGGATTTCACATTCTGTTTTCAAATATCAAGTTTTTGAATGAGGGTCCTAAAGAATTAACTTTCTTTTGCAGTAAATGCCAGATCCTCCAGTTCAGGAATATCTTAAATATATTTGGTATGGATAAGCCCAGGGTTTTGCTTCTTTATTCATAATTTGACAACAGCAACATTTTTTATTTCATCCCTCAGAAATACACACAAGGAGACAGCATGCAAAGAAATGTCGTGCTGAACGTGATATTCTAACACATATATCGTTTTATTGGTATCCGATATAATATATTGGATTCCAATATTCATAATACGCTAAGTACACTGGAATCGTAAACGCTTATTGGATCCCCATACGACACACGGGGATCCAATAAGGGTTTATACGGTATGGGATTCCAATATTTCTAGCGTATTATGGATATTGGAATACCATAACAAACCGTTATTGTAATACAATACAATAAATGTAATGTGTTCCAATGCACCATCCATATTGTATTGTAATACAATAAAAAGATATTGTTTACCAATATCCATAATACGCTGTTCATATTGGGGTTTTTCAATAGGGTTCGAAGATACTTACGGCATTCCTTTGGGAGCTAAAAACATCACCGGCACATCCTACCTTTCGGCTGCACGTTTTAAATTATGCGACACTTTGTGCATCTATGGTACAACTCCATTTCGTTTCTGTTCCCCTCTAGGTTTCTTTTGCTGAATCCCTTTAATCTTACGTACCAACCTCCCCCCCTCCCGCTTCCCCCCCCCCCCGCCACACACACACACACACACTTTGTTTAAAGCCTGGGATGGGAAGTCCGATGTATAGAGTCTCTCAATTTGAGCGTTAAAACTTTCACGAACAGTGTGAAAGCAGAAGTTCGTAAGCGCAGCCCCGTGTATGGTAATCGCAATCCCCCTTTTAACAACTTTCGAATGTGCTGATGTATAATGAAGGATACCTTTTCTGACTTCTTCAGACAATTACAAACTTCAGCAGATATTGTTTGTATAAAGAGATAACAAAAGGTCTAGGAATTGTAACTTTCTGTCCAAACGTTTTTAAACTGTGAACTTAAGACCAAAGCCACACCTGGAAAATACGCTCATAACCCTATCAACGTTATTACGTTCAGCAGATTTGAGATCCACTAGCAAAAAATTGTCAACATATCGAAACAATTTTGACACTTGCGATCTGCTGAGGATACCATCAGTTGCTCTATCAACTCTTGCTATAAACAGTTACTAAGCACAGGGGCCGCACATGATCCTATGCACACACCTGACCGTCACCTAACCGTTGTATAAAGGTATAATTTTTCCACTCAACGATAATAGAGTACAGCTATAATTGCCGAAGTTCTAGAAAGCCTTCTAAAGACACACAACTAGAGTTTCTGGAGGAGAGCTCCCCTTGCTCTTCACTACAGGACTTGACTGAGACCAGTAATGCTTTCTCTCTCCTTGTATTTTTATGCGGTGTCCTGTTCATCATGCCATCGTACGAACTCTTCCAACTTAGAACACTTCTGAAGTGCGCGTGTTTGAAACATTTTCTGACCAGGAAAATGGCGAGGTCTTTAGTGTTGCTGATAGTGGGAACATCTTTAATTTATTCGAATAGCATTACTCACCCAAACACGACTCTTCTCATTGATGTGGAAAAAATAATTAACCCTTCAGGCTGAAAACTATACACTGAGTCAACTCTCTGTGGCAATGCAGTCAAAAGTAGGAGCGCTTACGGTCGTGCCCTATGAGCGCCGATTGAAGATGAGCAAAGCGCTTCTCGAAACACGTTCCTGCACAGCTTCGATTGGGGCTCAGGGCTTTTGACTGCAGTGCCCCAGAAAGTTGACCCCGAATATAAAAGATAAATCATTTAAACGAAGCCGACTAGCGGAACTCTAGCGGAAATGCTACAAAAAAATGGGGATGCGGGTTTCGCCACTAGAAAACAAAGATATGAGTAAAAAATATGAAAAAATAAAAAAAATGAATTTAAAAAAAACAGCCTTAAAATATGATTAAATTAAGGTTTTTAAAAAGTTTCGAAATCAATATATAATTATTCGTGAATGTCAATAAAAGAAACGTACTATTAGCCTATAGGACCCAAATATCACTACACGAGGACGGTATTTGGTAAGCGCCAATGAAAAAGAGCATAGAGATACAATGCTCCAAATATATCTTCTATCGTCGAAGATACACTGTTCAATACGTGTTATCTCGGTAATGGGATTTGGCTTATTTTCAAGTGTATAACAAAAAATACACGGCATACACGAGATTTACACGACAGCAATTTATAAATATTTTGATCTTTTCAGTATGCATAACAAGTAGCTGAACATTGTACAAAAACCATACACACAGAATTCGATGTTCACCTTGCTTCTAATTTTTTTTTTCGAAAACAAATATGCAACTTTTTTGCAAGCGGTTTTGGTTTCCTAGACATGGGCTATTATATATATTCAATTGAGGAACATTTATATATCCACCCCGACCAGTGTGCTCGATTTGAAATGAAACGACTCACAAATAAATATTGTAGGAGTTATTTTCTTCTAAAAAATTAGAAATCGTAAAGGTGTTTTTGAAACATTGTGTCAATGAAGGCAGCACTTCTTTATCTCGCTTGTTTTTTCTTCTTGGCTCTCAGGCTTCTCTCAGTTACTTAAGAATAAATGAGATGCAGAACAGGTATGAAAATAGGCTTCGATTATGTTTTTCTTTACAAACTCTGAATCTGGTGTAATAAATAAAACCTTGTCAGCTGCAGCTTCGATTTTACTTTACACGGTTGGCAGAGTGCTATCCCGTCTCAATTTAACACGCTGTAGCGAAGGCTATTCGCCTGAGGGGGTAGCTCTTTTAGCCCAAGTTGTGAAATCAACGTCGTTAATACCTTCAGTGTTGCGTCAGTCAAGATGAAGATGATGCAACTCTCAAACGATTAACCTGCCGGATGACTAAACGGCTTGTACTAGAAAAGCGTCACCTCGTAAAAAAAAGCATTTTTTCACATGGCAGCGTCCGGGTGTCGTCCCAGATACACAAATTTGCGAGACTAATATGATTCTAACAAATCAAAGCATGACGTTATATAAGTTCTTGCTATAATAAGTTTTGTCCACCGACGGCATCTCAAAACTTCAAAAGCAGCCAAAGCCTTGCGAAGCAGCATTTCAAGGACTCTAGGCCAGTAAGCAAAGGCACCCGACAGCATTTTCGAAAAAAAAGTAATTGATTAGCTGCAAGAGTGACCTGCCATTCTGTTTAATAGGTATCGAGTTTCCTAGTATGTTTCGGAAGCTTTTTGAACAAATGTAAGACAAAAAAAACCTTAGCGTTAACTGCCTTTAACCGTAATTAAAATTCCGACTGCGACACATTGGGAAATACCTTGTGCCATGGAGGAACCAACTGACGATTTCTTGCAAAAAATTGAAATGCTGTGGCTAAATCTTCCCGTAATACTGAACTGCCACCGACATTGTGTCCACAGCCGGTTTGCCGCTAAGTACGGCATGCATAAGAAAGTGAGGTTATGCCACCCAGTGGGGAATGCTGGCAATTTATGTTCTGGTTCAATGCCATCCACCCGAACTTGTAGACTTCTGCTGTTTGTCGATTTGAACATCATCTCAAGGTTTTTCTTGTTTATTTCTTGGCAAAGTAAGCGCCAACTTATTGCTCCCCTCAACGCACCCTAAAGAGAAGGAACTTGTTTAGAGACGGAACAGTGCCTGTAAAAGCGCGAGAGGGGCATGGGTCGGGGATAGTAAGGAGGGTGCTTTAGAAACGCGGGAAAGGTTAACTATGCTCACTGCGAGATTTTTGAAAGCATGAGGGGGTCGCGACAATACGTCTGCGCTTGGGGTTGCCATTCGACTCCCTGCCTTTCTACATCCCAATCGAAAGAAATGATATCGTACCTAAAAGAAAATAAATCGCTCTTTTTTATACAAATATTGTTTTTTGTAACTCAAATGTTTAGGTGTGTATAATGTTCGGAAAATATGTTATTGGTACTGAACATTACAAGCAGGAGCAATAGTGTAAACGACATGTATTTTCGTTTGTTATGTGATATCCAGAGGAAATGGGATACCCGGGATTGGTCTGGGCTTCCTTTACGGGAAAAGTCGCTACCCGAATTATATCATACATCGCACGGACGCACGATTTTCAATTTTCGAGAGCAAGAATATTGCTAGAAATCGATCCCGCGCATAGATCCCTCCCCATGGTAACAGATATATACTGGGTATTTGAAAGTGTACTTTCCCTCACCCCTACAAAGATATTGCTTAAGAAAAAAAGAACTATTTTCGGGAAAAAAATTCCATCCACGGCACATATAAGGGATTACAAGGAACACACACTAATTAGAAAAGGTATTACCATATAAAAACTAATTTAATTTTAGCTAGGAAAAATCAATACATCAATACAAATACAAACTTGCTCAGCATCACCAAAAACTCCTGTATAAGTCGATTGGTATGTCTGGACAATTAACCGATTAACCTCCGACCAAACGATTAATGATTTAATTTCGATTAAGTTTTTTCAGCGGTTAATCGGTAAAAGTTTGAAGAAGAACAATAGAGTAAAAATTAAACTCTTTCACCACGCAGAAGTGGGACGAGAACACCTGTATCAAGTGTAAACCTTAGGTGAAATATTAACCTAATGTAAAAGGTAGGGGCATGATTTGTAACTCCAGACAAGTGCAGAAGGTTGCATGTATTCCGGCCACTCCAACGCCGTACGAGTGTCTTTTAGCACAACATGGTGTTGTAAACAACCAAAGAATGTCGCTCTTGACTGACAGTATCATCACCGAAACGCAACGGAACGCTTTGCCTCACGCAGCTGAGGTTTGTGTCTGCACCTTGTGCCGGCGTGAGTGCATTTGAACTGTTCTCAACCTTATATCGAGGTTTATTCATAATAAAAGTTTATATTTTGCCTCTTATCACATAATCAAAAAAGTAAAGTTTTTTTTTTAATTTTAAGTTTAAAAAATTGTATCCGTCATAATTAACGAGACCGATTAATCACAAAAACTAATTGATTAAGGGGTGGCAAATCATCGGGTTAAAAATTTAATCTACGCCCAGCCCTAAATTTAAGCAAACTCCAATCACGTGTGAAGCGTAAGTTTGCGCTAATGTTCCCACTCGTGCACTAGACGGAAGGCTGGGGATGCTAAAATGAGGATGGTAAGAATGTCATCCGTGTGAGGGATGATTTTTTGTGAAGCGAAGGAATTGAAGGGTGCGGTTACCATCCACGGGCGATATCTACGCGACGTGTATCCCCCTGTTCGGCAAAAATGTTTTGAAGGCTCAGGACGGCACGCGATACGCTGTTCGTAATTCTTTTGATCTTGACTGTGCGGCTGTACACGTAGGTTTATGCTGAAAATGTTTCAACGGTTTTCTTCGAGTAGCAATCCGATTTAAAGACACAATTGCACGGGTTGCGATAGTGTAAAAATATTTTAAATATATATAGAACTAGTTTGTTTACTTTTCAATATGATTTGTAATTGACTCTCCTACCTAGGAGGTTATCGGGAGTTTAAGTGACGTTTACAATTCCTTTACAGATACATTTTGGATGAAAAAAAAATTGAGGTGAGATTGACTCATTTCACCACTTGGCACTTGTAGGATTATCTTTTTCTACCGACTCTACATTTATATTTTTAAAGGTACGGTTTTATCTGAGGAATAAATAGGAACATATTTTTCCTCAAACAATTTTAAACACCTCACTGACTAGTTTGGTCAAACTAACAAATCTTCCAACCACTCAATAATAAATTAATTATTAATTAATTAATCAATTAAAAAAATAAATAAATAAATAAATAATTAATTAATTTAGTATTTAATAACGCGATAGCGTTCAGGAGCTAGAGTCGCAGATAATTCGGCGTCGGCGTCGTTATGACGAAAAAACTCCTACAGTGCAACGCGCGCAGCCATGTGTGGCATCCCATGTGAAGTCATGCGTGATGTCATTACCCTGCCGACCGGTCAAATTTGGCGGGACATTTTTCCGCCAAATTTAGCAGAAAGTTTTTCTGCCAAATTGAGCAAACATTTATTCCTCTAAATTTACCGGAAAATATTTACCGCCATATATAGCGAAACCTTTCCTGCTAATTTAGCGGTGTCTTCCCGCCAAATTCACCGATAAATGTTCCCACCCAATTTAGCAGAAATTTCTTCTCTAATGTTGGCGGGTCTATAGGATCATGACGTTAAAGCCATGTGTGACGCCAAAAGTCACGTGTTATGACGTCACACGTGATGTCGTGTGACGCCCCGTGACGCTCGACGTTACCGACTAGAATATGCACACACGCTTGCACGGCTTCGGAACGAATAGGATTTATATACAAGGCTTTGCGAACGTGACCCGATAATGCTATCGCGTTTAACTCCTAAAAAGCAATTGTTGCTGCGACATTCGTAATTTCATTCGTTTTTAGTGACGCAGGAAACTTCAGACCTCAGATTTTATTCTCTAATAGGTTTGGGCCCAATGCGCAGAGAAACTGAAGAAAAGGAAGAGACGAGAGCGTCTCAACAACAGGCTAATGATTAATGCTGCTTGCTGGCCGAGTTGATGCTAAAACTTTGAGAACATGGTAGCGCTTTGTGACATGGACGAGAGGGAAAAACACCCTAATGAAAAAATTATTAGAATTTAAAGGACTGATTTAAAATATCTAAAGACTAATAAAAATATGAAAACAACTGATATGCGATATATATAAATTGATATGCAGCATATGAAAGCTGATATGCTGCATACAAGTTCATACATGATTCAAATAAAAAAATATATGACACTCAAATCTGAATTTGGAACATCGTATGACGCCTACATGATAACTGATAAGACATCCACATTTTGTCCATCTGATTTTAAGTTATGATACGAATTCATGTGTTGACGATTAATGATGTTCAAAGGAGAACTGATGTGCACATGTTTTTATTTATTAGTCAATGAAAACTCATAGTGGGGGCAAACATACATTTAATTGGCCTTACCTTCTGAAACATTTTGAATTTACGATAATTCGCATTTATGTACAGCATATGTAGAGAACTTTGTTCAACAAATTTTGTATTCTTTGTAATAAATAATGAGCAGTCCATTTAGAAAATCTTTACTGTCATGTCCTTCAATTTTAAATTAAATAAAAACAGACAAAAGCATATAATTCCGACGAGGTGTTACACTGAAACAGATAAATAATCTATAACTCTGACTCATTCACAGAATCAATCTGCAAACAATAAAAAAGTCTTATTTTCCACCGCCTTGTCCAAATTGTGGGTTAACTCTTTCATGGGTAAGTTTTTTTGCAGGTACTGCAAAAAAAAAAAAAACTACATTTTTCTTTCTGCTAAAGAAACGTTTTAAAACCACTCTTTACAAATTCTAGGATATAGCGCAAAAGTGAGCTCACTCACACTAAAAATACACACACACCAGAAAACGGTCACTCACGTCGCGCTGACTTACAACTCCACTTTGTATTTTCGTCTTCTTTCATTTTTTTACCCGTAATAAAATCGTCATAGTTCACTTCGTTGTCTTCTGTACAGAAAAATAGCAATGTCTATCACACATTACCGTCAAGTGTCAAGATATAACAATTTCTTTTTCAGTAAGCGTTATGGACTACTAACAAAAGTGTCACTCCTTTTAATGATATTAGCTGCCTCAATTGTCTCACGTGTTAAATGATGATGGTTCTTTCCCATTACAGTGCTATTTTTGAAGTCCGCAGTGCACCCACAGTCAAGGCAATGAATGCCCAAAAGTTCCGAATTTGCTATTCGGGTAGTTGTTGTTACATTCCCTTAATCTGTCATTTGTACATCTTCCAGTTTGTCCTATGTACTGTTTGCCGCATGAAAGGGGAAATGAATAAATCACTATTTCTGAGCAAGGTACGTATGGGGGTTCCATGCTTTTCAGTGCAGCCGGTATTATTTTCAGGTATGGCGTAAACGTTTTTGCATAAGCCTGAGAGTTTGAGGGAGGCAGAAACGACTACATCGATATTTGCGCGATTCCCAATCTTCTCAAGGTTATGAGAGATATTATGAATGTAGGGGAATGACTACCGGTCTCGGACTACCGGATTTGCCTCATTTAGCAGAGTTTACTGCCAAGGATACATGCATACCAAAAGAAATCAGACTTCGTCACAGTTTCTTTTCTTTTTTGATGAGTGACAACAGAATCCTACACGGGTGATGAAACAAAATATAGCAAGCCAGGCTAGTTCGCCTCGATGCAAGCACGGTGCCTCGGCTCACTATTGAGGTTCTATTATCGGTGACTTCTCATATTGGTTGGGAATAACAAAGTTAATGAAAATAACGCAATCTCTCTTGCAGCTGACAGCTGCAAACGAAATGCATGTACCTCGATAAGCGACCTGGAAATAAGATTGGGGTTGTGGCCGAGTGGTTTGAGGTGCCAAATTTCGAACATACAGACTGTGTAGTTGTGGTTTAAGTCCCCTGGTGTATATTTTTATCCCTATTTATCAAATTTAACTTGTTTAAATTCTATTTTTGAGGCACAAGTACAAATTTATACTCTACTTCGCCTTCAGAAGCGTTCTAATTATACTCTGTGGCTTCCAGTAATAGGTTCTTGGTGAGAGCGGTCTTTCAATCGTTTTTCTTGCTGTCGCTGCTGCCTGCTCTCTCATCCTTAAAATGCTGACGTCACAAAAGTAATACAAAATGTGTTTCAAATGTAATGAAGATCAAAATTTCTAAGTTGTACCCCTGCTTTATGCCCCGAACATGCCACCATACCGTAGCTGAGTTCAGTGGCGAATGATCCAAGGTGCTGTGACCCGACCTTATATAGCCTTACGGTTTGGCGCGACTCATGCAGCACCTATGCTTCGTAATGAAGCCAGTGAGCGAGGTGCGACCTGCTAGAGCTTATGCCACAGCTTTTCAGCCTGCAAAGGGTGGGAAGATGCCCCTCCCTCCCTTAAAAACGTATATAATTATAATGTACTAAAAAGAAAAAAAAAAGAAACGTCTCAAGTTGGGCTTGAGCCTAGAGCTCCACGACCCTTGAATTCAGTTCCCTAAGCCGCCCTACTGTCTGGTAGAAGGCCAATTTAAAGACGTTCGGGTGTTTAAAATTTGTACTACACTTTGTTTTTCAAAACAAAACAAAAGCTTTTCATAGGGAAAAGTTAAGGAAAGGGAATATATCATTTGTTTCAGTGAAGTTTGTTGACAAGACTTGTGACTCGTGACTTGGTCTGACGCCATAAAACTTTCTTACTGCGTTTGGTAGAGTTTATTTATCGTAAGTACCTGTACGAAAAGTAGAAGAAACAAATGTGCATAATACTCATTTTTCATGGGAAAATTTGTCAACATCCAAAACGACCCATGGAGAAAATTACGCAAAGAAGTTTTCGGCCACGTTGGCCCAGCCACCTCATGTGGCCAATGTATCATGGAAACTTTAATTTTAGTGAACAATGGTAGGTAATATTACAAACAAAGTGCAATTTTGTTTTTTATGAAACTACAACACACAAAACGACACTCTAATATAGTATGTACCTCTGAACAAACCCCAGGGTGCATGGTCCGTCCTTCGAATACCTGATGTTGAACATCAAATATATGCACCATGGAGTGAGCAAACAGAGACTTCCAATTTGTTTCAAGGCACCAGCAACATGTCGAGAAGGAGCACAATGTGTAGAAGGTCATCTAAAAGTGGGCAGCCAAGATGCAAAAAGCAAGATGTATGGATCATTAGAATAAGATCACACCAAAGAGGATCCGCTGTAGTGAGACAATTACAATCTAGACACAGTAATCGGGAGTCAACCGGCGTACAGCCACGATTCACTTTGTGTTGACCGAGGTGTAACATGGTGGACGGAAAGATCAGAAAATGCATGCCGTTTTCTTCACACCATTTGCTCTGCGCAACCGATAGCAGGGCGGTTGGGGGGCGTCACGAAAATCTAACCCACTCGCTAGCGTTTCTCAACTTCGTTCGGCGCCAGTCGGCAGCACAGATCAGTTGTCGGAACTCATGGTATACCCACGGGAAAAAAAGTGCGAGCTCAGAGCCGAGCATCGATCGCGACTTTCGCGAAGAGAAGCTCAGGTAACACTTCGGCAACTCGTGAGCTTCAAACAACGCCTCTTTTACCGAGCCCGCAAATACAATGCGTCGAACGGTCGCGGCGGCAAGCACGCCGGAAGCAAGGGGGCTGGAGGCTAAATATCTGAAAGAGGCGCGGCTGCCTGCTTTCTACGTCAACCTCATTTCGCGCATGAGATAACAAGATAGCAAAGCTAGACGAGTATGAACACTGACTGACGTTACGTTGGAGTGCACGCAGTCGAAAGGACGCCAGCAACAGAGCACAGCTAGTGACTTTCAAGAGGGGACACGTGCGTTCAATTTCAAACTTTCATGTCTACTTCTGTCCTTTGTCCTTTGGTGTTTACTTTAGTCCGTGTATACCAAACCACTTAACGCTGCAAGTCATACAGTCGTGTATACGTACCTTTCGAAGCGATTTAAAGTGTGTTGGTTTCGCTTAGAGCCCGCAAGGAAAGAGCGCGTCGAACTGACAACAAAGCCACAGAGCTGGGGTCTGGGTCGCTGCGTTGGCTGCGTCGATTTGTTGGTCGTGCGAGGAGGGGCGCCCACTGCGCATGCTCGGCCAGGCACGGCTACGGCGCTGGCTCTCTGCTCAGCTACTTTCGGAGCTCGAGGTGGCGCGCGCTCGATATGACGATGGAAACTCATTTTCTCATAAATCGAGGCTGCAAACTACCGAAAAAAACAGTTTAAGGTGGATTTTGGAACAGGAAAATCTAACTGGATTTCTAGCTTGAAACCTGATATTCGGTTTGCAGACAATGGTCTGCAAACAGGAATTCAGGTTTCCAGAAAGAAATCCAGTTAGATTTTCCTGTTGCATAATCCACCTTAAACTGTTTTTTTAGCTAGGACAACGTATCGTTTGATGACGCAAAGTCACGTATTTTTTCACGTATTTTTTTTTTTACAGTGTGTGAATCTCGCCAAACAGGCGACGAAGAGTAGTGGGTGAAATGTGCTCGCATGTTGTTGTGGATTTTGTGTACGACGTAGGATTACCAAAAAAGGTGGGTCAATATCGATAAATGTGCAAGTAGAAAGCAACTACATGCACGTGACCTGTCACACATATTCACCCTCATTATTTTATCGTGCGAGCCGACATTGTCACGTATCGCGTTACTTTTGGGTCCCAACACCGGTAACCTCGTATTGGATTTCGTATTCCATGCTTGTGCAGCACACCGATCACTTCGTACTGTATAACATGTTCGGTGTTGTGTCCCACCATCGGTTACGTCGTATTGATATCGTATTCCATGTTCCAACACCTATAGTTTTTTGGTTTTGTATTGTATGTTTGTTGCAACATCAAATTGTGAAGCAGTACGTTGGGTTTATAGTTTTCCAATTAAATTTTGTTGCATTGCATCATTTGCAATGAATATTTAGTGGAAAACAATCACTCTAAGAAGCATATCGTTATCGGACTTTTCCAATAGGGATGGTAGAGCGGAGCAAGGAGTTGAAGCAATACAATGACATCACGTCACGTGATTTTAAGATGGCAGCGCCCATGCGACTGAGGATGAAAAAGTCTATACTTTCTATTTAGTATAATTTAAAGCAGTCTGCTGTCCCCATCAACTTTGAATAACGAGGCCAAACTGTAAAGCGGAAGTATGTGTGTGAGGTCCCAGCTTCCAAACAGTAAGTGATACTAATATTGGAGCAGGGGTCAGCAGCAAAGATTACACAGGCACATCGCCCCTTTCTCAGGTCTCTACCACGCTTTATTTAATCACCAAGAGGGCCGTTCTAGCCAGAATTTGTATCGTTTCGAGCAACACTGACCGAACCTCATAGTTTGTGCTGCAGATCCCCTTATTCTTATCTGGAAGTTCAAAATGTTAAACTACGTTTTTGAAAGCTTTCTTATCGCCCTTGGCCTAACCGACATTAACAAATGTATCTAAAGCTATGTGGAAAACCAAAGAGCTACTTCGCATTTTAGAAAACCGTATCAACAAACACTTTTTGCTATGGGCTGTACTCAGGTGCAACGATCAGCAGGCTCTCCTATTGAATCAGTCCTCTCTACCTCAGAACAAAAAAATTGAAAAAAAAACTTTCTTAAATCTCTTTTTGCCTATGTGCCAAAAATAAATAAAATGTCAACAAACCCTACATATGCATATCAACTCCTTGCACTTTAATATGAAGCATTTTAATGGAACTCAGACAACAGATTTTGTCTGCATTCACATGTCCGTGCACTTGGTGCACGACTATACTCCCATTCCCTCTTTTCCCCTCTTTCTTCGCCCTCTGTTTCATCACGGCGTCTCCCCCTTATTCCGGAATTCACGCACTGGCCAATTTGTCCAAGGAAAGGGCAGATAAACGTTTATTGAGTCCTGATGGCCCTCATCCCCCTCCCCCCTGTCTAAAGTTCTGTAAACATATCACACCACCTCCTGCAAAAACTCCAGGCACAGCCAACGTCGGTACTATATCAAAGCTCAACCAGGCAGAGCAAGGACACGTGACAACACAAGCAAAAATGTTTCTTACCCAAGATGACCACACATTACATTCTAGTGCTAGGTGGCGGGTTACTCAATATATATTTCCACTCACTCAATAACCGCCCAGAGCCCCTCACGTTCGAGTCAGGGTTCTGTTCCTGGTCTTTTGCGCGGGCGAGTTCCTTGAGCTTTTCCGATCGTGGCCGTTCGGTTCGCGCACTCGTCTTGCACTGACCACAGCGCCAGTCCCGAGTGCCGCTCGGCGACCCGTCACCTGTCGCCACGCGCCGTGTTCCTCGTCGGCATACCCCCCCCCCCCCCTCCCCTCCTCTAAGCCCTGTGTTCGGGAGGCCTCGGGTGGTCGAAGACTCACATGTCTTGCCGAGTAGTTCTTCCACCTCGGTCATTATGTCGTCGTCGGTTGTTGGGCTTGACGGTTGTTCTTGCGTCCCCTCGTCCGCACTGTTGTCAAACGTCGGAGGGTGCGAAGGGGGCAGCTTGACGACGCCGGCCTCGTGGCTCTGTCCCGAAGAGGTGGAAGCGGTGTGTGTGGTAGGGGCCGCTGGGTCTGCGGGTAAGATTTCAGCGGTCGCGGTGTATGTAGAGACCGCAGGGTCTTAGGAAAGCTAGGCTGGCTGGACGGGAGCCAAGGCAGCGGGTGCAAGAAGGTCTGGGAGATCTTTTCTGAACAGGCTCAGCACTGCCACCACGTTGTCGGGAGTGAGCGTGCCTCCAGTAGGTCGCGATGAAATCGACCTGCTTTGTGGGTATTCAGATGTATTGTTGGACCCCGCACAGTCAGCAAGTGTCCGCCCCCCCCGCCCAAAGAAAAAAAAGAATGCGTGGCATAAACGGCAGCATATGACCACGGAACGGGTGTGGGACTTCGTGGTCGGGCAGTCCGGCCGTTGGTCTTGGTTTTTTTTTTCAACGCCGGCTGGAGACGAATAAGATAGCCTCTCCTTCCCAACAAGTCGTGCACGTGGCCACGGTGTGGCAGGGAAGCCTACTCCAGGCAGGTCTCCCCGTCGCAGACTGACCTGCCAGTTCTGCGAAGGTTCTGCCAAGGTATATGTACATGGGTAGCGAAGCTTCCATAGAAGCCCACATGTCGAAAAAATGGCGGCCCATGGGGCTGCTTTAGCGCCATCTATGAGTCGTGGGGGCACTTCCGGCGGAACAAAAAATAAACAGGAAATGACGACACTTCCGGAAAAAAGTGACGTCATGCGTGCGTGCGGTTTGGCGCGAAAATTAAACAAAAAAAAATTCCAGAGACTACAGGTAAAATGAACGACATATACACTCAAAAGTCTCAAACATAGCTCTGTATTTGAGCTTTGTTTGATACTTTTTAGTGTGTGTGTCGTTCTTTTTACCTGCAGTCTCGGATTTTTCTTGGGATGTTTACTCTATACTGGATGGTTTACGTCCTTATTTGCCCTTGCTCTTATATTTTGTTCGAAATGTTTTTTTCTGCAGCCGATCTGCTATGAGAGTAGTTCATTTCGTCACACCATCGTGTCTTTGCACTGTGGTTAAACTTGAGCCACAGTGTTTTGCTCTTTGTTCCTTCAGGATCCCTCGGAAATATTTGGGAAACCTTAAAGCGAATGATGTAATTTCACAAAAAACGAGTGAATCAAATTGCTGGAGTGTGTTGCGTATGAAATACACAACAGTAACTCTAATGCAAGTCCAACTTCACATTAACAGTCGCGTTTTATTTGTTTTATTCACTTACAATCATTCAATCAGATTACTCACTAGAATCATACAATCGGTATTCACTATTTTGAAAGTGTAATGGTGAAACAAAAAACTAGTAGATCGATACATAAGGCACATTATAACATAATAAGACAATGTACAATCGGCTGGATGTTGTGAGGGAATTGACAGTTTACAGGCAGCCACTAATAACTCAGGGGTTTCACACTGTTCCGAGGACAACTGTGGTCACCACAGTAATACACACACAAAAAAAAACTACATTTGTCTACGCAGTCCTTGGGCACTGTACCATAATGCTGAAAATATTTTAACTTGCATCTGCTGGTGCTGCTACACTGCAACGCAACGATTGTTTGGTGCAGGTCAAGGAAGCCAAGTGGAGTTAACCGTCTTGGAGCCATGTGGTATGCTGCACTTCATAAGCCAGTGTTGCTGCACAGCTTTAAGCGCTATATATGTGAATCAGTTAGAAGACTACATTACTCCTCAAGAAACCGAAGAAAATGAAAGGTTCGAATAGAACATGCCCACACCGCTTTAAAAAGTTCTCTGGGTGGTCTCATGTACGTAGCCTGTGCCCTTGCTGCCTGGCTTTACATTTTACTGCTGTATCTATCTCCGGCCAAACCGGCTCACAATGCTCAATCTAAGCTGTGCTTCAACGAGTGCAGCGACAGCAGGAGACACATGAACGCGGACACTCTTAACGACTTAGGCACCAGTCCTCATCTGACGTTGTCGTTGCAGCCTTCTTTGCAGCCTCTTGTAACGCTATTGAAGCTGTCGCACCTTGACTCTCAGGGCGTTCACCTTCTTCTTGTCGATGCTGCGGCTTTTGCCGGGTGCTGCAATTTGATAAATGAACCAGATCAGATCTCCAAGAAAAACTTGCATTCGCCATCAATTTATTAAATGCGTAATCTATGCACACTCAAAAATACTCCTCAATGATTTGAAGTGTCTTTAAAGAAGAACAGCAAGTATGACTGACTACACATATGCAATTCAAATTGAGAAAAGCAGCAGTACATCTTTATGTCGGACTAGGCGCTTCATGTTGGCCAGAGACCTGATAGTCCAAATAGACAAGGGCGCACACAGAAACATGCAAGTCAGAATAGGCATCCACACTGTGAAATGCATTTTTTAAAGCTTGACCATACCTTACTTATGCCGATGGCACTGTAACAGTGAACCGCTCACACGAAAACAGGCAACTAATGGTTGGCAGATAGGACAAGGGACCATGACAGGCTCAGCATCACACACATATGACCAAGGCAGCTTTTCGATAACTATAAAAAACACAGTCTTACGTGAGGTTTTGCGGGAAGACTTATGATTCAGTGAAACCGGTTGAGCTGTTTTGATTTGATGGCGTTAACACCTGCGCGTGGAACATTTTTTTTGTATATTTGTGTGCTTCACAATGACAATATACCGTGAAACACAAAAATGTGGTGAACTTTGAAAAAAATCGATTTGTAGCTGCCAGCTACCCGGTCTTGTGTTATGTGACCCCTTGCACCATCAGCTCTCAAGATAAAGTTTAGTATCCGCTGGTGTTTTTCGAGCCTTGGCTTTTTATTTTTTCGGTCTGACCTTTTATAATTTCACAAAAAAAAAACTGCAAAAAAAAAAAGTTCGCATCCTAGAAAGCACTCACATTTTTTAGAAGGCCCAGCAGCACAGCCAGAGGGCGATGGTGAAGAAACCAGAAACCGTCTCTAGGCGACGGTGAAGAAACCAAAATCTCCATGTCAGCCACGTCCCAGCTGGACTCTTGAGCAAGAGCAGCACCTTGACGTAAAGCGTAGCTGGGATCAACTGCAAAAAAAAAATAAAAAAATATTTTTACAAAAACTGTAAGTAAGAAAGCAAGTTCAACAAAGCGGAAAGTTGGGCGAGTTGGTTGTTCATCTTAGCTGGCAGAAACAGTGCCTCTCTGTGTACTTTTACAGCGCCTGTATGTATACTCCTTGTTTCTTGTCCTTCGTCAAGTTGCGCTGTTTCTACCAATTAAAAAAGCAAACTCACAAAAAATGGGAATAAAAGGATAGCACAAATAATATTCGGCCACCACTTATTATGGGCCCCAGGTGGACTGTTACCTAATAAGGTGCACGAGTGTTTGTGGTCCAATGAAGCCGCAGAAATCCGCTCGCAAATTTAATGTGAACTTAGCGAAGGAGAAGAGGTTGAAGTCCTCCCTTATTCCCCTATTTGTACGCATAAAAAGAAAATTCACCTTCGTTCCATGACAGGTTTATTTCAGAAGAATGGTGGTCAGGGTGGCCACAGGAACTCCGCGAGTCTGAGCGGACGGAGTACGGAGTCTATGAGGTTGGCGAACTCCTCTCTGCAAATTTAGTGTGAAGTTAGTCATGGAATAGTAGTTGAGTTCCTTCCTATGTGTCTATTCTAACACAGGACAAGAAAAATCACCTTGTTCCCACGAAAGTTCCATTTCGGAAGACCGGTCGTCAGGGTGACCACAGAAACTCCGTGAGTCTGAACTGCCGATGTGTAGCTCGGTGAGGGTGGCGAACTCACCTCTGCAAATATATGGTGAATTCGCCTATTTTAACACAAAATGTAAATCACTGTCTTTCATGAGCAGCTTTATTTTGGAAGACTGGGTATCGGCATGGCAAAAGATGCTCGACGGACCGATATTGACGTTGATTATGTCACCTCAAATAAAACATGTCATTATAAACGGGCCTGAAATGAACTTCTAGCAGTACCTCTGACCATGTTCTACCAGCTTTTTCCAGCTGATCTCAACCTAGTTCTATTGTAAAATGCTTAGGTCATGAAGACCATGAGGTAATGCAGTGGTGCTGGCAGTTGCTGCCACTTTATGTTAGTTACAATGAGAAAGCTCACCATGCACAACTGCTGAACCTGGAGAGCTTCTGCTGGAAATGTCGCCATGTGTTGTCTCTGCAAATAATATAAAAATGTTATGAGCCCACAGAAGCAATATTTCAGCCCCCTGTGGTAACTATTTTTCTAAGTGCGGGTTAACCATGCTCTAATCACAAAGTGTACGGAAGGTTTATTGGTCTGCTTACCTTTTGTGGGAAGCACACTTGGCAACGCATTGTAACGGAGGTGTCCAGGTCGCAGGAAAGCTGACTCCTCAAAATGTAAGAAGCAAACGACCCTGTCTCGTGGCTGCCATGGAGTCTTCCACTGTAGACTTCGGTTGTTGCAGAACCGATCCTAGGCTTCGCGCCTGCAGATAAGGCATGGTGCTGTGTGGGTGCCATGAATACTTACGAAAAGAAAATGTAGCCAAAATGTCCACAAACCAAAGCAAATCAGAGCAAGGACATTAACAAATGCATGACATCAACGCTCCGTGTACATCATGAAGAGTAAAAACACGAGTCTTACGCACAGAGGCCCTACTATATATCTGTGTTGTACCACTGATAACCACGCCGATGATCACGACACTAGGCTCCTCAGAGCCGGGCCGGTACAGGTAAATTTGAATATCGCGGGCATTTTTATAACGGCGGCACACAACGCTGCGAAGTCAACATTCCTAGTACAACATATTACGCCTTCAGGTGTAGTTTCTTGTGCACACCCAGACAAGCCTAATAGTTTTAGGTAAAACTAACAAGAGTTAAGAGAAGACCAAACAAGGGGGCATGACATCACACAGCAGGCATGTTACTGACAGTAGCTAAGTCTCACCTTCGAGAGTCGAGGGGAAACCGGTGCAGCGAGATGCCAACCGTGCGGGTGTCGCTTTCACACACTTCCACGGAGCACCGTTTCTTTGCGTATCGCACTGTGCTCATCATCGCGCGTTGAGCCCTTTGGAGGCAGTAGTGTCCAAGGTCCAAGCGCACGACTGCCGAGTTCCCGCGCAAGTAACTGGGCTAATCACGCCCGAGCAAACAACAAAACTTCTTAAACGGTGTTAACTGCCGCTAAAACAATTAAAAGCGAAGAGCACGTGGAGGCCCGAACACAGGCAAGCAGACGGACGTCAGCAGCCTGTCTTTCCGCGCGCCACAAGGTATACAAAGAAGTGCAGATTTTTTGCTAGTGGCGTACAGAGGACGCTAATAAGAAGTATGTATACTATTAGCAAAAACAAAGATAGTTTTGAATTTTATAGCGCGCCAAATATGATTGATAATATCTAATAATTATATTCAGTTTGTTTAAAAATACAAATGATTATACTTCTAGTCACAAACTAATTAATTTTAATAATGTTTGTCCCCACCTCTCCTAGTCGCGCTTCAATCGCATCCTTCACGTGACCCTCCAGGCCGATGTCGCTGGCAATTTGTTTTGAACCGCTTTTTGGCCGAAGCTTCGCTACCCATGTACATATACCTTGGTTCTGCCGCGGAGGGTCTGCCAGTTCTGCCTGTTTATAGGTGTTGCTGCAGACAAGCTTGTCCCGTGCCGCGAAGTTATGACCGCTGGCGGGGAGGTTGCTCCGTCTGCCGGGCTCGCAGAGCACGCTGAGAGCCTTCGGCGTTGCCCAGGTCCGACGTTTGCCCATCTCAGGTGGCGCCGCCTCCATGATCTGCCACATCGAATGTCTGATTGGCCAAAACCCTGCCGGCAACCGTGAGTTTCTTGGGAAACGGACTGGCCTGTGTTCTGACCTGGTGGGCCTTCTGAGTTGTGCCTTCCGTGGCAATCCCCCGAAGGAGGCCGTCTGGGCAGAAAGAGCAGTGTTACAACAGCGGAAAATGATTTACTTTCTGCCGCAGGGTGTGTCGGCGGCGGTAATCTTTATTATTCATTTCCATCTCAACAATAGTATCATTTGGAGTTAGCAGTGTTAACCGGGCCAGACTCCTCGTTTGTATCGCGCCGAGCGAGTCTAAAAGTAGGCCGCGACATTCGCGTATTTATCTCATACGACACTTCTCATCTCAGAGCAAGCGATGCAGCGAAACCGCTAGCTGCGCTGCGCAGTGAATGGGTTCTTCTCAGGACCAAGTCTCCAACTTTTAAATTCATGTGCCGACGGCTCTTGTCATATTGCGCTGCTTGCTCTACAAATGCTGCATCGAGATTCTCTTTAGAGTCTTGAAAAGTCCTATACAAACGGTTTGTTAGCACTGCCACGCACCAAGAAAGCGGGCGTTCTGATGTTCCCTGGTTGTTTCGTCGCCCGTTCCCCTTCGCAGACGGTATTTCTTTACCCAGGTTCAGAAACGCTGGCGTGAAACGAGTTGATCCGTCCACGGTATTCCTCATAGTAAAACCCCTAGCGACGATGTGCTTATCCCAGTCTCGGTGTCTCTCCCTTAACGCAATCAGTGTGGACTTCACATTCCTATTCACTCACTCAGTGTCATAGACTTGAAGATGCTACGATGTCCTCCTCTTGTGCCTTGTGTTTAGCGCCAAGCAGGCGTGTGTAAACACCTTGCCAGTAAAGTACGTATCGTTATCACTAATGAGACACCTGGGTTCGCCGATATGTAGGAAAGTATCCAGGAGGTTTTCCGAGATCCGTTCTCAAATCAAGTTCCTGAGTGGGTACAACCCTACCCCCTTTGAAACATGATCGGTAATAAGCAAGTGGTACTGGTTTCCAAGCGGAAATCTCGGCAGTGGGCCATTCATGTCGCAAGAGACAGTCTCCCACGGGTACTGACTAGTCCGACAGCATCAAGCCTAGAGACTTCCCATCACTGGGCTTTGATTTATGGCAGGCTGGACAGCCGCGGGGGTAGGACTGCGGGTTTCCTTACCCGCGACAAAGTCGCGGAGCAGCATAACTTATGAAAAGTCTTGCTGACATTGCCATGACCTGCCAAAAAGGAGTCGTGTAAGTGCACGATAAACTTCTTGCGTAGCTTCCTGTGAATCACAACCCTGAAGGAAGACTCATTGCCCTCGTCTTCATTGATCGTTAGGATGTAGCGAGGCAATAAGCGGACTTTGCCCAGCAGATATGAAACGAATTTGAGCAAGTTTACTCAACACCCGTTCACAAAAACCATCAACAGGTTCTTCCTTGCTCTTGGTTTCAGCCCAAGTCACGACCCTTTGCTCCCTCGTGCAGCGCGCTAAAGGTACTACGAGTGCCGGACGCTTCACCTTCTCCCAATCATCCGGGAAGGACGTCTTCCCTGCACTCGGAGACATTCTTCTGTCTTCCCGGCGCTCCTAGTTACTCCCCGAATGCGTCAACTCCTCCCAACCATCCTCCTGGGGCGCCGGAAAGAGCGCGTCCACAAACGTGTTGGTCAAGCCCTTTCGGCACTCAACCTTCTACGCGTAACTCCGCATTAGTACCCAGAGAGCCAGCCTTCCCGCCGGTTCTTTTAGCCGCTGAATTCAGGTAAGTGTTGAGTGATCAGTCTGAATGGCAATAGTCGTACCGTCTACGTTCAGGTCTAACTTCTTCAGGGCAAACATGACGGCCAACCGCTCCTTTTCTTTCAGGCTGTAGTTGCGCTCCGACGGTGTGAACGTTCGGCTAGCGAATGTCACAGGGTGCAACTGTCCATCATGCTGCTGTAGCAACACCGCGCCGACAACATAGTTGTTCTTATCCGCCTGTACAACGAAATACCGATGAAGGTTTGGTGAGCGAAGGCTAGCGGTGTTCGTTATCGACCTCTCAAGAGGAGAGAAAGCATCCCCTTGCTCTCGCCCCCAGACACACCTCGAGCCTTTCAGAAGCTGAAATTAAATGCCCCTGCCAGCTCCGCGCAATTTGGAGTGAATACCTGGTAAAAGTCAACCCTCCCCAGAAACCTTTAGAGGCTCTTTACATCGTTTGGCTTCAAGGTTCCGCTGTCCACAACACAGCCTAAGAGATTTAACCGTGAGGTAGCCAGCTGCACCTTTTTATGGGTAATAGTTAAAACGCCCTCACGCATTCTACTTAAGACGATCTTACGTTGAGTTAGATGCACTTTGAATGACTTGGTAAATACCCTAACCGCTTTAATGTAGGTTATATCAAAGTTGAATTTCCCATCACCCAGCCCAATGTCCATGAGCCGTTGACATTCTAAACAGAATACGGGCAAACTCAAATGACCTCTATAATAGGTGAATGCCGTCTTTTAGACATCGTCGAGCTCCACCTAGATCTGTAAAAAAAGAAACGCTTCAATCGAGTGTAGTGAAAAACCTCACGCCCCCAGAGAATACATTATACACTCATTACGGGAAAAAGAATATGCGTCTCTTCTAATGACCTCATTAAATCGCCGGTAATCAACACAAAAGTGCGTGGTGACGTCTTTATTTGAAGCCAAAACTATTGAAAACACCCAGGGACCCTGCGATGACCCCACTGCCCCCGTCTCCAGCATCTCCTTGAGGTCCGTGTCTGAGAGAGCGCACTTATGTACACTCAGTCACCCGGTACTACTGCCCCACGGCCTAGCCTCTTCGCATCTGTCCTTTGTTGTCTAATAGTAGTGATTATGTCTTGGTACACATAGCTGCCTGTCGAGACAAGACGTTCGCTACCAGCCGAGGTTGTGACCCAGCGAGCTAGCATTCTATTCCTTGCACCACGGTTGATGGAGCAGCAATGGGTATAACAGGGGAAAGCGGACTTTAGCGATATTCGTTTTTCCTCAAATCCAGGATTATACCCTCACGGCAGACAAAGTCCTGCCCTTATATAACAAAAATTGACTTACCTGGCAGGTAAACGAAACGTTGTCTTCTTCATCTGCCGTCGAGGCCAAGGCGAAGGTGCATTTCACCTTGCACTTTGGCCGCTCCCGTCGCGAAACGCAACAGAGTTACAAATGTTCGCACGCAAAGATTTCCGTTACGGCAAACCTCGTACACAATATCTTCAATTAGAAAAAGCGTAGACCCGGTATCAATTAGCGCCGAATATTCTTTACCACCGATATCTACCCGCACGTACTAACTCTTCTCAGGGGTCGTGTCCTGAGTCCGACACGCCGACGGGGCCACCGCCACACAGTCTGCGACCGCAACTTCCGCTCAATCGGCACGCTGATGCAGGACCTGGGCAGCGGCCCGCAACCTCAACTTAGATGATCTGATTCGTCGCGCCGGCCCCCGGCGTATTTCTGGAATCTCTGGAAACCAACCACTCATCACGTGCATGCCACTCGATTCGCCCAGGCCGGCGGCACTTGTAACACCCGATTTGTGGCCGGTCCTTAGATGCAGCATGTCCGTCATTACGCACACGCGGTACGTCGTTGGCTACCCGCGGGGAGTCATTATTCCCGCGACTGCCGTCACCAATCGCGCCTCCGCGGTGGTTAAACGCCGCTCTAACCCTACGGGTCTGCACTCTGGCCGAGTTTGCGATGGCTCCCCTGCGCCTTTGCTCATAACCGAAGGATTCCAAAGCCTGGGGCGGTATAGCTACCCTATCACCGCGCTTCGCAACGGCCGCGCAGGCCGTGGTTCTAGGTATTCTCCGTCCTCAGAGGATGCGATACTGCAGTTCATAGAGCAAGCCCACTTGAACCGTTCGCGTATCTCTGGCAAGTGCCTCAAAATCGCGAAATCCTGTCCACGCAAGTAGACTTTGAATCTAGGGTGACATTGCCGGATCGTGCTAGCTACCTCCTCTGCGTCAGACGCGGAGGTTTCGGCCTTCGAGTAGAGCTCTTAGAGTGCGCGAACGTACTCCACGAGGCTTTCGTAAGGTTAGCCAGTTCGTCCCTAATCCGCATCTTATAATCGAGAGGCTGAAATCCCTCAATAAACCGCGTCCGGAAGTCCGCCATCGATGAGAACGGTCTTTGCAACCGTCGGCACGCGACGCATCGCAGGTTAACGCAGTCCGCACGATCTGAACCAGGGCGGTTTAGTCTTTTGCTCCTGGCTACGCCCGCGTTCAGGTTCTGCAGGAAATCGTGAACCAATTTTCCTTCATATTAAGGGGTGTCCAAACAGAATATTACAAAAATCGTCGGGCGACACACTTCTTACAAATCGTGTGGCGCTCCGATTCCGGTCGTTTTTCTTTGCCGGGGGGGAAGTTCCCCCCGTCAAATCTCGCCCGTGGCCTCTATGCGACCCTTGATCTGCTCCTCACGTGGGTCCGGAGGGTCACTCACACCTCTGTTGTTTGCAGGCGTGTACAAGATACTCACAAAAAGTATTGAAGTTACGTTACTGAGTAGCACGAAAAATAGTAACTGAGTAGAGTGCTAAATACTCAAATTTGTAAAGTAATTGAATAAAGTACAAAATACTCCAAAAACGTAACTCGTTACTTTCAAGATACTCTCAAGTTACAATTTTCTCTGCAAGTCATTGTCAAGCATAACCGAAGTCAGAAAACATTCTTACTCCCAGCTACTCTGGAATCTCCTGGAAATCTTTAAGCTAGACGTTGGCTGCCACTCAGGCCTCTTTCAGGTCCCAAGTAACTACGAATAAAAAGAAATGAAAACATCATTCAATCAACCTTTATTCACTTGCGAAAATGAAAATCAAAACTCCATTACCAAAAAACTTTGTTCCCTCGCAGGAACAGCTCCTTATCGAAATTCGTGTACGATGGTCTGCCCCTGTTTTTTGTTTTTTAAACACATGTCCACCGATGCTGAATAGTTGTTCGACGGACGCGTTCGAAGGCACCGCGACGTTGTGTCGAGGAAGAATTCGTGAAGAGTGGGGTTCTTGATGATCTCAGCCACTTCTTTCTTGCTGTCGTCAAACTGAAGGTATGATGACAACTCCTGTCCATCATTAATTTCAGAGCCCGTAGCCACCGACCCTTCAAAAGAAAAAAAAAAAACATAATGCTCAGCTGAAGATAGCGGTTTCTTGGTTGTAAGGGTAGACGACTGTGGCAAGCTAGCGATTTCGTCCTTCATTAGCTCGGCCACTGCCTCGCGTTGGCCGTCCGGCACCCGCTGTAGCTTGAACCAAGGCAGGAGAACAGTGGTGACAAGCAGGGTCTTTCCCTTCATCGCGTTGCCAAACCTGTAGAAAACGAAGTATTCCAAAAGAGTCATCATTTTCTGGCCACCATAATTAGTAAAAGCAAACATTTGCGGATGATAAAACGGAACTTTACCTTTTCTCAAGGCCAGCAATCACAGCAAGTCTAAGCGGCTCACAGAGTCGGGTTGCAGATATGGACGCGAGCTTGCGCTTCAGCGTTGTGATGGTGGGGAGAAAATATCCAAGGAACATAATCTTGTCTGCCTATATGATATCCAGGGCCTTTGCAAGTGGTTTCATCACCTAAAAAGAAAAAGTGAGGTGTTAATCAGAGTATGCAGAATAAACTATTGGTACTGCCAACAGAACCAAATGCACAGTGCCCCCGCCTCCCACTATTCCTTGACGGACTGCACATCTCCGGTGCGCCGCACGACTGGAAGTTTTTGACTCTGGCAATATTCTTCCAAGCTGTCAAATTTGTCTTCTATCAGTCCTTTGATGCACCCCATGGCGTTAAATTGGGAATTCCACCGTGTGGCGTTTGGGACAACCAGGTACCTAAAAAGCCCAAATACGTGAATAAATATTTTCACCGGTACATAGAAAAGAAAAAAAAAGTTCCGGAACTAAGTGCCGCAATGAATCGGCAGAGCAATACTACGCTACGAGCATTCTTCTGGTGAGAGGCGTTCTGCTTGGTGCTAAGCATTTGACCATTTCAAGGAAGTCATCTTGTTCAATCACTGAAAACGATTGCACTGAACCAATTACAAAATTCTCGATAAGTTCCTCGTAATGCCTTTGATTTAGGGGCCTTTCGGCGCCAAAGGCATTCATGTTCGCCTGCTTGAGGTTGGGCTCATCTTTGGAGCGTGAAATTGCATCGTTGCTTCGATTTCGCTTACTTGGTCCCGCCGTTTGGCTGTGCAGCTGGCATACATGATCGGGATGTATGGACTCTAATATAGATTTACATTCTAATAAACTTTAGAAAGCTAGAAGGCTAGACTTGCATTATACAAAGCAAGGCTTTTGCAAAACAAATATCGGGGGAAAAGTAATACGTGAGAACAATATTGTAATTCCAAAGACATCATGAGAGGTCTTATACTGAAATCGTTACTGAGGTATGATTGCTTACTTATGAACTCACCTTCACGTGCTTTCTTAAATTTGAATTGGAACTTTTTCCGAGCGACAGGATCTTAGTCTTCGGATGGCAGAGCTTACACTGCACTTGAAAGGTCTTCTCGGTTTTATCAACACATAAATAAAGATTCCGTAAATGTGACCAGAGTACGGACGTCGCACCTTGACTCTTGCTGTCCATTTCTTCTTTGAAGCTCGTGTTGCAGGTCCCAAAACCCCGGCAGCCCCGGACTGATGCCAAACAGGTAACAGCAACACGCTCGAAGAAAGGAAACTGCAGTTCTCCCGGAGTGCCGTGGTCGTCTGCATTCTGAACTGTCTAAACTGCTTCACCCGTTAAAAGCAAAAAGACAACAGCGAACTTCATGTCTAGGATGGCGTTGACTACATCCTTACATCAGTGAAGAAGAAAGGCGCCGACGCGAGTTCTGACGCTTTCCTCTCGTACCAAATTTTGTAAACAACTTTTTTTTCTTTTATACCCTTGCTATGGCGAGGACATAGGCGAGGGCAGCGCGGGGCCCGCTAGCCTGCGGAGGGAGTTTTTACACAGAGGCTCGCCTCCGACGCCGCCCTTGTGTCGGGTGTTCATTTCCGCTTCCCCCGTCAGTGCACTGGCGGTGCCGTGCAGTCGGGGTCGAGGAGTCCAGGCCAGGGGAGAGCTGGCGCCACAATGGTGGGCGCCGGCGGTCATTCGTGCTACCGAAGACAATACTGCGTACGCCGCGAGCGATGGGCTGCCGGATTGGAGCCGTGTAGTCGCGTCTTACGAGTCTTGTGTGCGAAGAGAGCCTAGTGAAACGAACGAGCGGTGTGCGCGACTGCTTGCGGATGCAAAAGCAGTTCTGAAGCTGGAAGGATTTCTTTTACATGCTTCACTCCATAACATAAAAAATAAACTCCAGTTTACTGTCGACTCTTACCAGACACTTGTAGAACCCACCCTCTCTTCGACACAAGTGCCCTCCCTCTGGCTTGTAGCCTTATACACATTTTATGCTTTCACCCGCATGCCCTTCTGCTTCGGAAGCTTTGTTGCTCTTGGGCTTGGCCATAAACAAACAGTAAGAAAATGTGCTTTGACGTTTTGCCCATTTAGAAGACACGACACGCGTCTGCTCGGATTGAGGCTGCGACCCCTGCTTCTTCGTGTCACCTCTTTCAGTAGAATCACCAAAGTGCACTGTATTACCTGGCACGAAATGTATCTGCAATGGCAGGACGCCTAGCGAAAATAACTGGAGCTCAATATTTTCCAAGCTTCCCGCCTCGAAAGAAAAAAAAAAATAGAAAGTAACTTAAAAGTAACTTTCAAATAAGTACTACAAGTTCCTTGAAAAAAATATTTAAGTTAGAGTACTAAATACTGAGGTTCAAAAGTATTTGCAAGGCACCAAGTTACTCACGAAAGTATTTAAGATACAGTAACTTGAGTAGAGTATTTAAGTTAGGTACACTTCTTGTTGGCTGTTGGTAAAGCACTCCAGGCCTCCGCGGCTTTGCAAGTCCTAAAAACGGGAAAGGGAAGACTTCAGGGTGACAGGGCAAGCCAAGCAAGCGCGCGCCGTGTCCAAGGTCGTGTTGTCTTCGAGCAGTTCTGTGGATTCGATCGGATTCCCGCTGCTCTTATGCTCCCAACGTACCTCGTAAAGACAAACAAACTTAGTAGGTTAAGAGTTTAGTAAAATAAAATATATATTCTTAAGTTCTCAGTGTTTATACATACAACTAAACGTCTCACTGTTGCGCACTGCACTATATTATTACTATTTTTTTTTCAAGCTACGAACGTGGACCTTGACAAAGAAAGCTGAGCCAAGCGAAGACGCGCGTTTCGACGCAGCAATCTCCCAAATCCATTCGAAGCCTACCTTTTCGGCCTTGAAGCCGAGGCGACGGCGTTAGCGATGTCAGCCAGACGCTGGTGGCGAGTAAGGTCAAATCTGACGAGCACCGACGTCAAAGAAAAGTGAAGGAGGCGAGGAGAAAAGTCATGATGTTGGCTTGACCACAAAAATCTTCGGGCGACACGACTCCTCAAAAATTGTCATGATTTAAGCGTCCGCTTCAGTTTTCACAATTTTTGCAGAAGTCGTCGTCCGGCAATTTTGTAGTGTCCTGTTTGGACACCCTTTTATCCGGCATAAGCTGGCGTCGGTAGGGAAAACCGCGGTCGGGGCCGAGATGTACGCGCGGCATTCGCGACTTTTGTAGCTTTCTCGATTTGTCGCGAGAACATCTCCATCATTGCTGTCATGGCGCGCATAAACTCGCCGATGCCAGCCGCGCCTGGAGCTGAAGCTGGTGGTAAAGTTCCAACCTTCAGATTTGTTCGCGTACTAGAGCCTTCTCCCGCGGACCCAGCTGCGTCGGCCGCTTGCTGAACGCCGCTCACAGACGAGTCGCCTTCGTTCCTAATGGGGGCCGTCCTCGTCTTGGGGGGCATCTTTAGCGTTTATCTACACCATGCTACACGCTCAATGAATATGTGAGACTCCTCCGAACGAACGGAACAAGCGGCAGCCGAGTCAGCCCCCTCGTTGGATGCGCAAGATTATGTAGGGTGCTCAATAAATATTTATGCTTGATCGGCCACCGTCTGGATTGCTTTCCCAAAAAGTAACACGTTAAAGCAAATGATAATAAACATTTTACGGTTAGTTGACGTTTACGTCTCAATGACCGCGGATGATCCCTCAGGCTCCAGTCATGGTCCTGTTCATGGTCTTGTTCACGGGCGAGATCCTGGAGCGTGCTAATGTCATGGCAGTTCAGTTTGCGGCCTCGTCTCGCACTGCCCACGTTCGCCAGTTCCGAGCGCCGCTCGGGAGCCCGTTGTATGTCCCCTCCACTGTCTTCGTCGTCGGCTTCCCACAAGGTACGCAATTATACTAAACACCATGTTTTTCAGACATTGCATATTAAACAAAACAGTTACTCAATAAGCCCAAGCTACCGTCTGCTTGATTACTCACCTTTTAGTAGGCAGATAAGCCAAATTTGTTAAACAAATATTATTTACCCGCACGTCGTATCTGTGATGCTTTGATCTCCGTCAGTAGCAGGAGGTAGGTAGATTCAACCATCTGGTAGAGATGCCTCCAATAGCTCGGAAGCAGGATGCCCAGCGTGCACGGCAGGTTGTAGAACAGATGATAGTGTCCCCACTCACTTGCCTTCCAAAAGGCGTGGTCCTGGAGGGATCTTAGCACTTCCGTGAAAGAATATGGAGGCCTGATGCGAAGCAGGCGCGTTTTGATTGTCATCAGCTAGTGAGTATTGCCTAAAATATAAAATGTACTACATTTTTATAGTACTTTAACTGAAGACCACTCAGAGTTCTTAATGTATCGAAAAAAGATGAAACGTTAAAAGAGCCGCCAGCAGAAACAATGACATTTTTTCACAAGGTGTGTTGCTTGTGCCTGACAGATGTTAGAATTTAAATTCAACTCACTGGTGCCTGATAATGTGTTGAGAAAGCACTGCAGTTGTGGGACGCTTAGCTGTGTTGGAAGTTTGTTTTAATGCTATTGGGCGTGACATGCAACAGTAGAAATAAAAGCTGGTTCACACAGTTGCAACCAACTGCGACTGCAACAAGTTGTGACGGCTTACAACGAAATGCTGCTACCCAGCTTCTCTTTGTTCTCTAGCTCCACGAAGTACAAAAACTCGCCGCCATAATTTCAAAGTGGAAGCGTTTTAGGCCGACCACGCTAAAGGTAGCGTAATACTTCCTAGCAAAAGTGAAATAGTTTCAGGCAAGGCACCTGAAGTCTTTGGGGCGTAAACCGTGGCGCGACCGTAATCAATTCAATTCCTTGTTTATTTACTATTTTTTTTACAATGGTGGGGCTGGAAATAAAGTCTGCATGTTCAGCTTGACGGGTTTCCAGCACAACAGAGGTTTCAGAGCAGCGGCAACGCGAGTACACAAACAGTTTGTAGGTATTATACACATTGAAAAAAAAAACAGTTAAATAATATTATTTAATCAAGAAAATTGTAAATACAAAAAAAAACATAAAAGGAAACACTAAACAAATGCAACTGTAGTGTAACTATTTCACTCGTTGCACAAACATAAAGCCGTAATTCTTTGGGTTAAATAGTTGAGATAGTGTCACGAATCACAAATAATCAGGCGGCGAATTAACGGAAGAAACTAAACGTTTAATAGGGCGACGTTGCGCAAAAGCAAAATAGTACATGGTTAGCGTCTCAAACGCCGATGTCGGCGGAACAGCAGGATCGAGCACTGGGGCGAGAAGGATTCCCACTCGCCACGTGGAGCCCCATATGCTCAAGTGTAAGCTTCTAAAATAATCAGTGTAGAAGGTTCGACCCGTACAAAAAAATTGTAACCTCAAATAAGCAACAGGGTTTTACCAGAATGCGACATTTCCAAAAACAACAGAAAGGTGTATCCATGGCCAGTCATCGAACCTCGAATCTTTGCTTGGGATCCAAGCACGATAGCCGTTCTGCCACTGGTGGGCTGCCTACTCGGGCAGCTGCGCGCACGACAATATAATTGTGGTTTAAGGTTAAGCTAGTTGGTAACTTAGGGAAGGTTATTGTGCTTTTATGAACGATTATAATTGGAAAGGGTGTTTCCAATTAACGAGGGTTAATAACTACGAGTTGTATAAATTGAGCTTGTTTTCTGCCCCGACGCTAAAGATGATTAGACTATATTTTTATACATTCTACATTATATTTAATGCATAACTTAAAGTTGTAGAAATGTGAAAATTTTCAAGACAATTCAGATGGTGAAAACGAGGTTTTGCGTGAAAGTCATAGCCGACATTGCAAATGCCTCTTAGAGCATTTTTATTTTGTTTTGCAAGATATTATTTTCTGAAGGTTCAATCCTGGGGTTGTCCTAAAAAAAGGATAATAGTTTAGACGAGAACAAAAAATTACTTCTACAGAAGTAGTTTAACACTGATTGGAAGAATATAAGAATGCCGATAGCTACGACGCGACTTAGCTTTAATTTGACGAAATCAAATTGACTATACCGTGATATAATTTAAAAAGTAGGCTGTTAATGTTTTAAATGATCTAAAAACCTCAATCGGTGAAGAGTATATTATGATATTGTTTGAATTTCGAACAATCTGCTTTTTAGGTCTAAGGAAAACAGCCTTTACATTGGTTTTCTTAATTTTACCAACTTTTCGTTTGTCTATGATTTTAACTTTGCTAGTGCGTTATTTGCAGTAACGGCTACCTCATCGCCAGTTCGAACAGATACGAACACACTGGTATCGTCAGCGTTTTGGGGATTGATGCTAGACCCTAAAAAAGTCTAGACTTCCAGTGCAACTTTGATGAACAACTACAGGGTGTCCCAAGTTACCAGGTTCAATCTAAATTTGACCGTAAAATCGACGCCTGCACGAAGCGATTTCATCTTTTCGTCAAAGGTGTATTTCACAGGTCGGTTTTTTTTTCTTGTAAAATTAAAAAGTGTAGCTCCCTTTCTGTAAAACATTAAGGTCAATACACTTTCCAGGGTAAACGGCGGACGGCAATGCAGACGACCTAGTCGAGTTACAGGGCGCGTTTGGCGCGCGCATTGATAGATGGCGTCGGGAGCAGCAGTCCGAAGGTGTGGCCGACAAGCGAAAGAGAACAGACACTCGCACACGAAATCCGTTGGCATGAAAAACACATTCGCTATGCAAACACGTGTTTTTTTTTTCCTTTAAGTTTTGCTTTGATTATCCGCATTCATTTTTAACTAAAGGTGCATTACAAAAATATTACGTTAATTTTTATAAACCACTGTGGTCGCGAGCAGTCTCAATGAAGAAATAAAATAAAGAAAAAATTCCGCCACGCTACTCGACTTTGTCCTTCTGCGTCGCCACGCGCCGACGCGCCGGTGACCCTGGCAAGATTCTTGGCCCTATTTTTACAGAAAAAAAGCTAGGCTTTGTAATTTTACAAAAAAAAAAAAAACGACCTGTGAAATACGCCTTTAACAAAAAGTTTAGAAACCCTACGCGCAGGCGTCGATTTGTGCGGTCCATTTTAGATCGAGTGTGGTGACTTGGGACGCCCTATATGTAGGGGATTCTACGAGGATATTCGGAAAATAAACTTGTAGGGAGCTTGGATTTCCAAATACACATTACTGCCATTGTTGGCGGTAACGCGTGAAGAGTGACGTCGTCACCGGTAACGCGTTACATTTTCCGGTAACGTAGTAAGGGGCCCGCTAATTTCCCAAGTAGCATGTGAGGTACGTTATGTTTTTCAAGTAAAGGGTAACGTGGTTACGTTACTCGTTACATACTCTTCCCAAGACTTGAAAACGCACGCTTAAACTTGTGTCGTGTTTCTATACTTCGTTTTACCTTAGACTAAGACGTAGCCGACGCTGCGAGCTGATGGCACTCATCAGACAGCGTCAAATGGGGACCTATCATGGTTTTTATGTCTTCTACCTGCTCTATCATTGCTGAACCAATCTTTCACAAAAAGGCACAGCGACTTGCGCTGTTGATGCTACTTGATTGGCTTGATTAGCTCGTAGCGTCTGCTGCGTTTATACATGCTGAAAAGAAGTATAGGCGGGAATTCATTAAATATTATGCTCATTCGGAATACCATCAAATATTTGCCTCTGTTTACCCAGCGCAAAATGTCACAATTTAAAAAAACCCCAACGCCCCCAACCTCTGTTTCAATATCAAAAAATGTTGTCACAAAAAAAAAAAAAACGTTCTTTCCGTCAATTTTAAAATAATAGAAGCGAAAAAGTAACGTGCCTTCCTTTTTATCGATACGGTAACGGTAATGTGTTCTTTTTTCTTTTGAGGTAACTTAGGTCGGTAATGGTAGATTCACACGACGGACTAATCCGCCGACAGATTGATAACGTCACAAGATGTCGGCGGTTCGTCCAGTCTCCCAAGTGCATTCACACGAGGGAAACGACGAGCAGATGCCAGCGAAGACGGACCGAACCTGCACGCCATCCCACAGTGTCGCGAAACTCCAACATCGCTCCATGGCACCGTTGTCCGAGAGTGAAATCGGCGTCTGCTACAGCGATAAGAAATCATACTCCATTGTCACGTGCAAATCGATACAAAACACCGTGATAGGGTTCGCGTAAAGCGACAC
Source organism: Ixodes persulcatus (assembly GCA_013358835.2). NCBI lineage: Eukaryota > Metazoa > Arthropoda > Arachnida > Ixodida > Ixodidae > Ixodes > Ixodes persulcatus. Next base: position 369,008 of record JABSTQ010009916.1, read on the forward strand.
TAGCTTTACTAACCGAAAGCATGAGAGTGACACAGGCATGATCCTGCTCAAGAATGCGTCGTTTTGAGATGCCTTCACGCACTCCGCTGCTCGTGCACAGAACTTTGCTCGGTGCAAAGTTTACACTATGTGCAAGAATTATCGCGGCGTGTTAGACGAGTTTTTACGGAATCCTCAATTGACGCGGACTTGGATAAGTACCGAAACCGGCTTCGCGTCAACCGGGCAAAGTTTCTGCAGTTTCCTTCACGCCTGGAACCAAGAATCTGGCGACAAAATAACCAGCGAACGAACAAACTACAGCGATGCTCTAGTTTGGTATGAATGATTTGAAAAAAAAAACAAAAAAAAACAAGAAAACATTGTACTGTTGGCATACTGAACACTTTTTAAGTCAATCTCTCCCATAAAGTCAGCAAGTGAAAAGGATTTCGATTTTATATTCGAGCCTCCGCGGACGAGGCGCGGATCTCAGGAATCGGTGACGTGACGGTCACGTGGTACACGTTTCGTGGACGAAACTCGCGATTCAATCTGTAGTGTGAATCGGCTATAACGTATTCCTTTATTTTGCAAGTAACGAATAACTTACCTCTTTACTTTTGGTCGGTAACGGCTACAACATCGATTACGCCCCCTTCCGCCCCCCCCCCCCCCCCGCAAAAAAAAAGTAAAAGTTAATGGAAATGTTTTGGTATTATCTAACCAATTAAACTATATTTACTCTGGTTAAGATACACCATCACCACCAACTTTATACCACTGCTAAATGAATCATACCGCAGGTTCCCCTTATAAATATTCGAGACCAACTAAACACACACTGTATATAAAGGGACGGTTCTCGAATGAGCAGCAAAACTTCGGTTTAACTAGTTTTCAAATGGAAGAAAAAGTAAAACCTAGCTTGTGCTTCTACACTTTAAAGCCTGATCATGCGTAATGTTCTGCGATTTTCAAACAATGGGATATTGTGTGCTTGAATTAGAAAACGATATAATGCCGCTCGTGCGTATAAAAAGGTACTGTCGCTCACTATTTAGCTTGCTTGGAACACTAACTAATGTCTTCCATGGCAACATAAAGCGAATAAAAGCTCAGAGGAGTAAGAAACTAGAATAATTAATTGACAGTGACGTCTCGTGGCACTTAGGTAGGCAACAAATCGCAGACTCAATTTTCGTAACACCCAAGCGTCTTGCATTTTAGTGGACTATAGTTTTATCCGCCGCGCTAGAAACTTTGACTGCAGAAATTTATATATTAATTTCGTGAATTGGATGCGTGTATTTGTGTTTCTGCGTCTTAACCTTTTTCAACGTGCTGGAATACATTCAAAATTATTTTAGAAACCCGGGAAGGCATGCATACATTATGCATAAAAGGCGAGCTCAAATGCCCCTGAAAACGTTCCCTGGATATTGTTCTATTGAGTGTGTGTCTATAGTGTCTAACCTTAACAGCTTTGAGGGCTGTAGTGTTTGGAAACTCTCGATGATGAAATGATTATAGAAAGAGCCCCATACCAGCGTATCGTATTATGGAACATCCTATACCAGCAAAATGGCGGTACAAGCATAGCGGGTTAATGCGGAACAATGCAGGTGAACGGTAGCATACATGCATATTGTATTATGGAACATCCAGTACCGGCATACTGTATTACGACGGAAAGATGGAGGCAATGACACGGATGCAAGCATATCATAATATGGGATATCCAATACCAGCGAAAAGGTGACACCAGCACGACCATGCAGGTATCGCCATTTCGCTTACATCGGATGTCCCATAATATGATATGCTCGTACGGTTCCAGTAAAGATGGGTTCGCATCTACGATGTTCAGGGTCGAGCCCACGCGGGTGTTTTAAGGGGCCGCGTTTGTCGATGAGGTCGTCTTCGGGGATCAGGATCGCAGAACTGCGACAGAGGCTTCGCGATCGTACAGTACAAAACTGTTTATTTACATAACATCTACAAGAACACTTGATACAAACAATGCACACAATCACTTATGTACAAAGTGGCGGTTTTTTCGTCCGAAGGATTACGAGGTCAAGATTACAGTCAAAACAAAAACGCCCTGTTTAGCCCGGGTGTGGGCTTTCTGTGCTCCGACCTCCTCACCATCGGTTAAGTTTTCGACCTGTTGTTTTAAACCTGGACGGAGACACGTAATGCACACGGACCAACGATCGGCGATGCCATTCTTCACCCTTGAACGGACCCCGGCTGGCAGTTTCGACGAGAACCGCAGATTCCGCTGCATAGTCGGCTTACGCCACCAAGGTGCCTCTGCCAAAACCCGATCAAGCGAAGCCCGATCTGCCCAGGAGGGGGCTCGCAGGGACGTACCGGCCCCCACCACTAAACTCAAAAGAGAGAAATGAAAGGCACGCGGCTAGGAGGGAGAGTTCACTGGGGAAGACCGCTCGTCCGACAAACAAAACAAAACAAAACGACCGGGGAAGCAGCATACGCACCGCTAAACAACACGACCTGCGCATGGCGGAAAACCAGCCGTCTTCCCTAAAACATTCACAGTTCCGTACGCCTACAACGTTAGAGAGAAACTCGCGAACATCGGGTAGTGCTTCGCGGGGAGACTCACCGACATCCAGCGTTCCATTGGAACGTTTGATATCCGCGAGTCGCCACACCAGCGTAGTGGTCTCAAACGAGCATGATGTTTGCACACCGATGAGTTCTTGCCCGAGGTCTTCGTGGAGCACTAATATCAATGAAAAAATGTGGTTACTTTGTACATTTGGTAGCAGTGATATACTTCTAGAAGAATTGCGCAGAGCAAATCGTAAATATACTCGAAAGATGATAATTATAGATTCATAACTGAACAAATGTGCCCCTTGAGTTGTCAAAATAAACTTTCACTTTCCTAGCTTAGGAGCTCCTGGCTTATAGGGGGATGACCAGCAGATCCCCAAATGTGTGCTGCGAGTGCACCTTCGATATAAAATTTACCAAACATGAGATAAACAATCTAAATGACTAATATGCAATAAATAGGAAATTACAGATGAGACAATGAGAGGATAATCTAAGATACCGCTCTGATATAATTTATTTTGCCAGTTCTCGAATAATTTGTTTAAAAGGAAGGTTTATCTCTTCACTTAAAGCAGTGAAACTCTCCCAGTTTCAGTGTGAATGCCGTAAAACAGTGCAAAAAACTAGACCTTAGTAAACAATAATGCAAATAAAAATGAATGTTGCCGACATAGTCATGCATGAGCTGGTGGCTTAAATCTTGAAATATATTTATAGTGAGTAACGTTGTTAAATAAAACTTCTAGGCTGTGAATTTGACAGTTAAAAAAAAAAAACGGAAAACATCAAGATCACTGTATGCCGCAGATATTTTTGCGACAGCTCAGAAATGCGGCAGCATTATCTTCCAGTGCATATCTATCAAGAGCTTGCATTTTGATAGGAAAGCATGTGCAGTGGTGGAAGCGGCATTTGACATTTTGAGACAGGTTCTGAGGCTGGCATAAAGTCATTTTGAGCAGCCACTGGCGCTTAACGAGCACATGCCAACATATGTTAGCACATCACTTCACTATAAAAAAGAGATTGAATCTCTAAACGAGATTATTTATAATAGTGATCAAGGGTTCCTCTTTAATACCTGAGCATGATGCTTATTATCGTTTGTGGCAAGAATATATATAAAATAAACGCAACGCAGTCTTAATAAATAAGACTCTAGTCAGAGTTACAGTTGATTGATTGATTGATTGAGGTTTCATTGCGCAAGGGCTACTAAGGCCAAAATGCGCCAATAGTGAAACTATTGTATAACTAAGGGTTTGGAAGACGAAAGAGCTATAGTAGCTGATGATCTAATAAAACTATGTATATTAAATAGTATAAGTGTATACAGGATGAAGGTGAGTCTGGATTACTAATTAAAATCATAGTCGGTGTATAAGGCCGATGTCCTTAAGAAAATTAAGCAGACAAGCATACGAAATCAGCGCCTCATCGCCAAGTAAAATGACTAAGTGCAGTGGAGTATGTTCTCGATATATTTGCGAAAAGTTTTTGAAACAATCTTGGTCATACTTGGGGCACTCAAGTAGGATGTGTGATATTGTTCGAGGAATGTTGCAGTGTTCGCACTCTGAAGCATCCTCTCCACGCAAGAGATGCCCATGGGTGAACCGTGTATGACCAATTCGTAGCCGGCACACTACCACCTCATAAAAGCGTTCCCGATGCCGGGCGCTCTTCCACTCACTTAGAAAAGGTTTTACAGCGTGCATTTTGTTATGTGTTCATTATTCCATTCACGTTGCCACTTAGTTCGAATGCAACACTTCAAAGTGATGTTTTAGTCTTTGTATGGTGTTTTTGTAGGTCTATTTGTCTCTCATTTGCAGAAGTTGCTGCACTATCGGCCTTTTCATCACCTGGGATGCCGACGTGGCTTGGGACCCAGCAGACAATTATTCTCAATCTGCTTGTATGAGGCAGCGATAAATTTATCTTATAATTCTAGAACAAGTAGATTTCTAATGCGCTTCAGTGCTAAAGTTGAGGCTTGGGCGAGTTGGGGACCCAGCGCTACGTCCGTGTCACTCCTTTGTCTGGTCCTCGTCTTTTCGCGCTGTTTTTAATTCCGAAGTATGTAGCAACTCGCCCAGGTCTCAACTTTAGCATCGTTCATTTCTAGTACGCTGGGTCCTTTTAATTGTTTCACTGTTCAGCCTTGTTTCGTCGTCGCCATCTAGGCCATCGCCGTCTGCAGCGCTACGTCCCTGTCACTTCTTTGTCTGGTCCTTGTCTTTTCATGCTGTTTTTAATTCCGAGGCGCTTCAGTGATGTAAGTGCTCTTAATGAGCTCAAGGAATCTGCGTAAACAAATGAGTTACGAGGGCTTTTTTTCGTTGCATAATCAACAGCTAACAGCAGACCATAGAGCTCAGCTGTCAGTATGGTGGCTGCATTGTGGATTCTCTTGACCTGTTTCACAGATGGGCCTATCATAGCGCAGCCAACCACCTAGTTTGATTTAGTCCCCTCTCTATACAGACCTACGTACTGTTCATATTGATTTTTGAGCTGAAAGAATTCCTGCCTTATGACTTCATTTGGTGTATCTTTTTGGAATGTTAAGTCAGTGTAAGATCACAATTAACTACTGGAGGCCTGGGATCTAGTTCTACAGACCCAGCATAATTCATATCGATAATTGCAAAAGGGAGAACAACGGCTGGTTTTTTTTCGAACGTTCTCCGGAACCTGATGTTATCGAGGTTATCACGAGTAGGGTACTGAGGGACACAGCGAACTCGAATAGAATGACATAAACCCCAGAGCAAACCTCCTAGTTTCAAGGGATGGATCATTAGCTTCTGCATGCAGATTAAGTATCGGGGAGGTGCGAAATGCACCAGTAGCCAATCGCAGTCCCTGGTGGTGAATGGGGTCCAACATCTTTAGGACTGATGCTCGGGCAGAGCCATACACCATTCTCCCATAATCAAGCCTGGAGCGAACAACCTCCCGGTATATGCGTAACAGACACAGTCTATTGGAGCCCCATGATACATGTGATAGAACCTTAAGTATATTCAACGATTTCAGACATTTAAGTTTTAAGTTCCTAATTTGTGGAACAAAAGTCAATGTCGAATCAAATACGAGTACTTGTGTTCACTTTTTGTAGCTATTCGTATTCCATAAATATTTAAAGAAGGATCTTGCAGAACTCCACGCCGCGAGAAAAGCACACACAGGCAGTTTTTCTGGCGAAAATTTAAAACCGTTTGTGTCAGCCCATTTTCGTAACATGTTAATTGCCAGTTGCACCCGACGTTCACATATTGAAGGATTACACGGACGAGACAGAAATTTGAATATCATCTGCATATATAGAACTATTGTACGAAAGGAGGTATAGCGCGGGCAATCGAATTCATCTAGACAATAAAAAGGGTTACGCTAAGGACACCTCCCTGGGGAACTCCATTTCCCTGAAAAATTCCCTGGAAAGGGTTGTTCCCAATCTTAAATAAAAAGTGCGACATTGCGAGTAACTTTGAATAGCACCTAGCATTCTACCTCGGACACCAAGACCGAACAAATCCTGCAAAATTTCAAAATGCCAGGCCGTATGATATGCCTTCTCTAAATAACAAAATACAGAAAAACAGTGTTGCTTATTTAAAAATGCATCCCGCACAGTGGTCACAAATTGAACCATATGATCGAGCGTGGATCCAAACGATCGGAAGCCGCACTGATATTTGTCTAGAAGGTTGCTTTTTTCTGGGCAATACATCAGTCTGCAACTGGAAGCACATGAAGCATGTTTGCCTCTTCTAAGCAAAGGAATGACAGTGGCCACCTTCCAAGGCGATGGGAACTGAACCTCCGACCAAATACGGTTGAATAAGTATAAAATGAGTTCAAGCGTTGAAAGATGTTGGTGGCATAGCATAGTGTAGTGAATACCACAGGGCCAGGCGCAGTCTGCTTGGGACTATGCAGTACTGCCTCAAGTTCATGTAGTGTAAATGGTACATTATAAGGCTCTTGATTGCCGCCTGAGGTACTTATAAATATTTTCTGGGCATGGAGTTTATGTCGAATGAAAGCTGGCGTATAATGATCAGAGCTTGAGACAGACTCAAAATGCTCTCCTGGCAATTAGCTTGCTCCTCAATTCTTTCGGGGCAGATTCTATGTCTAGTCACAAGAGGGATATAATATGCACGGTAGCAGCCATTGATCTTGTGCACTCGGTCCCATACCTCTTTGCACGAGACACTACTGTTTATGGAAGAGGTGCATCCCTTGCAGCTATCTCGCTTAGACTTCCTGCAAATAGACCGAGCGCGAGATTTCATTATCTTAAAGGTGATGAGATTAATTTGTGTAGGGTATCGGCGGAAGATTCCCCAAGCTTTGTTCTGTTTCGTTTTTGCTATGCAGCACTTGTTATTCCACCACGGTTTCGGTTTCTTGGGAAGATGTGTTGATGTTGTGTTTATGGCAATGATTGATGCTTCTAAAATATTCTTGGGGATGTGCTCAGTTATGCGATCAATAAAGAGCTCATGGAGAGATGCACACGCTAAAAGGGATGCTTGTTTAAAAATTGACCAGTTTACTTCATCAAACTTCCAACGGGGAGTTTGAATTGGAAGTGTAACCGGTCGTCCAATGCGATTTAAAATTATGGGAAAATGATCACTTACAATTGGGTTAGGATTGATCCCCCATGAGAAGAGAGGTTGGGTCACTAAGCGAGAGGTCAATGGAGGTGAATGAGCGAGTCGGAGCACTAAAATATGTATCCTGTGAGTTGTTGAGCAAGCATAATCCCGTAGAAGAAATAAATCGTTCAATCAATCACCCTCGCGTATCACATCTTCCACTACCCCATATGGGGTTATGAGCGTTAAAATCTCCAAGAATTAAAACTGATCGTGGGAGTTGGTCATACAGACACTCAAGTTTGTCCCGAGTTAGGGGATCGTAAGGAGGTATGTAATGAGATCAAACTGTCGTCAAGCGGTCATACAACACACGAACTGCCACAGCCTCCAATTTAGTATTAAGGAGTACCTCAATACATGGAGTAGATTGCTGAACAATTATTGCTACCCCACCCGAGGCGTGGGAAGAATAGAGACGGTCTTTTTGTAAAACATGAAAGTACCTTAAAAATGCAGAATGGTTGTGATTAAAATGGGTTTCTAGAAGGCAAAAAATTAATGGGTGATGATGGTCTAAGAAATAGCACACATCATCATAGTTATGTAGCAATCCTCGACAGTTTCATTGGAGCAGGACTTCTTCCATCATATGTAAGGTGGTATTTTTCAGAAACTGTCTAGCTAAACTTTGAAGTCAATTTTAATCCAAAGTGCATCTTTTCTTTTCGGACGTATCGTTCGGGCTACCTGTTGTATCACAGGTGGCCGAAGGTAAGGACTCTGAACTACAGTGGGGCCTGCCCTGCTGAGACTGGGGCCCGCTCTCGTCCATCGGTTCATCTGAAGCCACTGCTAGGGGTCTTTAGCCCAGGCGGCTGGCCAGGTATACGGGAGCCACCAATGGCACGAGGGATACCACGGCCTCTAGGTTCCTGGGCTGCAGAGAGTACACAAGGCACAGTCCCCTGTGCTTGGTTTTTAGTGGATCCTGACGGACCGGCATTCACCTTTCGGTCCGAGGGCGGAGCTGCTAGCACCGCTCCTGCTGAGGTTGAGGGGGGCAAAGAAGGGTCACACAAACCGTCCAAAGACTTCTGTGTTCCCGTTGTAGCTGTTGGCCGTGCAGGTCCCCGGCGCACGGCATCAGCATAGGAGCCCAATTATTGAAACGAGTAGCGTTTCTTGGCCTCTCTGTAGCTGATATTTTCTTTTGTTTTGTTAGGCAGGATCTCTTTCTCCTGTTTCCTCAGAGGGCATGCACGTGAGTATGCTGGATGGGGTCCTTTACAGTTTGCACAACACAGTGTGCTTTCGCACTCATTAGCTACATGCTCCGTGCTCTCACATTTTGCGCATGTATCTCTTCCACGGCAGCTGCGCGAGCTGTGCCTAAACCGCTGGCACCTAAAGCACCTCTGGGGGTTTGGGATATACGGCCGGACGCGACACTTTATGCAGCAAGCCTTTACAGAAGCAGGGAGACAATGACGCTCAAAGGTGACTATAAGATGTTTAGAGGGAGTTTCTGATCCATCTTTCCGGAACATGATCCTTTTTACGGCAACTACTGCAGAAGAGCGGAGGCCCTCAAGGATCTCTTCGCTGGTGTGCAGGAGGTCGTCCTCAGAGATGACTCCACGAATGGTGTTTAGCGTGCGGTGTGAAGACACTGACTTTTACATCTCCAATGGTGTTCAAGGTGAGCAAAACGCTTTGTTTCTTGGAGTTTACTTCCACAAGCAGGTGTCCGGAATACAGTTTTTTCGCATGACAATCGTCTCCAAGGCACGAGTCGAGGACTTTTGCAACAGCAAAAGGTGAGAGCTTGGACATTGGACGCTGATAATTATCTGAATAAAGCACTAAGAACTTTGTAAACATGTCCGACTTAGGCTCTTTAGCTATGACAAGAGGTCCTGGGCGCAGGCGCTTTCCTAGTCGCCACGAACCGGGTTTTGGTTTAGGAGGGGCAGCCATAAAAAGGCAAACAAACTTCGGCACCTCTGGCGTACCACCCACCACGGAGTCCAACAACATCTCATAAAAGTACGGGCTTGCCTGAGTATGCTGATCTGCCAGTGCTACGAAGACGCTATAACCAAGTGTGGTTTAGACGAGAGTACCTATTGCCACCCAAGATTAGCCCTTGCCGCAAAAGAGGGGTGAAAAAGGAGTAAGATAAATGAGAGAGAAGTAAAAGAAACAGGAAAGGTAAACGTGAAAGATAGGAGGGGATAGTAGAATGAAAAGGCGACTAGACTGAATCATCCTGGCCGGCCCTTACCAGGACTCCCGTCTATGAGAAGCGGGGGCCGAAGTGGTGTATTGCCTCACCCGGGAGGCCCCGAAGGGTCAAAACCTACCCCGGGCTCCGCTCAACCACCAGGATGCCCTTTTCCCCAGACACAGGGAAAGCCACGCACAGCCAGACGTGGGCGGGCGAACCCGCATGGCTCGGGGTCCGTGGTGACGCTACTCACCAAACACCTGCTTTCACATGTGCCCCTGCGGGCGTTACTGTTTGTATTAAAAATGGTTGAAAAGTGAATCATAGCGCAACGCTTATTTTGGATAAATATTCTGTCCCTTCCCGATATTACGCTCAGTAGTTTTTTTAGCCTGTAAATATAATGTCTGTAAAATGCCAGAAAGACCCATCACAGCCCCTAACTCATCAAATCGCATAAATGCCTCCTGAAAGTTTATTTAACCTACCAAGTTCAAAACTCTAATATTATAAACTGCAGAAACAACCACCCAAATATTTTATAAAAACCTACACTTGCGCTTCAAAGGTGACACTGCATTTTGGCGGCATAGAAACAAGAGTTTCGTCAAAGTTCGCTGCTCTTTCGATCGACATCAGCACGTGAACTAACATGATTAGCGTATTTAATCCAATATTTCCACGTACGTCTCCGAGTAAGCGGGCCCGTGGCCGAATGTTTGTCGTACTTGGCTAACTAACAAAGGGTCGAGGTTTGATGCCTGGCCGCAGATACCACATTTGTTGTTTCTGTTAAAGTCGCGTTCTGGTAAATTCGAGAACCCGTTTGCTTGATCGAGGCCCGAATATTCCGCGCGCCAAACCTTCTACGTCGATTGTTCCAGAAGCCAACGCGTGCACATAAGGGACTACGCGTGGCGACCCCTTGTCAGTCTCGACCCAGCGCTCGATTCTGCTGTGTCGCAGCCATCGACGCCGTGGACGCGAGCCTTTTTCTATTTCATTTTGGTCACAAGTCTTTGAGTTTCCGCCAGCCATTCATCGCCTAATTAATTTCACTCGTGATAATATACTGGGTGCATCAAGGGGCGGCCAGGCTCTTTAAATCGACCGCAACTTCGGTTTCTTAACCTATCGCGTTCCGATTTTGTATAGCGTTGGCCACAGGTGGTGCATTTTTTCTACAAAATTCGCAAAGAGCGAGCTTACCTGAGAAAAAAGTAAAAAAATAAAGAGGCTTAGCTCCTATGGAAACGCAGCGAAGCTACCGGTCTTCAAACCATAGGGCGCCCTATGGTTTGAAGACCGGTGACTTCGCTGGTTTTTCGAGCCAGGCGCTCCCCCAGGTCCGCCGCTGCTCCCGCCACTCCCCTGTGTAAAGCGGTGAAGCTCGATGCCCGCACGCTGGTCAGAAACGGTTAAGGTTGACGTGAGCATATCAAGTGTAACGATAATCTGCAGCCACGGAACGAAGGCATGTGGCAGACATGATAATCAAGCTATATTATCAGTAGTGCAAGACCAAGGTTCTTTCTCGTCACCGTAGCCGCAATCGGCAATCCTAGAATTTTGCAAAGTTTTCTAAGGAACTCTTATATTCTGACATCAACGACATAGTCTGAAAATTTAGACAATGTTGCCGATCAACAAGCAAGCGCATCAACCCGCCAGAGCGGTTGATGCACAGCATCGACGACTCTGGCCAGTTGATTCGCAGCATCTAAGCGCGACGTCATGGCATTCGTCATCTCCTTCTACGTGTTCGCAGAAGCGAAACCAATCAATTGCAGATAATGTTCCTTTACTTGAGCTTTTAGTCTGTGTGTGTTTGGTTGTATGTGTTCGAGTCTTCGACTGTGCTCTTACCTTAGACGAAACAAACTATATGGTGAGTAGAGATGCTGGGAGATTCATATCCGTACAATTTTTATTTCCTTCTAGTTCACTGAATATTAAATTCGAGCCATAAAAACATATTCGCTTTTTATTTAAGCCCATGTCGGCGCAGGTGTGGCACCAAACAGAGCGAAAACTGCATTTTGGCGCAAGATGTAACATAGATTTTGTTCATCGCAAAATTTGGCGCGAATGGCACAGCACTTTAATCACTGCATGTGGTATTCAGATGTCCGCATAGCTCCCTTTAAAAAAACTTTTTTTGTAGAGTATTTTATTGGCTCTAACTTAACTCGCATTACAGATTCAGTACCTTGAACTCTTACTCGACATAAAAACGTTTTTGTATTGCTGTAATAGTGAAAGACAAGATGTATGAACTTGAGTTCGGGTCTACAAGCGCAAATTAGTAGAAACGTACTGTCAATGGACCAAACGTCAATTTTTTTTTTCTAGTATACAATCATGGATATGGTTATTGGCACTGTTATGACAGTCAAGATGTGAAGAATATATATGAATCGTATACTCTAATAAACCTGTTGCATCTACAGGGTATGGCCGTAAAAAAAATTTCACATTTGGCACGCCTAGCAAAAATCGAATTTCAAACGTACATACAGAGCGCGACACTGTTAGCGCGAACAAGCGATCGCCGGTTTTTCCAGTTTTTCTCTTTGGCACCAAGGAATGTAATCCAAGTTAATATTTCTACGGAAAGAGCTCATTTAGTTCTATAATGTAAGCGATAAAATGTCGTGCTCGCTAATACTATTGAGAAGCAAAATGCGAAAATGCGCCGATGTCGTGTTCGCGCTAACAGTGTCGCGATGTGTACCTGAAATTGGGCACACGACCGTCGTTTATTCCAAGGCTTTTTGCCTATTTTTCTTAGACGTCAACTCGGGAGTGGCGAATTGTTAGAAAGATAACAAAAATGGCAGAAGTGCATTTCCTGTGGCCTATACCCGCCCGTTTGCCGCCTGCAATCTGGTTCGCGACGCCGCTCCCAGGTGGCCCACTGAATGCAAAACGCGGAAATCCCGCACGATAGGCTGGCGTCGGGCAAGATAATCGCGATAAAAAGTGATTTTATTGAAATATATGAAAAATTATGCCCTTTTACTTGAAATTTAAAATTGGCGGACGCCCTTGTTTAATAAAATACGTATATTCTAAAGCAGACGAACGGGTGTCTTCCTTTGTCGTCTGCTGTTCTGTTTAAGGGGTCCGTTCCCGGTGAAAGCTCAACTTTGGAATCAAAAGTGCCGCTGCTGAGACATCTTGATTGCTCCTATTTATTGTTAGGGGCGAAGCTCCTTAGGGGCTAGCCATGTCCGTATGTCCGTCCGCCGTCCGCCGTCCGCCGTAGGCCGGCGTCGGGTGCTCGTGATTCTGCTCGTGAGATCACGTGCTCACGAGCACGTGAGCACATGCTCACGTGCTCGTGTAGGGCAAAAACAAAATTGGAAAAAAAAAAGATGAAAAAAATTATGAAAAAAGAAAAAAGAAAACCACACATTCTCCTACTGCCATGAATTAAAAGGACCGAAAAGCTCGGCATGCAGCGCCTCAGCGTCTACGTAGACAGCAAGCTGCTCCGGAGACCAGGGCGCGAGAAGCTGCTGCACAGCGTCAAAAACGCCAAGCGGACCCGGAGATGAGAGCTCGGGAAGCGGCGGCAAAGCGTCAGCGCCGACAGCAAGCAGCAATACCTATGACCAAAATCAGTATCATCAGCACCACCCGAGCTTCGCCCCGATCAACATCATTTTTGTTACACTCTGCTGCAGTTCTTAACAAAATATTTTCCGCGCCGCCCTGCGATGCCGCAATACTCGGGAAATGAGTGTGCCCACGCAGTGAAGTGGTACGTGGAGCGGAACACGGTGGACACAGCACAACGAAATTGTCGCACTGCATTTCATTTGACTCTGGCGGATCGTTTTGCTAACGGAGAAGACAATAAAAAGAATAACCCCGACAGTGAACGTAAGAGCCTGCTGAAAAATGAGAAGCTAATTGAAGCGGTGATTGCTGTCTTCGAGAGCGACCCGCAATTGTCAACAAGACGAGCAGCAAGGTTGTCTGAAATTTTAGGAAAAAGGCGTCCGACGGATTCTGTGGAAAAATAATTAGCGCCCGTACAGGATGCAAGTTGTCCAAGCCCTGCCCGATGGCGAACACGTTCGACGCTAAACATTTTGGAAGGCGGAGTTGTTGCGAATTAAGAGCAACCCGGGGCACCTGTAATTTCTTTCATTTAGTGACGAACCCAACTTTCACCTTGGTGGACGTGTGAACCGCCAGAACAGCAGGATATGGGCTCGCTGATAACCCTCATGCCCTGGAAGAACGGCATCTCCATTCACCAAAGGCGATGGTGTGGAGTGGGATTTGGCGTGAAGGCATAGTAGGCCCATTTTTTTCGATGACACCGTTAACGCAGATGCCTACTTGGACATGCTGAAAACGGAAATTCTCCTTGAGCTTGAAAGGTACCACATGACAAAAGAAAACTGTATATTCATGCAGGATGGAGCGGCTCCCCATTACGCAAAGAGTGTGAGGACATGGCTCAATAACACGTTCCCGCGGCGGTGGATGGGTCGGGGATCAGCCTATATGGACTGGCCTCCACGATCCCCCGACCTAAATATGAGCTACTTTTTCGTACGGAGATTTATAAAAGGACTCGTCTAGAAAAAGAGGATTTCCAGTATGGAAGATCTGAAAGAAAACAAAATTGAGGGCGCGTTCCTCAAGATCGACGATGGGATGCGCGTAAGGGTTTTCCTGGCGTACGAAGCTCGACATCGGCTTTGCGTGTCTGTGAACGGCGGGCTCATCGAATCGGCCGAACCCTAGTCGTTTAAAGGACCGCTGCAGCGTCAACATTATTTCAAATCGCCGGGAGAGAATAGGCGGCGAATCAGAAGATGTATTTTTTATGAATAAACAATTGAATGGAACCACAACTTCCACTTCCTGACTGAAATTAAACTATTAGTTTCCCTCTTACTTTTGTCTCTCGTGCTGCTTGCGGCACGCGGAGAGCAAAGTAGAGGCTGCTGGTAGAGGTACCAATGGGAAACCAGCAAAAAGACGACTATCATTTTCAAATACCAGCCATTTTATCACCGGCCCGCCGAAATGACTCTAGCGCGGTAAATATTGCTCCAATTAATATGATTGCTTTTTTTTACAAATATGTCTTGCGACATGTGTGTTAATTTTACCCAAGCTGTATGAAAAAAAAAATATTACTTCATGAGTTACAGCGGCCCTGTAAAAATCAGAATGAAATGATAACTCAAAACGAACTTGTCTGCAACGGTAGCAGCACCACTTGCTATTCCAAGCTGTTAATAAATGATCCCGTCACATCATGGTGTCTTCTTGCTTGCTTGACGATGTGTCAAAACGTGACTTGAAACAGGTAATTTCAAAAATTGTTCGTATATTTCGTTAAAATCACTTTTTATCGCGATTATCTTGCCCGACACCAGCCTTTCGTGCGGCGTTTCCCGCGTTTTTGCGTTCAGTGCGCCACCTGGGAGCGGCGTAGCGAACCAGATTGCAGACAGCGAACGGGAGGGTATAGGCCACAGGAAATGCACGTCTGCCATTTTCATTATCTTTCTAATAATTCGCTACTCTCTAGTTGACGTCCTGAAAACAATAGGCAAAATAATTTGGAATAAACGACGTCCGTGCGCCCAATTTCAGGTATGTACGTTTGAAATTCGATTTTTGCTAGGCGTGCCAAATGTGACAGTTTTTACGGCCGCACCCTGTACGTTCCTGCGAATCACTTCGGAAAACCAATTGCTGCAGTCGAGAGAGGGAGCTCGATGAACCTGTCTACTTAAAAGAGGTGTAGACCTAAAAAACAGTTTGGATCTGCGACAAGGATCATTACGTGAGCACTTGACATGTCATTATTACCATCACAGCGCCGACAGTTTCTTATAGATCTAAACAAACGGTCAGCCACGTCATTCGGCGAGTTCCTTCTGTACATTGCAGCCTTTGTCTCTCCTGAATGCTTTGCGAGAAAACAGATGAACCGAAATTATCTATTGTAAATCTTTAATCTCGTATAGCATAAAATGTAAAGTTTTGACCTACAATATTTACAGGCTAAACCAACTCTGAATCAGTGGAAAATTTGACATTGAAGATTGCTCTCACCAGGGCTGTCGGCAAACTTCCACGAATCACTTTCATAAACCTATCTATTTCGAAAGAATACTTGGTGCGGGCTGTTTAAAACATCGCAATTCTTTTTAACACTAGTAGAAAAACTGTAGTGGGCCACAAGTTAGGCAGTTTCACAGTATTATGAAGAGTAATGTTACATATCTGTTCCCAAAAACTAGGCCTGCGCTGAATTGTTTTCTTAAGTCGAATGTGCAATGCATTTAATCACTAAAGAAATGTATTCAGAACCTGACAATGTTGAAAATCATGTTGCTGTTTTTATATTTCACATCTTCCTACTGTTTTGCGTAATAGGTACATAAGATGAATAACACCAACGCATCACAAGGATTACTTTAAGAGTTTGTATGGGAAGAGCACCACCAAAGCCATCAGTGGTAAGTTATTTCTGTGATGCCGTAGAACCTACATTTGTGGGTTTTACATTCACATATTAATCGTGTGTCCAGACGTATTTTTGAAAAGTAAACATTTCGGCTGCCTGTTTAGGTGAATAATAATGAATTAAGCTGGAGGTACTCTGACCAACTGCGTTTAAATAGCCGAAGGTTTCGCCGCCTGCTCGGTCGGTTGTTCACGGGTGACTTATTTGGCTGGGTTTTTGTCTCTCTTCTCTTCTTCTTGACGCTACCGTTAAAATCGTATTCTTCTATTTGTGACTCCGAAAAATTCCGTAAATATAACTGATTAGGAGGGTACCAATCGACCGGTTCAGGTTGTTCTTTGTATGTTGAATATTCCATGATTCTAAATAGAGTCGTTTTTACCAGTTTATTTCTGTGTCCAGGACGGAAGTGCTGTCGAAGTGGATGATGTGGTTGTTCTTTTCTGCATGTTCCGCTAGAGCGTTTCCTTGTATGTCCTTTTTTTACATAATATTTGTGTCTCCGTAGACGTTCGGGGAAGTTCTTCGTTTCCCCCACATATAAGGCGTTGCGGTCCGCGCGAGGAATACGATAAACAATGCCTTGGACTTTTTTCTTCTGGAAGAAGTAGATGATGGCCAACGGTCGAGACTGGCTTGTGTGTCACTGCTATGTCGTATGGTTTGAGAGCACGGGTGAGAGCTTCGCTCATGCCTCCGAGGTACGGGATGCACATGCGGCTGGAAGAATGGGTTTTCTCGGCGGAACATGGGTGACGAAGTTTCCTGCAGATATCCTTGACGAATCTTGTTGGATAAGCGTTTTTTCGATGGTACCGTTCTATAATATCAACTTCCTCTTGAAGTGCCTTATCTGTGAAACACACCGTGATGGCCTGTCGAAATAGTGCCGAAGCTACTCAAGAGAATAAGACGACTTAAACGGCACCGGCAAGGAGAAGTTTGGGCGCAACGTTTCGCGACCGAACAGGCCGTGAAACGTCGCGCTATTTAAACGCAGTTGGTTAGAGTACCTCCAGCTTATTTTATTAAGACGTATCTTTGTTATCGAGACTCCTTCCAATCCAAAACTTCAATTTTTCTTTTGCATTTTAGGCTTAATAGTATTTATGCTTGTTTTTTTTTTTCACTTAAGCAATAGGCAAAAATAATGCTTATTTCCGAATGGCATCACTAACACCTGGTGGCACGAGGACTCTCCTGTCGTTCCTAGCATCAAAAGTCACAGGCAGGGAGATACTGCGATACTCTCCTTGCTGGGATTGCCTCCGCCATGCTCCTGCCCAGATCACAGAAAAAGGCTGAGTCCGAGTTTGTAGCCTTTAGGTTCTTCAAAGTCTGAGGCGCTAAAGCATAAAAAAAAAAGAAATTACACTCAATATCTCGGCAAAGATACACTACTCTGAACAGCATAATCTTTGGTGATCAACACACGGTGCCTTTTATTTTTTCTGCTTTTTAGTTGTTCTGATAGAAATACTTCTCCTTCACGGACACAGCCATAGTCACTCTCGAGGATAAGGCCATGCAGGCCTCGAAATGTCGTGTACCTAATTAGACAGTTGGTTAAGCGTCCTCGTTCAATCGTCTTTCACCCCAAATGGAGAAATTTTTGTAGAGTGTTTAGTCTGAAATATAAATACTATAAGAACATCTACTGCAATGGAAAGATGTGTTTCACCCTCATGCTCAACGAGTGTCGAATGGTTATACAACTGCAGTTACCACTTATTCGGATCGAGGGTAGAGTGTGCCGGCAGAGGGCATGTGTCTGCTTAGAATGATTTTAGTTGGCGAACCTGGAGGCCAATGGATAAAAATCGGTACCTGTCTGAGCAAAATGACAAAAAACGCCGATCGCGACTTGCCACTAATTCTGTGCACAAGGACTCTATTTCATCGACTAAATAGGTACTCCATCATTATTTTAAGCTAACGAATCAAGCTAATTATTATCACCGGCTTTCTTTTTTGAATAATATTTAAATTTGCAAGACCCATTGGCAAAATTGCAAGCGAAAGCAGTGCCAAAACCAACAATCAAAGTTACCGGCACTCTTCAGTAGCAAGACATCAACGGCAGCAGACCCGCAGAATGAGCAAGCAGTCTAAAGATTAGGTATGTCATATATGTCTGTTTCGTGCTGCTGAGAAAGGGCTGAATGGAGGTTCCTCTGCGTTAATTACCAACCACTATACGTATTTTATCAGTTCAGAACAAGTTCGAGCAGTAAACTTGTGCTCGTCAGTCGCCCTAAATGTTTACAAATAGATAACGTTTAAATAAAAACAAAAACGTAAATGACCGCATCTCCACGTGGTGAATGATGTTGATTGGGGTGATGCTCTGGTGGAGCTGATGATACTGATTTTATTGTTCATAGCTAGTGCTGATGGTGCTGATTTTGTTTTTATTGCTCATAGGTAGTGCTGAGTTCCGGGTTGTGTTTCGACTTCATTATTACTGCTTTTATGGTCGGTCAAATGCAGAGCCAGTGGTTCTTCTAGCGGGTCAGCTTGGATCCGCTAGAAGCCGTGGGAACGCATCTCCACCGCTTAAGTTAACGGTTCATGTCAGAAAGAGAATGTGTGGTATGGAACGTGGTTATATACACATTTGAGCATTTGACCGCAGCGCCCTCTCGTCTATAAACTTTGAGCCAATGCATGCAAAGTTTAACGCGATTATATACGCATTTGACCGCAGCGCCCTCTCCTATATAGACGTTGAGCTGTTACATGCAACGTTTCATCCATGCACATCCCCAGCTCTTGAGTTACTACCACATCTCAGAGCCCCCTACTCGTCCCGCAGTCCTGGCCGAGTGGTCAAGGCGATGGACTAGAAATCTATTGGGGTCTCCCCGCACAGGTTCGAATCCTGTCGACTGCGTAAACATTTTTTTCTTTTTCTTTTTTAGTGAGCATGGACGCCAAACGGACGGACGGACGGACGGACAGCCGTACGGACAAGGCTAGACACTAAGGAGCTTTGCTCCCTAAAAACAATCAGGACCAACCTGCGTAGAAATTCGGTACGGTTTGGAAAGAAAACTTATCTCGATAAAAACATATATGGGTTTCACTTTACCGCGCATATTTGTGGGCTCAACCAATTTTGAGGCAAATTGGTGACAATGAAATAAAATCGCCATAGTACCACTAAAGGCCCTGTCACACTGAGGCAACACGAGGGCAGCAGCAATACAACACGTTGTCCAACACTCGGGCAATTTGTGTCTCGCTCCCCGTGTTTTCCGACAAACCTGTCACATCGCGGCAACAGCAGCAGAACATGGACAACAAATAAGATGTTGCATCGGTATGACAGCTTTCGGCAACAAAAAGAGCAGCAACTTGTGTTTGACAACGTGTGTTACACTGATCGCTGACTGAGTGAATTTCGGGCGAACAACACGACAACACAGATAGCTTCGATCGCATCGCTAGTTTACTATCAATAACGTCGTACTCAAATAAAGGCTTGCAGAAAGTTATTTAACAATAATTAGGGCTGACGTACGGTTAAAATGACTTGCTGAATATTTTTACTGCATAATTACGGGAAGCTATTTTCGAAATCGTCACAGCTACGGTCGTGAAAGTTCAGACTGGTGTTGAAATAGAACTACCGGGAGACCAACTCACATTACTGTTAGTGAAATAAAATGCAGTGCGTACTCATCCGCTGAGAATGTATAATAAAATAATCCAGGAAAGCAAAGATAAAAAAATCAAAGCATTAAAACGACCACTCTGATATGGTTGTTGATGCTTGGAACTTAGAAACAGCCGCTACCAGACACCCGATTTGTTTAAAAATATCCAGAACGTTATGGGGAATGCAACGATCACATAGCTGTCGGTAGGCAGATAGACAGTGTTTAAAAATATTTATTCCACCGATTGTTTTGAGGGCCGAGCGTGCCGGTGTCGCAGTTTTTAAGCACTGTACCAGTTCAGCTCAACACCACGCTACAAAACTCGCCTTGGGGTACTCCCGGTGCTAACTCCATTTTACAGTAAATATAAGACTTGCATGAAAGAAAAAAAAAGAAACGGACGAAACACTTTATATGGTGGCAAAAATCCCGAACATATATCAGCGATCTCACTTTTCTCGGTTAGGGCTATCTGCTTTGTCAACGAATGAAGAACATTTTGATAAAATAAAAGACGGCAAATACCCTCCGTGTCAAGTTTTCTAATCACAGTCACAGTTTGATGTCGTCCCGTGGTAATTTCCGACCCTTCGAACGCACTAGCACTTTGTTGAGTCGCATTTCCAGCGGCTCCGTGCCGCACACGAACGACTGTAAGCAATAACATTGGCTGAGTGTTCCCCGGTGTTGTCCCCGCCGTCAGCGCGATGTGACAGGGTGGTCGGACAACAAATCTCGGACAACACGGTTCCCGGGCGGCTGCGACGTGTTGCCTGACTGTGGTTGTGGCCGTGATGTAGCAGGGTCGCCGGCAACACGATTTCTTCGTGTTGCCGGATAGAGGTGTCCAACTGTTGCCTCTGTATGACTGGGCCTTAAGGGAAAGACTGAAAGGATACATACTTTCACCTGATAAATGTATTCGTAAAGACATCGGGCAGGTATCTCTGGTGATGCTCTCGGATTGCCTCCCCGTCATGGCCCGGCACAGACAACAGAACAAGATTCGGTCGGAGCTGGCAGCCATAAGGCACTTCAGAATATGAAGTTCCAGAAGCATCTGTAAGTGCAAGTTAAAGGCATTTCACTCCTCTGTAGACGGAAAGTTTAATAGCAGGCATGCGTTGATTAGGTGATACTCTCATGAATGCGCAGACATTTCAATGCAGCACTATATCACCAAATTGTTAACCTTACCCGGCGTTACTAAAAACCGGAAGCATTTTTCCAAAATATATCATCCTAAATTTAAGCCCGGCGTCTGCTTCAAGCCATCGCTGTGAATTCTGTAGAAAAAAACAAACCATGTTACCTTGTAGTTGGATGCCAAGTAAGTCAAGCTTATAATCACGTGTCACGCTGTTTTCGCTGAAATGGCTTGAGTAGCCAGAGGTGCTCCAGGTTTAAAGTTGCCAAATTATAAACGTTTGCGAGTCTCGACCTGGCCTAGCCTTGAACTCCATGGCGAAATAGGTACTCAGACTCTCTAACCGGGATGTTTACCACTCGAACCATTGCTGGGCTTGTGCCCAGCGATGGTTAGCTAAGTATATATCGTCGACAGTGCCATGATTTGCACAAGCAACTCTATGAATGTTAAAAATGACTGACTTGCAGAGAGACCGCATCGCAACGACTAATGACTTGGGATACCTAAATGAATCCTCAATACCAATTGAATGCAAAACAGTTATCTGGCAGGCATTCTATTTTTGATCTGGCTGGGAAACTCCCCATTTAGTCAATGGAGTCGAAGCGAAATAGGACAATATAAACAAAATAATCTCTTCAACTATCTTTTGCGCCCCCCAAAAGATGCGATTTTGAAGGCTAGATACACGAGCCACTTGATTTGGAAAGTTCATCAGCTGCACAAATGCATATACAGTAAGGGACCTCGGCAAGCCTGCCCTCCAAATCTCGGTCTACGTTAAGCTGAGGCAGAGTATAGAAGTTACATGCTATAGTCTCTGACAGAATGGCAAAATATATTCGGCAGGAGAAATTAGCTAAGTGCTGAAGAAACACTTTGATTGAAGCGGGGGCACTTGATATATTTGTTTAATAAGTAGCGACAAGTGCGCCATTTGTAAGGAGCGCATCCGCGTAACCTTCAAAAGATAATGGTGTTCAGCACTGACACGACCCATCGACGCACAATGTTTTTGTCCGACCCGCTCCTAGTGCATGCGTTGCACGTTTACACATACAGAATTGTCGTTACTCATGAGAAATGTAAAGACTACACGGCAAATGGATCTTCAAGGAGAATGCTGAGTTTGAGAATTCTACAACACTTAATGTTAAGAAAAATTGCCGATGAATACTAGGGACCGAAACAATCTATTTCATGGTTTGTAAGCAGCAACGGTGAATGAGTCGCCAAAACCGAAAACCATATATTTGACGTTCGTGTTAAGACAGCGTAATGTTGGTCTGCAGACCAACATTACGCTGTCTCGATTCTAGCAGTCCTTTATTTGGAGCATTAAAATAAAGTAAAATGGCGAAAATGAACAATTTTATGCGGTTCAAGTTACAATAATAGTTCACCAAAATATTTCTTTAAGTTAGAACTAATTTTTGCAAAACGAAAATTGTTTTAGTTTAGTTGGTTCGAACGCAAACAAATACAACAATTGAAGGGGCAACACTGGTTTCAAAAGAACAACTTGGCGTCGCAGCGAGAAGTGCAAAGACGGCGGCTCATCACTTTCGCGTTTTCGGAAGTTACGTACAGGTCCCCTCAAAGTAAAACGGAGCGCCGGAGCGGCGACCGAACTGCATCGCCGCGCTATCTAGCAGCGCCGGCTGGAACTGATAGGCTACATCTGCGCATGCGAACGTGTCTTCCGCTGGGGCCTCCGTTTTCTTCTTCCAACCCACTCGTTATCGTTGGTTAGAGCGGTGCAACGATCTTCCTAAAATCGACGCCTGATAGCACAAGGGGCGGTGCTCATCGACAACACTGGCCCTTTCCCACTTGCCCTCAACGTTATCTCCGCGTGTGAGCCGAGCACCTAGCGGTGTTTATCGGAACAGGCGTTTGGCAGCTCGAGACGCCGATAATGCGAGGATCCAACAAGAAAGACGGAGGACACCGCGAACGGCACGCGCGCATGCGCAGACGGCACCTATCAGTTGTAGCCGATGCTGCTAGATATCACGGCGATGCAGTTCGGTCGCCGCTCCGGCGCTCCGTTTTACTTTGAGGGGACCTGTACCTACTGGGAAAGCCAACAGAAGCGCGAGTGTTTTTTTTTCTTGCCAGCTATTCTAATTAGTTGCATCCCATGGCTGTTAACTCGCGCGTGCAAATTGGTACCATCAGTTCATGGACAGAGAAGAGCGTCGTCATCCAAGTTTGCTCTTTGCTGTCGCCATGTTTACGTTTACAACAGCTAGGATACAGGTTGTAACATCGGCAGCTTAGTTAGTAAGTAAAACTATCTGCCACCGTTCTTTGCATCGGCGCTTAAAGTGTCAAGTTGAATGTTAGCGTTATAACGCAAGCGCAGTGATAATTAGTTCATGAATGACGTTTTTTTTCGCCAGATTCATTTGAAGGCCTGGAACGAAACGAGGCCCAGTTCGTTTCATCGTACGTATTTGCGACGTTTCGTCGACAGCTTTTATCGCGACGTGCCCTTGCATATCGATTCGGAAAGTTGATTCGGTCGTCTAGCGCCACTGTTCCGCCGGTACGCCCTTAGGGCCCGTATCACTGCCGCGTACCACGGCTGTCGGCTTACCCGAGCGACGGCGCGTACAGAAAGGACGGCGCCTTTTCTGCAGGCCCTGCTGCCAGGGATTGCCCCACGGCGGGCGTAGGCGGCCGTGTCACGTCTGCCTACCTAGGGCTTTTTCCAGGATTTGTTTTTTCTCTGTCAGCCACCTAGGCTGCGGTGTCTTTCACAAGCGATGTGAAACCAAATAATCAAAGTCCAGCGAGCGATGCGAAGCCAGATGCAGTGCATCTAGTGAAGAAGCAATTCGACGACTCAATGTTAGAAGAGGGTGCGGCTCACGAGGTATTTCGACGAAGCATCACAATGTCGACGAAACATGCTTTGGTGACCCATTATTCGGCGAAACCGTACGGACACATTCTGGAGTAGTTCTTGTCGTTTATTTATCTGGAAAAATCGGTGTGGGGTAAAGACCGCCTGAGGGATTGCGGTGCAATCGATCGACCTGCAAATATTTATGTGGGAACGCTGGTCCTATCGTAGCTCCTATCGTACAGTGGCCAATGCGACTGCCATGTGATATGTCCTGTCGTCCCCTACCCGAGAGCGATTGCGCTCTGGGGGAAGGACTGAAGATTCTTGAAATATGACTGAAAGTACGTTTGTTTACTCTTTGGAATTTTAGCATTACGGGAGGGTGGTAGTAAAAGGGGAGGAGGTTTAAGGCAACATTTTTAAATTGTTCGTTTTCTTGTTTTTGTTACTTTGCCACTAATGTACAAAATAAATTCGCCTGCATATATGTGCATAAAAGAGCATTTTCTTCCTTCCATATGGCTACCCTGGACCTTTTTACGCATTTTCAAAGATGGGTGTGCCAAAGTCTTTGAAATTGAATTAAAATCCGAGTAAAACATCTGACTATGATTTGGCAAGATTGTAAAAAGAAACAATTGAGCTTTACTGTCCTATTTATTTCTAACATGCTTGACAGGCACTTCATCCGACAGTTTGAAAACTGGCGAATTGATTGGCAGAAATTTAGGAAGCGCTTGGCAAAAACCGGGGACCATGGAAGCCAAGGGGGCTTCTGAGAACTCAATACTTTCGGCATTTTGTTTCCTTCCCAAATGTTTGAAACAGCGATACACAATGTAACTTTTTTACTACGTACAGTTCAAAACAATGTTGTCAAGGCATTTTTAATGCGGTCTCCGCTGGTGATTTTTTCTGCCAGCTCGACATTGTTTCTTGAACAAAGTGTTCATGAAGAAATGAAACTAAATTATCACTAATTACGCTTTAATGTGCAGGCTTTATGTTCCATGTTGCAATTGCAACTTTGAAGGTAGCCGCCGTGGAAGGGTAAAGTAATTTACGTAACTGAAGAACATGAAGATATTCGTTGAGGAGTTTTCGCCTTTCTCTCACATTTTTATTTATTTATTATTTAGTTAGAGAATACTACAGGCCATTGAAGGCCCAAGTAGGAGTGGGCTAGAACATATGAATTCGAGCATGCAACAACAAACAAGTAACACGACATTAAAAAGGTTTACAACAATCAACTAGCAAATATACAGGATATATATATATATATATATATATATATATATATATATATATATAAATGGGGCGGAGAGGGGGGGGGGGGAGAGAACAGCAACCATTAAGCAGCATGTAGTGCAATCATACAGTAATAAAAAATGATCTGTCCAGATCATTTTAGGTTAGGTTAGGTTTTGTTGGGTTGGGTTGGGTTGGGTTGGGTTGGGTTGGGTTGTGTTGGGTTGGGTTGGGTTAGGTTAGGTTAGGTTAGGTTAGGATAGCGTGATTTTGAAACTAGACTCCCGCTGCGCTATGAGGAAGTTTTACTATACCGTTTTACGGCCAAGATAGTGATAACAACAACAACAACAATGCATGTGTAAATGCGGCAGCAGAGTATTGGGTACCGTTATCTTCGTTATCGCAACACTTTAGTAAAACGTCCTATTTTTACATCCTGTTTGAAATTGCAGGACGGAAAGTCTAATATTGTAAACAAGAAAGCGCGCCGAAGAAAATTAAGTTTGCTTGCGAATAGGAATGGGGAAGCATTCTTGTCCCGCGGCTGAAATGTTTTGCTCCGGCGGTAATATCACACTCCCCTACTGCGCCTACGCGGCGCCCACGCCGGATTCACGGCTTCCGTGACGAAGCATCTGCGTTGCTGTGTTTGTCTTTGTGTTTTATTTCTGAGGCGCGTCCGCTTTGATTTTGAGCTTGATGACGTATTTTTATGGCCATCTTTGGGGCACAATGCCGTAATGGCGTTGTGCCCCGAAGACTCCCGTAATGGGACATATAATGCTTTCGCCTTAATATTTCCTTGTTGGTTGTTTTTATTCTACTGGTGTAAATTTATTTAGCCTTCAGCGATGGTTGTCTTTAACATAAGAGTTGTTTTACACATCATGCAAAATTAGAATATCAAGTAACTGGCTAACCTCAGCATTGATATTGTTATAGTGTTCCAAAAAAAAAAGAAGTAACTAGATGAATGTAATGTAGTATGCTCCATTTCTATAAGTCTACTTGTCCCACATGTGTTGTTTGGTCCTTCAATATAACATTTCGGGACACACGTCGGTTGCGGATATAGCTGAACAGGGCTCACGGATGAATACACATGGACTGCGAATGCAGGATGGATCTTGGTACCAATATCCTTCTGCTCAATAGAAGTTGCTGATTTTATTTATTTAAACTCTCTAGCAGATGTCTTCGGTTGTAACAAAATAGGTGAGTTAAACAGCTCATTTAACGAACGTATGAATTACTGTATGAATACATTTTTGTTTATTTCTCTCTTGCTTTGAAAACAATATTCCAAGAGTTGATCAGTGCACCAGTTCTTAATATACTGTGTTAGCGAGCACTGCATTTCAGTTAGTCAGAACGGCAACTGCTGATAGGAGACTTTCTGAAGCCCCAGGCAATGAACCACGCAACAGGCGGCGGTTTACTTTTTATACTTCATCATTCTGAATCGCCCACTGCACCTAGCTAAATACACGTATCTTGGAAATTGACAACCAAAAATACATGCAATTATGCATACCACACATGTATTTATAAGCTATCAACTTATCTCCACGATGTGATTGAAGCATAACTTAATATCTTTATAATGCACAAGAAGGCATCGGATCCTTAAAAGGAGGAGGGGTAGCTGTCAGCGGATAATTTTAGTGGACACATTTAACACCAAATTTAGAGGAGAAATTGTACCCTCGTGACGTCACACGTGAGGTCAGTGTGCCGTCACATGAATGAATATAGCGCCACGCAAAATTTAGCGGACAATATTATCCGCAAAATTTAGTGGGGAAATTGACGTCACGTGACCTCCACACCAGTTCAATTTCCCCGCTATATTTGGCAGAAAATTTAGGGAACTTTTCCCGCTTAATAGGAGGGGAGGAAGAGAGGGGGAGGAAGAGAGGCGGACGGCAGAGTATGGGGGGGGGGGAGTAGGGGCATACACTCCCCTCCGTACCCTCCCCTCCTCTTCCTCAACGGCTGCGCTCTAATTAGGCATTACAGAGAATTGAGAACGTCGTTCATTTTTTCCTTCATCCAGCGCAGCATAAATATAAGCGTAATCATTGGTTTAATTATTTTCAAAGACCATCAGAAATATTTCTTTGATTTGCGGATTGATGGCGCCGTACTATAGTGGAAAAGGACCATTCTGGAGCTGGATGTGGGGGAAGAAGTAGTTTGTTCATTAGCATAAATGAAACTTTTGTCTCCATCCAATTAGCTGCTTACAAAACTGAATGATTGCTTACAACCATTCACCTGCATCCTTGAATCTAATCTAAAGGTACGCGGGCCTTTTCAAGTTGTCTTTAGGGTATGATCGGTTGCTTGTGCAGAAAGTTTCGACTAATTGACACGTGTGCTGATCCCTCAACTCATTTTCGCTTTTCACATTCAATATGGAGAGGCCACCCGCCTGTCCTGAACATGCATTTTGAGTTTCAACGTTTCGAGTGATTTTCTCCTGCATCGGCCCAGCTGCACAGATGTTGCTTTCAGCCGAACTCGACTAAAGCAAAGCACAATATGAGAGCTAAATGTTTTTGCTTGCTTGCTATCTCCAACTGCATGATGTTGCATAACAGCCTAAATTTTCCTATTTGCTCATCCGGAAAACGGCACTGGAGAAGGTGCATCTCCTGCACTAGGCAGCGAAGGTTACATGGGAGAAATTCCATCATTGAAACGTTTCTCTCGGACATCTTTGTGCAAAACGTAATGCAAAAACACCATCGCAAACTCTTCACTTTGCGGTAACTTATTCCTTGCTATTTACCTTCTGATTTCAAGCAAAGTGATGTGATATTTGAGATCTTTTTAATTGTTATTTTTTGGCGTTGTTAGTTTTCAGCTAGGGACTCCGTATCGGAAACCCTAGATCGAAATAAAGCGTGGAGGGCTGGCGTACACAATGTGCGCCAGATGATTATGAACTACGTGCTATTCCTTGTTACCTCATCTAGAGTCATCTTTGCTGGTAATTTACGACCGTATTATGAAACCTAAAAACTCGTCCCTTCTGTAGCCTAATCTTGATAGTCATGTCTGGTGCAAGACATGGCAAAATATTTATGCGTCAAAACACAAAAACGTTTTTAATCCTAAAGGTGATCTTTATTATGCAAAATACTTACTGGACTCGTGACAATGTTCATATTTTGAATAGTATAGTTGCTGTGCTTCTTTCATAACCCATACTACAAATTTGCCTCATTTTTGTACCGTTAATATTTATACCGCTTTCTACAAAAAATCTCGACCTTGCTATCATGCTCTCGAAATCCAATTATTACCATAACAAAGTGGTCGGCATAAATATTCCCCTCTTTTCCTTTGCATCAGAGACAAGAACTCACTCATTGACACTATTGCAACTAGTACTAACACACTTGTTTTGTTTCAAGAACAAGCAAGTTTCGTACTTTTTGCTCGCTGTGCGATTCATATTTTATTACTTGCCCTATACTGGGTGTTTCCGTGAAAGCTTTCAAAATTTCCAAACGATAGAGTAATTAGAAAACAAATAAACTCTTTTGAAAAACCAAATCCCAGCTGTGGAGGACAGTAGGAATTTCAAAAATTATAAAATGTAGCCATTTAATAACTAAAATATCCTAATTAACTTCCTAATATAGTTTTTTTTTTATGTCCATGCTGCAATTAAAAATATCAAGGATACCACCATAAAGGGGTCAAGCACTTTACAGGAAGTAAAAAGAAGCAACAGACATGAAGATGTTTGCCGACAAGTATTCGCGCTTTAATGGGTATGATTCCTGAAATCTGATATCACTGCACGCAACAGTCTTATCATATGCATTACTACGCGAAGTTCGTCGTCGAATATTTTAAGCCGGTTGCTTCTTTTTACTTTCCGGTAAATTCCTTTATCCTCCCATGTAGGTAACCCTCAAAATTCGTATTGCAACATGAACCTTCAAGCAGTAATTCAAGTTAATTACAACATTTTAGTTAATGAGACAGCTAATTATATTTACTCCGATTCCCAAAGTTGCCCGCGGCGGGGATTTAGTTTCGAATAAAGTCTCTGTTTTTTTCAATTACCCTAACCTTAGTCCTTTTTACAGCTTTCGTTTAAACAGCCGGCGTAATCGTCTATAAATCTCAATTGGAAAAATTTAGCGGAAGCAAACAAGCAACTTATATACTTGCATTAAGATCCACCATGCAATTTCATCGTCGTTCACGCACCAACACGCTTCCTATATAATTTAGTCGCGCTTACAAGGGCTATACATGTAGCCACAATGATTCCTCTATCTTGCTGTTAGGCACATAAAATTCAACTATCGATATCCCACTAAGGTGCAATCGTACTGACAATCTTTATGCTTGCGGCCCTTACGATCCCGATAACGTGCCACTATCACATCAACAGTGCAAAAAAGCTACCGCGTCTTTACAATTAAAGAAGCGCAGATATGTTGTGGACGGCTTTTAGTGTTCTGTTCCTGCGTCAGACATTCGCGTTGTCTAGCATCCTTCCTCCTAAGAACACAGGTCAGCTTTACAAATGTTCGCGTTCTGGATGGTTCGGTATCCCCACCTCCACGGTCCGTCTGCGGCGATCAACGTGCTCCAACCACTTCAAACACAATTGTCAGCAAGGGCATGATCGAGTTTAAACTCAGAACCGGAGAACAGTGGATCGGTTATTTTTATACGTAAACAAGCTAGAGAGAGGAGAGAAGGCTCGACGAAGAGGGGTGAAGTGCGAAACCCCCAACGCTTTTTTGACAGTAGCTTCCGCTTCCGTGGCCACGAAGACGCGCGTCGGTGTCGCGCAGGAACTGGTGGGTCGGCGGCTCGTACCAAGGTTTACGGGACAGATGATTGGGCGGTCCGATTCTTCTGCAACACTGGATCTCTACTCGACGGCGCCTCACATAGTTCAACCAGGCGTGGTCAGCCTGAATCAGCGCGGCGCGACCGGCTGGCCGCGCTGGCCGCGCCCGACGACCTCCGCGTTAGGCCTAGGATCGTAACGGAAGCGAAAACGACTTCGTGAAGCGGTACGCGAATCTCGACCTATTTTCGTTCTACTTTTAAGTTGAGTCAGGTGCGCTTCAATGTAAAGATGGGCACCAAAGGTTCGTCACGATTTTGAGCTAGAATAATTGTGTTTAATTATGTTTTTTTTTTTAACAAAGATGTGAAATGAGCTGATGAACGAGGAGCCATGCTGGATAACGAAGTATGATGTTAACTTCTACCTGGGCGGCTTTTAAAAAGAAAACTACACTCTTAAAAAAAAGCTAGTAAAAAGCTAGTAACTGCAGCAGTTACTACCTATTTCTGACCGTTACTACCTTTCACTAACTATTTACTACCTCAAACGGGCGATAGGTAGGAAAAAGCTAGCAAATGCAGCCATTACTACCTTTTTCTGACCGTTACTACCCTTTTACTAGCTATTTACTACCGCAAAGGCGCGGAGAAGATGGCGGCGCTTGCTTCATACCCGATTGCCAGCGTTAGCGACGTACTTGCTGTTTCGGATCGCAGGGGGAGGTATCTACACGCAATCGTAGCGTCAAATATTGTATGAGGGGGCATGTTTAAGGGTTGGAGCTGACTTTATAACGATCGCAGCCTCCGTACCAGCACGACGTGGAAGCCAGCGCTGCAGCGAGCGCAGCAGCCATTGTTGATGCAATGACCATGCGGCTTATTTACCTTCCTTCTCGTTTGCATTCGTTTGTGAGCGTTTATATTTTCGTTTTGGTTTTAACTGGGATGAAAATAGCCACTTACCACACTAAAAACGTTTCCGAAAACAAATAAAAAAGTTCATTCCGTTTTCTATATTTTTTTATTTTTGTATTTTTATAAACTAATGTTTTGCTTTCACAAGAGACGCTTGGCAACATTGTACGACAAGCAAGTTGGGGCCAGTCGGAGTGGTCGGAGTTCGCAAGACGCTAGTTTCTCCAATGTGAACCTGCCGTTTTTGCCTTGTGTCGTGGGCAGTTCTCGTGTTCCCGTGTTGGAGTGCATAGTTAACGTTCGTGCGCTCGACGGGGCGAGTGTGTGCGTGGACCTGGACTGCTCTGAGGATAGTTCTAACGAGCCGGTGCCGCTGTCACTGGATTGGGTTTCGTCGTCCAAGAAGCTTTTCTCTGCCTCCTCCTACTTGACACTGAGAACTTCTTCACGGTTTGCGTGTGCTCGGTGGTTGAATGATTCTGATTGAGCTGTCTTCGGTCGTGACAGTGCACTGTCACAACCGTTGATGTGCGTTGTTAATTGTGTATGTAGCTTTAGGACTAATGAAAAAAACGGTTTTGGCATTCTACGAGTCTTTCTAAATTTGCTTATTTCTTCCCCAAAAACGCGAGCATTCGTCAGCGTATAGTACAAAAATTAAGATGCGAGCTGCACGCGGTATTAATTTTGCATGCATTTTTGTATCGCAGCACGCGAAAGAAGTGCAGCTGCTGTCGTACTCCCCGTCGTCGCGGGAAAGCACCCTCTCGCCGACGGCGACAGCATTCGTTTTAAAAGCTGAACCGCATGTAATCGATTTAGCGAGTGACGAGACTATCGACGGAGGCAGCGACGAGCGACGGCGATTTCTCACGGTCACCCGTCGCGTCGCTCGGTTTTTTAATTTCTAGGAAATGCCGCTCATCGGCTTGGCCGCTTGTTCCCGTCACTTTTATGCGGTTTGCCTCGTCGGGCAACTGACCTAGCGACTGCGAAGAACTGACGTGCTGATACACGACAAGAAGTTTGCGCACTCAAGTGGTCAGTATAAAAGACTGAAGGACAGTCAAGGTAGTTAGCAGGGAGGAAGTGGCCGAGTGGGCTAACGCGTCCCAACTTGTAAGCTTGCGGTGGGAAAACCTCCTGGGTTCGATTCTCACTGCCCCCGTACGTAAGTTAGCGATTATATAGAGTGATCGTGTGTTTGTGTTGAATGTATTGTGTCGGTTGTGTGCTAAAAATGTGGGTGGGTGTATGTATGTATCAACTCGTGAATGTGAAAGAATTGAAATAAACTATAAATAATCGGCGTCCTTTTAGGTGTACATTTAATTGGACGTTGACTAGCGCCCCCTGGATTACTCATTTCCAGTTTCAATTTTTCTTGCGCCTGCCACCTGGTGGTAAGTGGCATAACCCCACACCTTTTTTATCCACAGGAAATCACGTGACTAGTTGCGTTTCCGGTCTTCCGTCGGGAGGTTGCGCTAGTTGCTAGCTAGAGGTAGTAAAATGCATGGATTCTACTTTGAGGCTAGTAACAGTTACTAGCTTCTTGACCTAGTAACCGTTACTAGCTTGACCGTTGCTACCTAAAGTTACTAGATACCTAGTAACATATGTGACAAGCGGTTACTAGCTCTTAACTAGTAAATACTACTAGCTTTTTCTTAAGAGTGTATGGTTGTGTCCGGATGCTAGGGTCGTGCCACTGAAATGGTAAGCACTTAGAGCGCCTATCTGAAGCGAATTTACGCGATTTACCGAGAGATTATACGAGCGACGGCGACAAGCGACGAGAGTCAGCGACGAGAGACAGAGATTTATTACTGTCGCTTCTTGCGTCGTTCGGTTTTGTAATTTCTAGTAAATGTCGCTCATCGCTTTGGCCGCCTGCTCCCGTCGCATTCATGCGGTGTGCCTCGTCGCGCGACTGACCGCGCGACAGCGGGTCCTCGTCCACATCGCTTGTCTGGTCGCTCGCCAAATCACTTTCATGCGGTATGCCTCGTGGCGGTGTTTGTTTCGAGATGATATCTGCGAATAACGGGATCGTTCTCTCGGCCTATTCGTAGCGTTTGCTTTCAACCTATCCATAGCATTTATGCAAGATGGGGGCTGACACTTGCTAAACTACGATGGTTTATCGCATAAACCGACCGATTATTTATGTATGTAAATAAAGCATATAACTGACTTTTAAAAAATCAACCAGCTGACCCACTGTACCACTTTATTAGAGTTGGAGCCGTGCGGAAGCTACTCTAACCTTGACAGCGCAGATCAATATAGTTGATACCGATTATAAAACCATAAAGGGATGCGCACAAGCAAACTGTTCATTTCTAAAATGAAGTGGATTCGAGAATATGTAAGGAAATAATTACTTCCGGCGGCCATACTTCGGCCATACTTACCATTCTGAAGCGCGATCACTTGTTTCTCGGAAACGCCACTCCTTTACAAGCATCATCAAGACGCCCGTCCTCGATTGAATGACCATGACACGCCTCAGGTCTTGGAGGGAGATCTGAAACACTGCTTTATGCCAAATGTTTTTTTTATCTGGTGGAGCAGGGGATAAACGCGAGCAGCCCTGTGTGACGTCAAGTGTGACGGCTGTAAAAACGGTGTTTCGATATGCCGAAGATATTTAGGTTTTGTATGAGGGGGAAAAAGAAGACGATAAGTGGTGTTTTGTTTTAGTCGCCTTTGAAAAGTGTGGGGGGGACTGAGGATCACGTGTGATGAGCCAAATGAAGGGGCTCTGCAGTTCCTGGATTGGACAATGTAAATTGGTGAAAAAGTTTACATCGTTCTGCTTGCCCACGATCTAAAAAGGTGATTCTGGATTTTAAATCTTCCCACTCAAATGCGTTCAAGAGGGCCATAGCGGTGTCGTGCCCTGGGTCGGCCCTCAAAAACTCATGTTCCCTTAAGATGACCGAATGTTTCTCAAGACAAATTGGAAAACTGAAGGAGTCGGGGTTCCCCTTGGCACCCTTGGTGGAAGTTGCCAGCACACTTCTTAAAAAAAGCTAAGGGGTTAGAAAGGACGACAGCGCAAAGGGGAAAGAAGCGACAGGTGGTGGTCCCAAACTCCATTGTCTGTCCAATAAGTTGAAACAAGTAGGTGGTAAGTATGATAAACCGGTATTATTCTATGCACCCCCATACATACTCCAGATATGTTCCAAGGTAGGTGCGGGGTCAAATGGTCATTCGAAATCAAAGCGTACCAAGCCGCACAAAAAACCTTTTGTCACTTGTGTTTCGTGTATGGTGTATAAGATCCGTTTGTCATGTAACATGCGCTACGTGGGACAAGTAAAGCGGCACGACAGGGGAGTCCTCGTGCCACCAGGTGTTAAGTATGCAACTCAGAATAAACATTCATTTAACATTTTTCTTAAGCGAAACACCAAAAGTATTATCAAGCCTCAAATGCAAAAGAAAGCAAAACAAGTTCAGATCTACAAACGTGATTGAAATATGAGCTTTTAGCCCACGGATGTAGCTTTGACAGTGTCACAGAAATTGTTTCTCGCAGATGGCTTCCCTCGCGCTATTTTCAAACAAATTCTTAAAGGATCATGGTGTTAAGTTGGTGCCATTCATATTATGTAGCTGTCACGAATAGCAGCGGAAAGATGAGAAATAAAAAATAATAATCTTGCACATCCTTAGCTGTACAAAGATTTATATTGTGAACAATGCATTGCCCGTTTGACTTAAAAAAAAAACAATTCAGGCCATGCCTAGTTTTAAGGTTCAGGTATGTGTAATTACTTTTGAGATCGTTGTGAAAACTCTAAGTTGTGGCCCACTGCAGGCTTTCTGTTAGTGTTAAAAAGTCTTAGGTTGTTTTAACCAGCTCGCATTAAGTATTGTCTCAAAAAAATATAGGTTCCTGGGACTGGATATGTGGGAGTTTGCAGACAGTCATGGTGACATCAAACTTCAATGTCAAGTGTTCCACTAAATCGATGTTGGTCGAGCTCGTAAATAATATAGGTCCCAAATGTGATTTAATTCTATACAATGGCCACAATCATCCGAAAGGAATACTGGTTTTCCCGCTCATTTATTATAAGCGACGGCCAATTTAATCCAAGTGCCACCAAATTTAATCTAAGCGCCATATAATTTAATCCTTGTGCTACCCAATTTAATCCCGGGGTCACTCAATTTAATCCACATCATATATATGCACTTAATGTCTTCGGCGGTCGTGCTTGCTTACACATTTGTTAACTTAAAATATTGAATATTTTTTTATACAACTAGATTTTTGAGGGGGACAACTGATCATTTGATCCCTATTGTGATTACTTGGAGTTACTCAGAGCCGTCTATATAGAGAGTCAATGGGAGGCGCGGGAAGAGCGAGGGCGAGCGCCAGACTCGTAAAGAGGGCTTGGCATGCTCTCTTGACCAACCAACCAGAAGCCGAAAAGAATCCCCTAGCGGCGGTAGCGAGAAACAGTTCTGATCAAAGGTTTATGCTCGTATATGGTTTTAATAAGCGCGTAAGAGTGAAGTGTAGTAAATCTTCGTGGTTGAAAACAGAGTGCACATGAAGTTTCGATCATGATCATGCAGAAAGATGTAAGAAACGAATGCGCCGCTCAACTCTTGTTTTGCTCGGACAAAGTGTGACCGCTCGGACGGCAGATTCCCGGCCCTCGACGCTTGGCGTAAAGATTATGTCGATCGTTCCGCTAGTCGCACTCTTCCACCATCATTTTGGATGAGCGTTAATGAAACATCACGTGTACGAGGGGAGTTCATAATGTTCGTATTATCGGCACAAAGAATTGAAAAAAATGAAACAAAACAGGCATCACCATGAGCGCGCGTCCCTCTAGTTTCCGCACAGTACAAATATTGCATGCTATAGTAGCTCGGAACGCCGCTAGGGAGACGAAAAAAAAATGGCACCGCCCATCGGTACCAAGCACATTCAGTGATCCGTTTTCTCCATTTGAAGGGAAGCAATGCCAGGGATATTCATTCCAATATTGGAGCGTCGTTCTGGGACAACGCCCCAGTTTATGACACTTGGGTTAAATGGCATAGACGCTTTCAGTGTGGCCAAATAAGAGGAAAGCATTTCAATGACGGCGACCAAGTGATTGCTGAAGTGGAGCGATTTCTGAACACTCAAAACAAGGAGTTCTATTACAATGGCCTCCGGCATGTGGTGCATCACTGGAAAAAGTGGGTAACTTTTTGTGGCGAACATGTAGAGAAAGTCTCAACTCCTACTCGAATTTGATTGTTGAATCTCTATTCCTTCGTGACAATAATACGAACTTTATGAACGCCCTCGTAGACAGCGACCGTGAACGTAGAATGTATAGTTCGTAGTTTGTGCACAGTGTCGTACTTGAATAGGTTATAACAATGTTAATCAAAGTGCACCTACCCAGGTAGCACACCATGTCGGCCGATACTGGGATTACGTCGGCCAGTACCGGGAGCTGTACGGCGGATCCCGTCAGGGACACCGGTAAGAAACCGACCCCGGCCGATATCGGGGACTCGTTGTCTAAACTGGCCAGTACCTCAAAACGAGGAGTTACATAACAATGGCCTCCGGCATGTGGTGCATCGCTAGAAAAAGTGGGTAACTTTTGGTAGCGAATATGTAGAGAAAGTCTCAACTTCTACTCGAGTTTGATTGCTGAATCTCTATTCCTTGGTGACAATAATACGAACTTTATGAACGCCCCTCGTACCATATTTTCAGTCACCGAGAGTTACTCCGATGCACTTATCAGGTTTGTTTCTCGCGACCACCACCAGGGTATTATTTCCGGCTTCTGGTCGGTCACGTTTGAATTTCTAAAGACGCCCTGGAACACGCCCAGCCCGCTTTCAGCCAATGGCGCCTCCTTATTTGTCTCCTATACTTCCCAACGATTGGCCAAACTCTCTACATATACGGCTCTGGAGTTACTACTACCACTATTGACGAGGCTTAGTTGATATGTCGATTACTCTTTTTATAATATTGAGTTATTGTGGCGCACTCGAATTTATATTACCTGATTGGACGTTTTGTTTAACCTTTCTTATTACTCGACCTAACAGTGCTACCGTTCAGATGATACAAGTACAATTGCAATGTATGATTACTCTTTTGATTACTTCGTGTTATTATTGCTCCAATTGATCTATAATGAACTCAGTTGACAATAATATTGCTCTTTTGATTACTTCGGGTTACTTTTGACCCATTGGCCATAAACTCGAATTAAATGTCATTGTGATGACTCTTCATTACTTTTAGCTAATCTTCAACGAATTGAATTTTTAAGTGACGATTATTGATATTATGGTTACTCTTTTGATTACTTCAAGTTACTCTCAATTCAATTGACTTTAATTTGGCCTAAATGACACTTGGCAACTCTTGCTTACTTTGTGTAATTATAGTGCCAATTTATCGGTTCTGAGCTCAATCATACGTTATTATTAGTCTTGATTACTTAGGGTTAATTTCGATTCAAAGGACTTTAATTCGGCCTCATTGATATTGCGGTGGCTGTTTTGATTTTTTTGGCTAATCTTTAGCAAAAGTATTTATTATTAGCTCAATTGACATCACAATTACTTGTTTGATTACTTTGACTTACTATTGACCGAATGGACTTCAATTCGGCCTAACTGACATTTTGGCTACTCTTTTGATTACTTCAAGTTACTTTTATCCCACTGGACTTGACTTTGACCGAAGTGACATTGGGATGACTCTTTTGATTACTTTGAGCTTATCTTCATACAAACATTGTTATTATGAGTCTCATATATATTATAATTACTCTTCTGATTACTTTGAGCTGCCTTGACCCTATGGATTTGTCCTATTTCCCAATTTGGTAACTCTTCTGATTACTTTGATGTCACATTCTACCAATCGATTCACATTTTTATTACTGTTTTGTCCGAATTATTCCTAATTCGGCTTAATTGACATTGTAATAAGACTTGATTATTTTGTGCTAATTTTTAACCAATTGATTTATTGTGGGCATAATTGACATGATGACTATTTTTTTATTTACTATTAACCCAATGGGCTGTAAATCCGCCCAATTCACATATTGGGGACAATTTTAAGTACTTGGAGGTATTGCGTTACCAATTTATCTATCATGAGCTCAATTTTCATTGCAGTTACTCTTGATTATTTCGAGTTACAATTGACCCAAGGAACATTAATTCGGCTTAATTGACAGTTTGATGATCCTTGATTACTTTGAGCTAATATCGAACCAATTGCGTTCTTACGAGCTAAATTTGCATTATGATTACCCTTTAAAACGGTTTGAGCTGCTATTGACCCAGTATTTTGATTACTTTGGGTTATTATACAGCCAATTTAATATTTATTAGCTATATTGATAATTTGATTACTTTTTCGTTTAATTATAGTTACTTTTGAGTTACTTTATACTTCACTTCAATTACAACGGACACCAGAGGGCAGCGTCGGACCAGAAGTCCTTCCAGTGAGCCCTTCTCCTCGTCCGACGGCTCCCTTTGGTATCCGCGATACTTCCGAGGTAAACGATCTTTGATTCGGATATTAATAGAAAAAATGTAGAGCCCTTTCACGTCACGTGAAGATGGAAGACCAGCGAAGCTATTTTAACAACCTCTAGGACGATGCCTCGAGGACGACGTCTAGGACGACCTCTATGACAACTTCTAGGACGACCTCGAACATCGCCTAGAGGACGACATTTAGGACGACCTCGAGGACAATGTCTAGGATGACTTCCTGGGGCCCTAATCTGGACACTTAGCGAGAAACTCGGCGAGAAATCTGGCGGGCGTGATTGGCCAACGCCGCACTTGACCTTGGCGCCGGCCAATCAGAGCCGCGGGATTTCTCGCAGACTTTTTTGCCTAGTGTCCAGATTAGGGCCGTTGGACGACCTCAAGGACGACGCCTGGAGGACGACGTCTAGAACGACCTCAAGGACGACGTCTAGGACGACCTCAGGGACGACTTCTTGAACAACCTCAAGGACGACGTCTAGGACGACGTCTAGGACGACCTAAAGGATGACGTCTAGGACTACCTCGAGGACAACGCCTATGACGATCTCAAGGACGACCTCAAGGACAACCTCGAGGACGACGCCTAGGACGATTTCGAAAACGACGTCAAGGACAACCTTAAGGACAACCTTGAGGACGACGTTTAGGACAACCTCAGGGACGACCTCAAGAACGACGTCTAGGACGACCTCAGGGATGACGTCTAGGACGACCTCAAGAACGACGTCTAGGACGACTTCTAAAACAACCTTGAAGACAACACCTAGGGGACGTCGTCCTCTAAGTGTCGTCCTCGAGGTTGTTATAGAAGTTGCCCTTGAAGTCGTCCTAAACGTCGTCCTTGAGGTCGTCCTAAACGTCGTCCTTGATGTCGTCCTAGACGTCGTCCTTGAGGTCGTCCTAGGCGTCGTTCTTGAGGTCGTCCGAGAGGTTGTCCTCGAGGTCATTCTAAACGCATCCTTGAGGTCGTCTTACGCGTCGCGTCGTTGTACATATTGGAATAAAACAGCGCACAGATACAAAAAGGAAGACAAACCAGATACATATATATTGCCGCCCGCAGGGCCGAGAAAACAACGCTCGGTCACCGGCATCTAGAAGATTCGCATTCATTCTCGCACCAGACGTAACTTTCCCTCTGCTTTGTTATTCTCGAAAGTGCCAGTTCATCCTCGCTCCAAGCGCGCGACACTCGAGCCTTCTTTGCCGAACTTTCGAGATAGTGACGCACGGCAGATAAGCAGCTACCCGCGACCTTGTCGAGTCAGTCTCGCTCGCGCTGTCTGTTTTCGCCGCCGAATCGCCGCCTGCTTTTCTGCTGCCTCGTCCCTCTTTCGTTACTTTTTTTTGGTTGGCACAAGTTCGCCCATTAAACCTTTATTTTAAGTTCAATTTTCGCCTGCTCGTCGCCTTAATTTGTGACATTTTCTGGTGGAGGTGCGGGGTATGAAACCCGTGCAACGTACCCCTACAAGAACTCGTTCAGCAAGCCCCATTCCCCGAAGACCCTCCGTTGAAGACTCTGAGCATCGTGCCAGCCGCCGTCTTCAAGGGCAAGCTCCTGAACTCGGACCACTCCCGGCGAGGACAAGGCAAGCGGAGACGACGATGGCCAACCAGCCCCCGAACCCCGCCGCTCCTGCCGTCGTTTACCTGCCCGTCGCCCCTCGGACTCCGACGCCTTTCCACGGGGAGATCCACGAGGACGTCGAGGACTGGATCCAACACTACGAGCGCGTGGCACGCCATAACGGATGGACCGCCGAGCAGTACCTGCAGAACCTCTACTTTTCGTTGGAGGATACTGCGAGGCACTGGTTCGAGAACCACGAGGCTGCGCTCACGTCGTGGGACGCCTGCGTCACCGAGCTGAAGCGGGCGTTCATGAATCAGTATCGTAGGCAGCGGGCCGAAGACATTCTCCAGGCGAGGACTCAAGGCCCCAACGAAACGGTCACCAGTTTCGTTGAAGACATCCTCCGCCTGAGCAGCCGCGCCGACCCGCAAGCCACCGACGAGAAGAAGTTACGCTTCCTTATGAGAGGCGTGAAAAGCGAAATCTTCGGCGGACTTATTCGCAACCCCCCGACGACCGTCGAAGAATTTGTTGCCGAAGCAACAAACATCGAGCGGGCGTTAATGGCCCGAGCGCGCCACTACCATCGGCTCAGCAACGTCTCAACTTTGGCCTCGGCCCGCTCCGAGTTCAGCACTGGTGCCGACGAGCTTCGCGACATCATCCGAGACGTCGTCCGAGAGGAGCTTCGAAAGCTGCTCCCCGCTGCTGAGCGTCCGGCGTCGCTGTCAGTCGCCGAGATTGTACGCGACGAGGTACAGCGGGCTTTGCAGCCTGAACCACCAGTCGACGTGCCAGCCCCCGAGGAACCGACGCTGACCTACGCCGCCATAGCCAGACGACAGCCGCAAGCTCCCCGCCAAGCTACGGCGCCACCACGCCGAGAACCTCCAGCGCCGCACTACTCCCAACGTCGCGAAGAACGGCAGTACGTCCGCCCAGAACGACCCTCGCTGAGAAAAACCGACGTGTGGCGAACGGCCGACCGACGCCCGCTTTGTTACCATTGCGGAGAAGCCGACCATGTCTATCGTCGATGTCCCTACCGACAACTTGGGCTGCGCGGATTCCACCCGAACGACCCACGCCCACGGTACGGTGAGCGCCCACGAGACATCGATGAGAATCTTCGCCGTCCACCGTCTCCTGCACCCGCTGCACCGCGAGGAGCTCGCTCGCCTTCACCTCGACGGCCTGCATCACCTGCCCATCGGTCCCGCCGAGAGAGCCTGTCTCCAGTGTCCCGCCGGGAAAACTGAGTGCGGCAATACCGGGAGGTGGTATTGCCGATGACGAACGACGCCAATATCCTCCACAAACGTCGGAGGGCTCCCACACTAGCGACGAGACGGATAGGAACGACGGTTCTGCGACGGTGTCGAATAACCTCGACGTTAACATTGACGGCCACGACGCGAAGGCACTCGTCGACACCGGAGCAGACTATTCCGTTTTAAGTGGGAAGCTCTCTCGCCGCCTTCGGAAAGTGATGACGCCGTGGGATGGCCCGAAAATACGAACCGCCGGCGGACATCTCATCACACCAGTGGGAAGGTGTACTGCGCGCGTGGACATCCACGGAGAGACCTGTCCCGTGAAATTCGTCGTCCTCAAGGACTGTTCGAGAGACATCATCCTTGGCATGGACTTCCTCTGTGAGTACGGTGCCGTGATTGACCTTGGAGCAAACAGGTTGACGCTGCGAAAACCCGTGCTACCTCCGGAGGGATCCAAAACGACGCCAGCCGCCATCCGAGTCATTGCGGACCACGTGAACCTGCCGCCGAGGTCGAGTGTTCTTGTGCCCGTCGTGACCGATGCAGTCGCCCGCGGGAAAGTCCTTCTGGAGGGCAATGTCCAACTGCTTCTCGGAAGAGGAATAGGCGTCGCAAGGGGCGTAGCAGAGTTGCAGGATGGACGTTGTGTGGTCCTCGTGACAAACTTTCGACCGGAGGCGCAGCACCTCACGAAAGGTGCCACTATAGCACACGTCGAGGAACTCCGGGCCG
The DNA here is from genome assembly GCA_013358835.2 of Ixodes persulcatus. NCBI lineage: Eukaryota > Metazoa > Arthropoda > Arachnida > Ixodida > Ixodidae > Ixodes > Ixodes persulcatus. The sequence goes on from JABSTQ010009916.1 coordinate 410,752, forward strand.
ACGCCGAAATCGCCGCGATCTCCGACGAGCCCTCGCCGTGTCAGCAGCCCAGTACACCACCGCCGCAGCTCGACGTTAACCCCAAGCTCAGTGCCACGGAACGACGACAGCTCCAAGACCTGCTCGCCGAGTTCGGCGATTGCTTTGCGACGACGTCGAGGCTGCGCCAGACAACAGTGGCGAAACACCGCATCATTACCAACGAGGAAGCGCTCCCTGTGCATCGGCCGCCGTACCGGGTCTCCCCAAAGGAACGAGAGGCCATCCATAAACAAGTAAAAGAGATGCTGAACGACGACATCATTCAGCCTTCGAGCAGCCCGTGGGCCTCTCCAGTCGTACTGGTGAAGAAGAAGGACGGAACGCTTCGCTTCTGCGTTGACTACCGGCGGCTCAACGCGGTCACCAAGAAAGACGTGTATCCGCTCCCCCGCATCGACGACACGCTCGACCGGCTACGCCACTCCCGATACTTTTCGTCGATGGACCTTAAGAGTGGCTACTGGCAGATCGAAGTCGACGAACGGGACCGAGAGAAGACTGCCTTCATCACGCCCGACGGATTGTATGAGTTCAAGGTAATGCCCTTCGGACTGTGCACGGCACCGGCAACGTTCCAACGTGTCATGGACACCGTCCTGGCAGGCCTCAAGTGGCAGAGTTGTCTCGTTTACCTCGACGACGTCGTGGTATTCTCGGCCAACTTCGACGAGCATTTGCGACGACTTCGGGCCGTTTTTGAGGCAATCAGGACCGCAGGACTCACCCTCAAGCCGACGAAGTGCCGGTTTGCCTATGGCGAACTGAAGTTCCTGGGCCACGTTGTGAGCAACGAAGGCGTAAGTCCTGACCCTGAGAAAACTCGCGCCGTAGCGGCCTTTCCACCTCCCACCGACAAAAAGGCCGTCCGACGGTTCCTTGGACTTTGCGCATACTACCGGCGATTCGTTCAGGATTTCGCCAAGCTTTCTGCGCCGCTCACGCACCTTACGAAAGACGCCGTGAACTTCGAATGGGGTGAAGAACAACAACAGGCATTCGACGAACTAAAGCGACGGCTCCAGTCACCACCGATTCTCGGCCACTTCGACCAATCAGCCGAAACGGAAGTTCACACGGACGCCAGTAATACAGGACTCGGAGCGGTACTGGTCCAACGACAAGACGGTGCGGAGCGCGTGATCGCATACGCTAGCCGGACGCTGTCGAGCGCGGAACGCAATTACTCGACGACTGAAAAGGAATGCCTGGCCGTCGTCTGGGCCATCACGAAATTCCGCCCGTACTTGTACGGGAGTCCATTTCGGGTGGTCACCGACCACCACGCCCTGTGTTGGTTAGCGAGCCTAAAGGACCCATCGGGACGCCTCGCTCGGTGGAGCCTACGACTGCAAGAGTACGACGTGACCGTGGTCTACAAGTCGGGCCAAAAACACAGCGACGCCGACTGTCTGTCCAGAGCCCCTGTCGAGTCAGCTACCGGCAGTGCGAAAGACGACGGCGACGACGACGATCACTTTCTTGGCGCGGTGAGCATTCACGGTATGGCAGCGCTCCAGCGGGACGATCCTGAGTTGCGTGCACTGATCGACCACTTGGAGGGACGAGGGGGTACGATTCCCCGAGCCTTCTCACGTGACCTGCCAAGATTTGCCGTCCGGAGAGGGATCCTCTATAAAGAGAACTTCGGGGACAGCAACTCGACGTGGCTCCTGGTGATTCCTGCAAGTCTTCGAGAAGAGATCTTCCAAGCCTGCCACGACGACCCAACATCTGGTCACCTTGGCTACAGTAGGACTCTTGCACGGATCCGAGAAAAATACTACTGGCCCAAGCTCCCGAAGACTGTCCACATCTACGTCCGTTCGTGCCACGAATGCCAACGACGCAAGAAACCCCCGACGAAGCCGGCAGGTCTCCTGCAACCGATCCAGCCCCCGACTGCACCATTCCAGCAGATTGGAATGGATCTTCTCGGACCTTTCCCGCCGTCGACGCAGGGTAACCGTTGGATAATCGTGGCAACTGACTATCTCACCAAGTACGCCGAGACAAAAGCACTCCCGTCGGGGACCGCCGTGGAAGTAGCCAAGTTCTTCGTAGAGTCTATCGTCCTCCGACACGGCGCTCCCCAAGTCCTGATTACGGACCGAGGCTCCTCGTTCATGGCACAACTAACACAAGAGATACTCCGCCTGAGCCACACCGACCACCGCCGAACCACGGCATACCACCCGCAGACCAACGGCCTGACGGAGCGGCTAAACAAGACCATCGCCGATATGATCTCGATGTACGTGGACGTGGAACACAAGACGTGGGATGAAGTGTTGCCCTACGTCACGTTTGCGTACAACACGGCGATTCAAGAAACTACCGGCGTTACACCTTTTCAGCTGGTGCACGGCAGAAAGGTGACGACGATGCTCGACGCCATGCTGCCCCACGACCCGACGGACGACGGCACCGACGACGCTCAGCTGGTCACCCAACGAGCAGAAGAAGTACGCCAGCTGGCACGTCTTCGAATAAAAGACCAGCAACGTGTGGACGCTGGCCGCTACAACCTTCGTCGACGCGACGTGGAGTTCCAACCCGGAGACAGGGTGTGGGTGTGGACGCCCATTCGCCGCCGCGGCCTCAGTGAAAAACTGTTAAAACGCTACTTCGGACCCTACAAGGTCATCCGCCGCCTTGGGGACTTGAACTACGAGGTGCTCCCCGACGGAACCCGACCATCAAGACGCCGCCAGCCACGACCCGAAGTTGTCCACGTAGTTCGACTCAAGCCGTTCTACGCGCGCTAGGACTGCAACACTGCATGTTTATTTCGTTTCACCGTAAATTTTTTTAGCCATTTCTGTTTTCCTTTCGCGTAGCATCGGGACGATGCACTTTTAAAAGGGGAGATAATGCCGCCCGCAGGGCCGAGAAAACAACGCTCGGTCACCGGCATCTAGAAGATTCGCATTCATTCTCGCACCAGACGTAACTTTCCCTCTGCTTTGTTATTCTCGAAAGTGCCAGTTCATCCTCGCTCCAAGCGCGCGACACTCGAGCCTTCTTTGCCGAACTTTCGAGATAGTGACGCACGGTAGATAAGCAGCTACCCGCGACCTTGTCGAGTCAGTCTCGCTCGCGCTGTCTGTTTTCGCCGCCGAATCGCCGCCTGCTTTTCTGCTGCCTCGTCCCTCTTTCGTTACTTTTTTTTGCTTGGCACAAGTTCGCCCATTAAACCTTTATTTTAAGTTCAATTTTCGCCTGCTCGTCGCCTTAATTTGTGACAATATATATATATATATATATATATATATATATATATGTGTGTGTGTGTGTGTGTGTGTGTGTATATATTGTGGATTAAATTGACTGACCTCGGATTAAATTGGGTAGCGCAAGGATTAAATTATCTGGCGCTTGGATTAAATTTCCCGTCGCTTGGATTAAATTGAGTGGGAAAACCTGTAGTTCTACCTAGGGGAACTTTCTGCTGTTGCTACGGCAAGGTAGTTTCGCAACACAAAGTATCTCTTTCATTGAACTCCTACTCTAACCTGGTCTTTAGCAAACATTTAGTATTCATTACGATCCTGAGATCGAATTCTGAAAAAAAAGTGTTTTTACATCTGCGCTAGATATTTCACTTCATCAAACTCCTCGCAAAGCATTGGGGTAGCCGAACCCTTTAATGTACGGAAGAAACTCACCAAATGACGCGGCTTGCTGTTTGTTTAGATCTATGAGAAACAGTCGGCGCTGAAACAGTAAAAATCACTTGTCACGTGCTTATGCAATGCTCATGTTCGAAAAGCAACCTGTTTTACGTCCCCAGTCATTTTCAGTAAACTCATTCACCGAGCTCTTTCTCTAGACTGCAGCGATTGGTCCTCGGAACAAGTTTGCATGAACGTAGATGCTACAGGTTTTTAGAGAGTGTGTCTAATACATATTCTTCAGAGCTTGAATGTGCTAGCTGTATCCATGATCATATCGATAATTGTATCCAAGAAACTACTTAAAGTCCTATTTTTATTTTAACATTTGTGTTTTAGACAGCACTTTTCTACTCATCTGTGCTTGTTGTGCCGTACTCAAGTCTCGTCTTTCAGCATTATATCAATATATTAAATATTTTTGCCCAGGGAGAGTCCAAGGTACCGAATCTGTCATGCTAGTGAATGGAGAACCAATAGAAAACTCTACAAAGGTAACTTTGCTAAAGGGGGTTGTATGGATGTCAGAAAAGCACATGCCGTGCGATCAAAAAAATCAGGCTCTTATTAGATATGCCCTGGATGACAGTGCTGTCCCATTTCTGAAGTGCAACAAATAAAACTGTGACACGCTGTGTTCTCTGTGTTTGTTGTCAGATGCACAGCCTGTAAGTTTTTTCATCAACGTTCCTCACTACAAATATATTTACAGATTTGAGCCAGCCACTCATGCATGATTATGTGGCGAACAATTATTTTCATGTCCAAGATGGTTTACACAGTTTAGTTTTCTGCACAGATTTATTGCGCTAATGTTGAAACTGGGAGAGGATTGTTGGTTATGAATGAAGAGATATGCATTGGAAATCAAACTGTTTGATAACTAACAAAAGTCATGGTATTAGAGCGGTATCCTAGACTCTTTTTTCTTTGTCTTATCTGTAATTTCTTCTTTGTTGCGTGCGAGGCACTTAGTTTTTCATCTAATATTTCTTAAATATTTATATTGCAGGTGCACTCGCAGCCCAAATTGGTGCTGTGCTGAACCTCCACCCACAAGCCACAAGCGTTTCAATTGAACGCTTTATGTCCGTGAATCTTTACGATGCACTGCACGATATCCGAGATGTCCGCGAGTCTCTCCCGAACGTTGATTTCGGGGACAGAACCACACGATCGTATCGTACTATGGGGCATTCCAAAGTGTGTTTTTTGTGAGTGTTATAGATTAAAACAAAACAAAAAACGCCTTGACATTCACACTTATGTGATTTGTGCAGGCGAGTTATGTGGCCAGATGTACATACTACATAGGGCTAATCATAACGATCAGTCGGCTATTTCGGTCAATAGTGTTCATTAACTTTATGATTAATGAAAATACACTCTGTCTCAAATCACAAACTTGCAAAGCATCATCGAAAACTTCTACATAATTTGTTTTTCTGGAGATATAAGACAGGTTAAGCATTTTACGAAGTTCTAAAAAACGATAAATTTAGAAGCATTTCTAGGTTTGAGCTTTTTATGAGACCGCATTTTTGCGCCCGCGGTCCTGCACCCCGGTAGTCGCTGCACGAAGCCACTATCGCGCCTCCTTCGTAGAATGTAGGATAGAGGGCGCACCTGCGTTGTGAGTCTCAGCTACTGGGCAGCAGGACCGCGGGCGCAGAGACGAGCTCCGATAAGAAACCAAAACGTTAGAAACGCGTCCAGATGGGGCGTTGATACGAAACACGGATAAATGCTGCCTCTGCGTTATATTCTACCAAAGCCAGGTGTACAAGCGTTTCCTATGACTCTCAGCAAGCTTCTAATTAGAAGCATATGTCTATTTTCACTAATTAAAAGTAAATTAACATATTGTACCTAATGGGCCGAATGGTCATTACGATTAGCCCCTCATACTGTGTCCCACTGGCCGTATAATTCACCTTCAGCAAACCGCATAATTGTAGCTTGCCTGGCTTTGTTTAAACAAATCTCTGAAGCTTAAAAAACACCCAGTATACCAGCGAAAAGTTGTTACCAGCATGGCCATTGTAGCATAAAATATCATTTTCGCTGGTTTAGGATGTCCCATATAACGATATATTTGTATGGTTCTGTCCCCGCCTAATCTTTCTGTCGGGATCTACTCTGCTAGTTTACGATGTCCCATGATACAATAGGCATGCATGGTTCCGCCCGCCTGCATCGTTTGGCTTTAATCCACTATTCTTGTACCGCCTTTTCGAAGGCATAGGTTTTCCCATAATACGATATGCTTGTACATGGCTTTGTCCATCATCGTTCAATCATCCAGATTTTCCAATAGGGATAAATTTTATGTTAGGCATAATGAACAAGAAAACGCCCAAAATACAACGTCAGAGCAATTCGCCAACTAACAACACTTCTGTGTGTTTGGTTTATTCATCCTCTCTTTATGTAAATTCATTCATCGGATAATCCTAAGGATAAATAAATCTGTACTTGAGCAGTTTCTGAGAGGTCTGCTTGATCGTCACATGTGTTGTTGTTATCTCGAGAACTTGTTGCTTTGTTATCTGCCGTAAAGAAATCTGATAGAAAACATCACGGGTGGAAAAAGCTGAACTACAAACTGTTTTAATAAGTTGTCCTCTTCTTCTACTAGTTCTTATGCGTATCCCTTTACCTGTCCTTTTGCCTCTGCTTTCTTTTTCTTTATCCTGAATCGTGTTGCCCCCTTCCCTATATTTCTACTCTTCGGGAAGGACGCCCTGCAGAAATAGCATTTTATTAATTTTGCCAGGTTATTGAGGCGGATCTGAGAGAGTGTTCTTTTTTTATAGCCACGGCCTCCAACATCTCCCTTGCAACCTGTTTTTTAAGGTGCCCTATCGTGCGTGATTGGTCAAGCCTTGCTTTAAAGTTCGACAGGGTAGTGTCCTGGCAACGCGAGGCTGTTCAGATTGGCTACATGATCACGTGCACGGCCGTTTATGCAGCGCCCGGGCTGTCCAATATAGCAGCGCCCAAACTCTCAACAATATGTAGTAAACGACTCTCGTTTGACACGGAACGCAGTTTGATCTTTGCCTGGTGTCACATTGATCTTTTTTGTCAGTTTGTACCTGATGTATCTTGCGACATAAGGAATAAGCCGCATTGGGTGCCGAGCAAACAACGTAAATGTCCTGCATGTTCACTATCTTCTTGATTCGTGGTTGACCCCATGAATATGCGGGACCAACGCAAATAGTTTCTTAGACTATCTTGTTGGTTCTTCATTATGAACATCGCTCCTCTTGACATTGTGGCATATTTTTTCACAAAAAGAGACCATTAAGGGTTTTGGATATCTGGCATGTGAAGTCGGGAAATTTGGGTATCAAAGCATTGTTGGACTTTACATGGGCAGGGCTTCTTTAGGCTTGCAGAAAGGGCTGCGATGGCCTCTGGTTACTTAATATTATTTGAATTGTCGGATTCATAGGGAAGAAAACATTTAACAAATCGTTCTCCTTTAAATAGCTTTGCTGAGTACCTTTATACAGCTATCTTCATGTTTGCCTAGTGTGACATCTCTCAACCATGACATTTAGCTAGGGTAGGCTTAGAGTATTAATTTATCATCAAGATGAACATGATCCTATACCAAATGCTTCAGACATATCATCTCAAGTCGAAAAGGTTTGATTGCAAGCAAGAACTTGGGGGTGCACATTGCCTTTGTTAATATGTTTGGTGAACAAAATATACGGGATCAAACTTGTCTGAGAATACTGATTGATTGTGAATGATTTATCATTTTTTAGTGGCCGCTACAAGCTCGAGCTTCCAACTTTAAAAAATGCTTCAATGCCCAGTTTTCAACTTTCAAAAACCATGAGCTTGAGCTTGTACCTTTTGGAAGTTTATTTATATTTCCATTAAATGACGGCATAATCTACGGAATATTTTTACACCTTGCAATGAGGTGTACTTGTACATCCATTGAACTGCGAGGGTGTAGCGTAAGGAATATTTGTACACCTTGTCATGTGGTGTTTGTGCACCCAGTATATAATGGGAGAGTGGAAAGGGAAATACTAGTACACCGTTAAAATGGGTGTATCTTTATTCCTAATAAACACACTATGGTGTAGGAAAGCTGGTACTGTTACACCCTGAAATGGGGTGTATGTGTACATTAAATTATGAAAACAGCGAAAAAAGACGACGGAGCGAATGAAGGATCCGGCGCTGTTTTTGCGCTGTTTTCATCTTTTAAGGTAGGTCGTACCAACTCGCCCAAGCTTCAACTTTTGTATGTATACACCCATGCAATGGTGAGGGTGCGCATGTGCACTGTTGAAGGAGGGGTACATGTGCAGCATTTTGGGAGGTTCATACATACTCATAAAGGGGCGTCGTATATATGACGAGCACTTACATACCCTAGGTGTGTACCCACTACACCCTTTTTAAAATGTGACAAATGACCGCATGCCGGTACGATGAGTACCATATCTGTGTGCGGTCGTGTATCACTACTGCGTGGTGCACGTTAAAGTCCCCAGGCTTGAAGTTCAACTGCACTGGCTGAATCTCTCGTGTGCATCGTGAACAAGTGCTGCCGCACCACACAGGCAGACCGACATTACGCAGTCTGTACACCAACGTCAATTCGATGTCTGGTTCCGGCGACTTATTCAACCTTGAGACTTACAAACAAAACAAATCGGTAGTTGCCATGTATATACTCGACGGCTATACACTGCCATTTCAACGAAAACGTTTGTACGTATGCACATAAGTTGAAGTCGAACTTATATAATTTTGATGGTGGCGAGGATAAAGTGCCTCGATTAACCCTCATATCTGTATTGCGATCGCGATATTTCTGTAGGCGTGAGTCATTTGTCATAAACCGATCTTCTTGCTTTATTAGAACTGCATTCGGGTCTTTTGAGTCTCACACGAAAGGGCGTTAATAATTTTTTCTCGATCTAAAAAAAGAAACACTGTGGGTTAAAATATATAGCAACGGACTAACAACAGGTTGGAAAGAGAGATGTAAAGTCTGGTTTACTTATTTTATCGGGTCAAGGGGCGCCGTTCCTTCGAACCCATTTAGAATTACGGTTCATCGTAGAGATCCAACGGCCTGGATCAATGGAAATTCATGAACGCTAGGCAAGGAATCTTTTTGTTTCTTGAGCATCCCATCACTCTGCTTTCACGCAGTTCGGCGCTGAGCCGCTGAAGACCATTAAGGAGTATACGACCGGGAATTGATTTCCCCGCACCCTTTTATGACTGGCGTCCGCTGCCTTTCTCTTTGCCATTTTCTTTGTGTCCACGCCGCCCCATTTTGAGCCTCCTTGGCCCTCTCTTGGTTCCTAGTTCGAAACAAAAAGCTGACCCCTCCTCCTCCTTCTCCCCCCCCCCGATTTTATCGCTTGTCGGGATACCAGGATGGCTAGGATTGTGGAAGATTCACGGCCCCGAACTTTCGGTTTTTACTATGAAGCTTATTCGAGTACATCCCGACCTGTATAGTGCGCTGTCATTTCTTTTCTTTATATCACACTCGGTTGATGGAACATTGGTACGACTATATGCCGGTGGAGCGGTGCGTTTATGCACTTTTAATGCCAATAATATTTCATCGTATTTTTCTCGGAGAATTGAGTGCACTGCGAATTTGAAGTCGGGCACTGTGAATTTGAAGTTAAGGGAAACACGCTCAGAAGTTAATGTCAGTCAATTTACAGGTGTTTGTTTTGTTAGCTTTGCATTTTTTTAAGAAGCCGTGAAAACGATATTAATGTTGCCTGTACAGGTGCATTTTACGACCAGTAGACAAAGTATGAGTGCTAATGATAATATTAGTAGAATAAGTGCTTACACTTGTTAAATATATATCAAAATAGTGAAACTGAACACATTATTTGAATAAGACACCACCGTCACTTTGAAATACTAAATCAGTGAATATTAGCTATGCTGGAAGCATTTGTGGAATCTGTGTGAAGCGCTGAAGTTACCACTAGCACTACTGGCGCAAGGCTGGCGCAGAAAACCACAGATGGTAAAAGTAGAACAAAACTGTGTGAAAGCGTCAAACTTGAATGCATTTTCGGAATACACATAAACAAAACACTCCCTCCAATTTTTTTTTCAATTTACTAGTATGTTTTTTTGTCAATGACGGGCAGCAATATTTAATTAAAACCATACGTTTATTCTCTCTAATTAAACGTTAAAAACCTATTTAGGTAAATATTTTACTTCATGTGATAATTAGTTTCCTATATGTTAAGGTTTCTTCGTAGTTAAACTTAAATGCACATAACACGTTATTGTAGCTGGCACGGGTTTTAGAAAGAATTAGAAACCCCCAAAACACAGCCTTTATAACTTTTGTATATTTCGAAGTTTCAATAGTTTAATGAACATGTAGTGGCGCGTTACCCCACATAAACAAAGAAAAAAGAGGGGGTCGGTAAAAATACAAGAATCAAAGATAGAATGAAAACACTTAGGGACAAGGACAGACAACACAGTTCTTTCAACTAGCTACGAACATTTACTGGCGCCTCCTTCAATAAATACTATCTCCCTCTCAACTTTTACAACTAAAGAAAACATACATGAAACAAATACATTAAAACAAATCTGGAAAAAAAACGAAAAATTCTACAAATAAAATAGAAGACAAAGAAAAAATAAATAAGAAAGAAAGACTATTGAAAAATTCAGAGTTATGAGCCCTTTGACTAATTCAGCTCTGGCTTCAGGTAGTTTATGTCAACCCTGGACAACCCAAGATAAGGAGCAGCGATGTTGTGTTCGTCACCGGCTATCCTGTACGCTTCAATAATCTCTCGACCGAGTTAGTTATTGTGTCTCCCAATCAGGAGCGGATGCAGGAATTTCCTGAGGGGAGGGGTCAGGTGTTGGTCAGCGTACCATTTGTTTAGGAACCCCCTCCCCCTCTCTCTCGTTTCACGCCCTAAATTTTACACATGCAGAAATCAAGAGGGGGGGTCAGGACATCCGGACCCCCCCTCTAAATCCGCCCCTGCTCCCAATTATACTGGTGTCCTTGAATCGGGCTTCACAGTTCGTGCAGATGCGTTTATGCGTAACTATCAGATGAAAAGTGTTCCTTGAAGCACGGGAAACCTCGAGGGCGTGGTGTCTTAGGCGGCTGTTTGGGCAACGCCCTGTCTGACCAATGTATCGGTCACCCATGAAAAAGGGTTAGAGTATACCACCCGCTCTTCACAGAGAACTGTCTGATTGGCATGTTTTTGAAACATCTTTCCGGGGCTTTGGGTTGTTCACTCTTCTGCAAAGTCAATTTAGGTACAACTTGCACGAGAAGACAACTGGTGTATTGAAGCGCGCTGCTATTTCCTTTAGTCTGTGTGCTGAGTTGTGCACATAAGGTATAGAGATAACAGGTGAAGCCTTACTACTTGGAGCACGAAGCCTTTGGGTAGCTAAACTTAACTGAACAAGAATAGTGCTCAGTAGATCTTGCGGATATCCTGCTTTGAGGAGACAGAAAAAAAACAAGAACACGAAGGGAAGGACTGGACATTCACACCGCTGTCTAACAACAGCGGTGTGAATGTCCAGTCCTTCCCTTCGTGTTCTTGTTTTTTTCTGTGTTCAGCTGACCTGATTGCCAACAGTATGTACCAACTAGCTCAACTAAAACCCGTAATTGAGGAGACGTTGTTGTTGTTTTGCAGTGCTTAAGCCAACAAAGTGAAAACAGGCTTTGGCGCGAGAAGATGCAACGAGATCGAGGGATTCTATGTTTCACCAGTTTAGAACGGAAACTCCAAAATGGAAGAACAGGTTTCCTGGATTGTTGTTGGAAGGCCCACGAAATGCCGGTCGGAAGAAGGTGGAGGCGACGACTGGAGACCTTCGTCTGAGCTGTTTTTCTTTGTGAAATTCAGGCTTGAAGATGATAAGGTGGGGGGTGAACTACAGAATCAGAAGAAACTGAGATCGGGTGACTGACTAAATAATCATCCACATAAAGATAAACATGGAAGATGAGAGTCATCTCTTCAAGGCGTCCATCAGCAAAAATAGGCCGTACATGAAACAAAGTTGAAATAGATTGAATATGCATATTAATTTTGTATTCATTCTGTATCATTTCGTCCACATTCGAAATACGCGCGTAAGGTATTAAAAATATATCATAAATATCAATAAGAAAAAATTTTAGATATACCAAAAACATAATTCCTTTCCCTCAAGATGCCATTTCTGTATTAAAATCCGGCTAGACATCTTCATTATTTATTTTGTTAGTAAATGGTGTCCAATGTGGTATTTGCAGGTACTACGTACTACATACATCCCACAACTACTCATTAGAAACGAACAGAAACACAAACACCATGACGCACTGAACACCTGAATCACAGTCCCGTTGGCTGCGAAAGACCCTTATATAGCATACCTATTGAAGGTAATCATTTCGCCGGTGACCACCTCTGCACTTATTAAGGTTCCATGTATTCGATCTTCTCCTCGGGAGGGTATCAAAGGGAAAACAGTGTTTTAAAGATCGTGGACGATATCTCTTACTAAAAAACATTGGTAACTAATAATAATTCGGCGCAGTCGCTAAAACAATATCCACAAAAACGGCTCCTAGAAGAAATTTTATTGCTTCTCTGCATAGTACCACTCAGGACAAAGCGAGTCAAGGCAGCTTCTTCACTTTAAAATTTATATTTTGCTTTTTTTTACGAGTTGACTATTTAATATGGTCATTAATGTCACTATATTAAAGTCACTACTCACATCACGATACAATGGTGAGAACACACATTCAGTGAACTAACATTGTGCTAACACACGCACGCCAAACATATTTGCTCATAGCGCCTGCTGAAGCTTCGCAGCATCAGCAAGTGTTGTAATTGTAGTTCCCGAACCCCGTTTGTGATTGGTGTGCAAGAAACTCATCAGGTGTGTTCTTGATAGAAAAATGAAATCAATAGCATAAACTGGGCTGATTTATCAGTGCGATGCTGCACAACTCAATTGACAAACTAATAAAATGTTGTATTTAGGCACTTCAGTTTACTCCTCATCTGCTTGAAGTGAACTTCTAATAGGCGAGCTTTTCACTGCTTTGGTAGTTTAAGTCAAACTACGAAAGTATTGCAGTCGAAAGATACTTAGAGTATAACACAACAGTATTTATGAATTCCAGGTACTTTAAGAGTATTCTGCACATATTTTTGATCGCTGCTTTTTTTTATTAGGGTTGGAGTATAAATTTCATTAAATAAATTGGTATTTGAAGAAATCTATGTGAAAGGTATTTTGTGCCTACTAATTTAGTATTGACATATTTCAGAACACATGAAGAGTACTTCACATGTAGTTTAAATGGAGGTATTTTAAACCGATTTTCAGAAATATAATTTAGTGCTAAGTAAAATAAAATTGTATATTTTCGGTATATTTTTTGTGAACTTACAATTATGCCCTGTACTTGAAATACACTAAACTTAGAATGGGGTATATTTCAAACGTCTTAGGTTTCGCTCTGCGTGCTTTGTACTCCCGGTCCACATACAGGAGAAAGATTTCGCTGAGGACATTAGCGAGGCAGGAGCTTTATTAATTTTTTTTTCCTGAGAATTCCCTTTCCATGCTCGACAAGTGTCGATTGTAGATAGAGGTAAACAAAATCTGGGATAGCACGTTGAGATACCCCAGATAAGTTATGAACGTCGCATGGGTCATGTTTGTGGAGGGCACTTGATACATAATCCATTAGGAAAGCGGAATGTAATCGGTAATATAATTATTCAATGTCTAACGAGAACATAGTATAGGCCTCGGGAGTAGAATGAAGGTCATGGAGACAAGATAGTAGTTTTGTAAAGTTGACAACTCGAAAAGATTGGCTAAAACTGATTGAAGGCAGATGCTTTTTTTTCATGTATCTTCTTTTTGGTTTAAAAAGTTGGGAGGGAGATACCACGTATTAAAGGAGACATCAGTATATGTTGATTTCTAGTTGAAAGAACTGTGCTGCCTGTCCATGTCCCTAAGTGTTTCTATTCTTTCTTTGAATCTTGTACCCCACATAAGGTTTTATTTACACTGTTTAAATACTGTTATATGCACTGTTTATTTACACTAACCGTGATGGCGGACCTGTCCATCACGGTCGGGTACAGTGATGCGGCGATGAAAATCGCCAGCCCAGAGACTGCCACGAAAGCCGCCGCCATCTTCTATTCTAAAGACAATCCAATGGGGACATTGATATTGACCACAACCCGACCACCAAGAGCCGATCCTAACTCTTCCAAACTCGCCGAAGCCAAGGCAGTTCTCTTTGCGATAGAGAGCCACTTACGACACCTAGAGGTGACAGGAAGACAGCACGACGCAAATCAACTATACATCTTTACGGACTCGCAGCAAGTTATGCGAGAATACAAAAGACAGGGAGCCACGACGTGCAGAACCATCAAACGAATTTTCCACACGGCTCTGCACGTATTCCGTGCACACAAAACAAAGGTTTGCATCCGATGAATCCCGGGACACACGGGCATCCACGGCAACGTCGCGGTGCATGACGCGGCCACGAGGGAGCTAAACAGTCCTCGCCCCTCGCGTAGCGCCGGAGAAACCGACCCCTCGTCGACTAACACTGAAACTGCCGATACAACGTACGACCCGGCTGAAGCTATGCGGATGAACAAAAAAGAATGGAAGCACCAATCTAAAGGAATCCCAGAACCCCGAACCAAATCCCATTTCACCGAACGACTTCAAACGCAAGGAAATGGTGACATTACGAAGAATTCGTACGCGTGGCGCAACAACACCATACACCACACAAAAAGAAAGGAAGCTGACCCTTGATTACAAACCCCTCGACCAAAGATGTCAATATGTAAAGGAGATGGCACACTCCCAAGACTTTACCACCTGATTTGTGAATGTGAGGCTCTTGCCATACACAGGAACGATGCTGGGGCCCCGCTGGGCCAAGACACTAGTACCTCTCACGAGGACTGAATAAGACCTACTGGCGACTCTGAAAGACGAGTTCGAATCTTACAGATCCTGCTCGAATATACGATGTCGGGCGACCTATGTCAGAATATCTAGAAATTAGGCTTTCTAAGGGACAACTCCCGTGAAAGAAGTCACGCGCAAGTGCGCCCGCTTCTTTTAGCGTATTTTCTCATTCAACGGTTTACACACACACACACACACGCGCGCACACACACACACACACACACACACAAGCACGCACGCACGCACACACACACACACTCACACCCACACACACACACATACACTTTGCACTGTTTAAAAGTTAATTAACAGCTCTATTCAAAAGCTCCAATATTTCGCCTCACTAAAACCGTGCAGTACAGCAAAAGCTACAGGGGAAATAGTGTATCCCAACCTGTTCGAAAGGAGGAAAGGAGGAACAGGAAAGAAAGGCTGGGGCTCCCAGCCTCTCTCTCCTGTTCCTGCTTTCATTCATCTTGAAAATGTGGGGCGCACACTTTTCACCGTGGCTTTGGTTGTACTACACGGTTTTAGTAAGGCGGAGTATAGCGTCGATGCGGCACTCCAGCTTGTGTGTCTCGTAACCATATTTTTCCTTTTAGTCTGGTCGCTACAACCATTAGAAACTTAGGTTTTTAGTTTTTTTTTTTTTTGTTTTAGAGTTTCGTTTCCAAATTCGAGGGTTTATTTCAACCACGTATTGGATGTTTTCGGGTGTTAAGGTTTGTGTAAAAAAAACAAAAAAAAAAACACGGTGTTTACAGTGGCCTAAAGAGAAGCTAAGAACTCTGCGATAAAAAAAAATCAAAGGTTGATTTTTACGTGTCGTTGCCTGCTGAGTGAAATATAACAATCGTTTCACCCAAAAAATAACCACTAAACGAAAAGCGAAAGACGAAGAAAACAAAACGGATCACCACAACGGCACGCCATTGGCTGGGTGCACGTGATGCGACACTACGTCATGAAATAACCATCTCGATTCTCGGTTGCCACGTCGCTTGCGGAAATAATCAGGCGCCGATACCTCTAGCTCAAGTAAATCGGGTTTGGCTTCCGATTTTCTAAAATCTTTCGGTTTATCCTGAAGAGGCATCTGCATTTAGTTTCTTTGTTTTTTTTTTTCATTGTGCTATGGGCGCGTATTGTATTATATTTTGTAAATATAGTATTGTTCAAAGTTTTTATTGGAGCTATGAACTGTATCGCTTTGTTAAATGTTGTTCCTCCCTGCCACGGCCCACGGGCCTGCAGTATGTATAAATAAATAAATAAATAAATACTCAGAGTTGCGAAAGCTTCCCGTGGTTGTGAATTCACATACTTGTCTCAAAATGTATGGCTTCATTAGAAAACCACCGTGCATCATCGTCAATTCACTCGCATTTTTACTGCACATGAAACATTTTACAACACACTAGTCTATTCCAAAGCACGTAACTTGTGAAAAAGAAGTAAATGTACAACATGATGTTGCAAGCTTCTTACTCTCTAAATGTGCTGCGAAAACAATGTCTATCTAATAAAAAAACAATATATGACCAATATTGCCACGAATGACAAGTGATGAGGCAGCGAATAACTGAAGAAACTAAATGTTTAATGGGGCGAACTGTTGTCCAAAAATAAAAAGGAAACAGAAGATAACAGCAGAGCGTCGCGGGCGTCGAAATCGGCGTAAGAGCAGAGTCGAACGCTGGGGCGAGACTGACTCCGCTCGCCATGCGGAGTCCCTTATGTACTCTCGTGGGTTTCTGGATCGTTCTGCGTAGAACTTTCGGTGCGTAGAACATTCGGGACTCGATCAGACGAGAATGTTCTCGAACTTACGAGAACGCCAAGTTGAAAGAATAAATAAAAGAACTTTCCACTGACTGGAATCGAACCTAGAATTTCAGCGCGACAGTCAAGCGCGGTAACCACTCGGCCACGCACGCGGCCGCTCGCCGACACACGTGGCATTACTCCCCCCGCTAAAAAGGCATCGTCTCGATGCAACGTGAAATGCAAAAGAACAAAGCAAGACAAACAAAATTATTGGGAAAATACGGAGGCTGGTAAAACGCAGTCCTATCAAGCGTTGCACAAGATCACAGTTCGCAGTCTTATCGCGCGTAGTACGGCTTGAGGCGCACCACGTAAACGACTTCCGGTTGAGGAGGGTGGCGTGATGAAGTCCGTGTTCCGTCGGTCATCACCTCGTAGTTCAGATCCCCGACTCGACGAAGCACTTTGTAGGGTCCGAAGTAGCGCTTCAGGAGTTTCTCGCTTAGACCGCGTCATCGTATCGGGGTCCAAACCCACACACGGTCTCCGGGCTTGAAGCGAACGTCGATCCGGCGAAGGTTGTACCGCGTAGCGTCGACACGTTGTTGATCTTGAATTCGGAGTCGGGCGAGCTGGCGAACTTCTTCGGCTCGTTGAGCAACCACCTGGACGTCGGGGATCCCATCGTCAGCTGGTTCGTGGGGTAGCATTGCGTCGAGCATGGCCGCTACTTTTCTGCCATGCACCAGCTGAAACAGGGTTACTAATGTCGTCTCTTGCACCGCCGAGTTGTAAGCAAACGTAACGTAGGGTAACACCTCGTCCCAAATCTTGTGCTCTACGTCGACATACCTGAAGATCATGTCGGCGATAGCCATGAATGATAATCCACGCTCTGTAATGAGGATGTCGGGGGCACCGTGCCGGAGGACAATGGACTCGATAAAAAACTTGGCGACTTCTACAGCCGTACCTGATGGAAGGGCTTTCATCTCGACGTGCCGTGTATTTTAATCTGTGGCGACGATTATCCAGCAGTTTCCCGCCGTTGACGGCGGGAAAGGGCGAAGTAAATTCATTCCGATCTGCTGGAACGGCCTGGACGGGGGAGCAATCGGATGCAGAAGTCCTGACGGTTTCGTCGGCGGTTTTTTGCGTCGCTGACACTCGTGGCATGATCGAATGTAGAGGTGAACGGTCTTCGGTAGCCTCGGCCAGTAGTACTTTTCTCAAATCCTGGTGAGCGTCCTGCGGTAGCCAAGGTGTCCAGCCGTTGGGTCGTCATGGAATCCTTGGAAGATCTCGTCTCAAAGGCTGGCAGGAATAACCAACAGCCATGCTGTGTTGTTGTTGACGAAGTTCTCCTTGTACAGCACACCTCTCCGCAAGGAGAAGGTATGCGAGATTCTTAAGAAAGCACGGGGAACCGTACTCGCTTGTCCCTCTAAGTGCTCGATGAGCGCTCGCAGTTCAGGGTCGTCTCGTTGGAGTGCTGCCGTGTCGCTGACGTCCAAAGCGCCGAGGAAACTCTCATCGTCGTCGTCTTCGATACAGGGAGGACTGGCCTCGACAGGGGCGTCATTCAGCTTCCGGGCGGACTTGTACACAACGGTCATGTCGAACTCCTGCAGTCGTAGGCTCCACCGGGCGAGGCGTCCGGAGGGGTCTTGTAGATTCGCGAGCCAGCAGAGTGAGTGGTGGTCCGTCAACACGCGGAAAAGACTTCCATACAAATATGGGCGAAACTTTGTTATTGTCCAGGCGGCAGCATGCCACTCCTTTTCAGTTGTAGGGTAGTTCCTCTCCGCCTAAGACAGCGTCTGACTCGCGTATGCGATGACTCGCTCTGCCCCGTCCTGCATTTGAACTAGCACCGCGCTACGTCCGGTGTTACTGTCGTCCGTGTGGATTTCTGTATCAGCGAACTGGTCGAAATGGCCAAGAATCGGGGCGTCTGGAGCCTTCGTTTAGGCTCATCGAATGACCGCTGGTGTTCGTCTGTTCATTCGAACTTTACGGCGTCCTTAGTGAGGTGCGTCAGCGGTGCGGACAGCTTGGCGTAGTCCCGAACAAACCGTCTGTAGTAGGCACAGAGTCCGGGGAACCTTCTCACGGCCTTCTTGTCAGACGGCGGCGTAAATGCAGCTACGGCGCGGGTCTTCTCAGGGTCAGGGAGAACACCTTTGTTGTTCACGACGTGGCCAAGGAACTTAAGTTCACTATAGGCGAATCGACACTTTGTTGGCTTGAGTGACAGGCCGGCGGTCTTAATGACTTGAAGCACGGCTCGAAGTCGTTTCAGGTGCTCGTTGAAATCGTGTGAAAATACCACGACATCGTCGAGGTAGACGAGGCAGCTCTGCCATTTCAGACCTGCCAGCACGGTGTCTATGACACGCTGGAAGGTGGCTGGCGCTGTACAAAGTCCGAACGGCATCACTTCAAATTCGTACAGTCCTTTGGGAGTGACGGAGGCAGTTTTCTCCCGGTCACGTTCGTCGACTTCAATCTGCCAGTAACCACTCTTAAGGTCCATCGACGAAAAATATCGGGAGTGGCGCAGTCGGTCTAACGTATCGTGGATGCGTTAGACCGACTGCTACATCGCTGCAGATGTAGCAGGGATGCACGAGTGCCGATGGTGGTGGCTGGCTCTGGCGAGGAGGGCACGTTCCATGTTCGTGGCTTCCTTGACAAAATCTTCAACGGTGGCTGGAGGGTTGCGGACAAGACTACTGAAGATGTCATCCTTTACGCCTCGCATCAGGATTCGCAGCTTCTTTTCGTCGGTGGCTTGAGGGTCGGCGCGAGCGAGCAGGCGCAGAACATCCTCAACAAAACTGGTAATCGTCTCGTTTGCGTCCTAGGCCCTCATTCGAAGAAGGTCCTCGGCCCTCTCCCGTCGAGACTGGTTGGTGAAAGTCCGCCTCAGCGCATCCTTACAGGCGGTCCACGAGGTCAGTTAAGTTTCGCGATTCTCGAACCAGTGCCGGGCCGTTCCTTCGAGCGCGAAGTAAAGACTTTATAGGAGCTGCTCTTCCGTCCATCGGTTGTGCTGGTCCACTCGCTCGTACTGCCGTAGCCAGTCTTCGACTTCTTCATAAGGCTCACCATGGAAGGACACGGGCGTACGGGCGGCGACGGGTAGGACAAGGACGGGTGTAGTGGTCATCCTCGCGGTCTTCTTCTTTGTTTTTTGCGGCAAGGGTCCGAATTGCTCGGATATGCCTTTGGTACGGCGGCTTGCTTGAACGTTAGCGTCTTCAGCGAAGGGTAGCCTTCCGGGGCTGAGCACTTCACTTGGCCGGGATGTTTTCATAGGTGTACGCTTCACGGGCATAGAAAGCGCTACCCCGCACCTCCACCAAAATGTCACGAATTACAAGAGATGAGGCGGCGAATAACTGAAGAAACGAAACGTTTCATGGGGCGAACTGGTGGACAAAAATAAAAAGAAAACACAAGATAACAGCAGAGCGTCGCTGGCGTGGAAATCGGCGTAAGCGCAGAGTCGAACGATGGGGCGAGACTGACTCCGATCGCCATGCAGAGTTCCTCATGTACCCTCCTGGGTTTCTGGATCATTCGGCGTAGAACTTTCGGTGTGTAGAACAGTTCGGGACTCGATCAGACG
Source organism: Ixodes persulcatus (assembly GCA_013358835.2). NCBI lineage: Eukaryota > Metazoa > Arthropoda > Arachnida > Ixodida > Ixodidae > Ixodes > Ixodes persulcatus. The sequence goes on from JABSTQ010009916.1 coordinate 430,903, forward strand.
AGAATGTTCTCGAACTTACGAGAACGCCAAGGTTGGAAGAATGAATAAAAGAACTTTCCACTGACTATACTTCGTTTCACCTTATGATGTACCGCAGCTGAAGGCTAGAAGCGCGAGCTCATAGCGTTGGCAGCCGCTCTTAAGTCACGATAGCTAGTGCCGCGAGATGTGCCCCAGAGCAAGGAGCTCGCGCTTGTAGCCTTTCCTGCGGTACATCATAAGGTAAAACAGAGTATAGAATCGAACCTAGACTTTCCGCGCGACAGTCAAGCTCGGTAACCACTCGGCCACGCACGCGGCTTTTTTTTCTTCTTTATTCCTCGGCCACGCACGCGGCCGCTCGCCGACTCGGGTGGCAATATACGTTTACATTTAAGCGAAGGATTTCCTGTACCATTGACAAGTAGTAGAAGCTGCAAAAAGTAAAGAATAAATTGAGTTGCTTTGTGAAAGTCGCGTGATGAATTGCGTACCATGCAATATGTTTCTTTCACTATCATGTAACTGGGTACCCGAGATGCGGGAACAAACAATCATGGGTAACAGAGTTGGTCCGGAAAGCATGGCCACGTCGGCGAAACAGAATAGAACAAGCAAAAAATCAGTAATGACAGGGTATAGCCATTAACATCACACCATCCATCTATCAGACGGTTATCACAAACCAGCCAGCAGACGCCCGCCCACTCTCAGGCTACATGCACGTGTTTTAGAGCGCAGCTCTTAGGGGCCCGTTTCCGGCTTGAGCGGCGTCGCCGTCGCCGTCGGCGTCGACGCCGGCGTAACCGCGCGGTGCATGTTGGGACATGCACCACGCGAGCCCCCCCCCCCCCCCCCCCCCGAGCGGTGCATGTTGGGACATGCACCGCGCGAGCCCCCCCCCCCCCCCCCCCCCCCAGGTCACGCGACCCCCCCCCGGTGGAGATTGAAGGATGAGGGGAGGAGGAGAAGGAGGGGTATACCCTCCCCTGAGTACCCTTCCTTATCGAAAAGAACATCAGGGAAAATCCTGATGGTCCATCAGGCTGATGGTCTGATGTATTTTGGGACAGATGGTCTGATGGCCTGATGGTGTGATGGTTTGATGGCTTGATGGTGTTATGGTTTGATGGTGTTATGGTGTGATGGTCTGTCGTATTTTGGAACACTGATGGTTCGTTGGTCGGTATGAATTTCCAATCACATATATTTACTGGCAGAAGACAAAGATTCCATTCCAGTCAATTGTGAACTTTATTCTGGGCCTATTATTATTTCAAAAAGGAACACCCGAAGCGTTAGGGTACTTTCCGAAATCCCCGTAGAAACCTGAAAACAAAGTTTGTATTTAGGTTATGGCATGTTATTATTTCTATTTGGAAATAATTGAACGTTGAATTATTAAACCGCTAAAACAAAATGGACGAGAAAATGTGTTTAATCCGCTCACTACTTTCGAGACTCCACGACGCGCAGTAATTTCTTCGGTGTCCGTTGCGTGGCTATCTACACTCTGTCCCCATCGTCTATGCTGGGCATGACAACGCCGTGCGACAGCATGCAATACACTAAGCCTCGTTAGCCCGAGGATGCAGTAAGCCTCGTATTACCGCATTCGCGGCTTTGTAAACGTTTTTGCACGCGAATATTTAGTTCACAGTACACGTGCATCTAGTAAATGTATTTCCTATCAAGCAAAGTGCGTTTTTCGGCACATTTTCTTCCACTTAGATTGTACACATGATCTAATTGACATACAAAGCGGGTCAACAAATTGTTTCACCAACGGACAATAAAACAATTTAAAACAAAACTATGGTTGCAAAAACATACCTGACTTTATAAGGAGGTGTCTTCGTTACCGTTCGAGGATCCTAGGACAATTATTGAGACGGATTATTACGGATTGAACACACTGTTATCGAGCCACACCGCTGTCAGCTTTACACACCGAATGAAATTCAGGCACGCGCAACGACTTGAGATCACTAGCGCCATCTCTCGGTCACTTCTGTAACCTCCCGAATATAGTCAGGTTCTTTTTACCACCGCAAGATGTCATGAGAAGAAGATCAGCGTTTTTTCGTTCTGGTGGTCTATCGATATATTCTGATGGTATCACCGGGCGACATGCATCAAAACGTTTCGATGGTCCGTCAGCCGCCGCAACAAACGTTTTCAAGGTCTCTGAGCTACAAACAGAAGACTTTAATTGTCCATCAGCCACCATCAGGAAATGTTTGATGGTCTATCAGGCACCATCAAGTAAGCCTGTCGGACAATGAGCAGTTAATTCTGATGGTATGAGCAGGATTACTAATACTGTGTTAATTGCCATTACGAATTTCTTTCGGACCGTCAAACGCTTTGATGGTCCATCAGGGAAGTTTGATGGAGCCATTGGAGCTCCTGATGGACCATTAAGACGCCTTTGAAGGTCCATCAGATGCCATCAAGGACGCGTAATGGACCATCAAAATCATTTTGATGGTCTATTTGGACGGTCTGATGGACCATCAGGCGCCATCAAGGAGGTCTGGTGGGCCATCAAGGAAACCTGATCGGCCATCAGGGAAGTTTGATGGACCATCAAGGAAGTTTGATGGACCATCAGATTTCCTTGGTGGTCTTTTCGATCGGGTTCCCTCCTCCTCCTCCCCAAGAGCTGCGCTGCAATTCGGCGTTACAGAGTTGTAAACGGCTTTCATTTTTTTTAATATACTTCTCACAAGTAGAAACATAACAGCAAAACTTTTCTCTAGAACAGTCGGCTGACTATTCCCTTCTAGTTTTAAAAACCTCTTTGCGCGTGCCTTTAGTTGTGCTGATGCGCATTCTTAGGTTCAAATCTGCTCGGCAGAGGCCGCAGAGTATCTGGTTTATACGAACCTTCTTCAGACACAAACCCATACGTTTTTTTTTTTTTTTTATTTGAAGCGTCCAAAACATTCTTCAAGCAGAAAGCACTGCCTTTGTTTGACCCAAACCTCTATTTGCATAGTGAGTACCTACCTCTTTGACATCTCGGTGTCTTCGCGCAAAGGGAAGGAAAAACGGCGCAAACCTTGGTTTGTGGAGACGACTGCTACGTGGGAATACGTGGTAGCCGATTCAGTGCCACAAACATTCCAGAAACCCGCGAACAAACAAGAATTCAATAAACATTTCGAGCGATCGAATCATTGTCAAGACTCGTTAAGGCATAAAAGAAGAACTGTGCAGATGCAGAAAGACAACGGCTCTGAACATCAGCATGAGCGCCCTGCCAAAGAAGCGTGGCCAGTCCCGGTGGGTCAAAGGGCTCCCTTGAGGTTCCTTTAATGACGTCAACTGACGGGATTCCGCATCTTTCTCATTTCTCTTCCTCAAAGGAAAGTGACTTCAGCGCTACTCTTAATATGTTATTCTGACGAAATCCAACATATAATGTTTAAGTGATGTAATGTTCGTAATGTCTGGGGCCTAGTTAACAAGGTGCAAGTTTTTTTTCTCACATTTAAAACCGTCTCAGCTTCCCTTGAGGTGAATAAATAGGACACGGGAATTTGACTTAACGACCTCCAGGCAATAGTTTATTATATTTTGCCCTCCCACCCATGGCTCAGAAGAGAAAAAAAAGTAAATTAGTATTATTATTAAATTAGAAAAAGTAAAAGACCTGTGTGATGGAAACGTTCCGGCACTGATAGGAGAGTACGAAGAGATAAGGGGATGTGGTTCCTAAGAATGAAAAAGCCAAGCAGGCAGTTCACTTCTGGGTTAAACTGTAGATAAAGTTTTCATTCACCTGAAGCAATTTTCAGAGCGCAGCTCATAGGCGCCCGTTTCTGGCTTGAGCGGCGTCGCCGTCGCCGTCGGCGTCGGCGTAACCGCGCATAGGCCTCGTAACCCTCGTGAGGTTTAGGAGAGTTACGAAAGTTCCTCTCACGAGTGTTACGAGGGTTACCCTCACGAGTATCACGAGGGTTACCCTCGTAACCCTCGTAACCCTCACGAGGGTTACGAGGGTTAGTTATCCTCAATAGGGTTGCCCTCTCGAGGGTCACGAGAGTTACCCTCACGAGGGTCACGAGGGACACGAGGGTTACCCTCACGAGGGTCATAAGGGTTACCCCCTGAGGTCATGTGACCCCCTGATGCCTGATGTCATGCGACCCCCTTAGGTCACGCGACCCCCTTAGGTCACGTGACCCCCTGGTTCAAGTGACCCCCCCGAGGTCAAGTGACCCCCCCTGAGGTCACGTGACCCCCTCTGAGATCACGTGACCTGAGGGAGTCGCCTATCCCTTAGTAACCTTCCATCGTCCTCCTCAAGAGCTGCGCTCTAATCCGGCGTTACAGGGAGTTGTAAACGGCTTTCATTTTTTGTTTCGATCCAAAAGGAAATTTAATGTTTTTTTTTTTTCACTTTGATTTTTGGAAAACCAGATAGAAGGTAAATTTACGGCTTTTATCGGCATTTAGCGAACACAAAAACCCTGATCATCACTGTTTTTATGTTTTTTAAGCGGGCGGATGAGTTTGAATTGCGCGACTCTTCGACTTCACAGACTTATAATATAATGGGTTATGTATGGACACAACTTCTTTATAGCCAATTCGGTTTTGAGCAGTGGCCTGAATCTGTCAGAAATAGGACAATCCCAATGGAGCAGCCACGTCTCAAATCCAGAAGGGGAAGATGATCGAGAGCGGGCTCGGTGACCGGAGGTGTTGCATCAGCACAACGAGCTGCCATTGAACAGCAAGAGAAGACCCGTAGTCGCGCTGGGTGAAACATAATGTCACATGTGCCGCACGAGCCGCAATCCAGCTAAACCCGCCAATTTCGCTGTAGCTCGTCGACCGCGAAAATTGTGAACTCACGGCACACTCCAGGGTCTGTGAGGTAATTTCATTTCAAGCAGAACTGTAATGCAGGGTGAGCCGTCTTCCTGAGATCGTTCGCCGTTTCGAAAGAGTCGACTTCTTCGTTTCAAGTAGCTGGCTAAGGTGCCGTTCAAAGCTGACTTGTCTAGCCACTTTTGCTGATAGAGTTGCTTTTATCACTACTGCCGTGCTTCTTGTCTTTTGTAGATCGTTTTGTGTTTGGGGGGGGGGGGGGTACTTTTCAAACCGCCCCAAGTGTTTGTTAACTACCTGTGCTTCAAAGTGAGCAATCTTCATATGAAAGCGCTCTCGCACGTTTCGTGCACGCACCAGCTCGTAGGAGAAGTTTTCGAACCAGCAATTTGCAAAATTGAAGCAGTATAATCGGTATTGTTCTCACCACACTTTCGCATGTTCGGCAATTTGTAGATAGTCTGATGCACAATCACGCTATAAGCTTGACACTAGAGCTCTTTAACTTGCTGGCCATGCTTTTATACCTAAAAGTCGAGGGTTCGAAGTATTCAATTGTACTGTGTATATCCCAGTAAATGATCCTGGGAAAATTCATGTTGTGTTTGGTAACCTTTTCCTTATCTGTTATTTTTCATAGGACCATTTCGAAGCAGAGCCGATTTGAGGCAAGCAGGGCGGACGGTCGAAGACTGCTCAAGTCGAATGCTGTTCCTAGCATTCCAGCGTAAGGAAATGCACAGAAAGTGCCAAAGAGCAAAGTTCTGGAGAAGCGAAGCAATGGTCAGCTGCCAGGTACGAAGCTCACTTACTATGATGCTGAAGAATGCACATTACGTTTCTTTTATGACGTATACTTTCTGCATTTCTAGCAACTTCAAGCACTGCAGCAACAGCAGAAGTGCAGATGACAACTGCCCCTGTGGCCATGCCAGTGCAGAGTAGTGCAAAGCAACCGCTAACAACTGAAACGCAAGTCCTAGCTGCACCCAATGAAGCTAATAAGTATCGAATAGCGAAAAAAGCCACCTACAATGTCAGTTAAATGGAGGAAGTTCATGCTGATCTAACAATTAAACATCACGCTTCTAATCTCTACAGAGCTTCTATAGAGTGCACATATCCGCAGCCTGCGAGCGATACATGCCGGACAAGTGCAAACGTTGTGTTCATCTTGGCAGACAGCCATGCTCGTACGGGCCGGCAATTCTCTTGCTCAGAAGAGAGCCATGCGCTTTATTTAGTGACACGAGCTCAAACAACTCCGAGCTTTCCTGCTCGAGCATGGTGTTGTTGCTGATAGTCAGTTACCACACCAAGACGCAATCCAAAAGGAAAGAGAACAACGTTGGGGACTTTTGAATTTTAAAATGACCGAGGGTATCAACGCTCGAGGGCTAGAAGATGCGGTCACTCTCTGCAAGATAAAGACTGTGATGATCAGGACGCATATCTCGAGAAGTATGAAGTAGGCTCACGGCACTTCGTCAACTGTCGGCTCAGCTCGCTCTTGTCCGAGAGCAATTTTGTGTAGATTAGAGAGATCCCAAAAACTAGCCCTTGAAGCTGCACAAAATTGCCGCGTGCGTGGCCGAGTGGCAACGCACCTGACTCCCATGCAGAGGCCCCAGGTTCGATTCCTGAGAGTCGCGCAACTTTTATTATCGTATTGTAATAAAAGATTATACAGTGTTCGAGATCTAGAAGTTTCTTGTTTAGAAGGTTCAAAGGGCGAACATTCTAGTTCGATTGTTCGCGAAGCCCAGTGCGTCTACAAAAGGCGCTCCGCGTGGCTCTATGCCGTCCGCTCTTTGCCAGCGCCGACTCTGCTCTCAGCGCCAACATCGACGCCTGCCACGCTGTTATTTTCTTTCTATCCTTTCTTTTGGGCACAATTTAGCCCCATTAAACGTTTATTTCCTTGTGTTTATTTATTGTTTTTTTGGTCACCACCCGTGACATACTCTAACTACTCTAACTCACATCTGGCCTTTGAAGTTCCAAAAATGAGTTAGAGTAGTGCAAAGTATAGCACCTTGCATTACTGAGCCACCATTTCTTCATTGCAGCAATCACAGCCAGGCAGAGGACAACGTCCAGGAGGCCATGTCATACAGCACCTCCACGGGATTACATACCCGTGGAGGTGCTCACCGTGGAATTCGAAATGCCAGCTTCGCTCGAGCCCACCAGTGAGTACCAGTTGGAGAATGTGGATAAAGTGAAAACCATACTGTTTTTCACATTATTACGAATGGAAGCTGAAATGCGAACCTTTCAATAGGTGCCTACATTGTGGAGCTTGAAGACATTGTGAACACCTGGAACACCTCCATAACTCCTCAGTTTGAAATGTTGTTGCTAAACATATATAGGAGGAGGCACACAATGTAATTATTTTAATCAGGTTCAACCACGGACCTAGGACATGGGATGCCTTCCAAATGGGCCGAAGGTGATCAAGTCCTAGCATCGCCTATGGATGAATGCAAAAAAACTGTTCAGTTTTTGTTCGACATACCCACTGAACTGATACGGCTGGAGAGTTCAGTCCGAGTTCAAATGAATGTAGGAACGGTTGTTGTGCAGCGACAGCGAAAAACTAGTGTAGCCGCAACGTTCCAAATGGCACTGTAATCGACGGTTCAGTGAGTTGTCTGCCTACACCAGCGTTTTGTGTTTCGCGCCTTGTGGTAAACTATTTTTTTAAGAATTTCTTACTAAAACATTTATTTTTCTATATTCCTTACTCAAACCAACACGTTTCTCATTCATTAATTCCAAATATCTTGTTTACTCACAACCTTTAGGGGGGGGGGGCTGTCTTTCGGGCATTGCTCACGGCCTTATTACAACGGTTAAACCAGCTGAACTACGAAAAGAGGGAGAAAGGAGTGAAGACAGGCTTTCGCTGGCTTCACTCCTTTCTCCATCTTTTCGTAGTTCAGCTGGTTTAACCGTTGCAATATGTACTACCAACTAGCTCAGCTTCTACCCCCTCAAAGCCTTAGTTTCTTTGCGACGTAAAACCCCCATCTTTCTTTTATATTTAGTAGACTTTTCAATAGCAGTTGTGGAACGGATTAAACTTGCCTTGGAGCAGTTGAGACTGCATTTCGGAGCTAGCTAGAAGCAGCTAAAGCTGATTTTTGTAGCTGGTAAGGAGCAACACAGATCCCTTTTTGAAGCATATGAGGAGCATTTCGGCCTGCATTTAAGAGTAGTTTTAATTTTGCTTGGCGGAACTGCAGTAGTGGATCGTTACAATAGAAAACTGACTTCAGAAGTTTGGGTAGTGGTTGGCAATTACAGTGCTAGTTTAGATCACAGTGCTAACATGAAAAAGGTCACAAATGGTCATTTAAATGACAAAGGATTCTCTACATGATTGCATTTATTGCTTGTACAAGGTTTTATTTTCTTCTTTTTCAAAATGCAGGCCCATTTAGAGTTATAATGTAAAAAGAAGCCCCAATTCACACTGAGTAAAAAAATCTGGATTGCGAAAATACTTAAGAGATAGGGCTACTCAAAATGTGGTTCTGAGCTGTGTAAGTGCTTTTCAAGTTGAAGAGCTAAGCTTAAAATCCGGTTCAGACACATGGGTTTGACTGCGTTGCGGAGCCTTGCGTCGAGACGCGATTGTGAGTCACAGAGACATCCGTGCTACATATGATGTAGGACAACGACTCTATCAAAGTAGCTGGTTACAGGGCGTTGAAAGTTGCGATTTTGGTAACTATCAGCCACAACCAAGCTCACATCACTTACTGGGCTGACCGCTCAAACTTAGCTGCTGCTTACAGGCCGCATGATGCGCATCACTCGTATTCGATGCGCGTGCAGCTACAGTTTGATATTTTTCAAACATGATTATATTGTAGATGGCCGACCACAATAATGGAAGTGATGGCTTTTGTTGTAACGAGAACTAGAAGCGTAAGCAAAGGAATCTCAAGCGCACCAAACAGCTGTACCGCTCGCCTGGGCAAAGAACTTTCAGAGAGGATTCTGGACGTACCTGTCAAGCCAGGGGGTTGTGGGTATTGAACCCGACGCCGACCAACCAGTGAACAATTTGAGTTTTTTGCGCGCTTATAGCTCGGAAGTGTAGAGCACGGTCCGTATGGTGCGGGGACAGGACACCATCGAACGCTACTTTAAGATTCTGCAACAGCAGACACCCAACAAAAACCAGACAGACAAAACGGCAACAGTCACTCTATAGCAAAATAGCAAACCCAGCCAAGTTAGACATGCTCCCCTTTGCCAACCGACTATCGTGTTGCCAGTTTATAGAAATCAAAACTAAAAGAAATGCATTTTTTTGGCGCAGGGTTTAGTGTTTGGCGCACGATGGCAAAAGTAAATAATTGTGGCGAAGTTTGCACTCACTAGCATAGAATGGCACAGGCAAATGCGTCTGGCGCAGATTGGTGAACATGGCGCAGCGGTTCCAGCACTGACTACTTGTTGCTTATATAGTTGCATATGCTTATGTACTTATAATCCACATGCTGATTTGATTATATATCCCAGTAAGTGTTATGTATTAATGTCTTTTCTAACACTACCTTGCTCGCCAGGGGACTCCATTGGCGGTGCATTCCTGAAGCACCTCGTCTTCTCGGTCATCAGGAAATGTAAAGATGCAGGCTGTTATGTGGAAGCTGTGATTTCGTATTTGGAACCAAGCAACAAGGCACTGTGGAAGAAATGTGGCATTTCCGCAAAACGGTCAGCAACGCCTGTAGTCTCCTGCAACCACCCTTGCGCAGCCGACACCGACCGACAGCTGTACTTCTGGCTGATGTACCCCATGTGCTAAAGAACATTAGGGGTCACCTGGTCAGTGGAAAGTCGATCTTTTTACCATATGACTTCGTGGCCAAGTGCTGCCTTCGAACCAAGGAAGTGAGCAGAAGAGTCAACTTAACACATTTTAAGCAAGTATTATATGCATCTTTGCAAAGCAATATTTAGTGCGCTGCATGTGCTCGACCCTTTGCAGTAACTCAGAAATCATAAATTATAATTGCAAATTGTGTGACATCACGCCAATTGCGTGAGGTCACACAATTTGCAATACGTTTTCTCATACATGAGGGCACGAAGATGACCAAAATAAAGTAATTCTGCCTGTTTCTTAATTGCATAAAACAACCTGGGCTACAACCAGCTTTCGTAACTGTCTAATTGCATTCACTGATGGCAAAAACAATGTTAGTATAGTCAGGGCAGGCTCAAAGATTGCCATAAGAAAACAGGTTCTTCCAATCAAATGCCTTATGTTCTGCCATGAACATTGAAAAATAACACGCGAGCTATTGACTCCTTCGAATGTTTGTATTGAGTTGGGTTTACGTTCCAAGTTGTCAATTCCTTTAAGCAATAAAGCTTATTTATTAAAACTTGGCTCCCCAGCAGTTCATTAATTATTCATTAATTTTCTATTCTTTTTTTCGTCTTTTTTAGGTATCAGTGGTGCACATCAAGGCTCTTGCTGAAGTCGATGCAGCAGGGGACTTAAAGCTGGCGCCTCACCTCGGGACGAGCTACCTGGATCTAAGCCACTTTGAGAAAATTAATGTCTCTTCAGCAGTGACTGTCTTAAACCACAGTGTTGGAGCTGCCAACCGCGTGCTTGTGTGCCTAGGACAACTTCCCTCAGAGGCCCTAACCACAGTTCGGTTTGTGGAAAAGGTGTTTCGGTAGTTTTCCCTGATGACATCACATGGCATCAGTATGGCAATGAGCCTGTTCAAGCCGGGCTTGCACGACCAAGCAGTCACTTTCCTCGAAACGTTTGTTAGCATGTTCTCCCTCCTTTCTATGAGGAAAGCAAAACCCGGGTGCGTGTTTCAAGCACGTAAAAACTGATGTTCTGGTAACAACTTGAAGTGTCCTACATATCCAGAACCAGCTTCTCAACATCCACAAGTTTAAGTTCCCCTTGCTTGGCCGTCTCACCCAAGACGCTCTGGAGAGCCTCTTTGTATGAATTCGCTCCAGAAAATCCGGTGCCTAGAGCCCCCAAATTTAAACTCCCACTGCGGCTGATTATGTTGAGCCAGTTTTTTTTTAAGCCAAGCTGCAAAGGGAGCTATGCAATTGATAACAGCGCCGATCTGCTTGAATTTATTGGAATCAAGAAGGCTGCTTCAAAAGAAAACATTGATGCAGCAGACGAGTTCTTTCTTAAGGACAGCTTCCTAGAGGATGGAGCTCAAGAACTCAATGACGTGGAGACCGAGTCTCTTGTGTATCTGTCGGGGTACATACCCATAGCGTGTGCAGAAAATACAAGCGTTGTGACCTTGTGCAAGGACTTCCTGCAGATTTACCCAGTGAGGCATAGTGATAGCCTTTTGAGCTTGAAGTCCTATCGATTTTAGTCTCAGCCAAACCCCCTGGTTAGTCCACCACGAAATGCCTTCAACCTGCTGCAGCATGCGTACAAGGTATCCCGCCGTTGTGAGCACAAAGTGGTCAACATTTCACTTGCATCCCTGATAAGGGCGACTTTGGAATTCACCAACTTCCAGATGACTTTCCTCGCTGCCATGATCTGGAGAAGCCTCTGGCCACAATAGTCATTGATGCTCCGATTGCGGATCACCCTTCGAAAGCTAAGCAGCATGGCAAAGGCCGTTTAGTCAAACTGTGTGTTAAACATTGTTGGAATGAGAGCAGCTGTCTCTCTAATCCGCTAAGAACTGTGGTACTGAGGCATAGAATTTTTTGTAGCAACGTGGCAGCTGTAATAACGCTATTGTGATAACTTGAAGAATTATCTGCGACCATACGATTTTAGCGAAAATGTTAAAAGCACATATTTACGACCGCGTGTTATATACAAGCATGGCCTTAAAACTACACGCAGTTTTCATTGTCTAGAAGCTGGATTGAAAGCCTTTTGTCTGAATTAGTATCATGCAGAAGGTGTAAACGGATTGTTTTATTTTTCGAGAATTGACGTATTCAGCTAATCTGAGCTCGATAAGTCTCAAACGGGTTTTGTATTAGTGTATCCTGTTTGTGTTTAGTATAATGTATGGCTTTACTAGCTTAGTTCAAAGCACATGATGTCGAATAGCTACAGTTTCTGTGCGTCGGATGTCCAGTTTGCGAGAGATTTAACGCTGTCTTTTTTTCTTGCTTTTGTCAGTGAACCTGTATTACGTTCTCATGATCCTGACAATCTTGATTAACGTCTTTAAGCAGTTTCGCAAAATTGTTGTTGTTTTATCTGTCCTGCATTACTGCCAGCTGGCCACAAGGTAAAATAATGTTAACTACATCAGATGTCGGGATTTCTCTCGGCACAAACTGTACATACTTAGTTTGCCAATGCCGATACCCATATTGCATTTATGTGCGACAGTGGTTTTTCTGTAGAGGATTCTCACATTAGAGAGTTTTAGAATAGGGGACCCCAAAGCTTGGGGCGCCAAAGAAATAGGGGCTCACCACTGCGCATGCGCAGAACCCAAACTCTGTTTGGGGGTTTGGGTTGGCGGTTGGGCCCCCAATGGACCTTTTTCGAGAAGCGTTCTGCGCACGCGCGAGCGCCCGATGCCAAGCGGCGGAAGTCGGCACTAAAAATCGAGGAAATTCGGAAGGAGGCTGTGAATCAGCGAGTAGGCAATTTCATTGCCAATGAATAGTGCAACTGGCTTTCGCTTTGCTTTATCTCGCTCAAATCACAAATAATGAGCGGTGGGCTCGCCCCATTTTAAAGATTGCCCCTGAGTCTGGCCGTTCCTAAGCCTAAAGAGTCGCGGTAATCGTTGACATGGCAACGTATGGCTTCTCCTTGGCTCCGAGTGGATTTCGTTCGTGGCACAATACCTGCAGCTTGAAAACAAGCATTTCAAGGCTTCAAAGTCGCTCCAGCTCAGATCTCAATAGTGCAGCTGCTCGCAGAGCATGCGCGCTCGCGTTCGTCTCAGTCTCGGCATTGTTGAAGGCCTAAATCTTCGGCTGCAGATGGTCAAAACAAACGCCCAAAAAATTCGAGAACGAGGAATACCTAAAAGAGCGCGCAAGCACAGGAGGAAAAAAATAGAACACAGGAAAGAGCGCTGACTTCCATCTTATGTATTGTGAAAGAAAGAGAAAGATGAAGCTTCAGACATGAAGCCCACGCGCACCCAAAAGGTAAAAAGAAGAAAGAATAAAAACAGATACATTACAAAGTTGCAGTAGAAAAGGAGAAAACTGACATTATAAGGTCACGACGAAGAAAAGATGAGAAAAAAGAAGAAAGAAAAACAACAACGTGGGCTTCGTGTCTGAATCTTCCCCTTTTTCTTTCTTTCACAATACATAAGTTAAGAGTCAGCACCCCTTCCTGTGTTCTGTTATCTTTCTCCTGTGCTTGTGCGCTGTTTTAGGTATGTCTCCTAAGTACCAGCTAGCTCAACTCTCTATGTTACTACGAGAACAAGCGCCAAATTAGAACGCTACGTATTGGATTGTTTCGGCTACACCCGAAGCGGGATGGCCGAACGAGTCGAGGCCGATCCAAGGCCAGAAGAAAATGGCGGAAGAGAAGGCCCCCGCGCGCGTTCGCTTCTCGATCGACGATGACATTTATGTGCTAAGCGAAGTGTACGCCACTAACTCATTCCAGGATTCCAGGAGATGGACTTCAATTGCTGAAAGGGTCTCCGAAGCAATCGGAAGAAATTTCTCCACGCGGGCCATTCCGCGACCGGGTCGACCTGCTGCTGGCACAGTTTAATACGAAACACAGATTTCCCGGTGACTTTTGGTAACGTAACGAAAAAAAAACGGGTCTGTGTGTACAAGTCTTTAGCCACAGAGTAGCAATACGTTACCATGTCAACAGTTACGACGTATGTTTAGGCTTAGGAACGGCCACAATCAGGGACAATCTTTAAAATGGGGCGAGCCCACGGCTCATTCTTTGTGATTTGAGCAAGATAAAGAAAAACGAAAGCCGGTTGCACCATTCATTGGCAATGAAATTGGCTAATGCTGCAACGAACATGACAAATTTGCTCCGAAGCGAGCGGAAAGGGCGCCGCCATGTTTGCCGGCGCAATTCGGCCCCAAGCAATTGGGGGGCCCCACGCTATTTTTCGAATTTCACGTTGGGGGCGCGCGCCAACCCAAGACCCTGTGTTCTGCGCGTGCGCAGTGCTAAGCCCCAATTTCTTTGGGGCCCCAAAGCTTTGGGACCCCCTATTATATAACTCTTTATAACTGTCGTGCTGCTTCAGCTACAGGATGGGTTAAAAGCAAGCTACGCTTACCAGCGTCGTGCCTGTGACCTAGGAATGGCCCGTCGAATTCGCAGATAATTCCATTGGCTCATATGATAGCCTGCTATTTGAGGGCGTGCAATCTCTTGTGACCAGAGAAGTAAATCTTCTGATTCAGAGACGGTCGGCAAATGGGTCTTGCTGTGCCGTTCCAACTGGTGTTACCCTCCCTATTATTTGTACCGCAAGCCACAATAAAGTATCGTTTCAGCGCAAATGTTTTGCGTTTTAATAATTTTTAACTCTTAACAAGTTCGTTCGATGTCCACAATGGCGCTGCATGCGAAAAATGCGAGCGTGCCGCGTTGCGTCCGTCACAAACCCTATTCTATAAGCACGCTGCGTGAGGTGTCGTTGCGTTGGGTACCCCAAAGCGTTGGGTTCCCCAAAGCGTTCGGGGCCCCCTATTCTAAAATTCTCTATTGTTATGCATATACGGTTGCAAATCTCGCTGAGGTGTGATTAAAATGTATTGTGCCTTTTGACGTCTCAAAATTTGTAAGTCATTTTTTATGCTTTTTTTTTTTGTTCAAAAATATTGCCTAGCAGCGGTAGTTTCCAACATTTGTAACTCCCGAGGTGAGAATTCCAAGCTCTTGAGCTCATTTTGCGAACTTTCCACGACAAACGACACATGTTTAGGCTGCTGATCAAGTGAAAACAGTTCGTATCGGGAATGAAAGGCGGAATTTTAGCGTATCTCCAAATTGCGCTACTTTTTCAGTTTGTGGAATTCGTGGAAATTATGACCTCGTAAACTTTAACTGTGTAAAGTGTATACGCCACTCAGCAGCTTTGCAGTGGCCTAACTTGTAGTCTTCAAAACTCCGCCGATGTTCTCCTGCCTACCTAGAGAGAATGACCCCCACGAGTCTAATTAGTTAGTAGGCGCGCCTTCCTTCCAACACCACCCAACAAAAAGAATCATCATACTACTGTCCTCGAAAACTTGCCGTACCGATAACCAAAATTGAAGTTGAGATGCCCTTTTCAAAACTTTGAAGTATTCCATCATTCATTGCAAGTTGGGAAACTACCTATTAATCAGGTAAAGTTTCCATTTTTATTTTTTAACCCAACAAACAATAATACAGTAATAATACTTTGACTAGAATTAAGCACCAGAAAACAAATATAACACTGGTTTTCGCTGTTTTCGCTAGAATCGGAAGCGTTTATGAGGTTTGCCCTTGCCCCGTTTACGCACGAGAGAAACCAAAAGAAAGTTTGAGAGGTCCGATGTCGTTTGGCAACATTGGTTTGACGCCCCAAGATGGCCGCCGCTGCTCCATAGTGTCGTTACTATTGAACGTAGCTTTTTTGGTGACTCTAGTTATACCTACTTTCTCTGGAAGAGATAAAAGCGGGACCCAGGGGAAAATAACTAATGTGGTACCGGCGTGACAAGCGCGATCGCTCCAGCACCTGCGCTTACTTTCTTTCGATGCTCAAAGTATTGTAAAGTTACTGATATTGAAACACTCCTTATTAGTCTTGACCCACATGTTACGTTATTGACTGAAACATAGATGCTTGCAGAAGTTTTGGACAGTGAAATTATCCCACTCTCAATCAGAATACTCAGGTGCGGTCGACAATCCCGCGGGGGTGGAGTAGCCATGGTAATCAAAGAATATATAAATGTAAGTTTGCTACCAGGCATCTCTAATCACGAATGTGTGTTTTGTAAAATAGAACTCAATGGTAACGCGATATTAATTTTTTTGGTATATCAACCGCCAAATGCAAACCTAGTTTTAAAAGTAAACATTTGACAGAGATCTGTCTGGTTGAGAGTAATTAATTAATAAAAACGACGTGCGAAAGTTCGATTACGAGCGTAGCGCGGTCGCTGAGCACTGCGACGTCAAGGACCATCCTATTCACTTTGACAACGCAAGCATCATTGACGTTGAAACAAATCCTCGAAAAAGACTGTTCCTCGAATCATGGCATATTCAAACAACGCCTCAGAACATTAATAGGTCGCTCGGAGCTTTACCATCCGCCTAGGTGAACGGGCTTTGTCCCTTTATTGAAAAGGCACTAGCCGTAAAAGAAGAAGACCAGACGCCCGCCGTAGAAGAAGAAAAAAGACACTGCTCCTCAACGGCCATAGCCGTAGTCGCCAATGGAGAAGAGGCAGAATTGGCATTGAAACGTAGGGTCCTATAGAAGGGCTTGGTTGGTGTTCGAATTTTTTAATAATTAAACCTAGTTTTTTGTGAGGATTTTTATGATTACTTGCCAGGTTTTCGGGGTGGCAAAGTAAAAGTTAGCATAGCAGAAAACGTCGATCTACCGCATATTGACTTGTTTATTATGAGTGTCACGGATAGTAATGTAAAGCATTCCGAACTCATCATTATCACTGCCCTCTCTTTGTGACTTAGCCCAAATTGTTGGTACCCCTACCAAAGTCAGTGCTTCATCAAGCCATAATATTGATTTACTTTTTGTAAGCTGTGCAATTAGTTGTACCAAGCTTGATGTCATGAACGCCCTATCCGACAAAAAACTTGTGTTTGCCACATTTTCGTTTTTGAAGAGTGCTGATAGGAATGTAACATACACTGTTGTGCATGATTTAGAAATGCATTTCGATCATCATTTTGTACATAAGGATGTAAACTGTTTATGACGTAAATTTGAGAAATCGTGTTTTGATTTCATAACGAGGTTTGTTCCCAGTAAGGTAAAGAAAAAGATCAATATTTCATGGAATATAAGAGAAATCATTCACATCAAGCGAAAGTTAAAACGAATGCAAAACGCTGCTTAGGAGACAATTAGTCTCCTAAGCAGCGAACTTTGGTGTTGTGGGAACCACGTGTTCCCCGCATCCCTATCTAGGCCTAGCTCAGGCAGGTCGTGGGGCGTTGCCATGTGGGGGCGCGTCTCGGATGCGAGGGGGAAGCCGTATCCCTTGTGGACGGCTTTCCCTCGTCCTTCTTGGGTGATTTGCCGAAGGCACACCCCTCGGGAGCATGACTTGGACGCGTCCGCTCCTCCGGGGAGCCAACCTACATCCGACCCACCCCGGGCGCGTCCATTCCCGCAGGCTATATAAGACGGCCCTAATCCAACGGCCGGGACTCTTGCTTGAGGGAGGCTCTGCGCGACGGAGCCTTCCTATCTTTATCTGATCCTCCATCTCCGTACTACTGTAAATAGCGGCAGCGCGGACTCCGACTTGCGATCCTGTCAAAAGAGAGCGCCGTCATCTCCACCATTGTTGGCGCTCGGGCAAGCGTGTGGCAGTGTCGTGAAATAAACACGTCGTTATCCGGACCGAAGGAACCTACTGTGTTTCTAAGTGGTACCCCCGAACGGGAAACCCACAGTGTAGAATTTAAAAAAAAGTAAAAAAAAAGAAAATCTGATTTTTTTTTGTTACTCTCGGTAACTCTCCGAGGTATGCACTATCAAAATTCTGAAGGTTTCTGTCTCGCAGCAAGTCCAATGTTGTCTCCAACTATTGACGGCTCACAGGTCAAGGATGCTAAAGCTATTTCCGATGAAATTATTTAATACTTCCATTCATTTTTTTTATAAAAAAGACAGCAATCATATTTCTCAGTCTGAAGGTTACGCTTCATCAATGACAAATTTCAACATATCTCAAGAAGGCATATTTAATTTACTACTCAACCTCGATGTTAAAAACGCAAGTGGTCCAGGTGGTATTCCCAACGCTTTTTAGCGTCGCTATGCTGAATGAGTCTCGCACTACTTGTGTGTCGTCTTTTAAGCATTGTTATCACAATGGTCGCTTGCCTTCGACTGGCGAAATGCTCGCGACATTCGGATTTTCAAGCCTAATGACCCTTTCAGCGCGTCGAAATATCCTCCAATATCGCTGACGTCGACAAGGCACAGATTGTTAGACCACGTAGCCTTTCGACATCTCACCCAGCTTTTAGACGAAAACAAATTATCAAACGTTCAACACGGCTTTCTGCGTGTAGCATCAACTGTAATGCAGCCAATTACTACTTGCCACGACTTTGCGCTTGCAATCAATAACATCCCAAGCGGCACACGAATATTAGGCGAGTATCTACACAATATTGTTGGCAAATACTCAGAATATACGGTTCTTCCCATCCACACGATGTCTAGACAATATCTTTTCAAAAGCGGGGCAGTACCAGCGCAATATCACTGGAGTACCGCCATCATCAGGCAGAGTACCCAACGGACGCGGAGTATATCTATAGAGTACTAGCAGCGTCGGCTGAGTGCACGCCGGACAACGCGTGTTAATCCAAGGTCAATCGAGTCGTCATAGTACCCGCCGGATATCGCCCGTATATCCATAGAGTACTTGGAGCGTCGACTGAGTACCCACCGGGCATCGCGTATGTCAATCGAGCTGGCGTGTCGTCTGAGCACCTGCTGGATATCGCGCGTATATCTTTAGAGTACTTGCAGCGTCGACTGAGTATCCGCCGGGGGTCGAGAATTTCAATTTTGTACTGGCAGTGTCGTCCGAGCACCCGCCAGATATCGCACGTATATCTACAGAGTACTTGGAGCCTTGGCGCTAGCTATAGTCCGTTGCAACTCAAGATGATAAGGCGTTGGTAAGACGGGCAGGAAAGAAGGAAGCACACGGAACGCTGCAGTGTAGAGGGGGAAACCTCCTTCCCTCTTTAGCGTTCCGTCTGCTGCCTTCTCCCCGGCCCGTCTTACCCTCGCCCTACTTTCTCGAGTTGCAACGGACTACAGATACCACCCAATTTATGTGCTACAAAAATATTTTTATTTTCTCACGCCACCATTACGCTTCGGGCTTTTTTTGGCACGTTGATTATACACACATGTAGATACATTACGCATACCACAAGCATCAGCATTAAGCGCATACACATACACGGCACATACAAACATCACCCCAAAAGCACAATAACCACCACCTCCTAGAAATAAGACCGTAGCGCTCTTCTCGTGACGTCGCAACGGAAGGCCATCGGGGGCGCGCGACGAAGCGAAGGCGACGCGCGTGGATCGACCGTCGTAACGCGCGCCTTATTAGGGAGTTTCCGTATATCGTTTTCGCCGTCCCGCAACGCCCTCCGCAACCCGCTACGATACCCGGAACTCTACAGTCAAGGCTATCGGTGCGCAAGCGCAGTAGAAAATTATTCGTTGCGGAGGGCTCAGCGGAGGGGGAAACGCGGTCTACGAAAACTCCCTATTAGCTAAAATAAATGCTGCACAAAGCAACTGGTCTAGAAAACACTTTATTACACGGGCAAAACATTACACCGCTAAATAATCGGTACGAAATGGAACGAGGTATGCGTATAAGACGTCGATAGAAAAATGTGATTGTTTTAAGTCGAAAACATTGAGTCGCAATTATTTCTGTAGGAACTGCATGTTTTATACAGAAATACTTCGGCAAAATGGCGAGACACGCAGTGATTGGACACAGAATAACAGATCACTGTTAAAAATCAGGTAGACGTAGTCAACGCGGACACGGCTAGAAGTGTCATTTATAATCATGTAAGCGGCTGTTATCGCGTGCAGTCACTGAATTCCTTGCATTACACCCCGGCCACATGGCAAAATTAATGTAATTTCGAT
This sequence comes from Ixodes persulcatus, assembly GCA_013358835.2. NCBI lineage: Eukaryota > Metazoa > Arthropoda > Arachnida > Ixodida > Ixodidae > Ixodes > Ixodes persulcatus. Next base: position 450,609 of record JABSTQ010009916.1, read on the forward strand.
CGAGTGACATTGTGGGGTCGACAACTCAGCTTGCGACGCTCGTATAATCACTCAAGACCGCGAACTGATTCAATTCCCATATCATTTAATGAAGATATATTAATTTTTCCCGTGTGGCAGGGGTACTAAAATTACAATTTAGTCAACTAATTTCTTTCTCTCTATGGGCTTGGGCTGCCTTAGAACAAAATATAACTTATTTTGCATACAATAATACATTAATACAGTTAAGATTCTACTATAAATGCGGTAAAGGCAATAAAGTAGCATTAGTATAAATAGACACATAAGCACCAACAACGCACTTTCAATAATCACAAACTTGTTATTCATCTTCCAATAAAAACTACAATATTACAACGCATATTTACAAATGTCGACGGCAACAGCACGCGGATAACGACGAAGAACAAGACTCCATTCTATCACAAGATTTAAAAAAAAATCGACTGCAGTACTTCGCTTGCGCCCTACATGACCAAGAAAACCCGTAAATAAGTTGTTTCTCACCTGTCTATCGTATCCATACGTCCAGGTCTATCGGCCACGAAAACATTTGAATACGAACTCCAAGAAGTCTCTTTGTCGAGAGAAAGGTCTATCGATAATGACCAGTGTCATCGTTGACTAGTTGCTAAGTTGACACACATGTCACTCAAACCGTAGCAGGACTTGTTCCGCGAATCCACGTAAATGGCGTAGTATCAAGCGAAAAAAAAAAAAAACTACCCGGCAAGCACTCGCAGATCTGGTCGTCTCGGAGAAGCCGCGTCGAGTTCCCACGGCGTTGGAAATCATCCTTTCCTCAATATCTCCTCTGTCCGTCGATGTCTCGCTGCCTCCAGGCCGTCCCGTCCAAGGAAAAATCTGCCTCCTGGTCTCCGCACCGTCCCGTACGCCCAGCCCCTGGCCCCGTTCTTCCTTTCTTTTTCTTCCCCTCCGGGGTCGTCCATTTCCCCCGCAGAAAAGACGGGGAGAACTTGAGATCTTTCCAGTTGGAGGCTCTGCTGGAATGTCCCTCGCCTGTTTCTGTTTCCGTTTGCTTGGGCAACGTGGTCCTTTTCTTGCTCGTGGTAAGGGGGAGGAGGCCAGTAGGTTGTCACGTTCAAAATGGGCGCCTTCTCCGAAGCATGTCGCGATTGCCAAGAGTCACCGCCCGTTGCCTCTCGCTTCTTGAAACACGCACACACTCCCACACACCCGCGCGCACGCAACTAACCGGATCTTGCGTTGGGCCCGAGCGCCCTGTTTCGAAGGATTAACCAAAGACGGGTACGTCACAACTGTCTCTCTCCCTCTTCCTTTCCAAGTTTTTTTTTCCAAGGCACCAGCGAGTCTGGTCACGTGAGATTGACCTAAAAAGGTTGGGATCACTCTCCCTCTTATGTTGCCTCCTCTCTCACTCGTGTCGTACCGTATCTCTCCTCTCCCCTTCCAAGTTATCTTTTTGGGAGGAAAAACAAACAAACCATATTCGTGCAATCCTGGTTACCGGGTTTGCGTCGGTGCAATATAACAGATATTCTGTGGACATCGGCCGTGTCAAAATGGTACCGGCTTTATTTCAATATCATTTTCGAATCGGCCGAAAATGCCTAATACTGCGCAGTTATTGCCGATTCAAAAACGATATTCAGGGAAAAACACAGTTCGTGTACCATATATATCATAATTGCGTCGCCGCAATATTACAGATATTCTGTCGACATCGGCAGAATCAAAAAGGTACCGGCACAATTTCCTCGATACAACGGAAAAATCGGCAATACTCGCACAACTTTCCCGACCCGAGGCGAATATCGCTCAAATATTGTGTGCTGCCTGATCCGGTTGACTCAGTGTTTTTAGACTTTTTCAAGGCCTTTGACAAAGTGCGGCACAATAAACTATTGCAAAAGCTTTACGTGATCGAAATTAAGAGTAAACTAAACGATTTTTGTAAATCTTACCTAGACACTCGTGTTCAGTATGCACAAATTTATAAGCACTGCTCGGACACTCTAGCAGTCTCGTCGTGGGTGCCCCAAGGAGCAGTTTTAGGGCCTATTTTATTCTTGCTCTATGTTAACGAGATTATAAGCGCTCTTGACCATTGAATTAAATTTAAGCTTTTCGCTGATGACCGCGTTTTATACACCCCAACAAAACCACAAGTTGATCAAGCTAGAGTGAACGACGATCTAGAAAATGTGTTAAGTATGTTTGTCAACGGGGTAATTCTTCTAAATGTTGGTAACTGTTCTGTCTTGTAAAAAAATTATTGAAGCCTTGATGTATTCACACCACATTCGAGGAGAAGTGATTAAAGAATCATCGGCAGTCAAGTACTTAATTGTTTCAATTACAGAAGCTTGGGTTGGAACGAGCACAACGATAATGTTTTCTTCAGTGCTCCTAAAGCCCTACAGGCCCTCTGACGTAAGCTCCCAGGAACCCCAATGCAGGTGAAGCTTGCAGCCTACAAACTCTTGGTCAGACCTTCTCTAGAGTATGCTTCGTGTTTACGGGACCCCCAAACTAAAATGTACACATCTAAACTTGAAAGAGTACAGTGGGCGGCGGTTCTATTTATTTGAAACCGGTATAAAATAACGGACAGCGTAATTAAATTATCAGTGTTCTTGGACTTGAAACGCTTCACACCCGGCGCTTATAAAAGAGGCCAAAACGTTTGTACTTTATACGTAAAAATTAAATCAACTAGAACACTATCCTTACGTAATCCAAGTATCTCGCGCAAATCCTCGTTTGAAAAACGAAAAAATTATTCAGGAGTTTCGTGCGCATAAAGATAGATTTTAATTTTCATTATTAACCTCGATAAGATCTCCGCATACGAGCTAACAAAACCATAGTAGAAAGTGCCAGTGTCGAATAATTTATTTCAAATTTGAAAGTTGCTCTCATGTGATTTTTTTTTTAATGTTTTTGTTGTTGATGTTTTCCTTCGAGTATACTTTGTTGTCACGTCTTGCAGCTGGCGCTAATATATTGTTGGTATTTTACATTATGCTTAAATTTGTGTTGCTCACTCCTACTTGAATTCTAACATGAGTTGGCATCATATATAAATAAATTAAAAAAAAAAAAAATTACACGTTGAGTCGAGGCCATCCTGATCTACGACATCTGTACTGAGACAGTGAGCCAAGCTTTCATCGACGGCTGGGTAGCAAGATTTGGCGTGCCTTCATGCCTTACCACAGATGGTGGTTGACAGTTTGAATCTTCTTTTCTTTTCGTTAGTTATGACAATTTAGAAACTTCAAGAATTCTCAAATCGTGCATATCTCCCTATATCCAACGGACTTGTGTAAAGATTTCACCGTACCCTCAAAACTTCACAACGAACACAATAGACGGAAGGAGGCTTGACGTGCGAACTTCTATTTGTTTTTCTCAGTCGACGCATAACTTTGAAGACTGACATCCTATTCCAGTCAAATAGAACTCCTTTACGGAACGACCCTGCGCTCACAAGGCGAATTTTTAGCAATTGGGTCAGAACAGCCAGCACCTAATCCAACGAGTTCCGTACAAAAATTGAAAAAGATTACGTGTCAGATCCGTCCCACTCCTCCGTGCCGAGAGCAACGCTCACCCTTGTATGTCTCAAGTGACCTCCTCACACGTGCACACATGTTCCTTCCTCATGAATATGTACAAAGACCACTTTATCTCGCCTACGACGGACCACACCGATTCATACCCCGAGATCGTGAAGACAAGGTTTTCACCCCAGACGTCAAAGGCCAAAACAAAACCGTGTCTTGACCGTTTGAAACCAGCCTGTCAAGAATACTTCAATAAAAGATAAATCAGCCCTGAGAATATTGATGATTTCAAAATCGATCTGCCTCTGCAGAGCAAGAAGTATTGCTACACTTAAACGGAATACTGACAAAATAACGAACTTGCTGAGCCCGTTTTCTGCTTCCACGTACCTGAACATCATGAACACGTCCCCTTCTGGAACGTTTGTTGAAGAAGGCGGCTTTGTAGCGTGCCTCCGATGATGAATGCAGCAAAATAAAAGAAGCAGGAGCGCGAACACAGGATCTCGGATCTCGGATTAAGCGCTTCTCCCACGAGAGCAAATGAAACCAGTAAATATTTTTTCTTTACCTTGACAATCTGTCACTCAGATATTATGTCTCCACAAGGCGTTCAAACTCGGCGGCTAGTTCGACAATCTAAACGGAAGACGGGAAAACTAAAATAACCCCCTATAACAGCTGAATGCCGCCTTTTGAACGTCGTCTGGTTCCACCTGGGTCTGGAAAAAACCCCTGGTGCAATCCAGAGTGGGTAAAAAAAACTAGAGCCCCCCAGCGAATACATTATAGACTCAATTGAGGAAAAAGGATACGCGTCCCTTCTAGGTGATCTAGTGATGTCATTAAGTCTCCGGTAATCTACGCAAAGGCGCGCGGTGCCGTCTTTCATTGGCTCTAAAACTACCGGAAACACCCTGGGACTCTGCGATAGCCCCACCGCCCCCCTGTACAGCATGTCCCTTAGAGCCGTGTCTACGAGAGAACGTTTATGTACGCTTAGTGACCTGGGATTAGAACCCCACGGCTTAGCCTCTCCCGCATCTATTCCATATTGTCGGACAGTGGTAAGCACCGGTCTCTCAGTAAACATAGCAGTGTGTCGAGACAAGGCGTTCACTAGCATACGCAGTTGTTCGGCGTGCCAATCGAAAGAGGCTCTTATCGTTTTGACGTTCCCGGGCACGACTCGCGCAGCTAACACCTGCTCCTGGTGTGACCCAGCGAGCGAGAATTCCACTCCCTGTGCAAAAGATGATGGGGAAGCAAGTGCGTAAGAGGAGAACACTGACTACAGTGATATCTGTTCTTCCTCAATTCCAAGATTACGCCCTCACATCAGACGAAATCCTGAACTAAAAGGTGACACACTTTTAGTGTGGGGTTTGCGAGTGAGGCTGATGTGAGCGGGACAGGTCTAACGAAAACAATACAGCTCATGTGCGGTTTTCCGACAACGCATTTCGTGCTCCTCGATCTTTTTCAGCATGATCATGTTTGAGTAATTTTTGTTTCTAGGTGTATTCAACCCATTTCATATAAAATAATATTTAATTTTGTCGTATATTCGTGGCCAGTCGTTGTTGCCATAATGACAGCGACCTTACCACCCTTACTTTTCTGAGTACGCAGGCCGCGTCTGAAGATCCTTAAAGATTGATTCACACACTTGCGACCGACTACGACACGACGTGTTCTAAGTCTCTTGAGAGTGCTTACGGCAGGCGGCAGCGCAGCAGCAGGGATGGCGGTCGTAGGCGGCTTAGAAGCTGGTTGTGCCACTCTCCACGCATTCGAACGCAAATGTATTAAGGAGCCTTAAAAAGGATGAAGTCCGAATGGCTCCTAAGCCAGATATTCCACCTCAATCAGGGCCTCCAACCCAGTAAGTGCACTCAAGTTCTTGAAACAAGGTGTGTAGTGGAAATAAATGAGAAAATAAAACGCCACGTGCCTGAGGTTTAAATTTATTATATAACTGGGTCCTCACGGGATTTATAACTGAACCTCACTTATCTTTTTTTTCCACTATAACCCCCTTAACCTTCACCGTTTTTGTTAGATGTAAACGACTCCTTTCCATCGAACGGGTTAAAAGTGGTAGTGCAGGCAAAGTATATTTCGCACACAAAATGAGGCTATGAAATCGCTTTCGTTTCACCCAAATTAAATTTAACCAACTCATTCAGATATGCAAACATCTCATTGAGGCTATTCTTTTTACTATCAGTATTTATTTATAATCGCAAGTTATGCCATATCACTCTATTTCATTTTTTTTATAGTTAGCGAATAAAGTTGAATATAAAATAAAAAAATAACACACGCGCCGTGTACAAAAGGGGTGCAAAGACGTAGCATGAGACGCAGCAAGTAATGATGGAGATGGACGATATTCAGAGTAGAATAAAAGAAGAATGAAAGAACACAAAACGCAGAAAGAAAGTAGGGAATAAGAAAACTCGGGTAGTAAGAAAGATAACATTAAAGTGAAGACTGTCAGAACAGAGGAGAGGAGTTGCGGTGAGTAAAATCATGGAAGGCAAAACAAAAAGGGACATATGTATTACGCAAACCTGCCGCTGAACTGGAGATCCCAATCAGTTCTTGTACACACCTGAGGCCCCACCTTCACGTTTCTTTGAACGAGCTTGCATAAGACGTCCTCTATTGTTCATTCGCACAATCGGCCGGCAAGTTCGGTGCACCTTTTACGAAAGTCCCTCAGCGCGCAATGGAATTGAAATTGAAGCTTTCTCGGTTAGAAAAGTCCACAAACGAAGCACTGGAAGACAAAAAAACCCCCAAAAACTAAAGGCTCCGTTTATTGCGCTGCCGTTTATTTGTTCCGAGTGTATTTGCTGAGCTCGTTAAGAAAACAGAATAAAACAAAATGAAGAACTTAAAAAACGGAAAAACGCAACGGGAAGAAACTGGAAAGAAATCTGAACAAGCATTGAGACGGATGCGGGGCAGACTGGAACACAAAGGACATATCAGGCATTTGTTTTCAGTTTCGGTTGCGCGCGGTCGGACCATGGAATCAATCTCATTCTTAGTTAAACAACCAACTACACCGGCGGTTGCGCTGCCTGGTGGTACCAGCCGTCGGGACGACCTGTTTTGCTCACTTGCTGGGTAAACTTGAAAATGCCGAAGGCAAAGTACGTATTGTTGGTGAGCGCGCGTTTTTACGTGTTTTGATTTTCTCCTCTCCGATCTTGTATTCCATCAATGCAATTTATCAGTTTATGTTTTCCATTCTTCTGGCGTTGTTTTTATAGCGGTATAGTGGCAGCCCTTTTCATCTTCGTCTCATTATTTCTGTAACGCAGGCTGGGCTTTCCCAGTTTACACTTGAACGGGTCTCTTTCTTAAGCCGATTGCCAAGTGGGGTACTTACTAACTTTCATCTCGCAGCCCCTCATCCTTATTATTGCTACGTTTTGTCATAATTTCTCAGTCTCTCTGTAGCAATGCAATCAAGGCTTTAACTGCCTTTCCCTAGCCAATATGCTACCAGCCTATCTTTTTCTTTCTCCAACTTCCTCTTACTCTTGACTGCTTGACGACAGTAAGGCAATCTGTAGCCACAAGTTATTCGCTCCTTTTTTTTAGTGAGATTGCATCATCGTCCAATGACGATATCGCTCGCACTTCCTTTCTGGTAGATGATAAATCCAAATGTGTTCGACTGGCTTTCAGGGAAAATTAAGGAGCGATATTTATATAAGATTTTCTCAGGAAGAATATTTGCGTGCTAAAAATGTTTGTACCTCTAGATTCTTTCAGAGTACTACAAAGGCAGTGAAGTATTTAAATATATTGAGTGTGTTTGGCTAATAAAAATAGAAAGGAATAATAAATAAAAATGTAGTGCGCGGCTTTAAATTAAAGACCACTTTTCACATGTCGATGTAATGATCAGTTATGTCGTCGATTGTATAGTGGGATTAAAACGTGCTTCACCGAGCTGCCTACATTGGTATCAGTATTCCGTGCTTTGTGATACATTCGACGCACAAACAGTTGGCACCATACAAAACGCGTATATATTTTTATATAGGCATAATTCAGTCAGCGTACATATAAAAGCGGTGACGAATATATATTACGCAATGTTTCAGAGCAAATTACCGCCATGCATTTCAACGTTTGACGAATGAGTCGATATTTTTCTATTAGGGATGGCTTAGGAGGAATAATTAAAGAGGCAACATTTCGGACAGTAGTCATTATAAGGCACGGGTTGAAGGTGTAAATCAAATGTACGTAACCATGAACAGAGATTAGCAGAGATGTCGTTATAACGGCTTTTACAAAACAGGAAGTCAAATCAACGCTCTCGATTGCGTGTAACAAAAAAAAACAGAAAAAAGAAAAAAAAAAGACAGGCCAGGATTTTAGGCGCTTTTTTTGTTTTTTTCTTCGGAATCTAACGACACGAAGCCGGGGGAAAAGACCCGTTAACAACCGCTTCACCGCCGAGATTGGTGCGCCGCCATATACGTCCGCGACTAAAGGTAGTGCTCCCCTTCACACCGAAATGGACTATATCAAAAGCTAGCAACAAGCTGCACCAATAGACAGTCAGGAACAGGTCGCGTCAGAGTTCTGGTCTAGCGGTTTAACCAATAAACTGCAGAGCTTGAGGCGCCTGACTAGGACCTTCAACCGACCCAGCCAATCGTGGTTGAGAGATGAGCAATCCCAACGCTTTTCTCGAGTTTTTCTGTCCGGGTATCATTTCACTTCGGTCCAGGTTCCGACCGGACGCAGATAAATACGGCGAGTGGGGGAAGGGAGGAAAGGGAGAAATTTGAAACCGAACTTCAACGGCTCATTTCCTTCGAGCGAGGGCTTCAGTCCGGGCGAACAAACCAAGAAAAACGTAAAGTTTATCAAAATCTTAAAAAATAAGGAGGGGTAACCCCCAGTCAGTGAGGGAGGCGTAAAAGAAAACAGAAAATATATAAAGCAAATACTAATTTAAGGAAAGAAAGAGATAGAAGATAAGAAGCATCGGGAAAGAGAAGACTTATTCGAGCCGTGCCAGCTCCGCCCTGCAGACATAAAATTCCCTGAAGGGGAGAGAAGCGCAACTGAAGCAAGTGTGTAAAGGGAAGGAAGGGCAAGTATAGGCATCGCTTAGAGAAACAATTGGAGTTTGCCACTTTAGTTCGACTTTTCCCCCTTTTTTGTCCTCCAACGACGGAAATTTGCTTTCTACTTCGCTTTGCTTTTAATTTAATTCCAGTGCATACATGTGTTTTTTTGTGTGTTTTTTTTTTCTATTTGCTCGATGCGATTGTTGGTTCTGAATGTTTGCGGAAGATTTAGAATTACTTGAAATTCGAGCGGGCTCATTATCTCGGTATTGATCTCGCTTAGTTTAAGTTTTATTTCTTTCTTTATTTTAATTTTCATAATCTACTTTTATACCTTATATTTATCAGGTAGAGGTACCGAGAGAGTTGACATTTCGAAATATTATGGGCGAGTCATTCAGATGTCCGCATTAAATTTCTGCGAAAAAAGCAGGAACAAATGTCTATGAAAGTCGCGGTTTCTGGCTAAATCCGACCATAAGCATAACAACCACCTAAGAAAGAGCCTACTTAATATTTATTTTAGCTTACCTCTTCGCCATCGATGATCAACGAGCTCGGCGCCAGGGGCGAAGGATCTAGGGACTTGATTTTTGTTCGCCATGATCGGACACGAGAAATGACGGCCCATATTTGTACAGTTTAAATTACGCGGTCAAACATAATTAAGCTGACTGGACGGCGTGTTTGAAGCATAAAACGTTAAAACGTATATCTCAAGAAGCAAAGTTTTAATATGTTGCACCCAACCACCCACCAAAAAAAGATATATATTATATATATATATATATTGTTACGGTGGAAGTAAAAAGCTAGGGCAAGAGCGGTCTGTTTCAGCCTTGGTCTTATAATCGAACTGCCCACTCCAGCTCGCGCTGGAGTGAGCCCCACCGCCAGTGGAAAGACTGTCATCGTAGTTTTCTTCGTAACATTACCCTCCCCCCCCCCCGCCCCCCCGGTGTGGCGGCGGTCGTCCCGACCGTAGTTGCAGTGTAGGGTGGATTATGGGGTGAATGGTGGAAAGTAGGGTTTCATGCGGGCGACATGTACCGTGTCTGTGGAAGTCCGGCGAAGGTCAGCCGTGGGTTCGTGGAGCGTCACCTGATATGCGAGGTCTGATAACCGTCGAGTGACGCGGAAGGGTCCGGTGTAGCGGTGAAAAAGCTTGGTAAAATTGCCTTGGTGCCGAGTCGGTGTGCAAACCCAGACGAGATCTCCAATAGCGTAGGAAACCGCGCGATGTCTCTGATCATAATGTTGACGTTGGTGCTGTTTGAGAGGAGGCTGTGCGCAATCGTGCTATTTGACGAGCTTCTTCGTCGCGGCAGACAAGTTGTGCCACTGTTGGTTGGAGTTTTCGTTCGGTAACACTATATGGCTGAAGGTTGTCGAAAAAGGTCGTTGGAAAACGATGGTGAAGGAGGAAAAATGAAGAAAAGCCTTGGGTATCTTGGATTGCAGTGTTATATGCGTAGGTGACAAAAGGAAGCACAGAATCCCATTGCTGGTGTTCTGACTGTACATACATTGACAACATATCAACGATTGATCTATTACAACGTTCAACCATGCGGTTCGTCTGGGGATGATACGCTGTGGTTGGTTTGTGTACAGTTTGGCATAGATGTAGAAGCTCCTGAATGACGTGGGAGAGGAAGACTGTTCCACGGTCACTGATAAGGTGCCTGGGAGGGCTGTGACGGAGAATCACTTGTTTTAAAAGAAAATCAGCAACGTCTTCAGCGTCTGCGGTTCGGAGAGCGGAAGTATCTGTGCAACGAGATAAATGGTCCATCGCCGCAATAATGCAGCGGTGACCAGCTTGAGTGTCGGGAAGTGGTCCCAGGAGATCGATTCCGACTCGTTCGAATTGATAACGAGGTGGTGTAAGAGGTTGCAGGAGTCCAGTTGGTGCTTGGGTTGATTTTGTACGTTGCTGACATTGTATGCAGGATGTGAGATACTTAAAAATGTCACGGTACATTCCTTTCCAGTAAAATGTGTTTAGAACGCGCATGTATGTCTCAAAAAATTCCATATGTCCAGCTGTAGGGTCATCATGTAGAACCCGTAAAATATTCGTCCGGAGGTGTTTGGGAACAACAGAGAGTAATTCGGGTCCCTCGGGGTTATAGTTACGACGATAAAGTATGCCTTCTTTCAGTGTATAAAGACTGCTCAAACGCTGTTCTTGGCGTGTAAGATGAGCCTTTTTTAGGCATTTGAAGACCTGTTGTAAGTGGGAATCTCTTCGCTGCTCAGAAGCAAAATCTAATGTGGATGTCAAGGAGATTGCCGCGATTGGTGGATTATGATATGTCGCATGTGCCGTAGAAAAAGGATTTCTCGACAAACAATCTGAGGCTTCGTGTTTTTTGCCAGATTTATAAAATATAGAAACGTCGTACTCTTGAAGCTTTAGCGCCCTGCGTCATAGTCTTCCAGAAGGGTCCTTTAGATTCGATAGCCAGCACAAGGCGTGGTTTTCAGTGATAACTTTAAATGGTCGCCCGAATACATATGGCCGAAACTTTTGTATTGCCCAAATCACGGCGAGACATTCTTTCTCTGTAATTCCGTAATTCATTTCAGATTTGGATAGCGACCGGCTGGCGTACGCGACAACATGTTCCTTTGAGTCACAGGTTTGAATGAGGATGGCACCAACTCCGTAGCCGCTAGCATCGGTGTGAATTTCAACCTCACGAGATGGGTCAAAGTGAGCCAGGACAGGCTGTGTTGTTAGTGCCGCTTTGAGGGAAAGAAACGCCTGCTCTTGGTCTTGGGACCACACGAAAGGGACATTCTTTTTGAGGAGGCGCTGAAACGGTTCGGATAAATCAGCAAAGCCGCGAATGAAACGTCGAAAATAAGAACACAGACCAAGGAAAGAGCGCAAATTGTTTAAATGTGTAGGGCAAGGAAAATGTGTGACAGCCAGGAGCTTTTCTGGGTCGGGGGATATTCCCTGACGGCTCACTACATGGCCAAGGATTTGGATTTCCGTATTACCGAAGGTGCATTTCTTTAAGTTGAGTTGTAGACCTGCTTTACGGAAGCATTTCAAGACCAAAGTAAGGCGGGAGAAATCTTGTTCAAAGGTAGATGCGAAAACTACAACATCGTCAAGATAACATAGACAAGCTGTCCAGCGTAGGCCGCGAAGTAAAGTGTCCATCATCCGCTCAAACGTGGCGGGCGCATTGCACAGGCCAAATGGCATTACTCGAAACTGGTAAAGACCATCGGGAGTTACGAAAGCTGTTTTTTTCTTGTCTTTTTCATCTACAGTGATCTGCCAGTATTCGGTACGCATGTCTATTTAGGAGAAATGATTGGCATCATGTAAACGATCAAGAGCATCGTCTATTTGAGGAAGAGGGTAAACGTCTCGTTTTGTTATTTTGTTTAGATGTCTGTAATCAACACAGAATCGCCATGTACCGTCTTTTTTATTGACGAGCAATACAGGGGAAGACCATTGGCTCGAGGATTCCTTAATTATGTTTTCTTGCAACATCTTGCTTACGTGTTCTTGTATAATGAGTCTTTCAGAGGAAGATACACGATAAGGGCGACTACGTAGTGGTCTATGATCGCCGGTGTCGATCGTATGTCGGAAAACAGAAGTATGACATAAGTGAGGATAACTGATATCAAAGACATCCACGAAAGAACATAGTAGATTATAGAGCGCACCATGTTGAAGACGTGGAAGACAAGTGTTAATAGTTATCCGAAGTGAACTTAACGCTTCCTGATCGCGGTGAGAGGAGTGAGGCTTCATCTTTTCATCAGTGACAGCGCCGATGTATAAGAAATCATTCAAACTTGTTCTCGAAACGCAGGTTCCAGCTAGTAGAACTTGGCAAATTTCAGTAATATTTGCTAACCAAATAGTGGTTCGATTATTTTGTGACTGTGCGAGTACTGTAGGCAAAGCTAGACCTTTCTGCAACAAAACTTCTCTGTTTGGTTCGAGCAAATATGTAAAGTCATTTACGTTAGCTTCTAATTCAATGAGGGCGGCAGTCAGTGGTGGCATACGCGTCTGTGACGTTGTACGAAAATTAACGCAGGGACGAGAAAATGGCTGGGAGTAAGCTATAGGATCGCCGAAATAAATCGATTTAGTCGCGCAATCTATAAGGACGCGTCGAGTGGCTAAGGAGTCCGATCCTAAATTGATGTCAAGGGTGCAGTCAGGAAGGAAAACAAAGCAATGCCTGTGAGGTTCATTTTGAATGGTGAGTTTGACGGAAACGGTACCAAGAGGATTAAGTAAAGTCGCGTTTGCACTGCGAAGAGTGCTACCGTTCCAAGGAGTACAAACAAGTCTAAACATTTTGCGTACATCGTCACGAAATATTGAAATGGATGCTCCAGTGTCAACAAGTGCCTTGAATCTTGAGTTCTTAATGAAAACGTCTAATATGTTGAATGTTGGGGTAGTCGGTGGAGGATGTCGAGGAAAAACAAAAGCAGCAGGGCCCCCTTTCGTTGCCTCTACTAGTTTTCCCCATCGACCAACGACTTGGGGAAGGTCTGGTCAGTGCGCAGAGGAGAGCGGCGTCGGTATCCTGGAGATCTTCGGTCTCAAGCATTGCGACTGGAGGGTGATGCCGATCGTCGTTGGTATCTGTGTGGGAAGTCGTCGTAGTATTCGTTGTAAGACGGTGGTTGGTTCGTGCTATAGAAGATGGATGGGCGGAAGTCGGGAGTCCTTCTAGAGGTATCCAACATGCGGCGGCGACAGAAACGGGCAATATGTCCAGGTATCCCGCAATAAAAGCAGGTCAATCTACGGATAACCGGGTAGTAGGGCTGCGACCATGGGCGTTGTAGTCCCGAGTTCTGGAAGTATCTGGACTGTTGCGAAATCTGTACAGGCTCAAAGGTATAACATGGGGCCGAGGTCGTAGCACATACCATCTGAGCGTGTGGAGCATGCTGATTGCGCCAGCTCCGTGCGAATGAGAGCTTATAAATCATCTTGTGTGGGGCTTGATGAATCATCTTGTTGATGGTGGCAATGCAAGCTCGTCCTTGATAATTTTTCAAATGGTGGTTGTAATGTCCCCAGTGAAAAAGACTTCGGAGGACGGTACACATTTATGAAGTCGGTGGAAGGCCTCAGGACGAGATATGCGCCTATCTCGAAGCCCTTCCCAGCGCTGACATTCTTCCTGGAGTTCTTTCACAGTCTGCGGATTTCGTGACGTCAGCATGATGAAGGCGTCCTCGGCGATTCCTTTGGCTATATGGCCGACCTTTTCTGACTCGGGCATGACTGCGTTAACGCGTCTGCACAGCGCGAGGATGTCTTCGGTGTAAAAAGTAATCGAATCGCCTGCACTCTGGGTTCTTGTAGCGAGTCTATGCGTTGCATCTTCATTGCGGTTGACGGGACATCCGAAAACATCCGACAAGTGCGCTTTGAAGGCATCCCATGAGGAGAATTTGTCTTCATGGTTATCGAACCACACTTTAGCTGTGCCTCGTAGATAAAATACCACGTTTGCGAGCTTCAGAGTGTCGTCTCATGCGTTTTGGGTGCTTAGTTGTTCGAAGCTTTGCAGCCAGTCGTCAACGTCGTCGGTGCCGAAGCCGGTAAACGTCGGAGGGTCCCGTTGGCGATAGGGTACTGAGCCAGGGCAGAGCGCCGAAGTGCCTGCCGTTTCACCTTGTAACATGGCCAGCGCAGGGGGCCGTTGGTGGCTTCGGAGAAGCGTGGTGGTCAGCGTGCGTAAAGGTGAAGAGGAAAGACCCTCACCTCCACCACAATGTTGCGGTGGAAGTCAAGAGAAAGGGCAAAAGCGGTCCGTTTCAGCCTCGGTTTTGTAATCGAATTGGCTGCTCCAGGTCGCGCTGGAGCGAGCCCCACCGCCAGCGGCCCGATGAAAACGGCCATCGTCGTCTTCTTCGTAACAATATATTTAAATATATAGGCAGAATGTTTTAGGGGCGAAGCTCTTTAGGGGCGAGCCATGTCCGTCCGTCCGTCCGTCCGTCCATCCGTTCGTCCGTCCGGCGTCCGGTGCTCTCATGATGATGAGGTGATGATGATGATGATGATGAGTGAATCTTGTGATGATGATGATGATGAGTGAATCTCATGATGATTATGATGATGATGATGATGAGTGAAGATGAACAAAAAATGAAAAAAATGATGAAAAATATGTTTGCGCAGTCGACAGGATTCGAACCTGTGCGGGGAGACCCCAATGGGTTTCTAGTCCATCGCCTTAACCACTCGGCGACGACTGCGGGACGAGTAGGGGGCTCCGATATGTGGTTGTAACTCAAGAGCTGGGGATGTCATGGATGAAACGTTGCATGTAGCCGCTCACCGTCTAACAGGAGAGGGCGGTGCTGTCAAATGCGTATATAATCGCGTTAAACTTTGAAAGCGGATGCCTCCGCTTTCAACCATGAGTCAAGATACAAGTCCATCCTCCACACTTAAGCCAGGATGACAGAATCTCTCTGGAGGACCTACATACCACACCTACGATATCTACGAGCCAAACATAAGGAACACCAAGGCGAGCCGGTCAGATTTTTGGGTGAGTCCTCTCTTCGCTTAGCTATTGAAAAGGTCCTGGAGAAAAGCCCCAAATTTTGTACGGCTCCGCACATACAGGGAGTACAGATGCTGTCGACTGTACGCGGCATTGCTGCAAAAGCTCCAGAAAATGACAGGACCAGATGTATTGATGAATGTGTTGATGTTTTGTTGAAAGCCGGACATGTTAAGAACAAGACATTGAGAACTAGAGTGGTCGAATATTTCAAAACACACAATTTGAATCTCCTAGTTTAAGATAAGGAAGGGGGATTTGTAGTTTGCCACAAAAATATGTATTTGCAAAAGGCGACTAAAGCCATACATAAGAACTTCAACTATTTGCAAGATATAAAGACCAAAAAAGTGAAAGCTAAAGCACTTCAACTGTGCTTCAAGCTTGAGTTAAAAAATCTGAAAAAGCAAATTACAGCATCCAAAAAAGATATTTTGGAAATGCTCTTTAAGGCTAAAGCACACAAAGGGGAATGTCCCTTTCGTGTAGTTGTAACTGAAAAAAGTTCTTGGCAAGGAGTTATGTCATGGTTCCTCTTTAATCAGTTATCAAACCTCCGCCTGAAAGATCCGTTCTTGATTTCAAACTCAGAACAAGTTATACATGATCTAAGAAATGAGAACATACTAGTTTAATATGGGTTTTCTCTCGGCGTGGAAGATTTGTTTTATTCAATACCTCATGACCGTAGCTGTAAGAGAATGTATCGAAAAAAATGGCACAGTGCCCTTCCAAAACAAATCCGGCGTACATCTTGAGACATTCTTGGAGTTATTGACATTCTACCTAACATCCACAGTTGTATCATTCAACGGGAATACTTACCTGCAAAAGAAAGGAATTTGCATTGGATCATGTGTGGCACCAGTGATATGCGACATCTTATCCAAATGCGATCGGGCCATCGCCCAGTGGCAATCCAACAGCCAGGTGTCAAGAATATACTGATATGTGGACGATTATCTCGTGCTACTAAAAACAGACCTGATGTAAATAACGAGCAACAAATCAACAACATATGTTCTACCTCACTGAAAACGCACAATAACTCAACTTTACACACGAGCTACCGACAGACAATAGCCTTCAATTTCTTGATCTACGGATGATATTCCAACAAAACGACACTTGCTGGATGTACATGCCACGCTCAAGGAAACAATCACTCCAATATGAGTCCTCCCATACAAAACTCATTAAAATGGCGATAATCAAAAACTCTATTAGCGCAGCCCTAAAGAAGTCATGTGACCACACGGCAAGACAGAGCTTTCAGACACAGATACACCGACCCAAGACCTCTGGTTATCCAAGTGCCAACTTGTACGATGTAGTAGAAAGAATGATCAAAACCCACAGACAGAAAGAAAAAGCCAAGAACAAAGGACAACGCCCGGCTGTAATACCCTACATTCACCGGGTATCACACAACATGAAAAAGGTGGCTGCCAGGTATGACATCCCTGCCGTCTTCTCAGCACCAGACAAGCTAAATAAGCTTTGTCCTATGATAAATTCCCCACAAGAACGTCGCAAAGAATGCGACCAGAGACACAAGCAAACATATATACCTTGCCAAAGCCAGGTCTTTTACGAAATACCTTTCACCTGTGGCAGAGAACATGTCGGCCAGTCTGGCCGGTGCGTGAACACCAGGTTACGTGAACACGCTGCGTCACTCAACTCAACACCATCGAGGCATCTCGCAGTGCACGTAAGGGATTGTAACTGCAAGCCGATTCTCACAGAGACAAAGGTCCTTCGAAGGTACCGTGAGAAGATATCAAGGGAAATATACGAGGCAAAGACCATAAGAGAAAAGGAGAACTCGTGTGTCAGTGCACCATCAGTGGCATTAACTGACAAATAACTTAATTACCTTAACTTTCCTACTTGAGGTGGTTTCATTAGGCTACTGTGGACAACTTCTTCATCCTTTTTTTCTGCTAATTCTTAGTTTTTTAACGTAACGCTCCCTTCCTTTTTGTTAATTCTCAGTTCTTTTAACGTAACTTCCTCTTTCCGTCATGACAATTTTATTTTGGGAATTTTTCATACCGAAAAGAAAGACGAGAGAGAAACGCTACCTCTTTCTCGTCTTCTATTGTGATTATTAAAACGACAGTTGTGAGTTAGCGCTTGCTCTGTCAGTTTGTACTTGACCTTCGCGCTATTTATTTAGATAATGCATATCCAACAAGCCAACCTTCATATTTTGGTACGTTGTAACCAGAAAGAGAAATGCTCCAAGGACGCAGATAACTCGAATAATAACGGAGCCGACAAAACTTGAAGAAACTGCTGACAAGAACGACTTCTTGCTATTGGTTTATCTGATTAAAGGAGTCGCAGAATCGCTCGGATTGACGAGGACTCAAATGGAACAATTTCTGACTGCCGAAAGCGCAGATGCAATATATAAGAGGGTGATCGGATGCAATCTCAATGTGATAACTGCAATCTCCAAGTTAGAAATCAGTATTCAAAACACAACACAAGATATGCAGAGAGGAGAACATGGTGGCCAAGTTTCAATGTTAAGAGAAACCGCACCGCGTGAACTGAATTAACTGATGAAGCTGCCAAAGCTTGAACTCGTGAAGTTCGAAGAATATTTATGTGGACGACATGTTACTGGAGCAGACACCGCAGAGGAGGCTATAAAACGTACCGTGAAGCCCGACGTATCTTCTCCAGAGCGAAAATGAACTTGCGAAAATGGGTGTCGAATAATCAGGAAGGGCAAAATGAATTTTCGCATGACAATGAGTGCAGCGCCGAGGTGGCTAAAGCCGAAGAGGACAAAAATTGGGACTGATATGGAAGAATAGATTGGCCCAGCTCAGCTCTCCAGTCGAAAAGTGGATGGTTAGGCCCAAGGGAGCAACCCTTACCAAGCGGCAAGTACCGCATATAACAGCAAGACTGTTTGACCCTTTGGGAATGCTCACGCCATTTTCAGTGAGAGCTAAGAGAGAATTTCATCAACTTTGAAAGAAAGACATCACCTGAAACAGTCCACTGCCAGAGAAGGAAACATGGGAATGAACGACATGGATTAATGAGTTGGAGGACCTGAAGCAAGTATGCGTACACCGATATTATGACGCTAATCACCAACAATCGCTGCAGAAAACCGACATACATATCTTTTCAGATGCAAGTCCATTTGCGCAACTGCATCTAGCAACAGGTCGAATTTCTCCGCTGAAAGCAATTTCACTAGCACAGAGCCGCTACCAAGACAGCAAGGCTGAATGAGTATGACACACAAAAGTTTGTTCGGAGGATTTGCCAATCTTGTTTTCCGACAGATTCCACAATTGTGCTACACTGGATCAAAGAAAGTAAAAGAAGGGAAACGTTTGTCGAAAACAGGCTGAAGGAAATATTTCAGAGGTCAGAACCAGAAGCGTGGAACTACGTACGAAGTGTAGAAAATCCTGCCGACCTACTAACGAGAGGAGTAAAGGCTTGCCAACCGTGACATCACGTTTACGGTGGAAAGGACCAGAATGGCAAGTCCACAGTCAAACACGACCACCATATAAAGTCTAAAATAAGAGAAGAAGGAAGTGAACCAGTGAAGACATACCTGTGCGTTGTAAGCCTAACACTCACCAACATAATCGACATTCGAAGGTTCATATCGCACGTGAGGCTTTTGAGAGTGACAGATTTGGTGTTCAGGTACATAAAAAGGACAAGAGGAAGCAATTCTCAGGGCCCTCTGACAGCCGAAGAGCTGGAGGAAGCTGGGCGCTATCTTATGAAACAAGAGCAAAATATATCACTCCTAAACCAGGAAGTCAGAACGACAGTGAGAGGAGGAAACGACGGAGAGCTGCTACATGGAGCGAAAGTCTTCAGGAGTAAAGATGGGGTGGTCAGGCTAGAAGGTCGTCTTCAGGAGAGCCAGCTCGGTTTTGAATAACGACGTCCAGCGATATTGCTGACAAACAGTCACTTCACCGATCTTCTGGTGCGGCATGTACACCATTTCACCTTGCACAGAGGAGTAAGAGAGACGCTGGTAAGCCTGAAGACAAAGTTATGGGTGTTGCAAGGATGACAATTAATCAAAAAGATTTTAAGCAAATGCATTGGGTGCAAAAAGTACAACAAAGGAGCGTTGGATCAGGAGATGGCTCCCTTACCAGCAGACAGAGTCACGCAGAGCCCTCCATTTAGTGTTCAGGGTATAGACTTCGCTTGACTACTTTACGCAAAATCGTCCGGAGGAGTAACGAAGATGTACATCGCAATGTTCACTTGCGCGCTAACCAGAGCGGTACACTTGGAAGTCGTGCCCAGCCTATCGACCAGCAGCTTCATGTAAGTGTTTAGACGATTTGCTGCAAGTAGTGGAATGTTCTCTGTGGTGTACAGCGATAACGCTAGAACAACCACGAGAGCGGACAAGGATATCAGTGAGGTGATAAAAATAATACAGGGCCCCTATATTAAAAATTTCATAGCGACATACCAGATCAAGTGGAACTACACTGCCGAGCAAGCACCGTGGTGATGTGGATTGTACGAGCGGATGATAAGGAGCATAAAGGAGTCACTGAGGAAGGTAATTGGACGGAAGTTGTTCAGCAGTGAGGAAGTGCTAACGCTCACCGCTGAAGTGGAGGGTGCAATGAATAACCTTCCAGTGACATACACGTACAGCGAAGCTGAGGAACCCATTGCAATCACACTTGCAGATATAGTTGGCGGAAAGCAGCGCCTCCCCAGTTCTAGCACAAATTGGGACGCTGATATTGGAGAGGCCTGAAGAGCCAAACAAAGCTGATCAAAACACTGGTGGCGCAGTTGGCATCAGTAGTACCTGACGGAAACAAGAGGCGCGCTTCAGAAAATGGATTTTAGGGACAGCAAGATAAAAGAGGGACAGCTGGGTTTGCTAGAAGACAAGATGCATCGATCGTTCTGGAAAATGTGTAATGTCGTAAAAACGTACCCCTGTCCAGTCGGGCTTGTACGCACTTGCCTTCTCCGAGAAACAGGAAACAAGATTCTTAAAAGGCCGGTTCAACTCCTGTACCCACTTGAGATTGTTTTTTAAACGACATCTCTGAAGGGGGATGATGTAAAATATCTTGCAAGAGATCAAGGATCACAACGAGACGAAGACGACGACCGTGTAAAAGAACAGGGCTGAAAGAAAAGGAGGTACCGGCTAGACGTTCTTTTTTTTTTTTGTTCTGTTACCATCACCAAGCCGGCATTAAAAACAGTCTCAATCGCAACGGCTCCTTGGCTTCGTCACCGAAACAGGCCAGAGATTTTCTCTTCTGTGGCAAGATTCATTACAGGAACAGATCTTTGCCTATAAAATTGGAAAAAAAAAACTTGTTTTGTTAATTTGTTTTTATTGTGAGCCGTTTAGGATGTAAAACCACAATTCGTTAATGTAGAAGAAATGTGACTAATGGGTTTTGCCCGCTTTGGAGTTAAAAGTAAAAAGAGTGAAAACAACTCGGTTCAAGTGAAAAAGGTTAATTGAATCGATTCCAGTGGTTAAATATTTTAGACTGGGCATACTGCTAGCTTGACCAGTTCAATGAGCAGTTTCTCTTTTTCGGCTGGTATGACTTGTTTAGATGCCGTGAGACCAGTTTCATTGCAATTTGAAACTGTTCGGCTGTCATTTAGGACTGTTTGACTTCCAATTCAAACTATTTGGCAGACAGCTTGAACATTATGACACCAGTGTCACCAGTTATAGCTACCAGCTTGAACTGTAGAATTCACAGTTCAGCCAATTCAGCTGCCAGCTTGGTCAGTTCATTTTCCAAGTTCGGCTGATTTCGACAGTTGATTTCCAATTTGCCCATTACACTTTGTGGGGACCGTTGGTCGCCTTTTCCCGATGGCCGGTATAACGGCCGTGGTTCGGAAAGCTCTGCCTGGTTGCCGTAAACTCCAACCTGTTCGTGAAGCGTAGGAGGGCCGCCTGGCTTGGGGTGCTCTCCTCTTCACTCTCTCCTAGGGGGACCTTTTTTCGTCCCCCCGCTCATCCGGGAACCTACTTGTTTTGGGCGAGGACTCCACCCGCGGATGCGATAGAGATCGGACGTGTCGCGAAGGTCTTCCTTTGCCCGCTCTTGGCTGCGCTCTCGGAACGGTGTCGAAAGCGTGAGCCTTTCATCTGACCTTGTCGGCGGGGGAGTTTGGGACAGTGTGTCTTTTGGTGCTCCAATAAACACCGTTGGACCCAGTCCTATTGTGGTACGTGCTCCTACTTTTTAGGGAAGCGTTCAGTTATGCGGCTGACGTTCGGACCCGCCCGTAGTGGTGTTGTCGAGAGAAAGCTGCGGGGTGTGGGAGCAGGCTTGGCGTCTCCCGATTAGAAACCGCCGCTGAACCCTTCGGTTACCATCACCCGTGACCATCCCACATATTCTGGCGAACAACGTGGGGCCACGACTTCCTTTATCGCGGTCGTGGCATTCGTTGCACGTTAGGCTTGCACCGTTGTCTGCCATTTCACGCCATGTCGACGAGTCAGCCCAATTTTCGGCCGCTGATCACGTTGGCAGAAGTGGCTACGAGGGGGCTCACCTCTGATCCCCTCGTACCCATCGGTGACCTGGCTGCCTCTTTTGCAAGCCATGTGTTGTCGCCGAGCCAGCCAGGTGCACCTCTGATTGGAGGAAGCTCCTCGGTTGATGGGACCGCGAGAGCTTCTCCTTTCCGATAGGGCTCTCTGTTGCGGCCAGAGCCCTACGCCACTCCTATTAGAGCCAGCGTTGGGGTCCCCTTCTATGCCACTCCCCCATTCGGAGCCGGCGCCGATCACCGGCATTTGGCTGCAGGTACTGCTCAAGCTGACGCCCTGCCGGGCAGCCACATGACGACTTCTTCTGTCCGAGACGGTTATCAGGTTCGGCAACCGCCCGGTCACTTCCCAATGGGAGGAAACCTGGCAGCTGGACTGAGCGCGCCCCTTTTTTAATAATAATAATAATGTTTATTTCCGTCAAAACAATAATGACGGAGGAAGACCGAGGAAAAAAGCTGCATCATGCAGCTTGACGGGCCCTCGGCCCCCCTCCTTACACATGGCAGCAGTGGCACAAGTTGTGGTGCCGCTCGGAGTTCCGTGCAGTTCGGCGCCTCCCACATTCGGACGGCGCGCTGCCCGATGGCCACAAAACGGTTCCTCTGCCGCAAGACAATATCCCACCCTGGCCCGCGCAAAGCGCGACCCCGATTGGAGTCAATGCTGCCGGCGGCTTGATTGAGTTGCCCGCCGACAATGTACATCCACTGGCTCCGTGCGACCCCGCTCCCTTCCGAGCTGGCGCGTCGCCCGTTTGCGGCCCGGAGGACTCTCCGCTTGGAGATGGCCCCCGGGCTCCGCCGGTGTCCAGCGCTGCTCCCCTTCGGGCTGGCGCTGGGAGCTTTCATGCTTTGCTGCTACAGAAGCGGCGCGAGTCATTGAACGCTTGACCGGTGCGTTGCAGTCAGTACTGCAAGCACCCAGTGCACTGCGACCACCAGTGCGAGTCACAATTCCCAAGTACAAGGGTTATAGAGACTCCATAGGCGCGAATGGTTTTCTCGAGGACCTGCTCCATTACCAGCAGGTCACGGGAATGGTCGATCAAGAGGTTCTCGGCCGAGTCCTGCCTGTTGCACTGACTGACCAAACTGCGCGGTAGTTTCGCCTTTGCGGACAAGACACGCTGACTCTTGATCAATTCCGGGCCCTGTTCCGCAAGGAATTTCTCCCCGCTGACTACGAAAGGTGGATGAGACGGGAGTTGGAGCGGCGTACACAACACCCAGACGAATCGTTGCTGGAGTACGTGAGGGCGATGCACGCGCTGTTCCTTCTCGCTGACCTCTCGGCCCCTACTGCGGAACGGGTTGAGCGTGTCATTCGGCAGGCGCACCCAACTTTCTCCGCCTACCTTCGAGGCAGCCGCTTCCATCTACTGGATGAGCTGGCACTCGAGGCTCACCGCACTCAAGGTGACATTCTTGCGGCTCGAGCCTACCGGCCCCCACACCTACCAACTGCATCTCTTGAGCCGCGGTGCGCGTGGAATGGCGACACTGTCGCTCCCCATTCCCGCCGAGCCGAGGCCTCCACGGCATATGCCAACGCCCGTGGTCGAGACGCACGAGAGATTTCTGATCGGGCGCTTCAGCCCTTTTTCTACGGGTTGCGAAGATCCGCTCTCAAATCGCAGTCGGGCCCGCACAGTCAGGACCGCGTTGTGGGTCCTAGACGCGAGAAGTGGCGACCTCGAAACGAGCCTTTCGCTCCGAAGGAGAGGAGGAATTCCCCGAGACCTGCCGGACGGAACCCTTTGGCTCCCGAATTTTGATGCTATCGCTGTGACCACATTCGTCACTTTGATCGAAACTGCAGGAATCCACAGGCATCGGGAAACGGGCCAAGCCGCCGCTAACGAGACCGGCGGCTCGACGGAAGGCTGGAGCACCTGGTTCTGCTCTAGCGCCGTCGGCGTTCCGGGCCGATGTTTTGTCCGGTGCGCCCGCCCCGTTTCTGCCTTGACGATCGCTGGCGAAACGTTTAAGGCTCTCCTGGACTCCGGAGCCAGTGCTTCGTTGTTGGGTGAGGATGTGTTGCCGCATCTTCGGACACATTCTGTCCGACTGAGAGAGTGCAACACGGCATTTCGGCTCGCAGCGGGGGCACTGCTCTTTCGAGCGCCTCCTTGCGGCTGGTTGTACGCTGGGACAACCGGGTGAGGCGACACCGTTTTGTGCACCTACCTGGTATTTCTGTGCCGGTAATTTTGGGTCGAGAATTTTTGGCTCAAACTGGCATAGTCATTGGTTTCGACAAAACGCTGGCTATCGAGAAGGCGCTTTCGGCTCTGTCAAGCTGTTTGCCGAACCCCCCGCCGCCGCTCCGGCCTCGTGGTAGACGATGTTTTCCGGAAACTTGTTGTGGACCCTGCAGTCGCGCGCCTCCCTTTCTTGCGAGCGAGTTCCGCTGCGGCGTTCCGAGTTGCCACCCACCCGCTATATGCTGGTTCTTGCGGTTTGGGGAGGCGCGACCAGTCTCGTCTTGCGTCGTTGTTGTACTCTTGTGACTCGATGTTCACGAATCGTCCGTGCTGCGCCGATTCGGTGCGGCATCGGATTGACACGGGTGAGGCCCCTGCTTGGAAGTGCCATCCCCGTCCCGTGAATTTTGCCAAACGAAAGGCCATTTCCGCTGCCTTGCACGAGATGATTGATACCGGCGTTGTCCGGTCATCGGAGAGCCCATGGGGGTTCCCCGTCGTTCCCGTTCCGAAAAAGGACCGCAGTTCGCGCCTCTGCGTGGACTACCGCAAGCTGAATGATGTCACTTGCAAGGACGTTTATCCGTTCTAAAGCATTGACTTGATTATATATAACCTGGCCGGAGCTACATATTTCACTACGCTCGACGCCAGCAGAGGGTACCTGCAGGTTCGAATGGAACCCGGTGACGAAGGAAAGACCACATCTGTTTGTCACCGTGGGCTTGTCGAGTTTACTCGGATGCCCTTTGGCCTAGCCGGAGCTCCCATGACGTTCTAACGGCTAAAGGACAATGTCTTAGGCAATGCCAGATAGTCGCACGCAATGGCTTACCTAGACGACATCGTCGTGTACTCCGACATCTTTGAGGACCACTTACGTCACTTGAATTATGTCCTTGAGAAGCTGCGGGCTGCGGGGATCACTTTGAACCCAAACAATGCCCAAATCGCTGAGACCCGTATCTCTTTACTGGGTTTCGTGATCGACGACGGGCGCGTGGCGCCCTGCCCGGAAAAGCTCCAGTCTATTCTGGAGCATCCGAGGCCGTCTGATGTCAGCTCTCTGCGCCGCTATCTCGGACTTATGAATTTTAATCGTCACTTTATTCCGGGATGTGCGGCCCTCCAGGCACCTCTCACTCGTTTGTTGAGGAAGTCTGAGAGATGGAGTTGGGGTAGCGAGCAGGAGGCGGCTTTTATTCGTCTTTCCAACGCTCTGGTTGACACAGCCAACTTGAGGCTGCCTGACCTGAACCGGCCGTTCATGATTCAGACAGACGCCAGCAATGTGGGTCTCGGGGCAGTTTTGCCCCAGGAACACGAAGCCGAGCTCCGACCGGTGGCCTTTGCCAGTCGATCGTTGACGCCGGCGGAGGTCATCTACGGCACCGCGGAGAAGGAGTGCCTGGCTATCATTTTTGCCCTGTCCAAGTTAGACATGTTTGTCAATAGAACCACCTTTGTGGTGAAAACAGACCATATGGCACTTGCGAGGTTGCAAAGGCTTCGCGAACCCTCTGGTCGCTTAGCAAGGTGGGCCTTGACGTTGCAGCGCTACACCTATGTGGTGCGCTACAGGAAGGGGAGCTAGAATGTCGTGGCGGGCACCTTGTCGCGTGCCCCCGTTTCTTGCCCGAACCCTCCCGCGTTCGACGCTCCGACTCAGCACGTAGCGCCGTTGGCGCCGCGTGAAGCCGAAAGCCAGTCTCAAAAGGAGGCGATTCTGCCGCATTCCTCGGGCAGAGTCGTGGATCCCCTGAACCTGATTAGTTCGGTTGGGATTGCGTTCAGCAGACAAGACCACCTCAAAGCCCAGCAGTGTACTCCTTTGTGTCGAGAGATGAATGACGAGCTCAAGAAAGAGCTGGACACCGCAGAGTCGGATGGCGCGGTCGTCGGGCGAATAGCAGCTGGTAATGCTGTGGAAACCGCCGAGCACCAATAAATTGCTGGTATTGCAGTTGGTGCGTTGGATTCATACCTGCTTGACGCCGACGGACTCCTGCTGCGGTACATACCATCCAAGAACGACACTAATGCGTTCAAAGTGGTCGTACCCCGCATTCTTAAGGGCGCAGTTTTGCGTTTTTATCACGACACGCCCATGGCAGGGCACGCGAGTGGCCCACCCTACTGAAAAAAAAAAATTTGAAATTCAAACGGGTGGCAAACTGGTGGACCCGTATGAATTAAACGGGTGGCAAACTTGTCGATATGTTTGGATCAAACGTGATTATGGGATACGGGTACCCCCTTGAAACGGCACCCGTTTGATACGGGTACTCGTTCGATACGGGTCCCCGTTCGACCACCCACGTGACCACAACTTTGAACGCGCCATTCAAATAGACAAATTATTTGCTAGCCCTAAATGGGTATCGTCCGGAAGTTTGGTCATCTTAAACTTATTTAAGACATCCCGAAACTGATCAGCCTATTTATAACAGGAAGGAAACACGTAGAAAATATGTGCTCGCGCAGGTGCTTGCAAATGGACAAGAAAACAGACACAAAAAATTGTCTTCAATTATCGTAAACGTTTTTCACAGCCCATTCCGTAGACAAGTACAAACGTGCAAGCGATCTGTGAAATGTCAAGAGGCACTATAAGCTTTTATACAACTGAGAAGATTGCAAAGCAAACAAGAACCGAAGTAATTCTAGACTATAATGGCAGACTTTCGGAAAAATTATTCTCCTGGCTGCCGCGAGAACAGGCGCTGCATAATTCTATAGATAATCATGACGTGTACCCGTAGAAGTACGGTCAATCGTTGCCGAAAAGTTGGTAGGAATGCACTTACCATAATAACAGGGGACTTGAAAGATGTAATCCACGATAAATGTCGACACGGTCAAAGCAGGACAACCACACGAACACTAAAACGAAACGGAAGGCTCCTTGAAGTGTCAACACGATGCGGCGCACAAGCTGTCATTTGCCGAACCCAACCAAACCGCAGGAATTCCTGACTTCTTTGAAGAATCGCTTGTTGCCGATATACGCATAAGCCTTTTCGAACATTTGGTGCATATCCCATGCGTTGTCGAGAGACACCCTAATAAGACCGCAGGGAAAGGCGGCAGATCGAAGCAGGCAGGACAAACGAAGTTGCAACGCGCAACAAGCCGACAAAGAAAAAAAGCGACTGCCGACGCGCGCGCTGTCGGATCTGGCTATGCTTATCAGCGTGTAGCGTGCCCTCCCCTCTCCTGGTCACGTGACAGAGCTGACGAGAGAGGAGGGAATGGGGCGACGATGAGGTCAAGGCGCAGGACACCTGACACCCCTCCCCCCCCTTCCCCAACCCTCTCCTCATGCATTCTATAAAAAAAAAAAAAAAACTTGCGGTTGGCTTTTTGTGGCAATGCACTTCAGTCAATGCTAGGGGAGAGGGTGCACCGACCGCTGTACACGCACTCTCCTCCTCTCTTCGAATTGTCAATGCACACCGGGTTTGCAGCCTCGGAAAGCAGGCGAGACGCGCGCATTTCAGCACGCTGGAACGCTGGAAATGGCGTCGGCCAGAAGCTCGGCTTGCGCCCGAGCCAAAAAACTACCCAGCGCGAGCTCGTAATTTGACTGCTGCAACGGCGGGCCTTCTCTCGCAATGCTCGACGTTCTTGCAGCCACGTGTTCGCGCGTTACCTTAGTTGAGTCTTGAATTGAGGTGAAATGGAGTCTAGAATTATATTATTTCACGCAGTCGCGTCCTCTGCGCGAGAGATTCGAGCTGAATAAATAAATTGAGGCAACAAGGAACGCCAAATTTTTAAAGTTCTGTCAAAAATATCGGCTTGCCAACGTCGCGCGTTTACGTAAAAAAAATCGCTTATTGCAGTTGCAGTATAAGCGAACATCAACGCAATCAAAATATAAATATCCTTACTTGCATTACGCCGACGATTGTAAACCGATGAACCGGCGCTACCTCGGCTTTCCGGAAACAGGCTGCCACGGCTAAAATAGGCGTGCCCATGCCGCCGATCGGTACCTTCAGTATAAAACGGGCTCCGGAGAGCCTTTTGATTAAACCGGTACAGTTTGCCGGTTACCGGTCACCCGTGCGCGCAACATGGTCGCCGGTTTGAGCAAACGTGCAACAACTTTGCTCAAACGAGTGGCCCATTTGATCAGACGAGCGACCCGTTTGCCAATGGAGTGACCTGTTTGCCCAAATAGGCGACCGTTATTGCTCATACGGGGGACCCCTTTGAGCCATACGGACGACCCCTTTGACAAACTGGTGACCGGTATAGCTGAACCGTCACCGGTATGAACCCGTTTACTTTTATATAGGCGCCAATTGATTTTTTTTTCTTTTCAGTAGGGCAAAGGCTTATTTCAAGTTATCACTTTGCCACCTGGCTGGGCATGAGGCGCGACGTACTTCAGTATGCGCGTTCGTGTCACCTGTGCCAGAGCCTCATGCCACGAGGCGGCAAACCCCCGGGCCCACTGCAGCCAGTTCAAAGCCAGAGATCCTAGTCTCTGGTGGCGTGCGATTTGGTCAGACCCTTTCTAAAAGCCCGAAAGGACACCAGTATTTGCTGGTCGTCACCGACCACTTCAGTAAATGGGTAGAGCATTTTTCTCTGCTCGAACTGACTGCCCGAGCAGTGCTAGACAAGCTGATGGATGTGTTTGCCCGTTTCGGATAACCTCAAGACTTGATTTCTGACAATGCAAGCATCTTCACGTCGAAGGTATCCGCGGATTCCTGTGCAGCCCCTGGCATAAAGCGCAAAAGGACGACGACGTACCACACCGAGATTGGGATGCCTATCTACCCGAGATCGGGTTTGCACTCGGCTCCACGGTGAACAGATCGACAGGTTTCAGCCCTGATCTCCTCAATTTTGGGAGGGAGTTGCCGAACCCCATGGATTGGGCATTGGGGGCTACAATCGACGGGGGTGGCGCGCAGCCAGCCTATGCTGACTATGCCCGGCGGTTGCAAACGCGGATGGGGGCGGCCCTGTCGAAAGCCCACCAAAATCTGAGCGCAGCCAGAACCAGTCGGAAGGCTCAGTACGACCGTTCACACCGGGATGTCTGCTATCGAGTGGGCGATCTGGTGCTCAGACGAACGCACGTCTTGAGCGACGCTAGCAAAGCCTTTTCTGCTGCGCTGGCACCGAAATGGTCGGGCCCCTACCAAGTAAAAGAGACTGTTCCTCCTCTCGTGTATAGACTGACGGACCTGCTATCCAGGGACGTTGGCGGGCCAGTGCACGTCGGCGTTGTCAAGCCCTACATTAGCAGGAATGAGACAGCCGAGGAACCGTGTCGCATACGACAGCAGACACGCACGAGGCGTCCCCGTGACGGCTCCTCTGTGCCACAGCCGCGCTACAATCTGCGGAGTCTTCGGTCCTAATGTCCGGATAACTTGGTAAGACTGAGGCCATAGCGCTGGCTATGTCGTCTGCCCAAGCCGCTTATAGCCAATGGTCGGTTTTCCGAGGGCTACAAAGCCGGATAATGTGGGCAGCTTCCGTGTCTGGTGGTCGGGTGAGCTCTGTACTTTTTCTCAGAAATTCTCCTCCTTGGACTCCGCCGCAGAGCAGACCCTAGTTGGTTTACTTTGCGTGTGGACAGGGAAGAACAAATGGCTTTTCTTTGTGTGTCTCATGCCCTTCCTTGTCGGCGGTAGAAGACGGACCCCAGCCATGTCGTTCGCGCTTTCGGAATGACTCCTTCCCGGCTCGACAGACGAACCCCGGAGTGTTTGGGGGCGCCGTTAGGTCTGAGCCACTTTTGCGCAAGGTTCATCATGCAGGCGCGTGGCAGTAGCCTGGAATGCCGCTGCACCCGCTCTGGTGGGGGGACGGGGGAACCAGGCGGAAGTGCTTTCACCTTTTGGGGAAGCTTGCTCCCTCAACTCACGCGGCGCCTTTTCGTCGCCTTTGCTCTCCGCCGCCCGAAAAGAGGCTCAAGCGGCATGGCCTAGCTTTGCCTTGCTGCTCGCCTGACGGTGGGCCAGCAAGAGATTTATGTGACTCCTGTCGGTTGCCGACCCCATTTGGAAACAGCAACTTTTCCCCCGTTGGACTTCAGTCGGTCCTCAGGCTCGTCGTTTCCGTTTTTGAATGGCTTGAAGCCTGGCCGACCAGGGCCTTGGTCGGCCGCTTCGTGTCACCTGATACTCGCGAAGGGGAGCAGCCAGGGATGGCGGGACACTTTGTGATTCTGGAGACCACCCGTCTCATTGGAGGGGTTTGCCAGAAGCCACCATGTCGCCGACCGCGAGGCACGCAGGTCATCGTCGTCTACGTCTTCGCCGTCGCCGTCGGGCACTCGGGCCAGGGGTCAACGTCGCCGAGATTGCCATGGCGGGCCAAGAATGGCGCGGTCGCCGCCGTCGTCAGTGTCCCGGGCTGGGGGTCGACGTGAGAGCCGTTGCCGCCCTAGTGAAAAATACACCAGGCCGAGGGCTGGTGTGACTTGATGTTACACCAGACTTTTTCACAGATGTGATTTAGGACATTTCCTGGTGTTTTGGTGTGACACCAGAAATCTGGTGTGTTGGTGTGACACCAGAAATCTGGTGTTCTGATGTGACACCAGCAATCTGGTGTTCTGCTGGGACATCAGGTTTTGTTGCAGTGTGATACCAGAGCACCTGTTGACTGGGTGTTGCTTTACTCACAAAAAAGGGTACAATGATA
The DNA here is from genome assembly GCA_013358835.2 of Ixodes persulcatus. Lineage (NCBI taxonomy): Eukaryota > Metazoa > Arthropoda > Arachnida > Ixodida > Ixodidae > Ixodes > Ixodes persulcatus. The sequence goes on from JABSTQ010009916.1 coordinate 481,307, forward strand.
AGTTTGACAACAACGCTGCTGTCATATTACTTTATTAAAAAAAAAACAAAAAAAGCACAGCAGTAAAACTTCGGAAGCTTTACTGTTGTAGGGAGTTGGCCGCGATCAACTGGGGTTTGTCCGGAGCCACTGCCCTGCGTCGAAGAACCGGACGCCCTGTCGTTCTGCAATTATTGTCCTTTCAGCTTGCGGTTGACTCGTGTCTTAGTTACGCTGATCCGTTCCGCGTACCCCTCCGCGCCAGAAATCTCCTCTTCGAAGGCATCACATTCGACAGATGGCTCGATTTCCTTGTCCAGCTCTTTCAGAAAAGCTTCCTTAAGTAGAAGAATATCAAATGTTTCTTCGAGCTCACCGATGTCGGTTGGATCCGTGGCCAGCAGGACGCCAATCTCGTTGATGATCTTTGTTGTGGCGGCTCGCAGGGTAATCCTCTTCCGCTTCAGGCGGTCGACGCCCTCCTCGCTCGTAGTAGGCATGATCTGGCCTTTAATTCCCGGTTTTCGGCACCAAAAACTGTAATAATTACTAGCTTTCTTTGTTGTTTTGCGACCAAACCAAGCTGGTCGGAAGTCAGGAAAGCGCACCAACACACAACTTTTCGGCTTCGACTCACTAAGAAGACTTCTTTATTTTCTCAAACTTAAACAAGATTTCCGGCGGAAAGGGAAAGAGAAACCCTCGAAGAGGCGAGCCGGCGAGCGCCCCAAGCTGCTCAAGGCAACCCGGGAAAGTGCTCGGGACGAGGGGGACACTTCTAGAGCACAAAGGAGCCCGCCGCGGGGTCTCCGGCGACCACCAAGACGGGAGGAAACAAGGCACTCCGTCGGGGGACGGGGCGGCACACAAACTAATAGAAAACACGCTCGCGGACGGAGGAAAAAGTCAACAAAAGCACAACTCTGTTGTCACATCAAACTGCGTGGTGTGGACACCAAGCTGCCTGGTGGGCACATGAGCCCTTGTGGTGTGACACCAGACTCTCTTGGTGTACCCATCAGGCTGATGTGCGGGTACACCAGCATTTCTGGTGGGCACATCAGGCTGGTGTGCTCGATACACCAGCATTGCTGGTGGGCACACCAGATATTCTGGTGTCACACCAGGATTCTCTGATGTCACACCAGGATTGCCTGGTGTACTTTTCATTAGGGCGGGATCGTCGTGGCGGCCCCGGACAAAATCGGATCCTGGGGAGCGGACGCTGCTCGCCTGCCCCACTTAGAGCAACTCCGGTCGGGTCCTCGGTGGCCATCCGGACCTCCCAGGAGGGCACTGAGCCCCCTCGATTCTTCGTGTCCAGAAAGCCCTGGAGGAACCAGAGACGACCGGAGCCGGGTCAGGCACTCGACCGCGTCCCCTGGCTTTTACGTGGCCGCACGGTGAACGAGATGGACACACAGGCGCAGGGCGCCTGCCTCCCATCTCGGCCAGGGAATGTTTTTTGTCACATCTGCGGCAGACTCCTTCTCCACGGCGACGGGCACGACCGGTCCCTGTTCCACCGGAGCCGAGCTAACGCCGGGGACGGCGACGTCATCGGGCAACGGCGCATGGACGACTCCGCGGAACACCCGGACACCATCCGGTGCTTCGGCGCTCGGCTGGCCCGGGACCCTGTGTTTGCTGCCGCCACCCTGGCAGCGGCCGGGCTGCAAGGGGTGGCTGCTTCGGCCCCGGCGACAGTGCCACCGGGACCGCCAAAGCCGCCCATCGAAGAGCAGGCTGGGCCCAGCGAACTCCAGGACCTGATCGACGAAGACATTGACCTCGACCTGCTGTAGCCTGGAGACCGCTGGGCAGAGACGACGACTTCAAGCCCCTTTGGGCTGGGGTAAGCCTGCTATTCCTGTTTTATATTTATGAGAGCCGGTGGGCCTCCCTCTTACATCAGGTCGGCCCACCAAGCGCTTTAAGGAGGGGGGATGTGGGGACCGTTAGTCGCCCTTTCCCGATGACCGGTATAACGGCCGTGGTTCGAGACGCTCGGCGTGGTTGCCGTGAGCTCCAGCCTGTTCGTGAAGCGTAGGAGGGCCGCCTGGTTTCGGGGGCTCTCATTTTCACTCTCTCCCGGGGGGACCTTTTTCCGTCCCCCCGCTCATATGGGAACCTACTTGTTTTGGGCGAGGACTCCTCCCGCGGATGCGATAGAGATCGGACGTGTCAAGAAGATCTTCCTTTGCCCGCTCTTGACTGTGCTCTCAGGACGGTGTCGACAGGGTGAGCCTTTCATCTGATCTTGACGGCGCGAGGGTTTTGGGACAGTGTGTATTTTGGTGTTCCCATAAACACCGTTGGACCCAGTCCTATTGTGTACGTGCTCCTCCTTTTTTCAGAAGCGATCAGTTGTGCCGCTGACGTTCGGAGCCGCCCGTAGCGGTGTTCTCGAGAGAAAGCTGCGGGGTGTGGGAGTAGGCTTGGCGTCTCCCGATCATAGGCCGCCGCTGAACCCTTCGGTTACCACCACCCGTGACCATTCCACAACTTCCATTACAACCAGTTCATTTTGGGTTTGACCAGTTCATATTCAAACTGTTTTCAACTCGTTTTTTTTTTTTCAATAGGAATATGCTGAAGTAAAGCAGAGAAAAAAAATTAAAATATAAAGAAGAAGGCGACGGGACAGTGTGGTCTGTCCCCCAAGATTGGTGGGACAGAATGCGTTCATGACCAATCAGTGACTTTGTCTAGAAATAAAATAGACTAGCTGAAGGTGACAATAGGGTCCCCGCAACTGCAAAGGTGATCAGTCATCATGAACATAGTGTTGGATGCGCATGCGATGATGTTGAATGCGGTGTTTTCTTCTGTCTTTTTTTTTTTTTTTTCTTGCGCTCGCAGTAAGATCCAAAATCCTAGTTAGTGCTCTATCCTCCGACCGGTCGCATTATTCTTCCTATTGTTTTGTTTGCGCTATTTTTTTCTATCCGCAGTCCGACATCTTGCCTTGTAACCACAAGTAGAACGTGCACGAGAGCTCCGACAGCTGAATTAAGTACGAATTGCAACCGACGATTGTCTCATGTAGCACGCGACTCTGAACACCGAGTCATACTTCGTCAAGCATACTTAGTCTTTTGTCGATCGCTGGTGCAGAGACATATTGAGTCCAGTCCTCTTAATATGTAGGCTACATGCGCCGGCGAGTTATACTTAATGCAAGGCGGCGGGGACCAGGCGGGGCAAAAGGACCGACACATCACCGCTTGCTGCGATTGCTCGGCGGCTTGGTCCTGGCCAATCGCAGAAGGTGGCGATGTCCCGGTCTCTTCGTAGCGTAGCCTTGCATAGCCCCCATACATACCTAGTCCGCAGAAGACCATCGGCGGCATGTTACACTTAGTTAAGAGCAGTGAGCACTTAGCAGACAGGCGACTATCGGCGGCTAATCAAGCTTAGTAGTGCATACTTAGTCCACAGGCGACCGTTGGCAGTGATTCATACTTAAGCCAGAGTATTAGTCTGCAGGCATCGATCAGAGGTGAGTTATTCTAAGTCCAACATACTTGGTTCGCAGGCAACTTTGGGCGGCGAGTCGTACTTAGTCCAGAGTACTTAGTCCACAAGCGACAATTGGCGGCAAGTCATATTTAGTAAACATATAATTAAAACAACGCAAAGGAACACAAGGATAAGTAGAAGAAGGGACACAGATACAGTACGGTTTTTATTATATGTTTACTATGCACCACTGACTAGCCCACCTCCAAATATTACTGCAAGGCATACTTAGTCCAGCATACATAGTTCGCAGGCCAGTATCGGCGGTGAGTACATACTACTCAATTCACAGGCGTTCGTCGGAGGCGAGTCATTGTTAGTCCAACATAGCTATACTTAAATACGATCAGGTTTCATGTTACATATAAATAAGGGAAGGACATAAAAGACGAGGACGGACACGACGTTTCCCGCTTACCACCGGAAAACGTCGTGTCCGTCCTCGTCTTTTATGTCCTTCCCTTATGTATATTTTATCCCTACCAGCACGCTCTTCATTCCAAGTTTCATGTTACAATCCGATGAATCCAATCAAGCAGTGCAAACAGTGCCTCGTGACAGCGATTGTTTTATTTGTGGGTTTGCAATCACCGGTTGCACCCATCAGTCGAGAATCTTTATTCTACTGGGTGATTCAACGAGAGGCCAGGCACTTGAAATCGATCGAAAAATTCGGTTTGTTAACCTATCGCGCTACGATCTTGTGCAGCGTTGCCCGCAGATGGTTCATTGTTTTGTAAAATTTGCAATGAGCGAACTTACCTGAGGAAAAAGTAAAGAAAGTAAAATACTTAGCTGCTATGGGAACGCAGCGAAGCCACCGGTCTTCAAACAACACGGCGCCGTTTCGCACAGGAGACAAGAGATGGCGTAAGCGGTGGCAAAGCCAACTGCCGCCAACGAACGAGCATACCACGCCGAGAGCCGGCGTCTTTAGCTGTCAAGGAACTGCAGTTCCTTGTTGTTACCGCGCCTGTTTTTGTTTTTCTGCGACTGTCGCCGCCTGCTGAACTCGCGTCGCTTTTGAGTCGAAAAAATCGACTGCTAAAGACGCCGGCTCTCGACGCCGTATGCTCGTTCGTTGGCGGCGTTCGCTGCGCCATCTCTTGTCTCCCGTGCGAAACGGCGCCGTGTTGTTTGAAGACCGGTGGCATCGCTGCGTTTCCATAGGAGCTAAGCCTTTTTTTTATTTACTTTTTTCTCAGGTAAGTTCGCTCTTTGCAAATTTTACAAAAACAAATGCACCATTTGTGGGCGACGCTGCACAAAGTCGTAGCGCGATAGGTTAATAAACCGAAGTTTGCGGTTGATTTAAAGAGCCTGGCTGCCCCTTGAATCGCCCAGTAGAAGTGAGACTAACCCGATTCTTTTCCAAAATCTGAAAATTGTTGCACTGTCCCCTTAGATAGGCCTGCTTGCTTCACAACTCAATCAAGCAAAACTTCAAGCGAGCAAATTTTACTAAAAATAATATAAAATCATTTTACGAACCGTACCTTGCCGGCTTCGTGGCAAAATATTCCAAATGCACCAGCCTCCGAGAATTGCGAAACTTGCGCTCAATTGATGGCATGCTTTGTCCCGGGTAGCTTCTATTGCCTCGGATATTGGTCTGCCAGCGTCTTCCGCGATCTCCATCCTCACTGAAAGGCGAACAGAAAAAATAACGAGGAGGCACCGATAAAGGAAGGATAAATGAACGCCGAGGAATGGAAAGAAGGGACGTTCGTTTATGTCGAGTCATCCGTCATCGTGATTGCTTCGGAGCACCTCCGTCGCCCAAGACCTTTTTGTCAGAACTTTCAGCACTTTTTTTTATAATGTCTTTTGCATTATCTAGAGACTTCCTTCCTGAACCTTGTCATTTACACCATTATATTTGTGTGATTTGTTTGTGCGTGTTATCGCTATATTTTAGACAAGATTGATATTTTTGTTGTTGTCAGATAATTGTCACATAGAACGTAATTAAAATAAAGACAACAAGTACGAAAAGCCGTCTGAAATGACAGTGGGAAGGCATGAATCGAAGCATGATTTTTTTTTTGCGATCATCCGAGTCCACTTGGAACATATTTTTTAACCTTGTGACAACACTCTTGGAGAACTCAAAAAGGTAGCTGAAAAGCAATGTGCTTGATAGACATAAAAGTAAAACTGAAATTTTGTGCAAGTGAAAAATATAAACTCACTTAGCTGGCAGCCGGCACAATCCTTTTTTTAAAAGGGTTTTGTAACCGCATTAGGTGAGTAATCTCAGATTAAAAGATCATGCAGACTCCACAGTGCGAACAGGTAGAGTCACCGTGCAAGAAAATACTTAACCTGTTGGCAGTTCTGAGGATAAAGCGTCCCTTTTGTTTCCCCTTCTCCAGGGATAATTTTTTTATTCTTGTCCAGCTCGCTTGCACCTTTGCATTGAATTGTATTATGATCATATCCTTAAAATGCAAGCCTTTCACTCTTGTGGATGTTAGACTGGTGGCAGCTGATAAAACATGTTTGCTCTACTGACGTCGTACCGCTGGTTAGCTTAGTTCGCAGAGCGCTCCACAGGAAATGGAGAGGTCCCGGGTTCGAGAGCCGGACCAGGCGGATTTTTTCCAGTTGCGCACCAGTCACCTAGCTGTGCTTCGAGATTTGTGTTTGTCCTTTGTCCCTCTTGTTCCCCCTTCTCCAGGGATTATTTTCGTGAAGGGGATTCTACGTTTTCAGTCTCTTTCAGAGAAATTGATTTGGCTCTTTGAAACACGAATGTCCAGCTGTGTAGACAATAGGGGGTTTCTACCGTTGGGTTCTCCTGCCCCGAGTGACATAACACCACTTTGAATAAACCCATGTACTAACCTTTATTAAGGTGGGTCTTAGCGTCAGTCTTCGTCTGGTCGTGGCTCTGGTGAGCCATACATCCGCATACTCTGCGCTCCACGTCGCAACCCAGAACACCGAGCAAGACCAGCTCCAGTGCCCATCACCGGTTTGCCCGCACACATCCATTGCTCCACGACGCACGACCGGACGGTGACGCAGTAAGCGACGTGGGGGTCCCTCCGGTATTTCGAACACACCTGCAGGCCATCGGATGCCGGGCTCCTTGGGAGGGAGCCGCAGATATCTGCTGTCTCCACCGCCATTAACTGCGAAAGGCATTCAGCTAAAAAGGACACCGACAGCTCCTCCTCGGGCTGCTGATTCAGAGGCTTATATTATCAAACGTTTTGGGGATGGCTGCATGTGTCACCCGTCACTTGCTTTGACAGATGCCAAGAAGCATTCTTATCTGCGAAAGTGCGACGCGCACGTTAAGGCGGTGGTAACAAAAGAGGTTACTGCGTTTTCTAGATTAGAACCGGTAAGAGAGGGGGGGGGGATAATTGAATGACGCATGAGCAGCCACCAAAAGAAACTATCTTCCTGTTGTCCCAAGTTTGAATAAAACTCCAGTTGCGAGTAAGCGCTTGTCTGTCGTACGTGTCCCCTCTTTTTCCTTCTTGTTTTTTCCGCGCTTTCTATTTTATCATGGTTCGTGATAACCAGCAGGTACTGGTTTCCGCGTGAACTTCGGGCAGTGGTATTTTGATATCGCATGCGACTATCTCCCAGGACACGCTGTTACGTTGGACAGCTGCGGGAATACCGTGGCACCTACCTCCTCATACCCGGCCAGGTCACGACACGACATAACATATTGGTATTATTCTTGCCGCTCACGGGGCCCACCAAGGCCGAGTCATGGATGCACCCAAAACTTTCCGCCGCAACTTCCGCGAAACAACGATTTTGAAGAAAACAGGGTCTCTCTCGTGTTCGTCCATTTCGAGAAATGTGCCAGATCAACAAGTTATTTTAGTCAAAAAAATAGGAGTCGATATCTTTATCAACCATCTTACCAGCATTTGCGGTGCCCGCTGCATTGTCCACAAGCTTTCCCGACGTCCGCTGTATTGTGCCAGCGTTTCCAGTGTCGGCTCGTTACTCGCCAGTTTTTACGTCACTCGCTGATTGAAACGGTCTGTTCTCTGTGCTTCCAACGACACTTCCCTGCTCAGATACGTACTCCAATCGCTCATCTTCTTTTACGTGGTACCACACGTAGCAGCGCAAAGGGGGCTATTAGCTTTTCTGCCACCTCTCGCATCCACGCGAGCCTTTTTTCCCGCATGAATTTACCCCTCTGAAACAGTTTTCAGTCAGTCGCCGGGCGTTCTTTTCTGATTGCCCTGTTTTCTTGCATTATCGCAATAATGCTCTCGTGGGCGCCGGGTTGCCCGAGGTGGATCCCCCGAATCCACCTCCGCGTATGCACGCAACATTGCATCCGCGAGCTGGAGTGCAATGTATCGGCGATACTGAATCTTGTATGCGTAGCGCGGCAGATGGTACCCTCTGGGCAAGTATGCCGCATAGTTGGATTAACCTCTAAGTCTAGGCGGGAGATTTGTGTTCATATTGAATGGTAGAAAGAACGCCGTCCAGGTAGAGAACGAGCTTATGCAGGGCATACATAATTGCCACTCCTTCTCTTTCAATGCTGCAGTTGTTGCGTTCTTCCGGTGCGAGTTTACGGATTGCAGACGCGACTGGCCACAATTAGCCACAGTGCTCTCGCAACGGGACCACCCTGATGCCGTAATTGCTGGCGTTCGTTTTTACAATGAGCAGCAGATTCAAGTGCGGTAGTCGCCACCTGGCTGTTGCAGCGATCGGGCGATTGAGAAAAGATGATGACACCCCCGGTTCTCGTTGCCACACATGCTTCGTGACTTTACGTAGAAGCTGGTACAGCTTAAGGTCTAGGTCGGAACAATTCAGACTAAAATGAAATAAAAGCCACTCATTCTTACACACGTCTAGAGGCTCTTCTCGTCCTGCAGCCGAGGAATTTCAGGGATGGTCAATAATAATTTGTTGCTCGGCATCAAGGTTCCATCGTCAAACACGAACACAAAAAGATTCGACTTTCGAGTAGAGAAGTTGTACCTTCTTCGGTTTAATTGTCAGCCACGCGTCTTTCATTCGCTTGAGGATGATCCCCAAGTAAACGAGATGTTCGCTGTATGATTTGAAGAATACCAAATATAATGCATGTAGACCATCGGAAGCTAATCTTCGCGTCCCCCAGAGCAATGTCGAGAACTCTTGTAATCTATTGCACACAAGAGCCATTCAAAGTTTAACTGCCACGCAAGCGAGAATGCTTCCTGTGTGATGCAGATTACAAGTATGATTAATAGCCAACTCTCCCGATCCTCCATCATAAGAATCATTCATAAGCCGCTAGAAGCTTGCCGGCGAGATGCAGACTCCAGAGAGAAAAGCAATTAAACACAAATAAACCGCGACGGCAAGTGAATGCGTTTTTTCTGGATCTGCAGTAATGATCTAGATCTGTAGAAACCACCGGCAGCTACAGCCCACATTTGTAAACACACAGGCATTTCCCACCGAGTACACGCTGGATTGGATTGACAGACAATGATATGCATTCCCCATTGTGAGGGAATTGAGCAGGATGTAGTCAACACAAAACCTCCCTGGCTGTAGCTTTTTCTTTAGCTAGAATTACAGGAAACTTAAGTGCTCTTCGATCTCCTGACAGTACCCGTGCCATAGATATCGTCAAGGGAAGCATCAAGGAGATATCTATTGTAAACGCTACGCGGCCGGTGATCGTAGCTCCAGGGCCTGCCGTTACCGGTGTTCATCCGGTACCAAAGAATGACAGGTGGGCCCGTCCGTCCGGTAAACACCGCCGGGCACAAAATCATGAGAGCACGTGCCTCTGCTTGGTCGGGGCGTCGAAAGACCCGAGCTTGGCCTCCAATTGTGCCGTTCCCACCTGCGCGACGAGTGCCTCCAGCTGAAACTTGAGGCAAGCAGTCATCGAACATAGAGCGCAAGGAGGAGGAATAAACTTTTAATAAATGGAGCTTCAGGCGCTGATGGTTGGGCGCCCGCCCGGTGGGGAGGGGGGCCTCCTCTAATCCGGGAAGCCCTAGTCCGCGCTGGCTGCCCGGGCCCTCTCTACCAGGCTACGCTGGGCTGAGAGGTCGGAACTTCTCAGCTGGCCCACCCACTGCTCGTAGGTTGCGTGTGGGTTGGGGGCAAGGGATGGGGTTCGCTGACACTCCGAGACCATGTGGTACAGGGTGCCAGGCTGGGAGCAGAAGTTGCAGGTAGCAGGATAGAGGGTGGGGTACATAGCGTGCAGTAGAGTGCCGTGGGAATACGAGTTAGTTTGAAGCAGGCGAAAAGCGGTCGCTTCGGCTCTGGATAGGTGGGGGTGCGGTGGCGGGAGCTGTCGTCGTTCGTGGCGGTAATGAGCGAGGATGTCCGCGTATTCTGAAGAGGAGTGGGTTTGAAAGTGCGTGGGGTTTGCGTGTCGTTGCCCTCTTGAGAAACGGCCCGGTGTGTATGAGCGCGGGCAGCGGCGTGTGCCGCTTCGTTTCCCTCGAAGGACTCGTGTCCGGGGGTCCAGACGATATGGAGTTCCGGGAGCTGGCGCCCGTTTTGTAGAACTTTGAGGGCCGCTGGTGATATGCGGCCTAGTAGCAAGTTGCGGCAAGCGGCTTGAGAGTCGGTCAGTACAGTGATATACTCGTGGTGGCCTCCAAAGAAATGGCGAGCTCTTCTACTGTCTCGATAGACGTAGTGAGGATTGTAGCTGTCGTCAGTTCTTTGCAATTGGCGTCGGTGACGCTCATGGCACGGGTGGGTTGTTGGGGGTACGGGGAAGCATCCGTGTAACGAGTAAAATTAGAGTCCGGGGAGTGTTCGTATTGGATTTTTAGGGCTCGAATCCGGGCTTCTCGGCGTGCCTTGTTGTAGATGGGGTGCATGTGTCTTGAGATAGGTGCGACTTTGATGGAATGTCGGATGGCGAGAGGGATGCGTTTCTTCTGCTCGCATTCTGCAGGAGGCGTGTAGCGGAGCCGGCTGAGCGTAGCTCTGCCTGTCGGTGTGAGTTTGAGTTGGGTGAATTGTGAGACTCGATGGGCTTCTTGTATTTCTTCCCATGTATTATGGACGCCGACCTGTAGGAGTTTTCGTGTGGCCGTCTTTGGGGGTAGTCCCAGGGCGGCCTTGTAGGCTAGGCGTATGGCAACGTTGAGTTTCTCCTTCTCCGCGGATTTCAGGGCCAAGTACGGTGTCCCGTACGTGACTCGGCTGATGAGGATAGCTTGAACGATGCGCAGAGTGTCCGTTTCTTGTAGTTCAAAGTGGCGATGGGAGACTCTACGGATGAGGTGCATGAGTTGGGTGAGTGTGCGCTGCAGGAAGAGGATGGTCTGGGCGCCTGAGCCATATTTCGGTATGTTGAGGCCCAGGATGCGAAAGTGTGGGACGTTGGGGACGGGTTGGTTGTCAAAGGTGAGCTCTGGATCTGGTATGGGGTCTGTGTTTTTCTTTTATGTTCTTTTGCACAGCGTTAGGAGGGCGGATTTTTCTGGGGCGTACTCGAGTCCCCTGGGTTGCAGGTATTGTTGGGTCACCTGGATGGCTGCTTGAAGTGCGTCTTGCTAGTCCCCCGGTGATCCGGTGGAGACCCAGAGTGTTAGATCATCTGCGTAGATGGCGTGATGTAGGTTCGGGATGGCTTGTAGTAGGGGTGGCAAGTCCTTCATGGCGATGTGAAACAGTAGGGGGGACACTACCGACCCTTGTGGCGTGCCTTTTGGTATGGTTGTGAACGTATCGGATCGAAGGTGTCCGATACCCACTGTTGCCGTGCGGTTGGTGAGGAATGAGGCAAAGTATTTGTATGTGCGCTCGCCACAGTTAGTGGAAGCGACGCCTTGAAGGATGCCTGGTGTGAAATGTTATCGAATGCCCCCTTAATGTCTAGGGTCAAGATCGACAGCTTGCTGTGGTTATTCAAGCTGTCCAGCACTTCCTCCTTGAGCTGAAGCAGTATGTCTTGGGTGGACAGATGCGGGCGAAAGACGTACATTGTGTCGGGGAAGTAGCCTTTGTCCTCAATGTGAGGCGACAGCCGGTTGTGGACCATGTGTTCGAACAGCTTGCCAACGCAGGAAGTGAGGGAGATGGGCCTGAGATTCTTGGGGTTCAGGCATTTGCGGGTTTTGGAATGAGAGTGATGTCCGCGTGTTTCACCTGCGGAGGCAGGGAGCCCTCCAGCCAGCAGTCGTTGATATAGTCTAGCAGATTTTCCAGTGCAACGTGATCGAGGTCTCGAAGTAGCTTGTTGGGTATTTTGTCTCGACCCGGGGTGGTGTTGCGGGTGAGAGTGTACACCGCCGCCTCGATTTCAGCAGGTGAGAACGGCTCGTCCATTTTAGGGTTGGGGTCACCCGTGTAGTCTGGTGCCCGCTTGGGTTGGGCGTGAGATGGGGCCGCCAAAGTTTGTTTGAGTTCTTCTAACAAATCGGTTTCAGTACCCAAGTGGTTGTGTGTTAATCGGCGGAGTTGGTGGATCGCGACCGCCTTGGACTCGCCGGTCCCCAACAGGGAGCGTAGCAGGTGCCCAGCGTTCCTTGGAGTTTGTTACAAAGTTGCATCCAGTTTAACTGGCTAATTTGGAGGGCGTATGCTTCCGCTTCTGCCGTTAGTTTTGCAATGCGGGTCTTCAGTTTGCGGTTTGTCTTCTTTTTCCTCCACCGTCTGAGTAGCCCGTTGCGGGCGTCCCAGAGGTGGAGGAGATGGGCGTCGATGGCGGGATTGTCCTGCGCAAGGGAAAGTTCCTTGGTGTTTTCCCGTGCCTTCTCAAGGAGCTGGGTAGTCCAATCCTCGAGGCTTATGATGGGATCGGTGAGAGTTGCTTCTCGGAAATTTTTCCAATTTGTGATGCGTGCTGTGCCAAGTTTTTGGCTCCTGGCCCTTTGGTGTGGGATTTGGAGCTGTATTATGTAATGGTCACTGCCCAGAGTTCCGTCCAAGCGCGACCATGTAGCCTGTTTTATGTTGTACGTAAACGTCAGGTCGGGGGTCGTATCCTGCGAGACGCTGTTGCCGATTCTAGTGGGAATGTGGAGGGAGTCACAAAGGTAGAGTTGATTTTGTAGAGTAGCTTCGTGTAAGGTTGTAGCCTTTTGTTGTTTCTGGGGTAACCAAAGGCCGTATGCTGGGCATTGAAGTCCTCAAGGACCACGAGTTGGCGGACGATTTGTAAAAGGCGGTCGATCGCCGGGTGAGGCTGTGTTGGAAGAATGTAGATGTTAAGGACGTACAGGCTGGCTTCTGTCTTTTTACGGGGTAGGAGCTCGACGGATGTATAATCTATCGTGGTAGGTAGAGTGTGCGTTTGGGCCGTTTGGGTGGCTTTAACAAGGACGGCTCTCCGGGATGATGGATCAGTGGCATATGTCGTGTAACCCCGGAGCGACACGTTGTCCGTATCGGTGTCTTGAAGGGCGATGAGGTCTGGCGAGTGTTGAATTGCGAGGAGGAGCGATGGTTTCTTGTTGCGAAACGAGCGACAGTTCCACTGCCATACGGTCAGCGGGGGTGGGGGTGCGGATGAATTCTTGTCCGATAGGGTGTTAGTCATCGTCAATTTGGAGGGGAGGGGACGTGTCACCGGAGGTGCGGGTTAAGGTGCATTGTTTGGGCCTTTTGCTCGCCTGTCGCTTTGTTTCTTCGATAGCGTGAATGCGCTGATCGAGGTCGATCAAGCGGTTGTTGAGGCGCTCGCTCATCTCGTAGATAATGCGCTCAAGGTGGCGAATACTTGTCGGAACGGGCGTAGGGGCGCGAGAGGTAAGTGGTGTGGCCTCGGGGTCCCTATCAAGGGTCGGGCCTTGAGTGCGCTGAATTTGGTTTTGGGCTGACAGCGCCATTTGTGTGAGGGGTGTGTGGCATCGGGGTCTTTCTCCGGGGTCGGGTCTTGAGGACGTTGAACTTGGTGCTGGAGTAACAGCTCCACTTGCATGAGAAGTTGCTCGATACGTTGTTCGAGGGTAGTTGTACGTTTATTCGTAGCTTGTAGCTGCTGTTTGAGGAGCGTGTTTTCTTGTTAAAGGGTTTGGATGCGGGGTCGGGAGTTTGGGCGGGACGGGTGGGGAGTAGCGGGAATCGGTCATGAGCAGTAGGCGAGCAACGATGGTTGACCAGCTCCCCTGTCGTTGGTTCGGCTGGTTCGGTGGGAATCGTCGTTGCTCAGGAGGCTGGGAATTTGGGGAGGGTTGTTGTTGCCACCGCTGTGAGGTGAGAGCTCTTTCCCGGACTCGCAGTGGCGGAGGCGGTGGTCGCAGTTTTTTGCGGCAATCCTTGCTAGCCGTGGGGTGGGCCAGGCCGCAGAGTTGGCACTTAGGGGTGCAGTCGTGGTCTGGTGTGGGATCCCTTGTGTGGCACTGAGCGCACATTGTCGTATCGGGATTTGGGCAGACGTCCTGCCTGTGTCCGAGCTCCCCACAAAGGGAGCAGCACTGCACTGTTTGTCGGTATGGTCGGCAGCGAGTGAAAAGTCCGTACGCTTTGATGTAGAATGGTACATGGATTCCTTCAAACGTGACCACGGCCGATGTGGAGTTTCCAAGCATGCGGGCATGTAGTATACGTGCGCCGTTGTATGCCAGGATGTGAGGGAGTTTGTCAGTGGTGGTGCCCGGGTCCAGACCGTGGGTCACCCCACGTCTTGTTCCTGGGAGCGGTTTGAGATAAGGTTGAACTTCATAGGTCGCTGCCCCCAGTTGGATCGTAGAAATTTCGCTCAACGCGAGCGCACTGTTTTCTTCGGGCGTGCCCGCAACGATTAAATTTTGCAAGGCTTGAATTGCACGGTGACACGAGCGTTGAAAATGTGTTCGGGTATTTTGCTTGCCTGTTGTAAGCTCTATGTGAGTTGGCGGTCATTTCAGGTAGCTACTCGTTGTCCAGTTCGTGGCCGAAAGACGACCTTGTAGTTGGAGTCGGGTAGTCGGGTGCTGGCGTGCCAGGTGGACAGTTTGTAGATTGACGTGGCTCTGAGGCCGAGCCGGCTTTGCTGGTGGGTTCTTGAGATTGCGACGTTCGCGTAGAATTTGCTGCCAGGGGCCGGGTGGTGCTAGTGTCCGGCCGCTCTGGGCGTCGAACTCCATGGCGTTGTCAGCGGAGTTGGGCATGGTGGGGGCTTGGGCTTTGCGAGCCGGGAGCCCCGGCGGTAAAGTCGGTGGCTATGCCTAACGGGGCGAAGCCTAGTGATGGCTGCCGAAGTGGTCGAGCTGTGGGTGGCGATTTTGTCCAAACAGTCACACCGAGGTCCGCGTGGGTGGTATCAGCGTACACCTCGTGACGCTAGGAAGCCCTTGGTGACTGTCTGGGGAACGTAAATGGTCCTGGTCATCCAAAAGCGGACTTAGGAACGAAGAGGGGGCCACGCGGCAGAGCCGCGAGGCCCCCTCTTCGTCTTTCTCATGGAGCGCAAGAAAAAATAGGCGGCGGGACGGCGAAAAGTATCAGATGAGAAAGCGCGACGTAGCCGTAGTCACTGTTTCAGAGTTCAACGATGATACCTTTGCAAGAAAGGCAATCTTTTTTTCAGAATGACCGGAAATCTGAGAACCTGGAGGTACAAAAAAATGTGCATCTTAGGCCGACCGTCGCACCTTTTTTGAAGGTCCAGAGCGCAGTCTGCTCTAGTCGAGCCAGTTGTCTACTGCATGCAATTGTGAGCTAGTAATAAGTTCCTCTGGTTCTCCCGGCATGATTCAAACAGGGCGTCACCAATCACACAAAGGGTGGCTCCGGTATCTATCATCGCTGAGAACTCTCTCCCAGCAATCTTAACAGTTTGTGTAGGGTCTATAGGCAGAGGATACCATCTGAGCTCTTCACGTCAGTGGGGCGAACGCGTCACCGCAGTCAGAAGAAAGGGCTGGTCGGCTGTAACACATCTTTCGTGGAACTTCCCCAAGGTTCCGTGCCACCCCTTTGTTTCATCACTGGCCAGCGGCGAGAATTTGAATGATTCTGTTCTGTCACTAGCCCGGGACATTTCCCTGACACCGATCGCCGCACTCGAGTTCCGAGCAGTTACGTCTGATGTGGCTAGGCCCAGACCCTGGAAGCTGTCATTCCGTTATATCGACCGAAACGAGGCGATCTGCCTTCCTACCGATCACCACCGCGCACCCCGGCCAAATCGAGGGCCGATTCTTCCGGCTAGCGCGGAGTCTCTCGTTGTGCGGAAAGTGATCTAGCGCGCATGATGAGGCGACCTCCCTCACTTACTCTGCCTCGACGCGCAAGGACAAAATTTGAGACCCTGGCCAAGCTCAACCGGCTTCGAGCGATTCTTCAGGCCTGGGCGGCGGCACGTAATAGAACTCAGCCAGGAGATCCTTCTGAACAGACGCGCACCTGTTGAAAGAGAACTCGCGAGGCTATCGGAGGTGCGCCGACGCAGGTACGGCTCGAAGGACGGGTGTCACTGGCGGATTGCTCCCGAGGCTTGATCCGCGTGGCTCGCCACGGTATCTGCCCGCAAATAGAGTTCCTGTAGCGCGCACGGGTACTCGAAAAGGCTTGCGTCAGAAGATGCGTGCGCGTGTTCAAATAGAATAGATGTTTGGTCTAGTTGGATATGCCGTGACTGTGGGTGCACTGCGGACTTCAAAAATATCACCGCGTAAATGGAAAGAACTATCACTAATTAACACGTGAGATCATCGAGGCGGCGAACATCATTAAAATGTAGTGATACTTGTGTTAATAGTTCCATCAATTACGCTTCCTGAAAAATACTTGTTATATCTTGACACCCCAGGGTAATATGTGTATAGATATTACCTTTTTGTTGTCACAGAAGACAACGAAGTGAGATACAATAAATTTCCATACGGGTAAAAAAAAAAGACGAAAATACAAAGTGTCAGCGCAACGTGAGTGATCTTTTTCCCAGTGTGCGTGTATTTTCAGTGTGAGTGAGTTTAATCTTCCGCTATTTCCTACAGCGTGTTCAATTACTCGTGGACGCGTCTCACACAGCCCGACGGCAGAAACTCGTTTCGGAAGCGCTTATAAAACCCGGCCATCGATGAGGGAGGCTCCCGAAGCCACCACTAACGGGCGATAGAATCTACATGAGGACGATATCATTCGACGCGTCAACAGCTGCCAGGTAGGTGACAAAACTGATCAGAAACTCACAATCCGACCTCTCGTCCACGTAACCCGAATTCCCGTATTTTTTTATTGTAACGTGCGGACGCGGAATGGTCATGGGAGCTGGGTCCGTCGGGCCTCCAGCAGCAGCTAACAGCCGAGTGAGCGTAGCAAAGAAAATTGTTTCTGCTGCATGGTCACGCTCGTATCCGAAGACGTCTTCTGTTGCCCGACAGCCGAACTCTCCGCCTCCTGCGCAGTCAGGAGAAAGAGCGGCTGTGAGTGCCCCTCCTCTCATCGTGTTCGCGCCGCTCTAACCTCCGTTTCCGTTGCGTCTCGACCTCGACATCTAGACCTCAGTCAAAGCTTTCTGGTCAATCGAAACTCCAATGATTAATCAACCCCGCATCAAATTGAAGCGCATTTTCGGTGTTGACACCCGCAAAAAGAAACCGGAAGAACTTAACTTAGTCGGGCCCCTTGTTGGGGTACCAGTTGCGCGGGTCACCACCGTCTAGTTCTCCTGTCCCGCGTGACAAAACACCACTTTTAATAGGTCCCCTTTATTAACTCACATTAAAGGGGTCATCCAACGGAGTTGTAGCTTCTGCCTTTATACGTCTTTATATGTAATTACCTCATTGGTGTTTTCGGCTACTCAGGGAAGAGGTAGTAGCCTCGAAATATTAGCGAATTATATTTTCCTTCCATATGGAAAACACATATCTCCATACTTTAAAAAACCCGAAACAGGGAAAAGGAAAGAACAAAAACAACAGTCTAAAACCGCAGCTGCAGCATTTCTTCGTGGGAACAACTTATTATATGAACAGAACTCATCCCCGCCTTGAAAACGACCTCCGTCAATCTCACAAACAAGAAAACAGTGACCGATCAATCACCCCCAAAAAATGACCCAGCCCAACCAGAAAAAAAAATATATATATATATAGGAATAGGAACTTATTTATGCTTTAAAAACTGCCTCGTTTATTTATTTATTTTTTAACAAGTATGAACGTTTACCATGTAGCCCGCGCCATAACCCTTATTTCTATAAAACATTCTGTGGTGAAGCCACACTGTGTGTAAAACGCGCGACTGATGGAGACATCGGTATACTATTTTGTGATCGGCAGTGTTGGCAAGATCCGTCAGAATTTTATTTATTCAGGCGAATTGAAGTGTATCTCTCCGTAAGCCTTTGTTATTCTTCCCACAATCTTTTTTATAAAGTGAGAACGGCGGAAAAGAAGAAAAAAAAAGGATGCTTAAGATACGCAGACAGAGGGGAAAATAAACACGACGCAACCGCCTCCGAACGTCGGAACCAGCCAAATCCAGCGAATGGCCGCGCTGCACACTAGTTAGTTCGCGGGCGTCCTGCTGGGGAATCGAGATGTCGGCATGTCGAGAAAAGTTGGGATTTGTGCGAGACGCTCATTTCTAAGATTTGAATGTGCCACTCTTGCCCTGTGTCTTGTGCTGCTCTTGCCGTTCGGTTGGATGTTCCCGTGTTTTTGTGTTAATTTGGACGTCCTTGCGTTCAAACGGGCGAGTCTGTACGTGCACGCAGACGGCTTTCCAATAACGCGCTACCCTGAGAAGCTTTGTAGGCCTAACGAACCGGACGCTCATTCATAGGGCGCCAGATACAGCTTAAAGGAGCTGTGCAGTGATTTTAACGTTGAACGAATTTGCATTTTCTACTTTTGACATTGTTTATCTTGTCACAAAGGACAGAAAACACATCTGCTTCCTTCGAAATGTTGCGATGCCGCCGCGTAGTCGCGAGGCCAAAATTAGAATATTTGCCGACCTGCAGCCGCGAGCGGCGGCCATGAGGACCACGCGGCATGATGTTGATGGAGGACTTATAAAAGGATAGGAATTTGTGCGAATTCCTGCTCGATAAAAGACAATTTTTCTATAAATCTTGTCTTTCCAACATAAATATAAATGCGTAAAAACCTGGTATCATCGACAAAGCTATTATTATATGGAGTTTTAGTGGCGCCATCTCTCCGAGGTCAACAAAATCATCTCGCTCTAGCTGCTGCCGCGAACAGCCGCCAGAAGCCGGAGGGGGACGGGGGCAGAGCCGGACGGGAATGGCCGGACTCGGACGAGACTTTCCTCCTTTCGCCATGTTGATCGCGCTGCTCAAGCACGTGGTCACAAGGCCGCGAGAGGGCGAGTTCTCGCTGCTCACCGATAGCTCTAGAGAGAGAGAGCTTCACCAAAACCCCGCGCGTTCCGCATTCACGTTACAGCGCACGTGATTCGGAAAATGATGAAAGAGTTGAAAGGTGCCGAAAAACTTATTCTTTGCCAATTTTTAAAATAAAAAAGTATGAATTCAGGCAAAAGCGTTTTTTTTTGTTAATTATTAAGTTGATCATTATTCGGGACGACTTAAGGCGGGGCTAGTTGGTTCGTTGATTGTTTATGGTGCCAGTTGATCACGAAGGAACAAAAAATAGACAGGCAAAGATAAGAAAAAACACACCGCAGGAAGAGCAGCAGTATAATTAAGGTAATATTTTCTTTATTCATCTATATTACGTTTTAGTTAGTGAGGACAGTTTTCTTCCTTTATTTTAGAGCGAGCTCTTAGGCGCCCATTTTCGTGTCGAACGGAGTCCCCGTCGCCGTAACCGCGCGTTGCATTATGGTACATTTCCCAAAATGACTTAACACGTGACGTCACGTGTGACGTCACGTGGTTGAATGTGACTTCACGTGATTGAATGTGATGTCACGTGATTGAATGTGACGTCACGGGATTGAATGTGACGTCACGGGAAATTTAGCGGAAACACTTTTCCTCTATATTTAGCGAAAGAATTTCGCGCTAAATTTAGCGGGGAAATTGGTCTCACGTGACCTCAACACTAATTCAGTTTCCCCACTAAATTTAGCAGAGACATTTTTGCTAAATGTTGGTAAATTTTCTGTTAAATTTAGCGCGAAATTTCGCTAAAATTTCCAACTAAATGGGAGGGGAGCAGGAGAGGAGGAGGGGAGGGCACGGAGGGGGAGGAGGGGCTTGCCCTTCTTTCCGTAGCCTCCCCTCCTTCTCAAGAGCTGCGATCTAATTCAACATTACAGAGAACTGTAACCGTCTTTCTTTCTTTTTATTATAAGTAAAACATTTCGTATTTCTGCTCTTTTTATCTGTGCACCACGGATATGATCTATAGGAAGCAGACCGTATTACTTTTCTTCCTTCATCTGTTCGACACGGGTGCGGGGCAGGCAAAAAACTTCCTCGTGGTGTAGCGCGATGAAAAGCCCACTCACACATTCTCCCGCCTTCGCGTCAATGGCAAGGGCCCCCAGCATTTCCCGGGCAATGTCGTTGCGGTTTCTTGCAGGATGTTAATGTTAGAAAACCTTGGCGCACAGTGACAAATAGGACGATTGGCTGCAAGGTGACCTGCTGTTGTGACGTCTTTCAACCAAGCTGCGTGCTTTCTTGTACTGTCGTTGATGCAGGCTCCAGGCTCTCTAATGTAACAAGGACCACATAAATTTAGAATCTGATATACAACCTTCCATTCAGATTCGGTGTATTTGGTATTAGGAAATATGCCGGAGTTTTTTTTTTTTCTTTCTGGCCTTTTGTTTACCTCACGTCACATGGAAAATATTTTGTCTCGTGCAGAGCACAGAACCTGAGCGGCTTGCCAGTTAGCAATCTAATCAGTCAGTGGGGAAACCCGATAATTCAGGGTGCTACCACATAAGGTTTCCGGAACGTCTTTGTCCTTCTTCCGTTGGGTTCAGGTTGATTCTTAAACTTCTTGCATTTGTTTTTGCCTATCGATACCTGGATTGTTTTTGGGTGGCAATGCTCCGCTTCATACATAGAGTGCAACACACACATTCAATGGTAGCTCACCGGTTTGCGATGCGTACGTCCGCCCCATAAAATATAGCGTCCCCTGTAAAAGGAAAAAAACTTAAAAAACGGTGAGTATTTGAAGCTATCAACTCATAATTGCGTTAAGATCTTGTCGAAACATGGTTATTTTTACATAAAACGTAAAACTAAACCAAATTGCTTCGTTTTGTTTTTTGTTTTAGTTCGTCTTGGGTTTTCACCATCCGTCCGACAGTCGCTGTTTTTTCGGGTTTTCAGCTCCCTAGTCTGTTTCGAGAAAAGAGCGTCTTCCGCAGCGACCTCAAGCACCTCTCCTGGTTGAATATTTTCAAAGATTCGTTGTTCGAAGTCTTCCAACGATTGCAAGCACGTGATCGCCAACGTGTGCTCCAGTAGGAGAACGCGTTTCCGGAAAATATTGGTCTGTCAATTCCTGCAGAGGGTCAGTAACGACAGCGAAGTGTCCGTCCGTACTGTCGCGAAGTACAAAACAGAATATCGCTCTGGCCAGCCCATGTCTCTGGGGCGAAGACCTCACCACATGGAAGCGTCGAGCACGTGGACCGTCAAGCATGACGACTTCACATTCAACACCATTCGTCTGAAGGTGCATTACAAGTACTTAGAGAAGGAAATTCCCTGCCTCGAAAGCATACTGGAGGCTGTCAATGAAGACTACAAGCTACCGAACGTCTCCAAGACAACATTGTGGAGGTTGCCGAAATATATCGGTTTCACTTTGAAAAGCGTTAACGAAGACGGACACTCATCATGCGCAGCGACATCATTGCCTGGCGTCGGAGATACTTGAGATCAATCAAGGAATTCCGAAAACAGGGCGGATACGTATCCTGCCACATGAATTTCTTTATACGCTCGGCACTCACCGGACGGCCGCCATGGCTAACTTTCTGCAACTGCTCATGCAGATGGTGCCGATACTAGGCACAGCGAAACTGAACGCGCCGTTCTTCGTTCGCGAAGATAACGCCGGACACGACCACGTCATCATCACCAACTGGGATTGGTTGGATTTTCGTCAAGGGTCATCGACGTCACCCGCCGCACTTCTAGAAAAGGAGCGACCGGACCCGACCAACGTCAGAGGGCTCGGCACTCACCGGACGGCCGCCATGGCTAACTTTCTGCAACTGCTCATGCAGGTGGTGCCGATACTAGGCACAACGAAACTGAACGCGCCGTTCTTCGTTCCCGAAGATAACGCCGGACACGACTACGTCATCATCACCAACTGGGATTGGTTGGATTTTCGTCAAGGGTCATCGACGTCAGCCGCCGCACTTCTAGAAAAGGAGCGACCGGACCCGACCAACGTCAGAGGGCTCGGCACCCACCGGACGGCCGCCTTGGCTAACTTTCTGCAACTGCTCATGCAGGTGGTGCCGATACTAGGCACAACGAAAATGAACGCGCCGTTCTTCGTTCCCGAAGATAACGCCGGACACGACCACGTCATCATCACCAACTGGGATTGGTTGGATTTTCGTCAAGGGTCATCGACGTCACCCGCCGCACTTCTAGAAAAGGAGCGACCGGACCCGACCAACGTCAGAGGGCTCGGCACTCACCGGACGGCCGCCATGGCTAACTTTCTGCAACTGCTCATGCAGGTGGTGCCGATACTAGGCACAACGAAACTGAACGCGCCGTTCTTCGTTCCCGAAGATAACGCCGGACACGACCACGTCATCATCACCAACTGGGATTGGTTGGATTTTCGTCAAGGGTCATCGACGTCACCCGCCGCACTTCTAGAAAAGGAGCGACCGGACCCGACCAACGTCAGAGGGCTCGGCACTCACCGGACGGCCGCCATGGCTAACTTTCTGCAACTGCTCATGCAGGTGGTGCCGATACTAGGCACAACGAAACTGAACGCGCCGTTCTTCGTTCCCGAAGATAACGCCGGACACGACCACGTCATCATCACCAACTGGGATTGGTTGGATTTTCGTCAAGGGTCATCGACGTCACCCGCCGCACTTCTAGAAAAGGAGCGACCGGACCCGACCAACGTCAGAGGGCTCGGCACTCACCGGACGGCCGCCATGGCTAACTTTCTGCAACTGCTCATGCAGGTGGTGCCGATACTAGGCACAACGAAACTGAACGCGCCGTTCTTCGTTCCCGAAGATAACGCCGGACACGACCACGTCATCATCACCAACTGGGATTGGTTGGATTTTCGTCAAGGGTCATCGACGTCACCCGCCGCACTTCTAGAAAAGGAGCGACCGGACCCGACCAACGTCAGAGGGCTCGGCACTCACCGGACGGCCGCCATGGCTAACTTTCTGCAACTGCTCATGCAGGTGGTGCCGATACTAGGCACAACGAAACTGAACGCGCCATTCTTCGTTCCCGAAGATAACGCATGACACGACCACGTCATCATCACCAACTGGGATTGGTTGGATTTTCGTCAAGGGTCATCGAAGTCACCCGCCGCACTTCTAGAAAAGGAGCGACCGGACCCGACCAACGTCAGAGGGCTCGGCACTCACCGGACGGCCGCCATGGCTAACTTTCTGCAACTGCTCATGCAGGTGGTGCCGATACTAGGCACAACGAAACTGAACGCGCCGTTCTTCGTTCCCGAAGATAACGCCGGTACGACCACGTCATCATCACCAACTGGGATTGGTTGGATTTTCGTCAAGGGTCATCGACGTCACCCGCCGCACTTCTAGAAAAGGAGCGACCGGACCCGACCAACGTCAGAGGGCTCGGCACTCACCGGACGGCCGCCATGGCTAACTTTCTGGAACTGCTCATGCAGATTGGTTCACAATACGATCAGTGTAGTTATAGAAGTAACTGCAGATTTCTGGTGATAGTGTCGTGCCCTCAAAAGTGTCGTGGCATTTTATCGGACTGTTGGAATGTCTTTATGTTGTTGCTGCTCTCTGGGGACATCGAGTCAAACCCAGGTCCAACAGAAGTAGAGGTTACTTTACAGATGATTCTGGATAACCAAAGCAACATGACTAAACAACTTCAAGAAGTCAAGGCCGGACAAGTCCGTCTTAGACAAGAAATGACAGGCATTAATGCCAAAATTGCTGGGTTTAAAACTGCACTAGCAAATATTGAAAAGGAAATTGCACAAGTTGCTAGTCTAAAGAAATCTGTTGCGATCTTGGAACGAACCGTAAGGCAGCAAAATGATAGGCTTATCGACTTAGAAAACATAAGCAGAAGAAATAACCTTCTGATATTTGGTTTACCCGAGAAAGATAATGAAAGTACTGAGGAGCTCAAACAAACAGTAACAAAAGATGTATTCCAGAAAGTCATCGGCGTCACTGTAACTTCTGTTGAACGAATTCACAGACTTGGGCGAAAGCGTGATGAAACAAGTAGGCCAGTAATCATGAAGTTCTTCGACTACAACGAAAGAAATGAAATCCTAAAGAACTGTAAAAAGCTAAAAGGAACGAGACTGAGCATAAGTAGTGACTATGCAAAAGAAACAGTAGAAATCAGAAAGCAACTTTGGAAAAGCGCAGCATCAAACAAAGAAAGGGGTGATAAAGTTTCTCTTGTGCATGATAAGCTCAAGATTAACAAGGAGACATTTGTGTGGGATTCTGAACTTAAGCAGCGACGTCCTCTGCAGTCTAGGACTGAAATGCATGATTGACTCGTTGCTACAGACCGAAACGATCCTTCCGTACTGAATGTTATAAACCTAAACGCGCGAAGTGTGGTAAATAAAATTGACACTCTGGAATTTTTGTTAATTGCTCAAAGTCCTCACGTGGTGGCGATCACAGAAACATGGCTTTCTTCTGATATTGCGAGCGACTGCATTGTTCCCCCTAATTATAAATTAATAAGGCGTGATAGAACCACAAGAGGCGGAGGCTTAGCAATTGCTTTGCGAAATGACATAAACTGTGTAGAACTTGAGTGCGAGTGTAATGAAACTGTCTGGTGCCGAATATCTTATTGCAATCGTGTGTTTCTTAGAGGGGTAGTCTACAGGCCACCAAACGCTCCAATTGACTTCTTAGAATGTCTGAATGATTTTCTTTGTAAACATGTAAAAAGTGACACCAGGGTAATTCTAACTGGAGACTTTAATTTACCGCATGTGGATTGGGATCTAATGGTAGCTGGTGGTATTGATATTCCCAACGGAGAAAAAATGCTCGAGATTATGTTTAATCGCAATCTTACGCAAATAGTCAAAGACTGCACTCGAATCACTGATCGATCTCAGTCACTATTGTACTTGGTCTTTATTTCAGACAGTTTATCTGAGTACGAAGTTTCAGTTAATGAAGGTATCTCAGATCACAAAATGGTTGTGTTCTCAACCCCCCTTACCACACCATGGTCCTTGCCGGGCCTCCATGCCCATTACTGTTAAAGACTTTGCTCGCGCAGACGATACAAGTATTTTAGATTACCTAGAGACATCGTTGGAAGCATTCGAGCAACTTAGCACTACTGGTACAGTTGACGACCTCTGGAACTTTTTGAAGACAACTATTTATTTTTGTATAGATCATTATGTACCTAGCAAAATTAAACATGTTCATCGTACAAACCCCTGGATAACACGCGAAATAATTCACTTGAAACGACGAATCAGAAGGCATAGAAAAAATAACAAACAAAGCGTGAACGCCTTAAAGAGCAGTTTAAAAACGGCACTTAGAGAAGCCAAGCAAAGCTTTTTTTCAGTAACTCTGCACAATTTTATAAAAACTGCCCCCGAAAAGTTTTGGCGTTTTTTAAAAGGACAAAAGGAGCCAATTGAACAAATTGTTGACGGTGACATAATTATTACAGACAATGTAGAAATGGCAGGGCACTTTAATCGTTTTTTCCAGTCAGTTTGTTCCGCGCATGAGTGATATGTCATGCGTGAAGCCTCAAGCGCCGACACTGAAATAAGCACACCGGGCGTGGTGATAACTCAACCAGGAATATTCGCGAAGTTGTTATCTCTTGATACGAAGAAATCAACGGGACCGGATAAAATACCGAATGCATTCTTAAAAAGATATGCTGAGTGGCTATCCTATATCTTAAAATTATTTTTGACACATCATTACAAACGCACACTCTTTCACAAGAATGGTTATCTGCCCGTGTTGTACCAGTCTTTAAAGACGGAAGCCGTCTCAGGGTAGATACTTACAGGCCGATTTCTTTGACAAGTGTTTGTTGTAAAGTAATGGAGCATATTATTTCAAAACACATATTCACTTTCCTAGAAGACCGAGGCATGTTCTATCCCCACCAGCACGGTTTTAGATGCGGCCTGTCAACGGTAACTCAACTTGTGGAAACGTTTCATGATTTTTCTTTTGCCGTTAATAATAAGCAACATCTAGATGTTATTTGCGTCGATTTTTCAAAGGCGTTCGATCGTATACCACATGAAAAACTGATATGGAAATTAAAAGCACTAGGTCTAGGTTCTATTATTATTAACTGGATTGAAGCCTATCTATCAAATCGAAGTCAAAGAGTTGAAATTAATGGAAGTCTATCTGCGCCCTTACCTGTGTCCTCAGGAGTCCCTCAGGGCTCAGTCCTGGGTCCATTGTTGTTTTTGATCTATATAAATGATATCGCTACTTATATTCAAGTTCCAACTAAACTGAAGCTCTTTGCAGATGACTGCTTACTTTATACTCCCGTAAATAATTCCGTCGATCAATTGAACTTAAACAGGAATTTGGAAATATTAAGGCAGTGGTGTGATGATTGGAAATGCTGATAAATTTTCGTAAGTCGGCATACATGCACATAAAAACAAGAGGATCGTTTTAAAATTTTCCTACAATATGGGGGATGTGAATTTGAATAATGTGGACAGTTTCAAGTACCTTGGTGTCACGATCTCAAATAACCTACAGTGGCGGGCCCATATTGAAAATGTTTGCTCTTCGGCCTATCGGAGTCTTGGTTTTATACGACGGAAAATAAAAGATGCTACTAGAGACGCAAAGTTGACTGCCTATAAAACGATGGTACGTCCTATTTTGGAGTATGCCAGTGTGGTATGGAGTCCCAACAAAAAAGTTGACGAAGAAAAATTAGAAAAGATTCAAAGGTTGGCTGTACGTTTTATTCTTTCTAGGTATAAAAGAACCGACTCTGTAACTAGAATGTTGCATGCGTGCGGCTTGCAAACACTAGAAACTAGACGGATGATTGCAAGGTTAAAGTTGTTTTTTTCCCTCTATAACGGACAATTAAAAATTGACCCAGCATTGTATCTGAAAGAAGTGCATAAGCGATCAAGAAGACTAAATCATACGAAAACGGTCCAACCTTATTGTAGTAGAATAGACGTCTTTAAATACTCTTTTTTTGCGCAAACAATTGAAGAATAGAATAGTCTCCCGGAGTGTGTTATAAATTTAATAGACGCGTCTCATTTTGAGTCTTCCTTGGAAGAGCTGTTTTCAAATTAAAAGAAATTGTGGTTGATTGTTGTTATTTGAAAAGGTAATAGTATTTTGTGTGTCCTTATTGCTGTTAAACGTTAAGATTGTATGTTTTTCCCTTTTATTTTTCCCTCTCCTGTAATAGCCTTCGAGAGAAGGGGTACAGTATTGATAAATAAAAATAAATAAATAAAAATATGGAACATCTAGACCCTCCAGAGTTTTTAACATTGTGCGAGCCCCGACCGGCCGGTAGACCAGCGCCTTATCGCGGCGAGAAAAAGCAGCTCAGCAAGAATACGGGCTTGTGGCAAAATGCACGCGCATAGCGTCGCTGACGTACTGTTTCACACCGCGATAAGATGCTGATTTACCGATTGATCGCTGTTCGCGTAATATTGTTAAAAATAAAACTGGAGGCTGTATGCCGTTTTCGCGTTGCGCAGTTTGTGCAGTTTTAATCAAAATTTCACAATCGTCAAATATCCCCGTCATTCTGTTCTGAGGATCAGCTTGCTTACCTCGCGGACTGCCTTAATTGATATCCGTGGATTGAACAAAAAATTTAGTGCAGTACTTTATTCTACCTCCCCATTGTTAACCGGACGCTAGTATAGGCCTGACACAGTGAATGATTTATGTCGCGTGACATTGTCTTGATATTGTGATTAGCATGGGATTTAAAGTAACATAAATATTGGGACAAAATTTTACTTACCACATTTCATGCAGGTATATCGTGTACGTAGATAAAACTTGGGTGAATACTGGACACACGAAGTAATTAATCTGGCAGGAAAAGACTGTGAAGTTCTCGCAGAAGTCGTTCATGAAGGGCTTGACGACAGTTCTGGCAACACTGTCTGGCAAGGGAGGCCGTTTGATCTCTGTGCATGTTGGTAGCAGCAAAACAGGCTTTATCGGAAACGCTGCCGACTTCTTCAGGGCTAAGAAAGGCAACGCTGCGAACTACCACTCCGAGATGAATGGCACATATTTCGAAGCGTGGTTTCCATTTAGCGCCTACACAAGGTCCCCCCCAACTGCGTCATCGGGATGGACAATGCACCGTATCACTATGTCGCTCTGGCTAGAGCTGAACTCCTCGTGCTTTCCAAGCAAGTCAACGCGCCCGGCACCGTATACCGCAATGACACCCTGGCGGCTACCCTCCGCCACAAATTCCTGCGACTGCCTCCATACCATTGCGAATTCAACCGCATTGAGCTGGTATAGAGTAAGGTGAAAGATTACGTGGCGAGCAAGAACAAACTTTCTACGCAGCCAGAATTAGAGCATATTCTGCCAGAAGAACTGGCATCTGTCTCCCAAAATGACTGGCAAAACTGTTGTACTCCAGTTGAGCGCGTTGAAGAAGAAGCATGGGAGCGGGACAAGATCGTCGACAGTGAGCCGGTGGTCTTCACTATTGGAGACGCCTCGTCCTCCGACGAACTCAGCGCATATGTTCGCGGTATTGAGGAACTTGAATAACGTGCACTCTGCCAGTGTGGAACTTGTGGAACAACGGCCCTTTTCAGGGGCACTATAATTTGTGCAACTCGGGCCCCCCCGCGATGTCGTGCAACTCCCGTGTCGTTAGAAAAAAAAAAATCACGAGTGAAGGAGTAGTTGGTTGTTATAATTCCACTTGTGTTAAAAAAGCACATGTTAATTATAATTTTTGCTATCTGTTACTGAAAGGGAGACAGGCATGTCAAGCAGGAGACGAGAAAGCAGGTGTTCGCATACATTTGCTTTGTTATTCTACTGTATTCGTTTCACACTGAAAATACCTTGCAATCAGCTATGAACAAGTGTAGCAGTCTTAACAGTAAACACGTGCCTCCTAATCACGCAATGGAAAGAGCCCTTTTTTGTCCCTAAAATACCAACCCCATAAAGAAGCCTCTTGCTTGGTGGTGTTGGTGTTGCGCTCCATTGTACTTGTGCTGCACTTGAGTTAGTGTGCTTAAGTAAAATATGTATGACTCAAATTGAAGCACGTTTTATTGCCCCTCTTAGCATGAAATTGAAGTCAGAGGGGCAGTGATGTATGGGCATATAAAGTTTCTTTTTTATTGATTGTTCATATTCTTTTCTACAATGATGTGAGTGTAGCTATAACATGGTGCCTCAAATATGACCATATTGGCTCAAACAAACTGTTGAATTTTTAATTGCATTCACGAGTAGATATGAGATCGAGGTTTACCCAGACATAGTTGAAGTAACATGTCTTGGGTATTTTATGAATCACGTCATGGAAGAAACGTATGGACACAAGGGAAAACAGCTAACTCAAAATAAATTGTACATAACGCAACTATTGCTTCTCTGTTAACTATATTTATACTGTTGTAACTGCTATCGGTGTAATTCCTTATTCCATGCTGCATCTATATAAAATATAACGTGGTACTGGAGGCAAATGACAATCACAAAGCAGAAGAGGAACTGAAATATGAATTTGCGTAAGATGCACAAACTTAAAGTAAATCTTACAAAAATGTAAGAATGTTCGCCTAGAAAGGGTATTCGAACTGAGGACGGCGGGACGCCGCGATCGCGGGAGTAGCGCGTTAGACCTCTCCTCCACAAAATGAGTGCAGCCTGTGTTGTCGTCTTTTCCCGTTTTTGTCTTACGTCTTGGGTTGTAAAATGTTGAGTAACACTTTTCTTTCTTTTCATGGGCACCACTATCGTACCTTTCTCAGCGTTCCATGCTATGTATGAAACAAAGTATAGCATCCTGCAGCCAGGAGATTTGCGTTGTGAAACTTCGCGCCACCGGACGTCGACATGACTTTCTAAGGGCGTAAGTGAGATCTGCGTTGGCAACTTCCCGCTTTCCGTTTTTTTAAATGTTCGCGAAAAAATGACGAAATTTTTTGCAAGACATTGAATCATATTTCCAGCACACGTGTAATGTTGTAAATTGTAAGGATATGTATAAGAATCTTATGCATCTGCTCACGGAAAGCTGAAAGGCGACACTGAAAAACTAGCAGTTTTGTTCGAAACACTTAATAACGATTTTTCGGCACCCGTTGATTTGTTCATCTACCTCGGTGTAGCATAATATCACAAAACCGTCCACATATCTGAAGATGGCCTCAACTCTAGGACTCTTCAAGACGTCTGATCTGCATTCTACGAGGTACAAAACACTGAGGTATGGAGCTACCCTGCATCCTATGCATATACCACTCTTTTTATGCATACTGTTAGGATTGATGTGTCATGAACGTCTCCTTCAGGTAGACGCTTAGAAGCTCTAATAAGCTCTCTGTGTTGACGCCAGCCGCGTTTTGGAAGGTTATGACACCTTGCTCTTTGATGGTGTTTCGGAGAATATGCAGGAGGTTTCTACGTGGGTTAGAATAGCACAGGTTTTCGACGTCGATCGAAAAACATGAAGTGATGTCGTTCCCTTTCTCTTGAAGAAAAGCGATCACACTTTCCGAGTGATAAATCTTGAATGGGTCTTGTACCTAAACATTGTGCAAATCTTTAGGTACACAAGTTGACAAATGTGCTTGACGTATTTATTTTCGGAACTATGGCGCAAAGCGGAACACGCTGTTTGTGCACTTTTTTCCCGAGAAAAACACCCACAGTTACCGTTTCTCTGCACCGTTTCTTTTTGTGGCAAGACTCGTAAGAATGTTGTTTCCAGCATTTCCAGGATGATATTTTTACTGCATTAAGTTTCTTTTGCATCTAGTGGAATAAAAATTGTATCCATGGCTCTGTCTCAGACACACAGCTCGATGTTTTTGCAACGCGAATTCTGTACCGATGAAGCAAAACTCTTATTTGCATGTGCTTTACTCCGGATATTTGTAAGGTAGTCAGTTTCGTCGCTGGTTATCTGTGATTTCTTTCTATCCGGTTCTTTAGATGCCATGTGCTTTACATGCAATGTGAAATGTAATATAAATATATAAAGATAATATAAGGTTACCTTAATTATACAGTAGCGAGTCCAGTCGAGTAAGCCTTTGTGTTTGTGTCTCTGTCTCGCTGTATTCTTCCTTTATGTTCAGCTGCACCATAAATAAACAATTCATGAATACCCCATGCAGGAGCTATGTATGATCATGAGCTAGTCGTACGCGTCGGCAGCCATACCCATATAAAAGAAGAAATGTGGATATAAATGATAACAGCTCTGTGCGATAAAACAAACGATCAAGCCCGGAATGTTCATTCGGAACGCGCTACAATTTCGAACGCGTACACGGCGTAATTTAGGGACCATTCGCTTCGTTCGTCGTCATACGTAAATAAACGTGAATGGCTAGCTACTATGTATAGCACACGGCCCATCTGTAACTCATAAGTTCGCTGCGACACTTAAGTGTATCATGTCTCTCGAGTCTGGCCAGCGTATTTTCTGACAAACGCGATGTTAAGATCGTGTTTTGTTTGTTATTTGAATGCTATTTGGAAGAAAAATAATGTTTATTTTCCATCGTTATCTTTGTCACTTCTTTTTTAACGAACCGGGTGCAACTTCCTGGTCTGAATCACTGCTTTGATCACACGACCGCGCTGGACTCTAAACTCGTTTGGTCGGGCTCTTCCCAGGGCGGTTGGGCGTGGCAAAGTGGACGACAAACGTCGTTACGTATGGCGCGATGAATTATCCGACACTGAAGTATATGCAGCCCAGATCCACTGGTAGCGCCAACCGCGTTCGGAGCCTGCAGCTACGACGATGCAAGGGGCGACGATGCACGCACGAGTGACAAGAGTGCACATCCTCGACGCGACAGCCGCGAACCTAACCCGCGGTTAATTGGGCATCTGCTCTACTCCAAACTTTTATTCATTGAAATTTTCCGAATGTATCAGGCAGCAAAAAGGGTTTTGCTTGTTGGTGTAAATTTTATTATCTTATAACCTCCAAATAATTTGACTTTCCGGAGAAAAAATCACCCATCCTCCTACGTTGAGTGAGCTCCATTTTATATCAAACTAGAAAGCAGTAAAACAATTATTGGAGAGCCCTTTTAAAAGGCCCCTGAAAACAAGAAAATAAAATTTTAACAGTCTGGTTGGGACACGCGTGTCAAAAATTTAATTTTACGCAAGAAAAAAAGAAGAAAAGAGTTAGAGCAATATTGACGACGCGAGATGCGATTTAGTTGGCAGTAACCTCCTTTCCAGTTGTTTACTCCCTCGGCATTTCGGAAGCGTGGAGGAGAGGTGGAACGGCTTCGCCTTCACGTTGAGGAGGAAAGAGCGAATGGCCGAGTTGGTCATTCCGAAATGACCCGTGACGTCATGGACTTTGCGTGCAGAATTTCAAATAAATCTCTAGCCATCAATATTGCTCTAAAATAAGTTCTTTCTGCATTTTCTTTTTTTTTTTTTTTGACACGCGTGTTTCAACCAGGCTGCTAAAAATAAATCTTTTTTTTTTTTTTAGAAGCCCTTTAAGATGGGTCTCGGGGTCGTTATCTGTCCTGCGGTCGCGCTCGTGTGTTCACCGTCCGCACACTCTGCACTCCACTTCACGACCCCCCAGACCGAGCGAGACCGACCCCCGCGCGCATCTCCTCTTTGTCCGCACGCACCCATTCTTCCCCGGCGACAGGCCGGCAAGTGCCGCACTCCGAGACGTGGGGGGACTTACGGTCTCCTCGATTCATGTGCAAGCCTTCGAGGATTTGGCTGCATGACAGGAGGCCGCGCATGTCCGCCGTCGCTACAGACGTCAACTCCTGTTGACCTTGAAGACAGCCACTTAGCGACCAAAGACCCCAAAAGCTCGTCCTCACACCGTCCTCAGGCACCTGCCTCTGGTGACTGCCAGGGGGCGGCAGCGCTAGCCCACACAGCCGATACACCATATCGTGCTTTGACTACCACGCGCGTTCTAGTCAGTGTAGTGTGGCAGTCACACTGCCGCAGCGCGTTTTATTAAGGCTTTGTTCACATGGCCACAGTGCGCAAGCACATGTAGGCGTAAAATCTCTCTACCGAAATAAAGAAGGTAATGCCAACCAAAAAACTAAAAATCTGGGGTAATATATCCAATGTTCCAACATATATAAAGGGTGTTACATCGAACATGAGATGCATTCAAAAGAACCGGTTCATGTTATGCCTATCGAACCAACGCAAGTTTGTTCAAAGCCCGATTGAGCAGGTCATGAATTGTTTTGCGATGTGCCAACCTGACCAAGTAACGAAGGTTTTATACAGTACTGTAAATAATAATGCGTTTGAAATCCGTCCAACACGTAAGTTGTAGAGCGTGTCGAGGAACATATATCGTGTCGTTGACCTCAAGATAGCCTTCGCGTGTCTGTTTTAGAGCAATAAAATGCGCACGATATTTAAATGAGTCCAACGTGACTTAGGGCGCTAAGGCCGCTGTTCTCTAGCCTAGTGGGTGTTAATTTAGTATTTGCTTCAATCTCGTGCACTTCCTTTAAACATCTATATATATATATATATATATATATATATATATATATATATATATATATATATATATATATATATATGCTGACAAGAGCCACCTCGATGTAAACGGCAAGATGGGGCGTTGTTCAACACGCTCTACAACATTTGAAGTAGAGTGTTTGAGTGTAATATTATGTTTTGAAGGGTTAGCGATTTCATAGGTATTAAATGGCCAGTTTCACAAATCACCAAAAATATATAGACTTGCTCACTTTGCTCTCAAGAATACTGCGTTTATTCCGCGCACGAAGCGTGCACCATCTTGTTCATGACATGGCACCAGTTAGCTGAAACACACTATACACTATAGTTTTGTACTCAACACACTGTCTTTACGCCTGTGATTGTGGCGCCCTCGGACGATCGGATAAGCAAAGAATCTACCTCGGATGTGCCGGTAACGACACCAATCTTTCAGTGGCTGACAGTGCCTTTTAAAGCGAGAGGCTCGTGTCGCAGAAAAGCCGGAGTCGGCGGGACGGGAATCCTGACTGGTCGATCTAGTCATGACGTCACAGCCACATAACCTCGAGTGGAAATTTCAAACAAGCCACAACGCTCACGTGAGACGTGACGTCGCGCATGGCATGAAAGTGATTAAAACGCATGTATTGCGAATTAACGGTTGCCCCATGTCTGAAGTAAGTTCACTTTATAAAGTAACTCATTCGCGTCGAAGAAGGAATAAGAAGAATTTTAGGTGGAGGCGGGGTTGGAATCCACGACCCTTTGTGTTGAAAGCCTGACATGCTAACGGCTATTCTACGCAGACACGATTGCACGGGCTGGGAACGATCGGGGGTTTATATGTTTAGCTACCACGTTACACCCCTAAAGGAGAAGCTTAAGCTTCCTCCTGTAATTTTTTTTTAATATCGTAATTGTGAACAGGAACCAGAGTGCTTCCGCTCGAGCCATTTGCTTCATTTGAGCTACGACGCCAGCTTGGTTTACAGCCAATTGGCGAACACTTGAGAAAATTGGCGAAAA
Source organism: Ixodes persulcatus (assembly GCA_013358835.2). Taxonomy (NCBI): domain Eukaryota; kingdom Metazoa; phylum Arthropoda; class Arachnida; order Ixodida; family Ixodidae; genus Ixodes; species Ixodes persulcatus. Next base: position 515,636 of record JABSTQ010009916.1, read on the forward strand.
CCCCTTGTTACGTCGGTGTTCCTTCACGTTTGCCTGACCGCCAGAGGAACATATTATTAATTTAAACAATGCACTGTTACCACCACTAGAGCTCTAAACACTGGGACGCTTGATTTGCGTATTAAGCTGTCTATTAATATGTAATGTAACGACTAATTTATCACGTATTGCGATTGTGCAAAGGCGACATAAGAGTGCACATTAAATAAAACCTTTAACTGTAATTTAAAAAAAAAAAAAATCTCTATATGTGGGGAGTGTACCGTATCTTGCGCTGCGCCGCGCGTCAGCAATGTTTCGCAATCTATTTTTCGTGGAGAGAAAAGTAACTACCTCTCCCACACCTGTGTATAAAGTACGGTCACTAATCTAGGCGGTATACTTTTCTCCTCGCTCCCGGCTTGTCATAGCTTATCGATCGCAACAGCCGAGGCAGGGCGTCCGAAGTGTGATGAAGAACACGCCCTTTTGTAAAATATGACGGGAGCCGCATCAACATCACCAGCATGGTTTTCCCAAAGCCGCCGCCTCACCTCAGGGAAAGAGGGGAAATGAGCGAGAATTGGCGGATGTTCAAAAAAAGGTTTGAGCTTTCCTTAGCCAAGTCGGAACCCGCCGGCAAGCCTCGACCACTGTCATCCAAAGCGGCGCTCCCTCTAAGCATTGCAGGCGAAAAAGCAATAGACATACTGAACAGGTCTTGGTTTGCGGAAGACGAGTGCAACAGCAACTATGCCATTCTCTTCCAGAAGTTTTAAAAACACTGCGCAGCTCAGCACAACAATGTACATAGCGCTATGTGTTCTGGAAAAGAGTACAGTCGTTTGGTGAGCCTTCCAAACATTTCTTCAGAGACATGAAGAAGCACACAAGAGCGTGCAATTTTGGTTTTCAAAAGTACTCGATGGTTTGATACCAAATTGTTTACAGTACGAACGAGGACAAGCTGCGACAGAAGCTGCTGGGAGAACAGCCTAACCTTACAAAAGGCTGAGCAAGTCTGCAAAGAAGTCTGGGCAAGACAACAGAAAAAGTTGAGACCGTTCGCAAGATAAACCAGAACTATAAAAGAAAAATCCCCGCACTCACGCGCGTCGCAACTGCCTGGCATTCGCGCTGAGGTGCAGAAAGTGTTAAAGGCAGAATCTCTTCGCCATTTGCTGTAGATGGTCTACGTAGGTCGGTGAGCTTGAAGGTTCCGAAAAAGGACTTCAATATGCTAAGTGTGTTCTGAAGAAGCGACCAGCGGGACTGGATAGTTCTCTAAAATACGACTGGAGACGCATCAACATCATCAGCATATATTTTCTGAAGCCTGCCGCTTCTATTGGCGGACTTTCAAACAAAGGTTTGAACTTTCCTTTGCCAATACAGAACCTGTCGGCAAACCTCGACCACTGTCATCGAAAGCGGCTCTCCTTCTAAGCATTGAAGCGAAGAAGTAATCGAGCTATTGAATAGGATAGGATCTTGCGTAGCCCTTGTCCTTTGTGACATTTTCTTAGCCAAGTTCGGCCGAAATGTTCAGATTGGCTTGGAAGGGAAACATGTGTGTAAGGTTGTCCGGTATGTGAACGACAATCTGGTGCTATCGCAACGTTCTGACAATTTTTTGACGCGCCAGGTTGTTGAGGGTGTGTAAAAAGTGTTTCATGAAAACTCAAATGGCTTAAAGTTCATTTGCAAACTCCCCGACGGCCAGTTTCTCCAGTTTCTATAATTGAGACTGCAGCTCACGGAAAACCGTGTGTCTTTGAGTTACCACCCGCGGTCCAAAAAGAGAATCTTTGCCTACGATTCGGCACATTCCAAATTAGTAAAAAAAGGTATTGCTTCGTCTTGTATCCATGCGGCACTTCAGAAGTCATGCGACCATGTTATGCGTGAGAGCTTCAGCCTGCAGGTTAATGGACCAAGAGATGCCGGTTATCTAACTTCACTTTTGCTTGGAGTTGCCGAGACGCTGCTGAAAAAGATCAAGGGCAAGTGTCAGGGTAAAAAAAAAAAAAAACGAAAACGAGACCTTAGGTCATCCCCTACGTGCACAAAATTTCACATAACCTAAAAAAGGTGGCAAAAAGATTTGATGTACCGCGTGTGCGTTCGGCGCCATGTGTGTTGGCTCAATTATGCCCGCGGATTCCGGAAGAAAAGAACGACGCGCGCTTATGCACCGTCAATCATGCCAAAAGATTTGTAGATTGTAACGTGGGCTTGGTGTACAGAATACCGCTGACATGCAGTAAGGTGTACATCGGCCATACAGGACGGTGCGTAAATGAGAGGATGCGCGAGCATGACCTCTCTTTGGGCTCAACAACTGGAGGACACTTGCCTCTTCATTGCAGAGAGTGTCTATGCCAGCCGAACTTTCAAAATACCACGATCGTGGGGAGGGCCCGTGAAAAAGCTGCGAGGGGAAGTGCTTGAAGCGCATGCTATAAACAAAGAGGGCACTGAAGGCTGCGTCAGCCAGCCGTCAATTTTTCTGCATCAAAAAGAGTGATTTTACTGACGCGTGGTGATGAGTGACGTTACTGAGTGATTCCGTGTATTTTTATTGGAGGTTGTTTGCTTTAGCTGTTATTAAATAAATGTACAGTTTAGAGTAAGCGCTTGTCCTGTTCGCTTCCCTTTTTTTTGTCCTTGTTTTTGTTAGCGCTTTAAATTTTATAAATCATGAACCAACTCGCCGGCTTCGCCACTTTTGAACAGGTTTTGGTTCGCGGAATATTAGAGCAACAGATGAGAACGTGTCAGCCAATTGAAGGTTGACACAGGAGCGCAAACTAGCTGGCTACCCTTTGGAATATATTGCAAAATGCAGCCCCAGCAACCACGTAAGCCCAGCAGCGCGATGGTGCATTTCTACGGAAGAGCCATTATCAAGCACGGGGATGCTATGAGAATAAAACTGACACTGGACGACCGCACGGCTGTCGTCGATTTGTTTCGTGGTTCACAAGGGAGACCAAGCAAGCCTGTGCCGACAAGCCAGAAAACATCTTGGTCTGCCTTCACGTATAAAAAGGCTGTCCCAAAACAGCTCCTAAGAAATCGCTGAAGAATTCACCATTTTTTCACCGATACCGGCTGCGTTCAGCGAGTTTACCGGATGGTTCTGCGAAAGAGACTCACGCCAGTCGTCCAAAAAGCGAAACGCGTACCACTGGCCCTGCAGGAGCTGCTCCAGGAGGATCGGGGGCGCTTGTATCGGGCAGGTATCATCCTGAAAGTCACTTAGTCCACGGACTGGGTGAATACTCAATCATTTTTTTTATTTGCGTCTGTACACTAATACGGGCACTGGGGGCATGAACAAAAAAGCCGACAGATGTCGGCTTGACGAGGTTCACGCCCCCTTTTTTAGCAAACGGCAATGCAATCGAAAGAAAAAGAAAAAAAAAGTCAGATACTTAAAAAAAGTAATCACTGTAGCAATAGTCAAAATACACGTTTAAAATGGGGCTATAGATTACAATGTCAAGGAAAAAAATACACTCTATATGCTAAAATACAATTGTATATGACATAAATATTCATAGAAGCATCAGTTTTAAAGAGTGAGATGCTAAATGTTCGATGATAAGGTTATTTTCAATTAAATGGTTTGGTAAAAAAGGAAGGCGATGTTTTAGCATTTGAGTTCCATAGTGGTTCGACTGAATGGTGTCCTCCATACTTCTTCGTGACGTACGTTATAAGGTCTAATATTCATTGTTCAGTCCGCTATGTTACTTATGTCAGGCTTCTTTGGTTTAATACTTGCTATATATCGAATAAGTAAAGTGTACTCGTACAGTTTGTTTAAGGATAGGATGTTCAATGATTTAAGCAATGGTTTCGTGTGGGTTGATTGTGGTACATTGATAATAGCTCGGATTGCCTTCTTTTGAAGGATCGTTAACTTGTCCAAGTTAGTTGTAGTTGATGTGCCCCAGACCAAGTGACAATAATTAAAAGGTGACTTGAATAAAGAATTGTAAATGAGAAGCTTCATTTTGACTGGCAAACTTGAACGGAACATGTTGAGAATGCCAACAACACTTGAAATTGTTTATTACACTTTGAATGTGGGTGTCCCATGACATGTTTTCATTAAACATTAGACCCAAGGCTTTTACATTCGGGACGACTTCAATGATAGAGGGGCCAAGTTTAAGGCGCAAGTCAATATTTACCAATTTATTATGTGGCTTAAAAATGATCGCTTTTGTTTTAGATGTATTAATTGGTAGGGCGTTTGCTTCACTCCATTTCTATAAATATTCCAGTGTGTTGTTAGTCGTTTGTGCAAGTGTGTCGATATTGTTAGCTGAAAAAAGTGGTGTTTTGTCATCAGCATAAATTATGAAAGTGGTGTTTGGTCTAATGGTTACAATGTCGTTTATATAAATGTTAAACAGAATTGGGCCTAATATACTTCCTTGAGGGACACCTGTTTTCTAACGCTTGAAAGTCTTAGGAATAGTTGTTTAAAAAACAGATTGTTTACGAAATTCTAAATATGATGTTAGCAGGTTTAGGGTTAGTCCACGGAAACTATAAAACTGAAGTCCGTTTACGAAATTGTAAATATGATGGTGTAGCAGGTTTAGTGTTAGTCCACGGAAACTATAAAACCTGAAGCTGTGATTAATTAAGGGTGGTATGGTTTAGCGATCAAATGCTTTTATAGAAATCAACAAAGACAGCCAAGGAGTTAAAAAGTTTTTGTTCGATGATTTTAAGATGAATTCTTTTGATGTAGTAGCGCGAGTTTCAAGGTTGATCTCCCCTTCCTGAAATCCCTATGTGATGAGGTTATGGAGGGGAGAACGGTCGCAAAAGAATCATACGACGATTCAATAATTTTCTTTAGGGCACTTCGAAAACGACAGGAAGAATGGAAATTGGTCTGTAGTTGAATGACCGTTTTTGTCTCCACCTTTAGAAATGAACGTATAACTGTTCGCAATTTGCATTTTTTAGGAAAGAGTCCGGATGAAATTGAAATGTTGAAAATATGGGTAATTATGGGTGTTAGTATGTCCAGTCCCTACTAAAAAAGCCGGTTTAAAATCATTCCGGAAAGGAATCCGGAAAAACAAACCGGGATATGGAACAAGAAACACGGGACTTTTAATAACCGGTTTTTTCCGGATTAGCTGGTCCGGAAAAAGCCGGTCCAGTCCAGTCCGGAAAAAGGCGGTCCAGTCCAGTCCGGAAAAAGCCGGTCCTCTCCAGTCCGGAAAAAGCCGGTCCTGTCCAGTCCGGAAAAAGCCGGTCCTGTACAGTCCGGCAAAAGCCGGACCTGTCTAGTCCGGTAAAAAACTGACCTGGCCAGTACGGGGTGACCACCCCCAAACCTGACCAAAAATTGGAGGCAAGCGAATGCCATATTCAAGTTTATTCCTTTCCTTCTTTTTACTTCAGCAGCGCTCAAATAATTAAAAAGAATACATAAAACACCATGCACATGCATGCACACACGAAAAGAAATATATGATATTTAAATGTGTATGTAAATTAAGAATATATAAAAAGTCTCGCTAGGTATTATGATATGTGGTTGAACAGATAGCAGATGATGAAGGCGAATTCAAGGTTCCGCAATATGTTTCTAGGAGCATTTTCTTTTTCTTTCAACAGAATTGACACAGTTCCCCAACACTACTTGACACCCCTCCCCGTCCCCAAATTTCCTGCACAAACAGCCCTCCAAGAACAGGCGACACTCTCGAGAGTTGGATAAACCAGTGGCAAAACCTACATGTTTCTAAGATCTTTCTACTGCCACTTTAATAAGTGTATTTTAATATGCGATTTTATTCTACTCCAAAATGACATAAAATAATTAGAGAAAAAAAAAGCCCAACATATACAAAATGTATCCTCCAAAATCAGATACTAAAAATATGAAAATAGACCAATTGACATAAAATAAAAATATAGTACACGCTCAAGAACAGAAAGCATCAGTGAAAACGTTTGATGCTAATTAAAATATTCCTTGACACTATGACAGAAAATAATGAAACATACATTTGATGATCACAACTCTGCAGCCATTAAAATGTGGATGACATATATCAAGGGTGGCCAAGCTGCGGCTCTTTGCGTGGTAAAGTGCGGCTCGCAGCTCCCTCCCCTAACCTCCTCCCCCCTCCCTCCCAATCACACGAGCACTTTCCCAAAAAGAAAAACGGAACACGTTTTAAATCGAAAGAAAGGTTGCAGTTTGGTAGTCTTGCGCTACTGCTACCTTACGTACACTTGGACTGCTTTTGACTCAGATAGACTGAAAGTAGTTTGAGTTTCGTTTATTGCCCTGAACAAAATCCATCCATCCATTCACTCCCCCCCCCCCCCGCGCTATGAAGTTTCGTTGTTTTGTTTGCGGCTCTTAGGCCGGGTCATCCTGGCCACCCCTGACATATATGCAAAGAAAAATGGGGAAAATTTATAGATCACACATCTTCACAGGTGGAGGGCTTCTTCCGTTTCTGGGCCCTCTGCTTCTCCCTGTTCTTATCTACCAAGTAGTCGCCCATTAGGTCCTTCAAAATGTCCCTTGGTTTTTTCGGGCCTTTCTTGTCGCCCTCCTTCTTGCCCTGCCCCTCCTTCAATGCGAAGCGGCTGTAGGCCACTGCAAGCAAGACAATTGCATAATTGCTTTTTTTGTCATTGTTCAGATCAGAGGTTTCGACAAAAAATGATTTACCTTAGGTTGTCAGTTCCTTGCACATTTTAATACATAGTACTCGATTTCACAAGAAAGCAACAGATAAAATTGACACAAAAACAGTTATATACAGGCCAAGGCCCAATGAAGCACCAATAACCCCATAGCAGGCACTAACCATTCCAAAGAGCACACAGAATTTAATAATAATAATAGAAATAACTATTGCAGCATCAATGAATTTAAATAATTATTCCACTAATCAAAATGAGACCATTTACCGCCAGAACCCGGCAGGAATCGAATCTAGGACCAAGCGATTCAGAGTTCAATGTTCTACTAAGTTACAAGAAGGTGACTACAGTGAACATAAACATGTCTGAAAGGGCAACTCCACTTCATTTTCGTTAATGAAAAAAACATTGCAGACCTCCTTAGTATCATCCAGTACGTGATATGATTGCTGCACCATTTGCAGCCAAACTATGCCAAAGCGCTTACCGTGCTACATTTGATCATAATGTGAGGAATTTGCACCAACATTGCACCAAAACTTAATTTCACTTCAATTAATTCCGAAAGTACAATAGCTCAGGCCTCGCTACCCGGCTGGATCATTACGATAAGCTTAAGCGAGTTTTCAAAACTCTTGATTCTCAAACAATGTTTCTATCCGACTGCATTTCATATGAAAGACTGACAGCACTCGGACGTTTCCGAATAATTCTCGCCTTCCATGGTCTATTCTGGCGGGTTAGTTAGTTTCGTTGAGTGCGCTTCTCACCACTAGCTGGTGTACAGCAGAGAAGTGGCAACCACAATGTAAGCATCGCAATTTTGTGTGTCTTGCTTCGCCGCAGTGCACCCGCGTGCTAAGGGGCAAGCATTCCTCCAGATCAAAACGTCGCACAATTTCTAAAACAAAAAACTCGGCCTGTATACACCTTTTCAATGTATACAAATCCACAGCCCAGTCTACGATCTTCACAACCCAGCACACCTGAAGCAAGGAAAACGTGAGCCCTATGCACAAACTCCGAAGATGGCGCCTGCCTGAAGCTCTTTATTAGAACGGTCTGAACGCCATATTTGAGTACACTAGATTTAGCGGATGCTCAGAACAAGCTCACATTAATAGGCTGCTAAGACCGGCAGTCTTGGTGGCTTGGAACGCACGTGGCAAAATAATTGTGGATGCCCACCGTGGGCACGTGCTCAGCAGTCGAGCACACAGCTAGGGGCGCCAGTGAATACTTCCAATACGATAAACTGGAATATCCTGGCGGCATCTTTTTTTTTCAATTTGATATTTTGCGAAGGGTGCTTTGGTATTGCGAGACGATTCATATGGACTCTTCCATAGGTTTACTTTTTAAGCTTTGGTTTAATCTGATAATAATTGCAGTTTTATTACAACCTCTATAACTCGAAGAAAACATAAATATGGGTGCTGAAAGTTATTGTGTTTTAACATTATTTCAGTGGGACTTCGTACCTAGAATAACCATTAAAGGCAGTTCGTGCTGTCCTTCATCAATCATCTTGTTACCATGCCTGATGCTTCTACATGCAACTGAACATATCTACAGGTGTCTCAAATAGCGGCTGCAGGCTCTTTAAATCGACCGCCAAAATCGGTTTCTTAACCTATCGCGCTACGGTATAGGGTGCCCTATTGTTCGAAGACCGATGGCTTCGCTGCATTTCCATAGGAGTTAGCCTTTTTTTTTTACTTTTTCCTCAAGTAAGTTCGCTCTTTGCAAATTTTCTAGAAACAATGCACCACCTGTCGGCTGCACAAAATTGTAGCGCGATAGGTTAAGAAACCGACTTTTGAGGTAGATTTAAAAAGCCTGGCCGCTATTCGAGACACCCTGTAGTTCCGTGTTTGAGGGAATCACTCCTGCCGAGCAATCCATTCTAACAAAAGGGTCCACATAACTGAGACGGCAAAGTAGACATTGCCTTTTAGTTGGACAGGCCAACGCATTAGTCTTAATAAAATAATTAAGGTGGTGCGAATAAAAAAAGAAGTGTGCGCTTATGCTCCAAAACCTCTTTTTGCTGCTCCAAAACGACTCGGACCAATCACATCACCGATCATCTAAGAAGACCACACGTCAAATGTTACGATCAAATCCCGTCTAAATCTCTATGAAACGGGCCCACAAACCTTTATCTGAGCATCAGTAGAGGGAGATGAAATGGTCCGTTGCACTCACCAGTACAGCTCAGCATGTAGGATGAAGTTTACTGGCATTATATCTAAGATAGTCTAGTCTTTTGAATACTTTTCATCGGGCGGTAAATTTTAAGCGTTTATCTTCATTCAAACTGTAGCTTATGTATCAGAAAGAAAAATTTGTCCATTTCACCGCAGAACTAATTTTTTAAAATGCTCTTTTTTCTCACAGTCCATTGAAGATTGGGATAGCATGCCAATTGACATTGTTGAAACGGCATTGTCAGAGCTGTTTTTTCAAAAGATTTCATGTTACTCCTAACTACCGCTGTGTATTACTTCTTGAATATTTGTGTTTCACCTTGTGTTTGTAGTGTACAAATATTATGTCTGTGGGCCCCTCCCTACTATAATGACTCTTCAGGTGATGTAGGTATGCCAATAAATAAATAAATAAAGCGTCAGTTTAACTGAGTGAAAAAAAATGGCCCAAGGATCAGCAAAAATAAATGTCATGAACACGCAGTGAAATGAATATTCAGCCCACACGTGCTAAGAAAGCGATGAAAGGTATGCAGGCTGTGTACTACAAGCTATTCATAAAAAAAAACAACCCTAAAATGAGAAAGTTTTGTCATGTCCAGCCTGATAATCAGAGTCAATTTATCACTCGACTGCCTTCCTGCGTTCAATCTGCTTTCCCCTAGCTGTGGGCAACATAATAGATAAAGCCTTGTGGCTTCGCTCCCAGTGTGCAAAGCATGCACTGAGCCCCACAGCATTTCTCCTGGCTTGCACGCATTCACCTTGTCTCACCTCATAGTGCCTCTTACAGTACATGTGTGCTGCACAAGACAAAATTAACAATAGGTACATAAATATATCTCAAATCGTGGTAAATTGATAACTCACCTACACACACATTGTGTGCACAGCTAAGCACAGCACAGCCACAACAGATCCTGTGCCCTTCCAGGTTGATCAGAAATACTTTCTTTCTTAATAGCTCAGGAATAAAACTAGTTTGCAAATAAAAAGGGCACCCACGTACCTGTCAGAGCATCAATTTTTGGGGGTGTCAGGGGCTTTTTTTCTACTGCACCCTGCTTGAGGAGACGCCTGCAGGCTTGCCCCGAGACGCTCCTGTCAAAGAGCTCTGCAGGCTCCCACAGTGTCCTGCTTATCATCCTGACAAAGCGGCCAGGGGTGGCAGCCTTGTTAACGGCGTGGTTGAACACCACTTCCCGCATCTTGATGCCATGTCCAAGATGAATCTGCAGTGAGTAACATTGTCAAGCAAATGCACACAAAGTAGAGAAATACAGGCCACACAAATGGGCTCTCCACTTTCGTATGCAATTATGTTCCTGATTTGTTTTACTCAAATGCAGAATTGTACAGATATATAAATAAAAAATGACATAAATTATAGGGGCACTCCGTAGCATTCCAAGATGGCCTATTTATGTTCCTAACTCAACCTATGTGCTCCAAGCGTCCCAAAAGTTCAAAACTTACAATCATGTGCAGCTTATTTCACTATTACAAATGCGATCAAAGATAGTAAATGTGGCTGAACCAAATCAAGGCGAATGGGGTCGAACGGCGAAAGACACTCGTCAGTCAATCGTGAGCGAGGACCTCCCGTGCAGACAGGCAGGACCGGTTGGCTGCTTGTCTCCACGTGAAGCCATCGCTCGTGATTTTCTGATGAGAGCCACTCATTGTTCGCCTACATTCGGGCGGGTTCGGTGGTGCCATCTGTACGTCTGAGATTTGCTATCTTTATCACATTTTTATAGTGAAATAAGCCACACATGATTGTAACTTTAAATTTTTGGGATGCTTAGAATACATAGAATAACTTACGGCCATAAATAGGCCATCGAAATCTCCTTGAGCACCCCTTTAAGAGAAGGATTTTAGGGCTTTGGAAAATGCATTAAGAAAGGAGGTCCATTATTGCTGTACACATCAAATACTATTGATGAGATAAAACAATTGCTCCATGTGCTTTTAACATATATGATATTGTATGTACCCTTTAAAAAACCATTTGATAATATTTAAATTCACATTCGCAAAGTATGGAGGAAGTATACTGCTGTGCATTGCCATGTTTTGCATCAATACACGCAGTCTCGGGCAGCCAAGCGATGTAAAAAAACACTTTTGGCTCCACTCCATGACAAGACGTGAAAAAGCAAATACGAATGAGTGTGCCATCACCATAGCTCACTACCTTCCCATAGAAAACGCGGCATCATCTGCTATGGGAATGGTATCTTACGGTTCGCTGACGAGCAGTGTTGTCACCCGACCATACGCTCGGCTGGATCATGACCCCCCCCCCCCCCCTTCTTGAGCAGAAAGTGCGGCTTAGTGTCACAGGCTCGTCCGGGGTTGGTAAGAAAAAGGTCGGGAGACAGAGAGTTAAAAAAGAAACAGAGCATATATTTGCACACACAAAATAAATATCAGTATGGAAGGGAAAAAAAATGTAATCGGACTACAAGTAAAGTCATAAGAAAGAAATACGCAGTTCCAACTACGGGGCTATAGTCCTAGAGATTCACCGGCATATGTCGTGGCAAGGCTCGGTTCCTGGCTTCTGTAGACGCTCAGTCCAGGGACGGTGCTGACGTGGCGTAGATGCTCATACCTCCGCTGTTCCATCCACACTGTGCGTAGCGGCGGGTTCTGGTTCAAGTCGTCGATACCGGGACGCAGCCGGCACGATCCTTCAAGCAGCTCACGAACGTCGCGGCTCGTGCTCTCCACGCACCTTTTTCGCACCCGTCACTTCGTCCTTCACGTTCTTCCTTCCACAGAACCATGACACCTCCCAACTTCAAGAAGTTTATAACGTAAACTTTTCTTTCTTGATGCCTGGTTCTTCCGAGAACTCCATCCTGACGTCACCGAGCACAAGCCTCTCCCACAATCCTCCTACACGACACTTTCACGACACGACCTTCTCGATGACCTTGCCACGACGTCCGGTTGCACCGCACCACACTTGGCCGGAGGGACCGATCTCCATTCACATTCAAATCGAGGATTTCTTCTGTGAGAACTCGCTGTAGTCACACACGTATGCACAAGCCCCGTCTTAAGTCTGACAAAAGACATCGGCACACATACACATTAAGAAAGCCCATTCTTTTCTAGGTCTCGTCTAGTTATCCCTAACAAAAATCTTAGTTTAAAAGAAAAATAAACTTCTAAAGGCGGCTTAGAAAGTCTGCTCCCACGTTATCCCTGCCCTTTATGTATTCCACGTGAAAGTTATGATCTTGCAAAGCCATACTCCACCTCATCACTTGCCTATTTGTATGCTTAGCTTTGTTCAGGAATTCTAGTGGTTGGTGGTCGGTCTGAACTCGAAAAGTTCTGCCGTAGAGAAGCAACCTAAATCTGGCAACGGCCCATACCAACGCCAGACATTCCTTTTCTATCGTTGCGTAGTTCTTTTCTGCGGTGCTGAGCTTTCTACTGGCGTACGCCACGGGATGTAGCATTCCATCCTTTTCCTGAAGCATCACTGCAACCAGACTCGCGTCAGACGCGTCTGTCCTTAGCACGAACTCCTTCTCGGGGTCTGGCGCTAACAACATGGGAGGATGTACCAGCTTGGTCTTTAGTTATTGAAGGCCTCCTCTTGCTCCGGCCCCCACTCAACCTCATTGCGGGCTCCTTTTCTGGTGAGGTCTACTAACGGCGCGGCAAGACCCGCATAGTCCTCTACGAACTCTCGGTAGAACCCCGTGAGTCCAAGGAACGATCTCACTTGTCGCTTCGTTCGCGGTCTTGATACGTCTTGAATCCGTTCAATGATCTTAGGGTCCGGTGATATCCTTCCCATTCCGATCTCGTGCCCAAGAAAGCTGATCTCCTTAAAGCCCACTTCACATTTCTTTGGCTTTACGGTAATATTATCATCGCGCAGGCGCCTAAAAATGCAGCGGAGCGTTTCAACGTGCTCTCTCCACGAGCTTGTGGCGATCAGGATGTCGTCGATGTAATGGTGTGCATCTGGGATACCGTCTAACAATTTTCGCATCAGTTTGGTGAATGTCGCAGAAGCCGTTCTTAAGCCAAAGGGCATGACCTTGAATTGGTAAAGCCCACTCGTTGAAGTGAAGGCCGTCTTTTCCTTGGCCTCTTTTGTCATAGGTATCTGCCAGTACCCTTTTGCTACATCGAGCTTCGAGAAGAAGCACTTCTGTCACGCCTTAGCAAACGTGACGTCGATCCGTGGTATTGGCTCTGAATCGGGCTTGGTCACATCATTGAGCCTCCTGTAGTCAATGCAAAACCTGTTTGACCCGTCTTTTTTTTTATTATTACCACTGGCGCGTTGTATGATGAGGTACATCGCTCAATCACGCCCAGCCCCAACATCTCGTCGATTTCTTGCTCGACTGTCTCCTGGACCGACAGCGGTAGTGGTTACTGCTTCACATGTATTGGTCGGGACGTGGTCAGTTGAAGGTCACAGGTCAGCAGACTCGTCCTGCCCGGAAGGTTCGAAAATATATCTTTGAAGTCCCCAATCAGCTCTCGCACCTCATCACGCTTTTGGGATTCCAAGTGTTTGTTTATATTGACGTCTTCCCATCCTTGCTGCCTCGTCCAGCTTGGCGTAGGAATACCCTCTGCATCTTCAAAACTTAGCTCGCTTGCAACTTCATCTTCCTCTTGAGAGTCCATTGCCACACCGCAATGTTGACTACCTTGTTGACTTCCTTCTCTTTCTTCATATCTTTTCAGCATATTGATGTGAAACACCTTCTTCTTGCCTCCTACGTCTAACTCGTAATTCACCTCATTCTTTCTTGCGACTACGGGGAAGGGACCTTTTCATTGCATGATCATCTTGTTTAGATCGGTGGGGAGCAGGATGAGCGCCAGGTCTCCTTGCTTCATATTTCGGTTACAGCTCTTCCTGTCGTAGTATCCCTTACACTTCTCCCTTGGTTCATCCAGGCATACGTGCGCCAGCTTGCACGTTTCCTCTAGTTTTTTCCTTAACTCTAAGATGTATCCATATGCCGTCTTCATGTCTTCCTTCAGGGCTTCGTTCGACCACACCTCCTTGAGGATGGCCAGTGGTCCTCGTACGCTTCTCCCGTATAGCAGTTCAAATGGCGAGAACCTGAGGCTAACCTGGGGTACCTCTCTGTAGGCGAAAAGCAAAGCTGGGAGATATATATCCCAATCCTTTGGTCTTTCTTTGCACATCCTCCTTAGCATCTGCTTGATGGTGCCATTAAATCTCTCGACCAGGCTGTTGCTGATGGGGTGATAGGGAGTGGTTAAGAGTTACTTCATCGATAGAAGCCTGCTCACCTCTCTCATTAGCTCAGAGGTAAAGTTGGTGCCGCGATCACTAAGGATCTCTGCCGGCACTCCGTACCGCGTGAACATCTGAACCAATGCCTCGGCTACCTGCTGGGACCCAATGCTCTTCAACGCTACTGCGTCAGGATACCTCGTGGCCATGTCAATCATTGTTAGAATGTACCTGTTCACCGAGCTTGCGATAGGCACTATAGGACTGATGATATCTATTGCGACTCTTAGAAAAGGCGTCTCGATGATTGGCATGCTTCCTAAGGGAGCCTTGCCCACCTTGCCTTTGGGTACGGTGCGTTGGCACAGGTCACATGAACGGACGTGCCTTTTGATCTCGCTTTGCATACATGGCCAAAAGAATTCTTCCGCCACCAGGTTGAGGGTGTTCTTCGCCCCCTGGTGTCCGGACATAATGCTGTCATGTGCCATAGTTACAGCAGCGGCCCTGAACCTTTTTGGGAGAACCAATTGTTCTGATCTTCTGCCGGATGAGTATACGACGCTCCTGTATAGAAGATCGTTTTTCAGAAAAAAACTGAATCCTTGTCCTGGAATTGTGTTTCTTCGTTGTTTTCCCTACATCGTTGAAACACTGCGTAAGAGTAGCGTCCTCTTTCTGCTGCTTTCCGAGTTCCTCGGCTGTTGTGTCGGTTACTGACACCTGCGCAACTTTCAGAGGCCGTTTTAGTTTCCCTATTGGTCCTCCAGCTTCTCTTCCCTCGCCCACAGACGCAGCTACGGCTGGATTCTCATCCGGGAGCTCGTCGATGCTCTTGGTTGCTTCCATTGCCCTGCGACAGCCCACGTCGACTCCGATGGCGTTCGAACACGTTTCGCATCTCTCCTTCGGCTTGTCTAGGATGTCGCCGAGATTGTCTTCATTGTTCTTTTCCCATTCTGGGTCAGGGTCATTAGCCTCACGCATTTGCGGTATGTTTCCCAGTATCAAGTCGTATAGGGGGTTACTGACGCACTTCGCCGTTACCTTTCCCGTGTAATAGGGCGTTTGGATCACAATAACCGCCTCCGGCAGGTACCGAATTGTTCGATCTAATAAAAACACTGGACTCGACTTTCCAGTTAGGTTCTCTTGAGGGACTAGTTCTTTGCGAACCACAACGGTGTTGCAGCAGGTGTCCCTTAACACTGTTATCTTTTGTTCTCCCAGTCGTCCTTCCACTACCGGCATGTTCTCCGACAGAAATTTCGGGGCTCTCCCTATGACCGCGTTCACTACCGGGATCTTGTCCCCATTATTCAGGGTGACGTAGGCATCGTTCGAGCCGTCGCAATTATCAGTTGGCTCCATGTACAAGCACGACGCCTGATGTTTCTCGCTCTGCCTTCCCTTGCAGTTTTCTGCCTTCTGACCACTACGGCCGCAATTCCAACACGCAAGTGACCTCATAGCTTGGCCGTTACTTCTGCAGTTTTCTGCCTTGTGCCCAATCTTCCCACAAAGGAAGCAGCGGAGACTCTTTCGGAGACCACCCCTTGCGTGTTTATCTTCGTTTCCAGCGTCTTTCCTGATTGTCGCCTCGTCTCGCTTTTGCCTACCCGTGCTATGCTGCACCTGGGCCTCCAAGAAGAGGTCAGCTTTAGCTGCTACGTCATCCAACCTCTGACAGTCGCGCTCTCTCAGGAAGACCGTCAGCTTGCTCGAGCATGTCAACAGAAACTGTTCCACTAGGATATTGTCTCGCAGTGCTTCGAACGTTTTCTCAACTCCCGCTATCTCGAGCCATCTGTCAAAGTACCCTGCCAGTCGAGCAGCAAATTGTGTCATCGTTTCGCCCTCCTCGGGTTTGGCGTCGCGAAACCTCTCGCGGTATCCTTCCTTAGTGTAACGAAATCGCTGGAACAGCGCCGGCTTGACCTTTGCATAGTCTAGTGCATCTTCGGATGTCAGTCGGCCGACCACCGTGAGCGCCTCTCCGGTCAAACATAATCCTAAAGTCGTGGCCCACTTCTCCACTGGCCAACCCAACCCTGTTGAAGTACGCTCAAAGCGCTGCAGATAGGCATCTAGATCGTCCCTTCGTTCATTGAACTGTGGAATCAGTTTGTGGGGACTTCCGTGACTCCCTCGGCCTGACTCCTCCCCGCGGCCGCCTTCCAAATTTGAGGTACCTTCACCTCTCCCTTCACGAGCCGCAATCCTCAACTGCAGGACCTCTCGTTCCTTATCCAACTTAGCGCTTTCGGCCGCCAACATTCTTTGAGCCGCCTCACGGTCCTCCCCAGCGTTATCACGCGCTTGAGCTCTCTCAGCTCTCCCACGCGCTCTCTCCTCATCAACCCTATTCTTTAACTCGTCCCCAGTATACCCCAATTCCTTAGCTGCCGCGATTATTCTATCGAGCTTCATAATGATGCACCCGTCTCAAATCTCCGTCTCCTCTCTCACCTTCCGGAAAAGGCAACTGGGATGTAATGGGCCGCGCAATCCTGACAGGCTCGCCAAATTGTCATAGGCTCGTCCGGGGTTTGTAAGAAAAGGGTCGGGAGACAGAGAGTTAAAAGAAAGCAGAGCATATATTTGCACACACAAAAGAAATATCAGTATGGAAGGGAAAACAAATGTAATCGAACTACAAGTAAAGTCATAAGAAAGAAATACGCAGTTCCAACTACGGGGCTATCGTCCTAAAGATTCACCGGCATATGTCGTGGCAAGGCTCGGTTCCTGGCTTCTGTAGACACTCAGTCCAGGGACGGTGCTGACGTGGCGTAGATGCTCATACCTCCGCTGTTCCATCCACACCGTGCGTAGCGGCGGGTTCTGGTTCAAGTCGTCGATACCGGGACGCAGCCGGCACGATCCTTGAAGCAGCTCACGAACGTCGCGGCTCGTGCTCTTCAGGCACCTTTTTCGCACCCGTCACTTCGTCCTTCACGTTCTTCCTTCCACTGAACCATGACACTTAGGAAGGGGCACGTCTCTATTGTATATCACATTTCTAGTAAGGAAATGAGCGTTGCACGAGCATAATTTTCGGATATTTAGGATGTTTAGAGCCCGTCGAATGTGCGACAATCTTAGAAACGTGTTTAGTGCACCTTTAAGTCAGTACCCGTGTTTGTCTCTCCTTATGTGCCTCCCTGTTTGCATCCATGTGTATTGTGCCATAGTATGTTCTCCATAATAAGCCAGTGGAGTGAGAGCGATAGACAAAATGCCTTGTAGGCCCAGGTACGTACCTCACCATCCTGGAGAGCAAGCAGAGGTGGCCAAGAGGCGGCCTCAGCCTCACCAGGTGGAGGAGCCACAGCAGCACCTAGGAGAGCAAATTTAAGGTTAGATAGGCGAGTAACATCAAGATCTTGATTTGCTTATGCCTTTAGGACATACTTCAGCTATAACAAAAAATTCCGAGGACGCCTAAGCACTTATGAGTTGTGAATGTGAAAGCATGAATGTCATTCTCCCGATCCCTTAGTTCGTCTGCAGCATAGTGGCGTGGTTTGCCATGTTTCGCTACTGCCGAGGTAGCGACCGACGGTCGAGTGCGCACTCTGATGAAGGTGAAGTGGCCGCGCAGCTTCTCCAGAGACCGCCCGGGCGGGCTCTGCAGCCAGCTGCTCCCTCTTAAAGGTGGCCGGGTCGCTGCGCGCGCTGTGCCGCCAAGGAGAGGGCTTCTCTGGTGGCGTTTTTTGGAACAACGCCGCGAGAGAGCCAATGGAAACCTTGTTCCTTGAAACTATAACGCGCGCCAGCCAATTACATGCCCATCCATCAGATTTCTGATACAGTCGACAGTCTTTGCTCCATTGGGACAGGGGAAGGTGCCGTTTGGTACAGCTTCAAAAGCTTGTGAGGTCAATTCGCTCCATGGTACAGTTAATGCTTCTGCATCACAAGAAAAAGTTTGCCACACCACATAATCCCAAATGACGTGCAATGAAGTATAAAGAAAGCATAACATTCTTTCAAAACATCAATCACCTACATTAGCCCTATGCTAAGGAGCTATGTTAGTCAAATCATTCAACCGCATTTCTTTGTTGTAGTAACTGCAGGAAGCATGCAATTGACCAGACAAAACACATACGCTACAGATGCTGATAAGGTGAGATTTGAGTAATGCATGCCCTCAAAACAATTTGCTTTTTAACCAAACCAGCCAATCGCTTTCACTTGTTTGATGATTCTCACACCATCAGCCAATCGCTTTGACTTGTTTTATGCTTTGTGACAACATGAAATTGTGGAAGTAGTGTCAGCCCTTGCGGTACTTTTAGTGAGGTGACACGATGGTGCTGCACTACCATTAAAGTGGTATGCTGCTTATGATGCTGCCACAGCCAGACAGCTTTTCGCACCAGATAAATGAAGACTACCTTTTGAAATCACGCCTCTAAGATAGTATTTATTCACATGCGATACTGTTAACCTTACCAACTCTCGTCAATGCAACTACTCGCATGTCAAGTAAGCAATGACTGTCTCGTCCTACACTTCATAAAGAAGTCATCAAATGAAGTCGTCGTCCTGTTCTGTCATCAACCACTTCTTGTTGAGTTAAAAGTCTCGCTATAGTGGTATGACAGTGTTTTCCTGACCCCCAAACAGCGACTTTTAATCCCTCTCCTCCTGTCTACAGATTGAAATTCAAGCGCGGCCGGCGTCTTTTATGCTTTTAGAATTTTGGTGTTTCACACTTGCAACCAAGGACGCACTACAGGAAGTGCTTGAGGCCGTCCCTATAACATATTCTGTGTTCATAACGAACATGAACAGACAAGAGAAGCTGTTACATGCACCTGTGCAGGTGTCGGCGTGTTATATTGCAGTTGATAGGAAGACTTCCAATATGAAGTTTATATATGGAGCTGAAAATTGTATCTTTTTTTGGGAGCTTTTATAACAATCATTCTTAAGTCATTCAGAAAGTGAGGGGATCTGAATCCAGCACGAACAGTGGTGGCTGCTAAAATTATACCTTTTTGCACAGGTTTTACGACTGTGTCGTATTTTTAAGCGTCAAAGCCGTTTGTCACAAGATTATTTAAATTGTATCTTGTTCATTACTATGGACAAAGCTCTTCGCGCAGCAATCCAGACGTCCAAACTATGACATGCCACTACTGAAGCAGGCTCAAATGTGAAGAGGGCTTGGGAAGATATTGCGCATGCAAACAAGCTACACCGCAACAATTAAAAGAAATTCTAGGTGCGACTTTTTGGGACGATTCATATGGACTTTTTCTGATGTCGTGGCAAACTGTCGGAATGATAATTCGAAAGATAGGTAATTCAAAATGCATGATCTGGCAGATGCGCACCTGCTAAGGCGCTGGAAGGTTTCTACTGCGACAACTCATTTCTCGACCAAACTGTGTGGTGTTATGACAAGTAGATTTTGGAAAAGAAAATCCTCCCTAGCTATAACAGTCTATTTCTAGTAGCCTGCCATTAGAGTTACTAATTTGTTCCTTCAGCCATGATAACCATTACTGCAGATTTGTTGCCTGAAAAGCTAATGTACCTGAACGTTTCCATAGTTTCAGGTGAACTAATTGCATGCAGCTGGCACTGCATAGTCAATCAGATGGATCTGATACTTGTGCACAATATGATTAAGGTCCTTCGTTTTTGGGTTTTCTAGTTTTCAGAAATCGAGAGAGGGGGGGGGGGTAAAAACTGGGCGCTACATTCCACCCTGATAAGTGGTAAGAAATCATACTTTTCTAGGAACCATTCCGGGATTTGGGCTATTTCAGATGTTATCTATAGAAAAGATATCTGAACATCTCTTCAGTACAGAGCAGAACAATTCAGAACATCCCATGTCTGAACTGCTTTACTTGCACTAATTATAGGTAGTTCAACGAAGTATAAATAATAGGCAGAAACAATGCTCGAGCTCACGTGATATTTTTAATCTCTCGAAAATTCTCGCTAACATATATGTATGCTGTCGTGCATTTGAGGCATCTCCATGTTCACATATCGATCTGTTTTTAGACCTTATAACTAAATGTCCTCTTGACGTAGCATGGCTTCTATTTCTAATATACACCATCGTCGACGCAATCTTTTTCGATTTCGTAGCGCGCAATAGTATTGTGCCAACAGACCATTAATTCAATTCCTTTTTTCCTTGATTTTGCTTTTAGCAGGTGCCATCTACGGTGTAGACACTTCAGGAACTGGTCCTAGAATGTCTCCTAATTTTCATACTTCTAGCTTGTTTTCACCTTTAAAGAAAGTGGGTTTTCGGGGAGAAGTTGGATTTAACCAGATTTTCATGAAACTCGTTCGGGGCACAAAGATTGGGAAATGAAGGGTTTTAACCGAAAATGAAGAACCTTAGATATGATGCATGTTCACTTGTTTCACGGTTGGAATTCACCTGCCCCTGTTTTCAGAGCTGAGTTGAACTGGTTTAGTTTTTGTAACAAAATAGATTCTTAAGAAAGTTGACAAAACTCTTGGGATTTTGTCATCTTTTATTAAAATTAATTGTATCCAGGTGGAGTTAAACCGGTTGATTATATTGCATCATCTGCAATAACGATGAGTTTGAATAATCTAGCTTGAGCCCGTTGGCAATTCATGAACTTTTACCAATTCAGCAAAGATGCGTTGATTCTATGAAGGATACTTGAAATAAATATGTTGATTTATCCAAGTTACTAAACCTTGAAAAATATTTTTTTGATTGCTAATACTTTACAAATGACCTACTGATGAAGTGTGAGTGCAATAAATTTACCCGCTACACTTGTTCATGTATGTAAAAAGAAGCACATAGGCGCTAGGTGCAACAATCTAAAAATGTGTTTGTGTATATCTGCTTTTTAATGTTTTACTTATGCTCCTTAATAAATATATTTTGTGATGGACAGAAACAGCATGTGGAATCATTCATTATGTATTTATTTGCTTAGTTCTTAGCAATCTGCATTCAATGCACTAAACTTTCCTTTTGCTCTGGATGCGCATTGTTTTATCTTTTTACGGTACTTAGGAAGCTGTCGTTTTGTGGTTAAGTTTCCAATATTGGTGGGTAAATTATGACCAGACTTTATTGACATCTAATTTGCGTGATAAGAAAATGAGAAGTTTAGAAAACGCCCACTGGCCAAGCAGTTTTGGCCAACACTGCTTGTCCGGTCTCCCCAACCTTTCAATGTTGCAACGTCCGCCTTGTGCGAATCGGAGGTAGTCTGTTGAAACTTGTTCTAACTCCTTTTAACCGGACATTGCTAAGTCCGCTCTGCAAAATCCAGAAACTGTCTGCCCAAACTATTTCTACTTCGCCTTTTCACGGGATTTGGCAAGGTCCGGTATCCGCAAACGGGAAATTTCTTCACCGAACTTCCGCTGTGTGCAAACCGGAATTTTCCGTCTGCACTATTTCCGTTTTGCCTTTTCACTCGACCTGCCAAAGTCCGGTTTCTGCAAACCGGAATTTTCCATTTTGTACTATTTCCGCTTTGCCTTTTCAACGGACCTGGCAAAGTCCGGTGTCTGCAAACCAGAATTTTTCGCTCTGGACTGTTTCCGCTTTGCCTTTTCACCGGACATAGCAAAGTCCGGTGTCTGCAAACTGGAATTTTCCACTCTGAACTATTTACGCTTAGCCTTTTCACCGGATTTCCTATTTCCGGACTGTTTTCAAACCGGTTTTTTTCCTAGGGGTACATATTTAACAGGCTTAATTTGAATGTTGTCAATATCAGTACATTGCTATTTCGAATTGTGTTAAACATATGATAAACCTCATGTTCATCAGTGGGGGCGAGGAAACTGCTGCTCTCATTCGGTGTTCCTAAATAACTTGGTGCATCGCTGTTTTGTGTGCCCTGTACCAGGTTTGCAAAATAATTGGTTAATGAATCAGCTAGGGCCTTTTCTCGTAAGGTTGATTCTCCGACCTTTATCTTGATGACATTGTTTAGCTGTGCTGACCGGTTCAATAATTTAGTAATTGCTTTCCATGTCTGGTCTGGCCTGGACATTGAGTGGCCATTAAATAAGCATAGAAGATAGTTATCTTGAAAATTTCTCAGAAGCTTTGTCTGCCGATTTCTATAGGCTTTAGAACAGCATAAATCATCAGGATCTCTGGTCTTTAAAAGTTTTCCGTATAACTTGTTCTTTTCTTATAATTTTTAAGCATTCTCTGGTTATCCAAGGCTTTTGTCGGGAACTTTTTGTCGAATTGGCTGGTATTTAAACGCTATGTTGTATATACGCATAAATGTTGTTAAGAAGGTGTCGTATGCGTCATCAGGATTACCCAAGTTATAAATTTCATTCCAGTCTCTTTCGTTTACTAAGGACCTAAATATTTTGAGGGTGGTTCCGTTTACATTTTGGAACGTTGGTAGGTCTTCATTCTTATTTCCTTTGTTCGGGGTGGCGCAGATTGTAAACAAGTACAGTGGCAGATGGTCGCTTAGCTGTGCGCAGATAACTCCGCCAGACGTGTTGCGTGTATCAGTGCTAGTAACGAACAAATCTATCACTGTTGGTGAGGAGCTTGTTATGCGAGTTGGTGAGGTAATAACATTCACACAACCACTAGATTCAAGTATAGATGAAAATGAGCACTGCACACTCGAGGGACGTATAATATCTATATTAAAGTCGCCGTCAAAAAATAAGAGCATAATGACCGACATTGACGAAATCGAGAAACCTCTCCAGGTGTGAAAAGAAACCTTCGATATTACCATTTGGGGGTCTATACATAACACTAAACACTTGTTGTTCACATTTCAACGTAATACTTCTAGGTCATCGGAAATAAATGAAAAACTTGGTCAAATCTCACAGCAAAGGGTATTCTTAACAGATATCAGCACTCCCCTACCACGTTTGCTTTCACGGTTTTAAGATTATGTCTTGTAATGATTCATTTCCAGTACCTCTAACTCATTTCGGTACCAAGTTTCAGTTAGCATGGTGATGTCAAACTAAAAATTGAACTCTTGTAAAAGTATACAAAGTTCATCTTGCTTGTTCCGCGCGGAACATAAATTCGAATGAAAAAAAGATAGTTTACTAACTTTAGAAGATATAAAATTTGTGGTTATCTGATTTGGTGTTAGTTCGGTGTTAGTTCGGCTGTGGGAGCCATCATAAAAACAAACAAAAAGAAAACAACTCTGGTTATTGTTCCGAGTATGGATCGACCCCAGAAATATCAACGGGATCATGACTAGAAAACACCACGTAATGCCGCGGTGGTGAGATATAGGGGTAAGCTCTCCGGAGCAAGATATTTTACGTGCCTTAATGCAAACTCGGATTTTCATCAAATCCCGCTAGACGTTGAGACCTAAAGGAGTTGCACGTTCGCAACACCCTTCGGCTGTTACCGCTTTCTGAGACAACCGTTCCGTATATCATGAGCATCGGAACTTTTATTACAAAAAACCTACACGAAACATTTACGGTCCCCCCGGCATTAGAGTGTACATCGAATATATTTTAGTTGGGGGGGGGGGGGGTTATCCAAACAAGAGCACGACGAACGTCTGAGCTTGGTGTTGTGTGCCACCGAACACGCAGCATTGACTTTCAAGACTCATAAGTGCGTCATCAGCGTCGAGAACATAAACTTTTAGGTGAAGTAATCAACAACGATAGCACTAGGCCATTACCATCGCCGATAAAATGCGTGTTGGAAATGCCAGCGCCCGACGACAAGCTAGTGCTTCACAGATTACTAGACGTGGCCAATTATTTCAGAACGTTTTTTCGTCCGTGCTTAGAGAACAGCAGTTCTGGCAAGTTTGATCAAGCAAGCCACTCTTTTTGAATGGACGGCCAATCACGTGATTGAGTGGAAGCACCTGTGTGACACGCTAGCAACCAGCCGCTGTTGGTAATATTCGACCCTGCAAAAGAAGCAAACGTTTAATGGGGTGAGTCACAAAACGAGATCGGCGCGGCGTTCCTGCAATATCACAAAAACACGAGGAGGACAGTTGCATACGCTTCTAGAACACTCACCGAAACACATCAGACATACTCGCCAATTCAAAACAAGACAATGGCCACCGTGTCCGGCTGTGAAAGATTTAACCACTTTGTGTACGGCCATAAGATTACCGTCAGGACCGATCATCGCCCTTTGAACGCTGTCTCGCAAAAAGCGATTTGCGACATGCCGCCAAGGTTCCAACGTTTCTTTCTACAGTCGCTGCGATGGGACATAAAATAATATTTGTTCCAGAAAACCAGCTTTTAATGGCCAACTTGCTCTCACGGGCCACCGTCAGAGGCGGCACGGGTGACAGCGACAACTGCGCGACGTAGAAGTGCACGCTGTAAGTTCAATTTATTCCCTCTTCAGGGACTCCTCATGGAATCGGTTGGCTGAAGAAACGCGAAAGAACGAATTTATAAAAAATGTGTTTGAAAACTTGGCAACCGAAAACCTTGTCGAAGGCCAGTGAAAATTGTTTGAGACGCAGCTTTTCCAAGTTAAGGAAGTGTTCCTGAAGGATGTAAAGTCGCAATTCCAGGCTGCATGAAGCGGGAAACGTTGGAAAGAACCCATGAATACAAACGTTGGAAAGAAGCCAAGTGCAAAGCTGGTGTGCGACATCTCGTCTTTTGGCTCGGCAAGAATGCAGATAAATAAGCGTTCGTCAAAATGTGTTCAGTGTGCTGCAAACACGCTTACAGCCAAAAAAAAAACTTCCTTGCTGCGCCCGGTTCTAATTACTCATGGTACCAAGTCTGAATCATTTTCGAATAAGGCGGGAGATCGTACTTGTGTGCGTTGGACGCCTTGTCTAATTTGTTCTGAGTTTGAGCTGCTCAAAGAAATCTTCTCAGGGACTCTCATCGAGGAAACAGGCGCCATCATTGCCAGATATGTCATGCCAGTGGAGGTGTGTTCCGATTACGATCCGCAGTTTTCAAGTTGCGAATCCGCATCGTTCTCCAGGACGTACGATTTCAAGCCCATCACCTTTAGTCCATAGATCCCGCGATATAATGGTCTGGCAGGAAAAGGGGTACATGTGGTAATGCGAATCTTAACGAAGACCACTAAAGCGAACCAAGACTTTTGGCTGGCCATTCTTGCTTACAGGATCACTCCACTGGAGACATGTACATTACCTGCCGAGGTACTTCAAGGAAGACTGACTGCGAACGATGTCACCTGACATGCACGTCGTTTCTGGTCACCATCTTACAAAGCATCGTCATTCAGACGTTCCTGAGGAACACTCGCATGCCTCCACCCAGGAGACACCGTCGGGGTCAAAAAGAAGGAATAGGCAACGTACAGGGCTGGTTCAGAAGGCTTTCGGATATCCTACATTATATAACATCCTCACATCTGACGGCAAACTACTGCGACGTAGTCAGAAACACTTGCACCCGACCAAATAGCATTTCACAGTGACACTCCTGACGATAGTGAGGATAACACGCGCGAAAATTATACTTCAGCTTCAGCCTCAAGCGACACACCGAGACCAATTGATCCACTGCAATGGGTGACAGTTGTCCCTAGAAGGGCGTCGACAATTCCAGCCCCAAGAGGGTTGCTGATGCAGCGTAAACCCATAAAGCGATTGGCATATGATCGAAACTTTGCTCAAGTGCCTTGAACTGCATGCTGCAATTACTGTTCTGCATTATGCTTTAAATCTAAACCATTGCTTTGTGTTTTGTTTTGTTTACAAGCGTTATGTTTCTGTTTTTATAAGCATTATCTTTCGTTGACATTATAAAGGAAGGGGGACGCATCGCATCTTCCGCGTGCCATGCGTCAGCAATGTTTCGCCCTCAGTTTCTCGTAGTGAATGGACTCCCTACCTCTCCCACCCTTGTGTTTAAATGACGGTCAATAAACTCGGCGACCCACATCCCCCCCCCCCGCACCCGGTTTGTCATGTACTATCGGTCGCGACAGCCGATACAGGGAGTACGGGTTCGTGGGCCACATTGTGCCGACCGGTGGCCCAGTACCGATCGAACAAAGAGCTTCACTGTGGGAAACTGGTTGGTGTTTGCGTCGGACACGAAGTTGCTTCCCTTGGCCGTGAACGACTAAAGGAGTGTCCGAACAGGATACTTCTGTACGCATGAAGCGACACTTCACCGGCATATGAAGTGAAACTCCGGCCGAATGTCTTCTGTTCGGACGTCGCCCATGCGAAAAACAGGCTTTCCTCCTCGCCTTTTATGAGTTTCGGTGAAGTCGCTGCTCGTCAGGCGTGGCGTCATACCGAAACCTGCCAATGGTGTGCTCCCAATCTGTTCTGCCATGGCCCGCGGCGGCCGTCGCCTCTTGCCTTTCGGGGTTCGGCTGGCGCGAAGAGCACTTACCCCCTCGCCCTCATATCTTTCACTTTCCCGCTTTCGGGAAGCTCAGACATGAACATCAGCCGATGCCTTGACTGATAGCCGAAAGAGTGTTTGAGTGTTTATTTGAATGCGCACAAATAAGGGCAGGGTTAGAAAAAAACTTTCCTTCTGGCAAATAAAAAAACAAAACAAAAAACAGGCGAAAATCAAACGGCGCATGCCATATGGCGTAGTTATGTGTCCCCATGCGCTTTGAGCTATACGGTTTGGACAGGCCTTGACTGAGTTCAATGTAGAAGTTACATTTCTACAAAAAACAAATGTTATTCTTAGTTAGACAATAAAAATTCCGAAGCAAAAAAAAACAACACTGCAAAGGTTAATGTGCCCTGTTTTGTTCTGTTCTCCCTTTTCTCCTCGTCCTTGCTGCGTACAACAATGCATAAGTTAGTTCCCCAGTACGAGGTTCAGAAGGATGTGCTCGGGTGTTGGCTCGTGGGATTAATCTATGATAACGGCGACATATCCCTCGGATTCCCTCGACTGGGCTCGATTATGGATTGCTACATCTTGAGCTCCATTACAAAGCTAAACGTATTTGCGGCCTTTTCGATTCAAATCACTCGTGCACCCATCCAATTTGGTGGACCGGCGAATCCTCGAAGCGTCGTCAGACAGGTGTTTCCAGCTGGCTGAAGGTCACAACCGATCGCCTCACTTTCTCACTATGAGGCAATTGCTGACATTCATGCGTGAGAACTCGCGATAGGAGTATATCTAACGGTCAAAGGTCAGGCGGTTTCGAATGTAAGCACACTATTCCCAGAACACGAGAAGCCTGTCAGACAGCCGACCCCAGCGTGGACAGCACCGACCAGGGTTATTTCGTTATGCACCGTGTCAGACGAAGTCTGACGTTGACATTTCATAGCCCCCCCCCCCCTCCAGCACGCATCAAGGAAGACTACACCAATGTAAACAACGCCAGTCAGAACCTTTGGGTTTTCCCGGCCTGAAGCGAAACTTTTTCATTCTCCCGGCTGAAACCAGAGATGGCAGTAATGACATTACTGTAATGGAATTACAGTAATTAAATTACTTTTTGGAGTAATGAGTAATGTAACGAATTACTTCTCTAGGCTAGTAATTTAGTTATGTAATGAATTACTTTCAGGCAGCAATTTCGTGAAAATTACTCATTACCTTTGAAATTACTTTTGTCCTAAATTATAAAATGTGTTTGCAAGCTTTAAGAAAGGAGAAAAAGATTATTTTGCATGGTGAAATATTGTCAAAGAGCCTTAGAGGAAATAATCGGATGCCACCTCAGCGCAAAGCCTTGTACGAAGAGCTGGACAGACGCTCAAAGAAGGGCTGGAATGGCGAAGGAGAAAAGCTTGCGTGCAGACATCGCTGGAAGGCAACGGCTTACGAACTTCCGGCACGACAGAATCACGGCGTCGCGTCATCACGACGATACTATACTTCGTTCATCCCCAAGTTGACAGTGCTGTGGGAGCTGCAAGCTAACCAGAACTAATCAAACACCTTCCTTTAATTTGCTTTAATTACGTGTCCCGTCCCTTTCTCTGCGCGTGGGTATGAACTAGAGCGTGGTTACGTGGCAAACGATAGACGTGTGACTGCCCCAACAAACATGTAGCTTCCACCGTTCATCCCCAAGTTGACACTGCGTCAGCTTAGGAATGAACGGCTCATAGGCCACAAGGCGACGGGCACATCACCAGTAAGTTAAACATAATTTAACACTTGAGAGGACAGGACAAACAGATCCCCAGCCTTGTACTTTCGTCAAGCAAGGTCAAACCGTACGCTTCGAATATTGTAAACTACAAACGACCGGAATAAATAGTTAATTCCAAATGCCTTCTCAAAGCCCCAGAACGCTTTGTGCGTCCTCGAGCAAAGCAGGTGCCGCTCGCGGTATGCCTCGCTGCCTTCCCTTGGGAAGTTTATTCGGGAATAAGCCTACAAGCAGATATAGCCCCCCATTTGTTGGGTAAGTACACAGTTTAGGAAGCTCGCGCCATTCCAAAACTGGCGACGCTTCTGCTTAGCAATTATCCGGGCCCTTTGTGTGACAATGCGCAAAAGCTTGGACTCTTCGGGTGTTTGGGGAAAATGCTGCTCCTTGAAAGGAATGACCGAGAATAGGTCAACTATACTCGGCGACAACTTTTCTTGGCAATGCAGTGGAGGGTACAGGCACGCGTACCCTTTTCCATTTTGAGCGATGAATAAAGCTGTGCGCGAGCTCCGTCTCTCCACTGCATTGCCATGGGAGTTATCGCCGAATATAGTTCTCTCAGGAGAAAAGAATTCGATTGTGTCCGAGGCAGAAGGGAAACGTTTCACGTGACGACTCCTTGTAAGAACGAGCTGCCATTGCCTGACTTAACAAACTGACACGGACTACAACTTCTAAATCAGGAAGACGGAAACATATCACTCTTTTAGTGAGAACCTTCACCGTTGAATGAACAGCAAAACCGATGAGTCGACTGTCTTTCTGAGTCAGATCTAAAGAAGCTATTAATCATGTTTAACACTTATGTCGTGTGGGCCAGCAGAACCACTGTTCAGTATGGTTCACTTTGAGTTACATAAGGTTGTTGCGGTGTAAACGGGAAAACCTGAGTTTTGGTACATATGGACCAACTCAGCTCTTTGACGTAGATCACTGCGGTGGCGCTGCTTTCGGCACTGCGCATGCGCAGCGCCTCGCTTCTCCCGGATCTGGTTCCTGCACACGCGCTGTGTGGGCAAACGAGGGCTTGTTTTGAAAACACTGTGTTGGTGTATATGGCAAATAAAATGAGCGCGATTTCCGGCCTCAAGGTATTCAAAAATAATGTCAAAGTAATTTCAAAGTAATTTCATTACTTTTGGAAAGTAATTGTAATGGAATGGAATGCAGTAATTTGTAATGTAATTTAATTACATTTTTGCCGTTTTCAAAAAAGTAATTCGTAATGTAATTTAATTACTTTTTGAAAGTAATTTTGCCATCTCTGGCCTGAAACGCACGTTCCGTATCTCACGCCGTATAGTACGCCTGTATCTGGAGGTCGCCAACCACGGGAAGTGATTACGCCAACGTTTTGCTTCAAGCCAAGTTACCACTGGGGCTATTGGCCCACCCGCGGAGTATTCGCCGGTCCTTACACCTTACACCTTAAGACTTTTGTTGGACTGAAAGATCTGCTTAAAGTCCTTAAGATATCAAAATAGTCGAAACAATGAAAATACTAGCTGGATACGGTATGATAGAAACACGTAAGGTTCTGAAACAGACTTATCTTCTTAGAAATATGGGCATAGCATTGAAGATAAAAACGTGTACAGATATCTTTAAATTTCAACGGTTGCAAAAATAGAATACAAAAAAGATCGTACTTTAATGTCCGCACATACAAATTAGTTAACTCGTAAGGGTCGTTTCTTCAACAAAAGCACTGGTAACCGCCGATTCACAGGCACAACAATGTTCAGGGAAGTTGGTCCCCTCCGCATAAAATGCCACGTGGCCCCCTTATTGTGGAAACACGAAGTCACGCTGTGTGGTCCACAGAATCCCCCACGCTCTCAGGCGGGCGCAGCGGGGACTGAGGGGCACTGCCAGTGTTTCTTCGGCAAGCGAAACTTAGTGTTCACATTGCCGTTCGCGAAACCCTTTCTTGTATCCCGATTACACCGTAGAGCTGCAGCGCCAGCAGCAGTCTTGACAATTTAGCCCCATGGGGATTGCAGGACGTGAGCCAGGACAGCGAGTTGTGTTCCCACATGTCGTGCACTTTTAAGTAAGGAGGCCGCGAACTTTTTTCAAACCTGAAGTTTTCGATGATCGATTCAAGCGATAGGAAAGTTTTAAAGGTTCTCGATTTTAGAGCTTTCTAGATCCAAAAAATTGACTGAAATCGAATTTCGAACTTGTTAAACTAAGAAGTTCGACGCTTTTCAAAATTTCGAACTTTGCACGTTCAAAAATCTAATGTTTTTTTGGACCTTCGAACTATTTACGCTATATTCTTTTCGAACTTCCGAAGTTATTACGCAGCAAAATTCGATGCTTTTGAAACTTTCGAACTTGATAGACCAAAAATTTAAAGATTTTCACACTTTCGAACTCTCTGCACTAAAACGTTCGACGGTTTTCGAACTTTCGACCTTCCTACTCCAAGAAATACGATCATTTCCGAATTTTCGAACCTATTTATCTAGAACATGCGAAACGTTTCGAAGTTTCGACTTTTATAAGTTAAAAGTTCGACGATCTTAGAACTTTAGGGTAAAGGTTCGAAGGTCGTCGAACCTCGAAGACCGGCGGGCGGTTTCACTTGGATTCAGGCAGTAAAGTACATTCGTTTTTATTTATTTATTTAATTTTTACATGCGCTGTTGCATTCCTTGCGAAAGACAATGCCGTTTATTTTAGTGTTCTGGCATACTTAGTTTTAAAGAAATAAATTACCGATGGAGCGAGGAAGGACGACGGGTTTTTGAAAACTGTCGTTTGTGCCATATTTGAAGCGCGCTATAGCCGAAGCTATTTATGGTAGAGATGTTAAACTTTTTTAAGAATGATCTATGTATAGCCTAGGTAAATGTCGTTTTACGATATGATTATTGCTATTCACGATGAGGTTCGAAGAAATGTCAAAACTTGAATCTACGGGCAATTATGCCCTAATCTTGGTAATTATATTCGTCTAGGTTTTTTGATGTATCGCATTTAAATTAACACCACGGACAGTACATATTATTGCCCTTTCTAGATTATAAAATAATGTTTTATTCTTCTGTTCACGTTGAGAAATAAATTATCTCATGGGAAAGATTTCAAATATTGTTTAAGTTCAGCACGTTAATAAAAAAAATCTATTTTTATTTTTTTTGCGTTACGTTCTTGTGACGTGTTTGTGTTAGCCTGTACAAACTTTTGGTAGGAGTAAAACTTGTTTGGAAGTTCCAAGCCTCTGAGTATGCAAGAATACAACACTTTTGGCGGGTTCTTGATTGTTCTCTTTTTCATCTCTAGCTTTTTATCTCCGCATTTATTGTTATGTTTAATTATGTTTTTACCAATGGCACATTTATATGTTGGAAAGGCATAGCTTTGAACTTCCAAACCACTAAGCATGTGACGAGTAGGTGCCTTCTGACAACGAGTTTCCGACAACCACCACCTACGCGATCTTTTATGCACTTAAGAGCAACAGCAGCTATATATATGCATAAATAATTTCAAATTAAAATAAGATTGTTTTCTTTACCAGCCAAAAATATCTGGGGGGGGGGGCAGCCCCCTCCCCCTTATTCTTCCTTTTTCGCCGCCACTGGTATGGTAGAACGCTCCTCGACCTCGAGTTGTGTCGGCTTCTGTGCTTTTTGCTCGGCGTTTCCTCTGTCCCGGAAAATACACCTCCAGAGCAATTACAAACTGAACTTATTAATGCCATCGTCACTCGGGCGGCGTTCGATCGGATTACTACCAGCGTGTAGGGGGGTGGGGAGGTAGTTTGTCAGATCGCTTCAAGGTTTCTCTGAGCCTCAACCACCTGCCCGCCCTTTGCCGTTTCGAACTGGATGAGTATCGGTAAACAGTGCGCTCGTGTGATCACTACTGCGTGATGCACGCTAAAGACCGCCCTGGCTGGCGGTCACAATTACTGATCTATAGTCACTGCACTGCACTTGCAAATATTGCAGCACATCAAGGACAATCGTCGGCTTATTTAATTGCCTGACCACCTTCGCGCAGTCTAAATATCACACCCCAACTTTTCTAAACCTGATTTCGCGTAAACCAGTGAGACGTGACAACGTTATCTGAAACTGACAGTGTAGAGGAACATGAAAACCGGACTTCGAACTTCGCGAACTTGGACTTGAAAGAAATTCGAAATCTTCGGAGTTTTATTCTTCGAATTTACCCCTAAAAGAGACTCGAAACCTTCGAACTTTTCGTACTTCATGTAGAAAGAAATTCCAAATCTTCAACTTTTTTCCACCTTTGTCTATAAAAATTCGAAACTTTCGATTTTTTGAACTTATAATCTAAAGCAATTTGGAATTTTCGATTTTCCGACTTCCAATTTAAAGAAATTCTGAAATCTTTGAATTTGTCGAACTTCAGATCCCAAGAAAATCAAAATTTTCAAATCTATAAAATTTCAGGTTAGGAAATATTGAAATCTTTGAATATCTAGAACCTCTAGTAAGAACATATTGGAAATATTCGAACCCGAACTTTTAGAAACCGTGAAAGCTTCGAACTTTTGAATTCGAATCTCCACGCTGTTCGAAAATTGCGACCTTTTTGATTTCGAACCTCAGTTCGGTTAGAAAATATCGAAACCTTTCGATTTCGAACCTAGGGTCGTTCGCAACATCCCTACTTTTAAGCCGAAGAGCCGGTCATCTAGTTTTTCCGGTGCTCAAATTATGCCGAACGCAACGTGTTCGATCGTTGACCTACCTGAGTGCCTGAGTTTAAGTAAATTTATGACTCGAGAATGGGATCCGTCTATGAACGCCATCATCCCCCAAATATTGCCCAGCATGTCCTTGCTGCCACCGCAGACGCGTTGCTGAAGATTCACTAAAGGTCCTGTAAGTTCGGATCAAAAGGCTCGCTTCCTCGCAGAGTGCCGTCTTGTGCCTGCTGAAACGCGCTCTCCTCGGCCTCTGGATAAAATATATCTTCCGTTCTTCATGCTTTGTTTAGTAAGGGCCGTGAGCTGTTCGGCGATAGCAGAGTACACGTTTAAGTGGTCTCGATTGTAGCCACACAGTCCCAGGATCCTCCCGGTCCCTCAGGTTCCTTCTTATTGCGCCGACGATCCAAGCCCGGGTGGACCGCTCTATGACAAATGAATTTTAAAAATCCCATGCCTGCTGGTCACGGTATGCCCCTCCTCGCGGCGAGCCAGTGTCAGTTGTTCTAGCCTCTCATGATTAAGTTCGCCTTTTCAGCCGCCCTGTTATACGGGTTGCTCACCTCTTTAAAATGTACGTCTTCGTAAAACATGACTCTACCACGTCCCACCCGAACCTTATAGTCCTTCAGTCGGTTTGCATGAACCGCTTTATTCCTGCCATCCTAAGTCACAAGACTCAAACCCTTGACTACAGAATTCTGGGAAGGTCAAACTCTTAGACTTTTGGTCGGTTCAACAACTGCCAGTCACCGGACGAAAGTAAGCAGTCAGCCATGGTAGCCAACGTATCGGTCACCGCACTTAGTACGCTGACAGGATCTTTCTGACTAACCCCGTCTTGGGGCATGGCCTCCAGCAGCAATCGCACGAGATTCACTGGTATTAAATTGCGTTAGACGTCTGTGCCCTGGTGGATGCAGCCAACTTTCGTTTAGACGGTTGTGGTTTCGACTCCGTTGGACTGGGTTGGACTTGGATGGATAGGTTTCGTAAGGCTGCGGCGCGGTTACTTCCACTTTCCCTCTTAAACGAGAAAAATAGTTTTCTGGCACGCTTCAATGACGCGCCGCGGGAGCGAGGAGAGGAGGGGATCGAGCAGCCATGGCGTAGGGACTACGTACGCGAAAACGAAAACCGACGCTCACCGACGACGCCATTTGAGAAAAACCGCCAAAACGAGGTAGAAAAACTTGGCTCTTCGGAGACAACTGTATGCGGACCATAGGTGATTATTGACGGAAGCTGTGGTGTTTGCATATTAGCAGGGATATGAAGAGAAAAATAAGTGCCAGATGAAAGGAGGGCAAATACCGGAAGAAGAGACTGGCCCTCCGAGAACAACAGTACGAGAACCATTGCGAGGTTTGAATTTTGATCCGTCGAATGAGTCGGAACCCTTGCGCTACATGGTTACACATTTTTTTTTTTTCGAGAATCAGCTTAGTGACAGTAGTGATTCCCGCATCTTTCTTTGTTGGAAGACTGGAAGTGTGCCGCTAGGTTCAGCCAGTTCCTGGTGGACCGCGCTTCTCTTACTCCTGCTATTTTGCTGCCGGTATCCAACACGGCCTTTAGCTCTTGGTTGCGTGAGGTGAGTTCTACTAGTATCAAGCATGAAGCTCCGAGTTTACACTTTTCAAAAATATTAACCGCAGCCGTTAGGTGCTGAGGGAAACTCGAGGGCACAGGTTTATTCGCTGCTCGGGTGCAGCCACCTTCGAGCCGTTTAGTATTGTTTTTTTTTCATTGGGACAGCTTCTCGCAATGTTCCAGCTCTGTTTTCAGTCGCAGCAACAGGGCAAAGTACGATAAAGGCCTTGGTTAGAAGCGTACTTTTTTGGTTTCAGGTCGTTTGCTTTCACTTCTAACCCCCTGGTCATTCTCCCGTCCTTCTCGGCCTCTTAACAGCTTTGCTCTTCCTTCTCCAGCTTGCGCACCGCCAGTCACCCCTTCTTCTCGCACGACGTGACATGTTGGAGACACTCCTCATTGAGGCTTGATTTTACGTGGACTGGAAACATTAGTCTGTCTTTCTTTGTCTCGATGTTTGGCGTCTTCAAATGGTAGTGGAATTATCCGGCGGTTCTCTGCGCAAATTGTGCCTTCGTCTTTGCGCGCACTGACGAACCGCTTCCGCTACTCAACAGGAGTGAGCCGAAGCGAATCAAGGACTGCGGTCACAACGGAATGATAATCTGCAATTTCCTCGTCCATCAATTTCATGAAATGGCACACTACTCTTTCTGATAATGCAGGAAGAATTTAAAACACCCTTCTCACGATCGGCACTCCGTAATCCACGAAGAGTTTCTCGACTCCGTCGAACCAGTACTGAACTTTTTTGTCGGGTGGCAGTCTCTGGTCCTTAGGCAGCTAGGCGCTTTGCTCCACCGGGTCTGATCTGGTCTTCCTAGTTCCTTCCGGAGCTGAGATACTCGTATTACTCGTATTGGGTCCATAGATTGAGGCATCTTCTCCCCCGACTCGGGTCTGAGCTTCATCATCGCAGTTTTGTGCTCTTGCTCCATGCGCCCGATTGTTTCTACGTGCGCCTGGACAGCGCTCTCTTCGGCGGACCGAATTTTCGATCCTTTAGATCCTCCATCAGTCACTTTGTCTTTTCACGCAGGTTTTGCTTTCTCCCCCTGATACTTAATCTTCAGCCAACTGACTTCTTCAGCCAGAAAAACGTAAATTTTCTAGTCACAGGCGTCGCAACTATCCATTGCACTGAGTGGCACGGGGTGACGGTGGGCTGCCTTGAAGCTAGTCTGTCTTCGACGTTTGGGCTCCCTGTGGTAGTCGATATGTTACCGCTTCATGCTGCTTCTTCTCTTTTTAATATTTTATTTCGTCGAAGGCAATTTTTGCCGACTGCGCCAGTATGATTTCGTGGACTACCAGCGCGGTTCGTGTTACCAGGTCCGGTGAGGTGACGAGTTTTGCTGTGGGACGCTTGTTGGTTTTTGCTTGCAATCAAAGTTGTTTTTCTTTGCCGTCGACAACTAACCTAATGGAAAGTGACTTTTTTATATAAGAAATTGACTTCATTTGTAGAGAATAAAAATACAGCAGCAAAACAAGGCTGCAAAAGTTATTTCTTCACTACGTGGTTGGAAAGGTGGTGCTCGGGTGTTAACTTCTGAATGTTGGAAAGTTGACTAGCTCGTGGCAATAAATTACGATTGCGGTGACATTGTCCCACTGAGTTCATAGGCCGGGCACAATTACGGTGCGTTAGCTTTTCAACTCCAGCAAAATATTAAACTGACCTTCGGCATTTCCAATTAAAATCACTGGTTGACTATTCCTATTTTGGTCGACCGGCAAATTCTGAAAGCGTCGTGAGACAAGCATTTCCCACTGGCCAAAAGGCCACAACAAAGCGGCTCACTTTTTTCACCATGGGACAATGGCTGACACTCCCGCCTGAGACCGTGCGATCTGCGTTTATCTCACTGCCGAAGGTCATGCGTGTTCGAATGTAAGAAAACTATTCCTAGAACGGGAGAAGCGAGTGAGAAAACCAACCTCGTCGTGAATAGCACGGACCAGGGCCACCTCGTCCTTTATTCCGCCAGACGCAGACTGACGTTGCCGTTCAACCGGGCCCCTAACAACTGGACGACAGAGAATACACCGGTGTAAACAGAGCCAGCCAGAACCACCGTATTCTTCGTGCCCGAAGTGCACGTGTAATTGTCTCGGCTGAAAACGAACGTTCCGAACCTCGAGTCGTAAATAATACCTTTTTCTGAAAGTCGACCAACGAAGAAAGTGTTTACGCCTACGCTTTGCCGCCCACCAAGTCCCTCTGGGGCTAATGGCTCACCCGTAGAGCGTTCGTCAATCTTTCCCATGTGTATCATTTAAGCCTAGACATAATGTTTATTTCTAACACAAAGCCGTGAAAGTAACACTAACGCGGTATGTGCTGGTGAGTTATTCACAAATGTAGCTCGTTGCCTACCCTCTCGCGGCAAAACGTGGAACCGGAATAGCGAGGTTCCCCCCGGGTAGTTGCTACATCGGATCAATGCAAGACTGGCGAGTATGACTTACAAACAGACGCATCTAAATTAAGACGGCAGTGTTCGTTTCCTCAGCGTACCGCAGCGGCGCGCAGGACAACAATGTATTGCTTCACCCGCTACCAAACGCCAGGGAAACGTGCCTCAGGGATACAGACGTCGTGAGCAGACGTGCGGAGTGGGTGTGACTTCTTCGGGTTTAATGGACTATGACCGAAACGGTAAGAGTGTGTTCACGGTATTTTTCCACGGGAGACTTTTTCTTCATATATAAGTGTGTGCAAATATTTCGTGCTTTCCGTTTGTCTCCCATATTAATGTCAGCACTCCTTTTTTTTTTTTTTTAAATGCCGCGATGAGCGCAAGTGACGAGTTCCGATGATCCCAATCATATTTCGGGCATTGTGGTCGCTCTGTAAGCCACTTCAGTAATGCTACTGAACCAGTGAGTACGCTTTATTGTACAAATCATCGTAAACTATTGCGCTGTTGCTATGCATCCAATCATCGCTAGATTAGTTTCATTTAAAGCTTTTTTTTTTAATTTTGAGTTTTGAGAGCGTGTGAATTAAATTCAGACAAAGGTATCAGCTTTCCTGAAACCTCAATCAGCCTTCGGGAAAGCTAGGTCAGTGTGTGATCTGAATAATATAAAACAGTTACTTTGGGCAACGGTCAATGTTGCAAGCTGATCAGCAGAACATTCGCTTGAGATGTTCACTAGAATTGCTTTAGTTGTGGCATCGATGCAATAGATTGCGTAAACGTATTATCAAATTTGAAAATCTATTTGTTCGCTTTCTGAAACTGAGAAGTCAGTCCCTCAAACTAAGCAGCTCAATTATCATTTAAAAATATGTATTTAAGCTTTTCAGTTGTTATCGTGGATGGAAGTAAATGGTGCCACCTTAAGAAACACTGAAATTTAAGAAAAAACGAAAAGTTTTCTTTTACAGGGTAAATGAGACACCTATATGTTTTGGTAGTTCTTCCACGAAATAATTTTTTTTCTCGCGATATTTACGCCGTTAAACAGAATTTAGGCGAAGTTCAGTGCCGCTCTAGGCCCCTTCCACATATCAGTGGATCCGCCCAAATTGCTTGGCTGCTCAGCCGAACACGCTGGGAAGCCTAGTGTCTGCCTTTCGCGACATTCGGGGCGTCTGGTTTGGCGTTTGATACGGCCGGCTAGTTCATAGCCCACTCTATACTCACATAACCTG
Organism: Ixodes persulcatus; assembly: GCA_013358835.2. NCBI lineage: Eukaryota > Metazoa > Arthropoda > Arachnida > Ixodida > Ixodidae > Ixodes > Ixodes persulcatus. The sequence continues at coordinate 553,841 of JABSTQ010009916.1, forward strand.
GAAGTTCAACGACGGAGTGATAGAGCGCCCGGTAGCAGATTTGGAGCGCAGGATGTGGTAGCACCGAGCATCAAAAGGCCATTTCTCGGGGAACCTTGACGTCAGCGCACAGCGTTTGCCGCCGCGAGGACCCGAAACACACTTGTTCGCTCGGGAGAAGTGTGTTTATGCGTCTCGCCGCAGCGGGGCGCCAGTCACGTGGCTCTCCTCTCATCCGTCGTCTGCCGCTCCACCTTTTCCATTTCGGCGGCCGCTTCTCGTGGTGACCTGCCAGGCTTTGTTAGTATCTAGGAGGCTATGGCTAGTCATGCGAGCAGACGCCCAACAGTACCCGGAATCCTCTGCAATTTCACCACCGTCCATAGTCGACTGATATTGCCGTAAGACGCGGACATGAAAGATGTGCGTCGGCGTCCGTTTTCGCCTTCATCCGTTCAGAGTTCCATCATGCGCGAGCCACTGCCCACTACCAGCGTCTGTCCACGTTTAACGATATGCGGTAGAAAGCAACCGAGAAAACAAAAAAGAATGCAGTCTTTACAATTTTTTTCTTTTTCTCGCAGAGCATCCGTTAGCAAGGTGAGTGAGTGCCATGACGCACTTTTAAAAGGTGGCCTAAATATTCGCTTTACCAGACCAGGCGAACTGCAAAACTTGAGAGCTACTTGAATTTCGATGCGAAATGAAGGAAAAATACCAGTAAAAAACCTCGATGTAAGCCGAAGGCCCGAATGCCTCCAGCCGAATGGCTCGCAAATTCTTACCTATATGAGTTCTTCTCGGTGTTAAACCCATTGCTGCAATTACGACGGTTGCGGAGTTCACGGAGCAACGGGGCCACTTTTATGGGAACCAACATCTGTTTTCATTTATTTATTTATCAGTACCCTGAGGCCGCTGAAACAGGGCATTATACAAGGGATGGAAGGTCGTATATGTAAGACAATAAAAAAAAAGCATAAACACTTATGATCAGAACAGGCGTGGTGCTCCTGTGCGTGGGACGCGACAGGAGCACCACGACCTGGTATTTAAAAAAAACATACAAGGCCGTGGTGAATTCCAAAATTCACGTAACCTTTTTTTTTAAATACGTTTTTTTTGTTAGCTTTGAATATGTGGGCGATAAAGCGTCCCATTCAAATATTGTGAAAGCTATAGAAGTGTTAGCGTAAGAATTGGTGGATGCATAAATGAGTTGCAGATTAGAGCTGGTATCTAATCTCGGAAAAAAATGAAGTTGGAGAAGGAAATTTATTATTAGTAGTTTATTTATAACTGTTGTGTTATGGTGGTAAATCTTGTTAAACAGTGTCAAACGAAATATGTTTTCCCTTAGAGTGAATTCAGGGAGCTTCGCTCGTTTACGCAATTCGGACACGGTTGTGTAATAAGAATAATCGGAATAAATAAATCGTAACGCTCTTTTCTGGATACTTTCTAGGTAGTCTCTAAGATAATTTTCCCACGGTGACCAAAGGAATGCAATATATTCTAGCTTCGGAGATACTGAGAACAGATATGCAATACGCTTTGCATTATGGAAGAAAAGTCTTAACTTCAGTCGCAGAAGGCAAAGTGTGCTGTTTGCCTTAGCAACAACGTGATTGACGCGGGTGATTCATGTCAAATCATTTCTTATATGAAGACCAATATTTTATAAGATGAGGATGAACCTAGTGTCATATCGTTAATAATGTAGGTATAGGCAGACGGTGACGAAAGATGTGAGGAAGTGAGTACATTGAATTTGTCTAGGTTCACTGACATCCGCCAATTATGACACCAATGTGCAACGAATGACAAGTCAGTTTGAAGGAATGAATTGTCGTCGGGGCACGAGATAGTTATATAGATTACGGAGTCATCTGCGAAAAGGTGAAATGTGGAAGAAACAGAAAAAAGAGAGATCAATAATGTAGATAAAAAAGTAGTGGTCTGAGCACGTTTCCCTGTAGAATGCCGAACGTTACGCCGGATTTAAATAAAACTGAGTTACAGCAATCAGGAACAAAAAATAAATCTAGGCAATTATAAAGCGGTAAACTTTTAACTGGTGAAGTTTTCTTCTAAGGCGGTTATTATACACTCTGTCGAAAGGCTTTGAAAAATTAAGGAAGATTGCGTCGGTTTGTCGTGTATGTTCCAAACTAAAATGAAAGATATGTACGAATTCGAGAAGTTGGGTTTCGCATGACATTAGGTTTCTCAATCCATGTTTATTTGGGGTTAGAAGGTTATTATATTCGATATATCTAATAACATTAGAAAATAAGATATATTACAATGTTTTTTTTAAGGAATGCTGGTCAGTGATATAGGACGGTAATTTAATGGTGAATTTCGGTTTTCGGACTTATGTGTGGGTATCCCTACCGCAAAATCCGGTATAACTTTTCACTATCCGGATTATGGAACCGGAAATTTGTTTCTGGGAACCAGAAATCCAGATTGCAGACAAAGGAATAATTTCGAAAAACCTCAATTCCAGATAGATTCCAGATAGAATCCAGATGGATTTCCGGTTCCATAATCCGGATAGCCAAAAGTTAACCGGATTTTTTGGTAGGGATGACATGGCTAATTTTCCAGTCATGAGGGACGTCACCAGAAGAAAGAGCACCATGTTGAATTAACCTGAGACTGGGGTAGAGAAGAAACATCAAAACGTAGAAGGGACAGAAAATAGACAGGACGATGTCTCAAACTCAGCTGAACTCAGCTTTCTAGAAGCTTTCTAGAAGCTGAGCTCAGCTTTCTAGAAGAAAGAGGTTCACGAAAAATATTAGTTAAAAGAGAGACGATGCATGCTTTATATATTTTTTTATATTTTTGACTCGATGAAGTCATCGCCATAACTTGAGGAGGTTTTTGATTTTCAGTGGCGTTGATAACCCCAAAACAGTCGATGGTAATGGTTGCGATAGATGGATGAGTGAGGGCAGTAAGCTCCGGAATGACGTGAAGATTTTCGTTGGTGAAGAAGGAACGAAAATTGTTGCTTAGGCAATCCTCACACTGATCGTCAGACTGAACTTAAACGCCGTCATCGGTTAGAGCAACAGTGGCGAACGGTATAACATTTATTACATTCCAGAACTGTTTGGGTTTGTCAAGCAACACTTTTACCACGTCGATGTCATAAAAGTTTAATTTGGCTTTTAAAATTTCGTATTGATAAAATGTTTCGCATTTTTCGTTTTTATAATAAGCCTCTACGTTTGAGGGAAACGGTTCAGCATGCTTAAAATATATATATATATATTTTTTTTTATCACTTAGTCGCTCGATTGCTTTTGTACACCAAGCGCTGTGACTATATATTTTGATGTTAACCAGAGGCATGTATTTTCTCGCAATAAATGATAATCTTATTTTAAATATAAGCCAGTTTTCTTCAAACGAGTAACATGGAATGCCTCCCTGAAAGACTCATAAAATGCTTCTAGGTGTGTTGACTAAAGTAGAAGTTTGGGCTAGTTGGTAATTCATGATTAAGGATTAAAACAGCGCAAGGACACGGACAAGAACAAGAAGGTAGACGAACAAGGCGCTGACTTACAACTGAAGTTTATTCGTCCTAAAAGCATAGCCCCAGTACTTAGCGATATATTTCTTGCGTTCCACGATAAAGTCCTGTCAGGCAAGCTGGAGGGAACCAAGGTGGGGAAAAGTTTTAGATTCGTAGATGACTATTTGGTGCTCCTAGATTGTGACAATGAGGTAATAGATTCTGCTGCGTCGTTTGTCCTGTCAACGTTCAAAGAGTGTCTGAAACCGCTGGTGCTGACGCATGAAGTACCTGTAAATGGGGCCATTAGGTTTCTGGATCTGAGCCTGAAACTTGGTCATGGCCAGGGCAAAGAAACCCATCTGGCCTTTTTCCTCAGCGCATTCCAAACTTGTGCAAAGAGGAATTGTTAACCTCTGTTTTAGAAATGCCCTGTTCAAGTCCTGCCCCCACAGGATGAAAGAAAGCTTCGACACGCAAGCGTCAAGGCTCAGACATGCGGTATACCCGTCTTACCTGTTGACGACAGTTGCTGAGAGCCTGCTTAAGAAAGGACGTGAGGAAACAACCCAGCAGGCTCGTAGGGTTAACAAAAGAGTAACTGTTTTACCATACCTGCATAAGATATCTCACAACCTAAAGAAAGTTGGCCGTAGGGTTGGTGTTGATGTGTTTTTTTCGGCTCCGGAGAAGCTGTCTGGGCTGTGCAGAAAAGTGAACTCCTGTTCTAAAGAAAAGCAGGGTTGCGCCAAAAAAACACCAGGACCAATTCGTAGACTGTGTGGAGGGAGTAGTGTACTCTATTCCCCTCTCGTGTGGCAGGAGATACACCGGGCAAACGGGGCGTTGCCTCAATGATCGGCTGCGAGAGCACAAGTATAACGTGTTTAGAGTTGTGTCAGGTCACCTTGGCCTGCACTGCCGAGACTGTTGCAGCGCTCCCGTCTTTGACAAGTGTGAAGTGATTAGGAACAATAAAGACAAACTCACTCGAGAAATCATTGAGGCGCGGGAAATCGGAAGATTGGGGATAAGCAGTGTCAGCACTCCGTCACTATCTTTATCAGATAAGGAACGTTCCTTTTTAGACACACAGTGACAGTGCATAGCGATGGCTAGTGAGCACGTGGCATCCAGGTCAAGTCCGAAAACATGCGGATCAAACATTTTGATTTTTTCTTTTTCTGTTAACTTGTTCCAGTAGATATAGGGGTAGCTAAAATCGCCGAGAAATATAAGCGTTGCTTTAGGAAATTTCAAGGATGTAATACTGAGGCTGTCCTGTAATAAAGGCACAAAGGCATCATTATTGTCTGGTGGTCTGTAGCAGAGGCCAATGATTGCTTGAATACAGGGCGATTAAATGTGTAACCAAACCATTTTTAAGCTCGCTGCCGCCTTTACAAGTGACGACGTGAGGCAGTTGTTTATTGCTGCAAGTACTCCCCCGCGCCGTTTGCAGAATCTATCACGTCCATACAGATTATAAATCATTGAAGAGGCGGAAAGTTCGGAGTCACGAACCTCGGGCGTAATCCACATTTCAGTTAAAAGGACTATGTCAGCTTGTGTTGAATCGATAAGCGAATACAAAGCGTCAATTTTAGGATGCAGACTTATTATGTTTGTGAATAGAACACAGTAAGCGTAGAACGATTCGGTTTGTTCAAAGGACGATGCAGAATGGGCGAAAAAACTTTTTTTTTAATTTTTCGGTTGCAATTGTTTTTAGCCGTTACGCATTGGTTAGCGTGACCATGAAAAAAAAAGCAGTTGTTGTCTACGTAGAGCTCCTCATTTCAAAGCCTAATTCGGCAGTTTTTAGGTTTCCATAGGCAAGCAGTTCGCTCCTGACAGTTCTTACATTTACCGGAAAACTTCCCCAACAGATGAATTAGTACCCTTTAGTTTGACACCGGCAGAAAGAATGAACTGTTCATATTGAAAAAGACAGAACTTTGCAATAATTGGCCTACGATTGTGAGGGTCGAAGTAGCCAAGACGATGTGCTGTGTCTACGGCGAAATCGTCTAGAGCAGTGCCAAGGTCTTCGGCGCACGTAGTTAGGACAATCTCCTGTGACTCTACCCAAGTTTCTGATTCCATATTGTCCAAACGAAAAAATAGCAAGTTAGACAGGTGTTCTCGGCACTCTACATCATCAAAACGCGCTTGTAATTATTTCAGGTGAGAATCGGTGATAGCAACGTTAGCGTCCTCGCTGGGAAGCTTCAGATCATTTGATTTTACGGCAGCCAGATCAGCCACTCACCTGGTGATTAGCGAATATAGACAGCTTACAAGTTTGTCTGTTTGTGTTTCTTATTTTTTAGTTTCGTTGCTTTATTTATTAAGGCAGAGTGACCAGTTTAGGTTTTTGTTCAATCGCATGGATAAATAGTAAACGTTCTTCGCTTGGGCCTGGGTCAGCGGACCTGGATTGGATTCTGCATAACCAATTAATATTAGAAGCAGCAGTTTTCAAATAGATGTCAGGCATGCCTGTGGCTTTGGCTGGGCTACAATACAATAACAGTCGCTCTTGAAAAAAAATAAAACGGTTCTGCCTCCCTAAACTGTATGACGAATAGCAACATTTTAGGGCTCGATGTTCCACGAGAGTGTTTGTCTGAAGAATTCTTGTCCGCATTAAATCAGGCAAGAGTGGAGATTAAACATTGATCCCGGGGTTCTGCAGCCTGAGTTCTCACTCCACGCGCTTTGACCTGCGATGCGTTAACACTCTCGGCCACCACTCTGGTGTGCAAGCGGTGGATAATTCAAAATGAAAAAGGTATTTCTAAGCAAACAACCCAACCAAAAGCTTTTCAAAGTAATCTAAGCAAGTCAAGATGCAGGAGAGCTAAAAAGGCTACAAGTAATCTCAGAAAATAGAGTGCCAGCTGGGTGGTTTCTGCGTCGCCATAAAGAAGGCCAACACAGACTAGAAACAAGAGCTAGGCCGCCGTTTCTCTGAGATATACGTTGAAGCGGAGAAAACACGAGTCCGATTCAAGCGCTGACGTGACATTTCCCCAACCTTTGCGAGACCCAGCCAAACGCTGATTTTCAGCACTACGACTTTGTTAGATAGACGTTGTTGGCTGTTGTCACATACGGGCACTTCACCACATGGTCCTGTAGCTTGTCACCACTTCTACGTGGTGACCTCGCGATACGTGATTATATACGAACACTGCATGATTACGTCCAGTGTTCGGATATCGAAACTTCTCCTGACGAACAGAAAACTAGCAGCACATTCATAACGTACACACCCTTCAAAGCACTATGTAGGCGAAAAAGAAAAGTTTCATCAAATCCACATTAATAGCTTTGGTGGATTCATCTAAGTCAGGAAGTTCTTAAAGGGATACTACAACGAAATTTCGGCGCTCATTTTTTGGTCTATATGTGTTCAAAGGAGCAGTATCACATCGAACATACCAATATCTTGTTAAAAAAGTCTCAAAAGGGAATTTTAAAACGAATTAAACGATTAGCAAAGAGCACCTGGTGGATGTCGCTAACGCCTCGCTTGTAATGCCCGTCTAGGAACCTTGACCGCTAGTGACGGTGAGTGTCTCACCTCCGGCCACGACGAGAGAAGAGGGGAAGGAGGTACTCCCCTCTTCCCGAGAATACCTTTTGTGTGTCCCAGAAGTCGCTATTGTCCCCCTACAAGATTATAGAAGATTAACCGTCACTTAAAATTCGTACAAAAGCAGCCGCTTCGGTGGCTGGAACGACTAGGCCATCCTCTCGACGTCAGCCTCGCCGTAGCTTTGCTCGTCCCGAGACGACCTACGTCACGATTGCGTTGGATGTCACGTGGTCTCCACTGGGACTTCTCCGAGCGCTTGCCAGAGTGGGCCGTTTATAACGATAAATACAGCCATCAGGCTCAAAATACAAACGTGCGATTGTCATTTGCGGATATTGTGGATCCTATTCAACCTATTTTCGAACACGACAGGAATATTTCAAATTTCGTTGAAGTATCCCTTTAAAAAATTGTAATATTTATTGTTCAATAATTCTTTCAAACTTTATATGCAGTCTCTTAACCATGGCGTAGTTCCGAGCGATTGTGTAGTTGGGAATGTGGTTCCTTAACATAAATCTGGCGAAAACCAAAACCCATCCAATTATCGACCAATTTCTTTAGCAAGTGCGCCATGTAAAATATTTGAACACGTCATTTACTCGCAGCTGATAAATTATCTTGAAACTAATGACTTCTTCACGAGTTAACAACATGGCTTCAAAAATATTTTTTCATGTGAGACGCAGCTACTATCCTTCACGCATGATCTTTATAATTCTCTTGATAATCATAGAGAAACCGATTGTGTTTTTTTTTTCGATTTCTCAAAAGCCTTTGACAAAGTTTCCCACGAACTCCTTCTTCCTAAACTCCAATCACTTACCATTGACTCCTGTATATTAAATGGGATTCATGCTTTTTTAACTAACCGCCTACAATTCGTTACAACTAATAATACAGATTCGTGTACAGTTCCAGTAACCTCGGGCGTCCCACAGGGATCACTGCTTGGTCCGCTCCTCTTTCTTATTTACATTAAAGATAAGGTGCAGAACTTGTCGTCTTCTATTTGCCTCTTTGCTGACGATTGCGTAATACACCGGAAAATAACCGACATATCTCACACTATTCTTCTACAATCTGATATTAATCGTATATCACTGTGGTGTAACCAGTGGCTAATAAAACTAAGCACTAACAAATGCAAATCCGATGAAAGTGTCACGTGCTCAATCGGTGTGTCATACTTATCATCTAAAAAGTAATCCTCTCGCTTCAGTGTCTGTTTACAAATATTTTGGTGTTCATATAAGTGTAACCGTTTTTGGAGGATTTATACTGAAAACGTATTAACAGTGCTAACTGTATGTTTGGATACTTAAAAAGGAATTCCTTCCTCGCTCCGTCTTCATTCAAACTAACCGACGTACAAAACGCTAACCCGTCCAAAATTCGAATAGGCTGCTGTTGTGTGGGACCCCGCTCACTTGTCACTAATTCTTCTTATTGAATTCATTCAAAATCGCTTAGCTCGTTTTATATTGACAAACTATCATCTCACTGGCAGCGTTACTACCATGAAAAATACTTTAGGTCTGCGGTTACTAACTCACCGCCGCAAAATATGTCGTTTGTGTCTTTTTCATAAAATATTTCATCACAATGCTACCCATCGTCATAAACTAATTACTCCAACATTCTACATATCGGCTTGCATTGATCATAGCCATAAAACTGGTATTCTAAATTTTAAAACATCATTAATTCAATATTCTTTTATGCCACAAACATCGATAGACTGGGACCACCTTCCCGCCTCAACTGCTAACATCTGTGATATTGTTTTGTTTAAAAATGCTATTGCTAATATGTGTACCTTATAGTTAATATTTTACAGCTTTCTCCCCTCTTCAATGCACTTACCTCGAGGGTATTTGAAATAAATATACAAATAAAAAATAAATAAATAAATAAATAAAAGTCAGCATAAATCACCATTTCGCATTCCTTTACATCCAGAATAGCAGTTCCAAGCGGCATCTGCGCTTAGTAGATGTGGCGTTTGTTTGGCGTGTAGTTGCCTGCGGCATCACGCTGCATGAAATCGCATGTTTATGACACGGCTTGCGCCGCAATTGTCTGTCACTTAGGGGGGAATTTAAACACAACCACTTTCGTTGGCCTTGCTTCTTTAAGCACAATTTGCTCAGGGGACAAGCCAGGCTAGGGTTTATTTGTAAAAAAATAGCGCACAAAAGACAAGGGGCAAAGGGCATACACAAAGGACAAAGCGCTGTGTTCGCCTTAGGTGTTTCCCTTTTGTCTCTTTTCTTTTGTGCGTTGTTTTTATACATTAATCACCAACTCGCACAAGGCTCTATAAAACAAGTGTTTTTTGGTGAGACAGGAAGGCCACAGGTGAAGACAGCTACTTGTCTTCTGCTTTCATGTATTCTTCGCGCTTTCGGTTGGGAGCACTCGCCATAGGCTCTTACAAGTTACAGCATTGCCGCGGAATAACGGCTGCATAGTTGAAAGCACGTTCGTCTTTCAGTCGCCAGGCTTGTAAATAAATAGGGGATAGCAAGTTGTCCCTGAAATAATACACGACAAACAGATGATCAGAGATTTTTATTTGAGTGAAAACGATACGTAACAAAACCGAAATTTGCCTTGATTGCACCTAAAATCACAAATAGCGCCATCTTAATTCACTAGCTGGTCTCTGAGCTCATTAATGCACGATGGGATCATTTCACCTCATTTATCTGACATTTGTCAAGCATATGTCTATCAACTGAATGAGTTTTGATGAGAACAAACTAAAGTCTAGACGGTGGTTTTTAAAAAGCGCAAAGGACTAACAAGAGAAAGAGGGGACAGGACAGAGCGCTTACTTACAACTGTCAAATTTAATAGAGCATCTAGAGAACGACAAGGTGGAAGTGAAAAAGGAGAAAAGAAAGATAAAATGAAACTCACTGCTGCTACAAAGACAACATATTTAGTTTTAAAAATCGAAATAATAATTATTTTAACTTCAGCTAAAGGCAAAGTACTTATCACGTAAGAAAACTGTCTATAAAACAAAAAAAAATAATAAAAATAAAAAATAAGAGAGGAGAAAAAGAAAAAAAGGAAAAAGTACGCAGAGCAAGCGGCTAAAAAGTCTTCAGGGAAAACACCGCTAGAACTGAAGTTCTTTTTGTGTTTCAAGTCTTCAGGGGAAACACCGAAGGAACTGAAGTTCATTTTGTGTTAGATTCACTGATGGCGCGCATATACAGTTGTCACCACTGGTGAGCCTCGTACAGTTCTCTAGTGTTTTTGTCACGGAACCGCTTCAGAACTTTGGTGTGGTTGAATGTTGGTGAGCATTTGCAGTCTCTGACATGCACCGCAAGATGTCCCGATGGTGTTGATTTCAATGTTTGGGCAAACATTGAAAACATGAATTGAATTGAATTGAATTGAAAATAAAATTGAGAGAACATGCCCAAACATTGAAATTAACACCAGCGGGGCATCTTGCTGTGCATGTCAGAGACTGCAAATGCTCACCAGCATTCAACCACACCAACGTTCTGAAGCGGTTACGTGACAAAAACACTAGAGAATTGTACGAGGCTCAAGTCATCCTCACTAGTGGTGACAAGTGTATAAGTGCGCCATCAGTGAACCTAACACAGAAATAACTTCAGTTCCTTCGGTGTTTCCCCTGAAGACTTGAAACAAAAAGAACTTCAGTTCTAGCGGTGTTTTCCCTGAAGACTTTTTAGCCGTTTACTCTCCCGGCTTTTTCCTTTTGTTTTTCTTCTTTCTTTAGTAAAGTGGTATTTTGAGCTAGTTGGTACATCACTAATATTAAACAGCACACAAAACGTCTGCGAAAGAGAAAAGGACAGTAGAATGAAAGAGCGCAGGCTCGTTGCACAAGAAATAAGCTGTAGTAAACAGCGCTCTTTCGTTCTACTGTCCTTTTCTCTTCCGCCGACGTTTTGTGCGCTGTTTAATATTAGAGTTCTTCTTTCTTCTTTTTTTCTTCATTTTATACTTTTCTTTTTGTTTTATAGATAGTGTTTTTTACGTGGCAAGTACTTTGCCTTTCGCTGAAGTTAAACTATTTTTATTTCGATTTCTAAAACTAAATATGTTGTCTTTGTAGCAGCAGTGAGTTTAATTTTATCATTCTTTTCTCCTTTTCACTTCCACCTTGTCGTTCTCCTGATGCTCTATTAAATTTAACCGTTTTTAGTAAGCGCTCTGTCCTGTTTCCTCCTACTCTTCTTAGTCCTTTGCGCTTTTTAAAAATCACCGTCTAGATGTTCAACCAACTAGCTCCCTAATTAATTTTGATGCAAACTAAGGTCCCTTCACACACTTCAGTTCGGCTCCAACCGACTGAGAAAGGACTGTATTTAAGCTTTCTGTGATAGCTTACGAACGGCTGTATCTCTGCGCAGCCGCCGTATTAACATGCTCAGAAACCGACCTGTCTCAGTTGGTTGTAGTCAAACGCAAGTGTGTGAACTGGCTTTTATCGCACAACTTTTTTTTTTATTTTCACTCTGCTCACCAAATCCTTTTAAACGTTTCCATTTTTTTGGAGGGGGGTGGGGGGGAGAGGGGGATAAGGGAATTGTACAAAAAAAATTTTTATGACTAGACAGAATAGTGAATTGAGCAGGGAACTCCTGATCTTTAGAACACTTCGAAAACTTTCGAGAACTAATAACGAGCCTTTTTATCATATTATATGTTTTTTTTTGTCACTGATATTATACGATGTTTAGAGAATAATTAAGGACAGTGTGTGCTGGATGTCCTAGTTTGATTTTGATATGTGATCTGTGCACAAGTGAAACTTACGCAAACAAAAATAGTTTCCAGATTAATCTTTAAAAGGGACGTCCAGACCAATCACTTAAATCTATTGTTTATAGTTTGTCTGGGGTTTCTGTCGGGATGAAGTCGACTTATCAAATGCGAACAAGTGGTAGCAAGAATATGTACCACATATGAACTTTCCTTTACCGTCCTTGGGATGATCTGGTCACATTGTGGATGCAGAGAACAGTAATGAAAGGTGCTTTTAAGCGGTATGCACACGTGCACAAACACCCTGCGGTATCACTGATTACAATATGCGCCACACGAAAATGATCCCGGATCAATTGTTCCAACGTGAATACAGTAGGCATCTAGGCTACACACATATTTATCGCGAGCTGGAATACAATGAACCAAGCAGCTCGTCGCGCTAATAAATAACACAACGTTATAATCAAGGGTAGAATGAAAAAAAAATAAAGCGTTTCAATAGTGAAGGCACAATTTGAAGTTAGAAAAGAAGTTTTTTTTTCAATGTTTACAGTAGTATGAAAAGGGAAGTGTGTGCAAGGTTTCATTGTAAAATTAGGATGCACTGTCGTGGACAACGTAAGTGTAAACAACTGGGCTATCAAATCTTATCAGTGGCGCTGCCAAAATACAAGGGTTGAAGTAGTATCAAGAAATAGTACGCTGGTGAAATCGCGGTGGCCAAGTCATCCCCAGCATTCCTGGACACGGTCTCCGTGCGCCCTCTCTTGGCTATTCCCTGCAAGACGCAGTAAAATGGTACTTTCAGCCAAACTACTGCAGAAATCCTTAAGTTCCCCGGGATACCTATAGCGGGCACTAATACACTCTTACTTAATGCGTAGTTGAACCTCAGGATTGTATACTTTTTATTCCTGGGCCCAATATAATATTGTTGCATCGGGTCCTCTGGGCCACTTTGACAAATTTTTAAATTTATTCTCACTGAAATGAAGAATCTTAAAGTTCCCGAGGAATATAATAGCTGCCGACTCATAGCACACACCGCAGTTAAAATTTCTATATTTTAATTAGTGCTTTTTATTCCTCGAGACTTTCAAATTCGGCCCTCTTTTTGCCCCTGTAAAGTTAGCGCTCCGCCGTGCACCAAGAAGCTTGCGGCCAAGCTACCTTTACATAGGCTTATCAAAAAAACATTTGAACGATGCGTTTGTGACAGAATATTGACTGAGAATGTGGCGGTTATAATATGACTATATAATAATTAGAGGTATACAATCAAAATTGGTGCCCTGGATTTCAAATGTATGCAATTGTTTTGTAGGGTCAGAAACACTTGCATTGTATATATTTTGCTTTGAATTTGCCTGTATACGTAAAGTTTTAGCTCGGTCACAGACACAAACTGAACAAGCTTATTTCAGGCGTGTATAACTAGCAATAACTAGAAATATAACTAGAACGGCGAACCGCTGGCCGTTCGATTGTGTGTTTTTATCTATCTTATTTTATTTATACATATATACGCGTATAAATAAAGAACACAACGACGACGACGCTGAGAGGACGAGACACTGGGCGACGGCGGTGCCTCCATCTCAGCCTTGGCTCCTCGGAAGTGGCAGCTTCTACTTTGACTGGGCTACCTCCTTGGAGCCTGATGCTGCGACCCCAGTGGACCCCGGTGAGCAACAGCGCCATGATGTTCCTGGGGCTCCTTCATGCACCGATCGAACAGCGTGCCAGATCCCTAATGGCTCGCTGCTGACCCGCCCAACCCACCTCCACGAATTCTGGACTTCAGCGAATCGGACTGCCATCCTCCCCAATACCGACATTCTATGTCGTCGTCATCATGCATGTATATACTCATCACATTATTATGTTCACTTGACGCGGCACCGCGGGCCTCCATGGTACGGGCTGCTGCCTTTCCGCGGTACCGCGGTTCTCCAGAGCCAAATAAATAAAGACTGAAAACCAAGAACTAAAGACAAAATGCTATGCCGACCAACAGCCGGTAGCGCCTTAAAAGAAAGAACAATAGTGTTTCCTCGTTAAGAGGATACAAATTCCAAAAGTACACCATACTAGTGGCACACATCACTGAAATAACATATGCAATGTAGAAAATAACAGATTGTCTCTTGAACACACAACGGCAAAATACACATAATTGGGGATATTTTTTGTTTCCAAGAGCAAATTCAGAAACCTAAACTAAACTAATCCTGCTGAAACTCCGAGTATATCGTGTGCATCGTTTCGAAAAAGTATCAAACGAAAACACCACGCAACACATTTGACGTTGTTTCACACCTCGAGACACTGGCTTGCACTGGCGCACCGACCGCCGGCGTAGCATAGCGCGTTGTCGTGAAATGGCTGGGACTGATTACGATGATAGCTTATTTGCCAAAAAAAAGAAGACTCGGCGCGAACCTTCCCCTCCGTCAGGGCTGGGTTCGGCGCTGTAGGCGTTCTGTCTAATGCAAATGAGCGGACTGGAATGTATTCCCCCTAATAAAGTATTTGGCCAGACGCAAACGGTGAAAAGGGTGGGAGGCCGGAGAGATGCACAGGAGAGGAGGTTCAGATAGCGGTCGCGCGCTTCGAATAAACCGATCTCACCAAGCGTTCGGCGCATGCGTGACGCCGCCATAACTTTAGTTCGCAGGAGGCAGGCAGCAGTGCAAAAGACGGCTCGTGCAGCCTCATGCTCCACACGCGCAGAGCAGCGAGGTTGTCGCACGCGCAGAAAGACTAAAGCTCCCTCGATGCATTGCGGCAGCGGTGGCGAAGTCAAACTGGCTGGTGAGATCGGTCTATTCTCCGTTTATCTCGCTCTAGGGTGCCTACGTGTCTGTCTGTCTGAGGGTGAAGACATCCATTGTTGCCCTGAATGTGCCAGTGCGTGACGCTCTCGCGCACTCGGTGCGTGACTTGGGCGGTAAAAGGGCGTCTATGCATTAGCCAAAGCTACGCGTTCGAGCTGAGTGACACCAGATTGCTTGCGCTTCAAAATGCATAAGAAAACGATTGGGCAGAAAAATGGCTAAGCCTCACCACTCAAGCAATTAAGTTACTCAAGAATTAAGTTACGGCCGCATTTTTGGTCTCTTGGGCGATAACCGCAGAAATGAGTGTCGGCATGGAGATTCTGAGAAACATCGTATGACACATAATGGGTGCTGCCATGGAGATTTTTAGAAACATCGTATGTCACATAATAATAATAAAAAACGATAAATAAAAATAAAAAACGAGACACGTGCCGCGCGCCACTTCTGGGAAGAACATGGCGTCTGAAATCGAGCTCAGTGCTACAGTGTAGTAGAATGTCGCGCTGTACCGCCATGATCTTCCCAAGGACTCTACGTTGCACATGCCTCGTGCGTTGACGCATATTGCGCTACTTTTAAAACATGAAGGGGCTTTAGGTTGCTCTAGAGTTCCTGTATAGGCTCCCTACGGGAGCCAGAGTTGCGCGTTCACGCATGGCATGTGGATCCAGCTCCTCACGTGACTGAATTCGGCGAATAGCAGCGCCGCGCGTTCGAGGCGCGCGGCGGGCTCAAAAGCCTGGGAACGTACGCCGTGGCGCGTGCAACGTCTACTTTGCTGCAGGACACTTGATACGGCTCCTCACGTGATCGGATCTCGGAGAATAGCGGCGAGGGCGGCACGCGGCATGTGGAATCAAACGCGCAACTCTGGCTCCCGTAGGGAGCCTATACAGGAACTCTAGGTTGCTCAAGGTTGATACGCCACGTGTCGTGAGAATCGGGAACTAAAACAGCGTGTCGCAGAAAGCACTCCTTGTTGCTAGCTGATCAACCCGTTCGTTTTCCGCGTTTTAGGACCAGTTCATTATGACCGTTTTTATTCTTTGCTACAGTTTGCTCACTGTTTACGCCCCCTTTGTTTGACTGGTCCATGGCCCCTGCACCAGTAAAATAATTGTTTTAATGTCTCAACAAGAAACAACCTAGGCCGCACACCAATATGTCTCCTATATTTGTCATGTATAGGCAGATAATATAAACAATATTGACCAATATGAGAAAGTGAAACACGGCGCAATATTGTCGCGTTATTATGTGCCATATTGGTCTTTGCTGTGGATACCCCACTGACCAATATTAGCGTAACTTTTCGAGCCAATATTTCGTGCACGTTCTTCCCGTATATTAACCGATATAAGCGTACAAAGTCTTGGCAATATTGGCTACACAATCGGCCTTGACCTTAACCATAATTATAACAAGTTGTTTTGCCAATATTGCCGGGTGCATTTTCAAGGAGATGCGCTTCTTCGTTCACGTAGAAGATTCACGTATGCCCTTACCTCGAGCGCTAATGATAAGAAAGCGAGAATGCACCTTGCCTAGTCGGTCTCGCCCCAGCTTTTTCTCGAACATTCTAGGTCGAATATTCGAGATGACGAGTAGAGTAGATCATCAACCGAGCGCCGTATTGCCGAGTCATTCACTGATTATTTCTCGCAATAGCCGGCTGTTACGGCGACAATTCTTTCCTTGCTGCTGCCGCCGCTGACGTTCACAGGTGCTTTCTCGTCATGTGTTCTTTTTTTCAGTTTCTGTCGCAAGTTCGCCCTCCCAATTTATCTTTAGTTTATTCTGTTTTCTCCGGCCTCATCACCTGTCGTTCTTGACAATACTGGCTACACGAACTTCACTATGTTGACCACTGCTGGTACATAGTGTCTAGCATTATTGGCTACGCGAATTTTCTTGATATTAATCAATATTGGTTCAGATTTTCTAACCGATGTGGCTACACCCCTTTTTCGCATTATTGTACTATATTGGAATACGTACTCTATCCCATATTGGCTGCCCTACCTTCTGCAAGGTTAGCCTATATTGCTTCCCCTCATCTAGTCCGTATTGGCGGCATGAACCTTACCTACCTTCCAATATCAGGTAATTGTTTGACCATGCTGGCACCAATAACAGTTAGAGTTAATACTTGCGTACCGACGCTTCGTCGAGAAGCATAGGAGCCGTACTCATGCAGAGACATAATGATGTTCTCCACCCCGTACCGTACGCAAGTCGTCGACTGCTGCCACGTGAAGCTGCCTACTCGACAGTGGAACGAGAAGGACTAGCCATTACTTGGGTGGTTAAGAAGTTTCATGTGTTCTTATTTGGAAGACCATTTATTCTGCAAAGTGATCATCAGCCACTCGTTTACATCAATTCTGCAAAGCATGTAAACAGCCGCGTATTACGTTGGAGCCTAATGCTCATGAAATGTGACTTTACTGTTGATTACATTAAGGTTAGTGACAACGTGGGCGCTGATTACATGAGCCGCAT
The DNA here is from genome assembly GCA_013358835.2 of Ixodes persulcatus. Lineage (NCBI taxonomy): Eukaryota > Metazoa > Arthropoda > Arachnida > Ixodida > Ixodidae > Ixodes > Ixodes persulcatus. The sequence goes on from JABSTQ010009916.1 coordinate 571,065, forward strand.
GTCTGTTGCTGAATAAGAGTTTTTTTTGTAATGGACAATATCACGAATTTACTGAATTTTTTGAATTGTATATGTGCCCGGCGGTGCTTATTAAGTTACTTTTGTAAATGTATGTACTTTTGTTTCTGTCAAAAGTGATGTTTTTTTCAATGTGCATTGTGTTGTGATAGACTGCGAACAATGTGACTTGAAACGTGCTAGAAGTTGTTTCAGCTGAACAACATTCTCAAGTAGGGGTGATTGTGGTGATTTCGGGGTCAACAAGGTGGGAGCAAGAAAATGAAGAAGAGAAAGAGACAAAAGCGAGCAGTTTGCAGAAAAAAAGAGACTGAGACGAGAGACGAAGACGAAGTACGAAACGTTCTCGGGCCCGACAGGGCAATCATTAAGCTCATGGGGGCTAAGGCTTGCAGCTATACGCAACGTCTTCACCCCGCGTCGAAGACTTGCAGCTTTACGCAAGACCTCGTTCCGCCAAGACGGCACAACCAAACCCGGACTCCGCCGCTGCACCACCAACGAGAAAATGAACTCTGATGAAGCTCGCCGCATCCGTGAATTGTAAGACTTCCATTAGTATCGTTTCTTTTTTTCCCCTTTTTTGTACTTATGTCATTCGCGCTTTATTCTTGTACTTTTTGTTTTAATCATAGTATTATCTGTCGAAATCTAAAGCTTAGTTTTTTTTCTATCTATCAAACTGGTCTCGATATCCTTTCTCTTCGCGTCGCATACCTGCGAGAGTAAAATAGTCCGTTACAGCTATGAAAATGAACAACAGAAAGCAGTCCTGACATTGTTTCGATGACCTAAGCCTGCATGAACAGACATATACAGTATTTAATAAAAGAACACCTTTAAAGAACAGGGACGGGTCTGCTGAAACCTTGCAAACCATGAAAAAAGCAAATCACTGAGATTTAAAGACACGACAGAAACAGAGACAATACGACACAAATCAGAAATGAAACCAACAATACAGTTAGCACTGTTTCAAGAACCATTACCTATCTATGCCTTAACAATTGCTAAGCTGCTTGTATAGATTGCAATGCCTACCTCTTTGCACATAGTGGTGGAACTTGGACACTTAGGCCTCACATTATAAGGGCAGTAAGTATATCAATGTCTCTAATAGTTGATCCTCTCTCATAGGCACATCTTGTGCTAAAACTTATGGCTCCTTCACACTTCTAAAAAGCAATATTGCTGCTGACTGAATTTGCTCACCAAGAAACTACCGAACTGTGCAGGCTTATAACCCCCTGCCGTGCCCGTATGATGTGCCTGGGAAATCAGTTTCCCTAGTACAACCCTGCCGTACCAGTGCTCGTCGGTGGATAAAGTTAGGAGGTCAGCTTTTAACAAACACCATGCATTATTCCGAGTGGGTTACCTTTGCTCATTGCTCAGTGACAACCAAATAAATATGCGAGCATCGAACGGAAGCTGTCCACTGCACTGGGGTCCAATTTTCGTCTTGGCGAAAGTGAAGGAGCTAAAAAAATGTTTGCAAGCACGTTGTCTGCCAGTGCGAGAAAAAGAGTTTGGGGACTCAACGCCACCCAGATACAAAGACTTAGCACTAGATTTTTTGTCACCAAAAAGGTGACCAAGTAGAGCACAGATTTGAAGATTAAACATTAGTGAAGCATTATCGTTCAGGTGCGACTCGTGTTTTCACTTAATGGGCAGTCAAGGCTGGCGTGACACTCGTGTTCAATCCGCGCTTTGCACTGACTCCTTTTAGGTGACATGAAAAATCGGTGCTAAGGCCTTGAGTTCATCTAGGTGACTTGGTCAGCTCAGTTCAGTGACTGTTACTTTTGTTTTCAAAAATTGCGCTTCGAGCGCACATTCAGCGTTTTTGTGCATATTTCACTGCTTTCGAAACGGGCACTCACTGTCAACACGCCGCTTAGCAAACTGCTCCCAAATCGAGACAGATTCCTGCTGCCACTCCATATCGTACTATGAGCGGCCTTATTTCGCCTATGTACAGCTGCAATTTTAAAGAGCAATCCACATGCTATTCCTGTAAGCAGAACAGCAAATTGAGGCACGAAAATTGACTTTGTGTGTCAACATAGAAACAGTAGACCTCCAAACCCAAGCAGGGATGGCTAAAGCACCGCAATTTAGTGCTTCACCGTCAGATATATTGTCTACCCTCATTTCGAAAAAGTGCTTCCTGTATCTGCATTCAGTTTAAATAAAAAAAAAACAAAAAAAACTTATGGAATCGCAAACAATGGTAGCACCAGCACTATTCATTTCGGGATACGAAGAATCTTGTTAACCATTTAACGCAGGAAATTAAAGCAATGTGCCTGTCAAAAAAAATGTTTTAAACCATTTTTTTTTGCTTTGTATACAGGTTTGTAAGTACGGCCTCGAAGTACCGCCATCTTGATTGCTGGGATGTACTTACGTGCGCTGTGGGCCGCGCCATAATCCGACTACAACGCCTTTTCAAGGCATCGTAATAGGATTATGGCGCAGCTCATGCTCTCTCCAGCTAGGAAGATGGCGGCACCCAGAGGACGTACCTGAAAACGTGCATATGTAATCGATTACTGAAGTTATTTTTGGTGCAAATGAACTCCTAAGCAAAAAGTCTGTTATGTCTCGAATTCGAGACATCGGGAAGTTAGGCCTGGCCAAATAGGTTATACTGTTTCATCTTACGTCCGGATGCAGAGGACGCTACGTTATGGCCTCGGCCATAACGTAGCGTCCCCTGCTCTGACCTCGGCCGCCCTAGCCTCAGAGTCCCCCAGTCAGGTCCCTTTTGGTCTCAACCTACTCCATCCTGGCTTAAGCATCGGTAGCCCTGGATTCGGCATCGTTGGAACTGGAACTTCCACCTTGTTGCCATGGCCCTGGCTTTGGCCTCGTTGTTGACCCTGGCTTTTACCTTATTGGCCCTGGCTTCGGCCCCGGTCTCAGGCTCGCTGGCCCTGGTCTCGACATCGTTGGCCCAGGTCTCGTCAGCCCTGGTCTTGCCCTCCTTTATCCGGGCCTCCTTGGACCTAGCTTCGACCTCTTCAGCAGAGGCCAGGGCAGGTACAGCGACAGGCCCTTGAGCTTGTGATGCGACGTCATCAGGGTCCCCAGAAGATGCACCAAGCGATAAACAGCAAATATAAGCAGTAATGATAGATAATCAGAGTTGTACAACAATGTATAACATTGGAAGTCCTAAGCAACTTCTTCCCAGATGTGACCTCAGACAAACCCGCAACGATGCATTCCCGTTGTCCACCAACTTTTTCTAATGCTGAGGAAAATAACATATATGTCATCTGTCCTCACAGTGCAAAGGTTACTGAACCAGTATATATACAGTCTCCAGTTACTTCAGTAGTCTGAAAAGCTTGCAGTTGGCCTGAATTAATGAATGACAAGTACACTTGAAAAAGCAATAATGACATGATAAAAATGTATCTATCCAAGCACCAAAATGGTAACATGATATGAATACTCCTATGGTCTTGATAAAACTAAAACTTTCTAACAAAAAGGTCTTTATACATGCCCTTTGACCTTTCAGCTCCTGGCAAAGCTTTTTGAGAAGCTTGGCCTCCATAGTTTCTTTTTTTTCTTGTGGACTGCTTCTCCTGCAACGAGTGATTTCAAGAAAAAAATCAGTAAGATTTTGCAAAATTTCGTAAGACGATGCAAACGTCGCTGCTTGAAGCTGCAGGATCACAGCGTGGTTCATGTTCCGAAGTTCCGCGATTTTCAGATTGCGCCACTGTAAACTCATTTCCTTGACGTCACACTTCGAGAAGAGGAAGCTCTGGTCGAAATAATAATCAGTGACGGACTCACCCGGTTCCTGTGTCCGTCAGAGCAACATCTCGTAGAGTGCGAAATGTCGTCATCGGGGAACATCATCTGTAGTTCTTCTGCCCATTTCGACCAGGTTTTCAGTCGCTTCCCGGTCTTTGGATGCCACTCGAGCCGTCCCGTTCACCTTCCATGACGCAACAGCGAGCGTTATTCCATCGCTCCACCCGGACTGCGCTGCGCCGCGACCGTGTTGATATGCGAAAACCAGTCCCGCGCACTTTCTCATGGCGCTAGCTGCCGACGACGAGCCACAGAAGGCGAAATCAACGCCGTGAAGTCCGGCGTCACGGTCAACGATGAGAGGCCCAGTTGCGACGCTAGGGTTTGTACGAGCTCACGGTCCGCGGCCATGGCAGTGCTTTTTCGTCGAGTCAACGGGAACGCTGAAGGCTCCCCCCTCGGTAGCGGAAACAATGGATCCAGGTGCACCACCGCCCATTAAGAAGACTTACGTTCGTCGTTGTGAACGCGGCTGTCGCAGCCACCACTGTTCCGGGAAAGCTCAGCGGTAATCCCACTTCTCAATGTTAAATATTTTGAAGTAATATCATTCAACTTTCATAAAAAAAACTGGTTTACTTAACGACAACAAAACTGACGGTTGATCAAGCCGGCGCCATCTTTTGGATTGAGTCGATGTTACCGGCCCCTTGCAACACACTTTGTAACGGGCGGTAGCTTGCACCACCTAGCTTAAGTAAAAAACGCGACGTATTTGCAAAGGTGGTCGGTCACGCTCACAGCTTATAGAAATTCCAAGAACTGAATTAAACGCTTCACGACAGCAACTGCCCGTAAATCATTCGAATTTTAACACTGCGACGAATCCACGCGGAGCTTACTCACATCATCGGTGCACCGATATACATGCAGACCTGGCAAACCACACTCAGACGAAGGCACGATGGATCTTGTTTTTCCTGCGTCGACAAAGCTCAGGAGCACCGATTTCGCGACACGGTGCACGAATACGCGAACTGCTTTGCGTTATAATCTGACTGAGGACGATCGACGACAGGAGACTGCTCGTCGATGTTGGTGGGGCCAATAACACGAAGCACGGGTGATTAAACGGTGGAATCACAGACGTAATCGGTCATGCTCGTATATTTCTTGGTCGTCACCGAGCAATGACTTTCTCTGTCCGCGGTGTTCGGACTTTAAAATATATCGCAAACATATGACCTAAGAGAAGGTACTGCTTCAATCGTCAAGTTCCTGACTTTCACGGGTTATATTGGTGGATCAAACGGTAGATAGCGTATCTCACTCGCTGTTGCAGGCTGCTCACAACGTTCATGTCACCAGAGCGAACTGGAAACGACAACCACTGCGCTGGCTCTGCAGTGGTTAATTTTCACAATTCTGACGATACCAACTGAACATACCTTTCACAGTTTTTCTTGCGCTCTTGTGAGGGGTAACCACTGCGTCAACGCAACTATTGTTGTCTTTTCCAGGCTGCTCATTTCTGGATCGCCACGCCGAGCCGCGAGCCGCCAGCTTTCACATATCGAATTCCGCAGGGGAGGTGCGCGTCCACGCCGTGCGCGCAGCGTAATGGTCGCTACACTCATTCTGGGACGGTGCAATAGCAGACGTAGTCGGTCACGCTTGCCACCGGAACGCTGAGAACTTGATCAGAGGGCTCACGTCCAGCACTAAAACACCACAGGGGTCGAAACAAGGCAAGCTGCTGACGAAATTTCGTGACACAAAAACAAAGCGACGGAGCCCAATGTTGTCCTCATTTCATGGTGAGCGCAGTTAAGCGTGCTTGGTGCAGGCTCCGAATATGCTTTCAGCTCACTTCCATTGTCAACGTTTCGTTTACTAAAACAAACCTTAGGAAGGCAACTAATAAGTTGCTTCACGAATACTAACATGATCCGTCCAGCTTACTTCCTTTGCGTTCTTCTAGTGCACTAAAAGATACGCTGGAGACGCTACTACTATGACGCTTCGAATGAACTTAGGAGCTACTTAGGTCTTAGCTAGTTTACTAAAAGTATACTATTACTGTACTTACTTCAAGCATACTAAGAAAGGACACTAACAGTACAAGCGCACTTCTGACTAGCATCCCTTAAGAATGATTCTAGTATCCTTCTTGCGAATTAGTAACTTGAAAAACCGTAAAGTATACTTAAAGTAACCTGGTTTTCGCTAAGGGATACACTCTTATCATGTGTTGGACAACAAGACTGCGGCAGTGTTCGTCGAGGATTCGGATTAAATCACGTGCTTCGTGTACATGCAATGGCGACCGCCAATGTTGCCCGAAGTAGATTTGAAAAGGGTCTATTATTGTTTAGCCGTCCTTTCGCGTGTTTTAGTAGTGCAACGACGCTTAATTGTCACGTTGAGAGGAAGAAGGAGTGCTTACCACCCGCAGGCTAATGGGCTCGGTGAGCCCATTAGCCTGCGGGTGGTAAACACTTGTCACATGATGAACTGTACTAGAGAGTTGCAGTACTTCATTGAGAGATTTGGCAATAAAGGGCCCGCCTCGGTCACTTGTGACGGACTTTGGAGTGCCATGGCGTAACAGAATTGTGTTCAGAATAAAGTTCACAACTTTCTTGCGGAAGAATGAGGAACTGGCTTAGTTTTAGCATACAGGGTATTGTAGTCAATAGCAACAATGACCCATCGAATGCAGCGTGCAGACGGGGGAAATGGGCCCAAGAAGTCAATTTCGATTGTTTGGAAGGAATGCTAAGGTGGGGAAAGCAAGTGGAGTGTACCGGGTGGCTTTGTCATTGAGTGTTTCCTTGCTTGGCAGTCGTGACAAGATCGGTCGTATTTGTAGATATCATGATACATTCCGCTCGAGAAGTAACTGACTCGAATTCGGTAATAGATCTTGGAGTAGCCGAGATGCCCGGCAGTTGGCTCGTCATGATTAGCACGAATAATGTCGTTTTGAAGGGAACAGGGAATGACAAAAAGCCCCGGACGTCATAGCCGTTTACAGTTTTGCCTGAATAGCGTCGTGCCGTTGTCAAGCGCAAATAGACGCCCTATGCATGCTGTGCCATGAGGTGAACGTGTGTTTATGCCACTAAGATGTTCAATTATCGACTTAAGGAAAGTATCAGCCATCTGGGCTGCAGCAGTGTCAACGTGGGTCAAAGAAGCCATTGCGAGGACGATGCGCGAGTCTTGGAGAGGAGAGGCTGCTGGAAGGGGGCACTGGAACAAGCCATCGGCATCCGGGTGTCTTTTTCACGATTTGTAGAGGGCAGAGAAATTATAATCTTGAAGTTTGAGAGGCCATCCTCCGAGGAGGACTGAAAAATCTTTAAGAATGGCGAGCCAGCAAGGGGCATAGTGGTCGGTCACTACACGAAAATGAATGCATGTAGATAGGGACGGAACTTTGATATGGCCGATATAACAGCTAGACACCCACGTTCAATGATAGCATAATTCCGCTCAGCTGGTGTGAGTGTACGACTTTCCTATGCGATAACCCGTTGGGTGCCTTCAGAATTTTTAGCCACGACTGCTTCGATGCCGTGTCCACTTGCGTAGGTGCGTATCTCGGTTTCGCCTCTTTGAGAAAAGTGACCAAAGATGGGACCTCTTGTCAAAGTCAATTTTAAAGATCCGAAAGACTTGTTTTGTGATGAACCCTATTAGAGCTTGGTGTTGGCGCGGAGGAGTTCATTAAGGGGTTCAGCGACGTGAGCAAAGCTAGGAATGAACTTGCGGAAATAAGTGCACAATCCAAGAAAAGCACGGACGTCCTTTGGAACTTTCGGAGTAGGAAATTCTGAAACGGCTCGAAGTTTGTCAGGATTCGGGCGGACACCCTCAGTGCTTACTAGGTGCCGTAGTGCTCTTAGTTGTCGAGTTCCGAATGCGCCTTTATTGAAGTTCTGTAGCTGGGCGGACCGGAAGCAATTAAGCACTTCTTTCAGGCGGTGCCAATGTTTATTAAACGTCGCTGAAAAGACGACGACATCGTCAAGTCAGCAGAGGTATACATTCCAAGTGAGGCCGCGGAGCAATGTGTCCATCATCCTTTTAAAAGTTGCGGGGGCGATGCACAGACCAAACTTCATTACGTTAATCTGATAAAGGCCGTCAGGCGTAATGAAGTCTCTTTTCGATTTTTCAGCTTGAGAAACAAGTATCTTTCAATAGCCGCTTCGGAAATCCATCGATGAACAACTGATGAACCTTGCAGTGTGTCTAAGATGTCGTCGATCCTTGGCAGCGGATAGACATATTTCTTGTTCACCTTGTTTGGACGGCGGTGGTCTACGAAGGAGCACCACGAGGCATCCTTCATTTTAACGAGAAAGGTGGGAGACGACCAAGGGCTGAAGATGGGACCTCTGGTCCCATCTTCAAGGATCTTGCTCTTGAACATTTCGGTGACGTGCTGTTGGATCGTTTTACGCTCCATGGCTGCGATTCGATAAGGTCTACCGTTCACTGGGGATTCATTTCCGGTGTCAATATGAGGGCGCACCACGGACGTTTCAGCGATAACTCGGCTGTCGAAGTAGAATAAATCAGAATACGCTGAGAGACGAGTGACCAAAGAGTATTGCTGCTTGGTAGGTATGGTGGCATCCACCACTGTTGTTATCATTTCTCTAGCGCCGCGTGCAGATGTCTGGAGACAACCAGTGGACGACTGGTGTGTGTGAAGAGGGGCAATTACATGTCCTTCATATCAATTTATAGTTGCGACTTGTGCTTTTCGTGGAAGTACTTGTGGCTCGGGAGAGGTGTTAATAAGGCAAACAGAAACGTGGCCTTCCACTATGGACACAAGCAAGCAAAGAACGGCAACTTTTTTCCTCTGAAATAGCCTTTCGGAAGGTTCGACTAGTGCATAAGTTCCTGTGGTGGGTGGCTCGGGCCTCAGCTCGACGATGACAGCGGATGGGGTTGGCGCAAGAAGGTCGGCATCTGTACGAAGGATCTCGTGTGTTGAATTACGAAGATCATCCGCAGAATCGTTACCGTTGAAGTCTAGTTCTCCGGCTGCACAGTTTATGAGCGCGTCGGTCGACGTTGGGAGGTTACATCCTAAAATAAAATCAGCAACGCAGTTTGAAAGAACAAGGAATTCGACAATGCAGGACATGCCATAAAAAACAGAGGTAAAGTGGCAAATCCTAGGGTATTTGCCACTTTACCTCTGTTTTCGCCCATGCGCCCATGCGCAATAAGTGTCCACCGGCTGGAGTGATCCCCGTACGGAAGTGGCGACAACGTCTTCTAAGGTGCATGATTTTGCAGGTCCCGTTGTTATGTTAGGACTTCAATGATTGAGACTAGAATCATGTCCATTCCACAAGCGTTGTGCCCCGAGATCCTGCCTCGATCTCACGAGCTTCCCCAACACTTCTTCTTTATTTACGAGTGCGTATGTCAGGAACATCACATCCCCCCCCCCCTTAATTAAGCAACCACTAAAGGTAATTACTGGTTTGCAAAACGCTTTGGTGGGTGTCGGATTCGTGTAGGATACCACCCCTCTTTAAGATGTTCATCAATCATGTCTCCCGTTACGTCGCTCGTCCCCGACCTGGTTGTTGGAGTCTGTGTTCCGATGTCCTCGGACTCTACAATGACCGCTGACGCTCCAGGGTTATGACGCGTTTGTTGGTTGTTGGCCACTGAAGTCCCTTCCGATGATGTCGGGACACACACCAGTTTGTACATGTGAGTACTGTCTGGTGACTGTTCTCGTTGAGGATGAGCCGGGATCAGCTGATCCTGATGTCGTCTCCATATCCTGCCGGGGGACACCTGTACCTGGAAGGATACCGGTCCTGTTTGAGGAACGACAGTACCACGCGTCCACTTTGACGATCCTCGATAGTTCCTCGCGTAGACGTCGTCACCCACTGACAGAGTGCACTCATGTTCCGGCCTCGCCCTTTGTTGTTTCAACTGAGACCTCGCCACTGTGTCCGAAATGGTGGGCTTCAGAAGATCTAGGCTGGTTCGTAGCTTTCTCCGCAGCATTATATTGGCCGGTGACTCTTTGGTTGTTGGATGAGTCGTATTTCTGTAGGATAGCAGAAACCTTGAAACCTTGGTGTCAATAGACGCCCCAGACGTCCCGATGTGTGTCCCGATGATGTCGGGACACACACCGGTTTGTACATGTGAGTACTGTCTGGTGACTGTTATCGTTGAGGCTGAGCCGGGATTAGCTAATCCTGATGTCGTCTCCATATCCTGCAGGGGGACACCTGTACCTGGAAGGATACCGGTCCTCTTTGAGAAACGACAGTACCAGGCGTTCACTTTGACGATCCTCGATAGTTCCTCGCGTAGACGTCGTCACCCTCTGACAGAGTGCACTCATGTTCCGGCCTCGCCCTTTGTTGTTTGAACTGAGACCTCGCCACTGTGTCCGGAATGGTGGGCTTCAGAAGATCTAGTCTGGTCCGTAGCTTTCTCCGCAGCATTAGATTGGCCGGAGACTCTTTGGTTGTTGGATGAGTCGTGTTTCTGTAGGACAGAAGAAACCTTGAAACCGTGGTGTCAATAGACGCCCCAGACGTTGTCTTCTTTTAAGTGGTTCTTCATGGTCTGGATGAATCGTTTTGCCAATCCGTTAGTCGACGGGTGATATGGTGAAGACGTAACGTGCAAAATACCGTTTGTCTTGACAAAGGTCTTGAACTCTTGAGACACGAACTGTGGCCCATTGTCTGATACAATGCTGACAGGCAGTCCAAAGCGTGCGAAACACTGGTGCAGGCATTTTATCACGGCTTCGGGCGTCGTTGAGTTCAACACGAAAACCTCTGGCCATTTCGAGTGTGCATCGACCATCACGAAGAACATCTTGTTCATGAATGGCCCAGCCAGGTCTATATGGACTCTCTCCCACGGGCGTGTTGGCCAACTCCACGGATGTAATGGTGCCTGTGCTGGGTTATTTCGTTGCACTTGACACTGCTTACAGGTTCCCACTTCGTCCTCTATGTCTTTGTCGATGGAGGTCCACTACACATAGCTTCTAGCTATTTCCTTTGTTCGAACGATACCGATGTGATCGCTGTGCAGCTCTTTAAGGACTCTCTCTTGCAAAGTTAGTGGCACAATTACCCGTAGGCCCCACATTAGGCAGCCTTGATGAACCGATAGTTCCAACCGACGTGTGAAGAATGGTATCATTTCTTCATCGCATTTTTCACTTCCCCAGCCCTTGAGCACCTTCTCCAAGACTTGGCTTAGGACAGGATCATGAGACGTCACCTTTGCAATATCTGTGCTCTTCACTGGGAAGTTGCTGAAATAGTCGCAGTAGAACACGTAGGTTTCATCTACGACGAGTTCTTTGGAAGTCTTCGCAGCTTGCGGAAGTCTTGAAAGACAATCGGCGTTGGCATTGTCCTTAGACGAAAGATAAACGATGTTGTATCGATGGCCTGCCAATCTGCAAGCCCATCTCTGTAGGCGTGCTGCCGTCATCGTCGGAACTCCAGTCGTAGGTCCCAAAATCTTTTGAAGTGGAGCATAGTCAGTTATTAATGTAAAGGGGTACCCATACATATAGTAATGAAACCTTTTTACGCCAAAAACAATGGCAAGTGCCTCTTTTTCCAGCTGGGAGTAGTTTTTCTCATGCGTAGACAGTGTTCGTGAGACGAACGATACGGGTCTTTCTGTCCCGTCTTTCATAATGTGGAACAACACCGCTCCTACGCCGTACGCTGAGGCGTCGCATGCCAACACGATCAGAAGAGTTGGGTCAAAGTAAATCAGCACTGGTGCTGACGTCAACTTCTCTTTCAGAGTCTTGAAGGCCTCTGTCCATTCTTCGTTCCAACTCCACTGGACATCCTTGTGCAGCAGGCGGTTCAAAGGACTCAAGATGGTTGCCAAGTTTGGAATGAACTTGCCATAGTAGTTTGCTAACCCCAAAAAGGAGCGCAACTCTGCGTCGTTCTTTGGCTCGGGTGCATCTCGTTGAGCAGCCACCTAGTCATCCATTGTGCGTAGTCCCTCGCTGCTGATGACATGGCCTATGTAGGACACCTCCTTTTTTGAAAACCTCGCACTTCTCCTTTTGAAGTCGGATGCCGTTCTTTTTAAGGCGTATGGGAACATCTTTCAGGTTCTTTAGGTGCTCCGCTTTTGTTCTTCCTGTTACGAGGATATCCTCAATGTAACAGGTGGTGTGCGTCAGGCCCTGTAGTACATGATCCATCGTTCGTTGAAATATTGATGGAGCTGAGGCTACGCCAAAAGAAAGCCTGTTGACTTGAAAAAGCCCCAAATGCGTGTTCAAGGTTAAGTACTTCTTGGAATCTTCGTGCATTTGAACTTGTAAGTACGCTTTGGCTAGGTCAAGTTTAGTGAATAGCTGCCCTCCCGCCAGCGTTGCAAAAAGCTCTTCGATTTTAGGTAAAGGATAACTGTCCACATCGATCACGGGATTCACGGTGGACTTGTAATCCCAGCAGATCCGGATCTCGCCGTTCTTCTTGACGACTGGGACAATTGGAGAAGCAAACTCACTTGTTGCAACCGAAGTCAAGATGCCTCTTTCTTGTAGAGCCAGCAGTTCCTTGGCCACAGCATCCCTTAATGCATGCGGTACCGGCCTCGCCTTTTGAAATGGTGGAGACATACCTTGTTTCAGTTTGAGTTTTGCTTCAACCCCTTTGACAGCATCCCAGATCATCTGAGAATATTTACTTATACTCATTCATCAGACCTTCAATCTCCTGCCTTCCTATCTCTACCGGACAGTGTATTGCTTTGATGTTTGCCCAGTCCAACTTCATGACTCTTAGCCAGTCACGTCCAAGAAGAGGTGGTCCTTTGAAATCGACCACTTGCATCTTGAGGTTGGACTCCTTGTCTTCATGCATCCCCGTCACTTGTACTTCCCCCAGCGGCTTAATCTTCGCTCCGTTAAATGCCTTCAAGACGACATTACTTCGTTGCTTTTTCAGGTGCGAAAATTTAGCCTGGTACTCTTGTAATGGCAAAACCGATACGGCTGCTCCTGTGTCTATTTCCATTCTCAAGGGAATTCCACTGACCGATAGCGTTATTTCTACCGGATCGTATCGCGCGCTTCGTAGCTCGTGCATTTCTATCTCTTCGTCAGAATCATTCACAGTTACAGCCTTCATGTTTTTCTTTTCGTTAAGATTACTGAAGTGTTTAGACACTTGTCCTTGCCACTGTGTAGCTGAGTCTTTACAAACTCTTTGCAGGTGCCCTACTTTGCCGCATCTTCTGCATTCGACACCCTTCCAGCGGCAATTGACCGACTCGTGATTCTTGTAACCACAATGTGAACAACCTGCTCTTTCTAAAGGTTTGCTTCCCACCTTAAGAACTTCCTCGCTGGACGACCCTGAGCCGTGTAGAACTTTCGCACTGGAGGATGCGGCTTGCATTGCTACCGCCATTTCAAGCGCTCTCTTGAATGTCAAATCCTCTTCTGAAAGCAGCCTTTTGTGTATGCTGTCATTGCATAAGCCACATACAAAGCGGTCTCGCAGAGTCTCACTCAGCGCTGTTCCAAATTCGCAGGTTTGAGCCAACTTTTTCAGTGCTGCGACATACTCAAGGTGGTTTTGCTGTCCTTCTGGTCCCTCTTGTGAAACGGAAGCGTTCAGCAATCACAATTGGCTTCGGTGACAGATGCGCCCGGAGTATCTCGACAAGTTCCAAATAGGTCTTACTTGATGGGGCTGCTGGCGCTACGAGGCTCTTGAGTAGCGCGTAGGTCCTTCCGCCGATGATGCTCAGGAATGCCGCCACTCGTCTCGTCTCTTAAAGAAGACAGAAAGGCAACGTCTCATGATCCTGTCCTAAGCCAAGTCTTGGAGAAGGTGCTCAAGGGCTGGGGAAGTGAAAAATGCGCAGAAGAAATGATACCATTCTTCACACGTCGGTTGGAACTATCGGTTCATCAAGGCTGCCTAATGTGGGGCCTACGGGTAATTGTGCCACTAACTTTGCAAGAGAGAGTCCTTAAAAAGCTGCACAGCGATCACTTCGGTATCGTTCCAACAAAGGAAATAGCTAGACGCTATGTGTGGTGGACCTCCATCGACAAAAACATAGAGGACGAAGTGGGAACCTGTAAGCAGTGTCAAGTGCAACGAAATAACCCAGCACAGGCACCATTACATCCGTGGAGTTGGCCAACACGCCCGTGGGAGAGAGTCCATATAGACCTGGCTGGGCCATTCATGAACAAGATGTTCTTCGTGCTGGTCGATGCACACTCGAAATGGCCAGACGTTTTCGTGTTGAACTCAACGACGTCCGAAGCCGTGATAAAATGCCTGCACCAGTGTTTCGCACGCTTTGGACTGCCTGTCAGCATTGTATCAGACAATGGGCCACAGGTCGTGTCTCAAGAGTTCAAGACCTTTGTCAAGACAAACGGTATTTTGCACGTTACGTCTGCACCGTACCACCCGTCGACTAACGGATTGGCAGAACGATTTATCCAGACCATGAAGAACCACTTAAAGAAGACAACGTCTGGGGCGTCTATTGACACCAAGGTTTCAAGGTTACTGCTATCCTACAGAAACACGACTCATCCAACAACCAAAGAGTCACCGGCCAATCTAATGCTGCGGAGAAAGCTGCGAACCAGACTAGATCTTCTGAAGCCCACCATTTCAGACACAGTGACGAGGTCTCAGTTCACACAACAAAGGGCGAAGCCGGAAAATGAGTGCACTCTGTCAGAGGATGACGCCGTCTACGCGAGGAACTATCGAGGATCGTCAAAGTGGGCGCGTGGTACTGTCGTTTCTCAAACAGGACCGGTATCCTTCCTGGTACACGTGTCCCCCGGCAGGATATGGAGACGTCATCAAGATCAGCCTGCCAATCTGCAAGCCCATCTCTGAAGGCGTGCTGCCGTCATCGTCGGAACTCCAGTCGTAGGTCCCAAAATCTTTTGAAGCGGAGCATGGTCAGTTATTAATGTAAAGAGGTACCCATAGAGATAGTAATGAAACCTTTTTACGCCAAAAACAATGGCAAGTGCCTCTTTTTCCAGCTGCGAGTAGTTCTTCTCATGCGTAGACAGTGTTCGTGAGACGAACGATACGGGTCTTTCTGTGCCGTCTTTCATGAAGTGGGACAACACCGCTCCTACGCCGTACGCTGAGGCGTCGCATGCCAACACGATCGGTAGAGTTGAGTCAATGTAAATCAGCACTGGTGCTGACGTCACCGTCTCTTTCAGAGTCTTGAAGGCCTCTGTACATTCTTCGTTCCAACTCCACTGGACATCCTTGTGCAGCAGGCGGTTCAAAGGACTCAAGATGGTTGCCATGTTTGGGATGAACTTGCCATAGTAGTTTGCTAACCCCAAAAAGAAGCGCAACTCTGCGTCGTTCTTTGGCTCGGGTGCATCTCGTAGAGCAGACACCTTGTCATCCAGTGTCCGTAGTCCCTCTCTGCTGATGACATGGCCTAGGTAGGACACCTCCTTTTTGAAAAACTCGCACTTCTCCTTTTGAAGTCGGATGCCGTTCTTTTTAAGGCGTATGAGAACATATTTCAGGTTCATTAGGTGCTCCGCTTTTATTCTTCCTGTTACGAGGATATCGTCAATGTAACAGGTGGTGTGCGTCAGGCCTTGTAGTACCTGATCCATTGTTCGTTGAAATATTGCTGGAGCTTAGGCTACGCCAAAATGAAGCCTGTTGACTTGAAAAAGCCCCAAATGCGTGTTCAAGGTTAAGTATATCTTTGAATCTTCGTGCATTTGAACTTGTAAGTACGCTTTGGTTAGGTCAAGTTTAGTGAATAGCTGCCCTCCCGCCAGCGTTGCAAAAAGCTCTTCGATTCTGGGTAAAGGATAACTTCCACATCGATCACGGGATTCACGGTGGACTTGTAATCCCCGCAGATCCGGATCTCGCCGTTCTTCTTGACGACTGGGACAATTGGAGAAGCAAACTCACTTGTTTCAACCGAAGTCAAGATGCCTCTTTCTTGTAGAGCCAGCAGTTCCTTGGCCACAGCATCCCTTAATGCGTGCTGTACTGGCCTCGCCTTTTGAAATGGTGGAGACATACCTTGTTTCAGTTTGAGGTTTGCTTCAACCCCTTTGACGCATCACAGATCATCTGAGAATATTTCCTTATAGTCATTCATCAGACCTTCAATCTCCTTCCTTCCTATCTCTTCCGAACAGTGTTTGCCAGTACAACTTCATGACACTTAGCCAGTCACGTCCAAGAAGAGGTGGTCCCTTGAAATCGACCACTTGCATCTTGAGGTTGGGCTCCTTGTCTTCATGCATCACCGTCACTTGTACTTCCCCCAGCGGCTTAACCTTCGCTCCGTTAAATGCTTTCAAGACGACATTACTTCGCTGCTTTTTCAGGTGCGAAAATTTAGCCTGGTACTCTTGTAATGGCAAAACCGATACGGCTGCTTCTGTGTCTATTTCCATTCTCTAGGGAATTCCACTGACCGATTGCGTTATTTCTAACCAATCGTTTCGCGCGCTTCGTAGCTCGTGAATTTCTATCTCTTCGTCAGAATCCTCTACAGTTACAGCCTTCATCTTTTTCTTTTCGTTACGCTTACTGAAGGGTTTAGACGCTTGTCCTTGCCACTGTAGAGCTGAGCCTTTACAGACTCTTTGCAGGTGCCCTAATTTTCCGCATCTTCTGCATTCCAAGCCCTTCCAGCGGCAACTGACCGACTCGTGATTCTTGTAATCACAGTGTGAACAACCTTCTCCTTCTAAAGGTTTTCTTCTTACCTCAAGAACGTGAGCGCTGGACGACCCTGAGTCATGTAGACTTTTCGCACTGGAGGATGCGGCTTGCATTGCTACCGCCATTTCAAGCGCTCTCTTGAATGTCAAATCCTCTTCTGAAAGCAGCCTTTTCTGTATGCTGTCATTGCATAAGCCACATACAAAGCGGTCTCGCAAAGTTTCACTCAGCGCTGTTCCGAATTCGCAGGTTTGCGCCAACTTTTTCAGTGCTGCAACATACTCAAGGATGGTTTCGCTGTCCTTCTGGTCCCTCTTGTGAAAGCGGAAGCGTTCAGCAATCACAATTGGCTTCGGTGACAGATGCGCCCGGAGTATCTCGACAAGTTCCAAATAGGTCTTACTTGCTGGGGCTTCCGGCGCTACGAGGCTCTTGAGTAGCGCGCAGGTCTTTCCGCCGATGATGCTCAGGAATGCCGCCACTCGTCTCGGTTCCTTCACGTCGTTGACGATGAAGAATTGGCCGATTTTTTTCGGAATACGTTGGCCAGTCCTCTTCCGCTTCATCGAAGGGCTCGATGCTTCCAAGCGTTGACATGACCCTTGTCGTAGCACTGAGCGGCTTCCTTGAAGTCAGTCCTAGACGGAATACCTCGTCGCCAGTTTGTTATGTTAGGACTTCAATGATTGAGACTAGAATCATGTCCATTCCATAAGCGTTGTGCCCCGAGATCCCGCCTCGATCTCACGAGCCCCCCTAACACTTCTTTATTTACGAGTGCGTATGTCAGGAACATCACACCCGTGTAGACCAAGGCGACGAATTCTTGTCATCCCATATAAACATTGACGGTAGTCGGTCCAATATGAGGAGGCTTTGCGTCAAATTGGGGCTGCGCAGCCTAACCTCCGGCGTCACCGCAGGCTCTCCTCTTTAGTTTGCCGACAGCGTCGACGCAACTGCGGGGTGGTGGAACGGAGAAACTGAGCGGCGGCGTGTTAAGTATGAAGAGGGCGACCGGCGACGGCGGGTGTCAGATGCTTCGGGAACATGGTAGGATGGCGAGCATCAGAGAGAAGGGCGTCAGAGGGGTGGCTTGCATAAAAATCTCCTGGATAGCTGAGAAAAACAAGCAGGTACATGATAGAAAGCATTTTCGGTCATTCGTCTGCGGCAGGAGCGGGCGATGTGACCAGCTGTGCGAAAAGAGTAGCCTACTGGACGTTGATCATCGGTGCGCCTTATGTCAGACCGTCGCCGTTTACCATAAGGTCGAGATGGCGTATGAGCGCGATTCAGGAATGGCATTGTGTAGCCTGACTGGATGTCGTGCAGCATAATAAAACGTGGTGTTAATGCTTGCGCTTTTGGCACATAGATAGGGGGAACTAATTGAAGTTGGTTCAGATCCGCGCGTAGCTCGTCCTGTACTACCTCTTGAACAATTGCAGTTTCCATCCGTTGGTGTACTGCAACGTCCGGGGCCTCCAGTAGGGTTAAGTATGCCTGTAGCTCCTGACGAATTATCCGGCGAATTAGCTGGTGAGGCTCTGAGGGCGTTGCGTTGTTTGTGCACACCTCGGAGAGACGCTTGAAAAGACGTTTTATGATGCGTGTACTTTGTTGTTCTACCCCGTACTTTTTGCACTTTGTAATAATCTGTTGGATAGTCGAAGGCGACTTCGGAGCCGCGAACGAAAAGAGGTCCTGTGACAGCTCTTTAAACAGGTGCGGGATTTTGTCGTCGTCGGTCATGTCATTATCGACACGTCGGCACAGGCAAAGGGCGTCCTCAATTCAGGCAGTAGATGACTCTGTTGTCGACGGGTACCTTCGGTCAAGTTTATCTTTGGCCCGCTGCTTGCCACTTTCCGGCTTTCCGAAGACTTACGCGGAAGCCGTCTGGAACCCCACCCCCGAATCAATCTCCCATTCGTGGTTACTGAACCACTCTAGAGCGGTATCCTTAAAAAAAAATACATTTGTTAGCTTGAAGCTGTCGTCCCACCTGTCATGTTGGCTTGCCCGACCCTAACTTTTGAGCCAGTCATTGACTTCGGCTTCTTGCACTCCACTTAAAAATTGATGGGTCTCGTTGTCGGTTTATGACGATCGGAGTGGCGGGTGCGCGTTGTTGGGTGTCTTTCCGGGTCTCGCCGGGTATGGTGGGATGCGTTGATGGCCCGCTGCAAAACTCCAGGACAAGAGAGGATATGGATCGTCCTTACTTGCACCACTTGTGGGGGTGAATGTGATATATATACAGGGTGTTTCCCGAAAGGTGGACAAATTCGACAATGCGAAAACTACACGTTGCAACAAAAAAAGACTTGTGTCATTTTGGCCTTGGGCCACGGGACTATTTAGAAAAATAATAAAGTCCGGGATAATTAGATTGTTAATTATTTGTGCGTAATTAACTTTTTTAATATTGGGTTTAATGGCATGGTTTCAATTAGGAAATTGCTGAGCATCATCGAAAAACCCTAAATCAACAAATTGCAGAACGATAGAAGGCACGCGAAGCATTTTACGGCATTTTGAAAAACCGCACAAATTCGAAGGGTTTTTAAGTATCCGTTTGCTATCGGAGCGCATCTCGGCTCAGGCGGCACCGCGCCCCGTGGAGAGATAGTGCAAGCCGCCTCTGCTGCGTCGCGCGATGACACCGCAGCAGAGGTTGGTTGCAGTTTCTCTCCACGGGGTGCGGTGTCGCCGGTAGCAAAACGAAACTTAAAACCCGTCGAATTGTGCGGTTTTTCAAAAAGCCGTAAAATGCTCCGCAAGCCTTCTATCGTTCTGCAACTTGTTGATTTAGTGTTTTTTGATGATGCTGAGCAATTTTCTAATTAAATCCATGCCCTTGAACACAATATAAAAAATTAATTACGCAAAAATATTTGAACAATCTAATTATTCCGGTCTTTAATAAGTTTCCTAAATAGGCCCCTGGCCCAGGACCAAAATGACACAAGCCTTTTTTGGTTGCGACACGTAGTTTTCGCAATGTCGAATTTGTCCTCCTTTCGTGAAACACCCTGTTCATACATTTGAGGGTAATATCTTGAAGAAAAACAGCGATGGCTGCTACAAATTTTACTTGAAAACACCCCGATGGTTCTATAGATATAGGCAGTATAACTATCCTGAAACCAAATACAAAACAAAACACTGCGCAGAAAAGAAAATATCTTCAGTCATTCGCAAGTGTGCTCAATATCGTCATTCTGAGAACACAAAAAGGAACTGCAGAAAAAAAGCAAAAAAAAAACGTTATGACTGGTTCGAATGCAAGCCAATCGTTGACCACTCTTTTTTCCCATAAATGTGCGGGTAGGTTACTGACTCATGTGTGCTTGGCTTACTAATCTAGCGCTTTCACGGCAGCGGTAATAACGCGCAAAGACAGGTTCCGCCTTGTGTTGTAAAAGTTTTCAATTTTATTATTAGACTTGCTTAGAATACCTATTGAACAATGAACGATGGTCGTCTTCACGCCCCGCTTCTTTTTTAGACGGCCTGACCTACTTTTGCGGTTTTGCTCATTGTTGACCTCATTCCCATTAACTAAAACTGCCGCGACATACATAAACAGCCGATAATACTGATTGCAAAAGCGCTCTCCCTCGCCGGATGGACCAAGGAGTATGTGCGCTTGTGCAACTGTGCATGAAAGGACAATTTAAACAATATTGCAACACCATGTTTGTCTGAAGAGCTCGGACTTCTCAGAACGAGAAAAGCCACGCATAAAAAGAACAGCATTTATCTTAATGCGGATGTCATAGGCGAGGCTGTCTTAAACTTTTGAAACGCGCTTTACTCTCGACAAATGCACTTCTTGCTGAATTGTCTTGATTACCCCGCAGACCTGGCACACAAGTGACCTTCTTTCGAGGGGTCATGCCTTCCTAAGATAATATCTTCAGGTGTCTAGCAGACAGAAAGCCGCAGTAATATCGCTAATTTCTGCTCGCATTTATTTATTGAAAGTACCCTCAAGGCCCGAAGGAATTACAGAGGAGGAGAGCACATACATGAAAAAAGATAATAAAATAGTAACAAGTCAACAATAATAAATATACAACAAACAAAGGAAAAAAAAAAAACAGGTCATGGGACACTGCTAAAATAGTTAGTGATCGAATTTCTAAACAAGTGGCAGCACGACGGTAGAAGCGAACGCCGTATTAGTGGGAATTTGCGCCACGGCGTGACGGTGCTATCGCTCCAGTTCGCCCCCCGGTCCAGCCAAACGCATCTATTGCACTCGAATTTCGCTTCAAACACCCCATTATATATTTGGAGTATCTTAGGTCAAGAAGACAGGGTTATCGTTCTTTCTTACTATACTGATATTGCTCTACTCGTTTGCCACTCCCAGTACTGTAGAATAGAGCGCCGCCCCCCCCCCCCCTTCCCGTCATAACTTTTTCTGTTTTTTGAGAATAACATAAATTCGTTTTAATATTGCGTACATATTATAAATGTTACATCTTTCATTCAACTTGTGATGTTGTATCAGCTTCAGGGTAAATAAATAAATAAATTATTCGCGGCAAATTTGCGCACTAATGTCTGATAATTAATTGAGTTACTATTTAAAAAGCTAAACATTAAAGTTGTTTAGAATATATTAAAGAGGCATTTCAGAAACCGAAGAATTTATTGTTTGTGGCTACCTCACACGGCCGGGCCTCTCGGCAAGCAGCCGTACAGCAAGCAGCAGACAACGGGCACCACCTGACTCTCCGCCGCGCTCTGGTGTATACAGAGGGCAAACCATCTCTTCCGACGGTCATGTTCCCCACCCTCAGTTCTAGTCGCCTTCAGACGGCACATAAATCCCAGAACCGTTTCACTACCCAATGGCGTTGGACTGCTCTCATCGTCCTTAGCTTAGAACACGTACCCACAGCTTAATTGTCATTACCCTCCTTCACAACACTTCCACAAGTGACGGTGATGTTGTAGATACCACGGGGAGTATTGAATCGCGGTAACTGTAGAAGGAAACGTAGGACACCTACCTCAGCCGGGTGACCTAAAATAGAAGCCGTATGCGCCTAGCTACAGGCTGGGGAACGAGACGTTATAGGTTCGAATCATGGTTGGAAATGAGGACCAGCTGGTTTATTTTTGAGTAAGTGCGTTGTTACGTTACTTTGCTAATGTCACCTTGGCAACAAAACCCGCGTTGATGATGTGCACTTCTATGGGTTATACAGGAACGGATGAAATTCTTAGGGCGCAGGGTCAAGTAATGAATTGGATTCGTTGTCCTATGTATTTAAAGTTAATCAGATCCAGGTGTGATTTGGGGAGGGAAGGTATATTTTCTTTCTAGACTGAATGTTCTCGTGACGAATTACACTGGTCATTGTCTAAATCTACAACAAAGCAATCAATTTGTGCGGTGCCGCTGCATTCGTACTTTCATCCCCACTGTATTAGATACATTCTTACGTGTTTCTCACATCATTGCTTTATAGTTTATGCCTTCCATGATCTATGTTATATTGCAAATATTAATGATCTGTTTTACTGGATGACGCGTGAATCTTGGCCGGAATACTATGCCTAAGTGTACGGAATATATACTTTTTCTAATTTGTTTAGAGACGTCTTATCTATCCACTGAACCTTAGCATAGTTGTATGTACTAACGCACACAAAGGGAGGCCTCGAACTCGAGACCGCGGGCACAAGAGACGTCTAAAAATAAAACGCATATACAAAATTTAGCCAACTTAGTTTAAATAAACAAGGAAGGATACTTTTCGGGTCAAGGTCTTCTCAAATTATGCAGAGACAGAGGTACATCTACGATAAAGAAAACATTAAACAAATACTCCACAAATTTGCACTGAAGTGGGGCAAGCGAATTCTAGCGGTGGGCCTTAGGGAAGAAAACACCAAAATTAAATCATTCAGCAAACCGTGGCACTTATGAGCGGCAGGCGATCCGACCTGAAAAGCGTTGCGCAACTCAACCCTGCGGGAAAGGCTGACCCACTATCTTTGCAGAGCTTAATTGTGGGAAGCTAGGAGCAAGTGTTGAGTTTCGTTTTGTACACAAATATTAATTTTTCTTAATTTTACTTATATATAATGAAGAAAGGTAGGAGCTCGTAGCTACAACGAATCCAAAAGTCATGTATATGCGTGGAAAAAACAAATTACCTCTTACCGTCGAGGTACGTCACTTTTTTTCTATTCACAGCAGAAGCTTATTTCTGGATATGTATTTTTAATTCACTTGAACAGCGGCATATCTAAGCGATATACAATAAAGTTTTTACGATTACCCCTAGAAAATACACCTCTCAAAATCAAGCACTACCAGGCTACGCTTAAAAACGCGAACACTGTTTTATTAATTTGTGAATCCCAAATTTAGGACTATTCACCACAACAATTGATGATGACGTTTAAAACCCTCGGTACATAAAGTGTCAGATAATAATTTTTTTCAATACAGGAACGTGTTTGCCGGTGGCACTGTCTACGCCGTGGTACACTCTGAAAAGAGGGGGGGGGGGGTATCGGGGAACGCTTTAATGTCAAACGTAGATCGACAATTTCAGAACTAAAAGAGTGAACCGACAAACATCCGAAAATATTTCCGTCACAATTTGCAGTTTACACATGTATCGATAACGGTGCACGTTACCCAATTGCGCGATGTAGGTGTAACCATTGAGATAAGGGAAAAAGAAACCTCAGTTCTTCCTACAATATTTCTACCTCGCCTTGTGACACCACGTTCAGAAACAAACAAACGAATGGCCTTTATTGGGGATGTAACGCGCTTGTTTTCTTGGATTGCCTTCAGAAATAAAGTTATACAAATATTTCTTGAGGGAATCAACAACACTTACAGGCATTCGCAGCAAAGTTAAATGCACTTTCACAGACAGAAAAGTTAAAAACGAAGCAACCTGAAATTCTCCTACCATCTTGCACGCTGTACAGCATTTCACTCAAGTTTTCAATCACTTTAGCAAGCTGCCATCACCTCCCATTGAACAAAAATGCACTCAGGATTCTCGCCATACTTAAAACATCAAAAGCCCGTACCCCTACACATCTATATTGAATTGAGCAATGTGAACGTACAGCGCAGTTCTCAGAACAAGCATGTGATTACATCTCTCGCAAGAGAATCAAGAAGTCGGCAGTAGAAGCAATCTAAACGTCTCAGCGTTTTCAAAAAGACATGCTTTTTTTCCCCATGTATTCTTGAAAGCAGGTTGGGCAAAGACGTCAGACACACGGGTACCCGAGGATAAGCTTATACGACAAGAACGGATTTCCTGCAACACGAAACACTTCGCTCCCTTTTTTCTTTTGTTTCCATCTTAGTCTCCGCTCCGTTCCTTCTCAGCTCTCATCCGTGTTGTTCTGCAGAAGTCGATTGGTTCATGATCTCCCGTAACGCCTGGAGCCTTCGTTTCCGCCTCGACGTCTGTTCCTTTTGCTTTTCTCCGGACGCCTGGAGATAGCTCTTGCCATTTGTCGACTCCTGGCGCTGGCCTTGTTTCAACTCAGCTGAATTCAATTTTCTATCTTCAAGAAGCAAAGACTCTAGTCGACACATTTAAAAACGAAAAAGGAAAAAAAAAACGGCGGCACCGTTCTCGATCGGGATGTGGAGTGGAAAGCGACAAAAGAAGAACGATAAAATGGAACGTTAGCTGAATAACAACAGTAACGACAACAGCAGAGACAAATCGCCATTAAATGTCTCCTATTCTCGTTTAAACAAACTACAAATAAAGTGCACAATGTTATAGGTCATAGGTGCAGAAAAAATATCACAAATATTTCTTGAAGCACCAACTATTGCCTGTGCGACTTTTAACGCTCTCGAAGTTTCAACCACCGAGTATATGTGCATATAGAAAATATTCAACGAGTCGAAGGAGTTTGTTATAAACATGTCAGGCACCTACCCAACCCGTAGGGTGACACACTTCCACAACTTAGGTGTGACGTCGGAGCCGCTAAGGTGTCATTTCGGAGCAGATGAACCGAATGAATGGCAAAGGCGCGAGCGCACCACGGAGTCCGCATAGGCGTTTCGTATGAAATCGAGTAAACCATAGGACAAACATTTCTTAGCATTTTGGAAACCAGTTAGGGTGTATTAAAAGAAAGGGTTTCGTTAACCCATTAAGCAATTTTATTGTACAAAAACTAGGACTACGTTGTGGTAATTGAAGAACACTTTGAAAATCGCACGCCGAAGTTTGAAATTCAGAGAACGACGAAACTGCATCTATGTGCATGAATCTTTCACTGTCGTCGATGTGGCTGTCTAACAACGCCTAATGTTTAATAAAGAACACTTCCAACATCGCGCATTCCGCTTCCACGCGTGTAGGGCAGCCTAATTATACGCTCGTGGTTTCGCCCTCTTCGCAGCCACCTAGCATTATTGGTTTTATTGCGCGACAAGCTTTCTCTCATGATCAGAGAAAACGCTGTGTGATTATTGTTTCCAATATCAGCAGTCGTACGTTTATGTGTCTACGTGCCGTCTTGGTGTCACATGTCGACGCATTTTCACGTGACATCACAGCGTCTCGTAATGTCATGACATTAGGTGAACCACGGTGTCACCTGACGTCATTAAGTCGTGTTGCATCACTGTGCAACGTGAACAGGTGACGTGATGCGCACAGGGATGTCAATATAAAATCTTTTGGCGGAGTGATGAAAATGCCCCTCGTCAATATGGGGTGCGGTCGAAGGCGTGAAACCCGCGAAATCTCCCACTGCTATCGCAATATAACACGCAAGTTGATACACTGCGACAGCTGAGGTGCGACGTGGGAGCCGCTAAGGTTTCATTTCAGAGCAGACAGACTGAACGTACGGTAAAGTTACGTGCGCGGACAATTCCGCATAGGCGTTTCGTATTAAAGCGAGTAACATATTTGTCGAACGTTTCATAGCGTTGTGGAAACAATGAATGTGTTTTAAGTAGAAAGCACTTCGTGAAGCCAATATTCAATTTGACTTGGACACAAACTAGGACGGTTTTCTCGTAATTTAAGAATACTTCGAAAAATACTGAAGAATACTTCAGTGACCGCCGCATGGTTGTCACTGAATACCCTTTCTAAAATCGCGTACTCAGGTTTTAAGGGTGAATCTCTGCCTAATATCACGCCCGTGGTTTCGCCAACTTAACACCCCCTTAGCCTTATTAGATTTATCGCCCGAGAGCCTTCTAGTATCGCTGAAACTTAAGCAAGTTGGTTCTGCATGTGTGATAATTTAAGTGTCGCGAAGATGGACAAGGGATGAGGTGATGCGCACAGACAGAGCGCTGACTTACAACTCTGTTTTTATTTAAAATAAACAAAAGATCGAGCATTATCAAAGTCCTGCGAGGATACGATGGTGACAAGTTTCGGTTCTCAGGTAGACAGTCTATTTGTAAGTGGTTCTCACCAAAATGTTCTGGCGGGGATGGTAGAAGGCTTTTTGAAAATGAGTCGGAAAACAGGGGAACACGTTATAAAAAAGGTCTACGATGAAACCGGTGGTATTACTTTATATACATAAGGTGGCTCAAAGAATAAAGGAAGTTGGGCAAATGCATTTCGTTCCGGTAGTGACCTCGGCTCCGTTAAAATTACGACGCCTTTGTGCAAAAGTTGATCAAGGAAGGCAGAATGTTCATGCATGTGAATGAAACGACCGAGCGAAATAAAAATTCGTCAAGTGCCAAGTAGGTGTTCTGTACCAGATACGTTGACCTGTAATGCCGTAGAATACCGCCCATCCGCCCATTCCACATAAGCGCCCATTACCAAATTTGTGAGATCTGAGAAAATACGCACAGTACATTTATATGTAAAATTGATGACCGGACAAGCGCCCATCCCCCATTTTTTTGCGATTATCTCCAAAGTTTGAGTGGGCGCTTGCCCGGTATTTTACGATAGGTTTTATATCAGATACACCGGTGAATGTAACATTGAAAGACGTATGAAACATGTCCGCTTTGTTAATTTGTGAAAGGGGAGGAATCTGGTGGCTTACGGTGATAGGTGTGGCTGCAGTCCGATTTTTTAGAAAACGACGTGGCTGGGGAGGCATAAAACAAAGATGACAACAACAATTTTAGAAGGGCATTTATTTCACGGTGCAAGGACGGAAGCTGTTTTAGTGTGCCGTATAAAGCTTTTTTATGATAATGAACTGGTGTTTCTCCGGGAATTCGACACGTGTAAAAATATAAATGACGAGGTATTACCGGTTGGAGCTGAGCTAGTTTGTTATTATGCTTGGGTGGTGCCAGCTGAACATTATTAAGCACACAAATATACAACCACTGGACTATAAACTATATTAAAGCCTTCTTCCTTCACTATTTTAAGTTTTTTGCAACCTCCATAGGGGGCCTCTACTTTATTATTTTTAAATGAATTAAAGAGTTCTTCCTCTACTTCCATACGTATTTAGAAAAGCGGAGCTGCTTCGTGCCCTTCAGGACCCCTGTAGAAACAGTGTTTCTAACTTCTGCAACGCTAGGGAATGCGCACTGATACATTCATCTTTTTTTTTATCGATACCCAACGCGTCAAGGAGTTCACGTGCAAGTGTTTTTTTGTTTTACCCGGAAAGTTTACCTTTTTTAAACTTGCAGTTCACCGGCATTCCCGACAATGGACTGGCAGCTGTCCTCCTGCTGCTATGTTCCTTAATAAAGCAGCATGTTTCCCGTTCCAGGTCGTTGATGCAACGACCTGTTAGGCCTATGTAGCATCGACCGCATGATATTTGGATGTTCTATCCTTCTTCACACGACGCATACTTTGTCCTGTGAGCAATGCCACAAACATGTTCTTTGAATTCTCCCTCCTGGTTTTTCACCTGCGACACATTCAATACGCCTGATTCGGCGGGGAGCAAACAACGTAGACGCCTTGCCGTCCAGCCATCTATTTCAGTCTTTGAGTGATGCCGTCGATATAGGGCGCTATAACTATAGGCTTTCGTGTATTTTTGTTTTCCGTTTGGCCATTTTCCCTAAGGTTTCGCTTGATATTATTGGAGGTATTTTCACACGTCGCTATCAAAAATGCATTTGGGTAACCAACTGCCTGTAGCCTTGACATTTGTTTTTTTGAAAATTCGCCAACTTGATGACAGCAGGACTTTTTAAGGGCAGATGTAAGTGATGTAGTGGCCACACGTCGTTTTACATCTTATTGTCAAGAGTCAAAAGGAAGAAATCCCTTACAGGTTCGAGCTTGGTACCTCCAGCACATGTGACCAACTGTAAACTTCAGGCTTGCATCCAGCAACCTCATAGGCTTGTCTACAGGAAGTTCGTAGGTGAACGTGAGTCCAAAACAGCTCTGTTGGAAACATCTCAAAAAAATTTCACGGGACCCATTGGTTTCTTCATCAGCCTCCGTGTTGCATAACATTAAGAAATCGCCGACATAACTGAAGATCACCTCGATCCTAGGACCCTTGATGATATTTTTAATTTCCCCTCCAGATGCCGCGAGAAACACAACACAGGGAACTGTGGCCAATCTAGATCCGATGCACACACCGGTTCTCTGCACATCGTTTATCCTGATATGACACTATCGTCGCTCTTAAGTACACACTCAGTGTATCGAGAAAACTGTATAGGTTGATCACTTCCGCATTCTTGAATGAGATGGCACCCTACTCCTCTAAGGTAGTTCGTAGAATGTGTAAGAGGCGAGCTTGTGGAATTGAATAAATCCTGTCCTGATCACTGCTACAGGCGACAGGCTTCGCTGTATTGGGACAGGGGTGTTTAGGTGCCGTTAGGCGCGGCTTTATAAGCTGATAACGCCGTTTGGCTTCATCTGAAGGTTAAGGTTGTCGCATTAGTAATCAGTGTGACGACCTCAGGTATCGTACCTTATTCGCTAATCCACGTATTCCAAAGCATCACCTAGAAGGCAATCTGGCGGACTAGACAATCGGGAATACCTCACTGAGTAGGCGGGACTTGCGCTCTCAAAATACGTCGCCCCTCTCGTAGCTGCAGCCAGAGATATTTGGCCCGTCAGTGCGCTAATCTGCACGCAAATACATTTATGCAATATAATGTTGCGGCCAACTCAATAAACTATGGCTTATCAGCTGAGTATACAACCTGTACGGGAACGCAGTTTACCTTAAAAAGTTCCAGAGTGCGAAATAGAAATTAAGTTGATACACGCCTTTGATCATCATCGCCACCAGACAAGGATGCTGAGAGAGAAACGACTCCAGTAATGCGGGTAATACGTCTCAGGAGCATATATAGGTTTATCGGGTTTACTTTTAATTTCCTCCATCAACAGCGGACCTTTCAGCCCGAAACTGCACCGCTGTGTCTCCGTACGACTCGAGTGCGGCTCGGCCACAAATTAAAAGTAAACACGAGCTCCCCTTCTTCGTTTTTTTTTTTTTTTTCCGTCCTGGCTCTGACCACGCGAGGAAGAAACGTCGTCGTGTGTACCTTCGCCTTGTCTTGCTGCGCGCTCGCATTTTGTTGCTGAAGTAATCGCGGCGTCCGGTCGGTGTTTGATCTGCTAGGGCAGAACCGAGGAAGACGGCGTACCAACTACTCTTTTCCCGGCTCTCTCGCGGCCTGAACCTGTGTGCGAGGTTCTGTGTGAGCAGAGCAAACAAGGATCGAACGCGACGCTTCGCGCACGACACGGCGAAAGAGGCTGCCGTTCGGAAAATTGCCTTCGTACAAAAAAATCACGGCCGATCAACTTCTCGTTTTCTTTCTGACTCCTCAGAAAATGATCGGGAGAGGAACAGAAAGCTATAGCCGGGCCTATTCAGCCGTGGAACGAACAGAGTTCGCAGGAGACAGCTCGCAGTTTCCATCCTCGTTTAAAACGTGAACGGCATTTTGAGCATTACTTACCCGCATTCCATTTCTATTTTTTATATAGACGTTTTTCAAATCAAAGCACGTGTTTTGTAGCTGGTCGGAATGTTTTCCCACTTTAACTTTGTGCGAAGTGGTCTTACTGAATGGAATGTTCAGGTCTCTAAATGTTCTTGAACGTGCCCACATACGAGGTAAGGTTTCATGCATTTGCATTTCCCCTTACACTAAAATTAACTAGAAGCACCTGTGCGAACAAACATGGGAAATAATCGCTTTCGACACTCCGTTTAGCGGTCAACTTGTGACGTTTGTACCGGGCTACTTGCGCCCGGATCGAATGTGCGGCCACGACGCCGTTTCGATACGGGGCCTCATCGACGCAACCGCGGAGAAGTAGTCATTATAGGCGGCTACCTTGAAGCCTGTGCTCGCTGTGGCACAAAAATAAGAGTCGTAGTCAAGAATAGAAAAGGGCTTCTCAAAGAACAACATCCCCGCGTTGAACCTAACAGTTGTAGAGCGCAGGTTTTAGGTGCCCATTTCCGGCCTGTGCGGCATCGCCGTCGCCGTCGCCGTCGGCGTAACCGCGCGGGCGCATTATGGGGAATGTCCCATAATGCAACGCGCGGGACTCTTGACGTCACAGGTTGGCGTCACGAGTGACGTCACGAGGGTCCTGCGCGTTGCATTATAAGAAACGTCATATGATGCAACGCGGGGGGACGAGGAGGAGGCAGAGGAGGAGGAGAAGGGGCGGGGGAGGAGGGAGTTGGAAGGAGGAGGGAGGAAGGATGAGGAGGATGGAGGAGGAGGGAGAAGAGGAGATGAGAAGCGAGGAGGACAGGAGGAAGGGCATACCCTCCCCTCAATGCCCTCCCCTCCTCCACGTCCTCAAGAGCTGCGCTCTAACTCGGCGTTACAGGAAGTTGTACACGTCTTTCATTTTTTAAAGCTATGACACTGCAGACCGTACGTTGGCCTTTCCCAGTCAGAAGAGAGAGTGGGAACTGCGTTCCCGCAAGATGGCCAGCGATTACTTGATAATCTTAAAGTTGAAGCTTGGGCTAGGTATTGCGACACACTTCTGCATTAAAAACGGCGCAAAAAACGAAGAACCAGACGAAGAAGAAACAGCGCAGCGCTGTGTCTTTGTTACTTCTTCGTCTGGTCCTTCGTCTTTTGCACTGTTTTGAATCCCGAAATTCATAATCTTCTTTATGCTCCGAGCGCTCCAACTTTGACCACCTTTGCGCACCGGTCGCTGGGTGAAGGATGACGACTTCAAACACTCCCCGAAGACGGACCCGGGACCCCGTAGACCAAAAAAAGGGCAGAAACCCATGAAGCAGTGTATCACTCAGTACCTGAAGGAGGATATCGAGACGGTACATAATACGGTAAAGCACACTCAATTATACTTTCCATTTCTGAGCCTCTGGGCAAGGCTACTCAAGGCTCTCCAGTGGACAGTGCAAGGGAGGACACCCATCTCAACTCCGTACTTTCTCAAACCAAGCTACGGCAAACCCGCGCAAGTTGTCCCTCCTGTTCGCCTCTAGCAAGGGGCACCAAAACTGATCTGGTTTTCATGAAAGGACCCACTTTTTCAAAGTGTATTACTTCTTGCGCAGGCTGCAATTCAAGGGGAAGGCCTGGACGGCTGGCCAAATTTCGCTCTAGCTCTATGACTGGATGCTAGGGAAACGGCGTTCTCCGTTCTCAACTGAAAGCCTTTGTTTCCTCAGCCGCAACATCTACTAAAGGGGAACCGAATTTCTTTTTAGAGCGCAGCTCTTTGGCGCCCATTTCCGGCTTGAGCTGCGTCGCCGTCGCCGTCGGCGTAACTACGCGGTGAATTATGGGAAATGTCCCATGATGCAACGTGTTATAGACGTTGAGCGAGCCGGGGTCGGGACAGCAACTGATAAAAGTTTATTCGGCTATATCTTATATACACGAGTTGAATGCAGTATGGTCACGTGGCTTACGTGCGTCATGAAAATATACAAGTAACATATTTTGCTGAGTCATTACAGTTCCTCCCTTTTTTAGTTTAACTTAACACCAGTTTTGTAACTAGTTATTGCTAGCATCATAGCGGACGACTGGTCGTTGAGTCCGTGTCGATCTTCGTAGTTGGGGTACTTCGGGTGCCGAAACTTCCGTCGGACTCGTACTTGGAAGTCTTGGTGGTCGACTCGGGGTAGGTGTTCTGGACTCCGTGTCCTGGAAGGCGGATGCAGGAGGAAGCCTGACGTGGTAGTCAGGAACACGTTGGGATGACTCCGTCTGTGCCCACGAACGTCTCAGCTGGTTGCGGTGTCGGTGCCGAACCTCGCCACTCGCCATTTGCACCAAGTAGGAAACTGGCCCCTTGACTGCGATGACCTTGGCCGGTTTCCAACGGGGTCCTGGAACGAAACTTCTTGCATACACAGAATCGCCCTTACTGAACCTTTGAACTACAGGGCGAGGCGAATCAGGATCTCGTAGACGATCTGGGTGCAGCTTGTCGAGTGCAGAGCGCAATCGTCGACCCATCATTAATTCTGCTGGACTTTTCCCTGTGACAGAATGCGGAGTTGCATGTTGCTTCCACAAGAACCGCGATATCTTGCACTGCGTGTCGCTTCCTGCCTGCTTCTTCAATGACTCCTTAACTTCCCTTACCATTCGCTCGGCTCTACCGTTGCTCGATGGGTGATAAGGCGCTGTAAACACCGATCGTACCCCGTTCATTTTCAAAAACGTTTGCATCTTCTCGCTCGTGAACGCTGTTCCATTATCGGAGACAATAACGTCTGGGACGCCATGTGTACTGAAAAGCTTGCGTAATACTGTGATTACTGACGTTGACGCCATGGAAGGCACGATTTCCACTTCGGCCCAGTTAGAATATGCATCAACCACGACAAGAAAAACTTCTCCTTTAACTGGCCCAGCGAAATCAATGTGTAATCGACTCCACGGCTGATCTGGTTTTATCCAAAAATGAACAGGTGCCTTAGCATCACTCTGGCGGTTGCTTTGGCATCTGTCGCACCGACGTACGAAATGTTCGATTTCCTGATCCATTTTCGGCCACCACATAAGTGATCTCGCAGATGCCTTCATAGCTGTCATGCCAGGGTGGTTTGCATGCAATAGCTCGAGAACGGCTTTTCTTGCAGCTTCAGGTATTACTACCCTGCTACCCCACAGGATACAGTCGCGGTGTAAAGACAATTCAGCCTTTCTCACCTCGTACGCAGCATAGGTATCCACTTTTGTTGAAGGCCAACCCGAAAGGATCCAGTTCTTGACTCTGGACAGCACAGCATCCTTCTTTGTCAAGTCCGCTATGTCCGTCGCTCGCAGTGGTGGGAATTCTATGGCTTCTAAGAGCAAGACGTCACCAGGTGGTTGCGACTCGTCACCATGGCCTGGTTTTGGAAGCCGGCTTAACGCGTCAGCGTTTCCGTTGCGTGGCCCTGGGCGATGCTCGATGCTGTAGTCGTATGCGGCTAGCAGTAGAATCCAGCGCAGCATCCTTGGAGACACTACTTCCGGTATGCGCTTGTCCCTGTTGAACAATCCGAGGAGTGGCTGGTGATCCGTTAGTATGGTGAACGAGCGTCCTGCCAGGTACTGATGAAATTTCTTTACGCCGTACACCACCGCTAAGCCCTCTCTGTCTATTTGAGCGTAGTTCCGCTCGCTGGATCCCAACGTTTTGGAGGCATAGGCTATCGGTCGCTCTGTTCCATCAGCTTCCCGGTGTGCCAAAACCGCACCAACTCCGACTGGTGATGCGTCGCACGACAATACGACCGGTCGCTGCGGATCATACGGAACGAGAACTGCGTCTGACGCTAACAGTTTCTTGAGATCACAAAAGGCTTTCTGATGCTCACGATTCCACGACCAGGCGCTGCCTTTATCCAGTAGACGATGCAGGGGCTCTGCAAGTTCCGCCTTGCCCTTGAGAAAACGGCTGTAGAAATTTATCAGTCCAAGAAATGACTGAAGCTCCTTCTTTGACGAGGGCGCCGGCGCTTCGTGGATCGCTTCTGTTTTGCTCGGACTAGGATGAACTCCGTCGGCGTTGATTAAGTGGCCCAAGAATTCTATGCTCGTCTGGCTGAATTCACACTTTTCCTTGTTCACCCGAAAGCGCGCGTCCAGCAGGCGAGTCAAAACTGCTTCTAGCCTTTCCCCGTGCTCTTCTTGCGTGTTTCCCGAGATCAAGATATCGTCTAGATAAGCTTTGACGCCCGGGATGCCTGCCAGCAGCGTGTCGATGACTCGTTGGAAAAGCCACGGCGCGACGCTGATGCCAAACGGGAGTCTGCGCACCTTGTACAGGCCTTTCATCGTGTTCACCGTGAGCACTTCTGCTGACGAGTCATCCAGCACCAGCTGCTGATACGCCTGAGCAAGGTCAAGCTTCGTAAAGTAGTTGCTGGAGCCCAACG
This sequence comes from Ixodes persulcatus, assembly GCA_013358835.2. Taxonomy (NCBI): domain Eukaryota; kingdom Metazoa; phylum Arthropoda; class Arachnida; order Ixodida; family Ixodidae; genus Ixodes; species Ixodes persulcatus. The sequence continues at coordinate 604,973 of JABSTQ010009916.1, forward strand.
TGGAAAGCACCTCATTTGTTGTCGGCAACGGGTAGACGCTGCTTTTCACAGCCTTGTTAACTGTGCTGCGGTAATCACCGCACAATCGTAAAGATCCATTCTTTTTTCTTACGACAACAATTGGCGTTGCCCACGTCGCAGATTGTACAGGCTCCCACACTCCTTGCTGTACTAGGCTGTCAATCTCTTTTGCCACGTCGTCCTTCAGCGCAAACGGTACTGACCTGCTTTTTAGAAAGACTGGCTGCGCTTCTTCTTTCAGGTCTATGTGCACCGGATCATCATTGCAGCCTGGCAAATCCTTTGAAAACACTTCTGAAAAGCGCTCAATGACATCTGCGCTACTTGTTAGGTTCTTAATTCCTTCAATCGTAATGCCCAAAGCTTTAAACCAGCTTCTGCCAAGGAGGCTGTTTCCTTGTTTCCGTACTACAAGAAGAGGCAAAGTAGCGCTGCGTTCTTTGAAGTTGACACGAACCATTGCTTTCCCTACTGTCAGTAGTGGTTCTTTTGTCCAAGTCACTAGTTGAGTGCCAGTGCTCTCAAGTGGAATTGGTTGGTGACTTTCTAACGCACGAAACGTGGCTTCACTCACAATAGAGCAAGACGCTCCCGAGTCAACTTCCATGCTGACTTCCTTCCCTTGTATCAAGACAGAGACAAGGGACTTTTTTTGTTCCTCCACTTCACTCACAGAAAATAGCTCTTCTACTTCGGAAAGCTGTCTACTTCTCTTGTCCGACTTTCGCTCTTGCTTTTGTTCTGACTTTCGTTCGCGACCTGCCGTTTTTTGTTTGTTAGATGGCGACGCCCTTCTTGAACGACAAGCCTTAGCGATATGCCCCGTTTTATGGCAGTGATAACATATCGCCGATCGAAATGTGCAACTTGCTGGAGAGTGCTTACCATTGCAGCGGTAGCAGATAGCATGTTTTGGCGACGCCCCTTTTGTGTGCGTTGAGTGGACCGTTGGGTTCGCTGGGCTGCTTGCGTCGTCGCCGGCTTGACCCCTGATTTCTCGTTGTTGCTGATGTGTTGCTTCTGCTGTCACGGCCATGTCGTAGGCTGTTGCGAAGGTCAGCTTGCTTTCCGGCTCTGCTAGTAGTCGTTGCTGGACTGCTTCATCTCGGATGCCGCAGACAAAACGGTCTCTCATCATCACGTCCAGTGGCAGTTCTTTGGTGCCAAAACCGCAGTCTTCAGCTAGCTTTCGAAGCGCTGTAACGTAGTCTGGGACGGACTCACGTTGTTCTTGGTTTCTTTTGTAGAAGAGAAATCTTGCCTAGAGGACTGATGGCTTCGGGTGCACATGCTTACGGACAGCTCGCTTGAGGTCTTCGTAAGACGTAGCTGTTGGTCTTGCGGGCTTGACCAACGTTACGATGAGACTGTACGTTTCTGCTCCACAGGAGCTGAGTAGCACGGCGCGTTTTTCATCGTCCGTCGACAACTTGTTCGCCACGCAGTACATCTCTAGACGTTCCACGTACTCGTCCCACGATGCCTTCGTACCGTATCGGTACTCCCCGATGCCGTTGACGGCCATAGCGCCGCGTATGCAGGGTAAGGCCCTGCAGGTCCGTCTGCCTCGTCGCCAATTGTTATAGACGTTGAGCGAGCCGGGGTCGGGACAGCAACTGATAAAAGTTTATTCGGCGATATCTTATATACACGAGTTGAATGCAGTATGGTCACGTGAATTACGTGCGTCATGAAAATATACAAGTAACATATTTTGCTGAGTCATTACACAACGCGCGGGGAGGAGGAGTAGGGAGGAGGAAAACGGGGGAGGAGGAGGACGGGGGAGGAGCTGGTGGGGAGGAGGGGGAGGAGAGAGAGTAGAGGGAGGAAGGAGGAGGAGGGAGGAGGAGGGGGAAGAGGGGATGAGGAGGAGGAGGAAGGGAGGAGGAGGACGAGGAGGAGTAGGAAGAGGAGGGAGAAGGGGAGGAGGACTAGCTGGGAGGACGAGGAGGTGAGGAGGAGAGAGGAGGGGTATCCCTTCCCCTCAGTACCCTTCCCTCTTCCTCCTTAAGATCTGCGCTCTAATTCGGCGTTACAGGGTGTTGTAAACATCTAATTTGTTTAAGTGTAATATCTTTTTTTTAAGTGAGAATATACGCAAGTATATTACAAAAATATTTTTCTAGGAAAAGAAATACCTTCTTTGAGCGATATTTACGTTGCAGGAAGCATTTCTGGTAGAGGTTACGACCCGCTCTCGGCCCATTGTGACAGGCTTGGCTTGGCCGCTCGGTCGAATACGCTCGATACCCTGTGTCTCCCTTCGCGATACAAAAATAACCGAAAAGACCAAAAAAATTTAAAACGGATGCGCCTTTTTCGTTAGCTTTTGTGTTCTTGTTGTTTTCGTGCATAGCGTCTACGTGCAAGGTGGGTGAACGTTATGACTGATTCGTATTTTACTCAGAGCCATGCGTCAGCAATGTTTCGCTTTATGTTTCTCGTGGTCAAGATATTCACTCCCTCTCCCACACTTGTGTATAAATGACGTTAAAAAAATCAGCGACCCACTTTTCAGCCCCACACGGCTTGTCATTTCTTATAGGTTACAACAACCTACACATGGTGCCAGAAATGGACGGCCAAACCAGGCGATTCTTTGAAATACGTCGAGCTCCGCAGCAACATAACCGACATGGATTTCCTGAAGCCGCCGTGTCCCCTCAGCACGACAGGGGAAATAAGTAAGAGAATTGGCGGATGTTCATACAAATTGTTGAACATTACCTAGCCGCTTCGGAACCTGCCGGCAATCCTCGACCGAATCATTGAAAGTGGCTCTCCGTGTAAGCATTGCAGGCGAAGAAACAATCGAGATATTCAAGACGTTTCGGTTCGCGGAAGTTTAGGGCAACATGGACTATGCCACTGTAGACCTAAAGTTTGAAGAATACCGCGTGGCTCAGCACAACGAAGCACATGAGCTCTACATGTTAGGGAAAAGAGTGCAGTCCCCGGGTGAGCCTGTCGTACATTTCTTGGGAGACCTGAAGAACCAGGCAAGAGCGTGGAATTTTTTCGTGCCAATGGACTCCACGGTTCGAGACCAAATTGTTTATGGAATGAACGTCGAAAAAGTGCGACCGAAGTTATTTCGGCACAACTAAGGGCAGGGGTACCGGTGTGCGTTTGGTAGATACAGGGGGCGACTCAAAGTGGAGGTGGAGAGGGGGGAGGGGAGAGAACCGTGTGCACGTGCCCCCATTAGGAAAATATGTCTGCCCCTACGTATCCGATGTTACAACGCCATTGGCAACGCATATGTTTGTTTTTGAGAGGGGGAAGGGGGATGGGGGGCTTGCGTTGGGCTGCAAATGTTTTCTTCGTCTCAGTTAGTGTATGCATTTCTTTATCTCTCATATCGTTCTTGTTTCTCTGCTGTTCAATACGAAGATACGAGATCTGCTCGAGCTTTTTACATTCGAAGTTGCCTGTGTCCAGTTCTATCAATGGCTGTCGCTCGCAGATTTGATCTAGTGTCCTTACACTAACAGCATTAGAAAAAATTGGACGTTTACAATTCTCCGTAATGCCGAATTGGAGCGCAGCTCTTGAGGAGGAGGAGGGTAGAGTACGGAGGAGAGGTTAGGCCCCTCCTTCCCCTCCCCTCCCTCCAATCCTCCTTTCTTGCTCCCCTCACATTTAGCGGAAAAATTTTTCGCTAAATTTCCCGCTAAATTTAGCAAAAGATTCCCCGCTAAACTTAACTGGGAAGTATTTTGGCTAAATATAGCGGGATAATTTCCCGCTAAATGTAGCAGTAACAGTTCCCCGCTAAATTTAGCGGGGAAATATTCCCGCTAAAATAAGCGGGAATTGATGCGGAACGTCACGTGTAACGTCACTTGACAGTGACGTGAAAATTTATGTGTGACATGACGTCACGTCACTCATGACGTCACGTGTGACGTCATTATGGGAAACGTCCAGTTAAATTTATCGGCAAAATTTCCCGCCAAGTTTAGCGGAAAAGTGTACCCTCGTGATATCACGCGTGACGTCACGTCCCCTAATGCAACGCCCGCAGTTACGCCGGCTGCGACGGCGACGCCGCTCAAGCCGAAATTGTGCGCCTAAGAAGGAGCTGCGCTCTCAAATATATAAAAATTAACGTTTTACTCCGAAAATGCACCTCGACGTGTATCTGCTGAGTTCAACCTTGCCCTTTCACAACGCTGCCGTGATGAGGTACACTAACGTGTTTTCATAAGAACAGGCGTCGCTGAAAACTCTGCCAGTAAGTTCAGCTCCAATTTGTGCCCAAGTGTAGTTTTCAAACATGACATGTGCTCAGGGACGTTACGGAAGGAATTCCTGGCGGTGGACTAAATACGACATCACGAAGATTCCCGGAGTATAACAGAAGATTCTAACAGTCAGAGCTGAAAAGAAAGTAGGATAAACTAGAGGTCGAATTCAGTTGAAGGGTGTTTTAGGAAAGGTTTTTACGAAAACAATATGCTATATATACAATATTTTCCCTCCATCTTGTCTGTGTTCTTCGGTTTGTAATGTTCTTTGCCTCCAGAAGAATGAAAAGACTGAATAGTAACGATTTTTAAAATCCGATTATATCGTCAAAAGGTATACCTGGTGTTATCTCTGGCATTCCAATAATTTATCTGCTCCACATTTTTTTTCTTTTTTTTACATCTTAACGAACTTGTGCTATGATTCAACAATGACAGACGCTAACAGATTTGTGAGAATCTCAATACCACGGACGATATAAAAATTGTAGTGCCCATCCATTTAACATAAAGATGGAGGACCAGCGAAGCTGTTACCTGTACGACAATTTTACGACAACTTTACGACAACTATACGACATCTATACGATTTACATAGGATTGTAATGAAGACACTTATACGACTTTATTGATTAATTGTCTTTATTTAATTCTTAGTGACTAAAATTATACAGCGCACAAAATGTCGGCGAAAGAGAAAAGGACAGTAGAACGAAAGAGCGCTGTTTAATAACAGCGCTCTTTCGTTCTACTGTCCTTTTCTCTTCCGCCGACGTTTTGTGCGCTGTTTAATATTAGTGATGTACCAACTAGCTCAAATTACCACTTTAGTGACTAAAATTATAATTTTATTATGGTCACTTATGGGCAAGTACTAAACCCAATTTTTCGAGGCACACCTCAAGGACAGTGTTTCCCGACTGAGCCCAACCCTTACAAAAAAGTGTAATTATTTTTTGTGGAAAGTCAGGTGAAAAAATCAACACAGGTATTAAATGTCAACAGCTTTCCATCATACTTTCTGCAGATTGTGTTTAGCTTTTGACTTGACTTCCAGGAGCCGTTTGGCTCAAAGTTCATTAGAAAGGCAGTAGACTTCTTGGCGCCTAGGTGTCAACTTTTTGTTGACACTCCACTGAAAAGCTAAACCTCTAGCATAAGACGACCTTGTGACTCCAAGGCGATTCATTGGCACCGGACCATTTGTAGTCTCTGTGTCGCCAGAGCCACCTCCAAATTGGCTGCAGCAACATTCCGTAAAAAGAAAAAAAACGCGATTTTCTTTTTTTAGTTTTGTTAGTAAATGGTGTCGCTGTGTTATTTGAAGGCACTGCAACTACATACATCCGAGAACTACACATTAGAAACTAACACAAACACAAACACCATGAAGCACTGAACACCTGAAACACAGTCCCATTGTCTGCTCCAGAGCCTTATATAGCCTACATATTGAAGGAATTAATTTGGCCGGTGACCACCTCAACACTTATTAAGGTTTTAAGTATTTGATCTTCTCATCGGGAGTCCATCAAAGGGAAAACAGTGTTTTGAAGGTCGTGGACGATATCTCTTACAAGAAAGCATTGGTTCATTCATTCAAGTCACTATAGTCACTTACAAAGTCAGAACGGCACGGCATGCCTTTCGAACGCCTCAACATGCAGGCAACAGAGAGTGTGCAGCCTTTCTGATAAATAAGGCTGCAGGAAGTCAACAAAAAGACTTAACATGGAAGCACCAGAAAGTCTGCAGACTTTAAGTTGAACTGGGATGCAAGAAGTCAACATATATTTTTCAACATGCAGGCAGCAGAACGTCTGCAGCCTTTCTGATAAATATGGCTGCAGGAAGTCAACAAAAAGACTTAACATGGAAGCACCAGAAAGTCTGCAGACTTAATGTTGAAATGGGTTGCAAGAAGTCAACATATATTTTTCAACATGCAGGCAGCAGAGAGTCTGCAGCCTTTCTGATAAATATGTCTACAGGAAGTCAACAGAAATTTTCACCACGGCGTCTTCAAGAGGTGTGTTGACTTCCTGTTGACAATGTCAACAGAAAGTCAAAGTCAAAAGGAAGTAACCAGAGTCGACAAGAAGTCAACACATTTTCATCAGAAAGTCTGAAATCATTTTTGTAAGGGAAGACTCTTCATCAGAATCGCGGAAGAGAAAGAAAAGGTTAGATTGGTGCGTTCTGCCCTCAGCCTTGTCACAGCGCACTCTTAGCTGAGATAAGTCGGGAACCGTAGAGGATAACAAGGGATGAGGACCTCACTATCCAATAATGCCAAGAAAGGTTGATTCACGCGTGTTGCCCCCTCTTTTTATATATATTTGCAATAACCAATCAGGACGAAGGAGCGCCGTTTAAACAGGAGTTTTTTGTTAACAGCCATGGACGCATTTTTTTTCAGATCCTAGCACATAACAGCTTCGCTGTAAAATAACATATATCAGAATTAACATTTTCTTCTGATGAAACACTTAAAAACGGATCTGCTGAGGTAAGCTTTGTGAAATGTTTAAGGATGCTTAGTTGCTGCTTTGCAATTTAATCTTTGAGCGAGTACAAGAAAAAATACAGAAATTGATACAACCCACGTACGCACACAGTGTTTGCTTTCAGTTGATCTTCATTCTTTTTAGATACCGAGATTAAAATGTTGCAATCTTTGTTTTAGGTCTCACAAATATCAACGAGGCCTCACAAACTGACCTTATCATGTATAATAGTATTACACACTTTCTATATGTAATGCTTAATTGCTTTCACGGCCTGTTTCATGCTTGGAATTTGAATAAAACAATGAAGAGGGTTCTTGTGCAGTACTCAGCGGCTATGTTCAATACCTAGACGCTAACCTACAATTTGCGGTAAAAACGTCACAATTTTCACTAACCAAATGGAGTCTGCAGTTGTGCCAATTTCACTTTTATTTTAAGCTTCGGGAATAAATCGGGAATTACTGTAACGCTTATAGAACTAAGTACCTGAGTCTGGCATCGCTCCCGACTGAGCAGCAATTTAACAAAATATCGACGTACATTGATCAATAACTCACCACGTACGAAGCTGGAGCACGACGACGAGGATCGGAACAGGAAGAACCATTTTCTGATGCTCCTCCTGTAAGTTTGAATTTTTCCGATTTTCGCTCATTTTCTCGTTATGGAGGCTCCTATTGCAAAGGACGCGTCAGCCAGTGCTCCACGAAAAGATCAATGTGGATCATGTGCAGCTCGTTTCTACCCAAAGCAGCAATACCTTGTCTGCTCCGCTGGCTGCGACAGAAAATGCCACTGCAGATGCTTGAACATCGGCCTCGATGAATACAATATCTTCATAAAATCTGGCACCAGCACCTTCAAATGCACGGGTTGTACCCGGCGTCACAGTAAGTCACCAAAAGACCAGGTTGACCAACCAGATACGCCAAATGACAACTCGACGCACGCTTCCACGGGTGAACCAGCAGCAGCACAGGATGACCTTTACGTCCCCGCCGGTTTGCTGCGCGTGATCGACAGTATGACAAGAAAAATGGACATCTTGACCGCCGAGTTCAAATGCCTCAGAGCTGAAAACCAACACCTTCGCTCTGAAGTGCAGCAACTCCGGAAGAACGTAGTGCATCGTCTCCCAATCCTGTCTTCACCGCCTTACCTTTATGCTACTACTGCCTCCCCGACATCCCGCGTGCCTTCAGCGGCAAGAAAGCCTTCGTTTGCACCACCCGCCCTTGCACACCCGAACAACTGGCCTTCTCTTCCACGTTCGAACTTAACACCTGTCGAGGAACCTGTCCTTCTTCCACCACCATCAGGTTCTCGTAGTGGGGATGATCCGCATCCCGTGAGCTTGACGAATGACGGCTTCACAGAGGTCAAGCCTCGACGACGTGCCAAGCCTTCTACTGGCACTGCTAAATCAGACACTGTGCAGGCTGTTGCTAGGCCTCAGCGCCGAATGGCACTTTTCGTATCTCGACTTCGACCGGATACGTCGGTTGCCGATGTCCAGGCGCTTGTCGAGCCGTTCCTAGACGGGAAGTCAACTGTCTGTTCCAAAATGGTAACTCGATTTCCCTCGTATTCTTCTTTTCATTTGTCTTGTGACCAGGCCGTGTTTGACGCCATTAACAAACCGGAAGTTTGGCCAGAGGGCAGCATTTTCCACCCGTTCTTTGGCCAGCTTGACCATGGTCGTACTTATCCCCTCGAAACGACATCAGATGTAAATGTCGGAAGTTCTTAGCATTTTTTATCAAAATGTTTGAGGACAGCGCACAAAGGCTGATGAGTTTATGTCTAATCTTATTACTGACGACTTTGACGTTATTTGTTTATCAGAAAAGTGGCTCTGCGCTGGCATTCCGAATTCGAATTACTTCACTCCTAACTACAATGTCTACCGCCGCGACAGAGACTACATAAGCACGGGGCAAAAGCTAGGTGGTGGCGTATTGATTGCGCTTCACTCTTCAGCTTGAGTCACCTCGAAGGTTCGACCTAGAATTGTATTCAGAATGCTTATGGGTAGAAATAAAAACTGCCGATGGTTTTAATTACCTTATTGGAAACTACAATTTTCCACCACTATGCGATCCTTCAATTTTTATCGAACATCTTGAAACGCTGGAACAACAAGTGAACTTCGATAGGTACAGAGTTCAAATGTACGGGGACTTTAACCTTCCGGAAATAGATTGGTCATTGGACGTTATAAACGGTGGCGACTTAATCACGTCAAATAAGGCAGCTGGGTTGTTATCTTTTATACATTTTTACGGGCTGAATCAGCTTAACAGTTTCGAAAACTCTGCTGGTAATGTTCTTGACCTAGTGTTATCAAATATTCGAATCGAATCAATTAGTACTGTTTCGATCCCTCTAGTACAAATGGATGTATATCATCCACCTCTCAATGTTCAAATACGGCTGCCAAGAAAGTTTCAAGCATTGAACAGACCCTCCGCTTACTGTTACCCCAAAGGAGATTATTTAGGAATGTATAAATACCTTCATAATTATAACTAGAGTGCTGTTCTTGCTATGGATGACACCAATCTCGCAACAGAAGCGTTTACGTCAGTTGTGCAAGACGCGATTAGCATTTTTGTTCCAAAATGCAATTCTCAACTTTCCAATTACCCGGACTGGTTTTCCAATGATTTAAAAATGTACCTTAAAAAAAAAGATAATTTTCATAGAATTTAAAAAAAAACAGGCTCTAGCTTCTGGTACACTCAATTTAGTATTTATCGTTCTCTCGTCCAAAAAATTGTACTCGCGCGATAAACAGTTATATCTTGATGATGTCGAGCGCAGTCTGAACCGCCGCCCCGAAATTTTCTGGAAGTCTGCAAAGCAGCACACTCGTAAAAATGCACATGCAATTTCACTGCGGGATTGTTCTACTGGAAACACTAAGTGTTTTTCGTCCCCACCAGAGGTGGCAGACCGTTTTGCAGACTATTTTAGTCAATGCTACGCAGTTGGTCAGCCAACTATTCAGCCTATTGACATGGAAGTAAACTGCCAGGATGTTTTGACGGGCTTCAGAGTAGATACGGATGAAATTGAGGAAGGTATCAGAAACCTTAAACCGAAGTTATCTACTGGAGAAGATTGCATTTCGAGCTTTATAATCAAAGGTTGTGGTGACTTGTTCGCACCGATTTTAAAACACATTTTCAACTTATCACATCGCTCTGGTTTGTTCCCATCGTTATGGAAGAAAGCGGTTGTCGTGCCAATATTAAAGGGGGCGATTCATCGGTTGTCAGTAATTATCGGCCTGTTTCTTTATTGTGCGGCTTTTCTAAGGTGTTTGAGAAAGTTATTTATAAACTAATAACTCATTACTTCCGTCAAAAATTAACGACTTCGCAGCACGGGTTCATTACAGGACGGTCAGTTGAAACCAACTTGTGCTCCTTTTTACATTTCGCAGCACCAATTGTTACCAACAGGGGACAGGTAGATGCTATTTATTTTGATATGTCTAAAGCATTCGATAAAGTTGATCATAAGCTATTGCTTCACAAATTATCGTTATACGGTTGTTGTTCTGAACTACTTAACTGGTTTCAAAGCTACTTGTCATGTCGTACGAATCATGTTCGAATTTCTAGTGTCCCTTCTAAACTATTTTGCTCAACTTCAGGGGTCCCACAGGGGTCTATTCTTGGGCCTCTTCTGTTTCTGATATTTGTTAATGATATAGCCTCATGTGTAAAAAAAGCTGAGCTCCTACTCTTTGCGGATGACATTAAGATTTTTTGCGCGTTGCTACTCCTCTTGATTGTAATGCTCTTCAGCATGAAGTGAACAGCCTACTGCAATGGTCTATGGCGAATAATTTGCTCCTAAATCCTACCAAAACTAAGGTTCTATCTTTGAGCAGACGACACACTGTTATGCATCTTGCTTACTCTTTGGAAGGAATCCCAATCGAACGCGTGACTGTAATGAAAGATCTTGGTGTGTGCCTTGATAGCGCGTTGTCATTCAATGCTCATGTTTCTTTTATTGTTGGCCGTGCGATGAAAACTCTTGGTATCATATCTCGTATAACTCAAAAGTTCAGACGCCCTCCTTGAATGATTCGTTTATTTTGTGCTTTAGTTCGTTCACGCCTTGAATTTGCCTCTGTTGCAATTGGAATTCTCTAACAAGTACACATTCTTTAAGTATTGAATCAGTGCAAAAAAGAATGACTCGCATTTTATATGATAGACACTTTCAGCGTCGCTTTTATTATGATTATTCATGTCTTCTTAAGAGCGTTTTACTTAAGTCTTAGTCAAATAGAAGATTCGAGCGTGATCTGATTTTTTTGCATAGGGTGGTAAATGGTTGGACTGATGCTAATCAACTTCTGAATTCTGTCGATGTTCATGTTCCTTGTCGCGTTACCAGAAATTTTACTGTCTTTTATGTTCAATTTATGTCTAAACTCTCACCACTGTCCCGTATGCGAATTTCATTTAATACAATCGCATCGTCTAGCTTGGACATCTTCGCAGATCTCCCAGTTTTTCGCCGGAACTTGGCAAGTCTAGTTGTAAGTTGAACCTCTATTACGTTTTGTGTGAAGTGTGCGACCTATTTATAGTCATGCTAATTTGTACATTTTAAGCTGTTCGTGTGCTGTGTTTCTTCTTTCTGTCTTGTGTGCGCCAATGTGAATACCCGTGTGGTTGTGTTTGGGCACAATAAATAAACAAATTATTATTATTATTATTATTATTATTATTATGAAAAGTACATCAGCGGGACATTTGTCAGCTCATTGCCCGACTTGTGGATGTGATGCAGTGCTCACAGGTATAACCGTCCTTCATAGGAACAAGAACTCCTTCATCCTGATGTAGAATACCCGAGACTGCAGTCAAAACTGGGAAACTTGGTCGAAGAAAAAGACAGGGAAAAAGAACGTCTCAAACTCAGCCACTGGGTTTATTTCCTCAAGGCCTTATATATCCACAACGTAACCCCCCACATCCGACCACCGACGTCACAAAGTCAACCTTTGTTATACAATCCTTCCCACACTGGTATTCACGTGAACCGTAAACGGTGACCTCAATTCCAGACTGAAAACTTGGGACCTTGAACACAACAATTACATCGACCCACGTCCTTTCCAGCCGGAGTATGAAAGGGCTGTGCTTCATCTAAACGATGAATGATATGTCTTCCAACTGAAACCCTGTCCGCAAAATGACTCATTGCACGTTCAATTAAAACTATAAAAAAATACGTTTTAAATAACTTATTGGAACTAATTCCGAGTTGGAATTGCAGCAACGAACAGAAAATGAAGCGAAAAAAAAACATATGCGGTTATTCCGTATTTTCACACAATTTCTCACAACCTTAAAGCATGTGCAAAGAAATATGGGATAGATGTAGTTTGACACCGTTTCAGACGAATCGGAAAGTATGTCAGAAAGCGCACCGTGATAAGTCGGTTGATTGCTAGGAAGGGATGGTCTACTATGTGGTTGAAACGGCAAGGTGTGCAAATGATAGATTGGTAGAGCACAAAAGAAATGTAAAAGTAAACTCATCCAAATCAAAGCTCGCTAAACACGTTAGTGAGAGCAACGATTGTACGGCAGTTTGTTCGCAAACTGCCATTTTGCACAGAGAGCGTAACAACACCAAGAGGATCATAACAGAGACAATTCGTATCAAATCCATCGGTAACTGTATTAGACATGCATCGATGCAACTCGGAAGTTGTTCCAAGAAGTTTCTTAAATTGTAATATATATATATATATATACAGGGTGTTTTTTTTTTTTAAGCTTAACAGATTTGTTTAAAAAAAGCCGTGAAAGTTACACTTATGCCGCTTGTGGAGGTGAGTTATACGGCCAGGGGGACATATTATAGGGTGTTAATCGTAACGATCAGTCGGCTAATTAATTAAAATTCGGTAATTAACTTTTTAATTAATGAAAATAGACATATGGTTCCAATTAGAAATTTTCTCAGCGTTATCGAAAACCCCTCAATCAGTCATTTCAGAAAGACTTTGAGCGCGTGAGAAGCGCAGTAGTGCACTAAAGTTACCAAGCGTGGAGCAGGTACAAGGCTGGGGCTAGATAAGAGACGGAAAAATCGCGCGGGCGCCTTATCGCAACCTCTAGCTTTGTACCTGCTCCACGAGCGGAAACTTCAGTTCACTACTACGCTTCTCACGCGCTCAAAGTCTTTCTGAAAATGACTGATTTAGGGGTTTTCGATGACGCTGAGCAAATTTCTAATTGGAACCATATGTCTATTTTCATTAATTAAAAAGTTAATTAACAAATTTTAAGTAATTAGCCAACTGACCATTACGATTAGCCCACTATAATATGTCCCCCTGGCCGTATAACTCACCTCCACAAGCGGCATAAGTGTAACTTTCACGGCTTTTTTTAAACAAATCTGTTAAGCTTAAAAAAAAACACCCTGTATATATATTATATATATATATATATATATACGGTAGTAAACGCACTTGAGACGGTTGTTGGAGTTTTTAAAAATATTATTGGTAAAGTTGGTCGACGTTTCGGCCTGAGCCAGGCCTTCCTCGAGACTGAAGGAACGGAATGCCGTCAAGCGGAAGGCGCATCACGTTTACAGAGCTGGATTGGCCCAGACGGCCAGCAACGCACGCACGCAAAAAAAGAAAAAAAAAATGTTGTACTCCGTACACCCGGCCGCAGCAGACGCCGCCAGTCATCGCAGCCAACCAAAGGCTGCGACAGATTTCACGACAGCAGGAACGGAGCGCCGTCATTTGCGAAAGGCGCATCACGTTCACAGGGTTGAATCGGCCGGGATGGCTAACAACGCACGCCGCGGAAACACGTAAGACCAGAAATATATATATATATATATATAACGTCGTCCAATAAATACGTTTTAAAGCATTTACCTCCTTTTTACGATAAATATATATATAGATATATATTTACAGTTGTAGATGAACGTGCAATGAGTCATTTTGCGGGCAAGGGTTCAATTGGAGGACGTATCAGTTCTCGTTTAGATAAAGCACTGCCCTTTCAGACTCCGCCTGGAAAGGAAGTAGGTCCGTGGGATCGTTTTGTTCAAGGTCCCAAGTTTTCAGTTTGGAATTTAGGTCACCGTTTACGGTTCAGGTAAAGGTCAGCGTGGGTAGGATTGTATAACAACGGTTGACTTTGTGACGTCGATGGTCGGTGATTAGGTTGTGGATACATAAGGCTTTGAGGAAATAAACGCAGTAGCTGAGTTTGAGACCTTCTTTTTCCCTGTCATGTTCGTCGACCAAGTTTCCCAGCTTTTACCACAGTCTCGGGTATTGTACATCATGATCAACATCAACCAACTCGCCTGCCCACTAACAGATTGCGTGAGCATCTCGTCAATAACGCTTCACGAAAAAGACCGACAGTATTTGCAGTTTGCCACACCCCGTTCAGTAGGCCCAAAAAAAAAACTTTAAACGTGTTTAATGCGCCGTAGGACAGAAGAGAAAGGACCTGGGCTGTGAGGAGTATAATGTAAAAGTGAGTTTTTAGATAGCGGTGTGTTTGTCCAGTAATTACCTTCGTGTCCTTTTTTTTTTTTTTTAGTTTTCAGCTGACCCGATTGCTAACAATATCGATAAGAGGGGAAGAATCAGCGGTTTGGTTTTGTCAAGTAGGCCGTTGCTAGTTTATTAGAAAAACATTTCAACTGAATCTGACTTTTAGTTTGTCCTACTTTTTTCCAACTCATAGCGTTAGAATATTATATTAAACGCCGGGAATCTTGGTCGAGTCGTGTTTAGTCCGCCGCCAGGTGTTCCTTTCTTAACGTCCCTGAGCATATCGCATGATTGGAAACTATACCTCAGCAGAAACTTGAGCTCAACTTACTGGCCACATTTTCACTCAGGCCTGCGAAACAATTTTGGAAAAGCACGTTAGTATAACTCATCGCAACCCCTATGTGAGGGGCAGGGTTGATCTCAGCAGATTTTTGTTGAGTTGCTATTTCAGACAGCGAAAACGTTAATTTCGATATATATTTGATTAATGTCGACCATTTAAGGAGACTAGATCAACTCTGTGAACGACAGCCATTGATAAAACTGGATGCAAACAAGTTCGGATGTAAAAAGCTCGAGCAAAGGATTGGAATGACAGCTGCAACACAGGGACTGCCGGTGCCAGCCCTCGTCTGATGCTTCTTAACTGCAGGGAAATACGAACAAAAGGAGAGAAAAATAAATATTATATATACTTACTGAGATGAAGAAAAAATATGCCGCTCGTTTCAAGTGTCCTAACTGAAATCCCCCCGCCTCCCCCACCACCTTCCCCCCCCTCCCCCTTAAAAAAAAGAAGAAATAAGTGGTTTGCCAATGGCATTGGAAAATCGCCGGGGTAGGGACAGACATATTTTCCTAATAGTGGCCCGTCTACACTACTCTCCCTCTCCCCCCTCTCCACCCACACTTTCCGTCGCCTCTTCACCTGCCAAACGCACTCGGATCCCCTGCTCTTAGCATTTTAAAGCTAAAAATTCTTGCAGTAAAGCGATCTTAGCGAAACTACCGTTTTGCCGATTCGTGTGCATGTAACTATGTTTGGGCGTTTCTACAAAATAAATAAAAAAATAAAAAGGAAACTTTGATTGCGTGCACAGAAAGTTAGCATAATTGGGAATAATATGAAGAAAAACAAAAGAAAAAAAAGAGAAAAGCTTTACTTGTTTAATAATGCGGGCTCAAATTTTGGGTAAATTTACTTTTTGATGAAATTAAAAATGTATATAAATTATTTCGTGACAACAAATTAAACTCAAGTCATACCAGTCGATAGCAAATGTATAGGCCTACTGAGGTACAGTATTCGATAAGCAGCATGTGTAATGAAATATAAGATACACGGCTTCAATATTGTCACCAAAACGTCAAAACTGCGATGTTTCTCACTGTTTCCTTTTCTAGCATGATATTGTCACGAATGACAATTAATGAGAACAAGTGATGAGGATCGGCAGCGCCGATCATCAGGCTACCGAGGAGAAGAAGCTGCACCACCTGACGAGGGTGTGAAAATTAAAATATTCGCCAGTCTGATCCGCAATCCCTCTGCAAGTGTCGACGAATATGGAACGGGCCCTACTAGCACGCGCCAGACGCTACCAGCGTCACCCTGGCGTACCCTGTCGAGCGATATCCGGATCCGACCTTGGGACCACCCTCCACGGCATCCGTGACATTATCCGTGAATTCGTCCAGGAGGAACTGAAGAAGCTGCTGCCCGCTGCCGCACGCCCGACCTCGCTCTCTATCGCCCATGGTGTGCGGGAAGATCTTCAGAGAGCCACAAAACCATAGGCTCCCGTCACCGTGGCAGCCCCCGAGGAGCCCACGATGACTTACGCCGCAGTGGCCCGACGGCCACCGCCTCCTCCTATACCTATGTCGCGCCGGCCCGGCGTCAGTCTCCTGCGCTGCAGCACGACCGACGCCACGACGACCACGTCCAGTACGCCTGCCAGGAGCCCCACGTACCCCGGAAGCGTATAAGCAAACCATATCCCGTACAGCACCTGGCCATGCCGCCTTGTCACGTGACATGACGTCACTTCCGGCAGTAAATTCTGTTGTGTCATGTGACATGGCGTCACTTCCGCTTCAAATCGAAACCAGCTATTTCATTGCTTTGCGAAATGTCATGTGACGTGACCTCACTTCCGGTTAAAATACAACCAGTTGTTTTATTGGTTTGCGAAATGTCACGTGACATGACGTCAATCGCGCTGCTTTGAGAAGGAAAACATGGCGGCCGCCGCCTGAAACTTGAGGCCTAGCGGTCCGTGCAGGGGCGGCTGAAGTTTGAGACGCTTGAAACACGAAGCCTACGCGGTCGACGCAGTCGCGGCTGAGACCACAGTGGCTGAGACGCTGCGAACGCGGTGCCACGAGAAACTGAGCACTTAGTAACGCGCCTATGCGACGCCCCGCAGTATGCGACGTCTCACATCGTGCTTCAGGAGTGCGTAAAAGGCGCAAGTACTTTTCTCCTTAGCGTTCCCAACTCGTCGCTTACTACCAACGCGTACCGCTGGTTTCCGAAGTCGAGCCTTCTCTCGATGTCGCCGCTGGTGTAGACTTTATTCCTGCTGAGCAGGTTTCTCGCCGACGCGGTGGATGTGAACCATGTCGTGCATGAACGCTTGCCTTTTTTGATACAAAAATGTGCTCCTAAATATGCTCCGTCGTCAAGAACGCTTACGCCGACTCACAAGCTCGATTTGAAGTATCGCCACCATTTTTATTTCGCCTGTACGCTGTCATCGCATCACCGTTACTCGCGACAACGCAGGTCTTCGTGCTTGCCTTCCAGCGGCGCCGCGGCTCTTTCCGACCCAAAATTAATGTGGCTATGTAACCGCAAATTCGGGAAGTTGTAAAGGATCAGCTTAGTACTGTTAGACACACTCGTGCCATTGGAGAATATTACGTGGTGGAGGTACGCAGATGACGATACGCGCATGCCCAGTGGAACTATGTGAAGATAAAAAAAAAGTGCATACTTTGAACTCGGAATGTTTTTATTTTACCACATTAAATATATCATTCCACTGCAGTGCTGGTTTCAAAGAATGTTATTTCCTCAGCCATTTTGAAACAACCAAGGCTCTTATATCAGGCACATACATGCAAAAATCAACAATGGGAAGATGTTGGAATTGTATGGCCATGAGCTATAAAGCAAAATGGCAAGTTCACACAGAAAAACAACAGTATGCATAAATAATTAAAGAAGTTGTCGAATTCAAATCATAGTTTCTCCAAGAACTAGGATAAAGCAAACGGGCATGTCGCCTGAAATATACGAGGCACATGAAAGTTGTAACTTTGGAAGCTATTTAGCTTATTCATGAAAAAGCTGGTTCACCCACTTGTAACTGCTTACGACCAGAGTGGCCGACCAGTCACGCAGTCACAAGAGAGTTAAAACCGGTTTCGCGCCACTCCTACCGTAAGCAGTGGCAAGTGTGAAACAGCCTGAACTTGTGATGCTTCCGCTGTAAACACCAATTGTAAACAATGAATAAACCTCTTCTGTTCTTACCTAATTTCCAGCATGTCGGATGTTGTAGGAGAATCTCACATCACGCTTGTGTGCGCAAGCCCGAAACTAACACGGCTTCAAAATGAGCAGAAATCAGAAAACTCGTGTGGGATTCGAAATCACACCCAACAATCCTGGGCATGGAGCAGACATTCGATTTTATCCGTTCGAACGAGCAGCTGTGTTTTTCATTTTATTAGTCTAGACAGTTTAAATGAATGTAGCCTTTGCTTTTGTACATAACACGTGGAAATGAGCATTAAAAACAGAAGAATGAAAACACGTTAGAGAGCAGCTGGACCTAATTCTACTTGCTGGCTAATGAGATCGTGGACGACAACATGAAGCGTGCAGTCTTCTGCCGCGCATGTGAACCCTCCGTGTACGTCCCTCTTTCAATATTTGTTTCTCCGACTTCCAAGTATCTTTAGAGATGCTAACAAAAAAAGAACAATAGGGCTAAGGACGCTGGTAACCGGTCACCGGATCATGGTCAACAAGAGCTGAAGGCGAATCAGTGTCACACTACATTGCTGAGCGGCGCCATGTCGCTCAGCACTGCGAGTAGACATTCTCGTACAAGATGTTTTGCGGCCGGTTGGTTTATGGTGTATGCGAGGAAGTCATTCAGCGACACCACCTCGTCATGCCAGATCTCACTTTTGCTAGGCCTCAAGAACTTGTGACTGCTGCGGAGTACGCCACAAACCTTACACGAGAGACCCCAGACTTCCGGGCTCCAGAAGTGGCAGAGGTTCGCCACATTGAAAAACACGACCCACACAAGGCATCAAACGGTTCATCAATGCCAAGCCACAACCCTGGCGCAGTGAAGACATGTCCGAGTACAGCTGGAAAACGTTGGCATCAAAATGTTGTGCACGTCGCAAGTAGCTACAATTTTGAAAATGCCATTTTTGTAACGGAAATGTTGGCCAAATCCAAGCACCACGCTCCCGAAGCGGAATTTAGTCGTCGTCTGGAACAAGACGGATCAAAGGCAGAGCCTTAACGTCATCGAACCGGGGCGGAAATTGTTGAAGTTCGACTAAACGATATTCCCATCTGCATAGAAGTAGACACTAGAACTGCTTAGTCCGTAATTGTTCTAAAGAGAATGTGTCATCTTGGAACGGCTGCATAGACTTAAACGTAAACCGCTTTCCAAACGTATTCACAACGCAAGTTTGTGGTTCTGGGAAGTGTCAACTTTTTCACGCGGTTAAAGGGAAAGTAGTGTGAGCCACCATTGCTCATTCCAATTCCAAGTGTTCAATAAGCTCCGCACTTTCGCACTAAATCCAAACTTCATACTCAAATAGCACAAGCCTCGATTTGTTCCTTTGGCACTTGAGCCAAACATCACGCAACTCGAGACACAAGGAATTTTGCCCCCAGTGCAGAACTCTGCATGGGCTACGCCAGCTTCACTAGTGTGGAGGTAAAACGGCATGATCTGGCTATGTGGAGGTTATAAACGCATCATTAATCGAATCATTAATTGGGAGTCACACCCGCTGTCAACAGCAGAGCAAATGTTGACATAACTTGTAACACAGTCCTTTTAATACGCTCTTGGTCATGAAACTTCTCCGTAACGCTATGGAAGGGCTTGGTATGCGACCATGGTGTGGCGCTGAGGTCGACAAGGTGCCAGAAAGCTGTCAATCTACCAACACTGCTGGGAATTGGGCATCCAGGAAGTCGTATCGTACTTTCAAACCCACTCTGAATGAGCCACCTTTAGATCATGGTGAAGCGTCACCGCACTGACAGGGTTTCTCAAAACTCTAAATGTATTTGGCTCTGCACGCTGAGTCAACCGGTCAAACCTTAAAACCTTCAATGCAAGTACCAATTGTAAACAGTGTTGAATGTCAAGTCCGCCAGCAACGCTTGTAAGAACACCGTGCAAAGTCCAAGTGACGATGCTCCCTTGGCCCCCTTCGCTCGCTCGGGTCAAGCATTGTTCGCATCAGGAAACGGCGAACATAGATAGAACTCTCTCAATGAATGTCGCAACGTCCAGTCCGTTGCGCCGTTCTTTCAACCGAAACTCATTAATGAAACGCATTTAACTCCAGTATGCATTCAATTGAAGAGAAGTACGTTTCTGGACCCCTGAGGATGGACGACTCCGCTCATCATCGCTGAATTCTAAAGTTTTCCCCAGTGGGAACTGCAGTTAGTAGTTGGAACGCCTCGAAATTTACTTCGAGGCTAAGAACATCACAAGCTCCGCAAAGAAGCGAGTGGTCTCCCTGATGACCTGCGGTGAATCACCCTACGACACTGTATGAGCCCTGCTCGCACCCAAACAGCTTTCAGAGGTTGAGTTTGAGGATATAATCAAGCTCCTCAATGAACACTATGACCCCAAGCCGGTTGAACTGCTCAGTCCCTTCAAATTCTATCAACGGAACAAACCAAACACCGACAGGTTTTATCTCCGAGTATGTGGCCGCACTGCGAAAAATCGCTGCTGACTGCAACTTCGGAACAGTGACGGCCACGCCGACCACACCCACCCTGACAACAGCCACGACAGCCATGCCCGTGTCAAATGCCAGTTCTTCACGAGAGACGCGACATGCCCCGAAAGCCCCAGCGAGAACATTCTCAACTGTGCTACCGCTCCAAGTGATGCTGAGGGACCGATTCGTTTGTGGCATCAAGGATTCCCACCTTCAAAATGGTTTGCTAGTGGAAGGGAACACAACCTCCGAACGCGCCTACACTCTCGAATTGGCAACAGATTCTGCTGCCAGCCAGCAACTCCAGATCCAGACACAAGAAGGTAAGGTACACAGTTGCACTGCATCCACAAGGGGGCAAAGTCATAAAAGAAACCCTGTTTTTTGTTGCACAGGTATCCGTTCAACTGTTGAATGCAAGCACGCTAAAGTCGCGTGAAAATTTTTACACAACGGTCACCTCGAAGAAGCGCGTTTCAATCACAAAGTTCAGCTCAAGTCACAGGAACGCTCGTCAAGTCGCACCCGTCGGTATACAGTTACGCAAGGTGAGACACATGGAGACCAATTTGCAGTAAGCAGCATCGCTAAAGGGGACCCATTGTGGATCATTGTCGCTCTCCTGGTGAACACACGACCTTTGGAAATAGGTCAGACACTCTCAACAAACGTCGCAGCTTCCAGTTCGCTTCACCGTTCTTTCAACCGAAACTCAATAATAAAATGCATTTAACCCCACAATGCGTTAGTGAATAAACCTCTTCCACACGTGTCCCATTTGAAATGTGTTGGACAATGCAGTCAGGTCTAAAATGAATGAGATTGCAAAATAAGCGCATAATGCATGGGAGCTTAGCAGACTCCCGCGTCAGATAAGAAATCTGGGTGTACAAGAACGTAAAGCCAAAAGAGTCCAACCGGACAGTCAACCAGGGTCAAGTCGCGACACAAAGAGGGCTGTTCACAGGGCAAAAAAAGTATAGGAAAAACCGTTACCGCGGAAGCCCGCGCTATTCTCACAGACGACTCGTTTCGTCGTTGCAGACCCACCAGAGTGAAGCTGTCGTTCACGTCCTTGGCAAGGAACTGCTTTACAGGGGACAGTTGCCAACACCGATGCACCTACACTAAAATCGCTGACTACCCCCCCCCCCCCCCTCCCTGGGCAAGACAAGGTCTTGCCCAGGGAGGGCAAGACCTTGTCTTGCCCTCCCTGCAACCGTGAGCACCCAATCTGCAACCGTGAGCACCTTCTTTGCCTGCAGGGTTACAGCATCCACATTGAACGAGCGATCGGCTCATGGGACTGGGCCGAGGCACACAACACTTCAAGGGCACGCTGCTGAGGGAGATCGGCGGCCGAGTGTGTTGGTGCGCCGAAGCTCGGAGCACGTAAAGCAGGAAGCTTGGACCGCAGAACCCAGGAGTTCAAGGTTCAATTGCCATCCCTGCTTGCTTTAATCTGGACGAGCATCGTACGGCGTGCGGTCACAATCACTACTGTGTGACCCAAGTTAATGGCCCCAGGCCGGCAGTCATAGTGCAGCCGGCGAAATTTCTAATCTATGATGTAAACCAGTGTCGCCGAATTCGACAGGCAGACAGACCTTACGCTTTGTAAACACGGACTTGAAGTTTGGTTTCGGGCACTGCCAGCATACCTTGTCTTGCCCAGGGAGGGAGGGGGGGGTAGTCAGCGATTTCAGTGTAGCTGCATCGGTGTTGGCAACTGTCCCCTGTAAAGCAGTCCTTGCCAAGGACGTGAACGACAGCTTCACTCTGGTGGGTCTGTAACGACGAAATGAGTCCTCTGTGAGAATAGCGCGGGCTTACACGGTAACAGTTTTTCCTATACTTTTTTTGCCACTGTGAACATCCCTCTTTGTGTCGCGACTTGACCCTGGTTGACTGTCCGATTGGACCCTTCTGGCTTTACATTCCTTTTACCCCCAGATTTCTTATCTGACGCGAGAGTGTGCTTATCTGCCATGCGTTATGCACTTATTTTGCAATTTCATTCATTTTGGTCCTGACTGCATTGTCCAACACATTTCAAATCGGACACGTGTGGGAGACGCTTATTCACTAACGCATACTGGGGTTAAATGCGTTTTATTATTTAGTTTCGGTTGAAAGAACGGTGAAGCGAACTGGAAGCTGCGACGTTTGTTGAGAGTGTCTGATCCATTTCCAAAGGTCGTGTGTTCACCAGGAGAGCGACAATGATCCGCAATGGGTCTCCTTCAGCGAGGCTGCTAACTGCAATATGGTCTCCATGTGTCTCACCTTGCGTAAGTGTCTACGGACGGGTGCGACTTGACGAGCGTTCCAATGACTTGCGCTGAACTTTGTGATTGCAACGCGCTTCTTTGAGGTGTCACTTGTGTAAAACTGCACGCGACTTTAGCGTGCTTGCATTCAAAAGGTGAACGGATACCTGCTCAACGAATACCTTCTTGTTTCTAGATATAGACTTGCTGGCTGGCAGCAGAGTCTGTTGCCAATGCGAGAGTGTAGGCGAAGTCGGAGGTGATGTTCCCTTCCACTAGCAAACATTGTTGAAGGTGGGAATCCTTGATGCCACAAATGAATCGGTCCCTCAGCATCACTTGGAGTGGTAGCACAGTGGAGAATGTTCTCGCAGGGGCTTGCGGGGCATGTCGAGTCTCTCGTGATGAAATGGCTTTTGACACGGGCATGGCTTTCGTGGCTGTCGTCGGGGTGGGTGTGGTCGGCGTGGACGTCACTGTGCCGAAGTTGAAGTCAGCAGCGATTTTTTGCAGTGCGGCCACATATCGGAGATGGAACCTGTCGGTGTTTGGTTTGTTTCGTTCATAGAAATTGAACCGACTGAGCAGTTCCATCGGCTTGGGGTCATAGTGTTCATTGAGGAGCTTGATTTTCTCCTCAAACTCAACTTCTGAAAGCTGTTTGAGTGCGAGCAGGGCTCATACAGTGTCGTACGTTGATTCACCGCAGGACATCAGGGGGACGGCTGGCTTCTTTGCGGAGCTTGTGATGTTCTTAGCCTCGAAGTAAAATTCGAGGCGTTCCAGCCACTAACTGCAGTTTTCGCCGGTGGAAAACTTTAGAATCCTTCCGTGATGAGCGGAGTCGTCCATCCTCAGGGGTCCAGAAACTTCCTCGTCGTCAATTGAATGCATACTGGAGTTAAATGCGTTTCATTAATGAGTTTCGGTTGAAATAACGGCGCAGCAGACTGGACATTACGACATTTATTGAGAGACTTCTACCTATGTACGCCATTTCCTGCTGCGAACAATGCTTGATCCGAGCGAGCGAAAGGGGCCGAGGGAGCGTCGTCACTTGGACTTTGCACGGTTTTCTTACAAGTGTTGCTGCCGGATATAACATTGAACACTGTTTACAATTGGTACTTGCACTGAAGATTTTAAAGTTTGACCAGTTGACTCAGCGTACAGAGCCAACGACACTTAGACTAATGAGAAACGCTGTCAGTGAGGTGACGCCTCACCGTGATTTAAAGGTGGCTCATTCAGAGTGGGTTTGAAATTACGATAACACTTCCTGGATGCCCAATTCCCAGCAGTGCTCGCTAAATTGGCAGCTTTCTGGAACCTTGTCGACCTCAGCGCCACACCATGGTCGCATACCATGCCCTTCCATAGCTTTCCGGTGTTCGAGGCGGGGTTTAAGCCGCACGTCCGGAGGCTTCCTGGCTCGTGACGACGACCATTCCCCGAAATGAAGAACCCAGGGGTCCAGTGGAGGTGGGAGAATTGGTAACGTAACGAACAGTTTAATTACATGGTTGCGATACAGTCGTCAAATCCGAGAGAACAACCGGAGCACCCTCACGCTCCGCCTTATATAGGGTCCGTTTCTTCCTCACTCTCCGCCAGGGCAGCAGGTGCGACGTGGCAAACCGCCGCCAAGTGCGTTGCAGCAAAGACCGCCGCGTCGTAGCCAGAAGTGCGTCGTAGCCATGGTTCTCCGCAGTTAGGCCCTGCCTCTCCCCCTTTCAAGTGCGATGTAGCCAAAGTTCTCTGCAGTTAGGTCATGCCTCTCTCCCTTTCCTGAGTGCAACAACCCCCACGCACACACACACGTCCCGTTGACGTCATGGACGCGTTGAGACCTGTCTCCGCAGGCCCAGACAGGCGGGCGACAGTCCCGGACAGATCGTGACTCGTTTCCGCAGCGTTGAAACTCGGAAGAAGGTCGCCGAAGGTTCCATTCTTAACACCGGATAAGTTTCATGACCAAGAGCGTATTAGAAGGACTGAGCTGCACGTTATGTCAACATTTGCTCTGCTGTTGACAGTGGGTGTGACTCCCGTTTCAAGATTAGATTAGTGATGCTTTTATAACCTCCACATAGCCAGATCATGCTGTTCTACCTCCCCACGAGTGCAGCTGGCGTAGGCCATGCAGAGTTCTGCACGGGGTGCAAAATTACTTGTGTCACAAGTTGCGTGACGTTTGGCTCAGGTGCCAAAGGAACAAATCGAGGCTTGTGCTATTTGAGTATAAAGTTTGGATTTAGTCCGAAAGTGCAGAGCTTATTGAACACTTGGAATCGGAATGAGCAATAGTGGTTCACACTACTTTTCCTTTAACCGCGTGGAAAAATTGACACTTCCCAGAACCACAAACTTCCGTTGTGAATACGTTCTGACAACGGTTTACGTTTAAGTCTATGCGGCCGTTCCAAGATGACACATTCTCTTGAGAACAGTTACGAACCAAGCAGTTCTAGTGTCTACTTCTATGCAGAAAATAATATCATTTAGTCGAACTTCAACAATTTCCGCCCCGGTTCGATGAAGTTAAGGCTGTGCCTTTGATCCGTCTTATTCCAGACGATGACTGGATCCCGCTTCCGGAGCCTGGTGCTTGGATTTGGCCAGCTACCAACGGCAAGCACGTATCATGTGTCCCCTTCCGTCACAGAAATGGCATGTTCAAAATTGTAGCTACTCGCGTCGTGCAAAATATTTTGATGCCAACGTTTTCCAGCTGTACTCGGAGATGTCTTCACTGCCCCATGGTTGTGGCTTGGCATTGATGAACCGTTTGATGCCTTGTGTGGGTCGTGTTTGTCAGTGTGGCGAACCTCTGCCACTTCTGGAGCCCGTAAGTCTAGGGTCTCTCTCGCAGTAGTCAGAAGTTCTTGAGGCCTAGCAAAAGTGAGATCTGGCATGTCGAGGTGGTGTCGCTGAATAACTTCCTCGCATACACCATAAACCAACCGGCCGCAAAACATCTTGTACGAGAATGTCTACTCGCAGTGCTGAGCGACATGACGCAGCTCAGCAATGTAGTCTGGCACAGACTCGCCTTCAGCACTTGTTGAGCATGATCCGGTGACCAGTTACCAGCGTCCTTAGCCCTAAGGTACTTTTTTACTTAGCATCTCTAAGGATACTTGAAAGCGGAGAAAAAAAGATTGAAAGAGGGGCGTACACGGAGGGTTCACATGCGCGGCAGATGACTGCACGCTTCTTGTTGTCGTCCACGATCTCATCAGCCAACAAGTAGAATCAGGTCCAGCTGCTCTCTAACGTGTTTTCATTCTTCTGTTGTTAATGCTCATTTCCACATGTTATGTACAAAGGCAAAGGCTACATCCATTTTAACTGTCTAGACTATTGAAAGGAAAAACACAGCTACTCGTTCGAACAGATTCAATCGAATGTCTGCTTCATGCCCAGGATTGTTGGGTGTGATTTCGAATCCAACACGAGTTTTCAGATCTCCGCTCATTTCGAAGCCGTGTTAGTTTCGGGCTTGCGCGCACAAGTGTGATGTGAGATTCTCCTATAACATCCCACGTGCTGCAAATTAAGTAAGAACAGAAGAGGTTTATTCATTGTTTACAATTGGTGTTTACAGCGGAAGCATCACAAGTTCAGGCTGTTTCACACCTGCCACAGCTTACGACAAGAATGGCGCGAAACCGGTTTTAAGTCTCTTTTGACTGTGTGACTGGTCAGCCACTCTGGTCGTAAGCAGTTACAAGTGTGTGAACCAGCTTTTTCATTAATAAGCTAAGTAGCTTTCAAAGTTACAACTTTCATGTGCCTCGTACATTTAAAGCGACATGCCCGTTTGCTTCATCCTAGTTGTTGGGAGAAACTATGGTTTGAATTTGTCAGCTTCTTTTAATGTTTATGTATACTGCTGTTTTTCTGTGTGAACTTGCCATTTTGCTTTATAGCTCATGGCCATACTGTTCCAACATCTTCACATTGTTCATTTTTGGATGTATGTGCCTCATTTAAGGGCCTTGGTTGTTTCAAAGGGACACAGGAAATAACATTCTTTGAAACCAGCACTGCAGTGGAATGATATATTTATTGTGGTGAAATAAAAACATCCCGAGTTGAAAGTATGCACTTTTTTTCTCTCTTTCTATAGTTCCACTGGGCATGCGTATCGTCAACTACGTTCCTCCACCACGAAACGTTCTCCACTGGCACGAGTGTTTCTAACAGTACTAAGCTGATCCCTTTTCCACTTCCCGAATTTGCGGTTACATAGCCACATTATTTTGGGTCGAGAGAGCCGCGGCGCCGCTGGAAGGCAAGCACGAAGACCTGCGTCGTCGCGAGTTACGGTGATGCGATGACAGCGTACAGGCGGAATAAAAATGCTGGCGATACTTCAAATCGAGCTTGTGAGTCAGCGTAAGCGTTCGTGACGAGGGAGCATATTTAGGAGCAAATTTTCGTATGAAAAAAGGCAAGCGTTCATACACGACATGGTTCACATGTACCGCGTCGGCGACAAACCTGCTCAGCAAGAATAAAGTCTACACCAGCGGCGACATCGAAAGAAGGCTCGACTTCGGAAACCAGCAGTACACGTTGGTAGTAAGCGACGAGTTGGGAACGCTAAGGAGAAAAGTACCTGCGCCTTTTACGCACTCCTGAAGCACGACGTGAGACGTCGCATACTGCGGGGTGTCGCATAGGCGCGTTACTAAGTGCTCAGTTCCTCGCAGCACCGCGTTCGCAGCGTCTCAGCCACTGTGGTCTCAGCCGCGACTGCTTTGACCGCGTAGGCTTCGCGTTTCAAGCGTCTCAGACTTCAGCCGCCACTGCACCGACCGCGTAGGCCTCAAGTTTTAGGCGGCGGCCGCCATGTTTGCCTTGCCAAAGCAGTGCGACTAACGTCATGTCACGTGCCATTTCTCAAACCAATAAAACAACGGGTTTTAATGTAACCGGAAGTGAGGTCACGTCACGTGACATTTTGCAAATCAATGAAATAGTTGGTTTTGATTTGAAGCGGAAGTGACGACATGTCACGTGACAAGGGTGCGTGGCCAGGTGCTGTACCGGATATGGTTTGCTTATACGCTCTCCGGAAGACCGACGTGTGGCGAACACCCTATCGGCGCCCACTGTGCTTTCACTAACGGGGACGCAGACTACACCTTCCGCCGTTGCCCATACCGACGACTAGGGCTGCGCGGGTTCCACCCGAACGACCCACGCCCCGTTATGGTGAATGACCTCGGGAGATCGACGAGTACCTGCGACGACCTCAGTCCCCCGAGCCTGCGTCCCTCCAAAAGTTCCGGTCGCCGTCGCCGCGACGTCCAGCTTCGCCGATGCACCGACCCCGACGTGAAAGCCTGTCTCCCCTCGCTCCTCGCCGGGGAAACTCGGCTCGGAAACCCCTGTAGGTGTAGTTGCCGAAGACGACCGACGCCAAGATCCTCCACGAACGTCTGAGGGCCCCCACTCGAACACCAGTGACCGCAACGAGTCTCCTGCAAAGGTAAACGCCGTTCACACTTTTGCAACCGAGTAATACCGAGAGAGACCAGACCGGTTTTTAAAGGGACCATGAAACGATTCTGAAATCGAATTTCATCCACCGGTCGTCGTAAAAGGTGTGAAAAGAAACACAAAAACACAAAAATAGGGAGCCAAAAAAAATTCTTCGCTATAGAACTTTTAAAAGAAAACTGGACTCTTTTGCGCCTTCTTTCCTTCGAAAGCTCTCTGCCTTTTCACTGCGATGCATCCGCGGAAACGCAGCACGTCAGCCGAATCCACGTCGCCTATTGGGTAAGAGCCTACCACACCAGCAACGCGATCGTAAACAATAGATAGCCGGCAAGTGTTTCCTAAAAGTTTTGTTAAATAATATTCAGATAAACATTTTGTAGCATAATTAAAGATGTGACGAAAATTGCCAAATTTGATAATGCTGAGAGTCAAGCGCCATCTATCGTGTGGTAAACGAAGCAACTACTGCACCTGCGCAGTAGGGCCGACTGGGCAGACAGCGTCGCTCAGTTACTACTTCGCGACGACCAAAGAACGTTTATTTTTCAAGGTGTTCTCGCGCGTCCCGACTTCAAGCAGCAAGAAAAAAGTACTTGAGACAGACCACGACGAACAAGAACGCTGGATCCACGAACACCCGAGAAAAGCTACAACGGCGACGAATCCACCGGCTCCGACCAAGCGATTTGGCGGATAGGCCTAGCGGCCTAGCAGGCACTCCGACTCGGAACAGCGTTGCTTCAACGGTACTTGGCCAAGACCGTCTGCCCACGACCGGCTAGCGTGCTGAATGGAATATGCCCGGGCGACCCTTCCCGTATTATAGTTTGATCGCTGACCTCAATTTTAAATTATGAGGTGAGGTCAATCTCTTCCCCTTGTTTTCCGAGGCAGTGTTGATGAACACTGTCGTCGAAAAGGGACTCTCGTCGATTCTATGTTCTTGTTTTGTGTGATATAGAGCTAAAATAAACGCCGTATGGATTACCTTCGTAACACGGTATGTACACTTTGTTATTAGTATGCCATTTTTTTATTCTGACATGACTGCACGTCACTGTCGAGCTATAACAGTTCGTGGGAGCTACGTGCAATGCCGGTCCAACCTTCCTTTGCCGAGTGTCACGTCAGTATCCAGTTGCAATCGTAAAAGATCGGTCCCGAAGCGCTTACCAACAGCGCGAATACGGCACTTCCATCAAACGCGCGCGTCCGCTCCGAGTGTAAACAGGTATTTACGTGGCTCTTGCTGAGACTGTCGTAGTACAAACGTATCTTTTTTAACGTCGGCTCGCTCCTGCATCTCCGAGGCCGTGAAAAAACGCCGCGGCAATTTGTTTCCATCAACGTCGCTTTGCAAATGACTGACATGGGCCGCCTTTTACCAACAATGACAGTTGGGCTGGAGTCTTCCCTGGAAGACTCGCCGCACTTCCCAACAGGCATACCGGCGTATGGGACTAGTCCCATGCTGTCGCTGTAACGCAACATATCTCATTGAATTTCGCTCAGCTGCGATGTGTCCATGCCTATCGCGGCGATGAGAGGCACCGATTCCGAAAATACGTTGGTGACATCAGCGCCATCAGCGCAGTAATACCTACCGGCACACCGCCAACTCGCCGCCACTAACGCTCCCATCTCCTACTGCCGAGAGAGCTTCCCGTTCCGGAAACAGGGTACGTCACGACCGTCAAAATTACGCCGCAGCTTGTTTTGCGGTCAGTTGGTGAAAAAGAAAAAGTCGATATTTCATTAATTTTTTGTGTAGAAGTTAATGAACAGAGACGAAAACGGATGCCTGTTCGGCATTCAGTGAACATTGACGGTTTAATGTAAAAGTTATCTGGCAAAAGTAAAAAGGTCATTTCATGGTCCCTTTAAGCATCTTACGACGTCTTAGGTCCAGGTCCACTGCAGCGCATCCGGTCCTAAGAAGTTACAAGAGGCTTAAAAACCGGTCTGGTCTCTCTCGGTCTTACTCGGTCGCAAGAGTGTGAACGGGCCTTTAGGACCAGCTCCGCAGCAGCGCATCCGGTCCTAAGACGTCGCAAGAGGATTAAAAACCGGTCTTGTCTTCCTCGGTCGTACTCGGTTACAAGTGAGTGAACGAGTCTTAAAGAATAACCTAAATGTCGTTATCGACGGCCACGACGCGTCGGCTCTCGTCGACACCGGAGCAGACTACTTCGTCCTGAGGGGGGGGGGGGGGGGGGCTCTCCCAACGCCTTCGGAAAGTGACGACACCGTGAGATGGCCCGCGGATACGGACCGCCGGTGGGCGCCTCGCCACACCAGTCGGGAGATGCACCACTCGCGTCGAAATCCATGGTGAGACGTGCGCCGTAAAATTCGTCTTTCTACAAGACTGTGCCAGCGACGTTATTCTCGGCATGGACTTTCCGTGTGAATACGGCGCCGTCATTGACCTTGGTGAGAACAGATTGACGCTTCGGACGCCTGTTCCGCCTTCAGAGAAACCCCAAACAGCGTCAGCCGCCTTTCGAGTCGCTGCCGACCACGTGAACCTGCCGCCGCGATCAAGTGTTATCGTACCCGTCGTGACCGATGCAGCTACCTGCGGCGAAGTTGTTCGGGAAGGCAATCTTCAATTGCTCACAGGAATCGAACCCTGGCTCTTCGCGTGGGAAGGAAGCACGATAACCGTTAGGCCACCACCGCGCTGGCTGTTTGGCCAGATATGCGCACGGCAATATGTCAAAGCGGTCTAGTTTCATGGGAAAAAATTGGCCATGCGTCGAACATTTACAAAAGGAAAATTATTCTGAGTGTTTTCATTTTTACGAACTCATAACAACAGACACATCTGGGTACAAATATTAAGCAGCCTAAACACACCATTTTCCCTCGCTCCACTTCAAAAATATTGTAAAAAAAAAAATTGAATTTTTGTAAAGTTGTTGTAATTAGAACGGGAATTGAGCTATAGTATATATTTTCTGAAGCAAATCAAAGTGCACACCCCGACGTGCCTGTTCAATTTAATATGAATCCGGCTAATTACGTTATTCGTCACTGGTTTGGAAAACGTAACAAGTACTTTAGCACGTTACCGAAAAAAAAAAAAAACGTCATATTTGCAATGCGTATTGTGTTTGCAGTACGCGTTGCCGGTATAGGTGGTACCGGTAAAACGAAATACCGCAATCACTGGGGCCATAACGCATGTGACTTCGCTCTGCTGAGCGTAGAAAGAGAAGAAACTGAGCAAAGGTACTTCAGTAAAGTTGTAGACAATTTTGCTTCACCGAAAGCAAGGAAATGTATCTAGTAGTTCCTATGTAGTGCGAAGATGTATTATTTTTGTTTCGTTTTTATACTGGTTCTCTAAATAGTGGAAGGTAGAAAATGAGATGTCAGAATCACAAGTGGCACTCTTCTGCTGATACTATGTCTATACTTTTTTTTTTGCTACAAAATATAAACGCTAAGACAGCGGGTTGTGACAGAAGCATTTTATGTTTAAAAAAATACATAATGTTTCTTTCTTTGTTTTAGAAAAAGAGGACCTGAACAAAAAGCTGCTGTGACTAGTGCACTATTGGGCAGTAACTAAACACTAGTTAATGTTAATACTTCACAGCGCACAAACGACAACATACCTTCAAATCACATCCACACAAAGACACAACACTCACGCAGCGCTGACTGTCAACTCTGGGATATACTAATCATCATCTTCGTTATCTTTTACTCGTACGCCCTAAAAATAAGAAGAAAGTAAAAATTATCCAAGGAAGAACAGATAAGGAAAAATATAAAAAAGGAAAAGGAGAGAAGCTAAGGAAGAAAAAGGAGTCAAGGAAATAAATTACAAAATTAAAATAAAAGGAAAAAGAAAGAAATGAAAGAGGATAAGATCAAGTCCGACTTCTGTAAAAGTCACTAAGGAAGTTTTCCTAAATCATCGAACTCGTTTCTGGATAGCGTAATTGACGGGGTACTAACATATAATTCATCTAGCAGGTCTATGCTCGTGGATTCGATAACTGAAAGTCAACGCTTGGCAAATACCAATAGCAATAAGGGTTACAATGATGTTGGGTGGAAATGAAAATAAGGGTTACAATGACGTTGGGTGGACAGAAGCTTACCGGACAAAAGCTCATTGGACAACAGCTCACCCGTTTTTCACAGACCCGGACAAAAGCGCACCTCATTTTTTTTTGGCTACCCCTGGCGAAAGACGGGCTGGGATAAAGTGCGGACGTGATAGACATCGCACCATTTTTAGGAGAACTGGCATCCCATCCCATGCAAAGGTGTCGACATATAAGCCATATAGGGCATGGAAGCACGCACACGACGCACGTCGTCAACTTTTTTCTTCTAACCCTACAGTTTTTTGAGCGAGACGGCCTTCGGTCTCCGGCCTGGATTCATGGGAGCCAACCTGTCTGGAACAAGGGATCCTACCGACATAGATGGCATCCCTCCTTTCATCGACGTTTCCTGTACCACAAACGAAGACAAGCGCTAGGCAACCGAGGCAATCAACTTTTCCGTCATCAACCAGCTTCACCTCGGTCATTCCGGAACAGCCACATCGACACCCGCATCATCGCATTGGCCCAGGAGGCCGGCCTCGTCACCGTGGATCGTCAGAGGACATGGAAGCACGCATACGATGCACATGGTCAACTTTTTTCTTCTAACCCTGCAGGTTAGTAGTCAGGACGGTTTTTATTGTTTTAAGTCTAATGACGTCTGTATAATAGTGCTTACGTGCCCAGAAGCTTTGGTGAATTCGTTCAGAGTGTTGTTGCTACTGCTTGGAGGTGATGTCGAGACTTACCCCGGACCAATAATATTGAACTATCTAAGCAGCTCCATGTCATGATGCGGGTGTTGCAGGATACAAATGCGCGAACTCGGAGGGTTGAGGAAGGGCAAAGTAGTATAGTGATCTCGATTAACGAACTAAAACAAACCAACAACAGCTACAGGTCATGGCAACAAATATCGGTCGGAGGGTTTCTGCGATTGAATTGAAGTCGTCTTCAATCAATGAAATACACCGCGAGTTGGCTGGTGCCAGCTAATCAGGGGCCCTAATCTGGACGCTTGACGAGAAAGACGGTGAGAAATCCGGCGGTTTTGATTGGCCGGCGCCAAGGTCAAGTGCGGCGTCGGCCAGTCACGGCCGCCAGATTTCTCGCCGACCTTTTTGCCAAGTGTCCAGATTAGGGCCCCTGTTCAGCGCATTTAAAAAGAAAATCATGCTTTGCGCAGTGAATTAGATGATATGGAAGACAAGTCACGCCGGGATAATCTTATATCTCATGGTGTCGACGATTGCCTTGGTGAAACGTGGGCCCAGGCGGAAGAGAAGGTGGTTCGTTTACTTTCAGAATTAGCTTCTAGTATTATTTCGCGTGAACAGATCATGCGTGCTCATTGCTTGGGGCATTTTATAACAGGAAAACGTCGTCCTATTTTAGTGAAGTTTCAGTCTTTCAAAACCAGAGAGAGTGTCCTGCAGGCCAAGTCAAAATTAATAACCAGCCCTATTTTGTTTCTGAAGATTTTAGCTTTTCAACTCGTTTAGCTCGGCGCAACTACTGGAGTTTTAAAGAGCCAGGAAAACCAGTTTAGCTGAGTTAGAAGAAACTTTTTGTTATTCACAAGATTTATGCGTACCCTAATAAAAAAGGCCAATATGAACTCGGCTTATTAGAAATATTGTATTCCAATGAAGTTGATGGGAACCAATAAAAACTATTGTTATCCGATTAACCCAATACGCACGATGGGAATTCATATCGGAGCACAATATCCCGATATAGTATGCGGTTATTGGAATACAACAGGCTATTGGAGAACAATATCCCAATATAACTTGTGGTTATTGGGATAAAACACGATATTGGAGCAAAATACGCCAATATACTGCGCGTTTATGTGACTAGAATACGACATTGCGTGCATATTGGTGACCGACATGGACATACTGTACGGCCACACGTTATATAAATATCGGTTGTCGATCACGGGCCCAAAGGAGAATACAATATGATATCGCGTGCATATATCCCAGAACGGATAGTAAGTTACCAACATGAATTACGTCGGAATATACCGCGGACTAAGAGGAAACGTAACACGATATTGAGCGTTTTGTGAAGCAACATGTGGATATCGGTGTGCCCACATATACGACATCGCGTGAATGATATCGTAAAACAGCAGGAGTTACCATACGGCAATACGAGAGAGAACGATATTGGAGGTGGATACACAAAGAACACAAACGTTAAAGCGCAAGTACGTACGGCTGTTGGTACGGCACACAGTACACACAGCCTCGCGCGCTTGAAATGCTAGACAACCACCAAACCATTCAGAATAACTAGCTGGAACACCCGCTACCTACATTTTAATGAGAAAGCCCAATAACGACGTGCGTATGGTGTGATCGTTTTCCAACAATGTTTATTGCAGTTGCTATAATGCAAGAAAAGTTAGGTTACCGTTGTTGGGACACAAATCGAACGCGATACGTGACAATGTCGGTTCGCACGATAAAATAATGAGGGTAAATGGTTTGGCAGGTCACGTGCATGTAGTTGCTTCTTACGCGCACATTTATCGATATTCACCCACCTTTCTGGGTAATCCTACGTCGTACACAAAATCCACGACAACATGCGAGCACATTTCACCACCACTCTTCGTCGCCTGTTTCGCGAAATTCACACACTGTAAAAACAAAAACGACGTGAAAAATACGTGCATTTGCGCCATCAAACGATACATTACAGCCTCGTTTTATGAGAAGATAAGTTTCCATCGTCAAGCGGCCAAGCCGCGCGCGCGCCAGCCCGAGCTTCGGAGGCAGTTCGAAGCGTGGTTGGCGTGGTCGTCGTGGTCGTCGTGGTTCGAAGGGAGCGAGCCCAGCGAGCCGCCGAGCATGCGCAGTGCGCAGCGGGCGGGCGGCCATCGTCGCACGACGACCACCCGGCGTGACCGACAGTTCGAGGTCGTCGCGATCTTTGCTCGTGGGACCCAAGCGGAACCTACACGCTTTCAATCGCTTAGAAAGGTACGTATACACGACTTTATTACTTGCACCATTGAGTGCTTTGGTATACACGGATCAAAGTAAACAGCGAAGGACAGAAAGGAGGTATGAAGTCTCGAAATCCCAGCATATGTGAACGCACATGCCCCTGTTGAAAGCCTCTAGCTGTGCGCTGTTGCAGGCGTCATTTCGACTGCGTGTACTTCAATGTAATGTCAGTCAGTGTTCACACTCGGCTAGCTTCGCTATCTTGTTATGTCATGTGCGAAATAGACGTAGAAACCAGCGCCGCGTCTCTTCGGATATTCAGTAGGGATGTCGCGATCCACCTTAGGTTCGAAATCGAAAGATTTCGATATTTTCGAAGGGAACTGAGGTTCGAATTCGAAAAATTTCAATATTTTTGTATCGACCGAGGTTCGAATTCGAAAAACTCGCAACTTTCGATCACAGTCGAGTTTCGAAACAAAAAGTTCGAAGCTTTCACGGTTTGTAAAATTTCGAGTTCGACTATTTCGAATATTTTCTTTTACTTCAGGTTGGATAAATTCGAAGATTTCAAACTATCTTTACTTGAAATTCGATATATTCGAAAAATTCGAAAATTTTGAAATTGTTTGGATATAAAATTCGAAAAATTCGAAGATTTCGAATTTCTTTCTACATAGAGTTCGAAAAGTTCGAAGGTTCCGATTCTCTTTAATGCTAAACTAAAAAAAAAAAAACTTCGAATATTTCGATTTTTTTTTAAGTCCAAGTTTTCAAAGTTCGAAGTCCGGTTTTCATGTTCCTCCACACTATCAGTTTCAAATGACATTTTCACGACTCACTGGTTTTCACGAAATCAGGTTTAGAAAAGTTAGGGTGTGATATTCAGACTCCGCGAAGTTGGTCAGGCAATTAAATGAGAAAACGAGTGTCCCGAATGTGCTGGAATGTTCGCCAGTGCAGAGTGACACGTGACCATAGATCAGTAATTCTGGCCGCCAGCCTGGGGGGGGGGAGGGGGGGGGGGGGTTAATTTGCATCGCGCGGTAGTGATCACACGAACGCACTGTTTTACGATACTCATCCAGTTCGAAACGGCCTGGGCGGGGGGAGGTTGAGGCGCAGAGAAACCTTGAAGATTCCTGGCAAACTACCTCCCCACTCCATGCACGCTGGTAGTAATCTGATCGAACGCCGCCTGAGTGGCGCTGGCATATTGTAAGTTAAGTTTGTAATTGTCCTGGAGGTTTATTTTC
This sequence comes from Ixodes persulcatus, assembly GCA_013358835.2. Lineage (NCBI taxonomy): Eukaryota > Metazoa > Arthropoda > Arachnida > Ixodida > Ixodidae > Ixodes > Ixodes persulcatus. Next base: position 641,415 of record JABSTQ010009916.1, read on the forward strand.
CGGGACGGAGGAATCGCCTCGCAAAAAGCACAGACGCCGACACAACTCGAGGTCGAGAAGCGTTCTACCATACAAGTGGCGTCGGAAGAGGAAAAACGGAGGGGGCTCCAGCCCCCCTTCCCCCCTTTCCGGATATTTCGGACTGTTAAAAAAACAATACGGAGAAGGAGGGCGTGGTCGATCTTATTTTAATCTGAAATTATTTATGCCTATGTATAGCTACTGTCGGAAACTCGTTGTCAGAAGGCACTACTTGTCACATGCTTAGTGTTTCGGAAGTTCAAAGCTATGGGTTCTAGGCATAAATAACTGTGCCATTAATAAAAAAAAAAGAAACATAATAATAAATGCGGGAATAAAAAAGCTGGAGAAAAAAAAACTATCAAGAATTCGCCGGAAGTGTTGTATTCTTGCATATTCAGAGGCTCAGAACTTCGAAACAAGTTTCTCATACCAAAATGTGCACAGGGTAAAAGAAACACAATATATTAGAAATCTTCTCGCATGAGTTAAGTTATTTTAACGTGAAAAAGAATAAACACGTCCCAGGAACGTGAAACGAAAAAAAAAATAATTTATTTATTTTTCTGCAACAATATATTAGAAATCTTCTCGCATGAGTTAAGTTATTTCTTAACGTGAAAAAAGAATAAATACATTATTTCGTATTCTGCAGATAGCATGGTATGTACTGTCTGTGGTGTTAATTTAAATGCGATACCTCAAACAACTTAGACGAAAATAAATACCAAGTTTAGGGCATAATTACAAGTAGATACTTGTTTGGACATGTCTTCGAAACTCACCTTGATAACAATATCACATGTTAAGACGACACTTACCTAGGCTATATAGATCATTCATAAAAACGTTTAACATCTATAACCATAAATAGCTTCGGCTATAGCGCGCTTCAAATATTGCAGAAACGACAATCGTCAAAAACCTGTCGTCCTTCCTCGCCCCTTCGGAAATTTATTCTTTAAACCTAAGCATGCCAGAACATTTAAATAACGGCATAGTCCGCAGCACCGCATGTAAAAATTGGAGAGAAAAAAATTACAAATGTACCTCACTACTTGAATTCAAATAAACCTTCCGCCGGTCTGTCGAAGTTCGACGAACGTCGAACTTTTACGCTAAACTTTTGAAGTTCGTCGACCTTTTTGACTGATCAGGATTCGAAAGTTCGAAATTTTCGAATTCTCCTTGATAAATGAGTTCGAAATTTCGAAAATTGTCGAATTCCCTTGCGTAGGAAGTTTGAAGTTCGAAAAGCTTCGAACTTTTTAGTGCAAGAAGTTCGAACGTTCGAAAATTATCGCATTTTTGGTCCATCAAGTTCGAAAGTTCGACAAGCATCGAATGTTTCAGCGTGATAAGTTCGAAAGCTCAAAAAGGATCGAATCTTTTAGCCTATAAGTTCGACGTTTCGAAAAGCGTCGAACTTCTTAGTTAACAAGTTCGAAAATTCGACTTCCCTCAAATTTTATGATATAGAAAGTTCGAAAATTCAAAATCTTTCGAACCGCTTGATTCGATCATTGAAACTTCGGTTTCGAAAAAAAGTTCGCGGCATCCCTAATATTCTGCCTCCAGCCCCCTTGCTTCCGGCGTGCTTGCCGCCGCGACCGTTCGACGCATTGGATTCGCGGGCTCGTTCGAAGAGGCATTGTTTGAAACTGACGAGTCGCCGAAGTGTTATCGGAGCTTCTCTTTACGAGAGTCGCGATCGACGCTCGGCTCTGAGCTCGTACTTTTTTCCTCCCGGGTAGACCATGAGTGCCGACCACTGATCTGTGGTGCCGACTGGCGCCGAACGAAGTTGAGAAACGCTAGCGAGTGAGCCAGATTTTTGTGACGCCGCCCAACTGCCCTGCTATCGGCTGCGCAGAGCAAATGGTGTCAAAAAAGAAAAAAAGCACGCGTTTTCTTATTTTCCCGTCGGCCATGTTTGACCTCAATCAACGCAAAGGGAATCGTGGCTGTACTATCGCGGACAATATGAGCTGAAACAGCGCTCCGGCCGGCGCACGGTATTACCTGCGCCGCCTGTCGCCTTGCTCCGCACACATGGCGCACCCTGAGTCCAAGATAAATTCTCACTTGCGCTCGCTGCGCCACTGCGCTCTTCCGGCTGTCTGCAAGCGAGACGGCGGGTGCGAAAAGCGAGCATGTGTGGTAGGGCGGCAGGGGGAACAAAATATTACACTTGCCATCCCTCTTTTGGAATTGATTTACTTTACTCTATTGCGCAGAATCCCATAGAAAAAACGCTGACTGGTGCAGAAAAAATATTGAAGTGTCTTAAATTTCAGCTGCGATTATCCTTTTTGAAAGTCACATCAAAAGACGTTGGAGGTTGTTTCTTGTTTGATTATAGGTGCATGCACGAAGTAAAACATCGTAACATATAGGCCAAAATCTGTATACCGGATTGATTAGTCTGGCTCCAAGGTATTTGTTTTTCTTGTTTATTGATCACATATTTAAAAAAAAAAAAAACTGTAAGCATACATGTTACTGAAAAGGTTTTGTAACCTTGATTGGTATGAAAAGGTTCAAAAATATTATTTCTTTATTACTGGGCCCACGTGTTTCTTTCAAACAAAATACACACCAAGTTTTTGTTAACAAATTTCTAGTCTTAATAAGGTGGGACAAACGGTCATATACTTGTCAGGAGAAAGAGATTGAAACTTAATTGAAAAAATATTTGCAGAGGACAATGTCAGACACAAAAGAATAACAGTCGGCGTGGCAAGTTCAACTACACTATACAAGAAGATCGGGATGAAGGAGGCACCCCACAAAAGTATGCGTGGTTAACGGCGTCAAACAGTGTGTCGCCACCGTAGCATCAAGCTTTGTTCTAATCGGCAGAAGTCCGGTTCAGGGCGTCCTGAGGCGCAGTAAAACTTGCAAAATAATTTAATTCCGAGTCATTCTCCCCTGACCCGCGACCACGGCTCTCATCCTGTCTGGTAAGAAATCATAGAGCACGGCCACGAAGTCTGGCTCAGCCCGAAGCCACTCCCATTCACCTCCGATTGCTTTCCACGATTTGTGGGCAGTGGCGCGGTGGAAAGACGCCGTGCCATGGCTACCTTGATGCGCCTCCAAATGTTTTCGATTATATTTAGATCGGCTCCTTTTAGAGGCTAAGGTAGCTTCATCAGGCAGCGCTTGAGGAGATAAGAGCGTGACAGCGCATTTCTCACTTCAGCGCTTTCTTGAAATGCGCTGAAAAGCATGCTAGCTGAATACGTGACCATTGGGCTACACCGCACATGCATCGTGATGGTGGTTCCGTCGGCCAATATTTTTGCTAGCAGACGGCCGGCAGAGCGCCGCGAGCGCAAGTGAGAATTTATCTCAGCCTCATGGTGCGCCGTGTTTAGGGAGTGATGCGACAGGCGGCGCAGGTTGTACCGTGCACTGGCCGGAGCGCCGTTTCAGCTCATATTGTCCGCGATAGTATGTCGGTTGACTCATTACTGCGCCTAGATTGTAGATATTCTCACTACAACTTGAGCCTTTTTGATGTGATTTTATTCTGATATCGTTATATCTTGCTTGCACACTTCTAGACGACCTTTTACACATTGCACTCCTTGTCGACATGTCGCTGGTGCGTGAGACTAATTGGAAGTCACTGTTTGCTCACTCATTGGTGCACATATTTCTTGTTCAACATTAGGTATCTTAAGGAGGCACCATTAAACCCTGGAATTTGTTCACAGGTACATCAACATACTGTATTAGAGCGCCGTTTTGTGTGTTGTAGTTTCGTACAAAACCAAAATGCACTTTGTTTGTAATATACCCTATAACTGTTCACCTCAATTAAAGTTGCAATTAAACATTGGCCACGAGAGGTGACTCGGCCAAGGTGGCCGAAAAATTCCTTGCATAATTTGTCTCCATGGGTCATTTTGGACGTTGACAAATTTTCTTGTGAATAATGAGTGTTATGCACAAATGTTTCTTCTACTTTTCGTACAGGTGCTGGTACAGGTACAGGATTCCACATTTTCTAGTTTGCTCTGAAACAGCAATACTGAAGCCAGATAAGCGGTACGGCATATTTAATTGACGGAGCTCGGAACAACTGGGGACGATTTCACTGAAGCTTTGCTGGAGGCGACAAAACGTGTGCCCAGTTTTGTCACAAGAGGCATATTATGTCACGCACATGTAATTTTGAATTTATCCGGCTTAGTGTGGTGTAGGTGGCTCGTCATAGAAATTGGTACTTGGACGCAACTAATCGCAAATCCTTCTAGCAGTTTCCACGGCCTAAGAGACACAGGTGCCAGTTTGTTGTTCCTCAAAGGTGAGAATTCCAGATTCCCAAAGCAGGAATACTGAAGCCAGACGACCGGTACAGCATTTTTAATTGACGGAGCTTAGAAGGACTGGGGGCTCCTGCATTGAAGCTTATTTCTCTGTAATACACGCGGGCGGCATTGACGTGTTCCCAGTTACATCGCAAGAGGATATCTATGTCCCGCGCATGTAATTTTAAATCTTTACGACTTAGTAAAGCTTCTTGTCGCGAACTAATCACAAATTTTTATCTTGCATTTTCTATGTGGCTGCAGCTAGCAGCTGCTGTTTTCATTAAAAGATGAGGTTTCACATTCTGTTTTCAAACATCAAGTTTTTGAATGAGTCTCCTGAACAAATAACTTTTTTGCAGTAAATGCCAGATCCTCCAGTTCAGGAATATGTTAAATATATTTGGTATGGATAAGCCCAGTGTTTTGCTTCTTTATTCATAATTTGACAACAGCAACATTTTTTATTTCATCACTCAGAAATACACACAAGGAGAGAGTGCGTTGCAAAGAAATGTCGTGCTGAATGTGATATTCCAACTCGTATATATTTTTATTGGTAGCCGATAGAATATATTGGATTCCAATATTCATAATACGCTAAGTACCCTGGAATCGTAAACCCTTATTGGATCCCCACGCGACACATGGGGATCCAATAAGGGTTTATGCGGTATGGGATTCCAATATTTTTAGCGTATTATGGATATTGGAATCCCATAACAAACCCTTATTGTAGTACAATACAATAGATGTAATGTTTTCCAATACACTATCCATATCATATTGTAACACAATAAAAGGGTATTGTTTACCAATATCCATAATACGCTGTTCATATTTGGGTTTTCCAATAGGGGTAAAGGATTCCAATCTTTTTAGTGTATGATGGGTATTGGTATCTCATAACAAACCCTTATTGTAATACGATACAACAAATGTAATGTGTCCCAATACACTATCCATATTGTATTGTAATACAATAAAAATATATTGTTTACCAATTTTCATACTACGCTGTTCATATTGGGGTTTTCGAATAGGGTACAATGAAAACAAAGACTGTATTTATGAAGTAGTCATGCCTCGTCGCGAAGTTTCTTCTGCGACACAACTATCCGATTTGCAAACAGCGTCTACTTCTATGTCAACTTAACAATCAGCACGAGGCAGAAAAGTGGGTTGGCTTTTTTGAAGTGTTTCCTTTTTATCTACTAACATTCACAGTCTAATCCATAAACGAGATGAATTGTGCTCAGTTGCTGACTCATTGTTTTCTCGCCCTGCCATTGTAGCCTGTAAACTAAAGATTGTGTGGGTTTGAGTTTCCTTTAAACATAAAAAAACCATAATGGCTTTATGTTATCGACCACTCACTAGCAGTTGTTCATTTGTGAATTTGTTACATATTAGCATTAACCAAATCACCGTCCAATATCCAGGAGTGCCAATCATATTACTGGGCGATTTCAATTACACCAACATTATCTGGTTTAATGTATGTCCTGTTTCAACCCCCTTCTCATCTGAAGTTAACGAATTTATTAACCTCTGTTCTGATTTTAACTTTTCTCAACTTGTCTCGGAGCCCACTAGGGTTACAAACCTTTCATTAAACATACTCGATCTCGTATTACAACGCAACCAAGCGTCATATCATCCCTAACATACCTGCCATGTCTCAGAGACTATTCAGTCTTCACTTTTCTTTAAATATTCCATTCGTAGCGCCAAAAATTCACATAAAAGGAATCCGTGACTACAGCAGAGCTGATTTTGTCTTTTAACTTGCACCTGTCTGAGTTCTTTAATAATTACTTACCTGAGTTTTTAGAACGCTCCGTTGAGTCTAATTGGATACTGTTTAAAAATGTTGTTTTATTATTAATTGAAAAGTACATACCATCAAAGATGATTCGTTTCAACACTAACTCGCCTTGGTTTAATTATAATCTCAGGTGCCTGCGAAATAGGAAAAAAAGACTTTTTCGCGCTGCCAAACGATCATCCGGTGATGCACGGTAGGCTGCGTACAAAACTCCAGATCAAGAATATACATCAGCTCTTGCGGAAGCTAAACCACATTTTTTTACTCATACACTAAATGTTATGTTAGCAACTAATCCGAAACAATTTTGGAATCCCAAGTGTCAGTCCAACATTGTTCTTCAATCATCTGACGGTATAGATATACCAGTAACTGAAAGTGCAAGTGTATTAAATGATGTTTTAGTTTGTCATTTACGACCTCTGATGTTAACCAGGTACCAGTATTGCCATTTTCTGATTTTTTGCCTATGGACCCAGTGTCAGTTGACGCGATTGGTATTGCTGGCATTATTATTAATATGAAGCTTTCGTCCAGCGCCGGGATAGATGGGATTAGCAGCAAGTTCTTAAAAAATTGTAATATGTATTCTTTCTTTCTTTCAAAACGTTATATGCATTCTCTTAACCATGGCGTAGTCCCGAGCGATTGGGTGGTTGGGAAGGTGGTTCCTCTACATAAATCTGGCGAAACACAAAACCCAATTATCGACCAATTTCTTTAACAAGTGTGCCATGTAAAATATTTGAACACGTCATTTACTCACAGTTGATAAATTATCTTGAAACTAATGACTTTTTCACAAGTTCACAACATGGCTTTAGAAAACATTTTTCACGTGAGACGCAACTACTATCCTTCACGCATGATCCCCATAATTCTTTTGATAATCATAATGAAACCGATTGTGTTTTTTTTAGATTTCTCAAAAGCCTTTGACAAAGTTTCCCACAAACGCATTCTTCATAAACTACAATCACTTAACATTGACTCCTGTATATTAAATTGGATTCATTCCTTTTTAACGTACCACCTACAATTCGTTACAGCTAATAATAAAGATTCGTGTACTGTTCCAGTAACCTCGGGCGTCCCACAGGAATCAAAGCTTGGTCCGCTCCTCTTTCTTATTTACATTAATGATTTGGTGCAGAACTTGCCGTCTTCTATTTGCCTCTTTGCTGACGATTGCGTAATCTACCGGAAAATAGCTGACATATCTGACTCTATTCCTCTACAATCTGACCTTAATCGTATATCACTGTGGTGTAACCAGTGTCTAATGGAACTTAACACTAACAAATGCAAATCGATGAGAGTGTCCCGTGCTCAATCGGTGTGTCATACTTATCATCTAAACAGGAATCCCCTCGCTTCAGTGTCTTTTCACAAATATCTTGGTGTTCATATAACTTGCAACCTTTCTTGGAAGATTCATATTGAATACGTAATTTACAGTGCTAACCGTATGTTAGGATACTTAAAAATAAATTTCTTCCTCGCTCCGTCTTCATTTAAACTAACCATGTACAAAACAATAATCAGTCCAAAATTATAATATGCTGCTGCTGTGTGGGGCCCCGCTCACTCGTCACTAATTGCTCATGTTGAATGCATTCGAAACCGCTCAGCTCGTTTTATAATGACAAACTATCATAGCACTGCCAGCGTTACTACCATGAAAACTACTTTAGGTCTCTCGTTTGTGTCTTTTTCATAAAATATTTAATTAAAATGTTACGCTTCGTCATAAACTAATTACTCCACCATTCTACATATCTGCTCGCATTGATCATAGCCATAAGTTTCGTATTCGAAATTTTAAAACTTCATTATTTCAATATTATTTTATGCCACAAAGATCTATAGACTGGAACCACATTCCCGCCTCGATTGCTAACATCACTGATATTGTTATGTTTAAAAATGCTATTACAAATATGTGCACTTTATAGTTAATATATTACAACTCTCTCCCCTCTTCAATGTACTTACCTTGAGGTTGTTTGAAATAAATAAATATATAAACAGGCAGAGAAGCAACAATCTGGGACCAAAATTTAGGTCACTGAGACTGAGTGGAGCTGATAAGATCAAGCTTGCTTGACTCGAGGTATGCCGTAGCACCCTTGTGCCACGCCCAAGAAACTTCGTGAACCGAAGTCGTTGAACCCGGAGAGTGACCGAAGAAACGAAGTTACCCTTTGTCGACTTTGCTTTTTCATTGTTCTTATGTCACGCTAAACGCGCACATAAAGGTTAGGCACAATGTCTCTTCATTACTAATAGATGAGTTTTCTTGCGGCTCAGGTTAATATGAAGTGAATGGCTAGGAAAATTAAATTCATTCCGTCATTGAGCGTCGTAAATGTATTTGAAATCGAGGATTATCTCAGACTGTTGTGAAAAGGAAACTGAAGCAAAACTGAAGTATACAAACCATTGAGTTGCGAAGTTTGAAAAATATTTTCAAGGAACGGGCGTGTGGACTTTTGTACAGATGACCAATTTAGATAGATGAGCGGGATTTTGGATGGGCTTGCGTTCTTTCCACCACAGCTTGTGCCTGAAGGACAAACCTACATCAAGGAAAAGTCTGCCGGTGACATCGGCGACCTGCTAGACTACTTTGCACGTATGTCAACGGCCCCTTCCGTTATGCTTCTGCTCCTTCTACGGCGGCACCCAGAGCGAATTCTTTCTTTTTGCCTGTGTGCCAACGACGACCGGAGCTTCCCCCGAAACGGTGGAAAATGTACGACTCCACTCTTTAAGATAAAGACCGGACATACACCTGCGAAAGATGGAATACCGGGCTCCAGAAGTTTGTCGGCCACTCCCATCCAAGTGTCTGGATGCTGATTGAATGCCCACAGGAAAATCAGGCGTTCGTTGCCACGGTATTGACACAAGCCCGCAGAGGTGAACCCCCAAAGAAGCGGGTGCGAAAAACCACTCTGAGCCTGCAGAATCGTGGGAGAAATATTTTCGAGGTATTACAGGTATACCCAGATCTACCAAGAATGCTGGAGCGAGTGGGGGGACCGCATTCCCTCCTAACCAATCGATAAATAAACTTGTTTCTACTCTAAGGAACAAACCATGCGCCTATCAGATTTAATTTCTCGTTGCATTTCAGTGTCGCACGCATGCTCCTAAGTTGTCCGCACACGTGTTAAGACCAACATAAAATTTTCTCCTGGTGAGCTTTTGTCCGGTTCTGTGAAAAAATGGGTGAGCTTTTGTCCGGTGAGCTTTTGTCCAGTGAGCTTCCTGTCCGGTGAGCTTTTGTCCGGTGAGCTTTTGTCCGGGATTCGCAAATGGTAGAACTGAACGGAGCCCGATGTACTAGAAATGGCCTTCTTCTTTTTAGTGCGTACGAGTAAAAGATAACGAAGATGATGATTAATATATCCCTAAGTTGACGAGCCTGGATCTTTGGTCAAGGGAGGGGGTTGAGGAGGGTTATACATAGGCGGTTAGCCCCGCATCGTGGGTGAAAACCAGAAGCGTGGTCATGACCGCCCGACGTTTGTCGGGAGGGCCCTGAGGATGAACCCATTCCTCTATGCTGGAGAAGTCTGGTGGTATATGTTTTCGACGAACCTCTTCCAGTTCCGGAGATGGTCTTGACAGAAACTGCAGTGGGGTGATGTGGGTCTCACTCCCACTCTCCCTCCCCAAAAGGCCAATAAACGCTTTCTGAACTGAACCAGAATTGACAGTCAAGGCTGCGTGAGAGTTAATTCCTTCTGTGGATGTGATTTGATGGTGTGTTGTCGTTTGTGCGCTGTGAAGTATTATCATGATTCACCAACTCGCCCAACCTGAAGTATTGATTAAGTTTATTTCTAGTAGATCGGGCTCCGTTCAGTTCCACCATTTGCACTCCGACGTCCTTGCAACCCTTATTGCTATTGGTATTTGCAAAGCGCGGACTTTCAGTTATCGAAGCCGCTAGCATAGACCTGCTAGATGGATTATGTGTAGGGTTCCGCGTTTTCGGTATCTATTTTTCTTCAAAATCGGGGTTATTTATCAGTGTTTATTTTTTCTCTTGAAATCGGTGTTTTTCAATGTTCAATTTTAATCCTGGAAAGAAATCGGTGATTATTGGGGCTTGTGTTGCAAAGCGACTGCATAATTACTAGAAAAACCACGGCACACCTCACATTACACACGTTTATTGGACACACACCAAACACGTCACACAATGCACATACATATGGAAATAACAAAAAGCGTGACGCTTTCAGAAGCATGATATCAAAACTGAAACTTATTGAAAAACATTGACATGTACATTGTCAGAGATTTGTCAGTCATCAGAGCACGTTCCTTGCGGCTGAGGAAACGCAGTCTGGAAAACGCACGTTCCACGTTCGCACTTGAAACGAGGATGGCAAGAAAATCAAAAGAAGCTTTTGACAAGACTGGCCGTACCTTGCTGTGCGCTCTCCAGAAGCTGCCGATGCATTGCCCTATTGCCTTCCCCCCTTCTCCCCTTCCCCCCGCCCCTCTTCGCCTTTCTTCCTTTCTCCCATATACCAGGAAACTTATGCCTGGACAAAAGACTTGAAAATCGTTGTGCTAAATAAGATAAGGGAAGGGAATGGGGCAATAAACATGGTTTCAAAAGAAAAGGACGAACCCAAGAACAGTTCAGTGGGGCTGTGTTCCGGGTCAACAAGAAAAGAAAGCGGGCTAGGAGATTCTTTCAGCAAAGCTGCATTTTTTTACGCAGCTTGAATTCGGTGTTTTTCGGTTTTTACCGATTCAGAAAAAAACGCCTTGTGGGTTAATTATCGGTATTTATCGGTACATACCGAAAACACGGAACTCTAATTATGTGTAAGTACCCCGTCGATTACGTTATCCAAAAAAGAGTTAGATAATTAAGGAAAACCTCCTTAGTGACTTTTACTGTAGTCGGACTTGATCTTCTCGTCTTTCATTTCTTTCTTTTTCTGTTTATTTTTTATTTTGTACTTTATTTCCTTGACTCCTCTTTCCTTCCTTATCTTCTCTCCTTTTCTTTTTCTTTATCTTTTTCCTTCTCTGTTCTTTCTTGGTTAATTTTTATTATCTTCTTTTTAATGCGTAAGAGTAAAGATAATGAAGATGATGATTAATATATTCCAGAGTTCACAGTCAGGTCTGCGTGAAAGTTATTTTTTTCTGTGGATGTGATTTGATGGTGTGTTGTCGTTTGTGCGCTGTAAAGTATGAGCATGATTCACCAACTCGCCCAAGCTGAAGTATTGACTAAATACTAGTAACGGGTTACCAGTAACTAGTTTCATTTTTCGATTATTTTTACCTTTAACGCGTTACTCTTTATTACTGGTAACTTGCAACTGTAACACTGTTACTTTTTCATTTGGTAACATTAAATTTTTTAGGCCGTTGCAGTTACGTTTTTACTATACAAATTAGAACCCACTGCCGCGGACACGGTCAAATTGCCATCTTGAAGTATTTTTCTCAAAACTCCTCGATGACAAAACAACAAAAACATCAAAAACAAAAAGCGTGGTTATGCACTATACAAAAAATATTGCCTGGTTTTTCCGACGACCTAGAATGGACGACGGACGAGTCAGCACGAAACCGGGAGATAAAGGAAGTGGCGCTCGCGGTGGTAAATGCTGCGAACAACTTTGGCTCACTCTTCTCTCGTGTGGACCATCTGCTGGTGTCGGTGGTCGTGCGATATGTCTCCTAGTATTTCGTGTGGGTTGTGTTTGCACACGCCCCCCCCCCCCTTTTCCTTCCCCTTTGTCTTATAAGTCCGTGCTGTCGTTTTTTCACCTAGCCCACCGCCGTTTCCTCTTCCCCATGAGTTTGCAACGAAGCCGTTACAATATGGGAAGAAAGCCGGCGCTCGCTTATTTAACTTTTTCATTTTCTTCGGAGCCGCTCGAGTAAACACGAGGGTAGGTTTAAGTGGTATAGCCTTTTTCGTTGATAGCCTCAACAAAACATTCCAATTAAAGGGCACTTTGTTGTGTAACCTATGCGGTGCTCCAGCTGAAAGGATTTTCCGGAAAACACGAGTCATAAGTAAAATAAACGGCTGTTTTTGATGCGTGTAGGCGGACTGGTCTTCCGTAGTCGGTGTATCAGACAGAGACGCCGTGGTGGACGTCGTACACTCGTAGAGCACCAAAAGGTCTCATTTTGTCTCCTTTCCTCTTATATCCTTAGGAATATGTTTGACCTGCTACGTTAAGGCTTGCTTCCGAGTATATCCCATAAGATTTATATGTAGCCATCTGTTTCCTCATTCGTTTCGGAGTGAAAAATAAACGAAAACGTTCACTGACGCGGACTCTCCATACTAACACAGCCTATGCTATAAACCTTCTACCCTGTCGTCTATAGACCTTTGCAAAAACAAAAAACTCTCTGCTGGCCGCCATTTTGCGGCTCCAGCGACCCCTATCAGCCAGACATTTCCGCCACCTGTTTGAACTGTTGAAACTCGGTGAGCGCGAATCCCCTCCTTCATGTGAATTCGGAGTTCGCCGGCTTTTCTTGAAAGTTTTTACTTTATTTGACTCTTCAGGATGCTTACGTCTTTTGTGTTTTCTCCCACTGTGAGAACAAGGGATTACCAGAGATTTTAGCCCGCTCGGCTTTCGCAGGAAGCGAACGTAGAGTGCGAAGGTCTCTTCGTTAGTTTCGAAACGGACGAAGAGAGCGAAGGTCGATGTTCTTCGAGGATTATTTCCGCTGAGATAATCTCCGAAAAGCCTTCCCGGCTATGTTTCCGGTCTTCGCGAAAAATAGCTCATAGGGTCCGGGGTATGGGGACGGAATAGACACGTTCGTTCCTTTGATTTGGTGCTGTGAAAAAAACAACACTCTTCAAAACGTGCCCCAAGACAAGCCAGATTCCGTCCGATAGTCGTGAGGTGACAATGCTCGACACCGCATATTGCATGTACTCTGTTATTTGAGACCTTTCTCAAATCCTGTTTGGATAACGCCGCAATATGGGGTAAGTAGGATATGTTGTCCGATTGATGAGACTCGTTGAATTTCATGTTGTGAGCGGGGAATACCCAAGCAGTTCGGCTATCTTGTGGTTTGGTCAAATATGTTCGGCTGTTACTACCTTTCTAGATTGACATGGCTGAGCGTATGGTGCCGTAAAATATATGAACATAAAATGAAACAAACATTCCACTTTTCTTTGCTATGTCGCGCACGGACGAATAAAAATGACTTCCATTTGTTTAATTTTGTCACCGAAAATAGTGAAATACTTTCAAACCTCGAGCCCACTGAGGAGAAAACCCTCAGCCAAGCGCAGTTTGGCAGCGGTGTGCACCGAAGCAACATCTAATCATCTGTATTTCTGCGGTACCCTTGGCACGCGAGGATTGCTTTCGCCAAACATCGCCCGTCATCGTTCAACGCCGACAACACCACGTGCCTGAACGGGACAAGACCTGCGCGCCACTGACGGCTGAGTTTTACAAAGGAAGCCTGCCCGACCTCCCGGACCTCAGTTCGGCAGCGGTGTGCACCGATGCAACATCTAATCATCTGTATTTCTGCAGTACCCTTGGCACGCGAGGATTGCTTTCGCCAAACATCGCCCGTCATCGTTCAACGCCGACAACACCACGTGCCTGAACGGGACAAGACCAGCGCGCCACTGACGGCTGAGTTCTACAAAGGAAGCCTGCCCGACATCCCGGACCTCAGTTCGGCAGCGGTGTGCACCGAAGCAACATCTAATCATCTGTATTTCTGCAGGTGAGGACCACGTATTTCTTGTATAAACTCAGTGAAGCGTCTGTGCACTGCTGCCGAACACAGCAACAACTCTTTGTATATTGAAATTGTATTTGTGAGAGTGACGAGGTTCTGTGTCGTCGGGCGTTGCTTCATTAATTCCTGATCTATAATGAGTAAGGAAGCGAAAGACATTGCGAAAGCCATTGAAGATCTGAGACGCGAACTGAGGGCTGAACTCAGAACTCTAAAAGACAGTGTGAAGTTTTGTAACGATACTTGTGACGGGGTCAACGAAATCAAAAATGAGATGAAAGGACTCCGAAAAGATGTTCAGAAACTAACGGAAAAAAAACGAAGAACTAACTGTCGAGAACCAAAGACTAAACGAAAAAATTGAAGAACTTGAGCAATATCAACGATGTAATAACCTTGAAATAAAAGGAGTGCCAGAGGAAGGTGACGCATGCGACGTTGTTAAAAGAATTGGGAGTCTCCTGGACGAGCCGATCCTTGACTCGGATATTGACGTATGTCACCGCGTCCCCACCTTCAAGCCCTCTGAAAGGAACATAATTGTTCGTTTCGTGCAATGCACGAAACGCGATAAAATTCTTCGGAAAGCCAAAAAGCAGAAAATGACAACTGAAAATCTTGACTATGGTGGGAACAGTAGCCCTATTTACGTGAACGAGCATCTGACGAGTTCAAACAAAAAACTTTTGGGTGCCGCTGTAGCCAAGAAAAAAACAGTTGGCTGGAAGTTTGTGTGGTCCTCGGCTTTCTAGCAAATCTTTGCTAGAAAGGATGAGCAAGCAAATGTTCTAAGGATTGCTAACCTGCTGACGTTGAAAAAATAGCAAACTAAATAAGATGACTACACTCACGGGATACACGCAAGGTCATTGTGATGGAGGACACTCAGCCTGATTGTAACTATTACGACTGTCAGGCATTTAATAAAAAATATGGAAAATGTGAAAGACAGTTTAAATCTATACATTTAAATACAAGAAGCATAAAAAATAAGGTAGATGAACTAGAAATATTTTTACACTCACTGAGTGTGAAATTCGAAGCCATAGTACTTACTGAAACCTGGTTATCTAAAGAAGACACGCCACCGTACCTGCAGGGTTATAAATGCGAGCATCTGAGCAGAGAAGAAAAAAGGGGCGGTGGTATAGCCATTTATCTCAAGAATAACCTACAGTCTAAAGTTATGAATGACCTAACAAGAATGGATGAAAATGTCGAAAGCTTATTCATTAGAACATCTAATACTGTAGTTGCTGCCTTGTACAGACCACCCTCTGGCAATGTGTTTGAATTCATGCAATTTCTTGAAAACGCCCTATTCATCCTCGGGTCGTTATCTGTGTCATTCATTATTCTCGGAGATGTGAACATAGACACGCTTTCGGTTGACCGTCATGCGAGAGAATTACGCGACATCATCCATCAGTATGCCTGTGACAATGTGATAACACTGCCAACCAGGGTGACTACAGACACTGCTACATCTCTTGACGTCTGCATTACAAACCTAGATAGTGGTAATATTACAGCTGGCGCTATATTAAACGACCTTAGTGACCATCTTCCCATTTTCTGCTTTGCGTCTTCTTTAACTGGGGGACATAACAACGAAAAACAAACGTTTTGGCACCGCCCAATAAGTGACGACTCACTACAAACTTTTTGCTGCCTTATAGAACAAGAAGGTTGGGATGACGTCTACGAAGAACGTGAGACGGGCCGTGCCTATAAAACCTTTGAGACTAAATTCAGACAGAATTCTGATGCTGCGTTTCCCTTGAGAGAGATAAAAAGAAGAAAGAAAATAAGAAAACCATGGGTATCTGGCGACCTGTATAAAAGAATAAAAGAAAAAAAAACGCAAGTATAATGCTTTCATCATAAGTCGGGATCCCTGTCTTTTAACTGAATTTAAAAGGTTTAGAAACAAACTGAACTCCCATTTGAAGAGCGCGAAGTGCGATTATTATCAAAATAAGTTTCTGCATGATCACAATGATAGTAAAAAGGTATGAGACACTGTAAATGATTTAACCAATAGAAGGTCAACACGATATAGCTTGAAGGAAAACCTAATAGACAATAGAAATGTATCTGGAAAAGAACTAGCAGACGAAATGAATCGGCATTTTATTAACGTAGGCACGTACACGGGGAAAAGTGTCAGCGCAGATAACAGTGTATCCACGATGAATCAGCTTCAGTCTATCATGCTAATTCCAACTACGTCAAATGAAGTTCAAAGAATAATTAAAAACTTAAAAAATGATGTTGCCGCTGGAGATGATGGAATAAAATCTTTACCTATAAAGCAGACCGCGGGCAATATAAGTCCCATTTTGTCGCATATAATAAATATGATGCTTGAGTCTGGTGAATTTCCCGAAGAATTAAAAGTAGCCAAAGTAACCCCAGTGTATAAGGGAGGAGGAGAGTCAAATATTAATAATTATAGGACGATCTCGGTTCTTACAGTTTTCTCAAAGATTTTTGAGCGCATTATCAATGACAGGCTAACGAGTTTTTTTCAGAAGCACCAAATAATAACGCAGGCTCAATACGGTTTTCAGACGAATAGATCTGCGGAACAAGCACTAATCGATATAAAGGATAAAATTGTTAAAAATATTGAAAACAAATTATTCACTCTTGGAGTATTTTCGGACTTAAAAAAAAGCATTTGATACTGTGCAACACGATATTATATTGAAAAAACTTGAAATCTACGGTGTACGAGGAGTTGCGCTAAGACTAATAAAAATGTATCTTTAAGATCGTTATCAATATGTATCTATAAATGACCATTCATCTAATAAAGTGAAAATACGACATGGTGTTCCTCAAGACTCCATTTTAGGCCCTCTATTATTCCTCGTGTACATTAATGACATTACGGCAATACCAGGATCTCCTGAACTAATAATGTATGCAGACGACACTAACATATTCTTTTCTGGTGCGACGAAAAAGTGCGTCGAGAAGTTGGCCAATGAATATCTTTCGAAATTATCAAAATGGTTGCAAATAAATCGTCTACAATTAAATACAAAAAAATAAGTATATCATTTTTAAACCAGCAAATAAGCAAGACTATAGTTCCATTAACGTAATATTCGAAGGCGCAACATTGGAGCAGGTAGCAGAACAAAACTTTTTGGGCGTCTGGTTTGCTGAGATCTATCGTGGAATTGTCATGTAAACAAACTAAAGGCTGATTTATCCCGGGTAACAGGATGCATTTATAGAATACAAAATTTGATACCGACTTGGTTAAAACACACATTATATTATTCTTTATTCTACTCCAAAATTACTTATGGTATTCTGGTCTGGGGAACGACGACAGCGGTGAATTATAATAAAATTATCCTTTTGCAGAAAAAGATCTTACGAATGTGTGAAAATTATAAAGGGGATGCCAGAAATTTAAGGACACAACCACTCTTCATCAAATATAATATGCTTAAGGCAGATCAAATATATTACTTCAAACTTTTACTATGGATACATAAAAATAGACTTTACAGCACACCTGCGAACAGCATAAGTGCATATCCAATTAGAAATCCAAAGCGAAGGATGCCGGCCATAAGAACCAACTATGGTCAACAAACCTTAATTTTTCAAACAACTAAAACTCTAAATAGAACGGACCTCAACATTAACTTTAACAACACGTTTTCTGGTTTCAAAAGGGATTGTAGAAGCTTCTTGGTTGGCAGTGAAATCGCATTCTCATTTGGATAGTGTATTTTACCAAGAACATAATCACTAGGTATAGCTAACTTCAAAGATCTATGTTCACATTGTATTCCTTCATGTGAACTTTCTGCTGATGCTGATATGTCGGTGGTATATAATATTGCATTCTAGATTTTTCGTTTGTTGTTACTGTCTGTTGTTATTGTTTTCGGTTTTTCACGACCAACGCTTACTGACGTGTATGGTGTTTTTTATGCAAATGAATGTAGTGTCTATTTTCCCTTGTTTCTTTGACTTGTTTTTCTTGTTTTATTTGAACTGTATAATGTTTTGTTGAATATGTTATTATGTAACTACTTTGAGCTGTTGAACTTTAGGGGGCAGAGGCTTTGTCAGGCACCATGCCTTTTTCTCTGCCCCCTACGCGGCAAGCCCGCAAAAACAAATAAAGAAAAAAAAATACTGATGTATACTTTCAAAACTAGGGACGAGCGCCGCAAATCGCTTTGTTCGAGACTGACGCTTGAAAGGCATATTGGTGAAAGAATTTCGGGGGCAGAGCAACGTGCAGGATTGCGACTGGTTTGTGCAAAGGCTAGTTTAACTCGAGTGTTTAAAAATGGCCACTATTTATCGGCTTGCACATGTCAGTTGATTCAGAGATCTCGAGCAGAGGTTACAGTTCGCGTTCATTTGTATACTCTTGATAGCGCTTTAGCCATCCTGACAGGCAGCCACGAATTCTGATACACAGCCATTACCTTGGCTATTGTATCGTGAGTATGTTTCCGTTCTGACGACTGCGATGAACATCACAGTGTTGCGCAGCATTTTCAGTAAACACTACTCAGCAAGCAAGACGTCTTCGTCCAACCTACACAAGCATCTAGCGGTAAGTTTAAGCTTTCTACTCATGGAAACTCCGGCTTTAAATGACTCATTTGACGTCATGAATTGTGCTGACCATGGGAAAATATATACGTGTCACTAATGTTTGCTATGTTCTGCGCAGAAGAAACATCCTGTTGTTCTGAAGGAGTTCGACTCTAAGGAAAGAAAACCCGAACCGGGTCCGCCAGCAGGAGAGAAGAGACATGCGGATAGCGGCTCGACACAGAGACTGCAATCCTGTCTTTCAGAACAAGTGGACACAAAGCTGCGCAGCAAAATAAAATAGACAGGCTAATTGCGAACTTTTTTGGTAGGCGACATGCAGTGCTTTTCAGTAGTCCAAAACTTTTCAGTAGTCGAAAACGCAAGGCAGCCATCGGCCAGAGTGATGAACCGGAAGTCTTTTGTGAATCATATGGATATCCTGTTCCGAGAAGAAAAAGCGTCCCTCATCACTATTCTGGGGAAGGCGACGAGGGTCTGCTGCACAGCAGCCTGCTGGACAGGCTCCAACACGTAACTCTTGATGCACTGAACAATATTTATACGATACGCTCAGTGAGAGGCACGCCAGTTTTTTCTTAGTGACCGGCTCATCTAAGCCTGTAAAACGTGAATATCTGTAATAATTAATATACACATATTGTATTAGACTTTTAGCAGAAACCTAAGTTTATGATCAAATATCTTGTAGTACACTTTCTTGTTTGTTTATTCTGTAAAAAGTGTATCCTGATGCATCAGCACTTGAGCAGTAAATGTATGGAGCTAATATGTTTTTGATCAGTCAAGCCACGAAACACTACCACGTTACTGAGTCAACCGTTTATTCATGGCACCTTGAGAGTCCTTTAGCGTCAACTTCCATTAGCGTTATACTTTTACACAGTAAAAAAAAACTTGCGCGAAACTGAACCCGAAGTCGAACAGAATAATTATTTTGGCGCTGCGCTACCTCGTTTAATCTAAGTGGCTGCTCAGCCATTCAAGACCATTTAAAAGTGCAGCCTTCCAGCGTTTGGCCTATTTAGTTGCGAATTCAATGAAATCAGAAAGTGGGCTGTTTCCTCGGCGTTTTTATTTGTCTGTATTTTTTTCACGCGTATTTAACATTCCCCGGCGCTCAAACGTATGAGAAAGCATTTTCGCAGTCAAATAATGCTTAACTACTGCCATTGATCGACGTGTTTGGCACATCACTTGTGAGCAAGTAGACCTGTCGGCCTTTTTTAGAGTGAATAGAAAATTTGAAAGGCTTAGTATTCAAGGCACTCCTCTCTAGAATCGAGAGTTTGCTGTTCAGTATAACATCAAACTCTCGATTTTTACTAATTAGATTGGAGACATTTAGCCGTTTTTCGTAATTTCGTCGTTATGTGGAAAGGTTGCAGCAACACATAATAAAAATAGTCAATCTTAATCAGCTAAATTACGAGTGCCATCGTACTAACCGACACTTTGTTGTTCCCAAACGTATTACTACGAGTGGCAAGAAAATTGCAGAAATTTATGCTTCCGATCAGCTAAATTTGCGGTGACCATAGGAGCTTCAAGCATACTACTGGATAATCATGGTCGGTCGCAATTGCATAGCCACTACTTAAAATGGCGCCACTACAGCAATAGCCATTCCTTTTTCTTTTCTTTTTTAACATTTTAACATTTTAAGAGCTTTCTTGGACTGACAGTTTATTTTCTTGATGAGAAATCCCTGGAAAGGAAATCCGCCGCGTCGACCTACCATCGGCTTTCAGGCCGTCATACAAATGATGCGATTGCTTCTGCGCTCCATGCAGTGCTTGTAGACTACAAAATATTACGCAAGATGTCTGTCATCATCACGGACAATGGTTCGAAATTTGTGACGGCTTTCAGGTAAGTAAAACGGTTGTTCTTGTCTTTTTTACCCTTTACTCTCCGGCTGGACACATTCACAACACCTAAACACTACGAGAATCGCATAGTAAATGCGCTACATTGTCTGTTTTACTAAGAATTTGCAATAAACTGATGGAGTGATCTGCAGTGCAGGGGCACATATTGAAATCGGGGGTCATTTACTGCTTGTTTTGGATTAATGAAGCTACACATGTGACGTTTGGTTGAGTCTTGCCAGATTTATAGAAAGTATTCGGAGATACACTCGTTACTTGGCTTACTTTCTTCCCCCTGTGGTTATGACACTTCACTATCGCAATCATTATACACTACTAGATTATTGTTTAAATTTGTAGCTAACCTATTATCTCATATCTTGTATTAGGTTCAAGCTCAGCTTGGTATAGTTTCTAACGAGTGTGATCCGTTTTGTGGAGCAGGGTATTTGGAGAAGCTGCCGAACCTGATGACGATGTCATGTCAGAGGTGCTTAACACAGCTTCGGGCACTTGCACATTAGAGACCCACCTGCGTAGGCACCAGACGTGTACTGCACACACTCTTAATCTAGTTGCCTCCGCACATGCAGACAACGCGTGAAACGGCTTATCTTACGGTTCAATGGCGAAGAATGTGTTTGCAATGCAGAAGTGTCTCTGAAGGAAGCAGACTCAGACAGTTCAAGCAGCTGAAGCCATCAAATTCACACTAGGAAGGCAACCTAATGTCCCAAACGTGACACGATGGAGACTTTCTGCATAACGCTGTAAAGTTCCAGAATGAGGTCTCGATAGGCAAACTGGACGCCACATTCAAGAGACTACAGCGCAAGGAGCTTGTCTTTCATCAACGAATACTGCAATGCATTTTAAGTGTTTTATTTCACTTTCATGCAATGCACTGACCTTTGGCACCCTTTCAGACGATGTATGGCGTCGCGAAGGCACTGAATATTCTGCAAGGCGAGCAGTACATGTATATGGTCGAGCTGCAGCCCACTCTCCACTCGCTCTTGTGATACCAATGATCCCTCTCACAACTGCAGTACTGCACCCCACTTTCCAATTCCCTTGAGGAGGCAGTCAAGAAGAGGTGAGTGGTATCTCTGTTGCTCTCTATATTGCTACCTTTCTCTGCACATGCGTTTGCATGGTCGCGTATCCGTGCGAGCTATCTACACTTCACACTGTATGTTTCAATCGTCCATAATTTGATTTAAAGGTTCAAAGTGCAAAAACCTCCTTTTTTATTTCTTGTCTCATCACAAGTCCTCCGAAGTTCTTGAAGACCCGGACTTGGCCCTTGCAGTGGCGGTACACCCTAAGTTTAAGCTATCGTGAATCCTGGAAAACGAGCGGGAAGCTGCAACTGTGGAGCTGCTTGAGGAAGAATGCCGTGCGCTGCAGTGTCTCTGCAGTGATGATGCAGCAGGCGAAGAGGACGGCGACGAAGACTTTTTTTTTTTTTTACCCTTGCCTCATGCGTCGCCATCTTCAACGGAAAAGCAACAGTGGGTGAGTGACCCCGGAACCGACCTGATTGAGCTCGCAACGTTCCCCAAGATTACGAGGGTTTTCATTCGACCAAACATGGGGATTCCCACCTGCGCACTAGCTGAACGCCCGTTCAGCAAAGGACACGATGTGTAAAGGCCCGTTCACACTTTGCGACCGAGTACGACTGAGAGAGACGAGATCTTTTAAGACTTCTTAAATTTTTTTTAGAACGAGGGAACACACTGGCATTGTGGCGCCATCTATGCGTTGACCCTGGAACTACATTTCACAAGAGCGAAGGTTTTGCGGGATTTCCGAGGTCAAATGTGCGTAATACCCATAGAAAGGCTCGTTTATATCATTGACAGACGTTTTTCGAGCCAAGAAAGAAATAATAATGCGCAAGAGAAATACAAAAATATGCCGGACCGCCGAGTTTACACTGCTACCCAATAGATGGCGCCAGTGTGTCCTCTGGTTTAAGAAGTTTTAAAGAACCCAGGTTTAAGAGGTCGCAAGAGTGCGAACGGGCCTTTAGCCATGAAGAGAGGAAAGGTAGCCGATGCCGATTTTGAAACACAGTTGATTCTAAGTCATTAAAATTATTGCATATAAATTATGCACATCAAAATTCTGAAACGGCGGCGAATGAGGCAAGAAAAAAACACCCTCCGGGTTAAAAATATTTTTCTTTCTAAATTCTCAGTTCACCTTTTTTCTTACTATTGTGTAACAAATAAAATAATATTGTTTTGGTTTGTGATTTATATTGTTCTCTTTTTGTACTGTAACGAAAAAGTAACGGCGACACTGTTTTTGCAGTAACAGCAACTGTAACACGTTACTGTTTGAAGCCGGTAATTGTAACTCTAACAGAGTTAGTTACTTTCCCCCTAGGGACCTGCAACTGTAATCCCTTACTTTTTACTGGTAACGTGCCAATGACTGGACCAGTGGCGTAGCCAGGATTGTTCTTCCGGGGGAGGGGGGGGGGAGCACTGAGGAAACTGAGGTGCCTGGATGTGCACGCTTTGGGGCCCGGAGATGGAGGAGGGGCGTCGAAATGCACCTTTCTATTATAGGTTCAGCTTGATTTCGGGTTGGGGTCTTATTCACCACAAGCTCACCCCTAGCTAAGCCGCTGGCTGTGATAGTTTCACAAAAGTCCTGGGCTTCCCTTACAGCAAACAAAATACAAGCAACGTGAATTAAAAATAATATAGTACATTCGTGAAATAAACACTAGGTAGGTCACGTTGATACAGCACAAACTGCAAGGTAAGAAACAAAAACTGCGAACAACAATGACAGTGTTTTATAAACTGCACACTAATCTTGCTTAGTGTCCAAGAAGATAAACAAAAGCCCAAAAATTTTGCACATACCTCTGCCTGAGTCATTTTATCAATATCCAAACCCTTCACAAAGAGTATATTTAATACAGTGTTCAACAAGTGATTTCATGTCTCATTTATATACTCTCTGGGCAATAATGTAACAAGCGCACGCAGTGTGCTGTTACACCATCAGCCCAGGATGCATATTTTGTGTTTATCCTAAATACTTGTGTGTGTGTGCGTGTTTGTGTGCGTGTGCGTGTGCGTGTGCGTGCGTGCGTGTGTGTGTGTGTTTGTGTGTGTCTGTGTGTGTGTTTGTGTGTGTGTGTGTGTGATAATTTGCACTGGGAGATGAGTAATATGTTCAACCACCACGGCCAAGCTGCAGTTTTGACAGGAGACATTTTTAATACCACGAGCCCTTTTCCGCATCAGCGCGGTGTAGATGTATGTTTGTCCGTATACTAATGTGTGTGTGGTAATTGTGAGCTGTGAAGTCAGTAATATGTTCAACATACTCGCCCAAGCTTCAGTTTTGTAACAAGTCATTTTTCTTTATGGCGGAGTTTATATGAGAAAGTAAAAGGCTTAGGTTGCCCAATTTTATAAATAAACTTGGTTGTATGTAGACTTTGTGTGGATGACAAGAAGTCTGCATTGATAAGCACAGTGAATGGCCCTTATATAAAGTAATATACCAAATAGTTTCAGTGCGGTGATAGTAAAACAGAAGAACGATTTCACGTACATTCTTTTTTGTAATATACATAGTTTATTTAGGTTTAGTTTTGCTGTGTTTCCCAATTCCAGATTAGTGTTATTTTAGTTGCGAAAGTACAAATGATGTTTAAAGTCGTAATTGACAAAATCAGGTGACACAGATTTGGATTTCTTTAGCAATCCCATTTTAAACCTTTTGATAAAATGCAATCAGAGTACTTTTTCAAGGACGAGTTATTAGTGAACCAGATGCCCAAGGGTTTATTACTACAAAAAATTATATTTCTTTAATATTTAAAATAACGAGATTTGAAATCTTAACATGACTATTTTGACTTTTGAGTAAGGTGGCCTTAGTTGTTTTTGAGTTTAGCCTAAGGTGATTGATTTTTGTTCATCTGTATATATTTGTAATTTGACTATTTCTTCAGCCTATGAGTGTCAATACCGTTATCGGAAAAATACTAGTGTCTTCTACATATATAACCCTAGTGTCAGTACATATATTGGTCCGAGATGGTGGTTCTACATATATAACCCTAGTGTCTATACATATATTGGTCCGGGAAGGTGGTTCGACTGAAACCACCTTCCCGGACCAATTGCATCCATAACTGACAATGTACTTTTTAGGTCTGCTCGTACCAATCATTTTTTTTTTTTGTTTAGTGTGAATAACCATACATTACAGTGTTTTGATCCCAACTTTGCTCTCCCCCTCTGTAATGCCTTCGGCCCTGAGGGTAAAGCAAATAAATAAATAAATAAATAAACTCACTACTAGGGTCATGGTTTACTTTTTCGACACCATTTATAAGAAACGATAAAAAGAAATGGCCAATAAATGCTACCTTGGGGAACAATTTTTTTTTTCTGTATTAAAATATGTGATATAAAGTTAGATATGAGTACAAACAAGGTTGTATATATTAAGTACGATTTTACTACATTAATGCATTTCAGCGTATACCATATCTTCCCAATTTGGTTAGAAGGATGCCATGAATTATTGTTTCGATGGCTTTGAAAACGTCCAATAAAATGTCTATTGTTACTAAGAGATGGTCTCGTGCGTTTAATACGAGTCCTTTTTTTGTTTTATAATGACGCTGACAAAGAATGTCGAGTCTGCCTGCGCTGCGACGAAATATTGTGCTGCTCGTGCACCGCCCGCTTTTATGCGAAGCAGCAGTATCGTGTTTGCTCGGCTGATTGTGGACGCAAGTTTCACTTTAAATGACTAAACCTTGGCCTGGAGAAATACAACGCTTACACTGAAACCGGGGAGGCACTCCCAAGCGCTTCGTCTGCACTCGAAGGCACAGCCTATCCCCGAAATCCGCTGGCGCTTCAGCTTCCACAGCAAGCAACGATCTGGACGGCTCGAGGGGTGAGTCGAAAGTAACCGAATTATGCCTGTTCGTTTCCTCGAGTTGTCTGCATGTCATCGACAGTTTGACCAACAAAGTGGAAATTCTGACGGCTGGATTTAAGTACCCCCAGGCAGAAAACCGAAGTCTTCGATCGAAGGTTATACAGTTTCACAAAAATGTGGTTGAGCGAATTCTGTTAATGTCATCGTCACCGCCACTCTACGTCACTGTCGCTCTCCAGGCCGTGGCTGATTCTAGACATGGGCTTCACGCCCCTCCTGCGCCAGCCCGATTATTCCGGAACGTGAGTGATCGACCACCGTCACAGCCGGACCGTTTTACAACAGGATTGAGCCCAGTGACTGCTGGTCGACGTGACATCTCCATGCAGCATCCTGTAGTACGCGGGGATAAGTTGAGATCAGCGAGAATGGTAGACGACGGCTATGTTCTGGCCAAGATAAAGACGAGCCAATCCATGGTCACGTACCACCATTACCACTGATCTCTATTATAAGGGGCTGGATGGTGTATAGCCGCTCTCTCAGTAGGGCGCAAATGAAGCCACCGGAAGTTTGATGCTTGTCGCGGAAGTCGGGCGTCTTCTGGGCTTCCTAGTGCATTCAGTCGATGCTCCGGTCCGTACTTTCCTGTGGGGTTTAGTAATCTTGCTCCTAATTAAATGCCCGAAAATAAGGCATTGGAATTTGGGACATATACACACTTGCTCACCTAGAATCTCAAAATGCTCACATTGAGAGGCTTCCCATAGTACTTCTCGGGTCTGCATGCGCCCCTACTGCACAACAAGCACACTCTCTTGAGGTGAGAAGCGAAAATCCAGCGCCCTCAACGCTTTTTGAAGTAGCATTCTGAAGGGTTACAAAGCCTGCAAGCACTCAGTTCCGGGACAAGCCGCTTACTTCCGGTGGCTTCATACCTTTTTGCTGAATGCGCCATCCAGCCCCGTATAATAGAGATCAGTGGCTATACCAGACAAGGTGAACGCTGTGTCCCCGCAGATACGCTGCGTGGCGTCATTTGTGTCGAGACTCACGCCTGATACGTCTGTTACCCGCACTAGAGCCCTTGTCAAGCCACTCACAGACCAAAACTCCGATTAGACCAAGCGTAGCATTTTCGAAAATGATAACTAGATTTCCATCGTACTCATTGTTTCATTTGGCTTGTGACGAAGCGGTTATTTCAGCACTAAACAAACCTGAATTCTGGCCCGAGGGAAGTATCTTTCACCACCCGTTTTTTTGGTCGCGTAGACAATAAACATATTCACGAGGAAGGGGTAACGAACGAAGATTGCAATAACAATTAGTGTGTTTTACCAACACATGAGGGGCCTATGAACCAAGGCCGATGAGTGCATCTCCAATCTAGTTACCAATAATTTCTTTTTTTGCCTCAGCAAAACATGGTTGCGTAACGACATATCTGATGCAAACAATTTTACTCCTAATTTTAGGGTGTACCGCCGGGAAGTGGTTGCCAGTTCACAGGTCAAAAACTTGGTGGTGGCTTCTCGATTGCCGCTGAGGTGGCTTTCTTGTCACATAGTCCTTTTGACATAAATATTCCGAATGCGTTTGGATGATATTTAAAGCTAAGCGATGGCTTCATTTACCTTGTCGGAAACTACAGCTTTTCCACCACATTTTGACGAATTATTTTCTTTAGGACATTTTGAAATGCTTAAAAATAGTATTGATTTTAACATGTAGAGATTTTAAATTTAGGAATATTTTAACCTTCCCGGTTAAGATTGGTCTTTAAGACTCATAAATTGCAACAACCCCATAACAACAAAGGTATTCTGGTTATTATCGTTTATCGACTCCTGTGGATTAGACCAACCAAACACAATTAAAAATAATTAAAAAAAAACATCCTTGACCTTGTCCTATCTAATGTTCCAGTTGACTCCGTAACTTCTGTTTTAAGTCCCTTGGTTCAGATGGACGTATTTAATCCACCCTTCGTGGTTCTGTTCTTCCTAGCGCGAAGAGGGTTTGCAGCATGTTCATTTAGTAATTGCTGATATCACAAGGGTGATATCTTTGGCATGTACACATTCATCAAATATTTTAACTAAAATAAGCTTCTGACAATGGCAGACACTGAGTTAGTCACGTAGACGTTTTCTGCAGGTATAAAAAAACGCCATTCATATATTTGTGCCGCGGCACATTTCTAGGCATTCAATATACCATAAATAAGCTAAGCGAACTGGTTCTGCTTTATTCTACATCAATTTAGAATCTTCAGGGCTCTGACTAAAATACTTTACCCAAGGGATAGACGTTTACATATTGATTAGGTGGAGCGCAGGTCGAATCAATGCCTGAAACGTTTTTGCGGTTTGCAAGAAAGTATACGCTCATTACTATCCATGTTATTTGCTTGCGTAGCCAACTCTATGAGAATGAGAGCTATTTGTTCTCTTTCAGAGGTTGCGAATAATTTGCCGGTTATTTCAGTAGCTGTTAATCAACCGGTCAAAAAACTGTTCAGCCTCAGGATGTGGAAGTTAACTGCAGTTATGTTTTGCCGCGTATAAGTGTAGATAGCGGAGCAATCAAAGGTGCTATAACACATCCCAAATCGAAATAATCTACAGGTGCCGACTGCATTCTAAGTTTGATTATTAAAGGTTGGAGTAAATTGTTTATATCTGTGCATGTACATATTTTTTACCTGTCTCTTAAAGCAAGTGTTTTTCCATCGTGATAGAAGAAAGCAGTAGTTGCGCCTTTTGTGTGTGGTTTTCTGGAAACAAAATATTCAGCGGGTTATGCATAGCCGATTTTTGTTTCTATTGTAAGTTCGTGGCATGCCAGCGGGAGCTTCTGAAGGGACGGGCGGTTGAAACTAATTTGTGATCTTTTTTAAACTATCATGCACTCCTTGTCTCGAAGAAGGGACGAGTTGATTGTATATATTTTGAAATGACGAAAGCGTTTCATAAAGTTAACCATCAGTTGCTGCAGCACAAACTATTGACGTATGCTTGTCTTGATTTGTGTAGATGGTTTCATAGTTATCTTCCATCCCGTTCCATCTGCGAACACATTGATAGGAAATATGCAAACAAAAAATTTGTTCCGACGTCTGATGACCCCCAGCGATCTATTCTTGGCCCTCGTTTATTTATAATATTTGTAAACGCTTAGCCTTAAAAGTAGAAATTTCGGAGTTACTTGTTTTGCTGATGTATATAAACTTTTCACATGTGTACGGTCTCTTAAAGAGTGCTATAACGTTCTTGCAACTAAATGTAAACCGGATAGTCCCGTGCTGTATCCAACAGCCTATCGTTAAATCCTTAAAAAATGTCTTATTGATGTGCCGACAGCACGAAGCAGTGTGTTACGATTATCGCCTGGGGGGAAAGCTTCTTAATCGTGCCTGTGTTGTAAGAAAATTTGCTTATTTTTACAAAATGCGCCGCAAGACAAGGACAGAGTAAGTAAGACAGCACGAAGCGCTACTTTCAACTGAATGTTTATTGAAACCAGACACTAGTTATATACCAAATCGGGCTTCTGAAGCAAGAATTCAAATTCCTTGTCAGTTTGATGTACTGATGGTGCACTAATGCATTTGTCATCCCCCTGCATTCTAATGTTAAAGGACTCGAACATCTCTCTCGAGATTTTGCTTCTCAGCTTTCCCAGAATTTGCGGCGCATTTTGTCAAAATAAGTCATGTACCAACTGGCCCATCTGTCACTACTGATGAAGAAAACTGGGTGTGTGTGTGCAGTGTGCTATAAAGTTTTCAGCTCACGTGTCTTATATTCTTGGAAATGCGACAAAGAACTGGGTGTGAAACCTCTCATTACTCAGAAGTTCAAGTATTTGCCATCCTGAATTCATTTATTTTGTGATTTAGTGAGGTCAAGGGTATGATCGTGTTCGGCAGCTTAAAATTTATTAACCAAAGCTCAGGTCATAAAAATTGAAGGAGTGCAAAAGTACTTGATGCGTATTGCGTATTATTGACACTTATAACGCCAATATTATTTTGACTAATTTTTTTGGCAAAGTTTCTTCGAGGTCCTTGTCAGATATGAATGAAGAGCACGATTTAATTTAGTTTTATAAGAAAGTAAAAGGTGTTATAGGTAGTGGTTTTCTTTTAGGAGATGTCAAAATGTACCTTCCTTTTCGTTGAACTAGAAATCGTTTTGAGTTTTATGTTGGTGTAGAGAGCTTTTCCGTGCATTTAACCCGCATACAATCCCTTTTTAAACGCTTGCACAATGCAAGTATCTATATACTTTGCGACTTCAATATTTTTCGGAAGAAAATCGGAGGACTTGATACTACTCTATGACCTCTGTGCTTGTTTAGATTTTATTATTATTTTTGTATTTATCACAAATTTGTTTTTCTTTTTCCTGCCTTGTGTTTAAATTCACCTCATGTATACCAAAGTGAAGACATCATGGTTGTATTGCGCACAAAAGTAAAAACAAAATCCTAATATTATTAATATTACTAAAGCTAATGTTGTCGAATTGTTTATTCGAAATTCAAATCGGGAATGTGTGTACAAATTTTTGTCTATAAGTAAGCAAAATAATTGGTAAATAAACTAGTTTTCTAGGCGGTTTTGAAAACACGGGAAGTATAAAAAAAATTGGTTTTACTGTGTTGATTTTATCAAATTCACTATGTTTATATAAAACCTTGCTTTATCTATCTGCATTTTTGCAAGACACTCACCACGGGCTAAATTGAGATTGAATATACAGGCTAAATAAGGTGCCAAAGTATCTAAAATATGCTTTGTCGGTTTTATCTGCCTATCATAAGGATCGACCCTTTTAGTGGTTTTTAGACTCATAAATATCTGATATATCCCAGATACATAGATGGGGAAAATAATAAATATAAAATTAGGCTAGGTGTAAGGCATGTATTCAAATGCTTTGTTTAGAACAGCAGTAGGCATGAACGACATCTGAAGATATATAAAAAAATATTTTAGGCGTTTTTCATATCAGTTTTTTTAGACTTTAGACATATTAACAATTATTGATTCCGGAGTTGAATGTCGGAAATGAAAATTTATTAATCACTTTAACTTCCGCCATAATACGTAAGGTTGCTGTGTGTCATCATTGTTAAGTATTGCCACGCGCGTCGTCGAGCGAGCGTGTGCGGGGCCGAGTGGCCGCGCTTGACTGTCGCGCGGAAAGTCTAGGTTCGAATGCAGTCGGTGGAAGGTTCATTTATTTATTCTTTCAACATTGCGCTCTCGTGAGTTCGAGATCATCCTCGTCTGATCGAGTCCCGAATGTTCTAGTCGTCGAACATTCTATGCCGATTGTTCCAGAAGCCAAGGCGTGTACATAAGGGGCTCAGCGTGGCGATCTGCAGTCAGTCTTGCCCCAGCGTTCAACTCTGCGGTTACGCCGACTTCGACGCCCGCGACGCTCTGCTGTTACCTTCTGTTTCTTTTTTTTTTATTTTTGGGCACAAGTTCGCCCCAATAAACGTTTCAGCTTCCCCAGTTATCAGTTGTTTCCTCGACTGTTCATTCGTGACAGTATTTAAATATACAGAATTATTTTCCTTGCTTCTACATGTCTTGTGAATTATTTCGATATTTCTCGAACGTCTGAAGATCAGAATTATCTCTTTATTAAAGCGAATTATCATAAAAATTATTTTTTACTTGTTATAGTTAAAAGTTTTGGTGTAACGCTTTGTTTGCAAGAGTTTTTTTTTTTTTTTTCATGTGGTAAGATTTTAAAAGAAAGATGCTTGCAACATATTCAGTGTTGTGCGGAACAGCGTTCTAAGAAGCGGCGTTCCTGGAACTCGTTCCTTTTAGGAGGAACGAAGGAACGTCGCCTTTTCATTTTGCATCGGTGGAACTGGGAAGCGAACTTGTTACATTTTTACGGGAACGGAAAAAGGAACGGCGTTTCTTTTTTTTTTTTTTCGTCCAGTGGGGCACTTTATATTTATTTCTGAGAGAGAATTTCTAAAAGTATAAAAACAGTAACTTTACGAAGAGCAGGATCTCGTTAACGTTTTCGTTACTTATATTAGTGTTTATTTTGTAGGGTCCTCCTTGGTCACAGTAAGTGCAGGAGAGCTAGCGGACATTGATTATTTTTTTCAATGCCCGAGGCTGCGGTACAAAAAGCAATTGTTTTCGTTAGGTGGAAAAGACATAGAAAGAGGGACTTTTCGAACTCAGCTACTTTCTTTGCTTCCATGAATTCTCATGCACCCAGATATCTAAGGTCAACTACAGCCATCACTGAACTTCCACGAAGAGACCTACAGTTACAACAAAAGTACATGTTACCAGACATCGAACGCACCATTGTATCCTGGAACATTAGTCAGATAAAAGATAACCAAAAATTAACCTTTATTGCTTCTCCCATTGTCTCCCTCCTTCAAACTGAACAACGAATCTAACCTTTACGAAGGACTTGTAGTTTTTAAGTCTAACCAACCAAAAACCGTCCCCTCTCTTTAGGTTGCTCGTCTTGAGGACAGCAACATCGAGAAGCAACTGTTGTTAAGTTAGAAACAAGGGACTTTGTTAGATTGAAACGTATGTGGTTGTTGTAAAAGGCTCGTACAATGTACGGTAACAGTACATTTGGCTTGTCTGATTCGCCCACCACGCACATGAATATGGTTTAAAGCTGAGATGTTTAAAGGTGTATATATTAACAAATAAAACCTTGATTCCGCTTGTTTTCTTCTCCTGATGCCCTTCCATCACGGCATTCGAATTCGCATGTCGCCAATTGACAAAATAGATAAAAAAAAAAAAACTGCGGGATCTTACTAAATATGGTAATCAGTAAAATGCAAATGTAACGTATATGTAACAATACGTTTCATTTTTTTAACTGTAAACTTGTAACAGGAAGGAGTTCCAAAAATCAGAAGGAACAAAAAAAAATCTTTCGTTCATTTCTTTTTTTTTTTTTTCGAACGTGTTCAGCATTTCGCGCACGACAATGTATAAATGGCCCAAATAATTATAGGCCTGATTGGCCGACCGGATCTCAAAATATCATTTCAATTTAGACGTTCTGTTCCAAGTTGAAAAGCATTCAACTCATTTTGCTTGACAGCTTATATTAATGATATTATTATTTATTTAGGGGCCCCAAACAGCCAAGACGGTCTTCACTATAGTACACCATCGTCGACAAGCAAAAAGAAAAAAAAAGAAAGGAAGGAAGGTTTACTTAAGCAACAAATCGAGCACATTCAGAGGCAGATAAGCCCTTATTCAGTAAGCTGCGGTGCAAAGTAATTGATTACAAAATGTCGAGGAGAGATGGAGCGGTGGTGTTATACAGAGACGGGATCCGAGGAAGTGTTGAAGTGTTACAGAGAGAGTGACATAAAAGCTAACAAAATGTCTAGATTTACGTAAAAGAACGTGAAAATTAAGTTTCCCCAAAAAACTGCGCAGAATCATTTGCCCCACTTATAAGTTTATGCAGAAACCCAGGCAACACCAGTTCTTCCAGTAGAAAACAAGTGGAAGTAAATTGTTTTCTTGTATAGATTGAGTTATAATAAAACCATAACTAAAAGAATCTATCATATGCAATGAGAATAACAATTTCTGAACCTTTTAAATCTTCATAGCCTACGTTTTCGATATCGAGTTACATGTGACAGGCGCAAATTCAAGTCGTGACATTACTGAAGAATTGAAAAGTAAAAGTGGGGGAGCTCCTAATTTTTTTTTTGTTAATCGAGATACTATTCCTAATATTAGGAATAATATATATAAAAGTTAAACCACTACACACGCCAAGATATTTTACGGTTTATATATGTATATTGGAATTTCGTCAAGATTAGATGTAAAATCAACAATAGCATGGCGATGGCTAAAAGATAACACCTTTGTTTTTTGGGAGGGTTGAGAGACAGTTCCTTTAGCTTACACCGCTGAAGGATTAAAAATACATCATTTTGTAGTTTATTAAAGACTAAAATAGTATAAATGCTCATGAATAACTTAATACCATCAGCAAAAAGTAGCAGTTTGGATCTACTTGCACAAGACACTGTATTATTAATAAATATTAAAAAAAAAAAAAGGCGGACCAGGACTGATCCCTCGGAAATACCCGATGTCGAGCAAAATAATTAGGAGAGACTGTTGAAATCGAACAGTGTTCGAACGAGATGGCAAATAACTTTCAAACTACCTATATAAATCCAGACAAAACTCCATGTGAAAACTGTTCACATAATAGCACTTCATGAATAACCCTGGCGAAGGCGTTCGGCCTATTGAAATATCTTGTATTTACCTTACCTCCATTCATAACAATATCGCAGCATATTCTAAACTAGGACACAAATTAGTATCCACCGATCGGCCATTCAGGATGCCATCCCAGGCAGCGCAAGATATTGTGCCAACATTGGTGCCACCATGGTTAAGATGGCCCCGTATGGTGCCAGGTCGACCAGTAAAGACCCAGCATTTCAGGATGCTGGCATGAGCTGGCTACATGACGGCAACATTTGCCGTTTCTGCCAGCTTCCAAACGATATATATTGCGGTATCTCGGCTACGTGACGGCAACATTGCCGTTTCTACCAGCTTCTGAGCGATATTGCTGCATTTATATCAAGTTGTATCCTTGGTATGTTGGGCTCCGCTTTGCATCTCTGAATGACGGCACTGCACCGGAAAAATCGCGGCACCATCACCGGGATGCTGCCATATCTAGCAATATTTAGACACAAAAGCATTTTTGTCTATAAAACTTTAAGAATCAGGCTATAAAACCTCACTTGATTGGTGTTTCTTTCACTTTAATTTAGTTCAGTCTCTCCTAGGATTTATATTACATGCTCTCTCAGCGATAAAAGGGAAATAAAATAATCGAAGAGATGCAGGCGAGAACGCACTGTCGCAACTTTGTTTAGGAATGACACCGGTTTTCGTCTCGAATGTATCGCAGTTACAAAGCGGCATCCTAAATCTCAATTTCTCCCGTGTTGTGGGAAAAACGTTCACCTTCAAGAAGACTGTGCTTCACTTAGCCACGTGATCAATCAGAATGACATGACGTGAGTTTCACTGAATGATACAGGGGTATCGCATCTACCATCGGAGCTTCCGTACAACCAACTTTAATCTGAGCTTTTGCCGCTGGGAGGCGATGGCTTGAGCATGCGCGTAATTCTTCTAGAAAAAGGCCACTGCTTGTCAATCAAAATGAACACACAATTATCTTTCGAGGTGGCCACAGTGCACCCGAAATTATGTCAATGAATGGTGACCAAGGACGTTTAAGTATAAATAGAATCTGGCATCCGAGTTCTCTATGCAATGTGTAACGAAAATCACGTGGCCAGATAATGCGCGAAATTTTTCGATTAATAGGAAGGTTTTGACAACGACGGCGCTGTCATCATTTTGCGGACAAAAAAAAGGGTTGCCATGGCATTTTTTATGTTAACGCAATTGTTTGTGTGCCAAAGCATGGCGATACGTCCCGTGTCTCTTCGAAGAGTAGAACATATCTTTTACGTTCGCCACTCACCACTTTTGCGTACCAGCCTTTGCGCTAAGCCAAGACCGGGCCTTAGTTGAGCGGTCATTCGGCTTCTATTTTGGTGATTTCGACGCGTTTCGACACTCAGGGGCGCACCAGACGCACTCGTGTCTGTTGTCACCGCGTCTTTAGCTTTTAGAGCTTGCAGCCATTGCCTATACCCTTCGTTTGTAAATGGAGGGTCCCAGCTTGGCTGAAGTGAGCTTCGTCCGCGCTTGACCAAAAGCTAGCACCAAGGCAGCCGATCGATGCAGCATTACTGCAGACGACTTGGAGGAAAACGCGAGCTCCCAGCGCTTGCCGGACTCACGCATCGTAATGCCATCACG
Organism: Ixodes persulcatus; assembly: GCA_013358835.2. Lineage (NCBI taxonomy): Eukaryota > Metazoa > Arthropoda > Arachnida > Ixodida > Ixodidae > Ixodes > Ixodes persulcatus. The sequence goes on from JABSTQ010009916.1 coordinate 676,680, forward strand.
GGTCTTGTGTGTTCTAACATCCTTGCTGGTGACGCAGATGACAACAGGTGGACAGGGTGGAGCCACTGGTGTCGTTAGGCTGCGGGTCGGTTTGGTTTCGTTGAGGCGCCGGCATTCTTTCAACGTTTGTCCCGCCTTTTGCACTGTTTTGTAAGCATGTCGCTCCGGCGTGCCGTAATAATTCTGTTGACTGTCTTGGCATTGCGAGACAAAAGGTGTTGAAACCCTTCTTCAGAGATGCCTTTCAGAATGTGTCTGACCTTGTCAGCCTTGTATTACATATTACTGCTGGCAAGTTTACAAGGTGCCAACAATATCATTCGTTTGTGGACGGTAGACGAGGCGCCCCTCGGAAAGTTGTCTTCTTCCAACTGACAGGCCGAACGCGTTAAGAAATTTCTCATTGAAGCAGTCCCAAGTGAAGAAGGCATCTTCGTTGTGATCGTACCGCACCATTCGGTGCCCTTCAGATAAAAATTGACTTTGGCCAGCTGATGTGTGTTACCCAGCATTGTAACAAGCCCCGCGTTAATGATCACTTGTTGAATCAATAAACATTTTTGTCCATCCATCCACCATTGTAAGTACTTACATAGTCATTGCGTCGAAGCCATTGGATGATATTTTGATCTGCAAAGCCAGAGAAGAAAGGTGCGTTCTGTCGGCGGCGAGAGACAGTTGGTAGCGGCATTCTCGCAGAACACTGCGAGAACACTTGCAGCCACTGATGCCTATTGTAGTAGGCTGGATCGCGGACCGGGAGCCCGTGGGTAACACCACCGGCGGCCATTACTTGACACAAGGCAATAAATGCAAGCCTATGGGAAAAACAAACAAAAGTAGGAATATTGAAGCTTGTACAGTCGCCGCGGAAGTTAATAGCTCCACGCGAGCGCGCGTTTTTTTCCGAGGGGCGATTGACTGGTGGCTTGCTATAGAACTAGAGATGACGTCAGGGCGAGTCCATGAGGAGTAGACGGGGGAAGCCGTCTCAATTTAAGGGAACCGTTGTTATCTGCGGGTGAGCGTAGTTCGAGTGAAAGGGGAAAATGATTCTGCAGAAGTCAAGATCGCCGAGCACGAGTGAGACGGCAGTTTGGAAAGAGAGAAGGAAACACGTCGTATTTTCTAACTTCTGCAGAATCATCTCCCATTTTCATTCGAACTACGCTCACACGCCGGCAGATGATAACAACGGTTCCCTTGAATTGAGCGGCTTCATCCGTCCACTCCGCATGGACTCGCCCTGACGTCATATCTAGTTCTATCGCAAGCCACCAGTCAAGCGCCCCTCGTAAAAAAACGCGCGCTCGCGTGGAGCTATTAACTCCCGCGGCGACTGTACGCTGTGCTCGAATATGAGAATTTTAGGATGTACTGCTTTCATTATGTCGGGTGTTTGGAGATCAAATCGGTATTTGTCAAGCGTTCGAACGCCGATTAAGAAAATCAATCTTGCCGGAGCACCCATGGCTGAGCTCGCAAGCTTGCTCTCGTAGTGGAGTAAACAAAGGAACTTGCCATCACTAAGACCACCCTCGGTGAAGCCCACAAGTTGATGAATGTTCAAAAAGTTCAATGTTGACAGCGGCTTTCTGGGAGTTAGTGAATTTCGCGTAGCAAAGCCTTGAAAGTTGTCGTCTGCTAAAGCCAACTCAACGAAACCGCCGCAGACTCCGCGGTAACTCTCGATGACTCTTGTCTCATTGAGCTGCACTACATTTTTTGCCTAGCGGAGTCACTCTCGGCCGCAAAACAATAATTTATGAGAACTGTAAGGGCTCTCAGTTTTAATGTTTGTGCACAACCTATTTGGTTGGCTTCCTGAACAGCAGCCAAAATGTTTCAATGCCGGCAACAGCTCAGAAGCGGGGGAAATGACAGTTCTCGTTTTCCCCATAGAGTTATATGTATTAGCTGGTGTGAAGTCTTGGCTTTCGGTGGTGCCACTCGACCCTAGCAAGACAAGCCTCAATCAGCGATCCAGCCTACTACAATAGAGATGAGTGCTTGCAGCTGATGACCCGATCGAAGTCCATGTCGATGCGGTAGGCCTGTAGCAGGGATCGTCGCACCTTCATCAAATAATGTGCAATATTAAAAGGACACGCAGGTAGAGTGTACTAGAAGGTACGAGTGGGACGAGCCATAGGCTCCGCTCATGCTTTCAGTTGCACCTCAAAATGTGGAAAGCGATCAGGTGGAACCAAGCCACTTTGATCGCAGCGGCACCTTCACTGCGATCGAGCAACGACACAGATCGAGGTCATATGGGCAATATTGTATTCTTTATGATTTTGACGTCAGAGCTAACGTCAAAGCACCACGACACGACGACGCCACGACGTCATCGTCGACGACGTCACGCGACCCTAAGATTCTGTCGTAAGGCCGTCGTGACATCGCGTCGCGTCGAGGACGACGCCGTTTAGCGACATCAAGTCGCCGTTGTAACGCGGTCGTGACGTCGCGATGAGGACGACGCCGCTACGCGACATCAGGTCGGCGTTGTGACGCGGTCGTGACATCGCGTCGGGTTGACGACGACGCCGTTACGCGACATCAAGTCGCCGTTGTAACGCAGGTCATGACGTCACGCGCTACATCGAGGACGACGTGGACGTGGTCGTCGATGCCGAAGTTTGCGTCGACGCCCCACGCAACGTCAAACATCGCTGTGACGTCACGTTAACGTCGCCTTGACGTCATCGTGAACGTCAACGTCACGACAAAGCCTTGGCGGCGTGTAACGTCGTCGCCTTCGCCAGCATCAACGTCGACGCGCAGTCACGACGAAGTCTTGACGTCATGTAACGTCGTCGACAATGACGTCGACGTCGTGAAGCTGTCGGGAGGTCTTCGTGACGTCGAGTTGCGTCATGTAGACGACGACGTCAACGAAGTGACACCAAGCGCCCTTATGACGTTGCATTGAAAAGGACACCGTCATCTTGACGTCCCGTGACGTTGTCGTCGTCGTCATCAACGTCAACGTTGACATCGTCGTCGTTGTCAACGCAATATGACGTCAGAACGCAGTCTTGATGTCGTGTAACGAACGTTGTCAACGTCGATGACGGCGTTGACGTCAAGGCGTCGTCCTGATGTCGCATGCCGTTCTGACGACAAGTCAGGTCGTGGTGACTTTATGTACGTGCCGCCTGACGTCTGGGTTGTACAAAAAATATAGTCCGGAGTTCTATCGTGTCTATGACCTTGACTAGTGTGCCCGTCGAGCTTGGCGTTGGAACGAAACGCGTTTTTCATAAAAAGCGGCTATCCCGAACCACTTCGCTCGTAGCGCCCGACAGGGCGCTACTAGCAAAGTGGCTTGGATTAGCCGTTTTTTTCCACGTGCAGAGGTACCATAATAGCACTCCGGTGGACCCAAAAACGTCCTTTCTAGTATACTCTAATGCAGGACTGTTCGTATGTTCTTTATTCGCCTCTTCCTTTTCCTCTCCTACACCGTCTTCCTCCTTTTCTGTCCATGCATTTCTCGTTGCGTGAACTAAATAAAACATTATTGTTTAGGAGTTTTTTTCTTTAATGCTGCCTGAGGTATCATAAAATAAAAAAAGTGAAAGCCGTTTACAACTCCCTGTAACGCCGAATTAGAGCAAAGCTCTTGGGGAGGAGGAGGGAAGGGTACTGGGGGGGGGGGGGTCACGTGACCTTGGGGGTCATGTAACCTCGGGGGGGGGGGGGGGGGGGGTCACGTGACCTGGGGGGATCACGTGACCTCACGGTTACGCCGACGCCGACGCAGCTCAAGCCGGAAACGGGCGCCTAAGAGCTGCGCTATAATATTCTCTGTGGGATACCAAAACGTAACAAATATGACTCTAAACATTATTTTTATTTTGTTATATTTACAAAAAAAGACCTCTCACGTTGGCGTGACGTGAGAGGTCCTTTGTTTCCGGTGTGCGTGTGTTCTTAGTGTGAGTAGTTGCGCTTCTACATAAAACATATCAATAGCCGACTCGATTATGCCTCCTTCTTAAAAAATAAGTTTTTCATTATTACTTACCGCACATAAAGTTACGTTACACCTTCACATTTGTCACCCCCCAGCAGGATTTCTTGCTTCTTTTAGTACATGCACGCTCTGGGTCCGCTTCTGGCATTAGTGAAATAAATCCCTTTAATAGCCAGAAGTCAACAGTGCATATAGGTTAAGAAATATTCAGGCAAGCTGCATGTGCTGTATTGATCAATTTTACTCATACTCGTTTTCAGCTCAAGAGTCATCAGTAACAAGTGTTCAGCTCCAGAGCGTTGCCAATTTTCTTTTTTATAGAGTAACTTTGGATACTTGTTTATGCATTTAAGATTGTTGATTGCTATTTTGTGAAAACGTCGTTTAACTTCGAAAAGCATCCTCTTTTGCGATGACAACCTAATCTTGTACGAGCTTCTTTCTGGTGTGCATACATTACGAGCAAAACAAACTTTTTTCTTTTTCTTATACTAATGAGCATCCACGCGTCCCCACTACCACACGGCACTAAGCGTTCTCATTTCTAAGGTGCCAAGTGATGCTCTCGGGGCTAATCAATCCTTCTGCAATAAAATTGTTGATAATGTGGCGGATAGGTCTGACGCGCTCGAGTAAGGGCCTGATAGCACGTGCTTGTGCACGCAGATAGCTTTGACTGGTGAACGAAACCATACGTCAGTTCAATTCGCACCCAATAAAGTGACCAAATGTGAAGCAGCAGGCTGAAGAGGACGTTTCTTTTCAAGTAATTCAGCGAGCTCGACCAACACACTCACAGTGGTCTAACAGACTTCAGTCTTACTTCAAGATCGCTTTGCTGCGAGCCGATAAAGGTGAGAAAGAAATTATTATTTTATTATTTGTTCTGCATTTTGTGATGTTGCAACCGTGTCAGTCAATTTTTTTATTTCTCTTCAAGCAAGCATCAGATTTATTCCTACAAGAGGCAAGACAATACAATCGGAATACCAAGACTCGTAGCATATTGAAATTAAATCGTGAGAATATGAAATTATATTGAGAGAATATGCAATGCACAGAAATGGTGCAATGTAGTACAGGGCGATTCACACAACGGACTAATCCGCGGCCGGATTGATCACGTGACGACATGTCCGCGCTCCGTTCGTCTCCCAAGCGCATCCACACGAGGGAGACGAAGAGCAGGCGCCAGCGAGGACGAACCAAACCTTTTTCGCCACCCCAAAGTTCCGCGAAACTCCAACATCACAACGTGGCACGGTTGTCTAAGAGAGAAATTGACGTTTGTTATCGTGATCAAGAATCGCACGCCGCTGTTACGTACAGATTGAGACAAAACACCGTGATGGGCTTCGCGCGAAGCGCCACTAGCTTTACTAACCCAAGGCATGACAGTGACACAGGCTTGGTCCTGCTCGAGAAGGGTTCGGCGTAGAAGTGACGAAGTTCTGGGCTCGCGGAGCGGTGTTTGAAGATGCCTTCACGCACTCTGTGCTCGTGCATGCCACTCAAGCACACCACAGCCGTAAGAAAGGTCTTGCTCGGTGAAATCCTGATTGGACGTGCAAGAATCATAGGGGCGTGCTAGACGAGTTTTGACGAGAGTTTCTTTCTCGCGAGGAACTAAGAATCGCACGACAAAATGAACGAGCGAACGCACAAAACACAACGATTCGCCATTCTAATCGTTCGAAAGAGAAAAAAGAAAAAACAAGAACACATTTTACCGTTGCCACACTAAACGCTTTTCAAGTCAATCACCCGCCAATAATCCGCGAGTGAAGAACGCGCTCGACTTTATCAGTCCGCGCGTCCGCGGACGAGGCGCGGTTCCAACGAGGTATAGGGGCTTAGGTTGATAAACCGGAAGTTCGGAAGTGGCACCCCCCCGGTGGCCGCCATGTTTTACGCAAATGTGACCACTCGTCACGTGACCTCCCAAGAGCCGTGACGTCACAGGTAAGATGGCAGCGCCCATAGCTGGCAGATGCGAGTTGGTTCGGTGCGCGGTAGCCGTGATGTGCAGCTGCTTTCCGACGATTTCGGGCTTTTTCGTGCTCGCTGACGAAGGTATAATGTGAAAATACGAAGGAATGAGACTTTATACTCTTTTTGCGCAAGATCGCTCTGGATCATCTGGATATTAACACCTGTGAGACAGCATCAGCCGTATCGCCGTACCGGTGCTTGGATTCGGGATTTGTTCGAGGGTCTATAGAACTTTGAGTGCTTTTAGCATAGAATTTTCGCATTCTCTTAGCTTTGTTTGAACGTTGGAATGTCTGGGAATCGACGCGAAAGGTATACGTCGTGTTAGGGCCTAGGAGAAGTTGTTTCAGCCCTGCGTCACCGTATAACCACAGCAACTTTTAGCGAGGAAGCTCCTGCGATCTTTAACCTTTTGTGCTAATCGACGATTCTACATTCGATCGTTTTTCTTTATTTTTTTGTGAGTGCGAAGTGAACACTTATTCTCAGCTACGAGGATGACGTTTTATTGAGTGTGGGGATGAATAAATCGTTGCAGGCACCTGCTTCAAAGCTATTCTACTTGCAATAAGAACAACTGTTTTGGTGTATGCATAGATTAACTGCACCTTTCCCCCTTGGGATTCATTGCAGCAATACTTTGTTTCATCAAGAAGTGCATTGTATTAGTCGGTCAATTATTTACTTGTTCTAATTACCTGGATAAGATGATTCATATTTGTGTTCATCCCTTGCCTGAAGAGCAGTCTCGTTGAAAAATGTTGATCATTCCTTTCGATCTCTTCAATAGACTTTTTTGAAAAGTGTGGGCTGCCTATGCTTCGTATCATTGTAACTTGGAAAAGGGCAACCGCCACAGCCCCCTCGAGCCAATCAGAGAGACGGAGCGAAGGTGTGTGACAAATCTGTGCAGACGAGCACTCTGAATGACATGTTGTCATGTGCCTCTCTCCAACGTGCATATTGGCTCACCGAGACTGTAGCCTTTGCCGTTTCCCAAATTGTGATGGAACGAATTACAGTAGCTACTACTCTAATTACCCCAGGCTTTCATACTTTGGGCATTTGTCGACAATAATATTATGTCTGCCATCACTGTGAACTCGGCTCAGCACGTATTGGACTCGAATGCTGCATTAGCATTCGACGTGAACTGGGGCCCATTTGTGTGCTTTACGCCGAAAAAAAATGGTGACAGTTGTGTTGCTTGATGGGGTTCTGCAAAGGGTCTATTGTGTCATACGTATAGGAAGTTGCCTGCTGTATAACAATGCATCAACACATACTATTAAAGTATATGCTCAGAGGTGTGTTTGTTTTTGCAATTAACAAGTTACAGCAGTGTGCTTTAATGTTATTATCATGTGTGTAGTTTTAAGTATCCTCTCTGCAATGCCTACGAAGGCCCCTGGAGGGAGTAAATTAATAAATAACATTTTCACATCACTGGAGTTGGTTTTCAGATGTGCCACATGTTCACAAGAAGTGGAACGAGTGCAGCCCTATGCAAAAAGTCTGCCAGTCTGGTATGTATGTTCCATTAATTAATATTGAAGGGTCAGAGATACGAGTGTCCTCAAAAGGACCTGCGCGTGCAGTGAACACAGTTCTTGGTGTATAGACTCAAGGCGTAAAGGTAAGCGGAAGTATGTTTATCGGGTTAGTGTATCAAATATGTTTATTTCCACTTGATGACATAATTATTGATTCTTAGTAAATGGTTCCATAACGAGTTCTTTATGCGACAGTCTCCTGTCGGGCGTTCAGTCGTAGTACCTGTGAACCTTGTGGTCGGATGACGCTCCTGGCACGTCGGTGTTCAGTTTGGACGAGTAGCAACTTTGACCGACTGATGCCGTCTTCTAATCATACGTCATGTGTGGCCACCGACATCTGATGCACTAAAGCTGCAGGGCTGGCTTCTAATCCGCAAACTTTTCCTGGTAGTTTCATGTATCAATGCAGCAAGCTCGGGCATGTATCGGTTATGTGGCTGTGCCTTTTGCTGTACCGTCGACTTGATAGCTGGCAACAATGTTTGTTTGCTATCCAAGCCATTTCACTTTCATTTCGTAATGGCGATTTATTCTGCATCCCGCGACCACTGCAACTTGTGCAAGTCTCGTGTGGAAAAGTGAAGTCTGGTAATGTTTGCAGTCCACTTTTGAGAGCAACCAACTATTCTTTTTCTTCAAGTCACTCAGCGGCATTCTCCCTCAAAGTTGGAAATTGTGTGCTTCGTGGCGTGGACACAGATAATTAGTGCCGGCAAATTATTACGTATTGTCCTTGGACGACAACCGACACCAGATCAACTGTCCTTGCATTGCCGCTCACCTGCTTTGTCTTGCTTATCTCCCGTCCAGATGAAGTGGATCACGAGCTTAGGGGTAATGTCGGCACCAGGGACAAAGACCGCCGAAGATAATCCTCAATCTTCCGCGGACGCTCGTCGAGACGTGGTCAAGGGTTGTTCGGCACGAACCCTAGCACGCCAATTCATTGGTACGGGCACCTCCAGTAGACACGGTCGGCCTCATGGAGTGGTTTTCGGTCGGCCATTCGCAGCACCTCCGTTTTCCTCGGTGTACTTTGTTCAACACGGACCTACACTGGTTCTTCCCGATGTCGGGAATGCTTCGGCGTTGTGGTGTCTCGTTGAATTGGCATTGAATAGTAACAAGTAGCCAGTGGTGGCCGTTGTGAGTTTGTGGCATAAGTCGCCCTCGGTTCGTCAGATGCCGCTTCGCTCGAAGAAGTCTCCAGTTGAAATGCCTGTCGAACTTCTTCTGAAACAGTCTCGGCAATCAAAATAAAAGCCGGGCAACTGATGGCAGGAACTAGCTTCCTTATCTCCTCCCGGACACCGTTGTGGATGATGTCATGGATGCCTGGGGGGCTGGCGTCGAAGTTGCAGCTGGATGACTCGGTGTCGAGATGCTGGGGAGTGACAGGGTCGGGCCTGCTGTGTACATTCAATGTTTGAAGCCTCACTGATATAAACCCTTCGACTGTTGTCGTGGGGTTGCGGACAAGGCTGCCGAAGGTGTTGTCCCTCACATTGGGATTCTTAGCTTCTTGTCTTTGTAGCATCAGGGTTGGCGTGGGTGCTCGATTAGGCGCAAAACATCCTCCACGAAGGTGGTGACGCTCTCGTTGGGGCCGTGTCCTGGACAGAATCAGGAATTCGGCTCTCTCTCGTCAATGTTGGCTGATGAACGTGCACGTCAGCTCGATCTTGCAAACTTCCCACGACGTTAAGGATAATTCGTGGATCTCAAACCAGTGCCTGGCAGTTTCTTCCACGAGAAGTATAGGTTCTGCAAGAGCTGGTTGTCCATCTACCCACTGTGGCGGACGACACGGTCATATTGTTCAATCCAGCCCTCGACGTATTATGTACCTTGCGTGAAAGGGCATCAGTGTGCGAGGTGCGAGGGGCATGCAAACGATGGTGGGAGCGGACGCGGTTTGCTGCTACAGGTTTGTCATTGTTGGCTTAGTCCGCTTCGGTTTTTCTGGCAAAAGACCTAATTCCGGTGGTTCTTGCTGGAAGCAGCGACTGGCTTGGTTTTCAAGTTCTTCATGGTGTATTTCTGAGGTTCGTCCTTGTGGTACTCGCTCGTCTTGCGGTTTTTCTGCCGGGCTCGGGATAGGACTTGGTTAACGGCTCGCCGGTGGTTTAAGACGCGGGATAATGTGCCACCCGTGTCTTGTTATCGGGCAACTCGGCTGAGGAGCCGCCAGGGTCCACACAGAGTGAAGGGCTATGGGTAAAGTGCGCAGCACCTCCACTAGAACATACAATGACAGCTGAGCATAGCCTGGAACTTTCCAGAAGAGTAAATATTGATAGAAAATAGGACTGGAGCAAGCATCCGTGACAATATAACAAAACAGACAGAAGAAAGTCTATCCTGACCACTAAAGAAGCTGCATTGCTTTATTGGCATTCTGTCCGAATAAATCCTCTCCTTCGGGGTTTGGCGACTGCCGTGGACGAGCTGAACTGAAATCGATGTGGGACCACTTTTCTGGTAATGAGCCGCTGCAGACTGCCGTCGCAAAGCGGCGTGAACGGGTAAACTGGGTAGGTAACACGCGCGATGAAATGTCCATATAGCTTGAAATTCGCGTAACGAATGTTAATGAAACTTTGGTGTCGACGAAACGTGCGACAGACCAGCGGAATCAATACCAACTGCAACACCTGTGCTCCGTGAAAGTGCACGTCTACACCAGAACAATTTACTAGGCAGCACAGCATCACCTAAAGCACGGCACAGGAACTACCAGCTTGAAGGCAGTTCTTCGGCGCGCCGCAAACCTGTGCTCCGTGAAAGTGCACGTCTACGCCGGAACAATTTGGGAAGCAGCAGAGTATCATTTAGCACGGCACGGGAACTACAAGCGTCAAGGCAGCTCTCCGGTGCGCGCACCGCACAACCAAAGTGAGCCTTCGGGTATTTGAACGAAGCGGCACCACGACCGCACACTGCCAAGCACGACTCACGCAATTTCCGTCGCTAAACTGTGTATCCAAATATATTGCACACGCTTCACTGCAGATCTCGAAGGTTCCGATGGTCAACGAGAGCACAGAAACGTCGCCTTAAAATTTATCCTAGCGGTGTCCGAATCAATCCGAGGTCCGAGCAACGTAGGACCGATTGTCTCCTTCGTGGCAATATCCCCGTCGGTCACCAGCGAAATGCACACCGTTCCTCCGTATTTTCACGTTATACCTACGTCAGACACCACGCTGAACTCTGAAGTCGCTTTCGACCGGCCTCATACGAGGGCTTCCGCGTCTGAAATCAACTCGCCGACACGAACGACAACAAACAAAGCATCAGACAAGCTCCGGCCCAGCTGGGGCCAGCCGCTGCCTGGGCGCTGCCATCTTGCCTGTGACGTCACGTATTTGGTTTGGTCACTTGACGAGTGGTCAAATTTGCGTACAATGGCAGCGGCCTTATGGGGGTCACTTTTGAGTGCAGACCGGAACCCCGGTTTATCGCTCTAAGCCCCTCTACCTCGTTGCGCGGATCGCAGGAATCGGGGACGTCACAGTCTTGTGGTACACGGTCCGCGGACGAAAATCGCAATTCGGTCCGTCCTGTGCGACACCTAAAGAGGGCAAGCGACTACATCCTAGAACAGAGCCGTGTATTGGTAGAGTTTGGCCATTCATTGGTTTGAATATGTGAGCGTCTCGTGGCCAACCACAAGCCGCGAAACAGCCCCTAGCGGTAGTCATGAGTTCTACAAATGCGACTCGACTAATTTAAGCCTTTTTAGCGTCGCTAGAGTAAAAAAGTATTATTCTTGGTGGCTGGATGCCTGGTGAGTGTTAGGTTTTTTTTTCATATCCATATTCAACGGTAGAGGAAATGAACGCGCTCCAAGCCAGATCAAGCTGCGTATTTGCGATCATTGCTGCTTATTTCTTATTGACGTCTTTGTCACCGAGACGCCGATATTGAACGCTTCTGTTTCACGCTTTAAATACCGTGTCCATTATCGTGACGTCGCGGTCTGCTGATTGGTCGACGCCGTGTCGCACTTTTCGGTTACGCTCTTAACGCGGGGGGACTATTCGGCGGTGGCAGAGCCCTTCGCTCCGCCTATTGGCCAAACTTTCTGAATATACGGCTCTGCTATAGAAGCCAATTAACGTCTCTAGAAGAAGCATAAAGGCAGCGCCGCCAATGGCTTGCGTGAGTGTTATTTCGCGTGCAGAAGCGGCATCTGCTGCTTCGCATTCCTAAGCGACCGCCTTGTCTCTGTCTTCACGCGACCGTGCCTCCCAATTTGACGCCGAAATAGGTCTCTTACCTTGATATTGAAAAAAAAAACGGCGTATAGCATTTTTTCGTTTGTGTTCTCATGCGTTACGACCCTCAGTACAAGCTTCAAGCTCAGATTCAAGTGTCCTCGAAATGTAACCGGCAACGACGGTATCTTTGCGCCGTGTTTTTTGTGGGTCTGTGCCTACGATGCTGATGTGTTCAACGATGGTTTGCAAACTACTACCAAACACCATACTCCAATGTTAGTGGTTGATAAAATCAACGTGAAAACTTGTCATTGCTCCGTATTCTATTAGACTTCACTCTCGCTGGGGAATAGAACACAGCCTAGTACAAATAAGATGATCACGGTTGCTTTCTCCAGCGCATGGAGGGTCTGAGATTTCACTGTGCATCTCCGGAGTAGAAAAAGTTAGCGCCGACTGTGGTCCCGAACGCGTGTGTAGCGCGATGATCCGGTAAGCATACATTCATTAGAATTCAGAAACGACGCAATGCTTGCTGTCCTTTGGCTGCTACACACGACGAGCATGCAAACGTTATATGCTATGAGTCGTACCGCGGCGCCACCGTCTTGCCGCACGCTTCCGATAGTAGGTGCTCGCTGTAGTCACTGTGGCAGAAGTCGGCACCCCGTTGTGCCGGTTCATTCGTACGACCCTCCAAGCAGACGAACTTCCACGCTCTACAGATACACCTCAGAAACTCAGCAGCAGGTCCGAAGTGCGCGGAGTTTGGTTACGACGCGCTGAGGAGGCTCGTCGGAGACGAGGTACGGGTGAGACTAGGGAGCGGAATTGAAAACAGAAGTGAACTTGGCGATACCTTCTTCAAAATTACGCTCAGAAGGCGGTACAGAAATTACAACGGCGCCAGAATGATAGCAATTTTCGCAAGCGCGGAGCTGCTCTCAACATGACAGGAGTTACTAAAGTTATTTAGTATCCAACATGACCACACGGGCGGTCATTTTGGCATTTTCAGGCAACTGCAAGTGCACACCTCTTTATGAAATGCGATTTTTTATGTATCGAGGTATTCATTCCATGTAACAATATATGTTTTCCTTCGTACCACTGTTTAGGCAATATTATAAATAAACAAAGTAAAATAAAAATGACATCAAGCTCTGAACGATCTTCATAGGAATATATTCGCGCCCTGTCAGAAAAAACACTTCCAAACACAAAATCCTTTGTTTATTGCAGCTCAATCGTCAAGTTACCGTGATCGTTAGACAGCATACAATGAGACACCTAAAGTGTATGAAATATCTGTCAACGATATGTTTAATGTTTTTTTCCAAATCAAAAAGGACGTTTCATGAGTTTTTACAAACCAAACTGGTTTCGTTTACATTATAAATTATATATTATAAAGCACTAAATAACGTTCAAGAAGCTCAGGTATTGGGCATTTATCCCAACAGTTGTACGTCCATTCTGGATGAATATTTGATCGGCGCATTGGTGATGGGGTCATTGCCAGTCATCGTTCCTCAAATGCTTTGAATCTGGAACTGTGCTGCCCACTGACGCTGGACGCAACAAGTACAGCTCATACTTTCCCCGGTGAGGTCCCACGGTGTAGCCAACGCCATCTCCTTCCAAAGCAGAGTTGGGATGTCGATGAGCGGTGCCAAGACATAGCTTTCGTTTGCACACTTAGTCACGTGGCTTGACGTGGCCGCTGATGAATAACAGGCGCCCCATGCACAGCAGTAGCGCCTAAATGAGAAAGGATATAGTCGTTTCATCCGACGTGGTCTCTGCGGGTCTGCCGAACGCGAGCACTCCTTCGAACTAGCGGCTGAGGCCCGTACCTTACTGCGTTGCCAGGCGGACAGGACCCTACTGAAAAAGAGAAGAAAACATTTGGAACCAGTATGAAAGTAAACGGGTTCATACCGTTAATAGTTTAGTCATGCTGGACACTTGCTTGACAAGCGATTCATCCGATTGAGTCATACCGGTCATCAATTTGCGAAAACTGATTTGTCCCAGCAAATGGTATGACCCCGTTTGTCCAAACGGGTTCATACCATTTGCTGGGGCAAATCGGGTTTCGCAAAGGGTTGACACGTGGGTCCAAACGGTTCACCAATATCGTTAGAGGAGCCGCCGATTCGTAGCGCGTCAGTCGCCGCTCCGAAGCTTCCTGCGATGAGCCATCTCCCCTCCTCTCACTCGGCTCTCACGTGTAGTCGCCAGGAGATTGCTTCTCGAGGGGTATAGAGAATAATGTTCATCAGTCTTGGGTCAACACCGCTTCCCTAGAAGCATCGCGCACCAGCCCTTCTAGAAGCAGCAACGTGGACCGGCCCACACTGGTGTTGAAAACTACTGCATCCCACGTGCCAATGTAGAGACTCCCCCAACCAACTCCCAAGTTTGGTTCTCGTGATGAATGATTCCGAGGACGCCGACTATGCGCGGAGGCGGGCGTCCCGATCGGCTCGGATGATGCACCTCAGCCCTTCCCCTTCATTCTGCTGCCTTGGCTGCGCCTTTCGCTGGGTTGCTTGTGGAACTCCACATCACTTGACTGCCAGTATATTCGACGACAATAAGATTGCATCTCTTTTTCCTTCATCCTTCATTTTTTTCTCGCCTCACTGCACGTGCTGCCAGAGGCGTCAGCCCGGCTCTCAATCACAAGGGAGCCCAACAGGCTCCCTTGTGATCTTCCCAATGCACAACACCCCTGCGTCCACATTGTAGCCACGGCTTCAAAATGACCCTAACGGTTTTATCACGTGTTTGTATGGGTCACCAACGAAGGTGTGCTTTAAACGTTTGCGGCCTCGAAGGTCGCGAATTCTTTATATTGCGTACTTCATACGTGTGATCTGCAACCTGCTGTTCAACAAAACCACCGTGGAGGAAGTCAAATTGATTATTTATATCAAATGATAGTTCTATTTTGCTAAGCCGACTGAGACGAACCACCTGAAATTGATGATGAGTGAGCATGACAGGCCAGTCTGTGAGCTGGCCAAGGTCATCCACAACGACGTACAAGCTCAGATGTGCAGCTTTGCGGAAGAAAGCATCTCACAACAAGAATCTCACTTCCAGCAGATCATTCAACCTTTCATTCAGCCCTTGACAAAGCAGGTGGCGGAACTCACAGTTCAGTTGCGCCAAATCGCGCAGTCCAGAATCATGGTCCCAATTCTAAACGAGTCCGCGGTAGCAATAACAAGCAACACCGCACCCACACCAACAACGGTCAACGCAAAGATCCTGCCCGACCCCACCACCCAGGAGCCCCCTTACACTCCGCAGATCTAATATGGCAAGCCAAAAACTAACAGCCCACCCATCATCAACCCTAACCCCTCTCGAGTAACACACAACAAGAATCTGGCAATGGAATTGTAGAGGGTACAGGCGCAAGCGCGGCGCTCTCATGCATTACATCGGCCCGAGAGACTTTGCACCGGATAGTATCGCACTACAGTAACCAAACTGCCCTCCGAGCCTCTCAGGGTATACTATGTTCATGCAAATGGATAGCGACCCGGAGGCTATAGTGTACAGAGCGGCAACCCTCGTCGCAAAACACATCTCCGTCAAAAACCATTCCTTCGGGCAGCATGGACGCATACCCCACACATTAAACGAAATTCTACGCAAGAAAAAGACCTTCCCCAGCCTCTTCGTGCTCAACGTCTATAGCGCCCCAAGCAAGAAGGCCGATGACTTCAAAGCCCTCTTCCACGATGTAATCCAAGTGGCTCAACCCCGAACAAACTCCCTGGTGGTCGTGGGCAACTTCAATGCGGCCCACCCGACCTGGGGATATGTGAACGAGAACCCCAAGGGACGCAGATAAGCACAAGTCATCGCCAACAATCACCTTGCATCATGACAGAACCAGAACACCCCACAAGAATGGGCAACAGCGTTAGTCGCGACACGTGCCCAGACCTAACCTTAGTCCGCACGCAGACCTCGTGTAGCTGGTCCAACCTGGACGAAACGCTGGGAAGTGAACACTACATCCTGGAGACCGAGGTCTGCGATGGAGGCCGTAGAACACGAAAGCTTCGACCCGCTCGACTCACGAACTGGGACCAGCTGAGACAACAGCGAGGGAGCACCGAGAGGGGAGACATTATCTCCATCCAGGAGTGGACTCAACGGCTCTATGAAGGCATTGATCGAGCAACCAAGAAAGTCCATTCTACCATGGACACCCCAGCGATAGACCCCCATCTCCTCCACCTGTGGGACGCTCGGCGATGACTCACCAAGCGGTGGAAGACGCAGAGATTCAACCGCAAGCTACGATTGCGCATCGCCGAACTCAGCCAAAAGGCGGAAGACTACGCAACCACCTTTGGCGGAAAGCAATTGGAACCAACTATGCCACGGGTTGCATGGAACGCTTGGGACCGCTAAGACTTGGGACGATCCTCCGGTCCTTGCTGGACCCATCGCGCTCCAAGACCGAGACATCCAAGGCCGTGACCAAACTTCTGCACGGACTGCAGCGGGACGAACCCTCGATCGTGAAGGAACTAGAATCCCGATACCTCGCAGCCGGTCAACGCCGCGACTACGCAGAATACCCCTACTCGGAAGAGGCAGAGTCAGCTAGACGCGGACTTCACAGAATCAGAAATACAAGCTGTCCTCACCAAGATTACGCGCACCACAACCCCAGGGAAAGGACGGCGACACATACAAAATGCTGCACAACCTCCACGACGACGCTTCCATTACAGCGCTCACCCGATATTTCAACGAGGTCTGGAGGACAGGAAGAATCCCGGAGGAATGGAAACACGCGGACATTACACTGATCTCTAAGCCTGGCAAGCGACTGGGACTTCAAACCTACGACGCATTTCGCTTACGCCTTGTGTGGGGAAACTCATGGAACATGTCGTCTTGTCACGACTACAACCATATCTCGAGGAACAAGAGTACTTTGCGGATACCATGTATGGATTCCGACCACGCCTCTCCACGCAAGATGTCCTCCTCCAACTAACGGAAGAGGTCCTAAACTTTCAAAGCCAAGCCCAGGCGAAGGCGGTGCTAGCCATCGACCTTAAGGGGGCTTTCGATAATGTCTCTCACGATGCTATACTACGCAACCTCACCGAGACCCACTGCAGTACAAGGGCATACAACTATGTACGGTGCATTCTTATGGATCGAACCGCCACCCTGGGGATTGGCGACAACCGCTCGGACCCCGTTCACCTAACAGGACGAGGGACGCCTCAGGGATCAGTTGTATCGCCCCTACTGTTCAACGTGGCAATGGCGGGCCTCCCGCACAAACTCAACGAAACCCCGCACTTGCGACACGCCCTCTACACCCATGATATCACGGTGTGGACCACCACAGGGTCGGAGGGAGAAATCCAGTGTAAGGATCAGAAAGTGTGTTTTCCTTGAATAGTTGTTTATTTTTGGCCGCTCGCCGACATTGCCGAGAGGGCCCCCTCTTCGAGAGGAGGGGGGGCTGGCTGTGCGCGCGAGGAAACACATGTCCCCTCCGCGAGCGCGCGCGGCGCCGCCGCGCGGAAGGAATGTGTACCTTGGGGGACGGAGGGGGACACCCGGAGGAGCGGGGTCGAGAGGAGTTTGAGCGGGAGAGATCCCGAAGTCGGTCGCGGACGTGTGTCGTCCACCGGCTCTTTGTTAATCAATGTATAGTTAAAAAGCAGCAAATTGTCGTCGCTGCCACTGCCTCTTCATCGAAGTCACCAGCTGCGATCGGGGAGACGATCTTCGACTACTGACGCCTCTCCCCACCACAACAAGAACCCTACTTCCAGGACAGACTCCAAGAAGCAGTCAACGTCACCCAAGACTACGCGGGAGCGGCAGGGCTAACCATCGCAAGTGAAAACTCCAAGCTCCTGGTGATCCGAAAACGCTCAGTGCTGAACAAACACGCGCCGACCATCGACCTAACGCTAGGAAATACACCTATACCCCGGGTAGAGCGCCTACGAATTCTTGGCATGTACCTCCAAAAACATGAAGGAACACGACACACGGTGGAGCTCCTGCGCAGACAAACCGACCAAATAGCCCACCTAATCCGACGGGTGTCTAATTGGAAAGGGGGGGCTCAGTGAACAAGAGACGCTGCAAATTAATCAAGCCCTCATTGCGAGCTGGTACACATATCATGTGCCCTTTCAACACTTCACGATCACCGAAATGGACGGGCTGAACACTGCGCTCCCCAAGGCGGTCAAGACAGCCCTTGGTCTACGAATAAGTACCCCAACGAAGCGACTCCTGATTCTGGGGGTCCACAACACAGTGAAAGAGCTAGTCAAAGCGCAAAAAACAGGAGAGCTCACACGCCTTAGCGCCACCCAAACGGGCCGAGCAACGCTGCGCAGACTTGGTTACACCAATCTCACGCAGGAAGAACCAACCGCCCCAGCGCGCCTGAAACCGGACATACTGAAGCGCGTACAGGCGGCACCTATCCCTAAGAACATGCACCCATACCTCCACACAGGGCGAAGAGAGGCTAGGGTCCGGGTCTTAGAGAACGTCTACGGCCCAGACCCACAAACATGGTACACAGATACTGCTCTCCACAGCGAAAGAGCTGGAGCAGCAACCATCGTAGTGACAGACAAAGACGGCACCTGCCCCACGTGCTCCATCTTAAACATCGCATCAATTCAGGAGGCGGAGGAGATGGCCATAGCGCTGGACATCTCACACGCAATCCCACGCAGAGACACCACCGACCTCAAACATAAGATAATTATCATCACCGACTCGCAAGCAGCGTGCAGAGCGTTGGCGGGCAACACCCTCTACCCACGGACAGCACACCTCATCAACGCCATAAGCACCGAATGGTTACAAATACAGGTCATCCGGGTCATCTGGACCCCTGCACATCTGGGCTTATCCGGCAACGAAAGTGCTCACGCACTAGCCCGAGCGGTAGGCGACGAACCGTGCTTTGTCGGATGGGATCAGGATGCAGCGGGATCCAGAGCCAAACGCACCCGCGGACTCCCAGTCCCTTCCGCGTTCCAACCGACACACACCTTAACACCTACCACCTGGTAACGGAATATTATCAAACAACCCACCGGGTCCTGCCCCCTCCTCATCGGGAGCTATCCCGGGCAGAGGCAGCGGACTGGCGACAACTTCAAACGTTTACGCTCCCTAACCTCCACCAGCGACATCGCTGGTTCCCCAACCGCTACCCAGGCACCTGTCCGGGATGTGGCAGCGATCGCCCTAACGTGTACCACTCCATCTGGGAATGCCCCCATTCCTTGCCCCCGTTCCTTGCCAAACCCTCTCCTCCTGGGAGGCGGCCCTATCCGGCACAGAGCTCGATGACCAGCAGCGACTGGTTGAGCCAGCCCGCCGTATCTGGGTGGCCAACGAAGCCCTGGACTAAGAGCACCGACCAGCGACAGCAAGGTCCTTTCACTTTATCGATTAATAAAGCTTACGATGATGATGAGGATGGTAGGACCCGTTTAAATCAAACGTGATACTTGGATATGGGTCCCCTTTTGATGCGGACACCGGTTCGATAATGTAGCCGCTTAAAGGTACCCCTTTAAAACGGCACCCGTTTGATACGGGCACAGGCTCCAAGCGGGTACCGTATCAAAAGGTACACGTATCCCTAATCCCGTTTGATCAAAAGGGGCGGACCAGTTTGCCACGCGTTTGAATATTTAAATGCATTTTAGTAGGGAAGGGCTACTGTGAAAATATATTTTGTCGTTGTTTGTCTCAGGCATAAGTTTGTGTAAGAAAGCAAGGAACGGTGTAGACACCTTTAGAGTACTTCATCTTTTTCTGCGTTTGAAAACAACTCACCGCACATGGTAAGACGTTGCCCGCCTTTGCACAACGCTGACGAATTGCAAAAAATGGAAGCAATCTTGTACGCCCGCAGATTGATGGAGTCTTAACGTGTAATAGTGATATATTTATTTCATGATTTCTATAAGTGAATACTCCGTTTAGGTCTAGACGCTCCATAGCGAAACAAAAATGAGTTAAGCGCGCGAAACTTCCCTTTTAGTTTTGGTGTGCTTGGGTATTTGTTTAAACCACCGTGACACAATTTTCTGGCCTTGTTATCGGCCATTTCAACATTTTGTTTTCAACTGCACGATGTTTTAATTAAAGTTGTTTTAAGGTATCCACTTTCGCCGAAACCAACGTTCGGGAACACGGCGGATTAGTTCCGAATTTCAGCGACACATGGCGTATCGACCTTCAAGCATTTTCAAACCGCAGGTTCGCGCGTCGATCATAATCTCACCCTACTTTCCCGTCCCTCTAATCACCCCCCCCCCCCCCCCCCCCCCGCTACGGTCCTACGGTCCGTCGGATCCTTCTCCTTCTCGCGCCGTCCGTCGGCTTCTGCGGCCGCGTATTGCGCCATATGGGAAAAGTGTTGAAGCGCTAAAAAAAGAAAACACATGAAACTCGCTTATAACCCCCTGTAACAGCGAATTAGACCGCAGCTCTTGAGGAGGGAAGGGAAGGGTACTGAGGGGAGCGTATACCCCCTCCTCCCTCCTCCTCACGTCACGTCACGTGACGTTACCGGGGTCACGTGACCTCACGTGGGTGTCACGTGACGTCATCGTAATGACTTCATCGCCATCGTCAGTAATGACTCACACGTAACGGTGACGCCATCAGTGACGTCATCGTGATGATGACGTCATCACGGGTGATGTCACTGATGATGTCATCAGGTGACGTCGCTGATGACGTCATAAATGACGTCATCGTAATGATGTCGATAAACGATGACGTCATCGTGATGACCTCACTGGTGACTTTCATCCGGACGTCATCGTGACGACGTCATCCTGATCGTGATGACGTCATCAGTAACGTCATTGTGATGTTGACGATTGGCGATGAGTGTGACGTCATTGTGATGACGTCATCACGATGACATCACTGATGCCGTCATCAGTGACGTCACCAGTGATGTCACGCGCCCCATAATGCTCCGCGGAGTTACGCCGACACCGACAGCGACGCCGACGGTGACGGCGACGCCGTTTAATCCGAAACGTGTGTTAAGAGCTGTCGCTCTAAAAAACGAAAGACGCATACACATTTCTGTAAGGGGAAATAAGAGCGCAGAATTTGAAATATTTGATTTTGCGATCTGCCGTGCTAAAACAATTGAGAAAGAGATAGATATATTTACAAATGTAGATCACTCTCCATACATATTGCTTCTTCACCCTCCTCCTCTTCAGTGTCATCTTCCTCCTTGGTACCCTCCTCCTCCGTACCCTTCCCTCTTCCTTCCCTAAGCGAAAAGTCGTTCAAAATCAGTATACTAAAAGTGCACTGAAGTATACTAAAAGTATACTTTCAGTGTGGTCTTCGTACTGAATGTATACTTTAAGTGTACTTAAAGTGTACTTCCAGTAAAAATGGTGGTGGACTGAAAGTATACTCGACCGTACAAAACTAGTACATGTAGTAGAATCGTAGTGCCCGCGGTAAAAAGTAGTTCAAAATCAGTATACACGAAGTGGACTTAAGTATACTAAAGGTCTACTTTGAGTGCTTGCGGTCGGCGTACTCAAATTATAGTAACGGGTATATATATATATATATATATATATATATATATATATATAGTGTGATTTTTTAAGATCAACACATTAAAAACGCGATAAATAGCCCGATGCCGTTTTCACAGGATATTCGTAGCCTCGGCGGACATTAGATGAGTAAACAAGTGTCGCAGTACGTTGTCTAATTAACTTTTTTAATTGACAGTGTAATTGACCATGATGAATTTTCAATTTTAAAGGGGCTATGAATAAACTCTCGCCCAACCGAAACAATTTGCGAAAAGGCGACGAGTTTTGGGTTATTCATAGCTCAAAGTCTGCCTTCCGTCGCCTGATCAAAAAACAGCGCTCTGGACATGCAGAGCGCAGGATGTTATGCTTGCGTAGTCGCTTCAAACGCAACGTTTGCAGGATGATCCAGTGTTTTTGTAATGCAGGTCTCAGCTCACTATACGCTGTTTCAGATATCTGCATCCACAGCAAGCAAAAGATCAGGAGGCAAAGAAAACCACGGCTAATAACGGAGACAGACGCTCCACCTTGCATAGTCACATGCAGCGCAAATCAACTTCTGAACCGCATAAGCGAAGTGGTGTTATGAATGGAAGCTCGCTCTGAAATTGGCTGGAGAAATCGGCGCCTTCATGTGACAACCTCAAGCTTTCACCGAAAGTGTTTCATTGTGTAGATTTATCTTGCAAAACTCTAAGACATCTGAATTCTCGTGAAAAGAACTTGACAATTGCAACAACGAACACGCCAACACAGTGTATCGAGAGTTCCACGCTGTAAAAGATCGACGTAAATTTTACGTGTCTTTCCCTCGGCAAAAAAAAAAGTCGGGCACGCTCATTGTTTACAAAATACGAGGTTGCCCTCATTATTTACTTGTCGCGAGAGCCGAGCCTTCCAGAAAAGCCGAGATCCCATGAGTGCAAGCATGCGCAGATGAATCAGAATAGCCTTGGCGACGAAGGAGAAATTGCTTGATATAGTTTCGGTTTTACACTGAGAAAAGCCTAAAGTTTAGATAAAACCTAAGATTGACTAGATTTTGTTATTGTTTACAAAATTGATATAGTGACATTATTATCATTAATATATATTGATTTGCTTAGTTTGTCTTAAAAAAAAAGAACAAAAAAATAGACTTTTGAAAACTGCGCATGACCATCGCTATTGCAATCAGCTTCCCTTCGGCCGCCGGCGCCGTTGGAGTTCCGGAGGCTTCGAGCATCGCTCCCTTTTTACGTTATAGCCGTTTTAGCGGATATTTTAGATATCTTAGTTGCGAATACCGTGTTCAAGAATAGCAAGCGATTACTGAGAGCTGGGAGACGCTGCGTCTTACCAACGCAAGTAAGTGGCAGACAGTCATGGCCGACTGGTGCAAGCCCCGGTGAGGAAGTTTCGTTTGTTTCTGCGTAGTGCGCCGCTGTTTTACCGTGTGCTTGCTAAGCTATGCTTGATTCTAACTATGCTCTACCCGGTGTTATTTCGTCATTTGAAAAGAGCGTATCTTCAAAATGTATGGCTCTCTCCGCAGAGTGAGAAAGATTCACGTGCGGCGGAACCGAGGGCGAGCCGAGGGCCTGTCGGTGGCGCCGTCCTACGACGCTCGCCCGACGACGCTTTTGCGGAGCGTTCTAGTGCAGTCTGACGGCAGATCAAGCAATCACAGGTCATGCTAGTTCTGACGTATGGTCCTAACAGCCTCTCGCCAACGATTTGTTTCATAAAGCGGGAGCGAAAAAAGCGTTACAAGAGCGAGCAGCATGATTTCTTGCCTGTGCTGATGCCTGTGCCATAGAGACGTGCGGTCTCTTTGCGTATGCCGAAGCGGCACGCTTTCTAAGTTTACGATTGCGTAATGTAAATAAAGTGAGTTTGGATGTCACGTTTGTTAGTGGTGGCGAAAGCCGCTACAAAAAGCAGAGCAGTGAGAGGAAGCAGAAACGTGAAAAAATTCGAAAAGGACCTGAATATTCGATGAAGTTGAAAGACTACCAACGTACCAACTCGCCCAGTTATTATTTGTCAAAGAATAATAGACGATAGTAATACTTTAAATAAATGCCAACTTTTAAGTGGTTGTTACAAATTTGTAATTGATGCAGTACAGCCCTACGCTGCTCTAGTGCTTTTATGATATCAGGTAATGTGTAGGATAGTTCATAGCAACCATTTATGTACTACTCATTATATTGAATCTTCCCTCTAAAAGCTCGAACTTATATAAAAAATGTGCAAATCATAAATGAAGCCGCACCACTGCATGTGTAATAGCATGTGACTTGCATATATGTTCTCAGCAAAAGAAAAGGATGCATTCAAAAAGGGCCGATCATTTTGTGTCCTCTGTGTTGGAGCTTCTTTCAGGTACACGCAAAATGTGGGTGTCTACGTCTAAAAGAGTGGAATTGACGTTTCCCGCAGGGCTGCAGGCCTGACTCAGTTTGGCTAGCAGGTTGCAACCTATGGGAACCTGCAGGGAACTGCATCACAAGAGTAAAAGGGACGTCCGCCCACTGATCTCTATTATGGGTGGCTGAATGGTGCGTCGAGCAGACAGGTATGAAGCCGCCGGAAGTAAGCGGCCTGTCCTGATAGCGAGTGCTTGACAGGCTTTTCGATTCTCCCAAGTGCTGGTTCGAACAACGTTCAGGCGCTGGGTTTTTTCTTGTCATCCCAAGAGAGCCTGCTTGTTGCGGAGTAACAGTGCATGCGGACCCGAGAAGTCTCCTGGGAAACCATTCGATGCGAAAATTTTGAGATTCTATTTTATCAAAAAGTGCATATGTCCCACGTTCAAATGTCTTATTCTTGGGATTTAATCCGGAAATAATCTCTGCAGCGCACTGGCACATGCGGAGAAGCGCACTGAACAGAGCGAATCCATCGCAATGGTGACTTTGCGAGCGCTTTGAAAGGTTTGAATGGCATAAACGACTTTATTTTCGCGAGCTCAATATTTCGTACATTTTATGAAGTGTTAGTGTTAAGAATACTTTGCAGGTACAAAATTTCACAATCAGGAGTAATGTTCAATGCATTCGTATCCATGGGGTTACTTTTTTGCAGGACCAATTTTAAGCAATTTCGATGAACTCGCAAAACCTAAGCCTTCGTAAAACTTTAGTAGTTTACAGTTGTACAATTAATCTTGAAACCAATATTGAATACCGTAATTACTAAACTTCTAAAATAAAATGTTAATATTAGTACAGCCCTGAAAATGGCCATTCTCGAATGTTTTCGTTGTGGCCTTCATTAATTCATATGTGCTTAAAATGTAGCAGCTGCAACCTTGAATCTGGAAAAGGCTATTGTTTGTCACACATTTGCTTTATGGTGCCTACGATTTTAGGTAATAAATGTTGTGCCCTGCAATGAACACTATTACCTGTAGCGGAGCCCTGGGCATGCAAAGAAGTCACACCACCAATGTCTGACATATCAGGCTTTCAAAAATGCTATTGTCCGATTTTCCTCACCCTTCTGTCAGGATGAAGTGGTTACTATCTTGCCTTCCTCACATAGTGGTCCTTTGAGCGAGTTATGTGGTGTTATATCATAAGGTGGCATAGGGTCATTTTCTCTTCTCTTTTTACGCAGGATGTAATGGCACACCATCATCACAAAGGAGAGTGTACAGTGAGGCAGGCTCGGAAACTTGAATAAAGTGATAAGTAGGATTTCAGTTTCTGTCTTATCAATTATGTGAAGAACAGTGATCATAATGTTTGTATGCTACACATACATACTTTCAGTTGAAAATTGCAATGCATCTTTTCTTTATGGCTTTTCTCACACAGTTTCAGAAGACGCTGGTACGTCATTTTTATGAGAAATGTTTAAAAATAGAGGTGGCAAAGATTTCCTCGTAATTTTCACGTACATAGCCGCAAATCAAAATGACAACTCTCCTAGTCAATGTTGGAAAACAGCAGTACATTATTTTCACGAGGGAAGATTTGAAAATGATTCGATTGTCATTTTCACGTCTATACTCGCAGCTTAAAAACGCGGTGCATCTTTTTTTTTTTTTTTGACAACTTTTCTCACATAATTTCATAACATGATTGTACGTCATTTTGACGAGAAATGTTTGGAGAAAGAGCTGCCAAGACGTTCCTCGGAAATTTCCTGACTCATTTTTAAAAGTGCATCTCCCGATAATGACACCTCTGCATTATCATCAATTGAGTGTTGTCAACGGTGTTTCTTAACATTTCACGAGAATGGAGCTATGTGTCATGAAATTTAACAAATTGGAATCCAGCCGTTCAAAGAAACACCTTTGAAAAGTCAGCTTTTTAAATGCAGGCGCCGATTTTTCTGGACATTTTTAGACCGTTCTTTCCATTCAGAACGCCCGACATACACGGCGTCCCAGATAACTTAAACCAAACTTAAAAAACACCGGAGCGCTCTGCAGGAGTGAAATCAACTGTCATTAGCAAGCGTCTTGCGAAAGTGCACAGATTTTTTTAATGCGCCTAGTTATTTAAATAACTAAGATTAATCAGCTAACCTTTCAAATATTCTTTTGAGGGCCAAGATGTCAATTGTAAAGTTGCAGGGCTCACTGAGAAACACCCAATTAAAGTGTTTGCAACATAATACGCTTTCGTGGTTTTTTCCGGCCTTCAAAGAGCGCACAGAAAAAGGAGCACGCAAAGTGCACCTTGTGGAAAATAGTTTAATGGGGTGTTTTTAATGCGCTCTACAACTTTCCAATGCACACCTCGGCTTTTAAATGAAGATTTCAAAAGTTAGCTTGTTAGTCTAAATTAAATAACTAGGCACACTAAAAAAAAATTGCGTGCACTTTCGCAAGAGACTTGCTAACAGCGTACAGTTGGTTTCACTCCCGCAGAACGCCCCGGTTTCTTTTTAAAGTTTGGTGCAAGTTACCTGGGACACCCCGTATATATGTACTAGTAGTGTACATTTAGTGCACAAAAAGCATACATGTAGTGTACTAAATGTACACTTATATTATGCTAGATGTGCACTCGAGGTGCACTTATGGTATACTACTTATGCACTTGTGCTGTACTAAAAGTATACTATTTTGTTTCATAAAAGTGTGAAACTAGTACGATTTCAGTATATGCTCTTAGTTCACTATTAGTATACATTCAGTATACTGATTTCGACCGACTTTTCGCTTAGGGTTGTCTTGGCAACACAAGCAGGGTACTTGGGGGTGGCTTCTGCCCAAAGGCGAAGTCTCAAAGTTTGTTGGGTCTCCATCGTGGGACTACGTCTTAGAACCAAGGCAAAAAGTAAGCAATGATCAATCCCGTTCTGGGAGATGACTTTTCGCTTAGGGTTCTCCGTATCATTCGCCTCCCGCGTACCCTCTCCTCCTCCTCCGTACCCTCCCCTCCTCCTACAGCTTTCCCGTTAAATATTGCTGGAAAATGTGTCACGGCACCTATGAACAAGCTCAATTTCTCCGCTAGATTTAGCGGGAAAATTGACGTCACGTGATCTCAACACCAATTCGATTCCCGCTAAATGTAGCGGGAAAACTGAATTGCTCTGTCTGCCCGTGACGTCCCTAAAGCAACACTCCGCATTTACTTTTCCCGCTAACTTTAACGGTAAGACTGTCGCCACATGACCTCAACATCAATTAAGTTTCCCCACTAAATTTAGCGGGGAAACTCTGACGTCCCATAATGCAACGCGCGCGGCTACGCCGACGGCGACGCTGACACCAACGCCGCTCAACGCGGAAACGGGCACCTAAGAGCTGCGCTCTAAAAAGTCCGCTCATCGCGCTCGATACGCGCTAACATCGTAGAACAAAACAGAAATGGAAAAAAAAGACGCGAAGAAGATCATAACTTCTTTGAGAAACCAGTTTCATTTTAGATGCGTATTTCACAGTTGTGTCTAACCACGTAAGGAAGACACTGAAAGAAAAGTGTTCAAAATCAGTCGTTGAGGATCTATCAGTCGTAGGGCTACGCTTTTTGTGCGCGTTTTGCCCTGGCACTGCGGATTGTCCTCTTGCCACCGGTCATCATCCTCATTTTCTACACCCCCCCCCCCCCCCCCCAAGCTGACTTCTCTGCGTTTCTTCCGTGTGCTTTCGAGCGAAAACAGAAATGAATAGTGGGGAGCAAATAGATTGTGCGCACCCGATAAGGCAGGCTTGTAAGCATAACATATTAAATTATGAGATTTAGAACCAACGTGGTCTTAATATTGGATAGTTCATGTTTCTATTGCCCTGTTTAATTGTTTTGTTTTTATCCTTCAAGGTTTTTGTTCGTCGGATCATTGCTCTATTATATCAATTTTGGTTATTTCTTCGAGTCCTTAAGTCATCTCTTGCACCCTTTACCGGTGTTCAACAATTGTACAGAACTTCATCCCGTGCGTCGGGCAATGCTATACTTGCTGGTTTAATAAAAAAATCAACAGTAGAGTTGTTCATTGTATTGGCTGAATTGTGAGATTTTTTCCGCAAATTATTTAGCAGTTGACAATCTGCGGAACAAACATAGTGGTGCAGTCTTCTTGATACCAGAGACAGGTAACTTGAGGTTTCTACAAGGCTGTCGAGCCAAACGGAAACCCGAGCGGAAAACCGGACCAAAACCATTATTTTGACCAAACTGGAACACAACCGAATTATAAATCGAACATTTCCTAAATGAACCCGAGTCAAAAACAAACAACAATCTTATGCGGCAGTTTTCGGTTGATTGTCTAACGGTTTGGCGGAACGAAAGGCGAGTCAGTTATTCGAATCTTGACTTCCGCTCATCAAGCGCTAATAGCTCTGGGCATCCGCGGATATCACGCGCACTGCAGCGATAGCTGATAGCAGAGCGGACCGCATCACACATATGAGCGGGCCGCAGCGGATAGCAGTCCGGGCAGCACAAGATAGGGGAGCAGGATACATATGGACAGAGGACGGAGCCGTAGAGGGCAGTGGAGGGGACCGCATCGCATATCTGATCGGGTCACGTAGCGGATAGCCTAGCGGGCAGCACTGGTTAGCGGAGCAAACTGCATCGCATAGCTGAGGGGGACGCAGCGGATATCGGATTGGGCAGCATCAGATAGCTGCATGGAGGCCATAGCGGATAGCGGAGCGGGCCACATAAGGACAGCAGAGCGTGTCGAAGAGGGGAATTGGATCAGACTGCATGGGATAGGGAAGCGGACACAGTTGTTAAACTTCGTCTTGCTGTGCGCAGTAGCGGGAATGTGTTTGCTTACGTCATGTTTGGGCGATAGATCGAAGAACCGCCTTCAATTTCTTCAGTGCGCATTTCTTGAATGCGCCGCTACGTGGTAAATACTGGGAATGGAAATGAAGTCAGTTCCTGAATAATATATGTATTTTAAACTTTTTTTTCTTTCTGTATTGCCCACCTATTGAGTCAGGTGTAAGCGTGTGACCATCCTCGATAGCTGCAGTGTGAGTATAAAAAAAAGAGTTAACGGAAAACAATCATGAGAAGATAAACCTGAGAGGTTAATCACGGCTTGCTAATTTGTACAAGGGGGAAGGGGAAAAGGCAATGAAATTAGCGAGGAAAACGACAGTGGCATGAAACACCCTTCGTGCTGTAGTTGCCGTTTACAGCCAATCCAGCGAAGGTGATCAGCATGACTTTGGAGTCCCCAAATATTTGAAAAAAAAATAAAATAAAATCGTTCTCAGATCGTCAGTCCTGCTCGCCTAGCCAGAGGAAAAACTGATTCTAGTACTTGCCCTCAAAACTATATTTGACAAAGACGTCATCAGCTTTTTTGTGCGTTTTGTTATAAGCAACAACTTCTATTTAGTCTCATGTGAAGATGAAATTGTTACCCGGCAATCCTTTCCTTCAGTGCTCACGGGTAGTATCTTGTTTACATTCCAATAAAACATAAATAAATTGAATAAAATTTAATTGAAAAGGAATGGAAAGTGTAGGACGAACTGGTAGTCTACCTGAACCCTGAACAGTTGGTTGCGCACCCCGCCCCCTCCGATCATAGCCTGACCAGCGGCATGAATGCCCGACAGTTTACGTCATCTCATCTTGTTACACCACTGATGTGCGAACACACGGTCATATCGGCGATAATTCCAGACTTCTACTCACAACGCACAACACTGCCATCACAATGTTGCTGCTATGCTGCTGACACGGAAAAATACAGAATCACGTTGATTGCCGGTTGGCACTCGGAATCGGAAAACAGAACCGAACTCAGCACGCAGGCAGCCGGCAGCAAAACCGGCCTGTCTTGGACGCAGTTCCTGCGATTTCCATAACGTCAAAAACGTCGACACAGTTCCGCGTGGGTCCCGCAGTCCGGAGACGGACATCTCACCTAGTGTACGTAGCGCTGCTGGCACTGCTCCGGAACTTCGCTGTTTCTAGAGGCTTCGTTTGCTCGTTTGATAAAATTAGTGGTAAAAACGACAATGGAACCGAAATGTTCTGCACGTTTGGACTCGAAGACAGAATTACAGGCTTCCTTCGCTGCCGCTGAAGCTCAATCAACTCAACAAAATTTATTAAACAACGTGCGCGACGTGCTCGAAAAACGAAACCGAAAGAAGATGAGTCGGGAGGACCAAAGCTTCCTCCCGTCTGCCTGGAGAAGAAGAAGAACGTCTCGTTCCTCCCTTCCTCTCGTGTCCGCTTGGGGGCGCGTCAGTAGAAGGGAGGAAGACGCTCCGTTGCTTCCTTTTTCCGCTATTTTTTCTTACAGTGTACTTTACCATCGTGTGCCAGTAAACTCGAACTATTATTGACAGTGATATTTATGCTTTTTTGCTGGATCTCGTTTGCTCGCTCCGCGAATGCGGCCAAAGGCGGCCATCTTTTTGGTAGTGTTATATTACGTCTAGCTACACCACAGTAGTATGGTTGCGCAATCTACCGTCCGTTAGATAGGTCACAGCTGGTACAGCAGGTGCTGTACCAGCTGTGACTGAGAGCGTCGTGGCTGTTGTTGTGGCTGTTGGGGTGGCAGGCTGCCATAAAAATAGCAGTGGTTACTATTTCGAGCTTGATTGAAATTGTTCGAGGAAACATATTCTTGAAACCCTGCGGGAACGGTGACCCGATTATTGAGGACCCGGCGAAAGTTTCACGAAATCGCAACACCGGGGAAAAGCAGCACAGCTCGCATCGAAAGCGGATTTGGGCAATGGCGGGGCGCACACGCGCTTTTGCGTATCTCCGGCTCCTCTTATGTCGGCAATGGGGCCCCCCACCATCGATAGGCCGGAAACAAGGGCTGGCACGGCTGGCACGCCTGTAGACAACAGCAGGCTTGTCAAGCGCGTGAAGCCCCGCTGTCCGCGGAGAATCGTTGCGGTGGGCAGGCGTTTTCTCGGTCGAGCGGAAAACGCTCTGGGCCTCTGGCTTTGACCAGTATGATCGGGAAAATACATGAATTCACTTAGTTTAAATGCATTTTATTTAGAACGTCGTGGGCGAATATATATGTATATATGTATGTATATATATATAATATATATATATATATATATTATATATATATATTATGGGAATGAGTAAAGATTAACAAGTGCAACCGTAGCAACATTGTGAACAAAGAAGGGAGAAGGTGATTATTGAATTTATTGCATTAAAGGTAGAGGAAGGGAAAGGGAAAGAGAGCTGGCGAAAAATTGGGCCAGGAGCGGGGATTGAACCCGCAACTTTCGCCTGTCCGGGGCGACGCCTTAACCGATTAGACCATCCCGGCCACTGGTTTCGGCGGACTCAATTCTTGACCAGCTCTCTGTGTACTACTGTTAGTTTCGAATTCGCTTAACTGGGGAGACGACAACCGTTGCTGATTTAAGGCCCGCGCTATTTCCGAATTGCGGCAGTGACGTGGCACGTCATCTCAGCTTGCAAATGTCGGAAAGGGCCAGTCTTTCAAGATATCTAGGGAACCACTCCTCCCCATAGGGACAGGCTGCACCGTGTATATAATGGGAATGAGTAAAGATTGACAAGTGCAGCCGTAGTAATATTGTGAACGACGAGGGGAGAAGGTGATTATTGAATTTATTGCATTAAAGTAAGGGAAAGGGAAAGGGAAAGAGAGCTGGCGAAAATACTATATATATATATATATATATATATATATATATATATATATATAGGGTGTTTTTTTTTTTAAGTTTAACAGATTTGTTTTTAAAAAAGCCGTGAAAGTTACACTTATGCCGCTTGTGGAAGTGAGTTATACGGCCAGGGGGACATATTATAGAGGGCTAATCGTAATTATCAGTCGGCTAATAAATTAAAATTCGTTAATTCACTTTTTAATTAATGAAAATAGACATATGGTTCCAATTAGAAACTTGCTCAGCGTCATCGAAAACTCATAAATCAGTCATTTTCAGAAAGACTTTGAGCGCGTGAGAAGCGTAGTAGTGCACTAAAGTTACCGCTCTTGGAGCAGGTACAAAGGTAGAGGTTGCGATAAGGCGCCCGCGCGATTTTTTCGTCTCTTATCTAGCCCCAGCCTTGTACCTGCTCCACGAGCTGAAAGTTCAGTGATCTACTACGCTTCTCACGCGGTCAAAGTGTTTCTGAAAATGACTGATTTAGGGGTTTTCGATGACGCTGAGCAAGTTTCTAATTGGAACCATATGTCTATTTTCATTAATTAAAAAGTTAATTAACGAGTTTTAATTAATTAGCCGGCTGATCATTACGATTAGCCCCCTATATTATGTCCCCCTGGCCGTATAACTCACCTCCACAAGCGGCATAAGTGTAACGTTCACGGCTTTTTTTAACAAATCTGTTAGGCTTAAAAAAAAACACCCTGTATATATATATATATATATATCACTCACGGGCATATTGGCACACAAGTTTTGTAGAGACCCCCAGTGAATATACACAATCGCGAGAATGCACCAAATGATTGCGAACACATTCAAGGCGTCTCTTGCATTCGAGAGCACAAGACCAAGCGTTCCAGATCACAAGACCTCACCACCAACGAAATCGCACCAACACCTGTCAACATTGTCGAACCGCGGAGGGGCCCACTCCCGGTACAGCGTCTGCTTTCGATGCGAGCTGCGCTGCCTTCCCCGGTGCTGCGCTTTCGTAAAACGTTCGCAGGGTCCTCAAAGATGCGGCCACCGTTCACGCCGGGTTTCAAGAATCTGCTTCGTCAAACAACTTCAATCGAGCACGAAGTGTGACCCACGGTATGGTGTACTAGACCCACGGCTATATTTATGGCAGCCTACCGCCACAGCGCTGTCCGCCATATTACATTGATGGCGAGATATAATATAACTCTACCAAAAAGGTGGCCGACCGTGGCAGCGTTCCCGTCCATAGGCGGAGCTAGTCAAACGCGATCCACCAAATAGGCATAGAGATCAGTGATTATTCACTACTTCTCTCAGTCTAGTTTATTCACTAAATAATTTGCAGACTAAGCGACCACTGTTTTATACTTTTTGCTCTTAAAGGAGCCGTTCAACGTTCTGCACATACACCGAATTATATTAAGGGCAACGGAAAAGCTGAATTCTTGTCGATTAATAATGAACTCAAAAATATGAATTAATGACTACATCCCGGATTTTCCCTATCGCACTGTAAAACGAATTGGTCTGTTTCAAGAAGAGCGTCAATGATTTAATTAATCGATATGTTCCCTTACGCGCCATTCCTTGCAACCATCATTCTCCTTGGATCGACGCTTCGCTGAGGCTTTTACCAAATAAGAAAAACGGTTATTTCTCAGAGCGAAATTAATTCGGATGATCACTGGTGTGCCTAACGTCAAGCATCCTTCATGTTCAAATACGCTATCGACGAAACTCAAAAGCGTTTTTATCATTTCACTCCACCTTCGTTACTAAAACAGAATACAGAAAAAGGTTCTCGAGTATCATCCGCGGTTCGAAACCAAATGAAATATATATTTAAATTAATCTAGCGGTGAGATTATTCCGCTTCCCGAATGCTGTACAGCGTAGAATCAAGTATTTTGAAACTCTTCTTAGAGCGCAGCTCTTAGGCACTCGTTCCGGCTTGAGCGGCGTGCGTCGCCGTCGGCGTAACCACGCGGTGCATGGAGGGTAAATTCCCCCGCTAAGTTTAGCGGACAAATTTCCCGCTAAATCCAGCTGAAAATTTTCCCCGCTAAATCTAGCGGAAAATCTCCCCAGCTAGATTTAGCGAGGAAAATTTTCCGCTAGACTTAGCGGGGCAAATTTTCCGCTAAATCTAGCTGGGAAAATTTTCCGCTATATTAGCGGGGAACATTTTCCGCTAAATATAGCGGGGAAAATATTCCGCTAGATATAGCGTGGAAAACTTTCCGCTAAATTTAGCGGGGGAATCATCCGCTAAATATAGGGGAAAATTTTCCGCTAGATTTAACGGGGAAAATTTTCCGCTAGACTTAGCGGGGCCAATTTCCCACTAAATCTAGCTGGGAAATTTTTCCGCTATATTTAGCGGGGAACATTTTCCGCTAAATATAGCGGGAAAAATTTTTCCGCTATATTTGCCGCCGACGCCGCTCAAGCCGGAACGAGTGCCTAAGAGCTGCGCTCTAAGAAGAGTAACCGAACATATCAATTAAGCCTCGTCAATAGTGGGACTAGTAACTCAAAGTAATCACATTAGTAATCAAATTATCAATTGCCCCCTAAAAATTCTAATTGTATAAACAATTGCTCTAATTTACCAAATGTGTAAGCGAAACACGACCACTGAACACAATAAGTGCATATATATATTGTGGATTAAATTGACTGACCCCGGGATTAAATTGTGTGGCGCTTGGATTAAATTGTATGGCGCTTGGATTAAATTGAGTGACCCCGGGATTAAATTGGTCGTCGCTTGGATTAAAATGAGCGGGAAAACCTGTAGAAATTTAAAGCACTCTTCGTCGTCAGGAATTATTGTGGTACCTCAAAAGTTTTGAATAGTACAGAAGTATACGCATCTGTAATTTTGTCCCAGCTGTTTGCTCAATCACTTGCATCATGCATTGTAGTCGTTCATTGGAAGGCGAGCAGTTTGATGCCGTTGTTTAAGTCGGGTGATGCACATTTTGCGCTTAATTATATGCCTATTTCAATAAATAGTGTATCTTAAAAACATTTTGAGCGCATCATTTATTCCGACATGGGTCGTTTTTTGACAAGATAATTCATTTCTCACATCATATCAGCAAGGATTTTGTGAAGCAATCTCGTGTGAAACACGGCTGGCATGTTTTACCCACGAACGTATTTCAGTATTAAACAAGGGATTTTATATTGACTGCATTCTCATAGACTTTCCAAAGGTTTCGACCTGGTTTCTCCTGAACTACTATGCTTGGAGTTAAGCAAATTAAACATCGATCGTAACATCATCGCATGAATTAAGAATTTTCTGTTTTAATAAGACCCAGCTTGCAACCGCTAATGACTTCCGATCCTCACCTTCTCCTGGTAGTTCAGGTGTGCCTAAGGTTCACTTCTCGGCCTCCTGTTACTTCTTATTCAGATGAAGGATCTACCTAACACTCTTGGTTCGTCCATTAAGTTGTTTGCTCATGATTGTGTCATTTTTCGAGTTTATCTTTTTTTTACTTTTCATACAAATATTCTTCCGCCTGACCTTAACAAAACCTCGTGCTGCTGTAAGGCGTAGAGTGTGCGTGTAAATACAAATAAGTGTAAATTAATAAGTGTTTCATAGCAGCCTGCAAATGGTAACGTTTGGGAGTATTATAATGGCGGTCCTGCACTAGAACAAATAAAATTGTGCAAATTCCTACGTGTTCATTTAACAGCTAACCTCTCTGGGAAACTCACATTAATTTTATTATTAACAGCGCTAACCGCATGCTTGGTTGTTTACGTGGTAACTTCTACATGGCCCCTTCATCTTTGAAGCTACTTTACTACAAAACCCTGGTCCGTTCAAAACTTGAATATAAAACATCAGAGTGGGAATCATGCCTCAAATACCTCATTAAAACTTAGAATCCGTATAGAATTGAATTTTCTTTTTTTTTTATTCTGTCGAGCTACTCCTGTACGTCTTGTGCATCACAAATGAAAGCAACCATACACCTTACCCAACTTCATTTACGCCGAACGTTGTCACCTCTAGCTCTTTTCCATAAAATATATCATCGGAATCAAATTCTAAATAGCCAACTCCTTTTCGAGCCTGCCTATATATCATCAGGCAGTGACCATATTTATAAAGTTTGAGTTCCTTAGTGTTTGACTAACCTGTTTCTTTAATCTTTTATTCCAAGAACTACCACTGAATGGAACCACCTGCCTACCTAAATCCCCGCAATAACTGACGCAGCCGCTTTCAAACAGCGATTGAAAATTACTTTCTTAAGATCCCGCATTTGTTAAAACTCTGTTGGAATATTTTTGTTTTGTTTTACTATTCTTTATATTTGTACTTTTTATGTATTCTATGTATACCCATTCCCTTCTGTAAACCCCCCGGGCCTGGAATGTTTTGAAATAAATAAATAAAACGTTCGTAAGAGCTACAGCGCACCCTAGATAACAAGTGCGGTGGCTTTTTGTTTTTCTCATCCAAGCGAAGCGAGCGCGGAGCACACCTTAGACACAAGTGCTGGCTGATATCTCTGAATCGTGTTCTGACCGACACAGCACTCTCGTCCTGTCAGTAACTGGTTTCCGTTCTGCTGGCTTTGCGTGCACTGCTAAGGGCCCTTGTGCATCACACTGTGAGTGCGCCTTGTTAAAGCTGGTGCCCAAGTTTCTGGAGCGCGGAGGTGAACAGGCTTCCATCCATCGCGTACTTTGTCTGTTCTTTGGATAAGAGCGCTTTTCGTGTTTTGTGCTAGAATTGCAGGATAGGGAGACTCGTAGAGCGGCTCCGTCAACAACTCGTTAGTGGAAGACAATTTGCTGGCCGCGTAAAGCTAAGTCATCAAGAGGTCGGTTTTTTGTGGGGGTAAAATTGAACAGACGGAGCGGAAGCACGACTTCTATTTTGGTAAACTCGCTTCAGAGCTCCACCAGTACGTGGACTCGCTTGATTCCCGTTAGTGCATCACACGGAAATCCAACTTTAGTAGAAAATTACTTAACGCCAAATTAAAAAAAAAAAAAATCCTGCACGCAAACATATTTTCCGGCGCTAGTTTAGGAGGGTAAACATAACAAATACGCGCAACGACACGCTAAAATTCAGCAAACACTTCCAGCAGCGCTCTGAAATTCTCAGTAGACGTTTCGCACCTTACCTAAGAGGCGTTCACAATTTCTCCCTCTATTAACACGCTCAGCAAGTATAAGCAGAGCTAGCTTACAACCTCACAGGCAAAAACACCGCTAACACATCAGCCACTGATGCCTGATGATGCGCCCGACCAAAAGAAGCGACGAGGCTACCTCTTCAGCTCCACGGAAGCCGTCGTAAAGTCACGGCCGAGAAACCGCAAGGAATGTGCGACGACCAGCGCTGCAGGACCTGACCGCAGCATGGATGGATGCTTCATCAACCGCTGCCCTCCCTGCGCCGCGATGCCCGTGCAAAGGGCCACGTTATCCAGACCAATGGGATTCCGGTCGGTCCACCGGCCACGTCCGATTCTTCTGCTTCTCCTCTCGTCCATCGTCGGTCAGTGCGGCGTGTTGGCCGAGTTCACGAGGCTTAGCTCACGAACGGTGACGACCAAGTACGGTGCGCTCAAGGGCTACATCGAGACGCCCAACGGAAGGCACCTGCAGCCCGTCGAAGTGTTCCTGGGCGTGCCGTACGCGACGCCTCCCACGGGTGCAATGAGGTTTATGCCTCCGGTACGCCCGTGCACTGGCGCGGTGTCCGGATGGCGGACCGTCCGGCGCCCGTGTGTCCGCAGAGGTTCCCGGACATACGCAATGAGAGCGACGCCCTGAAGCGGATGCCGGTCGGAAGGCTAGAGTACCTCCGTCGGCTGCTGCCGCATCTGCAGCGGCAGAGCGAGGACTGCCTCTACCTCAACATCTACACGCCGGCAATAGGTGAGTGCGCTCCCTTTCTCGTGGTTCCTGGGTTTTTGCTGTGGCCTAACGCTAGACATCGTTGCTGGGCCTGCTAGGCACATAGTGAGATATACTAAAAATTAAGAAAAAAAAGTAGGACTGTCTTGTTCTGTGGGCGAATGACACCAAGCACGGTGAACAGTACCACACAGGAGCTTAGGGGACAATGAAACAACATAGATATGGGAAACACTTCCCATGTCTATGCGTCTTGGTTGTCTCCTAAGGACCTCCGCCGTAGTCTTGGGAAATGTTAACTTTGTTTACCATCGACCTGTTCACTTCAACCTTCATATGTTGTTTATTGATTGTGCATACATATGCATTTGTGTTGGTTGCCTGGCCTGTTGAACAGAAATGCTTCTTGGTGGGCCGGTAGTATATTTGTAATAATTTGATCTCAAATCAATATGGTATTTTTATTATTATTTATATTGGAATCTTGTATATAACATATGTTAATAAAATATTATTATATATTTTACCTTCATTATTATTATTATTATTATTTATATGTTTATACTTGTTTTTTTTTTTTTTTTTTTTTTTATATAGACTAAAAGGATGGGGCTTCAACTAGAGGTTTTTTTTTAGAAGTGGGATCCAGCAATATTTGACTACGATCTGTGACTTCTACTGCGTTTTTATTTTTCATAATGACTGAAAATTTGTGTTCCTTTTCTATTTGGAAGCTGGAAGATTCAACTGACTCTGCACTGCAGGCACAATAACTCAACTGGTGTTTCATTCTTTATTTTTCATTATTTCCCGATACCACTGCAGTTCAGGTACAGGAGCCACAAGCCCTTGACGGCTCAGAAGATCCTGCGTTTTGCCACAAATATAGTCATCCTTCAAAAATAAGTGTTTTATAATATCCTTAATAGAATTATTATTTAAATTAATGAGCTAACCTCAAAAGTGTCTCGTAGTTGCACGGGTCGGCCGGTTGGACCTTTTTCTATTCTACCCTTGACATATCTCGCTAGAACAAATACTGGGGCTACATTTATATATATATATATATATATATATATATATTAAGACTGTAAGACGATAGTATAGCATGTGGTTGGTCAAAATTAACACGGGAGAAATTAAAACTTGTTTACAATGCCAATTATTTTTTTTCTAATCGGGGACTAATTTTTGTAATTCCAATTCGGTGTTAGATTCTTATGACTGTTGTGGATTACTTTGTTAACAATCACACTCCATAAATAAGCCTTTTTTTAGTCCTTGTTGTTACACGCTGTTACACCTATGCCATGTTGAACTTCCGCCAACTTGTCCAGGTCTCTACTTTTTGACACCTCATTGTTAATATAAAACTCCGAGGACTTTCCAGTTTTCAGAGTTTTCAGTTCACGCGAAGTATGTGTGTCGCCAGAGTTCGAATCAGTTCCATAACATGTTTTTATCAGGAAACCCTCAGGTATTATTCTCCTATTTTATTTTCTAACCAACGTGCTCGGTGATATAATAAGATCGATTTGAGAACGTTATATTTTATATTAAGGGTCAGCTCGACATAACTATCATATTAAATGCCTGGTTAGTTGGCAGACCATGCTTTATGCGATGGCAAGCCAGTAGCTCGTACCGTAGCCGATGCAAGGAGGTGCTAAGACTAATCGAGCAGGGTCAAAACCGTAAAGTCACTGCGTTCATGATTTTTATTTATATGCGTCATCGCCGCCTAATTCAATGAAATGCACATAATCCAAGATTGACTTCAGGTTTTGGCGTCGTTGTGTATGTCTTTTTTGTGCTTCAGTACTGTGCTTTGACTTCAGGTGAAGTAAATAAAAAATGTCCACCGTGTGAAACAGGTACCTTCGTCACTTGACTACTGGATCATTTTCTTTAGGTAGAGAACATTTTTCAATCAAAGCATAATGTATTTAATCATATTTATTATTTTATAGCATTTTTAGTTTATTGTTAAATATTAATGCGTTGTCTAGTTGCTGATATTTGTGCTTCAGACGCGAATATTCAAAAATGCAAAAAAGAGCCATGTCGCACGCATTCTAAACCTCACGCACAAATTAATGCAGAATTTAAAACATGTTGGACGCACCACCGTAAAACTTTTGACTACATGCCATAATGTCCGCGGTACATTTGCGTGGTTTTCAAATACCAATGGTGACAAAAAAGCATTTCGCATTTACTCGCGACCCTAGGTCTCTTTAGATAAATACCAAATGAAACAATTATAGCCAAAAATGTATTCGACAGAGAATGTGTTTATAAGCTTGTTTTTTTTATAAGCAACCGCCAAGCTCGGGTGTACGACTAGACCGTTATACCAGGTTGAAGTTGTAGAAAACATATTGGCCCAACGGAGAACATTTTGCAAAACAAATGCAAGGATACTACCGACAAGAATATAATTTAGAACAAGCGGTGTTCTTTTTTCTTTTGTCTAATGAATAATAACTTAACAAAAAAGAAACGTTTTGATTGCTCGTGAGTCTCCTAGCTGTGCTTGGAGATTTGTGTTTGTCCTTTGCACCTCTTGTTTCCCTTCTCTGGGTTTATTTTTCGCCACTCGTGTCCAGCTCGCTTGCACCCTTGCATTGAATTGCATTATAATCATAACCTAACAGTTGCAGCAGAAAAATACCTCACCAACACTTACGGCTAGTGTGTAAAAAACTCTGGAATTTTTGAGAGAACGTCAAGAGTGCCTGACCGCTCACGAGCAGGATCCGTAGTAGCGGATACGCTTGCGACTTGATTTATATTTAGACGCAAATGTTGCACATTTTTCTTAGCGAAGCGGAGCAGGTGTTTGGAGACAGCTAAGAGTTGGTCCTCGCAGTTTTTCAAATGAATGCTTTTCTCTTTCGAAGGATTTGTTTATGAAGTAATAAGTCTGTACTACCTATCATGCCGACAAAGACCGGGGGACACCGAATCTATTGAGGTGCAGGGTTTGGGTTCCGCATTCTCTCTGTGTGTGTAAGGGTTCGGGTTGATGTGTGGTCTATATCAACCACGCAATTCATGTGTATGGTAGCTTGACACATTTCGTGTTTCCCGTTGTTTTTTTCCAGCATAACCAAACTAGGACGTGTCAATGTTATTATCTTCATTAATAAACAAAGTATATATCTACCGATTAGAACATTGGGGCCACGAAAACTACAGATTATGTGCCTAGAAGATAACTCGTCAAGCATTGATGTGAGTACACTGTCAGAAAAAGAGGTATATTCTTACACCCCTTGTCCCACACACGACACCCCGAAACTTCAGTTCGACGTAC
Source organism: Ixodes persulcatus (assembly GCA_013358835.2). Lineage (NCBI taxonomy): Eukaryota > Metazoa > Arthropoda > Arachnida > Ixodida > Ixodidae > Ixodes > Ixodes persulcatus. Next base: position 717,369 of record JABSTQ010009916.1, read on the forward strand.
AGCACACTGACGTCGAACAGACGCCCCGATTTTTACGAGGGGCTTGAGAACGTTGATATGTCCCTCATTAAACAGCTAAAGTACGTATCAAAGACTACAAAAACACACTGAGGTTTTGCAGTAGTGCCAAGAAAACCCTGATTACTTATTTGTATTCAGTAACAAATACATTAGCTATTTTAATAAGTTGTACCACTCGGCTATCAAGTCGCTCTTGAAAGTTGGTGCCGCCGGTTCGATGTCAGCCCGCTGCACGCCGAACTGAAGTTTTGGGTTGTCGTATACAAGGGGTGGAGAATATACCTTTTTTTCTGAGGGAGTAGGTAAAAAAAAAATATATCTACCTGCCTCCGGAATGTCGAACATAGCACGATGAGAGATAGTTTAACGTGCACCGAAAACGGTCAAATGTGTGGCCAAGTGCATTTCCCGCCTAGAAATGATTGCGATACTTTAAAGCTTGAGCAAGGATTGGGCACTGTTAACTGTCCGGCAATTCTGATAAAATGAAAGTCATGAAATGTCGAGTAGTAGGCTGAAACAAGGGGGAACCCCGCCGTTTCCTCCCGGTGAGTCAAACACTGACGCTTTCAGGTAGTCTGACATTCAACTTCTCATTTGAAATTCCGTGTATGGTTCTTTTTTGTTTTTTGCGGTCTCACTTTGCGGAAGATCGAAGCCGGATTGCGTACCGGCGACATTGGTTGACCACGTGCCCCGCAATATTTGACGATTGGGTACTGAACATACAGGGACACTGAGGGCGGCCCCCGGCCAGCTTAATGCATCACCCACCTCGCCTTTTCTCGTCGACTCAAAATAACCAAGGAAAATTAAGCTGTTCCATGATATCGAGATCAACACCTCTTGCTTCTTGGTACGCATCATCTCATCGAAATGACAAATCATTATCCGAGAAACTTTCCAGCACTCAAGAGTGGATATTTTGTCGTGGTGTCTTAAATCTTAAATTGACGTGTTTTTATTTTAAGATAAATTATGCATTCCCATAAACAAAACAATCAACAAAAAAGACGAACTTGTCGAGGTGCGTCCTTCCCTCTTCAATAATCCAATAACTTCGATTTGAGGCACAGACGCAGCAAGTCCGGTGCGGTAAGTAAAATGCATGGCAGATAAGGGTAGTCGTTTCACCCTTCCGTAATGCTTTCTGTGGACCGTTTTTCAACATCTGAGGTTTGTGCCCTATATTTTCGCAGATTTTCAACAAAATATTCGGCCCATTCGTATTTTTTTCTCCATAGTTGGAGGTAAGCAACCGCAAACGACCAATACATTGTTGTATTGAAGTATTTAACAAATATTTAGACTGACCAACTAATGACGTAAGTAAAAAGTACCTAAATATTTTTTAATGGAGAATGATTATTCAATTCTAGCAGCCATTTGTTTAATCTATCTAAACCAGTGAAGGATGCAGACAGCGGATAGCTTAAGTAAACATTTAAACTCGAGGAGCGGTCAAATGTGTGTCCTCCATCCCCGCGTGACTGTTTGGAGAAAAGATAAATAAAGTTGACAGTTTCAAGCTTAAAAAACAATTTAATCATCCACCTCGTCATATCAACTGACGAGGTGGACCTACCTACAGAAATGCTTAGAAAATACTGTAACTGTAACCATGCTCCCTAAAACAAAAAAGGAATACAGTGTTCGACTACAGTGGTGATATATTTTGTGGCGGACATTTTCGAACCTTCCTGTGAACGTTTCAACCGTTTTGTTTATAACTCGAAGTAGAATTAAAATAATTGCAACAATTAAGAAGTTGCACCATTTCGCTGTCATATAAACGTGTCTACCGATTTTATTAGTTGCAACCCGCATTTACCATATTTACTTGAGTAATAGCCGCACTATTTATGAACAAGGCCCTTGCGTCCGCTTTACCGCAGAGCACATATACAGCCAATCATCGCGTTGCGGATAAATAACATAGCGAATAACCAGATCGAGAACACGATTCTCCATACAAATTCAATCTTCACAGATGGTATTTTCGCGTGAAGATGTTATCTCTGTCCAGTAAACCGCTGGAATCATGCTGTCGATCGCGGTGATAGGCAATCTGCGTGCTCCGCAGAAAGCGAACCCTCAGGTCTTCTTCATAAAGAGCGCGGTTATTACTCGAGTAAATACGGTACCATAGTCATCCAACTATTTAGTACCCTTAAATCTAGCACTTCGTTTAAAACATTATCTGGCAAAAAAACACAAACAAAACAGCTTTTCTAATAATTACTTTGATAAAATAACATCTGAGTGGTAATTATTTTTTTGCTTTAATAAAATAAATATTTGGCGTCGTCTATTTCAAAAATTCGTATCGTTGGCAACTGTAAACAAAAAATGCTAACCTCATTAGGGAAAAGCAAATTGTGTAAAATTCGAGCCCGACACTCCTACAATTAGCCATCGCAAAGTGAGAACCTCCTTCCGCCGATATTCCAAAATGGAATCCACGTGTAGCAAACTATTGTTCTTTTGTACGAAAATTTACGGATGCTAGAGAGCATTGCGGCGTGGTTTCGCGTAGAATGACGCGATTCCCCGCTGTAGGCCTTCTCGAAAAAAAGTTTCGAAATACGTCGGGCGCAAATAATACGAACGCCTTACCCACCTACGTTACGTCGAAACAAAATAAATCCGTTACCATTCCAAATGAAAAAAAAAAAAAAACGCACGCTAATTTTTTGTTACTTTTTTATTTATGAATTAAATCGCTTTAGTTTTTTTTTACGTGTCATGTATGCGTGAACGCCAACTTTACACTATCACCTTATTTTATACGGTTCCACTTAGATTTTGTCTCTCTTCGTTCATCCATGAAAGGCAACATTTTGAAGCTATGCTGCAGGAGCACAAGGATTTACATGAATCGACACCTGAAAACACGATAACATTTGTGTGTAATTTCGCGTACGTCTTGAGATGATGTCAAGAGTAATATAACTACCTTAACCATTGATACATGTAAGTAACGTAAATGCGTTACCCGTTACTGTTTTGAAATCGTAACGAGATCGTTACTACATTACCAAAAAATAACGTTTTCCGTTAGCGCCGTTCCATGTAACGCGTTACCGCCAGCACTGACGAAATACATGTGATAAACATTTTCTGGGTCTATGCCAAGCCAATTTAAGCAAGGATTGACCACAGGAACACACGCAGAAAAAATAAGGGCAACAAAACGTTCGGTACATAAGCGTTCGAAAAAGATCCTGCATTTAGACCTTCCACACAGTCGGAAATGGACAGAATAGTTTGCCTGTGTTCGAGCCCGGTTATTTATTTATTTAATAACTTCGAGTATGAGTCGAGCAAGGGAAAGAGGAATCTATTTATTGAACCTTCCGTAAAAATCAAGCCTTCCTCACTATTGCTAATTTCTCATTTCAGTTCTTTACTCACTTCTCTTGTACATCCTAGCAAGTTTTTATTGTGGATTTGCAATGCAATGCTCGCCTATTTATTTCATGTATTCGCTTATTTTACATAATAGTAATATTTTATTCAGCATTGTTAAATTGTATTTAACTCGGATAACAGGAATTATATAAATAAAATAAATAAATAAATAAATCTTATTTTACGTGCCATAAACAACTTTACAGTCTATGATGTGGTGCACGCACAAAAAAAATTAAAACACAGCACTATATCAAACATTAAAATACATGTCACAATGAAAATATAAACAGATAACAGAAACTGAAAGACTATACAGAACCCGCCTTAAGATAGGTAATTCAAGGACATCCACTTTCGCACATAAAACATAAACTGGTGTGAACAAAGAAAAATGTCAAGATGGGTCTTATTAAATGCTAATTGGATTCTCGATAAAGGAGACACAGATGACACACAAGATGGGTAAAAGGTTAGCACATTCCTACTGACCTTTGACGGAACATGAAAGTCTATGAAACGCAACAGATCAATTGAATTCACTTCTCCGTGTACAACTTTATGAAGAGATATGAAATCTCTGTATTGCCTCCGCACAGCAAGCTTGTGCAAAGCAAATCGGACAAGTAACGTTTCATAATGGTAAAAATATTTCCTTCCAATATAACGGTCATACACAATTCTAATCATTCGTTTTTGTATATTTTCTATAGAAAGAGCCTGAGATAACGTTAATGAATTCCAAATGATTGAGCCAAATTCTAATCTTGACCTCACTAATGTCTTAAACAAGTGCAGTAAATAACGGGGCGTAGAAAACTGGCGACACAACCGTGAAATCATTCCCAACACTCTCAGTGCTGCATTGACGGTTATAGACACGTGATTATTAAAGGATAGTGAACTATCGATGAATACACCAAGATCCTTGATAAAAGAAACCCGAGGAATCGGGGCCCCTCCCAAATTATATAAAAAATAAAGTATGTCGCGGTTTCTGGATAACACAATTGATTTAGTTTTCTTGGGGTTAAGTGATCCGTCGTCGGTGTGAAGCCGCCGTCGTCCAACGCTGCAGCTGCCTGACCAGCATTGTGCCTGTCACCGGCATCCTGTGCTGAGAGGTCAGCCACAACGTCGTCTGCCAAGGGGAAGGCTGACGTGGCGGCTGCACCCTTGTTCCATGCGGTCTTGGGCACCGCTCCCGATGCTGGCGTAGGCCTTCCGGCAGAAGATGCCGCTCGCCGCATGCGTTCAGCATCGTCCACGGTCGTCGTAAACGATGTTTGAGGTTTCAGAGCAAGAGGCAGGCGTTCGAGCACCCTCTTGCTCAACAGGCCAATTTCGGAGCGCATAAAGGTATTTTCTGCCTTAAGGCTCTTTACCTCGGCGGTCAAGATGTCCACTTTTGACGACAGCTTACTCAGAAGTCGAACGAGGTCGGTCGTTGCCTCCGGCGTCCAACCAGCAGCGGCACACTCCGAACGTGAAGGCGGTTGAAACAGGTCCGCCTCGTTTTGCTTGTCAGTCTCGTTGTCGAGCGTAGCATCCGATGAACCTCGGTGACGCCTGGTGCAATCCGAGCATTTATAAGCGCTCGTGCCGCTTTGCATCAATATGTCGTATTCTTCTTGACCTACGCCGATACATTTGCAGTGGAATCGCCGATTGCACGATCCAGAACAAGGCGGAGACTGCTGTTTGGCGTAAAAACGAACGAAGCACGTGCCGCACACGTCTGTCGGCATGGCTATCATTCGCAGAAATCAGAGAGAGTTTCACGTAAGTTACAGTAATTCTTGTTTAAAGATAGATTGAAATAAAGACATCATTCCTTCGCGCTTACGTCGTCCATGGCGGCGGCCGGAAATACGCATTTGTAAAGTTCTCATTAGGTACCTAATTAACAAAATTCCACTAATTAACTTTATATACTTTTGCTTTAGTTAGCATATCTCAACTCGAGTTTTGCAGGCCGCAGCCTGCGGAGGCTAATTCAGTTGATTGATTTCAGAAACAAAATATTCTACATCGAGTTAAGGCGTCGCGAATATTGGCAATCACGACTGCGGGAAATCAAAACTAACTCGGATAAAGCACTCCAAGGGCCCTAAACTCGTCAGACACAAAGATTGAGCCGAACGTTCGCAGAACGCGCTGATTGGACGCCGGCGAAAAAAACAAACGCGAAGTCATCGTCGATATAGTTCAATCAGTGCGCTCCGTGAACTTCGGCCCCAACTTTGTGTTTGACGAGTTTCGCGCCCTGGGAAACAGTTTTACTGCCGAAGAGGCGTGAGAGTGTGATGTCTGGGGACGCGTAATTTGCTGTGCACACGTGACCAAACGTTTGGCCCAATCCCTAACTGCTTCGCGGCATGCCCCCTCCAGCCGATTGGGGATGGGTCAAAGCTTATCGAAGGCCCGTAGATCTGTCTCATTGGTCAAAAAAAATTATGAAACCAAACCTGAAGCGACTGTTTTTGCATATGAGAGGCGCTTGTGATGACTTTAATTTTGAATCGGCTCGTGGGAGCAGGTGTCGAGCCGACTTGCGATTGGCTCAAAGGTCTTACGCACGTGTTCACAGCAGCTTGCGCGTAACCGGATGTCAAACTTTGACGCCTCTTCGGCAGGTGAACTTTTTCCACTTCTAGGGCCCTCAACTCGTCAAACACAACGTTGGAGCCGAAAGTTCGCGGAGCGCGCCAATTGGACGTCGGCGATAAAAACGCGCAGTCATCGTCGTGATTGTCCAATCGGTCCGCTCCGTAAAATTCGGCCCCAACTTTGCGTTTGACGAGTTCAGGGCCCCTGGAAGCACATTCGCCGAATTAGTTGTGACTTGCCCTGCAGTGATTGGCAACATTATATACGCAATCATTCGATGTAGAGTTTTTTTTTTTTATTTTTCTCATAAGGAGAGACTGCAAATATTTATTTTTTTCTAAAGGAACACTTATATTTAACAAAAAATATAACAATATTTGTTTTTGCCGGGCAATATTTACTCCCCTAAACGCTATTTAGGTGCAGAACGTGGAGGTCGCTGCCCGCTAAACCCGCCCCGTCCTTACATGGTGCATACATCTTTCATTGGCTGAAGAGATGATTGACGTGGGAATCGTTGGTGGTAAAATTGCATCTTCATGCCGAAATAGTATTTTCATCGGCTTTTTTTTATGTTTAGAGAACAAATAAGCTAAACAGAGTGATTTTTGTTTTCGAAAATATCCGGAGATTGCGTTTCCGCTTGGGTTTCAAACGATAGCAAACATAACTGCCGGCCTCTGCGGAGTGCTGACCGAGCGTAGCTCGTTTAACTCGTCCATTTTTGTGAGCGGGGGTCGTTTTGAGTTTACAGAAGTGTTTAGAGAAAGATCTCATCAACCGACATAGTTTACAGCAAACGACTCTCGCAAATACGCGCCTTGGGAGGCGCTGTGCTGATGCTTGTTTTCGTGGCTGGACTGGCCAAATCTTAGCGTCCCACACTCGCTACTTTGTTCCATATGGCTTGATCTATTTCTTTGGGCGTGTTGATGCTGCATAACAATTTTGGTTCCCGTAAAAGCGGTCCCGCTGCTTTGGGAATTGTGCAACAGTCGTGACTGCGACCCTGGTTTCGATACCGAGAATAAACCTGAACGGGTAATTGGTTGGAGGCAATCGGGCGTTCGGTTCACCTAAAGTTAGTCCAGCTAAGTTCCCGTCATTTCGTATCGAAAGACAATTGTAGCTCTCAGATTTCGTAGTTCGCTTGGCATGCCAAAGCAAATAGTTTGAGGTCGCGTTTAAATTGTGTGACGTGACGCAATCTCACCTTGCTCGCGGATGCCGTAAGAATCAAATAACGGAAACATTAAAGCTGAAATGGCCCGATATTTATTTTGTTGCTTTTTTGTTCTTTCGGTGACTTTTTACAGCACATTGACAGACGCTGAGAGACGCTTCTATTAGACCATCGCTCGCTCATGATAGAACTCTAGAAAAGCCCGCTTTCATGGTCGAGTCTGGCGAGTGTTGTCAACAATTTTAGACGGGGGTGAAATAGCAGACGGACGAAGTTGAAAACGGACGCTGACGAACAGCGTTCATGCCCGCGTCCTTCGGGCATGGCACACGACCCTAGATGGTGGTGAAATAGCAGACGATGCCGGAAGCCGCGTCGCGTCTGCGCGTACAACTAGCCCGTGTTGTCAGGCGCCAGACGGCACGCGTCGAATGTCGGGAAAGGGCTTGTTAGCGTTTTCGGCCGAGCAGACAAGCCAATCCAGTAGTAATGCGCGCGGAAACTTCTTTGTGGGCGGAGCTTAGAGCGGGCCATGACATCCACTTAAATTGCGTATAATAGCGTAAATATGGCGCGATTTTGTTTATTCTCGTGGAAACATTGCGACAAAAATATGTGCCCATTTATGATCATTAAAAAAAACATTTTTTTTTCTCTTGCACTGCTTTTTTAATGATTAACCTCAGTAAGCAATGAACTGAAAGTCTTTAATTGAAACATGTTAGCTAATACAGAAACTGCTAATTTAATGCGTACCTTTATTATTAATTTACGTATATAATGAGCACCTTGCACTTGAGTCTTCATGTCTCCCGCCGTGGAAAACGCAATCATAAAGGAATCGTGTCTCAACTTAAAGTTGTATTTAAAAACAAATGCTCTCACTTTTACGCGAAATATCCTGTATATCCATGTTGTTTTGAGATCGTGATCGATTTGAATTTAAAAGGATTAATTATAAAAATTCTGGAAGTATATCCTAATGCGGTCATATTGCGGGTGAGTTATGAGGCTTGGCCTGAACATCTTATTATAGGGGGCAAATCACCACGATAAGTCAAATGATAAAACAAAATGTTCATGACCTTTTTATTATTGAAATAAACATATTGTTACCATAAAATCTTTCTGAGCGCCAAAGGAAATTCCATAAATTAGTACATATTCGAACTATTTATATCATCTGAGGCGCGTGGGAGTGCTAAAGTGAATACTTGTGTAACAGTCGCAAGCTGCCGAGTTGAAAACGAGGACGATATTCTTATCTCCAGTATTTAAAATTAAGCATTTCATCCAGCAGATACAGTGTAGAACTTTAACCTCTGCAACATTTCAGCCCAGCTCTAAACTCAATCGATATTTCGTTCTGTAATATGGGCGACTATGAAAAAAAAAAAAAAAAACTGAAACTCACTTTGCATTTCTTTCTAATTTTTTTTTTTTTTTTTACAGACATTTTTTAGAGATTCATGCTTAAAGCTTTTTGTGTAATCGGCATACATGAAGTCCCCATTTCTTTAAATTTGTTTGGGTCGAATCAGTACGAAACGTCATTGGACGATTCCCAGCGGAAAGACGCTGAAGGAGAAAAGGCGTGCAACAGCGTTTTGAAGCGTGCAGCGAAAACTGACACGCCCTGGTGGACGAAATCTTAAGCAGAGAAGGGGATTAAATGCACGTCGTCGGGGTTTCTTATAACGTTGTCTAGTTAATGCAAGAAATAGCAATGTAAGAATAAGCCTTTTTTTTTTGTTAAACCTGCTTTTTATGTGAGGATGGCAGGTTGAACGAGTTGACCTAAAGTTGTTCCATTTCTATGTCACCTAGCTAATAACATTCCATTTGAGGATTCAGGTTATGCCGTGCGACTAAGATATATTGGGTAGGATATTGCAGTTATGATTTCTAGACTGTTTCTCTCCTGATCATATTTACGCTTGCAGCATATACGCGTGATTTTGTTGTTATCGCTATTTACAGTTTCGAAGTGTCTAAACTCTGCAGAGGATTTTCCTTCTACCGCGCCTCAGCGATTCTCAAACTAAATAAGCCCGTTATTTTGTCTGAACCAGACTCATGAAAATCACCCCTTTTATTCAAATAATGACTCTAACAATGAATCACATTTAAGCAATGATTTACGTACAAAGAGTGACATTATCTTAGTACAAACACGCAGTTCCCCATTTTCTTCGTAGTTCTCTTGCAGCTGAAATGCAGTTCCAAAATTTAAGCTGGATGAATCATCCACAGTTAAGAAATAAACTAAGCCAGAATAATTTAAAGTTGGACTCTATTGCAAACACTGAAAAATGTTGAAATGAATTCTTCAAAATAACTCTCGTGCAATGTAAGCAGACATTCGTGCATGGTCACTGGCCGTGGAAAAATAGGTTTCAATTTCATTCCCTTTTTGTACTCAATACCTAGCGAATAGTTTTCTGTGAATATTTTGGTTAGCCCCTTTCTGTAAGGCAGCAGCCGTAGTCCGACTGTAATATTACGCAGCTTTCCTCGAAACACGTTGTTCTAGTTCAAAGGCCAAGAACGTCTTGAGTGTATAAAAAAAAAAAAAAAGAAGAGCAGTCCTGCGTTATTCCACAGTGCAGACGCAGGTATAGCTGCGACACGTCCTGAAGAACTCGTTGGCTATCGGTGTAGCATTCACGCGCCGCTGGGTCTTGATGGCGAAGTTTCTTGTCTTCGTTCTCCCGCGCATGCAAATCACTATTTCTTCCTGCGGCGAACGGCGATATACATCAGCGTCGCCGCCAGTGTGTCTTTCAGCGTGTCACAACAAGCACGACCATAGCCTCTCACAAAGCCTGACAGTTCGACGACGGAGCCATAGAGTGCCCGGTCGCAGATCGGAGAGCGAGGATCTGGTAGCACAGAGCATCAGAGAGCCATTTCTCGGGAAACCCGGACGTCAGCGCTAAGCTTTTGCAGTCGCGAGTGTCCGAAACACACTTGTTCGCTCGGGAGAAGTGTGTTTCGGCGTCTCGCCGCAGCGGAGCGCCAGTCACGTGGCTCTCCTCTTATTCGGTGTGTGACGCTGCTCCTCCCGCTACGACTTGACTCCCGTCGTTCCACGCACCACTGTTTTGGGGAGACGGCTGCTATGGCAACTGACGTGTATTCCTGGAATCTAGGGAAGACGTATGCTGCGAAGCACAGCGTCTAGATGGCGTTCTACCTTTCTCTATTAGCCCCGAGAGCGAACACAAGCGTCGCTGCGGTCGCCGCGCCTTGATTGGGTGAGGTGTACCGTGATGTCAGGGGAAGGATTCCGCTCCGCAATCTCGCATCCGGGTCGCTTTTTTTCACCGGTTTCCTGGTTTGGCGTTGTGTGCCGCAAGCACTTCGAGGAGCGAGAACTCGTTTACCCGGAGGTACAAGACGCTGGGTTGGTCCGATATTGACCTGCTTCCGTACATTTTGTAAGCCTGCTTGTCACTTTTACCTTTAAAATTGGGCTACAAATCCCGAAGGCTATTGGCGGAGGCGATTCCGCCGATGAACCTCTCCGTCCGTCTACACGACACAAGCCAAACTTGCCAGGGGTCGGTGAAAGGGCGGCGTAAGTATTTCAGACGCTGGAATTCTGTTGTTTGCATGTTCATGATTTAGGAGAATATTGCATCCCGGTCTGAAGGGCATTTGAAATGGCATTTCTATTCAGGATCGGTCGGCAAATGAGCTCGCGACCCCAACTATTCGCGTGCCACCCTGCATGCACTGGTTCCCAATTGTTAGGCCCTGGGTATGAAGGCCTTTGAAGCGCTCGTGGAACAGAGTTGGTTAACATAAATATAGCTTCTTCGTGAAATAATTATATAGTTCATACACGTATGCTCGCATGTTTTATCTTTTAGAAGACGCACAAATACTGGAAATCAGTTTATGTGGTAGCAGGAAAAACTGCCGAATTGTCCCCCGTTGCCTGTATGAGATCTAGTGAACTGCCCAAAATATGCACATCAATAGTACTGTAATTTGGAATGTTTATACTTTTTCCTGACATTATTTCTTTATCTTTTCCTTGTTTCCTTCCTTGGGTACTTGGAAAATACACCGTTTAGTTTAAATCGTCATTTCCAATTAAAAGAGCCAGTTCTGCAGGCCGCCAAAAGCCTCCTGAGCCTCCAAACTCCCTACAGCTGGACTCTCTGACAACAGAGGAAAACAGGAGGAACAGCAAGCCTTCGAACGGTTGTCCAGTGGTAGATGCTGCACTAATAGAAGAAAATGTGAAACCTCTGAAGGGTGACAATTTTCGTGAGAAAAGCTTTGGTATTTTAGCTTCAGGACAATTAGATTTAGCTAAAATCTCAATTTTAGAGCCTAAGGGACTAATAACGTGCTAGACACCTTCGCTTACGTTTGGTGTACATTACTTGAGGGATACTATAAACAAATCGACAGATACCACTAGTGGAGTCATTTAGATACTATCCGAATCCAGCAAAGGTCAAATGCGAGCAATGTATAAAAATAAATGTTCCTTCTTTCTTTACTTTTCCCCTGTACTTGGGCTGTCTCACTTGTGATTCTTTCCATGGCCCAGACTGTATTTAACATGTTGCTCGAGCAGCATGCAGCTTTTCTGCTTCGGCGATCTTGTTTAAAAACAGATACAAAAAAAAGTATACATAACCTTCTAATTTAATCAGACCATCAGCAAAATGTATTGTGTGAGATGTAAATTTATAGTTTCCTATACCAGCTGCGATTCATGCGTTGCCTGCCCTGTCAACCATACCTGAAAGGTTGGTTGAAGTTTCGCCTGCAGCTACAGGCCATACCTCAATAAAGCCTCATATTAAATTTACACCTCCATGAAAAACACGCAAAAAAATTAAATAGAAACGAGCGCGCCGACAGCTAACGTCACCACAACCTCAACAGGGCGAGCGGGCCGAGTCGGGGAAATATTCTGTTCTCGCCGTGACGTCACCCCGGTTGGCCGTAAGGGGGCGCCACGCGAACTTTTCGGGGCTAATAGAACATAAAGTTTTAAAGCGAAAATCTAGCTGGGGCTTCAAACGACGGAAGGCGAACTGAAAGGAGGGGGGGGGGGAGGGGGGGACTTCCTTTTTGCGGGATATTGACAACTGAACTAATCTAAAAAACGTTGGCCTTGTTTTCTAGGTGGTGTTAGAAGAATGTATACGGTTGATCCTTTTTAATCAGGTGCCTGCTTTTGTTACCTAGCCAAGGCTGTTAATTTGAACTATTAACTGCAATTTAAAGTGCAATTAATAAAGAATCACAAATAATTTTGTGTCGCTACGTAGGGCAAGTGTGGCCATCTTGCTGGCACTACGCAAAAACAAATACGATAGATGTGCGCTCTACAAATATCGTTTATAAAGAGGATTAGCTGTAAGAGTTAACGTAGGTCTCTCTAAAACAAAACACGGAGCAGTACTGTGTAATATCTACAGTACAGTCAGAGCGACAGCTGCGACAAGTCACGGCGAAGTCGTTCTACATCGGTGTCGCATTTATGCAGCTTCAGGTGCGTGAATAGAAAGCGTTCGTACCAAAATGTGCATCTGACCGTTTTGTTCCAAACGCTTTTGTTACCTTTTTTTTTCTTTTTTTTTTTTTGAGCGCGTGCAGGCTCTTCTCACGGCAAAATCTCTTGACCTTGGCAGCGACACAACAGCATTTTTTATCGGCTATTTTTATATACTTTTCAGAGAGCACGAGCATCGAGTATCGGGTACTACAAAACGCCTAAGCTTAAAGCGGCTAGTCCACGCTGTGGCGAAGGTGGTATCGCCTCCACTTCACAAGCCGCGGATCCAGGTTCGATTCTCGCGAGTGGCGGAAGATTTTTTTTTTTTTTTTAGGATTCGGCAACATCGACGACGGGTACTTCACGTCGCCAACTAGAGCAAAAGCAACGACAACAACTCTGGTCATGTCTTAGCTCCCTCCGAGAATTTGAACCTACTGATTCCGCTGGTCCCACACTACTGCATCAGGCTTCTGCACAACAGGTTTTACGACGGTATTCTTAAGGGATACTTGGCACGTTTTATTTAATTTTCTTCTATTGGACAACTTTGGAATGGGGCGGTAGGGACGAAATGTGCCAACCCCAACTCCACTCGATCGAGTGAAGGAAAAATGTAGACCTCCAATCATGAGGCATTTGGCACTTCAACAACAACAACTACTACTACTACTACAACTACACCATCAACTACTACAACATGAATAGCGGACGTACTTTACAATGGTGGGAAAAGCCCAAAATACATATCGATGTAACATATACAGATATTTATTTATAGCCCACCTCAACAAAGTGGCCCATGGCCGGGTCGGATCAGACAACCCATGGCACGTCGTATCAGGCAGCTACTCCTCAAGGCCAACATATAAAGACAAATAACTGGGCAACTTTCTCTTGAAATTTATGCGTAACGGTTTCCACTCTAGCTACAGTAGCAATAAAGCAATACATTGTCGCAGTCAGCCGGATGGTGCTGTGTTAACCGCGTAAGGCGTCGCGCTTTTAGAACACGCCTAAAGGCCTTTCGGAAAACGCCTAGTGGAATCATCACTCTCGAAGTGGACGGCTAAGTCAGGTGTTTGCTCCGGCCCTTCGCCATGCTTCTCAATTAACGTAATCGGTTAAAAACAGCTCAAAATATGGAGTTTACGCTGAAGGGTGATTTTACACAGCGGCCATTTTTTTTAACCAGCCTTACACGGAAAGCATGATTTTTCGGCCACCCATCGGCGCGTGTTTTACCCTACAATACGGGGCTAAAATATAATGCTGCTAAATTGTGTAGCAAAACCTTCGGCGTCCTAACAACAAAAAACGAAAAAAACAAAAAGCACAGGCATCAAATGCACACGGTTGGAGTCGCGAATGCTAAAAAAGCACGAAGCTTATTCCCAAAGCCAGGAGTTGATTTGAATACGTTCTGTATAAAGATCGGCCCCAGTCAAAGTCGCTCGTGTCGTTCTTGAGATAGCTGTTTGATTGCTCCAGTGCTCGCAGAAATAGGTTCTTTGCTGATACTTTTGCGCACCTGTGCCGTTTCACCTGCTCCGTACAACGTTTTGCATACGTCGAGACTATTAACCTCTTTAATGCTGACACCGACTCGAATATTTAATTTATTCGCGCTACGCCTCACCATTATGCTCTTATAGTCACTGGCAAAGCGCGAACTGCAGGGACGATCATCACTTGTCCCGGCTTTAGCACAAGCTTTCTCCCTTCGCTTCCGCACCTCGATCCTGCACCTTGGGCACGAGCGCGCAGCCAATGCATGGAATAAATCATGGAGCATGAGCTGGAAGCTGGGTATTCGAAAAACACACCCCGCCGTTCTCACTGTGTGAGTGACTACAGTGCACCAGAAGCAGAAAATATCTCTCTTCATGCTCTATGCCGGAAAGGAAGACACGGAGGCGTCTATAGCAGACATGTTTTTAATTTTTCTGTGTTCGGTGTCACGTGTAGAGGAGTTGTGCTAGGCAATATATTATGTTAATATTATTGATTGTGACGAATGCATAAACAATTAGTATTTTTTTTTCATTCAGTTGTTCATAGCTTCAAATTATGCGCGATTGAATAATGCTAGCAGATAATCTCCCCTTACCTCTCCCCTGGGCAGAGTAGCGAACTGCCTCTATCCCTCAAGTTAACCTATATGTGTCAGTCATCTGTTTTCTTTTCTCCCTATCCACTGGAAAGAAAACAGTCTATTACATTACGTTAAAAATAGCAGGTAAACAAACACATTTTTTTTCTTCTCGCTCAGCCACAGCAGATTTTGTATTTGTTTATGCTGACGAATATTTGCTGAATGTACTGAAATAGATGGATACACTCCCATAAAACCTGTTTTTATAGTTTAAAGATTATGTGATCAAAATTAAGTCGGGAACCTGCTCGAGTGTACGAACACATTGTGCCATAGATAGCCTGAGCTAACACAAGTTTGGAGTACTCGAGCCATCTTCGCTTGTAAATGCACTCGTCTACGTCGATCAGTATCGCATCCCACGTTAACGTATTGCACACGAGCCGCTTGATCTTCGAGACTCGCGCGCATTCCTCTACGCTAGAAGAGTGTTTCATCCTTCGGTGCATTTCACAGCGTCCCTCGGCCGAATGCGAAACACGTCGATGGGCGTTCTTTCGAGCCATTTGAATTTTGGATGCGGCCGCTTGGGCCGCTCTTGCGCTCGACCCGCACCACAACAATCTTACTGAGTGCTTCGATGTCATCCAATAGAGCGCATCAGCGGAGGGCGCCCGGAGGATGTTGAAACTTTCAATATCTGGCCCTTTTTATTCTCATACGTTTGTCACACTGGTCCCAACTTGCGCGCGCCTTGTTCTTCCGAGAGTAACTGTACTCCGAAACCGTTCACGATGCCTCTACGACGCCGGTCTCACGTGTATTGAATTTGACCCAGCGCCAGAGTTGGCGCTCGATTCGGGCTATCACACGCCTTGTCCGCTCATTTTATTAAAGTGAGAAAAAACACTTCATTTGGCTCATGATATTTCAAATTGATCAGCCATGTAACCACATGAATCGTGACGTATTATGCGGAGATCCCAACACTTTCAGCAGTCGAAAACGACCCACTCGTTTCCCTATAAGTGATACACGCGAGGCACACGGAACCTCTGGGTATGACGTCACAACGAGTGGTTGCCTTTTCAGGTTTTCTCGCGTCTATCGATACGTTCAGTAAAATGCTCATGATATTCAAATTAGCAAGATAAGACTAAGTTAGAAATCACCTCTAACTCGTTTTCCTAAAAAAAAAAAAAAAAAACCTTCAGCTTTTCTTCAACAAGACGCCAGCTCTGAGCATAATAGTTGCGATTCGATCTTTCGTTTATGCCTCCATAAATACACACCCCTTATTTGGAGCGCAACCTTACTGAATGGGAAAGTTTTTCCTGCCAAACTTTTTTCTGTAGAGGTTTGAAGATCGAGAAGTTAGTTCAAGAAAAAAAAATCATTTTGCCGTAGTTTAGGAATACTAAATCTAACTATTTTTCTTGTCTTCGAAGAATTGTACACTCGTCCCTTTTATACTTAATGATTTTAGTTTCTTTTTTTCGTTCGTAGAAAAATAAGAAAATTAGACAAAAAGCTAGTGTTGAAGCTCCACAAATTCATGACACTTTGGCTCACTTGTTAAGATATATCGTGAAGATATATCTGCTTACGATAAATTTGTTTGGATTCAAATATCGAAGCAATTGGACGCCCAGTCAGTACAACACGAAGGATACATCGCAGCATTCTTCTCCGTTGGAGTACCTAAGATCTCATGAAAGGTAGGGCGTGGCGAGTCTCGAGCATCTTCTGAGCGCGCTGCAGCCAATGAGATTGCAGAATTAGCCGAAGAAGAATGCCGGAGAACCAATTATAAAGCAGCAACCCTGATTATCATAAGCCACAACCTGCGCTTCTTTAAGCTCCCAGTGACTCTAGGAGCATAGTCTCTTTTTTTTCTAACATCACATTGGTCACGAAAACCGCACAATATTATATTTGGTTGCGGATGTCTGTTTTCTCGAAGGAATATTCCAATACGTTTGGAAATTGTGCCAGGAAAGAAGTGCGCTGGATCAGACAGGTTTCTCACTATAACCAAATATTATTGTCCTAACGGCGGCTTCTCAAAAAATCTTAAAAACAAACTGCCTATGTGACACCGCTAAATACGCACTGCAAAGAATAGATTAAAAAAAATGCGGGAGCAGGATACAGAAATATCCCAAACATAACCGGCTTTAACTCCCGGAGGATTTGACCAGTTAAACCTGATAAAATATGCAAAAAGTTTGATGTTTAGAAAACGGTAAATAACGGTAGGCATTGTCTTGGGGTTTGCATTAGAGTATTCATTGAAAATACGTCTACCTCCAAATAAGCGATGCCTGTGCGTGTATTTCTGTGCAACGGTCAAGAAGTTCCGATTGTTGCGATTTGCGGAAGACGAGCAGCGCAGGACGAGGCAGCGATAACGCGTTGTCGATGCCTAGAAATTCTTTGGCGAAGGGGAACAAGGGCGAAAAAGAAAAAGCGCAACTCTACGAGCATTTCTGGCTGACCAGTGCGTGACTGACGAAATCCGCCTGGTTCTGGTATCGAATCAGGGACATCCCATTTCCAGTGGAGCGCTCTACCATCTGAGCTAACCATGAGTTAGAAGTTAGTAGAGCAAACGGGTTTTGAAAGCCACCATTAGTTCGACAACAACAAGAGTTAACGGTCTGCATTTTGAGGTTATGATCTTAAATGAAAGAATTAAGTTTATTTGACATATATTGAAGCAATATTGAAACCATACAAGGATCAAAATGTACATACATATACTTCATAAACCTGAATACATTATATGTTTTTACTAAAGCTGAAAATACAATTACAAAGTAACACTGCAGTAAATTAAACATAGTGTCGGATTATTTGGTTTTCAATCAGTAGATGCTTAAAATGTCTACCACTGAGAGTCTGGGAAGAATGAATAGTGGCCTAAATTTTTAACCTTCTAGCATATATATGTACTCCCTTATTTAGAAGGTTAGTAGAGCAAGTCATCATGAACCAACTAGATGAAACTTAAGTTTTACTCCTCACCTTCATTTGAAAACTCTGAAAAGAAAGAAGAGAAATTTATAATATCTAAAACTTCCGAAAACATTTTTTTTTTAAATACCGGAATAAAACGCAGAGCTTTTGTGTCAAGTAATTGGTGCGGATTAATTTTTGAATGTATTCCGCATGACGTTAATTAAATTTTATATTTTTCCTTCAGCATACACTTCTATAGACTCGCTGGTTTTCATTCTTGTGTAAATTATTAAGCCTAATTTCAAGTTATGATGACGCTGATTTATTAGAACTTTGTGTTTAGAAGAAGAAAGAGCGTCGTGAGCGCAAAACTCAAATTGCCTACGCATCGAAATTTTTTTTTTCTGTAGGACAACTAGCCTGTTAATATTCGTTGTCGCTCTTGTACCCCAGATTAGTAGACAATAGTTTATGAGCGAGTGCAACGATGCGTAATATAATTGACATTTTAAACAACATGGAAGTAGCAGCCTAAGCCTTCGTGATATGGGAATGAATTGGAAAAGTTTTTGGTGAAGGTTCTTGACATGGCGTGGCAAAGTCCAGGTTTCATAGAATAAGGCACCCAAAAATGTATAGCTCACATTTTCAATAATAGCTCCTTCAAGCCTGGTAGTCATGTAATAACTAACGCGTATATTTTATATATTTCGTTTTCAGAGTGTTAATCTCCCATTTATTAGAACGATACGATACTGATAAGGTGCTGAGCAACTAATTAGAGGTGCTGAGCAATTAATTTCCGTCAAGTTCGAATGAGAAAAAAAGACGCTTGAGTCGTCTGCGTACATGATGATGTCGGGTGTCTGTGGCAAATTAGATATGCTATTTATGTAGATAAGAAATAAGAAAGGACCTAAAGTGGATCCGTGAGGTACACCGAACAGAATAGTTTAAGACTGATACTGCACGACATTTATTTCTGTGAACGTTCCGTTAGATAACTTCAAACCAGCTTCAAAGCCGTACCTCTGAATTCATACCTCATCAGTTTCCTTAAAAAAAAGCATGCTTGATACAGTCAAAAGCATCACTAAAATCCAAGAATATTGCGACTCTAAAGAGGTTATTTTCTCTATTGCCTTATTATCTTATCTTTAACCTTGAAAAGTGCAATTTCTGTTGATTTGTTCGTTTGGAACCCATACTTATCATGTAAAATTAGAGTATTTGCTGCATGGACGATGCTCAGTCTCACGTTTATAAGTCGCTTTAATATTTTGGAGAACTATGGTAAAACCGATATCAACTAATAATTATTTAGATTATTTGGTGATCCCCGTTTATGCACCAGGCAGACCCTAGCAATTTTCATTCTCTCTGGAAAAAATAGAGGTGCTTACTGCGGCGCTAAAGTGCGAGCAAGAGGAGCTGAAATAAAACTAGACACGGCGTTAATTGTTTAAGCATTTATCTCATCGTCGTCAGCTGCGGTACTGTAAGTCAAGGCATAAATCACAGTAAATATATCTGCGTCACATGCAAGCGACAAAAAATAAGGTTAATGCATTTCTGGTGAAATAAGATTCCACCCCATCTTGGTACTACGTGTGCGCTGGTTCGTAATTATGCCTTACCAACTCACCCAGTCTGCAGTATTAAGAGGGCATAGTACCTCCAAGCGCCATAGAGAATACATGTAGATTTTTGACGTTTTCGAAAAATTCCTACATGAGAACCGCTCTTTGTATTTGCTTGAAACTTTTACGATAAAGAGATTATTACTCAATTGGTGCATTCGTGCAGTCATATATCTAAGTGTTTAGTGCATATATATTTTTTTTAATCTTGAAATAGACTGAAAACGGCTGTTTGGACACTTTTGGGTTCAACGACGTTTTACATAATCCATTAATTTTTAAAAAACACATGTGTTCGCACTAGTGCCTCTAAAATTTATTACGGAATCGATTGGTATAAAAATAATTAGTGTAGGATAATCCGTTTTGGAACTACAGCGATATTTCCGAAAGCAAGTTTTCGGTCTCAAGTTTCAACTATTTTTATGTGTTTTCATTTTGTTCTCCTCCCGCTAGATGGCGGTCTCTGTCCGCAAGGACGAGAGATCAAGTAGTTTCTCCGTGTGGCATGGTGCACGCACTTTGTCTTGTATTCATACGCGATCTTCTTTCGCGCGGGCGAGAGCGGGTGACGGGCAGTTCAACGCAGCTGCGCTTCGCGTTTGGTGCGTTCGAATTTGGGTCGCTCGGAAGTGTTGCGTTCGCCTCTGGCGTCATGGGTCGAAAGCAAGCTCCCTATGGCAAGCGAAAGCTTCTGAAGTCGCACATTGAGAATACTCGTAAGTGACCGTCTGTGGAAGCTTCGCACGTTGAGGTTTCTGGTGAAATCTAGCCATCGTGTTCCAACCCGGATGGTTTTGTTTGTGAGATTACCGAAGGTGGTCCTCACGCCGCGACCGTTCGAGTCTCGCCGTCCACGCTCCTCGGCGAAGGGTTCCCGGTATGTCCCGTGGCGGCGGTGGTCGGTTCTTCGGAGCGGTCTGAGGCTGCAGGAACAGGTATCGTTTTAGACTTTAATGTGGTCGAATCCACGGTCGAACCGTGCGAAAACTTGCAACCAGCCGCATCCGTGCTCGAGGGTCGTCGCATTGTCGACATTATGCACCTATTTCAGTCTGTTCAAAGGATTTGCGATCATGCTCCTTTCAGTTGTACGTTTGCGGACATGGTGTTCGTCTCAGAACGGAGGCACGGCTTGCGCAGTTCCTTCACGTTCGTTTGCAAAATGTGCAACAAGAAGGATGTTATCGAGTCGGAGTTACCTCAAACGACCGAGGCGAGTTCTAACATGGACGTGAACACTGCTGCGGTGTCAGGAATAATTTCCATTGGTAGTGGGCAATCGAACCTTGTTGAGCTTTTAGCATCGATGAATGTGCCGTCCATGTCCAGCAAAACTTTTGCAAAGCGTGAGACGACGGTGGCTCGGGGTATTGAAACCGCGGCTCTGGAATCCATGAAAAAAGCCGGAGAAGAAGAAGCCAGGCTCGCAAGAGAATCTGGTGAGATCGATGCCGAAGGCTGCCCACTTGTGACGGTCATTGCTAACGGCGCCTGGTCAAAGCGGTCCTACAAGAACAAGTATGATGCTCCTTCTGGCGAGTTCAGCTGCTGTCAGTTGCTCTGCATTTCTGTTATTAAAAGATCCGTTTAGAAGTTTAAATATGCTGTTATTTTCCTTAGGTTGGACACTGGCTGTACTCCAGAACTAGGAACGTGGACATGCTCAAGACTAATTATAGCTGGACTCGTAATACTGTAAAAGCTGTCTTTTCACATGCTTTGTAAACATCTTGTGTTCTCTTTGTATAAAAGTATTACGCTTTAGACATCAAGATCTAATCACAAATGTAGTTTGACTTCGTTTAATTCACGTGTATATACAAGTGTAGCAATAAATGAGTTATTTGCGCATACATGTTCAAAAATGATTTGTTATTCGACATAGGCCGTTGGGAGAATGAAGTGTTCAGATTTTGCTTCATGAGCGCAAATACACCTGACGCATAAAATAGCGACGATTTCGTAGTCCCATTGGTGAGCAGGTGATTTCTCGCTTGAAAAAATAACGCCATTTCACAAACCAAGTTCTGTGACATATGCTTTTCCAACATGTCTAGCCACTATTTTGTAAACCTTTCAGTCCAAGCGAGTATACTTCTGTTTGTTCTTGCTAGCTTAGGAGGGGGTTGCAGAGCCTATCTTTTTATCTTCCTCCCGGACAGACGTACAGAGGTGTACCGCAACAGGCATCCGCTCTCCTGTTGGCGGTACAGTAGCAGACGACACAACGTAGCTCCGTGGGCGAGGGCAGGGACGTACAGCCACCGCGGCCCGTAGCGTGGCCGTTCAGGACTAGGGAGATGGTCTTGAAGAACAAAAAAATGGTATCTTGTGCTTCTATAGGAATCACGTGTCGTTCATATATTATACTTGCTAAGTAAAAAAAAAAAAAAATATTTGCAGCTTGTGAAATTATGTTTGCGTGACGATTTACCGTTCGCGCTCCTAACGGATGTTAGCGAATCCTTTATGTCCGTGGCTCGCAGATTATCGGTACACCCTTGGAGTGAATCCGGTTTTTGACTTAGTTTCGTCCTGCTGTTTGACGATTGCTAGTCACTTCAATTGGCTGCTGCCAAAAATTGCGCCGATCATCTTTCGCTGCAGGAACCGGCTCACTCGTCACAGGAAAACTGGTTACACCGGTCCTCTCGTACGAGGTCCTTTCGTCACGAGAACACTCGTCAAGGAAGGCGATTCGTCACCGGAACACTGGTTGCAAGGTTGACCCCGTATCAAAGAGAATATGTTTGACCTTGTTTTACAGAAATGGACTAGGGTCCAGTGTCCTTGTGTAGCAAACGTTTCTCTTTCATTATTTTTTTTCCCTTTCCCTTGTTTTACACAAAAGGAAAGCGTCCAGTACCCGTGTGTAACAAACGAAGCCCGCCGTGCGCTTCTTTGGAAGGTTGACCCCGTATCAAAGAGAATATGTTTGACCTTGTTTTACAGAAATGGACTAGGGTTCAGTGTCCTCGCGTAGCAGACAGGTCAAGTACCCACGTGCATCAAACGAAGCCCGACCTGCGTTTCTTTTAGATTTGGAACAGGCATGCTTAGACTAATTTCGCTTGGTCTAACAAGACCTATACAAGGAAGTATAGCGTATGCTGGTAGCTCGTTTCCTGTTTGTTTTGTCTGTACTCCGTTTCACCGTAATTGGCAAACTTCAAAGGTCAGAGCTGCTGTGAGGGAATCAGTCGCAGAGCAAAGCGCGTGACAGCTATTTTTAGGAACAGTACCCACCACCGTACGTTGTCACGTGCCTCGCTCCAACACTCTCACTGGCTCACGGAAGCTTTAGTTTTCTTCGTTTGCCAAGTTATGGGGAGATGACGTCTCATTTCCTTACATTTATACCCACTACACGCAGCCGAAAAGCTTGTAAGAACATCGAATTGGGACACGTGTTATTGCTTACGTGCCCACGAGAGTGGACCCGGTTTTTGACTTAGTTGGGTTTTGCTGTGTGACGATTGCTAGGATAGAAAACCATTCCAATGACACGTATACTCAAAAATAGAGAAGAACGAATATAGGTTCAAAAAAAAAAGGGAAGATGAACAAGGGGGGGGGGGGGGGGGGGGGCGTTTTGCCTGTCTGCAATGCAAGTATTTCTAGGGCCGTCCCTGTGCGGGACCTAAGAACAGTTTATCCCAAGTCTAAATATTCTCTGATCAGCTGCCCTCGCCGAAGTGAACAGTTCAGGGAGAGGTGAGATCTGTAGATAGGGGCAGCTGCGAGTGGGCCCCCTTTTGTTGTGCGTCTGCAGTGAGCGTACCCCAACTTGCCCAATTGACCTTTTTCAGAGATCGCTAGGCGCATGCGCCGACTCTGGGAGAGGGGAGGAAAGGGAAAGGCGCCATTTTTGGAGGCTCTCTCGTCCGCTCGGTCGCTCGGACAGTGCTTAGTTAGGCTCGACTCCTCCGCTTTTCTCGCGGCTAGGCTTCATAGTCGTCATGCCTCACCACCATGCAGCTATAGGTTGCACAAATAACAGCAAAAATGGTTCAAACGGAAGATTGTATAGAGTTTCAGCAGCCTTTTGCGGGTGGTGCACGAAAGCACCCGATGTCAAACACCCCGCCCTTTTTGCCCTGCTTTCAAAAGCCTAGGACGCGAATCTTCCGTGTTGGGTGGCTGGGTCATCAGTGTGATGGCGGGACATTCTGCTTTTAACTAAAATACAGTAAATGTGAACATGATGGCAAACCTGAAACTGGTTAGGAAAACGAAAACGTAAAAGGAGGCAGAAAAAGAACAGGCAACGTCTCTTGAGACGTTGCCTGTTCTTCCTTTGCGTTTTCATTTTGCTACCCCAGTATCAGGTTTAATAACTGAAAACAAGTGTGTTGATGAATAGATACGAATACATGAAGGGATAAAACATCAAGAAAGCACTTCTTGAAAGAAGTCCTGTTTCCGCCCTGTCTTCAATGTTCTCTCCTTCCATGTATTCGTATATCAAGTTTACCATCATGTTCAACTTACACCAGCTCGCCTGCACTCTGACTATATTTCCGTTAACAGTGAATGTGCACACGTGGTTGTGTGACGTAATCATGCCATAGCCGCTTCTCAAGTAAAGAATAACAAGATAAAGCTTTCCGTTCTTCAAGCGTGCCCTATACACATTCGCGTCTTGCCACGTTAAAAGTGAAGAGAAAACACAAAAGATATCAGTCACTGGCACAGCATTTAAAGCGTGCGAAACGAATTTAAGCCTTACGGAGACAGAGCCACGATTGAATGCCTTGGCAACCAACCGTAAACTCCCGTTTGCTAGACCCAGTTTGTCGAAGGTTCGTAAACGTGCCGAATTCGAAGAGAGATTGTTTCTAACATACCGTTCCTTACTTTTTGACGGTGCAGGTAAGCCTTAGCAATATCAAGACCGCCCGGATTTCACACCGTCCGAGTTTGTTTAGACATTCCCGAATACGGCGATACTCCGCACGCTCGCGCGGTACACGGGACGGCGAAGTGACGGACGCAATAAGCTTCAATAACTTAATTAAGCGATCAAGGAGAGCAAAATCAGCTGTTTGTAGTGGCCTGGCCTCATAAATAGAGCTCACAAGCTCCGCAAAAGGGGAATGGTTGAGTCGGTATCGAAACTGGTCACCATTACTTTCCTCACATAACACTCAGCGGCTCTGCCTTGAAAGCCGACTCCTTCTTTAGTTGCTTGAAAAGACGCGACACCGAAGTGACGAT
Organism: Ixodes persulcatus; assembly: GCA_013358835.2. Lineage (NCBI taxonomy): Eukaryota > Metazoa > Arthropoda > Arachnida > Ixodida > Ixodidae > Ixodes > Ixodes persulcatus. Next base: position 742,034 of record JABSTQ010009916.1, read on the forward strand.
TAAGTGACTCCGAGTCGATGGTGAACCGATGCGACGTCGGCGGTCTGTCCATCCTTGAAGGTATAAAAATGAACGAGATCCTCTGTATCATAAACAGTGACTTTTGTTAATCCTCCAGGGGCCCCAATCTGGACACTTGGCGAAAAAGTCGGCGAGAAAATCGGCGGCTGCGATTGGCCGATGTCGCACTTGACTTTGGCACCTGCCAATCACAGCTGCCGTATTTCTCGCCGACTTTTTCGCCAAGTGTTCAGATTAGGGCCCCAGGTCGTCCTCAGCCATTTTGAAGAAAATATGCACGCGAAACGAGGACAGAAATACACGTTCAGAATGGTGAAAGACGGAACAACGCCACCAGAGAACACACGCAAAGACATGAACCGGGAGACACGCCAGGCCTGGCGCAGACGACGGAGAGACGGTCCCGGAGCCCCCAAAAGTGTTTCGAGCGATTCCCGCGAGGGCGCGCCACGATCGTGGCCAAACTATGAAAAAGGTCAATTTGGCCGGACGGGCGCAGATTGTGAACTTTATAGTAAAAAGATTTTTTCTAACGAGGGCGTCCCCAATGGACGTTGTCATCAACGACTAACACGAGAGTGTGCCCCTTCTAATGGGGAACTCGTATGACGATTGCGACTGTTTAGGCAAGCGATGTGTGAGAGCGCGCGTTGTAAGACCTCTGCAACTTGTGACTTTCGGCCAAGCAATAGTGGATTCCTACAAAAGGGATTTCTCCGCAAGAATGAGAGAACGGAGTCCAAGTTGTCGACTAATTTTCTTATACTCATTATTCTCGTGCGTTTTTTTTTGTTTTTTTTTTTTATTTTTATGCTGGAAGTTGTTCTATGAACCCACGCGCACCCACAAGAAGAAAAAAAGAAAGAGAAACGAAAATAGCTTTTAGCCCTTTTCCCCAAGCTAAAAAAACAAAACAAAAAAAAAAAAAAAAAAAAAAAAGTAGAGAACGCGCTTCACGCCCAAGTAGTGTGTCTTTGTTTGGGGCACCCCCAGTCTGCGGGCCCCTCTCCGTCTCGAAGGCTTGGTACTTGGGAGACACGGACCGTGGCAATTGAGAGAGGGGCACTGCCGCGGGACAAACGTGCTACAATCGCATGCCCTTCCAAGGCTTGGGCGACCGCGGTCGTCGAAAAACCTTTTTTTTTCCTTTTTTTTTAGGGCGGGAAAAAAAAAAAGGGGGGGGGGTGTTTAGGCCCTGATTGTCTCCCTCCTTTGTGGCTTTTCGATGGATGCGCTCTGTTTATGTACGCGTACTAATTTCTTTTTTTTTTTTCCTTTTAGTAGTTGGTTGTTCTTGCCTTGACTCAGGTCCCAGTGGGTGCGTTGTCGTTGTATGCGTACTATTTTTGTTTATGTTAGTGCTTGCGTCAATGCGGTATCAAGATAGGCGAAAACAAAAAAATAAAAAAAAATTGTGCTTTGACAAAAAAGAAGAAAAAAAGGTTTGTTGTTTTTGCGGTCAGGAGCATTTTCAAAGCCCGTGGAACCTCGCCTTCGTTCCTGTGACATGCCGCTCGCTTTCGCGTAGCACTCCTCGATTCTGAAGGCCACCGTGTTTTTCCGTGAAGAAGGCGATTTCGAATGCGCGCAGTGTTACCAAAGGTGCAGGATTGAGAGCGTAACCCAACACTTGAAGAGAAGGGGAAGCTCACTTCTTTTCGGAACTCTCTTTTATGGGTCTCCACGTCTCGATTGTCCTACAAAAGCAACTTTCCTTTATTTCTCGCTCGTGGCTTCCAAGTACTGCGCGCAGCTAGTGAGATCAGTTAATCAGCTAATATAGCTGATCAACACGATGCATATTTCTAACGCACAATAGTTTTGCGAAATCAAGGTTTCGCCCAAATGGATAACTCACACGTACAGTTCGACGCGCAGTACCTTTGACGTATTGACTTGCGAGAGATGGCCCCAACACGGCTGAGTCTGGCGGTTTTTCAGACTCAACATCTAAATTTTGCTCCCTTATCTGCTACCATTTCGAGCACATTTTGCGCCATATCGAGATGAAAGCACATGGCGAAAGTGACGCTCGTTTTCCGCTCGATGAAATTTCACGCCAGCTCGTTGTCTTAGCTGATACTTTGAGCGTTTCACAACAATGCAAAACGTAAAAAAAAAAGAAAAAAAAGAAAACGTACGATGGCATCGTTTGTACACTCATAACTTCTATAACACCGAGCCGCCTCGTATCCTTTTGTTTTTCTTTCATTGTACTAATTTATTTCTGCGCGTTATGGCTGTTACGACGCCAAGTCCGTCTGCACTCTCGAATTTGAACTTATGCTCAGACCAGGGACGGACCAGTTTAAATCAGGAAAATATAATTAACACTGTAGCAAAGTAAATCTATCATATCGATCGGAATTACGATTGGACACATTCCATTTGAACACGTACTGTGCACAGAGAATGCAATAACGAGTCAGCGTGCAAAACGCCGCCACACAACGCTACCATAACATCTCAGCGATTTTTGCATAGCACCGAATACGGAAAAGAGAAAACAGTTAATTCACATAAACGAAGCAAATTTATCTGAAGCCCGCACGCTCCGTAGGTGCAGTCTACCTAAGGTTATCAATAGACTCGACCATGTCATTTTTCGAAACAGATAAGACATTTGCAAAAATGGTTAGACTGAATAGGTGAATCTAACGGGCGCAATTACCAACCGACGGTCGCACGCCTTCAATATCATTTCCATTTGTCACTGCGCAGCTTGGACACAATTTGGGGAGCAACACATGTTTACGCCGCCGCCCAAGGTCTTCATTCAAAGTGTAGTGCTGACCAAAATAAAATGCTGACATGACTCTCAATCGCTCACCGCAAAGTATACGATTTCGAAAAGGCGGTACTGTACGTCACTTAAATAAAAACTCAAGTTATAAAAACGAGCGTCGTAAAAAAGGGGACCGACATTTTTATTCCTACCTCCGAACAGAAACGAGCGCCACGCACTGCATCACACAGCGCAGAGGCCGGACTCGGCCACACTGAGCTGACTGACAAGAGACATACCAAGCGCGCGCGAGGGAGGGAGGGAGAAACTTCCTCCGCCGGAGGACAGCGTCACACGACACGTTTGGGGATCTATTTCATGCAGCGGCCAACGCGGGCCTTTTCACACTTCGATACTGGCGCCATCTAGAATTCGCGCGTTCAACCGCGTCGCGAACCGCGCGCCATCTGGTGTCTGAAACAAACGAATAAATAGAGGTACCGCGCCCTCTTAACATCTTGGTCAATCGTGAACGGTGATGCGCCGGAGGGCACAAAATAAAAATTAAACTTAATAGCAAATGTTTACTTGAGAACAAGGCACCATCAATTGCTAATTCGTCGGAAACTATATTCACTATGTTTTTAGGCAAGGTTTTCTATTCTATCCCAAATCTTCGCATTACCTTGAATACTAAAAAACGTACGCTTATAATATTCCATTTGTTCTTTCTAAATGTCAAAGTTGACCTCATTTCTCACTTTTTTTATACTCCGCCACAAAACATTTTACTCTGCTCTTAATTAATCTTTCGTATAAATTGTTTAGCACATTAATTTGCTTATAGAGCACTTGCGTTTTCTCAGGCTTTCTTGCCTTCTTTTGCTTTTGTGATTTTTGCAGTGGAAATTATGAGTAATAACAATCGAGCACCTGCCGCAAAAAATATGTCATATGCGTGACTCTGACTTTGTTCAAAATACACATTATTCCAGTTTATGTCAGACACAAGTAGGCAAAATGAATCAATCCTTTCGTGGTTGATGCATCTATTCAGCTCTTGAGTTTTCGGACTAATTCAAAAGTGCAGCGAACTGGACAGGAATAAATATAAAAATCCCTGGAGAACGTGAAGCAGAGAGACAGAAAACAAACACGAATCATCAAGCACAACTAGATGACTGGTGCGTGACTGAAACAAATTGTGTGGTAGCGGTATCGAACCAGGGACGTCTCAATTTCCAGTGGAGCGCTCTATCAACTGAGCTAACCTTGAGCTAGACGTCACTAGAGCAAACGGGTTGCGACACCTGCCACCAGTCTAACACCGGTCGAACACCAACACTGGCGAACGAGTCCCCTAGTTGTGTTTGGCGATTTGTGTTTTTCCTTTGTCCCACCTGTTCCCCTTCTCCAGAGATTATTGTCGTTATTGTTGTTCAGCTTGCAGCACCCTTGCAAGAATTGCATTAGGATCATAACTATAAAATGCAGTCCGTTCACCCGCATTGGTGTTAGACTGGCGGCGGCTTTTAAACCGCGTTTGCTCATCTGACAACTAACTTTTGGTTAGCTTAGTGGGCAGAGAGGTCCACTGGAAATGAAGTTTCCTGGTTCGATACCAGGACCAAGCTGATTTTTTCAGCAGCGCACCAGCCACATTTCTGAGTTTGGAGATTCATGTTTGTCCTTTGTAACCCTTGTTCCCCTTCTCTAGTTAATATTATTGTATCCTTGTCCAGCTCGCTGTGCCTTTGCATTAATTTCATTAACATGAGCACCGATAACATCGGACCGCAAAAGTTACGGTTGTGTGGATAACATTTGTTGTTGTTCTTTTTCCAAACGTTATGTCTGCTTCGCCGTTGGTCGGATCTTTTATAAAGTCTTTATGACTGGTCTCCGTCGTTTCTGCGGGAAGGTAGGCGCACAAATCTTTTCATGAAAAGGTCGACCTGTTTCCAATATGTTTGAATAAACACAGTGTCGTTTTTACATACAAAGATGTACAGATGTGTAGTGTGTGCAAATTGTGATAGCACTTGGCTTCAGTTTCTAATGGAAAGAGTTGACTTACAATGGGTAAAGCGGCTTTGACGAATGTGTTATTATTTTATTTGAGACGCTGACAAAATATGCATTAAAACATGAATTTGAGCATTTGGTCCATATTGAATAAAAGCTTTAAAGGGCAAACGAAACGGGGGCAAGGAGGATACACATACGTCAGCGAAGGCGTAAAGTGCCTGTCCTGTAGTGCGTGAATCTTCATTTTCCCCGTTTGGTTCGCGCTTTTAACCTTTTATTGTATAAAATATGTGAAGATTAGAGTGCAGTGTGTATATTTCAATAAATGGTTCTATTTAAAGGAAGTATCAGACGTAGTTAGCAAAGATTCCTAAGCAAATATTAGGACATAATTTTTATGTGATTCATATATTTTTTTTTCATTTTGCTGCGTTATGTGGCAACAATAATTTATTTTAAAAGAAAAGGTAAAACATCAAATCAATATCGAGCAAGAAGCCGACTGCCGGGTTTGGTCCCAGAAGTTCCTGTGACTTTAATGGTCACTTATACAATGTATTGTCAATTATAAACCAATAAATACCTTATTCATCTGCTACAAAAGGAGCCGGGCTACATTTTTGGGTCCTGCCTCGTTTCGTTAGCGCGGGAAGCCTATCTTCGAATGACGGGTCGTTCGTTTAAAATGGGCTCATAATCGGTTCAGGCTCGAGACAGCATTTAATTAATTTTATTTTATGATATACGTCCACGACCAAACTAGGGCCGTTCTTCGAACACCACGTGTACGACGATATAACACCCGGTTGATTACAAACGTACATGTATGGGAAAATTTTGATTTTACGACATACAGGCCAGAAAACTTGAACTCGTTTGAATTCGAAGCTCCTAAATCGCACGCTTCTTTACGGCGCGAATATTAGTTTAGTTTTAAAAATCATTTCAGCGTCCCTGTTATAGTCAATATATCAATATGCAAATATTATCAAAAACAAATTAAAAAAAAACAACAATTACCTTCATATGTCAAGTCCCAATTTTATGATTTTATACGTGAGGTACACACAATGAAGTATATTTAATCGGGGGTTTCGAACACAATAATTATTTTACGAGGAGTAATTTTTTTTATACTTAAATAGGACACCGCCAGCACGAGGCTACAAATATCACATTTAAAAAGCTTGTTCTCCTTATCCCGCGTATTCCACCATAGTACCGTTAATGAGCAGAACGTAAGGGCGCAAGTGAGCTGGTCTTTAACTCATTACCGTTCTCGTCCTTAGGGTGCGGTAGTTTTAAATGACAGACGTCAATGGAAACTCTAAGTTATATAATAATTTTATTTTTTGCGTGTTTAGACGGCTTTACGTTAGTCAACCCCTTGGGCGTCTGGTGTTTCTGCCGTAAAGTGAAGAGACCCAGAGCAGTAAGACTACTGGCCTCGTGTCTTTAACTCATTACGCAGTAGTGATACACGAAGAAACGCCGTTATCATACTCATCCACGTCGAAACGGGCCGGGGTGCGGAATGAGCCAGGATCAACGGGCTCTGAAGCGCAAGTTTTCTAAACATGTGCTCCGAACTGCGGCGCATTAACACACGCGGTGCAGGGTCTGGCTTGATACACTTGAGAAGGCTCCAAGAAAGTGCTGGCAGCCTGTTTGAATGTGTTGTTTTAGTACTATAACTAGGCGAAACTGCTCAGAAGCCTGCAAACTCGACGTAGCAGTGACCAAATGCGCACTTTGTATACAGCAGGGCTCCTGGAATGCCACTGTGAGACGTCTGGCTTCCTGCCGGCTGCCCCCTAGGGACCATGTTCACTGCCATGTTTTTTTCCAACCAGACAGTCGACGCTGGCAAAGAAAGTACGCTGCTTTTGTGCAAACGAAACATTTTTTCATTTTTTTTTCGTGTTTTTTTTTTTTTTGGGGGGGGGGGGGGGGAGGGGTTGATCTTGTCTGGGGTGACGCAAGTATGGACGCCCCGTGCAAAAGCGTAATTCACCCGTTTCAATTCCCTCCGCTGTTGGGAACTTGGTGATATATATTGAGCCCCGCGACATCGGCTTTACACGGCTGCAAAAGGAGCGAAGCTTGATCACTACTGGTTGAGCGGCATTTCGTCGCCCAGCTCAATTTTCACATTTATAATTCAATGTGAGTTGCGTGACGACATAGCGGTAACTATAATTTATGACGCCTTCATGCGGGGATGAACGATGCTGTCACTGCTTACCTGGATTACCCTGCACCTGATCGTGACGACGAGACATATTCCAGGGAGCCACGCTTTGCAGATCAATACACCCGACTTCGGAGGCGTCATTTCAATAGATCGACTTTATTTATATACTTTACGTGGAGCAGACAAATGAAAGGAACCCAGCCTAAAGATGGCAGTGCACTCCTACTCTAGTTCAACGTAGGTTACAGTTAAATCCATGTTTCGCATAAACTTTGCTGAACAAGTGAAAAGTGCATGTGGATCGGGAATTATATGCGGAACGCCGGTTCGCTTCGCTTCTTTTTTGGTTCTTTTATCTGGAACAAAAAGGTTCTATGCGGATTGTCGTTCCACTTACCCCGTACCTCTTAGGCGCCAATGTACGATAGTTAAAACATCCAGAGATATTTTTTTTGTTATTTATTGTTTAGAATGATTATTAACAGTGATGTTAACAAACTACAAAATATAGGAACCAAAATTCCTCTTAGTTAGGAGGAAATTTTTGCGGACAATTTCAAGTTTTAACCATACCCTAAGTGGTTATGGGGATGCGAACGTTGCAAATCAAATCAGTATTGGATAGTTTTATTCTTTAGAAGCGGAAGAAGTAGTAAGACAGGGTGCGTGTTATTGGTCCTTGTTCGACTTGATGTGTTATGATCGAATTCATGGAAAACCAGCTAGCGTGGCATTCAAGCAAACAATACGCAGACTATCTCTTTGGTGGTATTCGCAGCAGCTTTACAACGTCATCTCACAAAAATCATCACGAAGAGGAGCTGCACTTTAAATCAAAAGGGAGTAGTATTTCCTCCTTAAAGGAGAAACTCGCGCTCGCCCTATGTTCCTTTAGAAGAGGAAAAAAGGGGCTCCTACAAAACGGGAGGAAATCTGCATTCCTAAGAAGGAAAGAAAGTTAACACCCATTTTTTTCTCGTGGAGAAAACCTTTTTCAACTATTGGGAGAGCAAAATAGCCCCATTCTTTTTCCCAATGGAGGAAACGTTCTCCCTTCGTGTAATTAATATAGGTTCCACCAGGTGGCACTCATAACAAAACAAAACATGACGGAGAAGCGCCAAAATTACTTTTAATTGCCCCCTAATTTTAAACGCAACATGGTAGGTGCACACAAAACATTGAACACAGAAAATGCATGAAACACAATCAGAACAACAACCGAACAGCAGCAACAACGCAGCGACACTGGACTCCCGCCCTTCTCTGCGTACGCCAAGTTCCAGCCGTGTCCCTTTACGGCCGTCCTATTTTTGAATCAAACTTGTTCGGTGACTTTAACTATATTATTATATTATAAACACAGAATGGCGAAGCGAATATTACTCGTGCTTAAAACTTATTCGAATTGTCGTTTCAAATAGCTCCCCTCGCTTAATTCAAGACCTTGAGAAGATCATATCTAGATCATTACGCTAATTAACTAAAAGTTAATAGTTATGTTTCAATAGTAGTTTTATTAATCATGTTGACAATACAGTGCTGAAAAGTAGAACACTGGTGCTGAACATTGCAATCAAGCTATTGCTTGGTTCCAATGCTCTGCACCATTGTAAGCTATTTTCAGCTCTTGTTGTGTAACCATAAATTTAAACTGTTGCACAATTATTCGAATGGATTTTTTTTTTAAATCAAACATTATTGATGGTTTTAACAAGATTGATTGAAATAGCAGAAAACAAGTACTGGGTCACGCTTTGTCCCTGGTATTACAGAAATATAATATTGTTTTATTTTTTTACCTACAGCTTTTTTTCTTAGAAAGAGCAAGTGCAGGGAGTGATAAGGACACACGAGCCATGGCTTTCGTATCGCGTGGGACAACTAAAATGAGACTCTCGTTGGTGATATAACGTAACAGCTTTCAAACATCACGTTGCCTCAGTCAGAAAGTTAAAAAGCCCGTATTTAGAGTTTTAGTAGATCGTTTAGTCACTCCCGCAACTCTATACGCAATCCGATATTAGACAGTTTTAGTGGATCGTATGCTAAGGCTTCGTGTGCGTAAAAAAATGGGGATCGGAAGTGCGCATGGGCGAAACGCAAAAGAAGGGCTAGCGAATTGCGTACTCACGCAACGCTGGAGATTTTGAGCCGCTAGGTATTAGAATTTGCGGGGATCTCTGGAGATATCTCGTGGCCCGCGAGAGAACTATATTTAAGATGGCGGTTACCTTGACTGGCACAGCTTGGGCAACGTGGTGATCGAAAAGTTCAGTGGTACGTAAAATTACGTGGTGTCCCCTCTCCAATTTTTTTCCGGGACCTACTGCAGTCTAGTCAGATCACCTTGAGGCTGAAGGAGTGTATAGTGAAAATGTTCACAGCTCGCAAAGTGCGTGAACTTTGCGATCTCTTCAACGCACCTTCGCGGAGTTCATCGCCGACGGACAGACGACTCTCCAAAAAAACCCCATCGCCGTGCACTGGGCATCAGTAGCCCATGGATTTCTTTCGCCGATAGCATTGATAAAAAGTGCTCTTTCCACGGTACGGTTGACGGAGGCTCCATGATCGAATTTAGCTACGTACTGGTCTCGTAGCATCCGGGCCTCCCTACCACCGCAGAAATCGAGCTTGACGAGGTAGCTGAGGCTTGGCTTAATTTGAAATAAAATTATTAGAAACATTTATTTTCAGTATTTATTTGGTAGCGCCGTAATCACGCAGAATTCTAGGGTTCCGGCAACTTGAATTAAGGTCATGCGAGATGTTTACTTGGCCACGTTTACGGAACGCACAAGAAATATCGGTCCGAGCAGTTAATACTTAATGTACGCGATTTTATTGCGTATTGCGTACGTAAGGGCCAGAAGCGCTATGCTAAAACGGTATATTACCTCCGCTATACGTACCGCAGGGGAGCCGATTTTTCATGTTTTAGTAGTAGGTTTGCAACCAGATACAGAATACAGAGTTACGAGAGAGAGCGCAATTCCACTAGCCAATTTTTGAGACACTAAAGCTAACATGAAGTAAAGTAATCTTCGCTTCAACATTTAAGACAAGATTATAACGGGTTTTTCAGTCATCTATTTGATAAGTAGCAGAAAATGCAGCCCAAGATATAAAAAGAAGCGGTGAACAGTCGGCCGCGGTGAATCCTTCCTTCCTTTAAGACCGCGTATTCATCCTCCCTCCCCCACTTCGCCCCGCAACCTGGATGGAATCTCTGTACTACCCTTTCTTCCAAGTGGACTCTTCCACAATGAATAGTTGACCTCACTTTCGGGATCCATAGCTTCGTTCATTTGCCGAATCGTCGTTTCAGTGTCATTTCATGTGCGGGTCTGTGGTGTTCGAAAAATGCTCGTTTCCATCAAGCCAGCCGCGGTCTCAATGTTGAAGAACTACAACGTGCACAGTCGCTCGTCGCAAGGTACTGCTCGATCTTGTCGACTGGATGTGCTGTTCTGTTTCGCATAGAGCTGATATAAACGCCGCTCAGATTATTTTTCGTTGTATGGTAGGTACGGTTTATTTTATGAGTACGCGTTTCTCGCGAAGGTGATGGGGCTAGAAACGTAGAGACGGGTCGACTCGAATAGAGCAGCGATGTTGGCAGCTACGTGACAACGCTAAAAACTTCCCAGATCACAGCGACTCATTTCCCGTGCGCCCCACTTGTCATATAGTAAGTAACACGACGAAAATGGCCGTACTTGGCATGCCAGTGGTAAATCTGTACTTCTCGCAGCAGAAAGGTTTCATCCACCACGGACAAGCACGTTCTCGAAAATCGGGCACATACGGCGTGGTTTTCGCGAGACACACACCGCCGCTGCCGCCTCGGACCTGGAGGAGGAAAATTTGGTCACTTGTTCCAGCTCCATCAAACGGTGCTGCCTGTAAATCGGTGAAATAGAGGAGCGGAACAATTGGTTTCCCTTGCTTTGGCGACAGGTAGGAAAATCGTTTTTTCCTCCATTTTTCCTCATTTTTTTTTATTTTTTAGAGTGTGGCGTCGCCACAAACGTGTGTAGCATATGACAAGGTATACAAAAAGGCGAATGAAGAAAGACTGGCAGTGTCATGCTGATCCGGCCAAGGGCGGCGGCCGCACTAAATCTAACCGCTTTAGCAACCGCTCCCCTTGAACATTTAAATCATGACATACCGCACCATTGTCACGTCATTGCGTATAAACTACTGTGAGAAACAAAAATTAACCACCTCCCCCGTTGTGCGACCCAAACACGGGTAAAAGCAGAAAAGTTACTGCAAAAAGACGAGGTTGCCGACAATTTTGTTGCTAGGCTCAATTGTGCAAGTTGAAAGACGAGCGTCCTTAAATTTGTTACGTAATGAGAAGTGGTTGCGATTCTTTGGCGGAGTGGTGTAAATGCCCCCGAGGTTCGTACCTCACTAAACTCTTTACCTTTGACCGTCTGCAGTTGCTGGAAGATTTAAGGTTATGAACATTACAAACAAAATATCTAGAACATTTATCGCGAGTCAAGAACTTGTCTTATAATTCCTATACGTCGACGGCAAAATTATAAAAGTCCACTTTTTAGGAAATAATTTTAAAAAGAAAGATCAGTAACGAAATCCAGCCGCTACTAATAAAAAAACATAGGGACCTCGAAAAAATGAAATTATTTGTTATGAAACACGCGAAGAAATGACATCGTTCAATCGGACGCGACGGGCCTATCTTTCCTTCAAAAGAGCACGGGTATTTTTTTATTCATTTCTACTTTTTCAACTTTCGACGCCGTTCGCTTTGCTACACGCGAGCGGGTCTGGCGCCTACCCGAGGGCGTTTGTCTGCCCATGAAGCAGGGGTGTGTATACGTAACGGGATCGACGACGCGGCGTGCCGCACAAGACTCGGGCTGAACAGACAGCAATGGCGAAAAGAAAGATCGGCGCGTCGTTTCCGCGAAATTCGATTCTCGCAACGTGGACCGGTCGCGTTCCGTGTCACGAGGCGAGCGAGTGCGGGAATCATATAAAAGCGACCCTTCTGCTTCCCCGCCGTCCGAAGAATGGATAATGCATGGACGACGCCGACCCGCGCAAAGAAGCGCTGGGTCTCCAGATTCAATTCCAAATGGATCCTGCTTACGTATAAAGACTCGACGGATGAATAATTCCGGAGACGCTGAGAGCTGCCTGTTATGAGCTGTCTGGGGCTTGCGCTCGACGTGGTGAGGTTCACTACCCCGTGCTTTCGGCGTCAGACGGAGTAATTGGGTTATACCGCGCACCGTGGCATGCTCGTCCGCAGAACTGGTCCGAGTCGTACGTGGAGCATCACTTTGTCCCTGTCCGTTACGTTCGGGCTGAGACGTCTGGACCTTGCGGAAAAAGGGTCTGAGGGGGATAGAGACTTTTAGTGATTACCTCTGGAATCATGACACGCCATTTTAGACCTCAAAGAGTACGACTGGCAATTTTTTTCGCGGGAGATGCAACCAGGCAATGTACGTAGAGTCATTTGTTTTTGGGTTTTATATTTGTCAAACATCAGAGGGTAAAATAAACAGCTTCTCTCCAAGCTCGTAATCGAAAAAAAAATCGAGTTTAATAAAGTATACTGGAATTCGGGGTTTTCAAATTATATTTAGAAAGATACACGTATACCTAACAAATCTGAGCCTTCATTTAATTTAAAATCTGTAATTTTGTTTTTACAATTAAGTTATCATAGTACAAAAGGTAGCATTGCAACATGGTACGAGAGCTCACCGGGGCTTTTTGACTTTTCATAATCATTGTGTCTTACCTGATCTTCTGAATGCGCAGCATCTCTGTCTTCATCTGTCTGTGTGGTTTTGGAACATATATCTGTACTGAGGGAACGTTTTCTCAATTTCACAGCTTACGGGTACATTTGCAATGCAAACCAATTGCACTTCGGTTCGACAGGAACTAAATATCTGCTCTTTCTTTTAATACAAACTTTTGAGAGTGGTTGGTTTCTTATTTTGCTATTTTCAATCTTTCCCTGGTTGAAACATAAATACAAAAAGGCAATTGATACGTCATAACATACATAAAAGGGGCACTTTGTGCCATCTTGGGGCTCTATCTATGTCACTGCAGTTCACTGAAGCGAGCAGAACCTAGCTTCGTTTTCAAGGTGTGGAGTGCATGTGTTCCTACAACCCTTCCCTTCGCTACAAACAAATTTCGGAGCAGAGTAATTTCGAAAATGGTGGAACTAGGTTTCCGAATTCAGGTAAAAATCATGTTTGACACCTTTTCAAGGAACACGTTCGGTATAAATATTGCAAATTTCGGGTTTTACCCCAAAACGAAGCACCATGTATACATATGCCGTCGCCGTAGCAAGTATCGGAAAGTCACCGACGCTCTCCAGCACTTTGAAAAAGATCCAAGAGTTCGTTTTTTTGCAGAACCCAGAGAGCGAAAATCGCGGCGAACGATCGAAGTATCTCCGCGAATGACGTAGCTCAGATTGCGATGAAATCAAAACATTTTCCCTGCTCACATGGCATTCTTCTTGACATGTATTATTCTGAGATTTGTCAATGGCTGGTATCCTTGTGTTGCTGGGCCTGATTGGCGCTCGCCGTGTTCAGGAAAAACGTTCACTATGGGGCTTTTTTAGTATGCCCCGACTCCTGAGCAGGAGTTTGGCTTCGAATACCGGTCACTTCTTAAAACACAAAATGTACGAGTGTCGTGGCGCCCTGGAGGCGAGCGACCGTAAACAAACATGTAGGTAAATATTAGCTGAAACTAACTTCCATTCGTTAAACAATAAAACGACATGCTCTGGTCGTTAAATTCATTATTTTGCGTCATGTTGTTTTGGAATGACTTTTTCTACGTGAATTGTTTTTGTGACGGGAGTATTTGGTGTGCACTTTCATTTTTCATTTTTAAACGACAATGTTTTTCTTGTCTCGTTTGATAGCGATTCGATTCGAACCACTCAAAAAGCAGTCAATAATACATAAACCACACATCCACATCAGAGTTTGTGAGAACGAAGGTAGTGTTAAAGCCTTCTCATGCTAAACGACACTTTCCATGGGCTTGGCAAGATCGTTGATGCAAAACACAGAGGTATACCAGGCATAGTTAGAAATACGCGAAAACAAGCATGCTCTAAAGGTTCTGTTGTGACAGCTCTCTGTAACCAAAACAGTTTTCACAGCCCGTTTTCACTTATGTACACACACATCTAAAAATGAAGTTCCACGCACATTTGCGTTTCTAATCGAGTGCACGCTAATCTCCCGTGCCTCTATGCAGTTCGCCAGACATTTATTTGATCACCAAGGCGGTAAGATGACACTGTGTAGACTGCTTTGTAAAACATATCGCACAATGTTTTCATTGTAATCACCCGGTTCTTTCTGTACAAAGTAACCTTGCACCACGAAATAAAACGGTATCTTTCGGGTAGCGGTGCAAAGACGTCATGAACGAAAGTGTCACAATCGCTTTCGTCATAACGATAGTGGCCTACAATGACCAGCCTCAACAGCTGAGTTGAAATGTGAAACGCCGCCTCTACATGGCTCGTAGTTTTTAATTAATAACTTTTAGCCCTATCACTGTTATAGACCTTGATCGTAATGTTTGCTATGTTAGTAAGAGGTTAACCCGTTGTGAGAACACACGTTAGGTGGCGCAAGCCGCCACCCCATATAAATGGTTAAGCCTTGTGCATCCAGCCATCTCTCAACCCCTTTCCGTCACGAATTGTTTCGGTGGTTTCATCTTAAGCTTCTTTTTTGTGACGTCACGACCAGGATCATCGATTGTGAGCGACAATTTTGATAGTGTATGTAGAAAGCTTACAGTCATTACGTCCTTAAACTATCATCTTGAAAGTTGATAGTCTCCCGTCCGTCTCCATTAATAAAAGTAGACTTAACATTCTAAAGAGTTCGTAGTTAGCGTTTTGGCCAGTCGTGGAATGCCCACTACAGTCGCATTTGGTAGCAGACGTCGCCAATAGGTGTACTACTTTCGACCAAGTAAGAAGTTGATTCGGGACATTCGCGCATGTTCTCGCTTTTAATTCAACTCGTAAAAACAAAACCAAACGCTCAGTTTAGTGGGGAGTATGCACTAGGCATTTTTAGTGTGTCTTGAATTCTTTTAAGGAGCCTGCATTAGTGGTTTTTACTTCTGAAGGATTCGTTGGTGGCTATTGGTGTCCCCAAGTTGGGTAATAAGATAGCAATTTTACTGAAATATTTTCATAATTTAATATAACATAGTTGGAGAGTTTACGCTCATGTGAAATGCCCCCCTTGTAGATGGGTTCAAAACAAAACTGACTGGGCAAACTAGGACGGTGACGTCAACCTTTCGCTTTGCACTTGCGTTGCACTCTCAAAATAAAATAAAGAAACGAACTCCTACTTCTTGAGTGGTCTTGCCTTTCCTTCCAGAAACGTCCGAACCGGCCTAGGTCACCAGTCACTCCGAACATAGGAAAATGGGCTTTCACCGAACGAAATACGGAACACAAAATTTGAAATAGACACTCCTAGCATTACTCGGAAGTTTTACAAGAAGCGATTTCAGCATGCGGTCTGCCACCATTATATTCACTCATAAAATGTATTTGAAATTCGTTATTACAAGTTTCATATTGAATTGTACATTGTGTCGAACCATGGGTTTTATTTTTAGTTGTATCTTGTATCTTCAATGAATTTTGAGCAAATTGTGCAACCACTGTAGGAGTCCAGAAACTGGACAAGCTGTTCTGTGGATGCTGTTTTTTTTTTTTCTTTATCAGTTTGATGGGAGAAAACAAGGTATTGTATTGTACTGACATCCCTTGTGGCGTGGATACCTTAGTTGAGGATCCTGTTCAAGACGGAGGTATCGATGTCATTGACTTTTATTGCTCGCTCGGTTTCGCTCGCGAGCCGTGCAAAACAAAGACATTTCTTGCCGCATATTTCCGACTAATAATTTCATAATAAAGGTTTCACCACATGAGGTCGAGTGCCAATTCTTCTCTCAACAGTAAACCTCGAAAAGTGCAAAGATAAAAAAAAAAAAAAATTAATCATACGTTTCTGGTAGTGTGCTAAATTGTTAGACCATCTTTACTATTTTCAAGTGGCCAAATGGCGACCCACTTCGGAGATAGCTTAAAAGTAAAGTTGAAGGTCCTCCATTCCTTTCCACTTTAGCAGAGCAAAAGCTGGAAAATAGGTAACCTCCTCTTCGGCTTATGCTTTGCTAAAGAGGAATAGGGGTGAGAGTAGCTGCTACTTTAATCTCAACCCATCAACGACTATAGCTCCAGGGCGACAAGAGCAATAACTACTGTTATGTTTCTTTTTTTTAGAACAAAACAGTCTATATAAAACTTCAAGAAACAACAATTAATAATATTATTAATAAAATAATAATGATGCTGATTGTACGAACGCACAAAGCCAGGTAAATACACGTGTTCAACAGAGCGTTGTAGTACGTCTAATAGTTATAGTGGTGGTAATAATATTAATAATTTTTATTTGCCAAGTAATGTTACCCGGTGTGGCTTGCAAGGCTAAAACTGAAAGGCGACAACCCGTACGCTTGCGCGTCTGCTAGCCAACCACCCGGGGCAGGAGAAAACAAATTAAACACCCTAGTGCCAAAATCGCGACAAAACGCGGCGTAAGGACGCTGACTCCGATTGATTGCTTACAACGGTGACAACATGCGCCTTGGCGTTCGGGGAACGCTTCTAAGTTTGTTAACGTTAATTGAACTCCGTTAAGAACAACGTTGACAAAAGGAGCATAAACGTTGACCATGGCTGTCTGATTGGGTTGACGCGTCGACCGCAAGGATAAATATGAAGTGCAAACGAGCATGCCAAAACAGTACTTTTAGTATTGAAAACATAGAACAATAAAATATACTTTACCTGCATTCTTTCTGTCATAAAAGTACTCATTTAGTCTACTATTAACTAGTGCATTGTTTTTTGTTTTGATTTTTACCAATGGATAAACCGTTCATATAAAGGCGGCAAGACTCGGGTGTCTCCCCTCGAACAGCACCTTGTTTTACTGGCCTTCAAAATACCTTCAAGGCAATGGCATTTGTGGAATCGGCAAACCAGCTCACAATCCCGACCCTCGGCATGCCTCTACGGTGTTCGTTGCAAAAGCTCCGACAATGATTTTAAGAGGAATGAAGGCAAATGTTTGGTGCGGACTCCATCGCTACTCTGCAAAGAATGGAATGCTGATTTTAATATTGGCTTTCGCCTACCCTCTTTGCACGCGGCAATTTTCTTTTAACAACAATTTCTTTGAAAGGCTGTTATTCCCAATAAACGTGTGACGGAACGGCTTAAAAAATCGTCCCAAGCCATGACTACGATTCCCTTAGTCAAGGAGAAGCTGACGAAGAAAAGAATAATAAGATAAAAAAAGGCTACAGGAACCACTATTGTTTGTTGTCTATGAATAGCGACAGCATTCATTATGTTTACATCTTTCTTTTGTTAGGAGGTCATGGACGACGTCGAGGACGACGTCCTAGAGAATGCCCTTAAGAAAGACGTCTACCACGGCCTCAAGGACAACGTCTCAGATGACTTCTAGCATGCCCTCTAGGGCCTAGAGCGCTATAGGTTGCCCTAGAGGTGACCTGTAGGGCAACTAAGTTCCCCCCTAAATTTAGCGGGGAAACTCGATTGGCTTGTAGGTCCTGGGACGTCATGTCACGTGACATCAAATTTTCCGCTAAATTAAGCGAGAAAACTAAATTGGTGTATAGGTCACTTGACGTCAATTTTCCGCTACATTTAGAGGGGAGACTGCGTGCTTATGTGTCTATGCGTGTGTGCACGTGCACCTGCATTTCTGTGTGCGTGTGTGTCTGTTCGGAAATCGGAGTACTTTGCCGTTCATGATGCAGGTACTCGTTCTCTTAGTCATCCGTGCTCTCCATTCAATATCCGTTCTCTCCATTCACTATCCGTGCTCTCCATTCACTGATGCATGTTTTAAGTCGACGATACACATCCATGCGCTCTTTGAAAAAAAAACTGCGATCACCCACACCAAGTGTGGACACTGCGTGTGAGCAGAAACCGAATTCGCGTAAGGTAAGCGTCTACGCATGCGCCGTGATGAGAGCGGCAGCACCGCAGCGCCATGATGCAGGAACCGCGCTTTGGTCTAGTCCCCACGAGTCGGATCATTACAAGACGCACACAGAAGCCATTTTGGAGAACGTCATTCCTCTCAATCCCCGAATAATGCTTGGAAATGAAAGGACTATCATGATCAAAGACTCGCTCTAAATATAATCCCTTTTAGCAGCTTTCGATTCTTTCGCAGTTTTGTGTCTCCGTCCCTTAAGTATTGCGAAATCAATCTATATATTTATTTTCTTGTTCGCGCGACTATTTAATTACTTAGATTTCTTTAAAAAAAACTGTCCCAACGTTTCCCGCACATCTGTATGTCTCCGTGTAGTTTCTCCCACTTAGTGCCAAATTTGTTCGTCTCTGTACAATAATGCAAAAATCAGCTTTTAAGCCCACGTTTTAATCCTCTACCTTCCCTACATATTTGTATTTTCATTTCTCTCCTTCGTGATTGTTCCTTGTTATTTATTATTTTCTCTATTTGTCGGGTACTAGACAGTGCTCTTAGCGTAATCCGCTTTCGGTATTAACGCGCGAAATATACCGTCGTATTTATTTGGCTTTAATGATTACGTGTGTGTGTGTGTGTGTGTGTGTGTGTTTTCAACGGTGCATTTTTTCTTAAAAGGTATCACGCGTGACTACGAACACGATAAACATCGATGCTTCGAATTATTTTTTTTTTCATATATATTTTGCAAAACTGCATCTTCTTTGAACAAAAAAATAAAACACTATTGAGAATCTATTAGCACAGTTTAGTAAAGCCCATTAATCCGAAAGCTGTTAATGTCGTAAATAAATAAATGTAATTGAACCGCTCGAATGCGAAATGGCGAATATACGACATCGAACACATTTAACTTGTAATGGCTAGTATTTAAGAAATGTTGTTTCTTTTGTTCTGAAGATCGGGAAACCTGTGCGTCTGGAGTGCTGGAAAGGTATTACTGCGCTGGCGAGCCGGTAAAGGATCACAGTAAAGAACATCCTCGGGACTAGGCGAAATATTGGGACGGCAAAACGCCGTTTCAAAAGGGTGTTGCGTTGTCCCAATTTGTATTCCTATTTTCGATCTTTCTATATGTTTTACAATCAGCTTTTGGATTACACTTGAGCCAGAGTTCTGGCTGCAAATCTGCATGCCCACCTTCTTGCGTCGTAACAGAAGGCTCAAGTGGTACCAACAAAGGTACATCGGACAGGCGGCGGCTTTTGTGCGCCTCGGCAGAATCTACGAGGCTATATTCCACTATTTTCCCATAACACACCAGCACGGAGCTACTCAAGAATTGGTTCCTCGTGAGAACTCTCGAGTACCGGAATGCGGTAGGAGGAACTGGCGGTTTGTGCCACAAATTCTGACGAGTCAAGTTCGTTGTTATCCGCCCCCCTTAATAATTCAGGATCTGCGGGAGTAAAATGAATAAAAGGTAAAATAATGAAGCATCACGCGGCTGCTGGAGTCATCGAGTGCTTGTTCGGCAGCGCAAGTCACTCTATTGGGCAGGAGATCGAACTATAGGGGGCGCTCTGACCCGTTTGTTGTCCCCATACTCAGTGTTTACTCAACACAAGGCCTGTGCGCATGCCCAGAGACCTTATGGGCATGTCCATGTCATCTTCTACAATAGAGCGCGGGCACAGTTTAATGTAAAAAAATACTAACAATTGACGAAGCGACGTTAAGTGCCGGATCTATCCTCAGAGAATGCGAGCTTGACCCACTTAGGCTTTTGTGCTGAGCTGGGCACGTGCATACTGCATTGTTCATGCAGGCCGGAGTGGAAACAAAAGAACCCCTCCTCTCCCTCACCTGAGAACACGAACTCCAGCCGAACGCTGACGCCGCGTTCGGTTATGTCGGCCGAGCATTGAATCATTGCATTTGTTGTCCCCATCCGTGTAGTTCTAAAGTTAACCGCTTGGGGCGTCACGGTCGCTCCTCCTCCCGAATACAGCGTACCAAGAGGATCTGCAGCATCGCTTGACTTGTATTCTCCTTCTGTCATTGCTTGTCCTTTGCGCCGCGTGTATTTGATTACGTTTATCCGTTTAGGTCCGCCTAAAGCCGACGATCCGGTGCAGCCAATATCCCAAAACAGAACGGCGCTCATCATCTTAGACTAAATAAACCAATCACGCGGAGTAAATATAAGCCGCGATCCTGAGCTTTCTCGTACGTGATTGGTTTAGCCGCTAATGGCAGACCCAGAAAGACAAGGAGCAGCGTGACCAATGAATGGGCTGCATGATTGGCGCTATCGAACCGTAGCGTTGGCTATGTTCGTACTTGAAGGAACAAAGGCCCGCCAGGCGATTTCGATGTCACTCAGCCAGGGGCTTCACCTCCCGAAGCAAAGAAGGAAAAGACTTCGTTGCTGTGTCGCAACGTGGCCGCGAACCCTGCTTCTCGCTCTTGGCGTTCGCTGCAGCGACCAAGGGCCACTCTGACCAAGCGCGCGGGTTAAAGAGCATGCGTAATATCAGAGTCATTCGGTACGCTACGACCCAAACGATGTTTCACTCGGTTCCGCTATCGCGAAATAAATGTTGCCGACTGAAAGCCTGTACGTGTCTGTCCTCGTCCCTCTCCTTTGTTTAGCTTTCATTGTATTAGTGGTCGTGGGACACTTTGGTCAAAGCTTCGTACAGGGTCAAACACTGCCGCCACTTTTCGTTTGGTCTTCCTATGCTCAGTGAGCCACCTCAAATTCGTGATGACGAGTTCATTGCAAAAAATATTTCTCGTACGCCTACATTTTATTGATCACTTCATTCGAGCCCGGATCCTTGCATATTCATCTTGAAGGACAGAAGTTACAAATATGCAGTTGTTTTCGGACAATACGCTCTTTTGCAAGTATAAACGAACCAGGGAATTGAATGCACGGGTTCGCAGTGCCTCTACTTTATGACGCTACTATCGGTGCTGAATCTTGACGGTGATGCGTTAGTTAGCCGTCATTTCTAGGCAAGAGGTATTATTATTTTGGAAAGTTTAGATGAAAAATGAATTTGGTCACTTGACTGAGTATTCAGTGACGTAGACGCTTGCATTAACGAGAAAGGCTATCAGTGCGATGTCGAGTCACAGCTATCTCTTGGTGGTAATTCAAAGGTCTTGAAATTCCGCTCCTACATTCTGGTTACCAGACTCCCAGCGGTTCTGGCTAGATTGGCGGCTCCTTTTTATTTCACAATACTGCCAGCCCTGTTAAGGGCCAAGGGGGCTCTTAGCCCCCTCGTCGACGCTAGCGCCTCACGTTGCCGCGTACAAAGCTTTCCCATTGCGTTACGAAGATGTTTCGCGAGCAGTAACGTATTGAAGGACTCCGGTAGTGTGCTGCGGAGAATCCACGGGCTTCTCGATGAATTTAGCACATTTTGGTGCAGACGTATCTGATACGTACTTGTCTTTCTTTCTTTCTTGTATTTCTTTATTTTCATCTTTATTTCTTTAACGACTGATAAAAAAAAATAGAAAGGAGTCATTGACTGCCACTTAGCGGAGCGAGCAACTCCTTTTTTACGTTTCTTAATGTGTATATTTTTATGGTTCGTGTTTGTTTGTAGAATGATGAAAATATGACGTCTTGCTACCATACTGGCGCTGACGTGGCATTGTCAAGAATGTTAAATTACGTAATATTGAATTGCGCCTCTTAGCTTGGAAACATTATCTTCAATACACTGACTGGTTGTCATAAAAAAGTGAATCTGAAAACTTATATTGCCAAACGCCGCACACATCAGGCATTGAAGTTACAGCAACATAATACATTTCACCTGCTTAAAATGTAGCAAGGAAGACTTATCTTTACTTTCTTATATCAACCCCTGCAGCTGCTGATTGCACTAAATTACAGTGCACCGAAGTCGCACGACAATTTACGGCCCATCCATGAATTTGTGAATTCAGTCAAAGAAACTGTGACCTCCGCAATAATAACTGTCCTTGATAGTAGGTTACTCGTGAAATTCTAAAACCCTTTCCGAGCTGACAAGCCAGCCTGAGATTTACATTTCCTAACTTGGTATCTTTTCTACTTTCCATTGATTTTGAATCAAATAAATGACTGCTCATTTGAAAAAGTAGCCTTTTTGAAAACTAAACTGCGTCTGTACTGCCTTTAAATTGCGTGAAACTATTGCTGTCGCGTAACATCTGCGTAGAGATCGTGTCAGGAAATAACGATTTCATCCATACCCTAGTGACTTTCACATTGACTATAAAACCAACACCTGAAAGAGGAGCCGCCCGTTGTCACCTTCCAATAAATATGAAACAGAAAGTACCGTATCTTTCAGCATTAAGGTTTAAAACAGCATCGCGAGTGCTATTCAACCGCCAGTGCAAGAACAGCATGAGGGATCTTTTTGCCGAGGCGAAGACATGCTGGCAAAGGATCACTATATCCCGTCTTTTCCAAAACAGAGACATGAAGGAGCACTGGAGCGTGGCAACAAGGTGACGCCAATTTGCGGTCCCTAGCAAAATGATTCTGCAACGAACATGCTTGGACTCGCATAGACTTTTTGTGTAGCATCTGACCTTTGCTTGTAAGTAATGCCAGCCAACCTGAGCACGAAACGTCAGGGGACGCGCAGCGCAAACCGTTTTGAACGAGACTTGGAAGTTGAGAAACGCAAATCTTCTCCATGCTTTGGCGAAACCCGTTGCGGTCATGTCAGTCCCAGTACAGTCGCCCGTAAATAAAAATAGATTAGCGCAAGTGATTCGTTTCGATGCGGTGAAACCGCCCCACGATGTGCTGTATTTCGCGATAACACGGGACGTTCTCAGCTTTGAATTGAATGTGTGATTCCAGAAATATACTTATCATTTGTAGCAATATTTTGTTTTTGTTGTTTTTCGTCATAAGCTCGTTATGTTACGAATAATGAGTTCTGCGTTTATGTGCTCACGTCCCTCGCGCATTTAAAAGTGGACCAATCCGGCAATTATGGCCCCTGTGTTATAATTCCACCGAAGCGCGCCGTATCGTCTTATCCCCGGCCGGGCAATGGTGCCCTCCTGTAAATCTTTTTTTTTACGGCCGACTGTACATCTACTCAATACGCCGGCGCGCGAAGAGCAATATGATAATAAGAGGACCGAGAAATACTTCTCATGTAGGTTTTATTCATCACTACCACTGATGAATGTCATCCCATAGTGAATTCCGGACCGTCCAGAACACAAATGAAACCCGAGCTTCGAGCGACACCTTCGGGTCGTGTGACATGAAAACCCATACGGAGCAACGCAGGGTGCGGGAGGGATTTTTAATGTGAAGATGCATTTCCTCCGGGGCGAGATCGAGCTACACAACATCGGGAATGAGCACACGAGGCCAATACGCTGCGGGCAAATTACAAGTGGTCGGATTGGGTAACGATTCACTATACAAGGCAACGCGGACACTGATGGTGGCGCTGTCAACGACTTCCGAAGCTTCCAATGCAGAGGGGCGCTCCCTGTAATCCGGCTACAGTTGACGTCAATCCCACGGAGCCAATCAGTCTGTGCCAAAAGTGCATTGTCACGGCGCTCGTGTTCTTTGTAGGTTTTCCATCATCGACGAATTCAATCGAGCATAGTACAGTCTCCGTTATCCAGCGCTTTTTTTTTTTTTTTTAGTTGGGGGGGGGGGGGGGGGGAGTGTGAACAGTTTATACTCTGTCTCATCCTACGATGGACTAAAGACCAAAGCCACTGGCCGCCAGGTCCAATCACGTTCCACGCTACACTATGACATGCCTAGCATTTATTAGGGGTGAACGAATAATGCTCCGAAACCAAAAACGCTGCATCATTATTATAGCTTCGACACTGCAAGCAGCCTCTTTTTTGCAATGTAAAATTGTTGAGTCACTCAGTGCCATTTTTATTCCAACCACTGTCCGCCCATTCCCATCAGTGATCCGAGACGCGGGCACTGATACGTGCATCAAAGCGCAATACGGAATTTCTAAGGGGCTCGTGATTGGATCTGGCGGTCTGTAGCTTTTGCCTTTAGTCCATCGTAGGGTGAGACGAAGTATAGCGGGTGATATGAAACGAAAGGAAACTAGCACTGTGACGCGGAACTCTCGGTTGCACTTTATCGTATCCATCGGATTGTAGTAGAAGCTGCGGTAGGACTTGAAGTGAAAAACGCAGCATAATACCTCTTTCAGTTGAGCATTATATGGACATTCGGAACAAACTCTTTTGAAGGACCAGCAAACCAGCGCCCCCCGATGAGCGCGATATCACGAGCTGATCGGACGATCTTTAAAGGACTTCAACTTAAAACCCTTTAACGAGCCCGTCTGACCGTCTGACAGGGGCTTAAGTAAAGCAAAAGACGTGACCCAATCATCTCATTTATGCTGCCAATACGATTGTGACACGAGAAGGTATAAGAACGAATCGCCCCCGATCATGTCCCGCCTTTCTCATGCCGCCAGTGACTAGAAGCGTGCGGCACATGCCAGCGGAGGCGCACCTTCGCAATGTGCTTACGAAGCTCCAACGCTGCCATCGAAGCAGCACTCACGTTCTTCTTCACGATGGTGCACTGTACGACGCAGTTAGCACGAAAATAACGTCGATGCTTCCTCCTTTTTAGTTCCTACAACCTAATGAGTTCTGAGAATGTTCACGATTCACAACTAAAGTATTTTGTACAGCCCCAGTTGATAAATGAAGATAGTGCTACAAGGCAATGTGGATTCCCGTGTCGCCTTATGTGCTTTCACTAGGACAGCCTGCTCGGTGCATTATTCAGTTGTCTAAGCGCACTATGGCGTCTTAGCGAGCTACGCATTTTATATTTATTATACATTATTCGTATTCTAATTACATAATACCTGAACACCGAACTTAAACATTAATGTGTAATTATTAAATGCCTAATAATACTATATTGCGCGGAATATATATTATCAGCTCATATAACACTACACAATTGCGAACGACGCACTAGTGTATCTGACAACACCGTTGTTCTTATGGACACAGACAATAGAGAAGAACAAACGACACAATTCCCGGGTATATATTTTCCGCGCAATCATGCCAAAATATCCAAATCCGTACCCTGCAGCTGCAGGTAAGAACTGTGTATATTTTTTCGCAAAATAATTTAATGCCAAGCTGGAGCTTATAAAATTTAACAGCGCTAACGAAGGCGAGGACAAAAAAGGAAGGCAAACAGGACGAGCCCTTACTCTCAACTGAACAACTCTTAACTTTTACCTTTTAAGTTTTATAAGTCACGCACCACCTCGCCCGCTTCGCCACTTTAGTTCTAGCGGAAGCATTTATCGCGTAACATTCGGTTAAATCTACCTCTAAACTTTCTCTTACCGTTTTATCTCGATGGCTGCACACTTTTTTTATTATATTCGCGTTATTTATATGAATAGATGTTTCTGTATGGCCAACATAGTTCCTGCCACAAGAAATGTGTTCGAGACTTTTACGCGAATATAACCAAAATGACGCAGTCATCGAGATCGCCATTTTATTATGCATTGTAATGGCTGCGCAGAAAACCTTTGTTCACTACGTGCACGATTATCAGCAAGCATAACATTAAACGGTAGGAAAAGTTATAGACTCAGACTTAATAAAATGTACGCGATGGATGGGTGAGCGTGGTTCTAATTAATCTGACGGGTAAAAAGACAACTCTTGCGAGGAGCAGCAGGTTACCTGAATGATTGGAGTGACGTGATTGCGCAGAGCATATATTCCCGCGGATTTCTGAAGATTAAACAGTTGAATTTACTGCACTGTGTTGTCTGGTCTTTTCTCTTGCCCCTTCTTATAAGCTCAGCCATTATGTTTCAGAATCACCACAATCTGACGAAATATTCAGTATTGAGGAGTAGTGTCGTTCTCAGTAGAGTCTCTAGATATTGTATAAAACAATTTTTGTGCTTTCACTGTTTTGTCCTTTCTCCTCCGATTTGTTTTCACTAATGCATCACGCTCAAACAGTTGAACATGAAAATACATTAATACATAATTACTTCAACGAGTCTAAACTCTAACAACATCCGACCTTAAAAGAGGCGAAGACATGCAAAACGCACCCTGCGTCTATCAAATGTACGCGAATGATAAAAGTGCTTTGATACGAATCAATACGAGCTAATGAAAAAAAAAAATGCTTAATGTGTGGGCGATCTGATGTGTAGTGAAAATAATTTAAAGAGGAAGACACTCTTTCCGTCTGCGGTTTGAGGATAGTGTGTCGATGCTTTATACTTTGATCTTCGCAACAAGGGGGTCATGATAGTTTGTCCAACGTACTGTTCAACGTCAAACATTGACGTTTGACTGACTGATCGAGCATTGAAATGTTTCGCAAACTTTAGCAAAGTGTGAATTTTGAAGATTGTTTTCCGAATTCTTCGCAAACATGTGCAATCTCGTAAAAATCATTTTATTTTAAACTTTAAAATATGCTGACTTATATTTGCTCAGTTGACGTGCAAACAATTTCATTTTTGAATTACTATGTTGCCCTCGTGATTATGTGTCATCAGCTCGTTCTTAATTTCTGCGCATGCACATAGTATTCGAACTTACGCCAAAAATGTTCAACCTTTACGTTCAAAGTAAGAAAAAAAAGTACGAATCGATCGACCTAGACGCTGGGCAGGTTGGAGACCAGCCTACTCCAAACTCATGAGAAACTGTTAGATACGTGTCTTCCGGGCTCCGTCCGTTTTCATGACAATGTTCCCCTATCGCCCACAGAAGACCGGCTGGTGCCACGCGCGACAGATTCCCCGGAATTCCGAGGCGGACGTCGCCGAAAGACGAAAGAAAGCTCATATGCCATCGGGCCGCGAAATCCTGTCACAGAAGCCGCGCTCCTCGACCGCGGTCAATACCTCCGCCCACATTTTTGTCCCTCTTATCTGTTACGCCTTCTTTCGTTTTGATGTTGCTTGAAATGGGCGTCGCATCGCGTTCCAGGTTAACAAAGCTGGAACAAAGTTGACTCCACGAAGAGAAAGCCTGTCGCTGAAAAAAAAAAGAAAAACGACTGTCGCGAGTTAAGCACCTGGGAACGTTAAAATATTCAACAAAGGGAATAAAGTTAGATGCGCTGTGGAACACTGTTCCTCGCTTTGCCAGATGTAAGAGGCGTCGTATCAAACATTGACCTTTAAGAAGTGCAGAACGTGGCAAAATTAGGGCGAACAACAACTGCGGGGTTTTGCTTGTTTTCTATGTTACAACCCAAAGTCTGCCATTTTTACCAGTAGTCTGGCGGAACGAGCTTCTCCTTGGCGGCAATTCAGGTCATGCAAATGTGTCGTCATGTGTAGACATTTGAGGAAAAAGCCAAACAGCTCATATTGCGTTTGCTCTGCAGCCGAAATAAAAATATAAACGCTTTTGGGAAGCCGCCATCGCTGCACTTCGATTGCGTTACAATACTTAAGATGTTTGATAGTGACTGGGGCTTTGTGCCGTGAAAGCATACTGATATTATATTTTGTGGAACGTATACGTATTGAAAGACATATACCCATATTGTTTTTAAGCCACTTCTGTCCCTTACATCTAAGATGCAGGTATGGCTCCGTTCAGACAACCGCATCTGCGGTCCTACATAAAAGGGTCTAGCAACCGGCTAGCGAAAGAAGGTATTCTTGTGTCCACAAGCCGGAATCAACAATTGAACGTATATAATAACACGACCGAAAAATCGTTCCTTTAATAAAAGAGCGTAGGGTGTTGCGCATTCCATTCCATGCGCAGAGTGCATTGCCACCTCCATTCGAAGAAAAAAAAAATGAGTCATCTCACTTTGTGCAGGTGGCAGACCAGCGATGCGGTTTAGCACACGACCCAGACGTGACACAGAATTTTTAACAAAGGTACGAACCATCACCGCCCCGAGGAACCGCAGGAAACTAGACACGCGTGACAGGACCGCCTCCCGGCAGAAAGTAGACACGCGCGATGGGATCGCCACCCCGGGAGAGCGGAAGGAAAGAAAACTAAGCACGCAAGCGCTTGGAACGACGACAAAGAGAGGCCGGTGCGAGCGTAAACATGGCCGACGCGGGTCGTAAAGCGGCAAATCTATGAGAAACATTTATTATCTACCTGAGAGTCTACTGATTTTTAAAAAAATTGGGCCTATTGATAACTAAATAACTGAAAAATTATATTCAAGGGATGAGACTGATAAGCGTTTGTATAGAATGAAGCGATTTTGCATCAAGCCATAAACAGCTTCGCTGTAAAAAGATATGCTCAAATTTGACCGCGAGCGCAGCGCTGATACAGCGCACTGTGCGGACAATGAACATAAAATCGATTTCACAAACACCCGAATTATGAATGTCGAGACGAACTTCAGCCAGAGCCTATTTATGCAGTCATGGAATAACCAAAAAGCATCAGGAAACGTCAACTGGGCCAGTGGAACATTACTGTCATATTGCGTGAACGGACTAAGTCGCCTGACAAAGAAGTAAAAAAAGACAGACCGTCACCGTAGATAAAAACGAAGCTGCTGTCCCATTTAATTCTCATCATCATTAAAACGAAATGGATTTAGGCTGGTTTTAAGATATAGCAGTATTCAGAATATGAGATACGGCTTCGGCGTAAAACATTGGGCAGGACATGGAAGGACCTTTTAGACTCAGAGGTTCGACCGCGGTTTCAGAACCGCGGTCGAACCTCTCAGTCTAAAAGCACGAAACCTTTGAAGGTGCTAATACGCGTACAACGCGCCCTGCGTTTCTCAAATATATGCTAAGAATGAACGTGGTTTGCTTCAAGCCAAAGTAACTTAAAAGAGTGAAGGTAAGGTCAAGCTTACATTGAGACACTCTCTCTCCCACATGCCTCGTTTTCTATTACTTTTTACACTTCTTTCCATCCCAATTTTAGGGTTCCCAGATGTGTTTAGGTTAATAACCTCGCGGTAATTTGTTTCATCCGACATAAAGCAGACAAATTATTAACGACGGCTGTGCCACTAAATACCACAAAATAAAAATGTACAAGTTACATTCGTTAAAAATAAATATAAAATATTTATCTAGATTTCACAAATTATTGCTCCGGTTGGCAATGCTCAGAGCGCGCGCTAATAGCCAGATATTGAATTTGAATATTTCAGCCACAGTCATAGATGTTCACCAGAGTGACCGAAGATATGTGCCGACTCATTGGTGCACCTTCGCTCAAACCGAGCGATGTGCAAGTGTTCTTGTCCAGACCTGGTGGTCACGCTTGATTGTTTTGTTTTAACACTAGATGCTAATGTCCGGACCCTGACGAAATGGGTCGATAACCGATTTCACGTCACTTTTCAATCGTCAAATTTGCCATAGAAGCAAAGAAAAAAATTATTGAATACACATTTTGCGTTTTCTAAGTTGTGACTTTGTTCCTGAAAGAAATTGGCAACTCCAATGCATTTAATGAGACATGCCATTTGGATGCGGCATCTTGCTCAGGGAAGGGTGTACCCATGACTGTCAAACACACGCGACTCTGTACACATATGGATTCCGAAATAGACTCACAGGGTGGCGCACATAAAACCTGAAGACGCTCGCGCAGACAAACAGGCTCACGCGCAACGATTTGCCACCCTCACAACAAACGCCAGCGCGCAGAGAAAGCCGCATAAGACAGAATACTGCTAGCGCAGAGCGCTGCAAGGAAAGAAAAGAAAAAGTGCGGCGAACTCAAAGCACAGGTTGTAGAAACGGCGATAACACGACGGAAGGACCGAGCGTGCTTTGTTTGTTCCGGGGAAAAACCGTGTTTCACGCAACAACAGCAATCGAACGCACCGAGAGAGAATGTGAGAGAGAGGACAGTGGGAAATAGAAAGGCGGCGAATGACAGATGGGCCGTCGCATCCACAACAAGCGAATCGGCCTGCCTCTCGGGCCTCTTGCGGCACGAGCGCGTCTGCGTATACAATGCCTGCTCGTTTTTGACAATATGCAATCCTCCGAATCTTTCCTCCTCTACTCGCACACCTCCCTCTCTCTCCTCTTGCACCCTTTCGTCTTCTTCTCATCTTTTACTGTCTTTTCCTCGCCGTTCCCAGGCAATCGATCACAGCTTCATAGCGAACGCCGTATCTCTGGCGCCGAGGCCCAGTCTTGGAATCCACTTTCTTTTTCTGAAGCCCTCGTGTGTTTTGTATTTCTTTTTTCGTGTTTGGGGATTTGAAGAGGTCCAAATACCGTTCCTTCGTCGGCTAGAGTCTTGACCGTGGCTTCTGCGTCATACTAAGTATTACGAGCTGCGTTTTTGCCAGAGACATTGAGCACGTCGCCTGGCAACGTGAGCGGAACGCGGTAGTCTGTCCCCTGTTTGAGCGGGGCGATGGAAGAAGCCGGGGTGCCGTTTGCGACGGGAAGTTCCGCCTAGAATAATGGATCGCTCTAAAGGGCATACATGGTTTATGGTCAGGGCTTGCATACATTTCGATTGAAGCAGACAAGGACCCCACATGACGTCATACTCAGCGGATGCGGAACTCAATGCGAGACATCCTTGGGCATTGGCAGGCTTTCATCCAAGCTCTCATCGTCTGCTCGCCGCTAGGTCGGAAAAGTGAGGCTCAGGCTGCGTCAGCTTTGTGCCCGCGGTTTGTATCGTCTGCCCAATGTCGCTGCTGGCTTTGGATATGACGGGCGCAAAAAAAAAAAAAAAGTTTGGATGCGCACGCATATTCTGCTTTCAACGGAGGCAAATGAACACCTGCTAGATAAAGTGCTTCTATGACTTTCTCAACCTGGTGTCATTCTTAGCGTTCGTTCCTACGACGCCTGATATGCTCGATTCCCAAAGCAGCGTTATAACAAGTATTTTTAGACGACGCTTACAGCGTGGAGTCGAGAGCGTCCCCACCACGCCGACTACCTACTTGTCGTGCAAGTGCTAGGCACCAAAACTTACTTGTTCGACACATCATATTCTATTGCTTCATATTTACATATCGGCCTCCATCAACTCAGTTTCCTGATCATGATGAAAATTACCCGTGACTTTGGTAAGCGTTGGGGAACTTAAAAGAATAAAAAGACTCACGAAAAAAAAACGTCTCATCGCCTGAGAGATTCAGGGAACATTTTGTGGCCATGCCTACTTTTGTTACACTTAGCTTCACACATGAAGAACATTAACGCCACCTCCTGCCAATTATAACCTTACTGGAAGCAGACATGCCAACAGCTTAATGGACCTTTTCCAGATACCGACGGCACCAGGCGGTGGCTGCACGAACTAAAAATCGAGGAACTGACCTACCTGCGCTGCCAATCGATAATGGGAGCTACGCTACCAGTTTCTTCGCTCTCCGAGCTGCGGCGCGTGCCTAAAGCGACTTTAAAGAGGGGAAAGAAAAACACGACCCAAACGTCGTGTTTTTCTTTCCGTCCACCTTCTTTTTTTGTGTAACACAATTATATATATGCGGAAATTACGTGTTCTACTCGCTGATCCACAGCCTCCTTCCGAATTTCCTCGATTTTTTCGTGCCGACTTCCGCCGCTTGGCATCGGGCGCTCGCGCGTGCGCAGAACGCTTCTCGGAAAAGGTCCATTGTACCAAAATTTGCTGCGACGCCAATATAGACTACATTTTCAAACGCTTTTGCTCCTTATGGCATATATTCTGTTACATTTCATAATTTGAAATTTTTGTACCATCGTTTCATTTGAGGTTTTAATAAGGCTATAAAACGTTTTCCCATATAGGCTGTTTCACGCAGTACCGTTTTCTTAAGTTATGTTATGTTACGGTTTGTTGCGTTATGCTTCGTTATCTACGCTTACGTACTGCGCCTTCAAACGTTCATGCCAAGGCCCTAGGCAACGTAATCAACAACGAATCGAAAACATCTCGCAACGATTTTCGTTAGCCAAACGCGGACAAGGTAGAAATCGCGGTCAGAGGCCACGGGAGCCTAATGTAATGGGTGATCATGATAGGGTGGTTCAATGAAGTTTAAGCAGCTTTACGGGGCATTATGTACAACAGCTGAGGTTCCTTTTTTGTGTGTGCTTTCAAGTCTCTCCGTCAACATAAAAATCACAGTGACCTAAAATACGACACCTGACCAAATAAAAATAGCTCCTCGTTTTTACTTCTCGATGTCTGTCAGTCAGACAGATCAACTTTATTTGCGCCCAGAGATGGAGTGGGAGTACTTCTCGATTAATTTATTTCCTCAAGCTTGAATTCCGGAAACCCGCGGCTATTACGACATCACGTTTTTGCGGATATCTATAAAGTGGCAACCGCGTACACCACGAAACCGCCTACCCGTCTTGCTAATCTAATCACGTTGAAATATGTGTAATTGGCCTACGAGATTTCAGGAGTGATAAATGCACACCGCCAATTTCAATTTTGATGCGTCGGTTTAATAGACCTTTTTCACATGTCAAAGTTACGTTGTGGCTGTCCCAAAAGCTCAAATATTGTCACTCTAATGGCGGTGACAGAAGATCATGCTAGGCAAAATCAAGCACCCTCGATATCGCGAATCGAAGGTGCCGCAAAGGGACTGATTTCTGGTGGAGAGGAACTGTGTAGCTCCACCATTAGAGCATTGGGTTCGCCTCCACACAGGGTGAATTGACTGACTTTTGGAAAGGGTCTATTGTCGTGCATGTGCCTCGCCATCAGCTCAAGACGATTTTCGCGTTTTCTTATGACAACATTTGCTGGGGACGCGCGCTCATAGCGTAGGCAACTGTTCCTTTTGACCGAGAACTGGTGCAGCCGGGCCGTGTTACACAGAAAGCTCGGGCATCAAAAAAAAAAAAAAAAAAGGGAACGGGCAGGGTTGTCAATTTCAGGAAAAAAAAACAAATACAACACTGTTTTGAAGAGCCCCCAAACAATTTGTATTGCGTTCATGTACAGATCTCGAAGGCGATAACATTGCCGTCTGTTGGTCCAAAATCACACTTACAAGGGGCGGTGTTTCACGTTTAAAACTCAGCCTGAATGGAGGGTCGTGACGTCAATTTCGTTTTGCGTGCTTGCGTTCACCGGCGGCTGCTGGCTCTTGAATGGATGGTGCGCCACTTATTATGGACAGTAACATGTTTGATTCAGCACCTTTTTAATGACTGCGCACTTGTCAGAGCATTAGGCTGAAACGGAACACGTCTCCAATCTGTGGTCCGCACTAGTTTCCGTTAAATCCCGTCCAGGGCTATGACGTCTAATGCAAGTTTTGTCCAAACGCAAGAGTGTGAACCAGCCATCACATATTTCCATCTCCACAACCTTTGTTTTGTGAAGTGAAAAGTTGTTCACTTGATTGAAGTTCTTGCTGACGGCAGCCATCAAGCACTCACCGAAGATACCCGTGGGAACGCCAAGAAACTGTCTTCTTTGTCTGCAGTCAAAAGCTTCAGCTGAACTTCTTTTAAGTGCGAGCTGACTTGGCTCGTTCTTAGCACATCTTCTTCTCCGCTGCAGTTTTCTGTCGAAAAATATCAACAGTTTCCGAGATGCATCATTTTCTTTCTTCCGTCACAGTTTTATCTTTCAAGTTCTCTACAAGACCAATCTTCGTGTTATCTTAATCTTTAGTTCCGATATTATTTAAAGAACTGTCTAGAAGTAGTTTCGAAGGGATTTCCAATCTACTCAAAACATCGCGCGCGCGCATGCCGAGACCGCCTCGGCAAATTTGCGCATTCATACCGTTTGCGTTGAAGCGGCTCACAAAAACTCCTCGTTTATTTGATGCTTGAAGAAAACTTGCTAGGCACTCATGTCATCAT
Organism: Ixodes persulcatus; assembly: GCA_013358835.2. NCBI lineage: Eukaryota > Metazoa > Arthropoda > Arachnida > Ixodida > Ixodidae > Ixodes > Ixodes persulcatus. The sequence goes on from JABSTQ010009916.1 coordinate 775,961, forward strand.
TATGTGCCCTCAAAAGAAAATCACGGAAAACACGAAAAAAAAAAAAAAATATCGCGATAAATTAAAAAAAAAAATAAAAAAGTGCTTATTTGATTTACTGCCTAAAGAACACGAATTTAGAACGCATTTGAGATGTATAGCACATCTGGGGTTAACGCAAAAGACAGTCGTTGTGCTACCGAGCGGTACTTTTAATTGCTCTTGCTGAGACGTGTTGCTTTTTTTTTCTTTCTTTTTTGTTTTGTTCTTCGCCTCACTTTTGTTGTTTTGCATGTCGAAGTAATTTGTTCAGACGCAATCTGTTAACACAAAGCGTGGCGTCATGGGAAAGGAGGACGGATATACTTTATTTATTTAGTTTCTTTCAGTCTTCTTCTCAAAGATATGACTCAATTTGTTAAGATGCAGTTTACTGGGGGCGCTTGAAGCGAGAGTGTCTTCAGGTGAGGCGCAGCTGGTACAGAAAGAGGGAGGACTGCGGGCAGGCAGTTAGTTGGGGGAAGGGTGGCATCATGGCCACGCAAATTCCAGCTTCACTACCGTTAAAAGCGCGCATTAAGGAGGCGTGATCAAAGCGCGTGAAAGTACGTACAAATATGGCGGCGTCACGCTGAGGGAGGCGCCGTGGTCGCTTCTCAAAATACGCACCTACAATCGGCGGCGTGCAACATCTGCAGCTAGCGGCCGCGTGCTTCGGGTGCAGAGACTAACGAAGGGACGCCTACCGAAGAACTAGGAAGCGGGCTATATTAAGAAGCTCGCCCGGGGGATCGCCCACGCAAGTCATCTTATTTCTGAGCCCGTCCTTATACTTTTTTTTTTTGGGGGGGGGTGGGGGTGGGCGCGCGTCGTTGTTATTATTTTTGCATCTGATCTTTATGTTGTTTTTTGTTTGTTTTGTTTACCAGTGAGCTTGATACGCCATTTTTCATAACTGCGCAGGAAGCTGCTTCGGGAGACGACCTCGCGTGTGCCGTCTCTCGAACTCACCTTGGCTTCTCATGGTAGCTTTTTAGTTTTTTTCTTGTTTTTTTTTTACCTGCATTCTCTTCTCAGCGACAGTCAAAACCGAAGCATCCTTGTGTCAGCGGCTTCCTTTTGAGCCTCCCGAGGTAGGGAAGGATCACTTTTTTTCACTTTCTTTAACTTTTGACAGCCGTGCATCATTTATTGCTTTCGGTGGGCGTGTAGACCTGGCGGACCTCAACTTCCCTTTTAGGTTCCGCCGTAATACTCAAAAATAAGATACGGCTTCTTTTCGAGAGGCAACACGATAGGCTCAGGGAATGCTTTTGGTCCCTAATATTATCCTTCCACGCTCTACTTAAAGCGGGATACAACAGGGGGGACGCTTTTCGGAGAGGAATGGCGTGACCTCAGTGAACGGCCAAGCCATCGGGCCTCCGTCCGGACTCCAGCATTTACACTAAGGGCAGGGTGCCGAGAGGGAAGTCAGTGTTTTTAGGCGACATTTAGCGGTCTCATTCTCGAAAACGGGGCTCGTGCGAGCTCACGAGAGTAGAAAAATAGAGGCACACATAAACCGGCGATCCGCGATGGAGGTAGCAGGACTGTTAGATGCAGAGGACGACGAACTGCTTCCTGCTAAAAGAGAGATGTTTCTTGAATTGGTGGGTACAACAACACAAATGGCGTGGAATAAAAAAAAATGCAGTTCTATGTGGAGCAGCTTGAGAACGGAATTAAAGAATATCGAAGGATTCTTGGGGTGCCTCAGACGACGTTCGCAACAGCGCAAGTCACATGAAGTTAGGCGATCGCGATGCCACCACCGGTATCTCGCTGAGCAAACTCTTTGAAGTTGCCAGTCAGGCGAACAAAACACCGCCAATTGCAAAGACATCCCCCGCCAAGTAGGGAAGTGTTTGAGCAGCCCGAGCAAAAGCTCCCCCGTTCCCCCTGGGATATCTACGTCAGCGCGGCTACGCGCAGAGCCGTGACGTTGTCACCACGTGATGCGCATCCCGGGCATCAACGCGTGGCAACACAGCGGCGCGCTCAATTTCAGGTCACGATGCAGTCGGTTACATTTAGATTCACTGCAGTGGTAAATGCTTGGCTTTACAGCTGTGACATCAGACGGTATTTAACGCACACCCATTTGCCTTTGTCTAAAAGCAACTCGAGTTAGAGATTGGTTTAATTTAAATTTATGACTTTTACGCGAGCAACAACTTTGATTAATTTGTTGAATCTAACTTCCTTCGCAACAGCTATGGCTGCAATCATACTATCTTTGTGCTTTTTTTTCATGTTTTGTGTTAGTTTGCGGTCATATTCATTGTGACGGTCTTAGGCCTTTTCGCGCGAATCTGTATGTGATATAGCTTTCTTGCGAGCGGATCTGGAATGAATTAGCATCGTGAAGGTGTGCGGGACGTTTTTCTTTTAGATAAAATATTATCCGGATTACGAGATCTTAAATTTTCTAAAATACAGGACCAGCAACAATAAATAAATAAAAAGAGGGATAATTAATGTTCTAAAAGTAAGCTTCACAGCATCGCCTCGACTACAAGACTCCAAACCTCAAAAAAATATAAACTTAAACTGGAAGCACATCGTTTGAAAGAGAAATGCCTTCTCGGCGAAAGAGGAAAAAAGTATGAATGTTTTGTGGAATATTCCAAGGCGTAAAATTGGATTTTCGTGAATGGGAGAAAGAGAAGTCAGAAGATAAGGGGAAAAAAAAAAACAGAAAAAAATATTAAACTTTCGACAAGAAATCCTAATTCTTAAAAAAAAGTAGAACGTTTTAAGGAACACGAATAATCATAATATTACCATTCTGCCACGCTCAAACCGCTGTCAAGAGTGTCGGAGGTCTTTTCTGTGACCATTTTCATAATTAATTGTTGCTGTTGTTTTTTTCATAGAGTACACAAAAAAAACGTTGTGAGTTTTAGAAAATTTCAAACTAAGACATCCGTCCTACAGCGTTTTTAGGCCTACAGCATGAACGTCAATATCAATGCGCCGAAGTCAAAATTATATTTATATATTTGAAGGGACCATGACACGAGTTTTTAATCGAATGATAATAACTGGAGACTGTTCAGTGCGTCAAAAGTAAGCTTGCGGACGACGCTAGGAAGCCAACAGCGTAATTTCCGTACACAATTTTGAAGGTAGGAGCAGACAATATCTTACTTTTTATTCTTTGAATGCTACCTACCTTTTCACCGTGATGCTCCAAAGAGTCCTAGCACGTCAGTTGAACTGAGCTCAATTATAAGATACGAGCATGCCGTCACTCGAAGTGTGCTCCTCAACCATTAATCCGTCGGCTGACATTCACATAAGTGTTCGAGAAAAATGAGTGCAGTAACGAAAATTCCCGTACAAGGCGCGTCGGTAATTTGTTTCAGTTAATGCGATAGAGAAGCTGGTGTCGTGGTGCCACACGAAGTTACGATGTAGAGTACGTCCTCAGACTTTTTGAAAGTGATTACCAAGTCGCGGTGTAACAATACGTCACGTCACGTGCCACGTTGCGTATGGACAGGCCGCGTGACACTGTACCCTTTAAGTCATGCCTCGTGACATGCCGTTTATACAGCGTGGCGTCACGCCGTTACTCTGAACAGGCTTGCGTGTATATATTAATGCATTTTTATGCACCAAGTTCCGGTGGAAGATCAAAACAGATCTAACGTTTTTTTTTAAAAGTCAGGTAATTCATAATTCAGACACTCCGGAATCGGCTGCGTGTAAGGTGTTTTCGCTGTCCCGGTCACAATGCGTTTATTGATTGTGATTCGGTTGTGCACGTAGTGAAACAACTTTGTTTTCGATAAGTCACCCAATCTTAGAGATATCCAAGTACTCCAATCTGGCTTCAGCATGCAGTATTGATTAAAAAATGGTAGGATGCGTAGTTTTCTTATTTTCGTCTACAACCTTATAAAATCCGTAATTGGAAAATGGCGTGAGATTCGGTCGAAAGGTCACAGCGAGCATCCGTACGGGATGGTGAACCTCTCAACGCCTGGACAGAATCGGCCCTATTGATCGAGTGCCGCCGCTATCGTCATGACACAGACTGTGTCAGTAAAAGCATCAAGCTCGGGAAATAGGTAGGGAACAATGCAAAAGGTAGGAATGCATGTTGGCAGAGTTTCGCCCGAAATGATTCGTGCCCTGCCGGTCAACGTGCATGAACATGCCACGAGTCATGTTATGACCTGCCCCGCAGGCGAGCACCCTCCCGCTTTCCCAGTTTTCTAAGCCTATTATCGCAAAAAAAAGACGGTCAGATTAATGGGATTTTGGAGGGGAATCGTAACTCTGCGTGCTGGGCATACTTCGAATGGCTTTATGCTATGCGATTTTGCCAGAAACCTAAATAGATTATACCGTCAGCATGTATTATATCCAATACTAAAGAATCTGCTGTCGATACATAAAAACAAATGGTAAGAGTAATATGGTATTTACACTAATACGTTATTGGGCTAGTTTTTATTTGCCACACCTATGGCAGTGGTGCGGCTGAGGCATGTTCCAGATCCCACTGAGGACGACACGATCCGCGCTCATGGAAACGTGGCGACGACTCATAATTTGTTATGATCTGGCCGTGGATCGCACCTAGCAAATTATACTCTGTAACAATATTATGATTTAAACAGTGCAAAAATAAAAAAACACTGAAGTAGGAGATGAAATATACAACGCAGTATTTACATCACTGTGTAAAAACAGGAAGTTTTTTGCAACGTGGACAGCGCTGAAGCCACCGAACATGAGGTCAAATCTCCCGAACAAACAAGAAAACTTTTCATCATGCTCCCCATGACTAGTCTCAGGGCCCGAAATAAAAACCCTACGTTGACCGCCACATCAGCATCCCGAAGCTTCGAGCTACCCAGGTGCGTAGGTGCGCGGTGAACTTGAAGGCTTTTCTGACCGCCGTTGTGGCCATTCAGCGAATGGGGTAAGGAACAAAATTATTCCAAAACGTTCAAGCTTCTCCTGGGTTTCGGCCTTGCAGGCGAATTTAACTATCGGTGTTTGGTGTCAAGTGCGCAAATGTGCGGTGAACCTTTGCACCAATAATATATGTATCGGCATCAGAGATCAACTTGGACTTGTCACCAGGGGTGACGAAAACAGAATGTGACTGCGGCCAGGTAAAAAGGCTCCGCGCATCACCATCAAACAAGGCGAATATGCTGGATTTTGCTGATTATGGAGGAGGTGTGACTTTAGCGTGCATTTCATGAGAATGCAAAAAGACAAAATTAGTAACAACACCTCTAGAAAAGCTCTGACTTCACCTAAACGTGGCGAGGTTTTTAAGCAGAATGAACCTTCCTAGACACAAAATAACGCTAGGAAACTTAGAGGGGGAATAGTGAGGTGGTGCGGCTGAGTCCGGCTCCAGAACCCACTGAGGACGACGACTGTCCCAATCTGTTCTAATCTAGCCATGGATAACACCTAGCAAATTTAACTTCGTAACAATATTATGATTTAAACGAAACAAAACAAAAACAAAAACACGGAAATAGGGGAAGAAACATTCAACACGGAGTTTACATCATTGTGAAATTTAAAATTTAATCATAAAAAGTGACTCCCTCTTAAAATTCGCAAAAGGTTTGTTTTTAACACGAAAACAACAAGTACCTACGATTCTCGAAATTATATTTCAAGTGCTTGGCAAAACTTAATGCATTCTATGTGTAAGTGTGATGATTCACTGTGTAATATTAACATGCTGATGGTCCTATATCACACCTAATGTTTAGTACCAGCATTTTGGGCCATTATGTTCCGTGCTACCACTAAAGATAACAGTGACTGGCTCTCCGATACCTCTGTGCTAAAGTATAGTCTGTGCCATTAGTGGGTATGTTCCAGTGCCAGATTAATTTTAATAAAAAGACACCATTCGAACGAACCCTTAAAGAAGAGGAACAAAATCGACGACGCGTTCGCTTGTTTTTCGTACAAGAAAACCTGTAATAGAAATACGTTTCACAAGTGGCGAGAACGAGCCAAGACCGCACGTACAGTTCCGGCTTTCGAGACCCGTGTACAATGGCGTTTGAAACCTGTCTTTCTGCTCTCTCGCGGAGGCACGAAGCAGCCAGGAAAGACATATGTCTTCTCATCCCCCCTCCTAATCTCGCAGCTTCCGGTATCGATTTTCGCCTGCCTTTCTTTTCACACCGAGACTGACCTTTATTCTCTTCTTCTCTGGGCATTCTTTCTGAAAACCTGACACGAGACAAAAGGGCTGTGGTCGGACACAGAGGAAAACGGCACCTTAACACCGCCAATGCGCACATTTTCTTTCTGGCCTCTTTAGGCTCGTCTCTCTCGTTCTTATTCAATCTATTTTCATTTTAGATCGCGTTTTGCTTTTTCTCTCAGTCAAATCTCGCACATCGTGCAAGTCGGAGAAAAATACCGGCGCCTAGAAAGTGAAGAAATCCACCAAACAAATAAAAGCAAAATGCACCACCAGCAAGTCATACATAGACGCGAATACGCGAAAGTCAAGTGTGACAATTGCGACGGCACGTGCCCAAGTGTCCCTTCGGATGAAGCGCCAATTCTCCCCGTTTCTCGCCCCAGCATAGTCGAGCGTGTTTTGAAAAACGACGGCCACGCTTTTTTGCATCCGCTCTTGAGGCATAAATCTTACGTTTCTGCTGTCACTTACTCCCGCCACCAGGAGCGCAGAGAATGCAAGCAGGCACGCAAGAAAGGCATTCGCTTCCTACTCCTAGAAATTGCTCTACTTCCATTTTTTTATTTTTACACCTCTGTTTATCTTCCTCTTATTGCATCTCTATACTTCACCCTTTCGAAATGTTAAAGATGTTGAAAATAATCAAGATAAAACAAAGTTGTAGATCCAGTCCACACTGGGAAAAAGGTTTTGAAATTACCTGCAACGATTGCCCACTGCACTATAGAACTTTTTATGGCAAACGACCGAGTTGCTGCTCCATTCTTCGACGTCCCATAGAACTTCCGGTTTATAAGAATAACGAACAAAGGCCACCTTATTACCGTTGATTGAAACGTAGATGAAACGTTTAACCACCAATTCACCAGGTGAACGTCAAAAGAACCAAGGAGTGCGACATTGTTAAAATGTTTCGAGTATTCATGTAAATCAGCTTGCCTCCTCCAAGAAGTAATATTTTACAGCCGAAGGCCTACGTTAAATCTCCAGCTGTGGTGTCCGTGTAGCATTTATGCTTCGTAGCACAGATGACATATGCAAGCTCAACAGGTTTTCAAAGACGGTGCGACCGAAAGTCGCTTAGGACGCAAGGTGCAGTTTATGTTTGTAAACAGCAAATTGGTTTATACCAAATGATTGACGAAAGAAAAGTAAATCCACTGTGCCAACACTTTTGATATATGAAGGCTAGTGACGTTACTTCCCACTTCACCTGCTGCCGTCGCCGCAGCAGCTTGCGCAACAGCAATATTTACCGCGAAACGTACACCGTGAATGCTACTGGATTCTCATTGGTATCAGTAAAGCCTTTTCATGAATTATGTACTTCGGATGTTTTTTTTTGTGTGCGTGTTTTTTTTATTGAAACGAATGCTATGCTGCATATTATAGGTTTAATATGCATTTCTCGCTTCTATCGGTGAAAGTATTTTTTTGTTTCGTGTGGACGACGCACGAGTAAATTTCAGAAATCCGACCTGTGAGTCATATACAACTTCGCTGTAAAACACAGTACAGCTCATCGCTAGCACCTCTCATTTATGGGACTTTGGCCATTCAATGTGTTCCTTGCTCTCACTTAACCTTGAAACCGTTTGTTCACATGATTAACTGAAAGGTTATTTTCAGTTGGGAAAATCACATTGTCTAATAGCACAAACTAAACCCGTATTTTCTCGTGAGAAAGAGAGATGATACATTTGCGCCAAATGGTCATCAATGAAAGCAACGGTTCTTTGGATTTTGGTTGAACATTTCCTTTGCTTGGGCGCAGTGCTCTTTACTGAAGGCAAACAACCGTTCAAAAAAAATTATAATTTCCAATATATCCATTTTCAATGTCCAGCACTTCCCTATTGTCGATTTGGGAGGTATTCGAAGAAGCACATGATTACGCGGTTCTTGCACTTGTTTTATATGGAAGGTATTTCCGAAAGAAGAGATGGCTCTTGCTCACAAGGGCGTTGATAAAATTAGTAATATTGGCTGCAAAAAACAAAAATCCTCAAATTTCTTGGTGCAGAACATGTCCACGTTTCTGTAATATGAGCGCATCAAAGAGATTTTTTTTTATAATATTCAACGATCACCACGTGCACACTGATTTGCATACGACAGAGGTACACATCACTGTGGTCCCGCTTCCTCACCTCAAGCCAACGCAAATACAGCGCCGAAAGGGCTCTGAAAAATAAATCGTGCTCCTTAACCAAGCCGATAATGAGGACTTCTTTGATCGCCTGATCACAATGAATGAGCGTTGGTTGTATCATTACGACCCTGATACAAAGAGGCACTGCAAATGTAAGACATGTGCGGATTCAACACTGCCACAAGAAGGCGAACACAGAGCCGTCTTCTCTCGTGATAATCAGCACATTTTGGAACAGAAGTAACATGATTTTTAGAAATTACTCTCTTAAGACCCAAGCAGTCGGAAGAAAATATTACCAGACCATCGAGCATCGCTGGGAAACTAACTAATGTAATTAGTTCGCTCCATCAAAACGCACCAGCGCATTCTCCGTAGATGACTCTGTAGCATGCTGCTGCTTGAGGCTACGAAATTCCTCCTTTCGTCCCATGTTCACCCGCCCTGGTGGCACTCAATTACTTCTGCTTTCTTCCTCTTACGAAAAACTCACTGCAGGTGTTCTGCAAGGCGATGAGAAGGTGACTCTTCAGGTGTAACATTCCTTCAAGTACCAAAGTGAGGACTTCTGCGAACAAAATATGCGCCAGCTTATCATTTTGTTGGCAAAATGGGCTGCTTCGTGTATTGCATATATGAATATGTACTAACAAAAGCGCCAACGTCCCTGATTGCAGAGGCAGCTGTCGGTCGCCATAATTCAAAAATGCGGCTACGTCATATTGACTTAGACAGCGCAAATAAGGCACGGAAGGAAGAGACAACAGGAAGGAAAGAGCGCTGACTCACAACTGAGGTTTTAATGATGAGGTAGTGAAAGAGAAGAAAGGTGTCAAGTGCGGTAATACTATTAAATTAAGGAAGGGAGACGAATTAAGTTACAAAAATTAATCTCTCCCTAAGGGCCATTTTAACGGAATGACAATTTACATTTTTAACTAACCCAAGTGAATATATCCATGTACGATTATTCACATGTGATCTACAACGTTGACGGTGATCCAACGGGTACTGGTTGTCACAGCCAGAAACAAGAAGAAAGACAAAGTTGACGGTGACCAAAAGGGTATTGGCTTCCACAGGAATGAAAATTAAAAAGAAAGAAGGAAAACAATAGTTTAGGGACTACAATTTAAAAATTGGAGCTCCTTCGCCGTCAGAGCAATCGAAGGCGTACTTATACAGTATGGGCCCTTATTCGCGATCTTGCACGCCTCATACACCTCTCTAGTCTTTTGTTCCTTAAAATGTTTAAGCACCTTTGTCTCGGAAAACATTGGTGTGCACCCGCAATCTCTCACATGCACAGCAAGATGGCCCGCTGGCGTTGACTTTAGAGAAAGTGCATGTTCCCTGAGCCTCACATTGATGCACCTCCCAGATTGTCCCAGATACACCTTTCCACATGACAATGGTATTTCGCATATGATTCCGCTGTGACATTCCTCGTACTTCCTTGCATGGTTGATTTTACATAGTTCATGTGTATCCTGTTGCTCGTTGATTTTCGGACATACTCGTTTAAGTTTGTCGGGCGCTGTGAGGAGGATAGGAACCTCAAACTTTGCGGCTACTCTTTTTAGGTTATGGGTTAAACGGTGAAGGTAGGGCATTACCACAGGTCGGATCTTTGTTTGGTTTTGACTTCCTCTTTGACGTGGTTTTAACATGCTCTCCACGATGGTAAAAGTAACTGAAGTCGGGTACCCTGAAGCCGGGTACCCTGAAGTCGGGTACCTTGATTATGTCCGAAAATCAACGAGCAGCAGGATACACATGAACTATGTAAAATTAACCATGCAAGGAAGTACGTGGAATGTCACAGCGGCATCATATACGAAATACCATTGTCATGTGGAAAGGTGTATCTGGGACAATCTGGAAGGTGCATCAATGTGAGACTCAAAGAACATGCACGTTCTCTAAAGTCAACGCCAGCGGGCCAACTTGCTGTGCATGTGAGAGATTGCGGGTGCACACCAATGTTTTCCGAGACAAAGGTGCTTAAACATTTTCATGAACAAAAGAGTAGAGAGGTGTACGAGGCGTGCAAGAACGCGAATAAGGGCCCAGCCTGTATAAGTAGGCCTTCGATTGCTCTGACGGCGAAAGAGCTCCAAGTTTTGAATTTTAGTCCCTAAACTATTGTTTTCCTTCTTTCTTTTTTGATTTTTATTCCTGCGGAAGCCAATACCCTTTTGGTCACCGTCAACTTCGTCTTTCTTCTTTTTTCTGGCTGTGACAACCAGTACCCGTTGGATCACCGTCAACGTTGTAGATCACATGTGAATAATCGTACATGGATATATTCACTTGGGTTAGTTAAAAATGTAAATTGTCATTCCGTTAAAATGGCCCTTAGGGAGAGATTAATTTTTGTAACTTAATTCGTCTCCCTTCCTAATTTAATAATATTACCGCACTTGACACCTTTCTTCTCTTTCACAACATCATCATTAAAACCTCAGATGTGAGTCAGCGCTTTTTCATTCCCGTTGTCTCTTCCTTCCGTGCCTTATTTGCGCTGTCTAAGTCAATATGTATATCCAACTCGCCCAGCAACTCATTTTAGTGCGACTACGTCAGCTTTACTTGTGGTGTTAGGAAGCTCAGGTGTTATCGGTTTGCTCTATTACGATCTGTTTTAAGATCTATGAATGACGGAAAAGTGTGTTTTGCGATTTCAAATCAAGCTTCAAATAACCCGCCACTATGATTTTAAGCACCAAGAGGCTAAGTGGTTACTCTAAGGATGGCCTTATTTAGTGACTCTACAGCCTACTACAATAAACGATGGGGCTGAGGGCTAGTCAAGCTTCTTGTTGAAGTTTTTTCCCTTTCGCTCCACCATTTATTTAAATGAAAATAAAGATTATTATTATTATTATAACATCTTTGGAGTGCGTGATGTGCACGTCTTCAGGCGGCTTGAAATGTCAAGATGACGGGCGCGTTCGACTGTGTGCGTGCGGATGCGAAGACGACGACAGTGAAGAAAACATTAACGGGGTTGTGTGGATATTTGTACAGCGTGTAGTTGGTCAGCCATTTTAAAGTTGCGACAAGTCAATCGCTGTAGATGAGCATAACCGCTAGCCTGGGGTCTTTAACGTGCACCACGCAGTAGTGATACACGACCGCATGCCGGTACGATGCTCATCCAAATTGAAACGGGTAGGGGTAGAAATTTAACCCGGGATACCTGGGCTCTGCAGCGCGAGCTTTCGCTGCACGTGCTCCGAGCTGGTGTGCGCTAGCCCACTCGGCAACCAATCCCGCGACAGTGAAGAAGCGGCGTTCAGATTGATCGGAACGCGGGACCATGCCGGAGGCAGCAAGGTTCAGAAGCGAAAGGCTACGGGTTCTAGCTTTTTAAGACTGGAACCTGGCCTGACCTCGGCCCCGGCGAAGCCGTCAAACATCTTGGGAGCTGGCCCAGCTTGCTAGAACAGCGTCTTAGCTGAGACTGGGTGAAAGAAAGCACTGCAGAGGCTGGGATGTGGTTCGAGTCCCACTCAGCTCGTGCGCCGGCTGTGGTAATGCTTTATTTCACCCAGTCTCAGCTGAGACGCTGTTTCCAGTAATTTGGCCCTGGTTTGCGCTTTCCCGGCCGCCCCGCAAGGCCACGGCGTTATAGTCTCGAGCATGCCGCCCAGAACGATCAGATTACTCTGAAGCGCCGTTCACACACTTGCAACCGAGTTGTACGGAGAGAGTCAAGACCAGTTTTTAAGCCTCTTGCGACGTCTTAGGACCAGCTCCGAAGCAGCACAGCCGTTACTAAGACGTCGCAAGAGGCTTAAAATCCGGTCTTGTCTCTCTCGGTCAAACTGGGTTGCAAATCTGTGAACGGCGCTTAACACTATCTCAAATCTGCGGGCGTATAATTCGCCCCTCGGCTTGTCTCAAACCACCATCGCTTAAATCTTAGCTCTCCTGCTTCACTTTACTCGAACTGGGTCACTGCGCACGCTCATTGTACATACACGCATAGCCTCCTATAAACTGACAAAGCCTGGCAGATCGCCACGAGAAGCGGCCTCCAAAATGGAAAATGTGGAGCGGCAGACAACTGATGAGAGGAGAGCCACGTGACTGGCGCCCCGCCGCGGCGAGACGCCGCAACACACTTCTCCCGAGCGAACAAGTGTGTTTCGGGTCCTCGCCGCTGCAAAAGCTGTGCGCTGACGTCCAGTTTCTCCGAGAAATGACCCTTTGATGCTCTGTGCTACCAGATCCTCGCGCTCCAAGTCTGCGACCGGGCACACTATGGCTCGATCGTCGAAATGCCAGGCTTTTTGTGTATAGAGGAGGCTATGATACACCGTATCGGCGAACGCAGACTGGTTTGTAAAGAGCGTGCTGGTCTATATAAACTGACGATGTCTTGGCCTTGCTCCGACCTGCCAAAACGGCCTGCTTGCTTGGCAAACGGGCGGTAACGCCGTCGATGGTTTGTTTCTAAGGGGGCGTTTTGTTTTCAAAAGAGATTTCCTCCTTCCGCTCCTTCAGCTTTTTATTTCTTTGTCTCACTCTCTATTTTCAAAATAACAAGAGAATAAGTGAGTCGCAGTCGCAGCGACGATACGCTCCGAATGACTCCATCGCTCCTGAGGCGTTTACTCGCGGATTCCGATTTCGCGAGCTTGTGTGAGCGGAAGAGCGCCCGTTCTTGCCGACGCAAGAAGGCATTTTTCTGCCACTTACGTTGAAAAGTCAAACTGTCCAGAAAGGGCCGGGCAACTGCAAAGACGACACCCGTGCGGCTCGAGACAGCGCGCGCGTTCCGTAATGCTACGGTAGGAGCGGTATCCATCTCGCGAGGATGTCACAGACACAAACAAATAACGCGGAGAAACAAAATGAGACCCTGGCGTTCTGTGAACGCTCCTCTCCCACTGGAACACCAAACGGCATTGAGGAGAGACGGCAACCCAGTAGCACGAAAAAATCTCGGTACAAAAAAGAAAAGTAAAAAACAAAACAAAAAAACAGATACAGCGAGATTTCTCGGGGACCAGCAAAGGAAGCGCGCGGGACAGAGGAAGAATAACGAGCGGGAAACGCTGGATGAATGAGACGCGCCAGAAGCGGCAAATATATGAATAAAAAAAAGCAAGGGAAGAAATCGGAAGAAAGCAGGAAGCCACACGAATGGACGGCCAGATTCAGTATCATACGTGCATGCGCGCTCGCGTCCCTTTCTAGCGCATGCGGCCTTGATGGCGTTCTCTACGTTTTCTTTTTGTCTCTCTTTGCTAAGCTCCGTTTAACCTCCCACCGTGCGTTTTACTTGGTTCGTTTTTGTTCATTTTTGAAGAGCAGACTTCTTGGCACCAAATATAGCTCTGTCTTATTCCTTTGTGCCTAGATCATTTGAGACGCATCGCTTCTAACAATGCAGTTTCTTTTTTTTTTTTTACTAGTTGTCTTTTTTTGTACATCTGGTCGCTTTAGATAGTGGTAAAAAAAAAAGACACAAACTAAGAAATACCCTGTTCACGACAAAGAGGCACTCTTATTTCACGTTGCTGCCTTCATGGTTCATTTTTTTTTTTTTTTTTCAATCTTACACACAGGGCAGTTACAACAAATGGCACCCGTAAATTCCTTAAGCCACCGTTCCTCCGTCAAGGGGGAAAGTTAGCGAATTGTTACCGTGTTCAGCGCATCGCACTACGGGAGCCTTTGAGGGACACTTTTAAGCGCGAGCCCGGGCAATACCGTGACCGTGGGGCGCGCGCTTAAAAGCTTGCTTCAAAAGCTCCGATAGTGCGGTAGCAGAACACGATAACGATTCGCTAGAGGTACCCATTATATATTAAACCTTACGAAACTAATGTTGTTCAATTTTCCTTTCTTAGCTCCAGACTCTATCGACATGGTCTCTTTCAATGCCGAATACCAGTCTTGCAGAACCAAGATCCGATTTCACACACGTTCATTAGTCTCCTGCATTAACCAGCAGTGTCATCATTCCTGGCATGCTTGCGCAATCTTTGACCATTTTCGTTCTGAACTATGATTGGTGGTTCATGAGTTCAGGCACAGAGAGGCAGGTCTTGGAGACCCCCAAAGTTTAAGCGACGAGTTCTAAATATTGTAATGTCGAACAAGTCTCAAATTTGCGGAAATCTCGCAAGCGGCATCTGAAGACTACCGAAATATATCACAAGCTTTAGTTCTAGCTACGTTTCACTTTTTTTTGTTTCGATATTTGAATTGAACCCTTCGCGCACCCGCACCTGCTGCAAATCCATCTTCGCTTCGAGAGCAAAAGCGCGATGCTGCTCGCAGAGACAGGTTGAAGAGGCTTGAAATGCCAAAGATATCAACCTCAGCTGCAGAATATCTGAACATGATCTATAGGTATTGCTTGGAAAGCTTCTGCGCAATCCGTGCTGTCAGCCATGGTGAAGAAGAAGGCGAGAGACACCCGCCACTCAACCCGAGGGCAGGAAGAGGGGCCATGGGAGACGGTTTCGAAGCAGCGCCGGCCGCCGCTTTCCTTGAGCCTGCGATTTCTGCGTGGCCTGCCTTTACATCATCGCGCAGCGAGCAGACGAGCATCACCTGTCGCTCGGAAGCCCTCGCCACCTCAGTCCTAAGGCGTTTGTTTTCTTCGTTCAAAGAGGCCACCTGGTCCGTGAGGAACAAGATGCCCTCTAAGGCGTCGAGGAGGAGACCTTGAAGTAGTCCTGCAATTGGTTCAAGGTCCTCATCTTTTCAGGAAGCCGTTTTCTGCACGCGCGCGAAAGAGCAAAAAAAATGGCAAGGATCAAAGAAAGAATAAAAACACTGAGAGACAGGGAAAGACAGCACAGTTTTCTTTCTTTCCTGCGCACGCGCGAAACAGAAAAGAAAGGGCAGAGGGGGTTCCAATCCTCCGCGGGACACACGCACCAATATGTCGCCACCGTCTTGCTCACCGTCGGTGCCGTAAACTACGCAAGGCCTAGCGTCGCCGTCGTCAAGGTTAGCTATCTGAAAATCGTTGCAGTGGTTGCAGACAAAGGCACTCACCCCAATTTACATAAGCTTGAACTCTTCAGCCTCCAGCATTAAGCACGCAGCTCCTGTTATTCTGCCGACAGCTTTAAGCAACTCTCATGAACACGGTGATTAATACTAATAATAATCTTCACTGAAACGTCGAGGTACAAAAAGAAGGTTAATGGGCCCTTAAAAGCCGATAATGGCTCCTAGAAAGGGAAACAGAGAAGTCAACAAAAGCAAGCACGTAAGAAAGCAAATCAAATCCCCCACGTTAAGCAAACATCAAGACAAAGACTGTATCCCAGTGTCGCGAAGTTTTGCTCGCGCGAGTGTTTAGTCTAGCTTCACTTTATGTTTTTGCCTTCTTCGATAGTTCTTTCCGTCTCCACGGGACGGCTGCTGGATTCCACCGGAGTCGGGGGGCCCCAAATGGGGGCGAACGTGAACGCTGTAAAGGCCCGTTCACACTCTTGCGACCGAGTGAGACCGAAAGAGACCAGACCGGTTTTTAAGCGTCTTGCGATCTCTTAGGACCAGCTTCGCTGCAGCGCATCCGGTCCTAAGAAGTCGCAAAAGGCTTAAAAACCGGCCTGGTCTCTCTCGGTCGCAAGAGTGTGAACGGCGCTTAACGCTACACTTAGTTTACAGAACCCCGCGTTGGAAACGCTTTGTCTTGTGCATGTCTGCTTTTGGGATCTCTACTTCGGATGTGGTTTTGCTCTGTGTATGTATAACTTCTCTGTCTACGTACGAATGTGCTTGCAATTGTTTATGACTGCTCTTGTGAGCCTCGTTTGGAATGTGTTCTGTCTTGTGTAGGCGCTTGTTTTTGGAATGTTCGTACTTGCTTTGGGCTCCGACCCTTTCCATTGGTGCTAAGAAAACCCCTCTTGATTGGTCCTTCCAAAACTTTCTGATTGGTAGACTGGAGGACCCCAGAATGCTGCTGAACTCAATATAAGCAGCCGCCAAGAGGACTCGGCACCCGGGCACCATGCCGTGAAGATCATCCTGCCTCTGGTGAGGAGCCTGCACGTCCGACCCCCCTTCGGCTGTGGAGTCGTCCGCCCGCTAACTCGCAAACTTGGAACCCCTTACGGCTGTGGAGGAGTTCGGCTCGCCCGCCTTTGTGTGGAACCTTGTTTGTCAAGTTTGGCTGTGGTCGGGACCCCCGCTGAGGGTGTTTGTGGTCGAGGAGGACGGCAGGGGAAGTCGCCAGAGTTTAGGATTATTCCTCCAACATTTATTGACGAATTGGCCATATCTGTTGTAAAAGATTTTATATCCTATCTGTTAAAGGGAAACTCCGCTCAATTCCGAAAAATTTAGGTTTACATGTGATTGAATTTCACAAAGCACTACTAAACAGCTCTACGTCTTCGGATTCGCGAAATGTGGAATATTATTTGTGTAATCTTAATTTAAACATCAGCCGATACCGAAACCGAAACTTCGGTTGCGTCAGGCAACATTGGTCTCGTCTCGTCAGAGTCATGGCCACGTCACGTCGAACCACGTGATCTTGTGATGTTCGTGGGGACGAGGGACAGGACACGCGACGCGGGTAGGTCGCTTCTCATGGCGTGGACGGTGAGGGCCCGGGGGAGAGGGGGAAGGGGAGAAGACGAAAGGGGAGAGGGGGAGCGGAGGAACAGTTTACGCAGGGCAGCGCAAACTAGCGCATCCGCGTTACGGTGACCACGTGGACGCCGTTGAGCCAACACCGGGAGGAGAAACTCATGACGTCATCGTTCGATTTCGCTCTGAGAAGTAAAAACAAACAAAACGTGAGAATGACGTAGTCATGCCTCTGACGTAGTGGGTCAACGTTGGCCGTTCCAACTCCGTCGCATTGACTGCGCTGACGATTGCGCCTCATGTCGCACGCTAGAGTTGGCAGATTTCGGCGACTTGGCTCATTTTAACGTTTGCTGGCCAGTTTAGTAAATATATAGACGGAATTAGATCGTAATATTTGACACGGGGTCTTCCTATATGATACTGAAGAGGGCTGCATAGTTTCCTAAATATCAAAAATAAAACGGAGTTGCCCTTTAAATAAACAGTTATTTGTTAACATCAGTATCGTTCATAAACGGAGAAGAAGGAGTCCTTATTTTCATTGTAACACCAGGTTGATTTAGAAACAGAATCAACATCAATAAAAACAATGAATTCAAGGTCGAATAAGAACCGAAAGTCAAACAAAGAAAAACTACACTGTGCAACGTAAAGAGACAAATACATTTTTTTTTTGTCTTAGAATTTAAAAGGACGGCATAATTTGGGGGCTCAATGAACATATCATGAACCTGGTAAGCTCTATTTCTCGTACAATACCTCGTGAAGCAGCGAGAACGCTTAAAACGGGTGGACAAGTGACGGTTCAAGCGAAATGTTAGTTCTCCGTCTAAAAATACTGAAGTATGCTACTGTTTCTCAAACTAAACATTAAAAATGTGGCATTTCGAGATCACCGAAAATATTCGTGCTGTTTAAGCAAACTGAGTTATGCGTATATGCCACACTTTAAATACATTTCAGGATATTGTTCACCTTAGCTTGCCGCAGCGCTGCACTGCGAACAAACACATTCACCCCAAACCTGAGTCAACTGTATGCCAAGGCATGAACTAGAATCTTCCGGACACTAAAGGGAACAAAATCTCTAATTTTATATAGAAGACAGGATACGTTCCGCAAGGCACAACAGATTTGAGCCACTGCTTATTCCTCGACATGTCGTGTTCAACAATGTACTCTGTGCTAGGTACCCATTGAACAACATAACAATTACAGGACTCAAACTCTACGCCATGCAAGAAAAGGACTGTCTTTAAAACCGCAATTTAAAGAGAAGCGGAAGATCAAATTAGTTTTCTCCAAATTCACCTTCAAACGATTAACTTATAACCTGATTAGCATTAGTTTGAAAATTATTCAGGGCGCTGTCGAAATGTATGTCTAGACACCAGCAAGGTGTAGTTAGCGCATTGATAGCACATACGTCCAGAAATGACGGAATCAAGATCGTTGACATAAATGCTAAATAAATGTGGCCATAGCACAAAAAACTAAGGAAACTCCCCCCCCCCCCCCCCCCCCCCTCCCCGCTCGAAGAAAACGAAGATCACTCACACACCCTGTGATCGGCCAGATAGCAGATCTGAAAGTAGTTAAAAAAAAAGGCCCCGAAACTCAAACTTCACCAGTTCACGCGGCAGAATGGGGTGGTTAACGGTACCATAGGCTCTAGACACGTCCAAAAACAACGCAAAAAAAAAACACATATCATCCCAAAAACTAATCTGTGAAAATAGGTGCATTTAAAGCATCATCACCACCATCATAGTCATCATCACAATAATAACAGTATTAATAACAATAATACGAATAATATTAATACGGTGGTTTTATTTTAAATAGAGCACGCGTGTCGGATATGTTAATTTGATTCTCCCCAAAATATTATATATTATAGTAACAATTTAGAGAGCTGGGCTAGTTGGTAGAAGTTAAACATGGTGTAGGTGTAACACCGCGTAACAACGAAACAAATAAATAAAAGAAAAACACAGCACAGGGCAAGCGCTCGTCCTGTGGTTTGTGGTCCCTTCCTTTGTCATAGTTACGCGCTGTTACGCATACACCATGTGCATATTTAGTCCCTTTACCACCATGAAGAATGCCAACTTATATATATCTTTCTTTTATATTTTTTACACAAATTTTAATGTGCAGCCAGGTGGAATACTACGTTTAGGTTGCTTGTTGTTTGTCCACAGTACTTTCGTTTGTTATAAACAGTAAAAAGCGAAAACACTCACAGTAATTTCTCCTGTATATAGGACGCTTGGCCTATTGTTTCCTTTAAATTAAACTACACTTTAGGATTCAAAAACAATTATGCTTATTAAGTTCTTTGTAGATGCAAGCCTTTACAAGTGCCATCAATTGGTACCAATTTGGTTTATTTTAATTCTACAAGTTAAGGTAGACATATTTCTTTTATATTTCATCAAAAAGTAAATTTAGTGAGTTTGATCCCCGCGTGATTAAAAAAAAAAAAGGAAATTTTATATACCTTTGTTATTTGTATTATGTTTGCAGTGATGTTAACGTTTTCTGCGCATAATTAGTGTTTCCTTTTTCGTTTTATATTTCGATGAACTGCTTAAACACGCCTAATTACACCCGAATCAGCAAAAGGGTAGTTTCGCAAGCTGGCTTTACTGCAAGGTTTTTTTAGCCTTAGAATGCTAACGGAAGGGAGGTCGGAAGTGTTTGGGAGAGGAAAGGCCGAGAGAAAGTGGCAGTGATAGAAGGGGATAGGACAGGGTTGTTTATATATTTCTTGCCCCTCCGCACTTCTAACGCCACTGGCAACAAATTTTTAACTTTTTTTTTTATTTGCGGGGGAGGGAAATGGAGAGGAGGGTGTAGAGAGGGGGAAGACTTTTCCTTAGAGGCCGACGGCCAGAATCGGGATTCTGCAAGGCAGAAGATCATCCTTACCATGGGGGAGGAGGAAACAGGTAACGGTGGACAGAGTAGAAGGGGGGAAAGGAGGAAGAGTGAGAAATGTGGAAAGCGCGAACTGGTCGTCGGTCTCGTGACACAACCAACACAATCCAGGAAGTTTTATTTATTTTTTTGTTAAAAAGGGTTGCTCATGGCAAATAAAAAAAAAAAATACGACAGCTTTAGCGTCCTTGTGAGTTTCAGTCGCCACTGAAGAAGAAACCAAGCAAGTTTCGAAAAAAGGAGAAACTTTTTTGCCTGGAGCTTTTTATTTTTATTACCGATTTCAGTATATTACAACAATCTACAAACACCTTCCCTAATATTTAGGCAAATGAATATTACTAAAGGGTCAAACTTCCTGAAACCCCTATTTTACATACTTGTAGTTGATATACCTGATCATCCCTATTTGGCGACATCTCGCAGCGAGCGGTATCGACGAAAGCATCTTACTTTGGTCGAAGCTTGCTTGACATCCTTGTCACTTGGGGAGACATGCCGGGGACACTCAACCAGTAATCGAATGCGGAAGGCTTCTCTTGATAATGTAGACTGGAATATATGTTTTAGCGCACAATGTGTGTATATGCACTTTTTCATGCAAACCCGTAACACGCACCGATGTAATGCTCGTCTTTATCTTTTGGCTGCGACTTTGGAGCGTTACGGTAGTTTAAAGTAATATTTATCATGTAGGCCCATAGGTGTCATTATAAAAACACGAACACGAAAAACATTCCTGGCATGGATTGAGCTTGGGACTAAGTGATTCCCAGCCAGATGCTATGCCGACTGAGCTAAGAGTGAAGGAGAAGGAAAGATGACAGTTGGCTTATAAAGCCAAAAGTTTGCAGTAACATATTGCACTAACAAAAACGGGGTGCCTCAAAATAAGATGCACCCACACGTAACGCGTGTGGTTGCACTAACACCGAATACATCATTCCCACACCCAGCACACACAAATAGCGCGAGCGACCCGAACACTTCACGTGGTGGCTCAACATGGTGGCTCAACAGCTTCCGTGTCCAACAAAGCATAACCAAGCTAGCCTACATTTTTTAGTAATTTACCTTTACCGTACCCTTAAGGGCCAGGTGTCGGTGTAATAAACTAAACTAAACACAATAAAAGCATACTTAAGTAAGGGTTAAAAAAATGTCTCAGTACACTATGCAATTCCACTAATTCTGGAGTCTGTTTTGAAAAGAGGCGCTCCACCGATCCCTCACTTTCAAGAGACCACACCGCGTACGGACTCCCCTCCCCTTGTCCTCCGGCGCCCTTTGCCGCAATCTTGAATTCCCTTTTTCAACGAGTTGACAACGCGCAAAAAGAGGGAGCAGCGTCCGGGCAACTCCGCTCTATAAGCGCTTGTGACTCCAACGTGAGTTTTTTTTTTTTTTTTTTCTTAACCATTTCTTTTCGATTAACCACTTCTCTCTCTGGGTACAGCTCGAGAAGGCGCCACTTCCGACTAAAATGGCCGATTAATGTAGTTTTACTAATAAATATAGTGTGGGCGAGTGGTTATGCGTTGATTATGTTAAAGAAATATAGGAATGTCGAGAAACTGTTGTCTTCCATTGAGGAATGCAAACATTGAACAGACGGTCAACCCTCAAAAAATTGTAAAAACAGTTAGGAAGCTCGTCATTTAGGATAATGTATGGGTTTATATTACCATAAATTACATATTTCCACTTGGGGCTGTTTGCAGACGCATTGAAAGAGAGACTGATAATATTATATGAATCTAGGATATTTGTACTTCAGGAGACTCCCACTTAACGATTAGTCATTTGTGGTAATCGAGCTCGGTAGAGTGCGCACGGGCGCCGTTCCGCTATTTTCTCTATTTACCAGGCTAATAAAAACTAACACCGCCCGCTAAAAGAAAATTATTATAAAACGTTTGCCCGATTGGTTGTCATTATCTTAAATATTCGAAAACCTTCATTAGGAAACCCGTCTTTTCTCGAGGTCCGTTTTGCGACCGTGTTTTTTCGGAAGGCTCGCGCGTGAACCCGGTTGACACTGTTATCATATTTGGCCATGCCGCCCGGACGGCCGTTCACTATATGCGGCTCGCCCCGCCGCGAACATGTTCCCACGACGCCGATGTGTGGTACGATGACGCACGTCACCGTCCCGCCAAGCAGGGACGCTCAAAAATCACCGAAATAGAGCTGCGCCCGTTTCGTAGGACTCCTACACGGTGTCTGTTTTGCTTGTTGACGGCGGCCCTAAATAGAAGCGCCACTCGACGGCGTCGGGGAATCGGAACGGACCTCGGTTCGGAACACGGACGACGCGCCCAAGGCTTCCAAGGGAGATTATCCGACGCTCGAAAACGTCGCACGTCGGCTGCGTGGCTAAGAGACAAAGTCGTCGCGGGGTGTCGCAACCGTCTACGGTGCCGTGTTTCTTTGGTGCGCGTGTCAAAGCTCGTGTGTGGAGCGAACGCATTCGTACGGAGACGAAACGGGGGAACAAACGCCACGGACCACGCGATCCAATCCACTCGAAGGAGCCAAGCACGTCACGCCTCTCCGCAGCGACAGTGTGCTTCAACAGTAGGTTGTCACGCATCTCGCGCTCACTCGCTGATTGGCTCTCTGGGACGGTATAATCTTCACCGTTTTCTCAATTTTTACGATTATTTCCACAAATTTCTATAATTGACTTTATCTTCTGTTCCAATTATATCACATGATTAAGTTCGAATGCTCGTCATCTTTTTTTTTTCCTCGAATGTTTTTTTATTAAAAAACAGTTTCACACCTACACAAATGTCAAATCATGACCCAGTTTACACGCACCTTACTAGAATTTGAACATGTTAAAGCACCGAGTTGAGACAGTCGGATAAACGTGCGCGAACGTACACATATATACCAACAATCACAGACACGCACAGACAGTGCACACGGACACCGGCACGTGTCGTGTTTGTAGCCTTCGCTTTGGTACTTCGTAATTAAAATAAAGTATAATAGAGTAATCGTAATATTCTATGGAGAACGGGAACAAGGTGGACAAAGGACAAACACAGCTAGGTGACGGTTGAGCGAAGGAAAAAAATCCGCCTGGTTCTGGTATCGAACCATGGGCGTCGCCACGACCAGTGGAGCGCTCTATTAACTGCCAGGGTCAACGGCGAGGGGTGACGCAGACAACCAATTCGAGTTGCGGAGCGCGTTTAGCGCGCGTATTGATAGATGGCTTCGAGAGCAGCGTCGGGAGATACAGCCAACCACCCAAAGGAAGCAGACGACACGCAGACGTAATCCGCTGGCAGCAAAAGCGCAACCGCTGAGCAGACGCGTTTTTTGTTTTTACTTTAAGCTTTACTTTTATTGTTCGCACTTATTTTTTTTTAACCAAAGGTACATTACAAAAAAGATTATGTTCATTTTAACAAACCACGGAGGTCGCGAGCCGTCTCGAAAAGGATGTAGCGCCATCTCTCAATACGAGCGTCAAGCGCGCCCTACCACTAGACATGGACGTCTCCGTCGCGGCCCGCCGTCGCCCTGGTAATTTTCTTGGACCTATCGTTTACAAAAGAAGAACAAAACTTTCTTATCTTACAAAAAAAAAAAAAAAAAAAAAAAAAACGGTTATTGAAATAGTTTTTGACGAAAAGTTTAGAATGCTATGTGCAGGGATCGATTTTTACAGTCCATTTTAGATTGAGCCTGGTGTCTTGGGACACTCTAAAATATAAACAAGAGCGGTTCACGAATGCTTCCTTGAGGAGCTCCCTACACTACTAGATGATACACTATAAATATTTATGCTAACGAACTGCGTCCGATAGTGCAAATGCTATTGGAGAAGTTTAATAGCGTATTCATGAAATCATTGTTGATCTAGCTTTTTAATTTTGGTTCATTAGATCAAATGCTCTAGAATAAAAACGTAGATACCCAAGGTAAACGTAGATACCCAAGAAAAAACGTAGATACCCAAGGTAAACTCTTTATTTTTGAATTATTATAAATTGTCATGATTTTGTATTAGCAGTGTTGATCCGGTGGAGCGCCGTTTCCGAAAAGCATGTTGAAAATGCAAAAAAAAAAAAAACAATTACAAAGTGTTTTGTGCGTTCCTTTCCTTTGTTCTCGTTTTTGTGCAATGTTATGTTTCAAATAAAGAAATGTTGTTCTAGGTAAGAGGAAAGTCTGCTGTAGTTTATTTTAGACCTTCATTGAAATTGTTCAAAAGAAAATCGGTCTATATTTTTTAACTGTTTTCAATCATCAAACTTCAATTCGAATACAACTGTAGCAACCAGCATTTATTTTTAAAACACAGTAGAAAGTAAAGTGATGAATATATACGTAAATATAGAAGTAATTGTGTCAATATTACACATCATATCTTTAGTCTTAAAGCCGATAACATCCAGACATTTGTAACTTTAACAAAAAAAAAATTATAAACACTGGTAAATTTTTTTCGCGTTCCTCAAATTAAAAAAAAGGAACATTAGATTCAGTGATATTGCATTTAATGTAGCCACAATAACCTAGCTCATACCCCACCACCTCAACGTCATCTAGATTGACGACTACATTATGATTAAATCCATTCTAAAAAAAAAAAAAGAAAACCTGCTACAATTTTTTCCTCTACAGTTAGATTTTTTTTTGTATTCAAGATCAATCGCTCTATTTATTCCTTCTCGGAGTATTACTGTGTGTCTATTATCTTTAATTCTTTTTTAGGATATTTACGTAAGAATTGGACTAATCCCGCCTATGTACCGTGAAAACTTTGTTGCGCTAAGTCCTTTAGGTCATTAGGTATTCACTTTATGGTCCTTACGTATTATTCTCTTTAAGAAATTCTAAAACAGACTGGTTTCCAGAAGCTCCTTCGTCGTTTAAGGATCCAAGATCTACGTACCCTTGTACATTGTTTGGCTGCCTCGAATATAACGTTCTGGACATAAATATTTAAATATCCCTAGATATTTTTCACTCCTAAGGTATGACTCTGTTTTCGAAAATACCGGGTTCCAGTCAACGGAACCTAAAGCCGTTCCAAAGCTTTTTAGCGAAAAAGTGACAGATATAAAAACGAGATGATAAAGGCCCGTTCACACTCTTGCGACCTCTTAAAACTGGGTTCCTTGAAACCTCTTACAACGGATGGATGGATGGATGGAATGGGCTGAACCCTTTGAATCGGGCGGCGGCTTGCGCCACCTAGCCAGTATTTGTTTTTTTAAGCTATTTAATTTACGAGTTACAAATCTAGATATTTAGTCTTAAAAGCTACGGTCCGTACGACGGAGGCGCCTCTATGCAACCGGGTGCACACACCTTCCGCAGAAAGGGTCGCCCAGTAGGGAATAGGAAAATATTCACCCTTCCCTTGACCTATGCCACCAGACAGATAATCTCTTCTTGGTTATCTCCACCTTCCCCATGTCCATTTTCCCCTCACTATCCCTAAATACCAGTGCGGTTGTTATATTAATAGGCTCTTCAGCCACTACAGGGTGAAGCCCCTTACAGTAGGACACACTTGGGCCATCTATTGGGTAGCAGTGTAAACTTGATGGTCCGGCATATTTTCTATTTCTCTCGCGCATTATCCTTTCTTTCTTGGCTCAAAAAACTTTTGCCAACGTTATAAACGAACCATTCTTATAGGTATTACGCACATTTGATCTCGGAGGTACCGCAAAACCTTCGCTCTTGTGAAATGCGGTTTCAGGGTCACCGCATAGATGGCGCCAGCGTGCCAGAGTCCAAAGAAAGTTTTAAGAGGTTTTAACAAGTCTCGTCTCTCTCGGTCGTACTCGGTTGCAAGAGTGTGAGCGGGCCTTAACTTGGTAACACCGAGAGGGGAATTCATAGGGTTAGAGCCGAGGCAGGAATCACCCGCGTGTGGCGCCTCGCTCAAAATAATTGCGGTTGAGGGGATATTTATACAGCGTGTAGTTGGTCAGCCATTTAAATTTGCGACGAGTCACTCGCTGTAGATGAGCAATTTAGCCAGTGCAGTACAACTGCTAGCCTGGGCTCTTTAACGTGCACCACGCAGTAGTGATGCACGACTGCACGCCGGTACGATGCTCATCCAGATCGAAACGGGCACGGGTGGGGATTGAACCCAGGATCGCTGGGTTCATGCTGCAGCCTCGCTCTATTGCCTATCGTAAGCGATAATACCACCATTGCGACAACCAAGGCGTTCTTGTCCGAAGTCGCTATACGAAGCTCGGTTGATAAAGAATTTGTTAAGATTTAAAGACTCAAAAATAGATATTTGGCGTATGACGAGTCTATTATCAGTAACAAAAATAAACAGCCGGAATATTTTTCCTCTTTAAAAGTTGATGTTAGCGATTTTTTTTATATATATACACTGTGCAAACAAACAAAAAAACTAGCAATTTTTAATTATATCCGTGAAATAAAGATTTTTGTTTACTCTCTGCGCAAAGTAGATATATATAAACAACTACGTGTAATCTGACAAAAAAAGAAGGATGTCATTTGCTATGCTTAGATTTGGAAATAGATTGCCTTTCCTAGAGCAAATATATTGATTATAGATAGGGTTCCGCTTTTTCGGTTTCTATTTTTTCAAAATTCGGCGTACTTTTTTGGGTGTTTATTCTAAAATTCAATTTTCGGTTTTTTTCGGCGTATATTTATGCCCACAAAAGTTTATCGACTTTTTTCGGTGAATATAAAATAAATATCAACGGACACCGGATCGGATGATCATTGTAGCTCTGATATTTGCGATCACACAAAAAATAACGGCACAGATTTTATTTGGCAAATGTGTGAAACTGTAAAAGAAACAAAAAAAAACAACAACACAGAAGTACGAGCAAGTCAGATATGAAGCCTATGCCCCAAAAAACATGGAACTTCACCTTCTGTGTATCAGGATTACGTGATCTTATTATAGTTACACACAGATGTATGTACTTTCCCAGGTTCTCCTCGTTGATCCGCACTCTTTTTTTTCTGTTAATATGATTCTGAGCTTCGAGAATGCCCTCTCAACGCTAACACTGGAGACTGGCACGCTGAGGAGATGAAGTGCTGCTTGAGCCATAATCGGGCAATCAACCAATTGTGACCGCCAAAAGAGACACGGTGCGATGTTCTGAAGCTCAACACACGATGCAGAGCTTGCATCATGTCAGTCTTCCTTACAACGAATTTGAAAACAGGCTCGTACATGGCGAAGTCATGGGGCATTTCGGACTTCACGTTCCGATCGATGATGCGCGCATGAAACCAAAACGTCGTGATAGCACCCGTGTATTCCATGCATTCGGACACGTTTCGAGAGACACTGTCGTTCCACTTTTTCACCACGACTCTGCGGTACGACTGGAAGGTCAAAGTGACCTTTTCCGGTTAAAACTGAATTTGAGAAAATGAATTCGACGTGCTTTTATCGGTTTAAATCTAAAATGGCGAACGTAAAAACTGACCTTTTTCGGTTGAAACCGAATTTCCGAACATGAATTCGGCGTACATTTATCGCTTTTTATCGGTTTAAACCGAAAACTCCGAACCCTAATTATAGGCTCAAATATATATTTCTCACAGGTTCTTTAATTATATTCTTACCTTCCGTAGCTCGGTGCGTGTTACATCTTAGTTCAAAATACCAAAAGGTGCCACAAGCCGAAGGTACCTTAACCAGTACGTTCAATCGATTGGAAACCAGAGTATCAGAAACAGCTCTTCTATTTTTCTTTTTTCTTCTGTATTTTGTCTATTTATCTTCTCCACATTATCCGCATTAATATTTTTCTTCAAATAAAAATAATAAAAAAAGATTTATGGAGCACAAAAATCTCATAACTGAAAGGCAAGCCCGCCAATCCTTCCCGTTCCTTGGATTTTCGAGTTTGCTTTGTCCCCCCGTCGGACTTCGTTGCCTTTGATTTTGTTTTTCTCTCTTTAGGAGCCTATTTGTTTTAATCTCCTCTTTCTCATTTCCGCGCCTTCGTTGCGTTGAACCGCGAAAGAAAGCCGAGGACTAAAAATAAGGAAGGTAGAAATGAAAAGGATCGGGGTTTACTTTTCGATAGCGAACCGAAGCTCCGAGCCCGTGCCGCGCGTGGGCTTAGACTCGCGCCTGCGCTTATACAGACTCACTTATTCTCTTTTATCTCTGGGCGAGGCGGCGGCAGAATCCAGTACTTCCTGTTTTGAGGAAGCCGGAAGTACGGTCTTCTTACTACTGCAGCTCTCGCATCCGCCGTCTCGCGGAATAATGCAGTGAGACAACCGAGAGGCTCCGCGAACTCTTCCGACTTAATTTGCATGGCGTCCTCGTACAATTTCAGAAGGAGAGCGGGAGCCTTCGGGAGAGAAGGGATGGAAGGATGGAAGCAGAAGAGAAAGGGGGAGAGAGGGCAAAAGAAAGAGTGCGGGAGTGAGTCTCGTGGATCTAGGAAGGATGAACTGTGGGGAGCAGGATGGAGGGGAGAGAGAGAGCAGAAAAAGAAGCTCGGGATGTCATAAGAAAAGGGGTGAGGAAAGAACAAAAGGATGAATTTACGCCATCGAGGTTACGTGCGTGTGTAGCGGAAAAAAGACGAAGCGAAAGGTCTGAAAGGTGGCGAGGGTGTTGACATCGGGGGCAGGCGACACTTCCATATTTATCATTTGTTTTTTACTTTATAATAATGCAGTTCGTTTTAGCCTTGTCATTTTGGAGGCACGAATCTAAGGAGTCAGTGTGAACCTTGGCGCCTCGATTTATTTCTACTGTTTTTGTTTCCGTTCTTTTTTTTTTTTTTCGTTAGTCCTCGGTGTGACGGGGTCTTTCGTTCCCTCGGTTTCCCTTCTTTTCCTCGTGTTATTGGTGTCTTCGGTGCGCTTGTGTGTATACTGAAGGGGTTAAGACTGAAATGCGAAAGATCTTGCCACCAACGGAAGTGACACGTGCGAGAAGCTCCGAGAGGAAAAAAAAAAAATGCCACGGAGAACAGAGATGCCGTCAAAAAAAGAGGTGGGCTTCGTGCATGCGATTATTCGTATCACGTCGGGGCACTTCGCTCGGTTCTAGAGCCTCTTTTACATTAATATTTTTCTTTTTTTCAATTGCTAAATTTTGGAACGTCTTTTGTGTAGAGCAAGGAAAGCCGCCTTCAGTCAAATTTTAGACTCACTCGGAAAGGGATAAAAAAAAAAAAGATGAATGTAAACAGTGTATAGCTGAACAAAAACTCCCTTCTCGTAGATGTCTCCTCTAGTATCAAAATATAAAAAATAACGAAAACAAAAGCGCGAAAGGCAAGGACAGTTGAAGGAGAGTTTAATGGGTAAATTCGCTCTTCTAAGCCTCACTGCTAATTTTTTGTGCCAAAGGATGATAGTCTCCTTTGACGGGCATTTGAGACGCCTTCAGACCCTTATGTAATAAGAGAATGACATCGTAAGGCCGATTCGGCGTGTGTCCCTCCTCATTCACTGATGTCGCCTATGTTAAAGTATTCCATATAAAAGCCATTCAAGCTCCTGTGAAACCAAAACCGCAGAGCAAGACTAATCTAGGAATATACCTGTAAATCACAAAATGATTATTTTTTTGGAGGCGTGTTTTTGTGGTTTTTACCAGTAAAGTGAAGACCAGTATCATAAGCTACAAAACGAATATATCGGTAGTTTCTAAAAAAAAATAAAAGCGCGCTGGATATTTCGGTTCGTCGCTTTCCTGAATTGACACGCTTAAATTGAACTGTCTGACATTAATCATATTTCTGTCGAAGATATAAACTACTAAAGAAGTCATAGTATTGTTTCGGCCAATCCATATAAGTCGAAGACAGCGACGCTTTTGGTCACGCTCGTCATTAATAGAGCAACATTCATCACGCGTGATTTTTTAACCCAGAAACGGCATCTATTGATCAGTATCTGATCTATATTGCGCCAATCTCCAGTGCCAGGTGGCCCTTTTGAAGATAATCGCTCAATTTAAACGTTTGCTCTGTTTAAATTTGAAATTTATTTTGGGTAGAATAATTTAAGAAATTCCAGATTTATATAAAAATGTTTCGCGTTTAAGGGGATTTCGAAACAACAAACCATTCACACGGATGTCCAGCTTGGCGTTTTAGACATTTTATTGCGTATCTAACGGCACTCAAATTCAATATCGAATATAGGAATTAACCATAAAAAAGTAATTTAAATCCGTAAAAGCTTGAACTCATTACTTCTGAACCTATCAAAGACGGAACTGTGCCAACACTTAGTGCACACATTATCGTAGAAACCAACAATAGATGTTAGTCACCACCAACATTGCATGCATCAAAACTTCATATTGTCACGAACAACAAATGATGAGGCGATGATAACTGAAAAAAACTAAACGTTTAATGGGGCGAACTTTCGCCCAAAACAAAAAGGGAAGAGACGAAAACAGCAGAGCGTCGCGGGTATCGATGTCGGCAAAACCGCAGGATCGAGCGCTGGGGCGAGACTGAGTCCGGCTGGCTACGCGGAGTCCCTTGTGTACACGTGTGGGGTTCTGGAAGATTCGGCGTAGAAGGTTCTGCGTGCACAACATTCTGACCTCGAACAAGCAACACGGTTCTCGAATTTACCAGAACTTTTACGTCAGAGTCAACAAAAATGCGTCCCCGCGGCCAGGAATCGAACCCTAGCTTTCTGCGTGGGAGGCACGCGCGATAACCGTTAGGCCACGAACGCGCTGCCTGCTTGGTCAGCGGCGCTCGCGGCAATATTCACTAATAACACGGTTCTCTTAACTGTCAAAAAGCAGGTTTATAACTTAAAAAAAAAAATATATATATATATATATATATATATATATATATATATATATATATATATATATATATATATTTATAGTTCCCTGTTATTATGGCTTCGCGCCCTTGGCTTTTGAGTATTTGCCTTTGTCTGCGATATGTGGCTATTTGCACTGCTTAAATCCATCCATCAATTTTTTCGATCTTTTTTTTTCTTTTTTACATTTCCTATTTTATTTGAAAATATAGTTCAAGTATTTCATATCTCTTTTTCACGTCACGTCGTCTTTCCTGCTATCGATTTCAGTAATGACACATATCGGTCTCTCTGTGAATCTCCTTTTTTATCCAGCGGTTATCCCTCTATGGCAATCGATCATCCGTGCATTCCTAAAGAACAAGACTCCTTCACGAGAAAAATATAATATTTGGTGCCAATTAAATCTACCAATTAATATATTCGAGGAACACTAGCGAGGTCTTTTGTTAGCCTAGACAAATACACTACAGAATAAGGAAATAAATAGAGCAACAGTGCATTTTTGATAGTTCGAGGACCATACTGCTCAAACTAAGACAAAATGCTTATCTAAAACCATCTGCAAAAAAAAAAAGAAAACAAACAAAATTATAATATTTGTATATAATTCGTGGTTCCGGTGTGCGCTCAAAACTGCACAGAGAATGCGGAGCCAGCAAGCGCTCAGGCGCTGTAATCGGGAATAATTTCGTTCCCATTGTTGCAAGCGTCCTGTTTCTAGAGGTGTGAGCAAAGCTTCAGCTGGAAGCAGGAGCATGCTGCTGTTCTACTGCGCCTGCACTCCACCGAAGCTCCCGGAAGTTGGGCACGCTCCGAAACCTGAGATTCCTCCCATATTTTCTTTTATTCGCTCTATGGAAGCTTTTTCAAGAAGAGGGCCGTCCATGAGCAGTCTGCTTTACACTTATCGACTGACTGTCGTGCATTCTATTTCGGGAAAGTAAATATATGTGATAATTTTTTTCGTTAACAGCTCTCCGAGCCTCGCAGAGTTATGCGCTACTTTTTCGCGGCATCGCACACACGAATAATTTTATTTCGGCCCGCATTATGCTCCCCTAATGCTGACCGTCTGTATGCGGAAGATCTCTGTTATTGTAAAATGTAGGCTATCTATAGACCTTTTCTTCAAGGGCGCCGCCATGTTGAATTGTCATTACTTCCAGTATGAGCGAAAACATTGTTTTGCCGTCGCCACGCCAATAGAATGCATTTACGAGAAAAGCGTAACCGTCACCCATTCTCGTTTTCTCTGCACTCTATTTTTTTACTACTTGCAGGTTGAAACGTTTTAATATTTTTTCGTCGCCCATACCGGATATGCCTACTTGGCGGTCGGGGGCGAGAGTAAGCGGAAAATGTCTATAGGTTTGACCTCGAAAAAGTTTTGAAGAAGCAGGACACGCTTTATTGGCAGAACGCTTTGAGCTTGACGAGTGCGAAAACAAGGCCTAGCCCGAAGCACAGTTGAAGAGACCAGCACAACGTAAAAGACTTACAGTGGAGCAATGGGTTGAAGTGAGTATCTGCAACGAAGGGCAAAAGCAGGAGTGAGTATCTTCGGCTTTATCTGCACATGAATTCGAGCTGCCGTGGCGTTCACAATACCAGAGTTGGAGCTCGGTGCCCTTGCAGTTATTTTTCTTACTACATGTATTAGACCGGGCACAGAAGGGGGCAGTTTAGCAATTCCCAAATGAGTAGCTTTAAACCCGAGTTTTCGGTTGCTTGCCGTGCAGAACTTTTTCAACCATCAAAACTTCGGTACTAATGGTACTTTGATACTTCTGACCCTAGACCAAGTAAACTAAATTGAAGCAAATTTATCAATAAGGGATATAAGCTACACTTTGTTACTAACCGTTTTATAAAAATGAGTGGTACACACTGAAAAAAAAAATATTCACGAGCCAGCAAGTCTTGATACGGTTTCTCGGGTATCGCTATTTCGATTAGCAACGTTGTTATTGGATCACGCAGGGGTATCACGACATAATGAGAGCATTTGTATCAAACTCAAAGCAATAAAGCGCAATACTACAATTTGGGACAATTTTGTTTTAACCTTCGGAGGTCTATGTTTCCATTGCTTAGATGGCATAACAAAATCACAGGGGCATCGAAACTTGAGAAAGATCGGACAGGTGTTGGAAATCCCACGCTCGTTCCGTTTTCAGAAACGTGATAGGGTTCAGAAGTTGATGTAAATGGAGATAAGCGCGGAAAGACTTCTACATTGTTACGCCATTTAAAGGGATCTAGCCAGTGTGAAAAATGCAATTAGGGTAATGCCTTTTACGTTTACTGTGACAAAAAAGCATTAGTGGCTGGACGCCACTCAGCGAATATACGGCAAGGAACGTACGCTTTGAGTGCCGTGCAAGTGCAACGGCCACGGTACTGACGCCGTGCGCAAAGCTAACGCTGACGAGGGTATTTTGGCAGTATAATTGCTCTATGAACTTTAGCCATAAAAGTGTATTTTGCCGTTTTTTACATGGTCGTTGATTTACCTCTGAAGTGACTCAAAAGAAAGAGTCAAGAAAGAGAAAGAAAGAAAGTGAGACAGAAAGAGTAACTCAAAAGAAAGAAGAAAGAGTGACCCCTGAAAAGAACAAAAAAAATATGTTTTTTTAACACTCTGGCTGAGACACGCGTATCAAAAAATAAATTTTACCCGAAAAAAAAAAAATTGGAGCAATATTGACAGCGAGATTTATTTGAAATTTTGCGCGCGAAGTCTATGACGCCAAAAGTCATTCCGCAATGACCATCTCGGTCGTGAAGGCGAAGCCGATTCACCTCTCCTCCACGTGCCCGAAATGCCGGGAGGGAAAATAAGTGGAAAGGAGGTGACCAGCGACTAAATCGCGTATCAAACCGTCAATATTGCTCTAATAATTTTTTAGCGTAACATGATATTTTTTTTTTTTTTTCTGAGAGGCGTGTCCCAAACAGATTGTTAAAAAAATATTTCTTTTTTCTTTTCAGGGGCTCTTTAAACTACAACCCACATCGCTCAATTAGTAACACAAAGGTATTGAGATTTGAATCCTTGCCCTGGCCGTTTTTGTTTTATTTTCGAAATAAAATACTCAATTATGACCTCTCAAACATAATACCTGGGACAGGCGTTTTTTTGTTGTTCTTTGATTTTACAGTAGAACTGCATCCGAGCTGGTGACGAGAAGTTTAATGGTGCGAAATGAACGCTGCGGAAGCTCGCTCCGCATCTTGCTCAGCAGTACGGAATTAACCCCCAGCTCACTGGCCTGCAAGCTTGCCCGTGATACAAGGCTGCTAAAAATCTCAGGAAAAATGTTTTTTTTTTTTTTTTTTTACACCGCGTTCTGTTGCGTTTATTTCCTCAACTAATGTGACGTTATATACACTAAATAGCTTGCTGAAAAGAATAAAGCTTGGGTATTCAGAAAAAAATATGTAGTTAGCATGGTTAGTCAAAATAAAATAGCCGGATTGCCCCTTTAAGAGGAACGACATTAACTGTCGCAACTGCGTTTTCAGCGCAGAAAGAATTTTAATGCTTCACGGTGGATTCCTCGCAGTGTTGTAGGCGTTACCGAAAAAAAGTAACTAAATACGTTACTCGTTACTTGCAAATAAAAGTAACGCGTTACCGACCTACGTTACCTCAAAATAAAAGGAACGCGTTACCGTTACCGTTACTGATAAAAAGTAACGCACGTTACTGTTGGGTTACTTTTTATTCACGAACTAAAACATTTGCTGTTTCGACGTTTGATATGTGCGTAAGCGCCATAGCTAAAATATGTCCATGCGGAAACTTAATTACCCTCTCTTTTAGGGTTTCACCCGAATAGTTACAAGAAAAAATGCGGAAGTATATATGAAGCTGATTTATAACATGTTGGCACGGAACTTAACAGAAGAACCGGCCTCCCTCATTAGCACAGAAATTAAGACCAGCCGAGATTGAAACTTTGAATATATTTTATTCACAACATGTCGAAGTACAGATAGTTGCTGTGAAAAAGTTCCTCCGTTACCCGAAGGACACTCCGCTGTTGTACTTCAGCGACAGCTGAATTTCGAAATTTAATTTTTTTTTAAGTTTTAGGAAGTAAAGTAACGTAACGTAATTTCGTTACATGTTACTCAAAATAAGTAACGTAAGTACGTTACCCGTTACTATTTTGGAAAAGTAACGAGTACGTTACTACGTTACCAAAAAAAGTAACGCGTTACCGGTCACGCCGTTACTTGTAACGCGTTACCGCCAACACTGATTCCTCGGTACACTTGATTCATCGGTACATACGTTTGATTATTGATCCGGTATGCTGTTCCTAGCTATTTTCTGCGCAAAGGCCATGTGATGAGTAATACCGATATGGGCCCATGAACGGGCTGGCGCACCAAAAAAAAACAAAACGATATTTCGTTTGGTAAACGATTACGATTAGCAGCTTCATTGTGCTTCCTTGACCATGCAAGCACTCTTGACCGGACATTTAGGACATTTTTAACCACTACCGTCTCATTTCGACGGTTATACAGTGTTTGTTACGCGGCTAAGGTTCGGTGGCCCTAGTTGTTATGTCATTTCAGGTGCGAGAGCAAATGCTTTAAAATCTTGAGCTCAAAAGACGTTGGTTAGATGAACGACCGAACGTGATATAAATCTTGTTTCCATAGAATCAGACACGCATATTACGTGAATCAAGCACGTTTGCCGCGTTTGATTGAACACTGTTGACGCGATGCGTAAATGAATAATTATTGACCGGCCATAGGAAGAGCACCGACTTCGTTTACAAAGACACACATGGACGCACACAATCGAGCTAATTAAATTACATATCAAGGATACAGTTGAACTGATCAAGAAGCAAGCCATTTGAAACGGGTTGTTCACATACGCCCCGCAATCATATTTCTATCGTCTACACGAAAAGAACCAGCGCGCCCGGATACAGCGGCGATCCAATTTTCGCGTCATGCATGACAAGCATTACAAACAAAGTGAGGAGCGAGAGCAATATCCTCGTGCAACATCTAAACAACGACCGAGCAATCTAGCGCGGACGAGAAAATACAAGGCGCCTTTGTTTTCGCATCGCCGCTTTCCCTCGAGCTGCGTGATATAGCGGCGGAGCCCGAACCGAGGTCGTCGTTGGCCCGAAGTGGCGAAGGAGTCGATTTCCACAATAGCGGCCGTATACGACGACGCCGCCTCCCTGCGTCACGCCGTGCTCGCTGGTCGATGTGCACCGTCGTCCGATAGCGTTTCCACCGAGGGTGCGAAAAAATGTCGGCGGTCATCAGAGGCCGGGTCAGGTTGCTTCCTCCACGCTTCCCCTAGTTGCCCGTTCTCTTTTCATTCTTCCCTCCTTCCCGGGGCTTCGGAGCTGGAGATATCGGGAGCCCCCGGAAAAGTAAGATTTATCAAGTCCGCTGCCTCGGAGATTCCGAAATTATCCGGCGTGACTGTTATAGTCACCGAGCTGCATCTCAGGGTCGCCGATGGTCTTGTTCTATCGTTTTCATTTCTGGTCGCAGACTTCGTTGCGCAAGCAAAATTTATGCGCGTATTATTTCTAGATAGCTTCCTCATTAACAGCGTCAACTGTATTCAGCTTGTTCTACTGAAGGAGGGTAGTGTTGCCGAAAACGAAAGGACCTTGCGCGCGCTTATCACCGTTGGCGTTGGTGCCGGAAGAGGAGCCATTCGCTTTTTCTCGACTTCGGTTTCCAGTCAAATCGGCGCTCGGTCTCACCCATGATATTAGGATGGAACGCATGCTACGCCAAGATCATGCTCTGCGTGAACGTGAAGTGGTACGTAGAAGACAACGTTACCGGGCGAAGCATTGACACGCTGGTGCGACCAAGCAATTAGTGCAGCCGAGTCCGCCAGAACGTGTTTTGTGCTAGCTGTTCTGTGCGAAATCGATTGTGGTTCACGCGAGACCTAAGTGTCTTTGCCGGCGGCCTGCCACAAGGTTCTTCGTTTGTCTTACTTAGAGAGTGACCTGACTGCCTTCCAGGTGTGTGCTACGTGCCTACGCATGTGTTCCATTCGGAAAGATCTCGGCACGTTGTACGGGTAGGGTAGCCCGCTGATGCCAGAGGGTCTGTCTCAACTGGATCTCGTGGGCGAGCATTTGACATCCACTCTACGTTTCACGCCCATCGCGCAAGGTGTGGGGCGGCCGAAGCGTACGACGGATTAAGCAGAGGCTGCTGTGCAGCGTGAATGTGCCTGTGAGAGAGAACGTCGTCGATCTGTAGGCATCACCTGCCGCTCTCCATTCGCATCACATCAAGTGATCGTCCGAACAATTTTGTTTTGTTAAGGTACTCATCGAGTAATTGGTCCTAGCTCCATCGTTTAAACGTCATTTTAAAACATACTATGTTAGGGCGGTTGCGCTTTAAAAATAATATTAATAATATATGACGTTGTTTTCTTCGGCTTTTAATATTCTTCAAAATTCTGCTCCCACAATTATATTTAAATCAGGGCAGACATGATTAGGAATATATACCTATCTATGGCAGACGTTATTAATAAGGGGCAGCAACTGACTCTGCTACACGATATTGTATATTATTATTCAGTTATCCCCTTCTGGTGTTTGGTAACCAAGGCGTCAAATACTGGAGTAAAATAAAGCCCGATTACATTGATCGTTCAACAAAACTTCTTCATAAACTCGTTTCAGGAATTGGCTTCACTCATATTACCAAATATTTTATCTTCATTAATATTTCTCTTTATCAACTGGAAATACTCATTCACACGTGAATGTCTTCTACTCTTAGTCAGTATAGTAATTTTTTGGTGATGTCCTCCGGTATCCCAGCTTTAGAACGAGTTTTTTTTCTAGAACGAGCGGTTGCGCTAGAAAGGCAAATCTCAAAGCCAGGAAAGTGTGCCAGCTCGCGCTCGTAGATGTCACTGGCTTATCAGCTTAAATAAACACTAAAATAAAATGAAATAGTTGTTCTTAAATATTGTTCAATTGTCACACGGCTCGCTACAAGAATTAGAGGAAAAAACATTCGCGCAATATTTACGCTGCCCGGCGCAATTTAGTCTTTTATTCCACATATTTTTGAAGTTTGAGAAACAAACGAGATAGATAGGTAGAGTCATTTTGGGAGAATGCGGCACCTAAAATAGGCGTGGTCAGCGATTGGTCAGCTGCGCCATTTTGGGAGCATGCGGCACCTAAAATAGGCGTGGTCAGCGATTGGTCAGCGGCGCCAATTTGGGAGCATGCGGCACCTAAAATAAGCGTGGTCAGCGATTGGTCAGCGGCGCCATTTTGGGAGCATGCGGCACCTAAAATAGGCGTGGTCGGCGATTGGTCAGCGGCGCTATTTTGGGAGCATGCGGCACCTAAAATAAGCGTGGTCAGCGATTGGTCAGCGGCGCCATTTTGGGAGCATGCGGCACCTAAAATAGGCGCGGTCAGCGATTGGTCAGCGGCGTGGCGCTGACCAGTAGCAGCTGGTGGCGCTGTCCCCGTCACTTGGATCCACTTGTTCCCGGCGCTTAGCATAGGACCACTGAATAGACATAAAGCGTCCCGCTGATTAACAAAAACAAATGTTTGATGTCTAACTGAAAGAAGTAATTTTGGTCTCAATATACCACCCAAAGGAAAGGTGACCAAGTGGATCTTCAGCAGCAGTCTCCAAAAACTCCGCGTCGTCACTGCGAAAGAAGAGCTTGGCAGCGATTATCGTATCTTGGAGTGTCACCTCCATGATCGAAACCGATCGTTCGCTATTTTCCGCCATCGATGCTACGTTTAGTTTTTGCCGCAGCCCAAGACGAAGCCACCCCGCGTTATACCCAGGTGATAATCCCGGCCGTTCCAAAATCGTGTCGCGGATCGTTTACACGCGTTGTCAAGTGGTTATTACCCGCTGAAGTAGGAGTCAGGTTACTCGGGTAAGATTTGGAACATAGGCCGAGAGAGCACTTCTTTGACGCGGTAAAGACACCAGCCAAAGAAGTCTTCCAAGCATCCTAGCTACACAGACGATAGCACCCGCGTTACGTTTCCTGGCTCCGGCCCAGAGTGGCTCTGCTCAGGCCTTGAACCGCAGCATCCAGGCCGTACCTTCGATTTTCCCCCGGCTGCGTTTTCCGATCTCGATCAGGAGTAAACTTTTTGACACCTTAACATTCGAAAGCATATCCATGTCCAGCCTTGGTCTGTGTGTGTTCTCACTTCGTTCGATCCGTAGGAGTTGCTCGAAGCTCGAATTCCTTCATATCCCCCGGAATTGCGGGGCTACGTGCAATAGTGGAAAAAGCTCGAAAATACTGTTGTGAGAAAATTGACAATAAAGGTCTTACTGTGACGGGAAAAATAAAAATAAGTCCTCAATATCACTATTTTTTTTTTGTATACGTTTTCTGGTTTCCCGTGATATTTGCTGCAAACTTGGAATGCGCAAGAATGCGAAATATTATGTTTTATAAAGGTGAACGCACAAAGCAAACTTGTGTCATTATTGCCTGCCACCAATGATTTTGTAACATAATGCTTCACTTTTTACTGCGTTAAAATTACAAGGTAGGATTTCTTTTACTCAAACTTTGCCAGAGTCTTTATTTCCAGTTTTGTCGTCTACGTCGAAACTATTTTCGTTGTCAGCGACGCCGTTGATCTGCTGGAGGTACTCTTCCAATGCTGACCGCTTTCCAGCAGAGACATAACGAAGCAGCTTCCTCACATCCTTCGCTTTGGCCAATGACACTCCGACTCTGGGGGAGAGAGGAAGGCTTCTTACATCAGCAAACAGCTCATTCAGCGCTGTTCTACAATAAACAGAATGAGAGGAGGCTGACATCAACGAATAGTTTCGGTGAAGTTTTGCGTAACATTGTCGGTACTCAATCACGCAAGCTTCCACAATTTTCATTTTTCGGTCACAACGGACATTCTTTTTTAGAATAGTTTCGAAATCAATAATGATGGCCTTCTTCTCTGCGTCAATCATCGTGAATGGTGGTTCTCTCGACATCTGAATTGCGGACACGTAGTCCTCTGGGATCTCTACAACTTCCATTCGCTTCAAAACTTTCGCATACATCCCAAAGTTTCGGTCACAAGTTGAAAATGAATGCCCGCGAACGGGGAACACCTGAATGACTGGGACGTGCACTGATGCTGCCGAGATGGCACAGAATGAAAAGACTGTGTAGTTCCGATTTTGTCCAGCGCAAGCGTCAGAAAGCAGGACTATTTTCTTGTGTTTCTGCCTGTCGAAACATCGATCGAGTGCATGCTTCAAGAAAGCACACACGCTGCTGGATCTTTTCTTGGCCACTCCTTCCATATAGAAAAACATGTAGGAGGCGCCTATTCCATGCGCACGAACGTCGCAAAGATACAACCACAGTATGCGACTGTAAAACTGATCCGCGACTGGTAGTTTTGGGAGCGGTAGATTTTGACTGTAGTCAAATTCAAGAGCAAGTACGGTATCATCATCGATAAGGCTGTGCTTGAGTTCTTTGTGTTTCTCGGCCTCCCTCAGATGCAACTTGTGTTCCACTGAGCCTTCATCACCTTGAATTTGTTGTTCGAAGCAGAAGTCGCATACGTCACTGCGAGGTGGTCGAAAGGTAAAGGGAACCGTGTGATTAAAATAGTCCCAGAAGCTAGAGCGACAGAGAGAGAGAGAGAGCTCTTCGCCAGTGACGCTCTGGAAATAGTCATCGAAAAGAGAATACAGTACTGTCAGATTGAGGTCGCTGTTTTCGAAGTAGAACAAGTCGGAGTCATGACGACTATAGTGGGATCGTTTGTGTGGAAGGCTTTTGCAAAAAGTCATGATGAGGTCTTTCACGTCCTCAGTCAACTTGACCAACCGCGTGGCATGTTTTCCCCGGCCGTCGTTGAGCTCGCGACCTTCCAGCAGCTTCTCTTGTACTCTCTGCAGTCTTCCATTTGTGATCATGTAAAGCTTCAAAAAAGAACCACTTGCACGCACGTTCGCACTTAGGTTGGCCGGATCGGACTTTATAAATCCAAGTGCACTTCTTCGCTTGGACAGAGTTCGTTCTTTTAGTTGCAGGAACATAACTTTTCATTCTACCCTCAAGGTAGATGTTTTGCTTGAGGAAATCACCGAGATTCCAAAATGTATAGAACTCTTTTTTCTGCATTCTGCTGGACACTTTCTGGTGACACTTTTTTTACAGCACGACGTCGTCGTCTTAATTATCTTTTTTTTTTTGGACCGACCTTCCTGCGGTGTTCGTGTACTCGTCCCCCTAAAAATAAAGAGACAAATATGTTACTCGTGCAACTGCAGTATACTCGAATAGTGGGCATAGCTTACTTGATTTCGCTTCGTTTTGCTCACGTTTCGTTTCCACTTGCCGCTGCGTCGACGGCGCTTGCGGCCCCTTTCGTCTGGCTGTGCCCATTCTGGGTTTTCGCTGTCGACGTAGTCGTCGCTGTCCGACTGCATTGTTAATTTAGCGAAAACCAACAGAGAACTGGTAGTTCAACACCTTCAGGAAACGAACGTCTGCGAAGGTTTCGCATCAACGCCTTCTTCGTGCTAGAACGTCTGCTAAGTTCCATGCAAATGTTTCTCAAATTGCTGCTCGAACGTCTGATAAAGTTGAGTGTAAAGGTAGACCGCGTTCAATCACGACGCCACGTTTCACACTGTCCTAAAGTCACACGGAAATGTACGCCGCGTTTTACGTCTGCTTCTGCATGAGCATCTGCTAACACCGCATTCCAACGTTTGCTAAAGTTGAAAGTAAACGTAAGCCGCGTTTAG
The DNA here is from genome assembly GCA_013358835.2 of Ixodes persulcatus. Taxonomy (NCBI): domain Eukaryota; kingdom Metazoa; phylum Arthropoda; class Arachnida; order Ixodida; family Ixodidae; genus Ixodes; species Ixodes persulcatus. The sequence goes on from JABSTQ010009916.1 coordinate 817,477, forward strand.
ACGACAACGCCGCATTTCAACGTCTGCTAAAGTTGCAGAAAAACGCAAGCCGCATTTATAGGTCTGCTTCAGCATGGGCATCCGCTAACGCCACATTTAATTGTTTTTCAAAGCCTCGCAAATCGTCTGCTAAGGTGGTGTGAAACGACCGCTAAAAGTACGTTTGAACGTCTGCTAAAAACGCGTTTCCGCGAAATCTTTTGGAGGTGGCGCCATCTCACGGCAAAAGAAGAAAGTTACTTTTATTGACACGTGGTGGCTTACTTTCAGTTCTTAAGGTGAATTAGCCTTCCCAAGTCATAAAAATTAGAGCAAAAGTAACTCGGAAATCTTCTACACCTAAATTCGTAAAAAAACATAAAGTGGTACAAGTCGACTTGTACCACTATTGCCCGTGGCCCCTCAATTGCGACAACTACAACACACCCAAGTGTTCTTCATTTATCTTCACTAGAACATGCTTCTACGAAGCGTTTGTACGTTTGACTGTCCGGAAATCATTATGGGACGACATTCATCAGTGCCACTAAGTGATAAGATGAGAAGTCGTTTTTGCTCTTCTCATTATCAGAGAGCTCTTCGCTCACTAATGCGGATCGACTAGACCTACTGGGATTTCAGATGATCGCGGCTGTTTTCACTAGCGCATGGAGGCGATGTGTTCTTAATTTCCGGTTCTTGAGTGGAAATAATCAGCGCCGATTGTGGCCTAGGGCGTTATTTATAGCATTGTGCTCAGGCAAGCTGACGATGGTTATAAACAAAGCTCGGTTGCTACACTCAATGTCTATGCGAAATACTTCTGCTAGGGCCCTCACCATGACGCCGCTGTCTTGTCGTACGCATCCACTTGTTTTCGCAAATATAAAATATCTCGAGATCGCCTTTCCTGCATTGATTTCAAAAAGATAGCAAGCATGGATGCCGGCGTCTGCGGCGAGCAATTTCTGAAACTGCGGACCTCGCTGTGTTCGTCTATTTGTGTGAGTGCAAGTTGGTTCGCATTCACCGAGATATTCGCATTAAAATCTCAACCAAAGTAGCTTGTTGTACCCTTTGGACACTGGAAGCAGAATCGCATGCGCAAATATGCGCTCCGATTGTCCACGGAATCCAGACTGGCTTTAGGGGAAGCGTGCTCTTGTTTACCCATGGGTTTCTATGAGGCATGTTATGATTTCCTCCGTTTACAATACGGGGGGAGACAAAGCGTCCACACTAACGGCCCAGAGGAAGAGGGAAGGTACAGAGAACGGGCTCGTAGCAGTTTATTTGAGTGTGCAAGCGCTCGCTACATTCGCAGCTTCCATGGCTTTGGTCTCGAGTTCGTAGTAGTTGTTTTGCTCCAGCAAAGTGTAAAACGAAACCGCAGTTCTCCTTTTCACCCCATGATCCGTGTCGATTGATCTCAAGGCGAATAAGAAACCGAAACCTAGAGACGCGCCTAATTTGAGCGTTTATTCGAAAAGCCAAAAAATGCTGCCTCTACCTCACATATATCTAAAATAAGCTGATTTAGTGTTCTTTATGATGCAAGTTTTTTATGTTAAACGTTTCTCATTGGAACCACGTGTGAAGTTTCAGTAATTCAAAAGGTAGTGGGTATAAGTTTATTATTTATCTAACTGGTATGTTCTCTTGCATTTTCTGATACTCGCCGTGGCTTCCAGTTTGCTCCCGAAAAGAGTTTATTTTAAACCGACAATTCTTGGTGGAAACCTCCTAGGGAAAATGCATGGTTGTCTTTCGCGCAAACTTCCGATGAGCTTAAGAAATATTTTATGAAGGCTTCATCCAAGTCGCAGTGAGCATTGTGTTTTAATTAATATGTTTCCATTAAGAAGAAACACCACGTATAAGTGTGATAAGGATAGGTGGTATAATGCACTAAAACACATCCGTCAGCCTGGAAATAGGTGGAAAATGCAAGTCAATAACATGAAGAATCCGTGGCGCAAGACTGTTTTAATAAATATTCGTTACACACCTTTCTGAAGCGTTTAAACTTAACGGTATATCTGCATGACTTGTGCTTGCCCTTCCAGTTTTACTTTGCAGGATCTTTCAACTTTTCACGTTGCCCCAACAGCATAAAAACGTGATTTATTTCCGATCATATCACATCAAATTAAATCATAAACTTCCATAGCACCGACGGCCCAAACGGGCCAGGAAAAATCTGCAGCGTGACGGAACCCCTGATTCCTCCTGGCAGACCGGAAAACACGAAGGTTTTAAAATTAGTCCCACTACAAAAATTAAACACCCATTATTTGTTTTGAAAGCATGTTATTGCATAAAAACAAACGAAGAAGCTATTCTTAGGCGCTTTTAACGTATATCAATGTAGAATGATACGAGCGTGATGTTTTTATAAAACGTAAGGTTACAAAGCTGTCTTACAAAACTTACAAACGTAAGGTTCAACCCTGTCTCATTTTGGGACGTCACGTAGCACGTGCTGACCTTGGCTTGTTCAAACTTCGGTAATAATATGCGGCTTTCCGCTTAGGAGACGTGGGTCGGTTCCCCTGAAACTATTTCTACCTTACATGTTTCGGTGTCAGAAAGGCCGATCTAATTCAAAATAGAACAGTTACAGCGGACTCTATCAAATGCAATACTCTGACAACATCCAGTGACTCTAGCAAAGCAGTCTAAACTGATGGAAACCTTCACCGTTTTTTTTTTGTTTTGTTTTTTGTTTGTAAATAATTAGATTCAATAGCAATGCAAGAAATGTAATCTCAGTAGTATAACTACACATTTATTGAATAGATAACATCATCATTTTTTTTTAGAAGTTAGCCTGATGCTTTGAGCTCGCAAAAGTGCGGAGTGCGTTGTTCTCGAAAGCATTCTGCGGAGTCATGCGCCGCAAGCTCAGAGGAGTGTAAAAGCTGCACTATCTTTGCCGAAGTCATAAACCATGGTGGTGGTGAATGATGAAGTTGTAAACGTGCAAAGGCATTTCGTCAATACTGAACCGACATACGCAATGCCCGGCGGATGCTCAGCCGACGCTGTCAGTACTCGGTTGATATACGCGATGTTCGACGGTTACTCAGCCTACGCGACCAGTACTCGACTGATATTGTGCCACAGCTTGAGAAACGGCGACGAGCCCATAAGCGCGTCAGGGTAAGTCACGTGGCGAATTTTCGTCCAAGCGTTTATTTCCTACGGAGAGCGAACACATGGATCGCTCAACCCCCCTGATGTGCTTGAAGCGGCCGTCGGGGTCCCTCACAGCCACGCGAAGACACAAAAGATTGCGGAGGTTCAACGGAAGTAGAGGTCGAAGGGAAATAGTAGTCAATGCAGCTAAGCTCCTTCTGCTTGCTTTGTCTGTCCTTCTCCGGCTAAAAGTAAGCAGATATCGTTTTGCCTACTTTTTTTTTTAATTTTGAACCACGGTTTTGCACTGGTCTAGAAATATGCAACCCTGGCAACCATAGCATATTCACAAACGTCACACCAAACACTTAACGAGAAATGGTGGCGGGTACGGTATGTCAGAATGGCGGCAGCGCGACCCATCCGATACTTCATAAATATCGTTGGGATCGAAATGGTATCGGTACAATCTTTGCGTTTTGAAGCTAATATCGGCGCTGCACTTTGTGAGCTGCCTGGGAGAATGCTTGTCATAAATTTCGAACAATATTTTTCCAACTCTCGCCGCACATTTTGTTTTCTTATTTGTTTGCGGCTTAGGATAATACTAAATAAAGACGCTGAAATAAAATAAAATAATAAACGCATGCTCCCATTTTTGAATGTGATACATTTTTGACTTGATATGTACAAGCGTCAAAGCGTTTTGAAACCTTTATGTTTTTTGTTACTCACAGTTTTCTAAAAATAGTTTGTAGTATTCAAAACAAGAAGTGCCAAACGCAAATCCTGTTCCTCTTTGGGAAATAGTAATATGATGCCCTCTTCGTACTACCCTCTCGCAGCCACCTTGGCATGGAAGAAGGCAACACAAGCCGTAGAAGAAGGTCACAGCAGAAACTATCCTATACTTTTAGTACGGCGGCGCGTGCCGGCAAGGCTGAGACTAGAGTTCCTCTGTTGCCAGAGTTGCGCGTCTGTTTTCCACGTGCCGCCGCTCCGCTATTCGCCCAGATCCTGTCACGTGAGGAGCCGGATCAAATGCCGTGCAAGAAAGTAGACGTTGCACGCGCCCCGGCGTACATTTTCCTGCTTTAGACCGTGCCGCGCGCCTCGAAAGCGCGGCGCCGTTATTCGCCGCATTTAGTCCCGCGAGGAGCAGACTCCGAATGCCGTGCAGGAAAGCCGGCGCTACGGGGATGAAAGCGCAACTCTGGCTCCCGTAGGGAGCCTATGCAAGAACTCTAGCTGAGACCAGACGTCAGCGTCCCTATAAACTTAATTTCCATATGACGCTTTAATCGGTAGATTAAATCCCAGCTACACATTGCTGTCTACTTTATTATTTTACATTTCTTTGTGCACACCTCAGTTCAAATTATTTTAGTGTTGAAGTTTGATACCGTAAATGACGTCAGCCTCCCCCCCCCCCAACCTTCATGAAGAAAATGCAAACTTTTTTTTTGTAAACAGACCATCCCATCTGCAACTCCAAATGCATCGAAATAATTAAGCCTGAAAAAGTATTCACAATAAAATTATTATAAGTGTATTTTACTACTGAGATATTTACACTGTTAATGGAAGTATTTGGAGACAGAAATACACACGCAAAAACATTTCTAAGATATACATAAAATATTTTGTATATAGCTTGACACAAAAATAACGCAACACTGTCCAGCTTTGCTACAAGCAGCATGTCTAAGCAGTTTATCGGCATATTCGGGAGAGATTTTTCTACTTTATCATATTTAATTTCTTATTCCCAAATAATATGTTCAGGCCAGGTGACTGCATAAAAAAAAATTAAGTCTAATAATGCATCACAGGTTATAAACCTCATATTTTGTAACTTATTTGAAGAATACTGCTGACCAAATTTTATCGCCCAAGGAGCGGGGGAGCATACAACATTAGGGCAGGATGTATGCGCATACTCGTGCACAATACAATATACAAACATTTTCAACATTACTAGGAATATTTTAGTAGGCGCCAACACTAAGATTTCTAAGACAATATTCAAGGAAACAAAATTCTGAATTTTATTTGGGTGTGCTAAATTTATGAGCGGATTCATTGACATCTAATATTCAAAAAATAAGGAGGTGCACATTTTGCCAAGTTTGTTTTATGCGGTACTGCACTAAGATTGGCCATAAATGGTTGTGATTAAATCGTTCATGCCATTTGTAACTTAAAGCATATAAAAAATATAGGCATGCATGTATGCCTCTTTAGTTTACAAGATGAATGTAGAAATAAGAATTTAATCTAAGCCGGATAAGAAATTATGCCAAAACATCTGAAAACAGTATCTAATTCTAATCGAAGTAAACGGTGTATCGACGTGCAAAAGGGTGCTGTATAGATTTATGGAATTGTAATTTGGAGCTCTTTAATAATCTGCAGAACGCCCATCTTTCTCGCTTCGCGCTCTGGCCGTGCGGCAGCAGACGGCTTAATCTAGCAAGTAAACAAACACGACCGATTAGAAAAAAACAAAAAAACGCCCACAAAGTTTTTACGGGCGTGTGGGAAAGAGTTGCGGAGGCAACTGGGCCCAACAGCTGCCTTTAATCCCTCCATTAATTTCTACGAGAGGTTGCGTGAAAGAGCGCTAGCCAATCATCCCTAAAAATAGAGGCAACGACCACCATTAGAGGTACCCACTTTACGCTGCAGCTGAGAGAAAAAAACCGAAAAAATCGGGCAATTTAACAACGGCTGAAAATTGCCACAAAGTTTTATGATACTGAATTATGCGATACGCGTTGCATTCATTTTTTATTAATCCTGAAAAATATGTTTTTTTTAAATCCACACGCGCGACTGCTTTCATGCACACAAGGCTGTATTCGAATTAAATTGAGCATAAAAACAGAACATCTTTTTCTAACATTGTTTGAAACCTTGGGAAGTGGCTCACATGCAGAAAAAAAAAACTTAATGGCTTGCACTATTAAAACTGCGACCTGCTGTCGACATACTCCGGCTCACCTTAGAATGGTCCGCAGCGGACGCTGCCAGGTGTCCCATTGAATCCAGCGCTGTGAACTTATCACGTGACTATCTTCCCCGTGCTTCGCTGTACCCCTCGTAAAGGTGACATGACACTCGCACGGCATTGGACTGGATTGAATGGTTCGCAGCGTTTTCCGTGCTCTATGCTGAGGTGAAACATGAAATATTATTATTAATTTGTTGAAAAAACTGAGGCTGGGTGTGCAAAAACTTGAAAAAAAAAAAAAAAAACGTAGAAGAGAAAAAGAAATAAGTCAGTCGGACGACGTCTCCAACTCAGCTAATACGTTTATTTAGTAAACCACTTATACACATTTTGACTCCAAGGGCGTCACCAACCAACACAACAGACAAACAAAACACATTTCCCTCTCTGATCCTGTCTGTTCTACGAACTTTGCAGCCACCAATGTACAGGTCCCCTCAAAGTAAAACGGAGCGCCGTAGCGGCGACCGAACTGCATCACCGCGCTATCTAGCGGCGCCGGCTGCAACTGATAGGCTACATCTGCACATGCGCACGTATCTTCAGCGGGGGCCTCCGTTTTCTTCTTCCAACCCATACGTTATCGGTGGCTCGAGTGGCGCAACGCTCTTCCTAAAAACGCCGCCTGATAGACTCGCCCCTCTCTCTCAGTTGCGCTCAGCGTTATCTCCCCGTGCGAGCCGGACACCTAGCGGTGTTTATCGGAACAGCGTTTGGCAGCTCGAGACGCCGATAATGCGAGGATCAAACAAGAAAGACGGAGGACACCGCGAACTCACGCGCGTGTGCGCAGACGGCTCCGATCAGTTCCTGCCGGCCCCACTAGATAGCGCGGCGATGCAGTTCGGTCGCAGCTCCGGCGCTCCGTTTACTTTGAGGGGACCTGTACACACTTATGACACGCCAAGAGTTTGCGCGGTCACTCTGCCTTCAAACAGATATCACACTTATGAGAATCCCCAGCCAGCCCAGTATGACCTTGCTTGCCAAGCCCACCGAACTGATAACAAAACCTCAAAGGGCTCCCAACCCGCCCGGAACAAGCTTGCTGGCCCAGCCCACCAAACTGATAACAAAACCTTGAAGAACTCACAACCAGCCCAGAACGACCTTGCTGGCCAAGCCCACCGACCTCATAACAAAACCTCAAATGACTCCCAACCAGCCCGGAACGAGATTGCTGGCCCAGCTCACCGAACTGATAACAAAACCTCAAAAAACGCACAACCAGCGCAGAACCACCTTGCTGGCCAAGCCCACCGAACGGATAACAAAACCTCAAAGGACACCGAAACAGCCGGGAACGAGCTTGCTAGCCCAGCCCACCAAACTGATAACAAAACCTCAAAGACCTCACAACCAGCCCAGAACGACCTTGCTGGCCAAGCCCACCGAACGGATAAAAAAAACCTCAAAGGACTCCCAACAAGCCCGGAACGAGCTTGCTGGCCCAGCCCACCAAACTGATAAAAAAACCTAAAAAAACCTCACAACAGCCCAGAAGGACCTTGCTGGCCCAGCCCACCAAACTGATAACAAAACCTCAATGAACTCACAACCAGCCAGAAGGACCTTGCTGGCCCAGCCCACCAAACTGATAACAAAACCTCAATAAACTCACAACCAGCCCCGAACGACCTTGCTGGCCAAGCCCACCGACCTCATAACAAAACCTCAAATGACTCCCAACCAGCCCGGAACGAGATTGCTGGCCCAGCTCACCAAACTGATAACAAAACCTCAAAAAACGCACAACCAGCGCAGAACCACCTTGCTGGCCAAGCCCACCGAACGGATAACAAAACCTCAAGGACTCCGAAACAGCCCGGAACGAGCTTGCTAGCCCAGCCCACCAAACTGATAACAAAACCTCAAAGACCTCACAACCAGCCCAGAACGACCTCGCTGGCCAAGCCCACCGAACGGATAAAAAAACCTCAAAGGACTCCCAACAAGCCCGAACGAGCTTGCTGGCCCAGCCCACTAAACTGATAAAAAAACCTAAAAAACTCACAACAAGCCCAGAAGGACCTTGCTGGCCCAGCCCACCAAACTGATAACAAAACCTCAATGAACTCACAACCAGCCCAGAAGGACCTTGCTGGCCCAGCCCACCAAACTGATAACAAAACCTCAATAAACTCACAACCAGCCCCGAACGACCTTGCTGGCCAAGCTCACCGAACTGATAAACAAAACCTCAAAGGACTCACAACCGGCCCAGATTGACCTTACTGGCCCAGCCCACCGAACTGATAACAAAACTTCAAAGAACTCAGAACCAGCCAAGAACAACTTTGCTGGCCAAGCGCACCAAACTGATAAAACCTCAAAACTCACAACCAGCCCAGAACGACCTTGCTGGCCAAGCCCACCAAACTGATAACAAATCCTCAAAGAACTCCCAACTATCCCGGAACGAACTTGCTGGCCGAGCCCACTGAACTAATAACAAAACCTAAAAGAACTCCCAACCAGCCTGGAACGACCTTCCTGGCCAAGCCCCCCAAACAGATAACGAAACCTCAAAGACCTCCCACCGAGCTTGGAATGACCTTCCTGGCTAAGCCCACCGAATTGATAACAAAACCTCAAAGGACTCCCAACCAGCCCGTAACGAGCTTGCTGCCCAGCCACCAAACTGATAACAAAACCTCGAAGAACTCACAACCAGCCCAGAACGACCTTGCTGGCCAAGCCCACCGAACTGATAACAAAACCTCAAATAACTCCCAACCAGCCCGGAACGAGCTTGCTGGCACAGCCCACCAAACTGATAACAAAACCTCAAAGAACTCCCAACCAGCCTGCAACGACCTTCCTGGCCAAGCCCACAGAACTGATAACAAAACCTGAAAGAACTCCTTACCAGCCCGGAAGGACCTTGCTGGCCAGGCCCACCGAACTGATAACAAGACCTCAAAGAGCTTTCGTTATTCGTTCACTGGGCTTGAACCGAACCATGCCGGGCGCTATAATGACTGTTCGAGCTCCCACTCCCAATGCCCGGGTTTGCAGAATTTATTATACATTCTTTACTCAGAAGTTACCCCGGTTTGACCGAAGTAGGGTGCCTTCATGTGCGCTTGGCATTGGGTGATGCCAACTGCCTGTTTCCCTTTCCCACACCCTCTTCCACCGCCATTTTGTTCCTCTCATTGTGTCCCCGTGCGCCGGAAAGTGGCCTTTGTGTCCATCGGTCCTCCTATCCGAGGGGGAAAAGGCTAATCCTCCCTCCGTGGGTTCTACAACGCTGCTCCGAACTTGTGAGATAAGGTGCTTGTTTCCGGGAGGGTTATAAGCCCCACGGATTATCGCCGAGAACCAAACTGGCTGCTGGTTTGTCGGCGAGCAGTATTACAAAGGTGGCATCACCCTAGCAAAGCGCACATGAAGGCTCCCTAGACCGAAGGTGTCACTGCACTGCAGTGGGGTTGAAAAAAGTAAAAACAATTCATTTCACAGGTTGCAGAGCACACTTGCTCTTCCGACAGCCTGTTCAATTGGCGGATGGTCTTCACAAAAAATAAAATAAAAAAGCAAGAATTCGCTTGCATGTTTGATCTGACACGGTATTTTCTTATTTTACAACAGCGATCAGTTCAACTAAAAATACTTTCTCTTTTTTTTTTAATGTCTTTGTTAATACCCAGTCTGCATTAAATGTGGATGATATGTATGTGAGTCCTAATTTGCTCCGTCGGGCTGAGAGCAATGCGGAGAGCAAGTCGTCTGCTTCTTTTGCAGGGGTTGCGGTGACGTCAAAACGACGTCAAGTTCTGATTTACTCTGATTGAAGGATAGTGGGTAAAGCTCGAAGCGAGCTGTCTTGAGGTCTACCCACTATCCTTCAATCAGAGCCAATCAGAGCTCGGCGTTCTGACGTCACCATAACCACTGCGAAACAAGCAGACGAATTTGCGCTCCGCATGAACCTCTGGCAACTCACGTCACTTCCGGCTAGCCTCGAAATTGAAACCAGCATTGTCGTCTACCATCAGTGCCTTGGTGCCATGTTGGAGGCATACTGCGTCTTATTGCGGCAGCAGTGAAGCAGTTGAGCCCTGGCGTTTGCCTCGCCCACGTTTATTTAGTTATTTTATTTATTCATTTATTTCACATACTATCAGTTTATATGTAGACTATAATAGGTGGTGGTTAACAAATAATACATAAAGACACTATACAATACATCACCACTCAGCTATACAACAATACCACAAAGTACAAATATTTAGCGACCGTGACACAAGAAAAACAATCCTAGAAATACCGTGAGTCATCAGTGTACATATCAATTCGAGCGCAAAACGAGGGTAAGGAATGACAGGAAACCCACCGCCTCGGGGAGTAGATTCCAATCGCTGATAGTCAATGGAAAAAATGAATACATAAAGCAGTCCTTCAGACACCGGTACTGTTGTTGAGTATGATTGTGCTTATTTCTAGAGATCCTCGACTATGCGGTGTCAAATAACTATCTTTGTCAACCAAAGCAGATTATTCCATATCATAACAAGAATTTCAGTCTTTATTTTTTCGTCGATATTTTAGTAAGGGGAGATTTGCTTTGGAATACAGCTCAGTGGGGGAGTCCAGCCTGCAAAACCTGGAAAAAATAAAACGCATAGCCAGCCGCTGCACCGTCTCCAGTTTTAGCACGTCACACTTTGCGTGAGGATCCCAAACTTCCCCCGCGTACTCCAATAGTGGTCGCACTAGTGACTTATACGCTGTTAATTTGGTGTCACTCGAGCTTTCCTTCAAGGTTCGTCGCAGAAACCACAATTTTGAGTTAGCTTTTTTAATGATGTTGTTGATGTGAGCCCCCCAACGAAGGTCATGAAATATTGTAACACCTAGGTATTTGTATTCTAAAACACGGGTCAGTGGTTCATTGTCTATACTATACTGAAAATTTAAGGCCTTTATTTTGTGAGTAATAGTCATAAACACAGTCTTTGAATTATTTAGTGACATTTGCCACTCTTTGCACCAGTCACCAATCTGAACTAGAGATCGGTTGAGATTAAGTTGGTCCGAATCAATTTTTACTTCGGTAAAAAGTATGCAATCGTCAGCGAACAACCTGGTGTGTACGGTTAATTTGTAAACCAAATCATTAATAAGCATCAAGAAGAACAAGGGCCCAAGCACGGACCCCTGAGGGACCCCTGATATAACTTCGCACGTATTTCACCTTCTACCTTTTATGTCTACGAATTGTGTTCTCCCATTTAAAAACGATTTAATTCATGTAGTGAGCTTAGGGTTCTTAAGCATCAGTTGTAGTTTCGTTAGCAACTTCCTATGGTTGACCTTATCGAACGCCTTTTGAAAATCGAGAAAAATGACGTCCACCTGACCCCTTCGATTCAAAACTTCTGCGAAATTGTGAACCACTTCTACAAGCTGCGTTGTGTTCTGATAAAAAAGGGCGTATATGTGCAGCAACTATGTGTTCCAAAAGTTTCCCACAAGTTGATGTCAATGATATTGGTCTGTATAGTTGGCTACTGAAGATGCAGCACCAGATTTTAATATCGGAATAACTTTCGCCCGTTTCCATTCAGATCGTACTATCCCCTGACGAAGTGACATTTGAAAGATTCTCAAAAGGTAGTTACTAATCGATTCTGCATATCTTCGTCAGAATTCGTTAGGAACTTCATCGGGCTCTGGAGATTTAGTAGTATCAAAATTCAATAACAAATTAAAAATGCCCTCTCTTGTTATTATGCAATCAGCAATGGGAGGCACGCTCTCCAGTAAAGAAAACGTTGGTGAATTTCCGTCATCACTAGAAAACACACTTGAAAAGTATTCATTAAAACATTTAGCAAAATCAGTTTCGTTCTGTATTGAATGGCCTTCGATATCAAGTATTTCAACACTGTTTTTTGGGGTGAAAGTTTCCTATAGAATTTACCAGGGGACGAAGTCATAAAACATTCCATTGTTTTGTTATAATATGTGTCTTTAGCATTTTTAATCATTGTTTTGAGATTTCTGCTGAGTAGCCGTAAGCCATCACGTTTGCGAGGATCCGGTGTTTTTTTTTTGTTTTTTGTTTTGAGCACGACATCATGAGATCCTTCGTTTCTGCTGAATAATCTCTCTGTTAATCCATGGATTGTGTTCAGCTTTCTTTTTTGTTCTGGTAGGGACGTACTTATCAAGGCACTCTACAACTAGTTTCGAAAAGAAATGCCACAAGTGATCAATGTGCGATGTGCGACTTTCACTAAAAACCTTAAACTCGTCGAAGGCCAATTCTAGATTATCGAGCACACCCTCATCATCCGCTCTACTGAAGTCTTTGCACGTAACGACCGTACGTTCTCTAACCGGTTGAGTTTTAATTGGGAGAGACAAGTACACCATGGAATGATCAGAGATTCCGGGCATTAATTACCTTGCAGCTGTATGAAGTTCGCAACAAAGAGTCACTGACAAAAAGTAAGTCTAATATTAGAGAGTTTTAGTAGATCGTTTCTCACTCCGATAACGATACCCGATACTGCGCCGGAGCCATTACGCATGCGCTACAGTATCGGGTGTTTCGGGCGCAGGTATGGGGAATATCGGGAAATATCGCGCGCACTCCCGTGCTACCCACAAGCCACCGGGGGGACAAGATTGGCTTGTCTCTACTTGGCTAGATGTAGCTTGCTCCTGCATTTCTGTAATTTCTGCAACTTATAGAACTTAATTGATGTTTTTTTTTAATTGTATTAAATGTAAGAACTGTTATTTTTCCTTTAGTGAAACATCTTTCTTTTAATTCGTTATTTTTCATTTTGGAAAGTGCAAATCGTTTCCACTAGGGTGCGCCCCAGCGCCTCAAGCGACCGTATCGGATGTATCGTCTTCAAAATGGTCTACTAAATGCGCATTCCTGTTCTGTGTATCGGTATCGTATGGTTATCGTATCGTTATAGGGTATCGTTATATGAACGATCTACTAAAACTCTCTATTGAACTCGATTGACCTTGAATCCGTGTAAAGTCCTCAACAAGCTGCGTAAGGTTATTATAAAAAATAAGGTCGAAGAATGAAGTCGAGATTGCGGATTCCCTGTGTGCCGATACAAAGCCATTCCAATCAATGTCACCGAAATTGAAGTCCCCACCAATAATAGCTCTCTTGGAGTGAACCGCAAGTTTAGCAAACGTTTCCCCCAACTCCCTCACGAACTCTAATCCCATACCAGGTGGTCTTTATATCACCCCAAGAATTACTTCGGCCCTACCTACTTTAATTTTGCACCATTTGTCCTCTATATTAGAGGTACCTTGAATGTCAGTACGAACCAAAGTATCCTAGATAACAATAGCCACCCCACCACCCCTAGTCCTTCGATCATTTCAAAAAATCTTGTATCCCGGAGGAATGACTTCGCAATCAAAAACGAAAGGAGTCAACCACGTCTCGGTTATCATTACAACATCAGGATTATGCTCTATCAAAATGTGCTCAAGATCGACAATTTTATTCATAATGCTTCGTGCGTTCATGTTGATAACTGTCAGGTCGTTGTTGCAAGCAGGGTGACTCTGTCATTGGGCTTCGAGACGTTCGACTCATTGCGGGGCTATTTCCTCCCTTTCGTTGCTATCTTCATTTCATTTCATTTCATTCATTTATTGATACTGTCAGCCCATTGGGCTATTACAGGAGTGGGTATACAAAAATAAAAGTTGAAAGTAACCACAATAAACAGAGTAATTAAACAAGACAGTGGATTGCACAAGACCGCTTCATACTCTTAAAAGCGCACAAGAAAAAGTTACAAAACTGAAAGCAGCACAGGTATTAACATTTCACAATAAAGCAGAAACTTGGTCTGTATTTGTACAATTACGGCTTATCACGACTGTCACATTCGACAATATTATGTATACTTTCTAAAAAGGTATTAAGGGATGTTGACGAGACAGCAGAATCGGGCAGCATATTCCACTCTTTGATGGTTCTAGGGAAGAAACTGAATTTAAAACAATCATTTCGTACAGATGGATTACGAATGAACATGCTATGGCGATGCCTTGAGGATTCGTTAGTGCTGATTTCGAAATAATCCGATTTCTTGATCTTTATAAAGTTATGTATAATTTGGAAAAGGAATTTCAATCTTTCGTACTTGGTCCTCGATTCCAAAGTTGGGAGATTTGCGAGTTCACATAGTTTTGTAGGAGAAAATGCTTGGCCGAATTTGTTAAAGATGAACCTGGAAGCAAGTCGCTGAATTTTTTCCAATTTATGGCAATTTGTTACAGTATGTGGATCCCACACAATTTTCGCGTACTCAATAATCGGTCTTACCAGGGCTGTATAAGTCAGGCTTCTTATTTCCGGAGTTGCACTAGTAAGGTTTCGCCTGAGGCACCATAGTGCTTTGTTGGCCTTAAGACAGACTTTATCAATGTGGGTATTCCAACGTAGGTCAGGTGTAAATACTAAACCTAGGTACTTATGCTCTTTTACTCTTTTAAGTCCGACGCCGTCGATGTGATAGTTGTATGCTAAAATATTTTTTTTTCTAGATACTGACATGAAGACAGATTTTTCAAGATTTAACACCATCTGCCAATTATCACACCAGTGTTGAATTTTTTGTAGATTACGATTTAGTTCGTCCTGGTCGTCTGGAGTTTCTATCTTATGGTATATCACACAGTCATCTGCAAATAATCTGATTGGAACGGTTATGTCTTTATGCATATCATTTATGAATATTAAAAACAAAAGGGGACCCAAAACGCTCCCCTGGGGAACCCCTGAAGATACCGGTGAAAGGCTAGACTTATGTCCCTTAACTTCTACAAACTGTTCTCTAGAAGAAAGATACGATGAAAACCACTGTGTGATGGCTGGATTTTTAAAAATGACATCAATTTTCAGTAATAGCTTAGAGTGCGACACTTTGTCAAACGCTTTCGCGAAGTCCAAAAACACTACGTCAGTTTGACCGCGACAATTAATTGTATAAGAAAGGTCATGTACAGTTTCGATAAGTTGGGTTGTGGTGGAAAGTCCTTTCCGAAAGCCATGTTGAGATCGGAACAATAATTCATAATCTTCGAGATAATTCATTAAATGTTTAGATACGATATGTTCAAGCAGCTTCGAACATGTACTAACAAGCGAAATGGGCCGATAGGTGCTTACGTCAGACACACTGCCACCTTTGTGGATAGGAACCACTTTCGCGCGTTTCCAAGCACTAGGAAACGAACAATTATTGATGGAGGATTGGAAAATCATGGATAGATATTTGGAGACCCAAACTGCGTACCTTTTTAAAAACTCATTTGGAATGCCGTCGGGCCCGGGGCTCTTTTTTGTATTGATATTAAGTAAAAGGTTCAAAACTCCTTCCTCGTTTATTTCTATATTTTTAATAGGAGGGCTATCTGAAAAGTCAACAAAACTAGGCAAGTTTCCATCGTCCTCAATAAACACAGATGAGAAGAAAGTGTTAAATTGTTCCGTGCGCTCTTGATTAGTGGTTTCATCGCTAGTGCGACGCGATTTGACCGAGGGATTAACGTACCGCCAAAACTTGTGTGGTGCTTCCCTGAGAAATCTTTGAAGTGTTACATTGTAAAATTTCTCTTTAGAGTTCTTTACTAGCCGTTTTAATTCCTGACTCATGCGGTGAATGCATGATTTATCTTTGATATTCGAACCATGTGAACGCGCTCGCTTCCGTTTGAGTTTTCTTTTTGCATGTATTATTTCCCTATTAATCCAGGGGTTTTGGTTCCTAATCTTTTTCTTATACTTTGGAATAAACCGCTCAAGGCATTGCTTAGTCATGTTCGTAAAGAAGTTCCATAACGTGTCAGTACTGGCATTCGATTGGAAAAGAAACGTGAAGTCATCCAATGACTCTTCAAGATAATCGAGCACGCTGACATCATCGGCAGCCCCGAAATTAAGAAACGTCTTTAGCGAGTATCTATGCGTGATATTTGGGGTCATTTCAAAAGACGCAAGTACCATTTTATGATCCGAAGGGCCCTCAAAAGTTTCACAGCTGGAAAGAAACGATTTCAAGCGTGCCGATATAAAAACTAGGTCCAAAATGGATGACCTCGTTGAAGTAACTCTTGTGTGATCAGTTACAACCTGGGTTAGATTGTAGCAAAACGCAAGCTCTATTAATTGGTCACAGCTAGCTACTTCCGTCGATCCAGGAGAAAGTGATAACCAATCTACCCCGGGTAAGTTAAAATCCCCCAAAAGTAATATGTTGTCGTCGTGACGTAGATTCAAATCCATATAAGTTTGAAGCTTTATCATCACATCAGCCGGCGAATTCGGAGGCCTATACATTCCACCAATAAAGACAGTACTATTATTGAGCTTAGTTTTAATCCACAATGCTTCAAAGTCACGTACTTCATCAAGAGCAGAAAACTGAATGTTATTTTGAATCATGATAGCAACTCCACCGCCTCTTCCTTCTCTATCCTTTCTTACTATTGTGTAGTTCGGGGGAGTTACTTCAGAGTCGAGGACATCTTTATGCAGCCACGTTTCTGTAATGACGATGATATCAGGTTCATGTTCCAGGATTATGCTTTCAATTACATCGACTTTATTCAAAATACTTCTGGCATTCATGTTTATGATCTTGAAGCACACAGGTTCTTTGAATTTTAGTCACTTATTTTTATCTCCCGGGGTGGTTTCTATGCGAGTCTCGAGGGGACCCTCATGGCACTTAAACCTCTCATTAGTGGCTTCGTTCCAGGCATAAAGGTCATTGTCCACTCTTAGCTTATCGAATACTAATTTCACTTTTGAACCCCTTCCTCTCTCTTCTGCCGTAGAATTCCACAGGTTTTTGCGGATCTCAACCACCCTTTTAGAGAAATCTTCGCTGATGCTGATTGGGGTACCTTTGAGCTTGAAGCAGTTCTTCAAAATAGCCAGTTTATCTCGGAAGTCTGAAACCTTGAGCATAATCGGACGGTCTCTACCTGAAACCTTTTTTCCAAGCCTATGTATACGCTCAATAGAGTTTAGTTTATTATTTAGAATCTTGGCAAATACGTCATCATTCACTCTCTTTAGTAAAATTTCTTCGGTTTCTTTGCTTACTTCTTTAATACCTCTAACAATAAGATTGTTTCGTCGGGAACGATTTTCTAACTCATCAATTTGCCTGGCGAGTGTTTCGATTTCGGCGTCGCAACCGCTGACAGAGTGTTCGAGCTTTTCAAGTCTAGTCTCAGTTTCATCAACCCTTTGTAGCTTTTTTTCTATTGTCAGTAGTCTGTTCTGCATTTGGAGCATCGTTGCTTCGGACGATGCCTGTTTTGTTTGTATCTCTGAAATCTTAGACAGGATTTCTTTTTGAGTGTGAATCATTTCATTGAACATTTCCTGCGTAATCGGTCCGGGGTTTTCCTCAACATCTCCGGATAGCTTTAGTAAAGCACTGCTGTTGAAAAACACTCACGTACACAATCAAGGACTACATGTGGACACGGCAACACTAACAAGCAAAGGTGATCACTATGAAAACCCAACTTTCGAGCACTAACCTGCACAAAAAGTGGCACGCTTGGTGACATTGTCACGGCGGTGTTGCCGTGTCCACTGAGGCCTGAAGACGCTGGTATTCCTTTTATATCCATCGGTGGCGCTGATTCCTGAAGAAGCGATGACGTCACCATGCCCATCGGAGATGCGCTGAAGACGCTGGCCACGTGCAGCCCTTGCGATGCGTCGATGACAGAGCGATGAACGGAGTTTCCATCCGCAGATAAAGTCGGTGTTGCTTCCAAGGCTGCGGATAAGCATCCAACGATGATCTGCACAAAAAGTGGCACGCTTGGTGACATTGTCACGGCGGTGTTGCCGTGTCCACTGAGGCCTGAAGACGCTGGTATTCCTTTTATATCCATCGGTGGCGCTGATTCCTGAAGAAGCGATGACGTCACCATGCCCATCGGCGATTGCGCTGAAGACGCTGGCCACGTGCAGTCCCTTGCGATGCGTCGATGACAGAGCGATGAACGGAGTTTTCCCTCCGCATGATAAAGTCGGTGTTGCTTCCAAGGCTGCGGATAAGCATCCAACGATGATCTGCACAAAAAGTGGCACGCTTGGTGACATTGTCACGGCGGTGTTGCCGTGTCCACTTCGTTCGTTCCAACGATATAGCGTGTCCCCGATTTTAGCTTATCAAATGACATCGTCACTTTTTCCTTGTTCGCTCTAATTGCTCTGTCACTTTTCAATAGTTTATTTCGCAAGCCTCGAACATGGGCAGAAAAATCCTGGTTTATGAAAATAGCTGTCCCCCTAAGTTTCCGCGAATTTCGAAGTACGTCATTCCTTTCCTTCAAGTCAAAAAAACTTAAGAATGACAGGCCTGAACTTCCCCGAATAATTCCTTCCAAGCCCGTGAACCCCAACTCCCAATTTGACTTCAAAAATGTCTTTAACTACAGCTTTCGTCAGCATTTGCTCGGTCTCATTGTCACCCTCTTCAATTCCGTACATTATGAGGTTGTTGCGTCGGTCTCTATTCTCCAACTTATCTATCTTCCTTTCGAGTTTCTTGGTAGAGACCTCTAAGGTTCTTATTTTTTCTTGAGATTTCTCAAATTGAGCAGATATATCTTTCAAAGCCAAGTTAATAAATCAAATTCGTGGCGAGCAGCCGATGGAACACAGGTCAGAATAAGCACAAGTGTGCTTCACACCCTCGGACTGCACTAGAATGCGCGCGCGGAATGCTGTCGCTCGGACTTGAACGCCTCCCAAGAGTGCCGTCATCGACAAAAAATGCGTCGTCCACTAGTAATTTGCGGCGACTGAAAGAAAATTATGCCACTACCCGTATGTGACACCATTGGGGAATATTGCGCAAACTTGTCAGCACTGTAGCAAGTCCTCTAACATTTTGAATGCCTACACGGACCAAGACTGCAGCTGCCGCACAAGTAACTCCGTCCGCTTACTTAGTCAATCGCAAGGAAGTTCCTTACCTGACACGAAGTGCTCTCCACAAACAATTGTTTGGTACGGAGCTTTTCTTTCAAGATTGTGTCGGAGTATGCGCGTGAGCCATTCACGACGCCTGGGAGCCTATTGTTCGAGCGTTGCCTTGTCCTGCTTTCTAATAAAAACCGGGATTCTAAAAAAAAAAAAAAAAAATAAAAAACAGATAGAAGAACACTACTGGCCGTAGCTCCATTTTGTCAGAGACGTTTCCGGCTGGAACAATTAATTACGGCGCAACTGACCATTTTTATCCCCCAGTGTACGGACATAGTACGCGCGAACACGGCACTAAAAGACAAACATAGCCTAACTGACACGACATTGACCAACGTGATCCGGGAATCACGGCAGAGTTTAAAATATCGCGGTAGTGCTGTGGCAAAGACCTGCTTCAATTACATAGCGAGCGCGATACAACTGACATCCGATCGCACCAAAGCGACCTCGATGCACTATCTGTGGTTTTCCTTGTCATAAGTACCGGGAGATTTTGTACTCACACACATTATCGCCGAGAATGGTCACGCTCCAGGCAGCACACCATTGTTGGACCCCCGTTGGCCCAATGTTGGCAAAAACTGGTTCCAATATTGGTCTGACGTTGGCATTTTCGAAAACGCCACCCGATCCAATGGTGGTCCAACATTGGTGCCAATGTTGGACCACTGGTTTGCCAACGTTCTAGCCCACGTTGGACCAACGTGGTTTGCGCTTCTTTTATCCAATATTGGCATAGAGGTTTCACCGTTGGCTGAACCAACATTGGCATCCAGCGCCTTACACGCTGGCTCTTCCAACATTGGCCTAAATATTGGCTATTCCAATATTGGCATCCAGTCTAATACACTGGCTATTTTTTGCATCCATTGTCTATGACATTATTGGATGCCATTTTTCAGTGCGTTTTCTAACCAGTGTCACAAAAACAGTGCAGAGAACCAAGCAAGTCCCTTGCCCTTTTTCCTCAAGCACTGTTTTCTTTCTGATACTAAAATCTAATAAATGCAGCAATTTTACCATATTTGGACACTATAAATCATAAAAGCATGCAAATGAATCGTTCATAACGTTTGACAGTTCATAATTTATTTAAATCGAATAAAAATATTTAAAAAAATTGTGCAACCAGGGGGGCCTAGGCAGACTCGGCGGCAGGCTCGGTAGTGGACAGGGCAGAGGGCTGGGCGAAGAGCTGGGCAAAGGGATTCCACGCAGGGGCCTGGCCACAGGATTCTGAAAGAGACAGATGCGGGGGTTTGGATTCAGGTGAAGGGTTTCAGAGGCTCTCAGTTCTCTCTTACGCTTGTCAATAATGAATATCAAACTAAAACATAGCTCCATTATTATTCGCCGCCCTTTAATTAACTATTCGATTAATCGGCTCAGTTGCTCTGCAAGTATAAAATCTCGGAAAGGCCTACCGACTTTTTTGTGTTTACTTTTCCATATTATAAACTTCCTATTCCAGTGAATTATTTTTCGTTATTTTGTGTGTAAAAAAACTTAGTACTGCCTTCTAAAATAAATAGATGCGCAGGTAAGACACCGGGGCCGGCTTGCTGGAATCAGTGTCTCAGCTTAGACTGGGTGAAGGAAAGCACTGTAAAGGCTGGGACGCGCGAGCGTCTTGAGTCGAGGTTTGAGTCCCGTTCAGCTCGTACGCTGGCTTTGACAGTGCTTTCTTTACCCCCGTCTCAGCTGAGACGCTGTTTCTAGAAAGACGGCCCAGGCGTTTACTATTGTTTTGTTCGTCCGACTTGTCCTTACTCAGAGCTCGATCGATCTAGATTGAAATATTTATAGTGGTTTAAAAAAATCAATGAAATAGTACGAAGGTTATTTAATAAATTGCGTAACTCTACTCTTGCAACATCATGGCGTCCCTCAACCTTTCATCTAGCTTTAAGAAGTCTTAAGAATTACAATCTCGCCATTTAGGTTAACACCAATATTTCTACGTTGATTTGAAAAAAAAAAAAAAGTTCTTAAGATTTACGGTATTTGCGGCACGGAAATATGTAGTTATTAATGTACCCATATTGCCTCCATAATATTCACAATTTATAAATGCAACCGCTGGCCTCCCTCTTCAGCTCACCAGTGTCAAACGCACTACTAAATTAACAGTTCAATAAATACCCCGGCATACGTAACAACATGACAGTTGAACAGAACTTGATGCTTTGAATCAATCAAGAGTTTAAAATAAATCGCGCACATAAAATAGCTTGTCGTGTAAAGACAATTACACTCGCAGAGCGCGGTGACATAACTGACACTCCACTCGCACCCAACAAGCCGAACCTTGGCAAATAAGGACTACACAACGCTCTGTGGTATTCGGCTTGGAAATACCGGGAGGACTTTTTACGACAGCACACATCTACCGCCAAGAAGACAGCCATATTTTAACACACAAAAAAAAGTAAATAAAAATGACTTCGAACACAAAAATAACCAATCAGAACGTCTCTCACGGTCTATTAGAATAAAAAGTACTTGCAAATAGCGCTGTACAGGGCCTTGCGGGCCGATCGCTCTGGATTACACGTTGAACTCGTCGCAGATTCCTGGCACAGAGTTCGACACGATTCAAACTCATCGGATAGGGACAAAACGTACATTGCGTAGCAAGAATACCTATCCCCAATGGTCAGGAGGACTTCTCCTTGTCACTCACATGGAAGAGAAGGCGGTCCGTCGTGTCTTCGGTCCGTCGAAGCTAGTGGTCACATGTATGCCCACAACAAAGGAAGATCACCGGTGTGTAGGCGCTGCCGAAAGAATATCCATGGTCTTGGCAATCCGCATGTTGAAGATCGCACTTGGCACTAAGACGAAATGCGCTGCTGGTGATCGGAACTCTCGAACAAGATTTACCACATTTACCACAGAAGCGAAATCTACAGCAGGCCCGCAGGCCGCATCACACGCGAAACTAGGTCCGGTCTTCGCAGGCATTCCGGGTTTGTCAACGGCTAATGCGTCATCCGACAAACCACGTGATAACGCTTCTACCGCGCCTTCAGCTTAGGGAGAGGGAGAAAAAGAGAGAAGGAGTAGAAAGAAAGCAGCCCAGAACGGGGGGTGCGCTTACAAAGGCTAATCTTCAGGCCCATCTCAACAATGAACCCAACCAGGGGATTTGTCACTTGTACCCAAGGTTGATAGTGCAGTGGATGATATGCGTGGCCTTGGACTTTTAGTCAGGTTCCGTGCTCTGCCTTATCACCAGCTTCGAGACTGTGGTCACGTGACCCTAACCGGAGACACGATTGGCCTAAAACACGCATAGCGTCTACCCTGCTGCCTATACTGATTGAACAGGACAGCTCTTTGAAGGCCAGCTTTTGAATTTCTAAAGAGGCTGTCCAGCCCAAAAGTGATTCTAAACGGGGCAAGTTTGAAGACACTATGTTTTACGTCGTATAACTCACATTAAAATTTAGAATGAAGAAATAAGCGGGACTATATTTTGCGCACGATGTCCACAAATAAATAAATAAATATACATATGTATATTTTTTATCAATAAATTTAAAATTAGTTGTACACTGTTAGGTTCGCGTTTTTAAACTTCAAATTTTTTTTACGAAAGAGTTACACATAAAATACACCACGGACAGCACATCGTCCGACTTTCAACGCACGATGAAACGCCGACGCTCGCTGACAGAAGGTTGCGATGCTGCGCGAACAATTTCGGAAAGATTCTGCGTAGGATACGCCGGGCGCAACGGCTTCGCGACCGTTCGAAGGGCAAAGGATTCGCGACGACATAGTAGCGTCTTCCAACTTCAGTAAGCTAACGGGGCTCGAGAGTACCACGCTCACATTTCCGCAGAGCGAGCGCGGCCGGCCAGATGGAGGCGCAGAATGCTCTCGCGTCGCGATTGCTACGTCGTTGCTCTGCCTACACTGATGACATGTGCACTGGCAGTCTAAGCAGCCCTCCCGAGACTTCATTCGAGTCCAATAGACAACTTTCTAGCGCGATAGACTCTCGTAAAAGTGAGAGTAGAAGTCGCTTCGGTTGGCGGCGTAAGCGGCGGCTTTATGTTTGTTGACACCTGCGTCGACAATGACAAATATGGACAGAAACATTAAATATAAAAAATAAAGCACGCAGAAAGAAATACAAACATGGCAGGGGCACGGGCAAAGTAGGAGACGTTAACGCTACGGAATGCATATAGATACAAAATACACTGGAAAAGACAAAAATAATTAAATCTAAAAAACGGAATTAAGTTTTCAACGCCGAGGTAAGGCAATGCGAAGGGAGAGCAGCAGGCAAAAAAACTGCCATAGTCCTATAGGCAGCTAAGGACGTATTTGTGATCGCGGTTATAAAGCACCGGCGACGTACGCCCCATGAAGTTGGGTAAATAAAATTCTCGCCCCGAGCGAGCGCGTGAATGACTCTTTTTTTACTTTCCTACCTCTGCAATGCAAAAAGAGGGTCGCGGGTTTATAGCTTAGGCGACACAAATATCGATAAGCCATTGGCTATGGCAGTGCAATATTGACCAGCCTATACCATGACATCACCAATATTGGAAAACTCTTGGCTTTGACAGTTTAATATTAACCAGCTTAAGCCAGCGTATATTCAATATCGGAAAGCCATTGGCTCTGACAGTCCAATATTGTACAGGTTATGCCGGCGTATATCCAATATTGGAAAGCTATTGGCCTTGACAGTCCAATATTGGACAGCTTATGCCGGCGTATAGCCAATATCAGAAAGCCAGTGGCTCCGACAGTCCAATATTGGACAGCTTATGCCAGCGTGTATCCAATATTGGAAAGCTATTGGCTTTGACAGTCCAATGTTGACCAGCCTGTGCCAACGTATCACCAATATTGGAAAACCACTGGCTTTGATAGTCCATTATTGTCCAATGTGATTCCAATATTGGGAAACATATGGCTCGTTGGGCCACTGTTGGGCCATTCTTTGCCACATCAAATCCAATGTTGGCCCAATACGGTGTGCTGCCTGGGGCGCATGTCACATATGCCGTTTTCTTCAAGTTGGTTTCTGAAACTTTTAAATTTCACCAAATATAGTTCAATGCCCCTCCCAGCCTTTAAAAAAAACTGCATAGAAAAAAAAAACCTATTTGGGACACGTGTTTTTTTTATCTTAGTTTTTGTTCGAAGAAAACAAATTTTCGCGTAATATTTACGCCGTTTGACCCAATATAGGTGGAGGTCTGCTCGGAAGTCTAGTGTCTCACTTTCGCGACACCCGGTGCTTCCAGCCTGGCATCTGACACCATCTGCTAGTTTGGCGAGCAGACACGTGAAGCCTCCGGCATATTCTGCTATTTCACTACCGTCTATCGTCGTTTCCGATGCCCGTCAAAAGTGGACACAAAAGCTGCGTGTTTGCCTCCGTCCGCTATTCCGCCCCCGTTCAAAAACGGCTACAACTTTCAGAGGACGGGATCATGAAAGCGACGTTCTAGCCTTCGATCATGCACAAGCCACGGTCCAATACAGTGTATGGCAGCGTCTATGGATGTGCGGTAATAAGCGACCGAGGAGTAAAAAAATATCATCAAAATGCAACTACAAATTTACTGTCCTTGTTTTTTTGTTTTTTTTTAATGTTACGTGGCATTCGCGAGTAAGGTGGCGAGCGTCATGACGCGCATCTAAAACGCGACGTAAAATAATTCACTTTGGTAGGACAGGTGCGCAGCAAAACGTGAGCTGCCTGTCTTTCAAAGCAAATGGCGGGAACATAAAAAAAACTTGATTCGGGCCGAAACGCCCGATTGTCTCCAGTCAAATTGCTCGCCAATTCCTAACTGTGTAGGTATCTTCTAGGCATTAATTATGGTCGCAATCACAACGGTTGCACAATTCACAGAGCAGCGCGGCCGCTTTTACGGGGACGAACATTTGTATTCATCACCAAGACGTGCAAAGGAACAAATGAAGCTAGATCAAGCAACATAGTTGACGTGGAACGCTAGGCCTATGCCAGTCCCGTTACAAACCCAAGCAGGCACACAGCGTTTCCGAAGGCGCGGGACGCTAGGCTTAGCCCGGTCCCGCTACGGACCCAAGCACGCACAGAGCGCTTCTGAAAGCGCGTACTTTCGACAGTTGTTTGATGCAAACTAGGTTGTTCAAGAGACCTTCTCCTAAACACCTCGGTGAACGCATAGCTACTCGCACTCGTAAAATTAAACGAGGTCAACGAACTCTGCTGGTCGAGCACGCCGCGAACGCCGGCAGCCGTGCAACATGCACGGATGACGTTTGAAGAGAAGCGGAAAGGCAATTTCGGAATATTTTTGAATCTAATGATGTCTCTATCTAGATTATATATTCCCCAAGCAAAATTACTGTCGATAGTATTATTGTTGCGGAACGGAGAAACAATTTTATCACGAACATTTCACACGTCAATCATCTCTCGAACCAATGAGACCCGAGAAAATTTGTTCAGTTTCATAAGCACAGGGCGAGGCGAGGAGCAGGTCTACCCCCACCTAGATGGCGTCTAACGACGTAAACATTGCTACATTTTGTTGTTGATTTTTTGGGGAGAAACTTCACAAAAAACTATTAAACCCTTTAAAAAAAGGTTTTTTTTACTTCAGTGTCCCTACTTTAAAGTGAGACTGACCCCCCCCCACACACACACACACACACACACACAATTTTTTATCTATTTTTTGCCAGGCGATCTATTATGGTGTCAGAAGACTACCCAATCAATATTTTGCTACAGCGTCACGTAAACTTTTCATAAAGTAAAAAGACGCAACTGCTTGCAACAGAAACCGAAACTGCATTGGGACTTAAGAACGAATAGAGAGGAAGAGAAAGTTAACTAAAAAACACGTGGCTGCGCAACTTTTTTTTCTTTTTTTCAATCAACGTTTTTGAAACTGTTTAGAAGCCACACAAAATGAGTGTCATATTTTCAGTCTGTTCTTAGAATCAATGAGTACCTCTGATGACCCGTGGCTTTCATTATCTTCGGTGGTTGTGTCTAAACCATAAAAAAACGGCATCTGACCACGGAGAAGAGAGTCAGCGCTACTCAAAAAGGCCAGTTCTCGATAGGCGGTTTTCGGGAGGAAAGAAAACGAATTTCCAGCCGCAAATCGTGTTCCGGGTAGTCGGGCTCGCATGTGTCATGAACAAACAAAAACCTTGTCGAGCATGAATACCCTGTCAGTGTCCCTTTAAGACTATGTCGTTGACTCAAGCATTCCATGAAAAGTCGTTCGACAACTTGACAACCACATATTTGTACGGACATTCTGTTTTGATGAAGTCGCGTTCGCTTTTTTTTTTTGCTTTTTGACGTTTTTTTTTTGTTTGTTTCTGTTGCGTTTATTTGCCTTTTTGCATATTGGCGTTTTAGCGTGTCCGCGTGTTTATTTTTCATGATAGTGCTTCACAGCGCACAAGATCAGACACACTTAAAAGAAATTTCAAGCACACAAAGGAAGAACTCTCACACAGCGCTGACTGACAACTCGAAATATATTATGCATCATCTTCTTCTTCCTTCACTCCGATGCAAATGGAGGTGAACCCCAAAAAACCGAGGAACGTATGAAAAAGGTAAAAAGGAAAGAAAAGAAAAATGGAATAAAAACAAAAATAGAAGGAAAAAATAATGAATTCTCTGTACAGCGGACGTTGCTATTGTGCTTATTCTAAATAGTTCAACTCTTTTTCCGTTAAGGCTAGCGATGGAGTGCTCACACATAGCCTATCTAGCCTTACAATGTTAGCGGTTTCTACTATCTCTCGAGTCAGTTTGTTCCTGCTCCGTCCCAGAATGGTGCATTTGTCCAAGAGGGGAGAACATCCACAGTCTCTGCAGTGGATGCCTAAATGACCCGAGTTGGCATTTTTGGCGGTATTGTTATGCTCACGAAGTCGGTCATTTAGACAGCTACCCGTCTGTCCGATGTAACGCTTGCCACACGTGAGGGGGAAGGAGTAGATGACTCCTTCATTGCAGGACACGAACTTGGTCTGGTGGTTTTTGACGCATCCAACTGGTCGACTAGTTGTCCCATTCACCTTCTTGCACAAGCTAGCAAGTTTATTCGGCGCGTGGAGAATACAACGTCAACGTTGACTCTATTGGCCAGTTTCTTGAGCTTGAGGGACAGGTTGTGGATGTAGGGAACTATGACTGGCTTTGTGGTGCGGTCTCTTGTTCTGCGTGTAAAAGCTCCTTCCTGCTTAGCCTCCCTGAGTAAGACTTCGGCCACTGAAGTTAATAAAGACGTGGGGTAGCCCGCTGAAATCAACCGAGATATTTGCGTGTTGAAACTCATATGGACAGTGTGCTTGCAAGATTTTTCAAGCTTGTGCAAGATTGCACAAGCTTGCTAGCTTGTGCAAGAAGGTGAATGGGACATCTAGTCGACCAGTTGGATGCGTCAAAAACCACCAGACCAAGTTCGTGTCATGCAATGAAGGAGTCATCTACTCCTTCCCCCTCACGTGTGGCAAGCGTTACATCGGACAGACGGGTCGCTGTCTAAATGACCGACTTCGTGAGCATAACAATACCGCCAAAAATGCCAACTCGGGTCATTTAGGCATCCACTGCAGAGACTGTGGATGTTCTCCCCTCTTGGACAAATGCACCATTCTGGGACGGAGCAGGAACAAACTGACGCGAGAGATAGTAGAAACCGCTAACATTGTAAGGCTAGATAGGATATGTGTGAGCACTCCATCGCTAGCCTTAACGGAAAAAGAGTTGAACTATTTAGAATAAGCACAATAGCAACGTCCGCTGTACAGAGAATTCATTATTTTTTCCTTCTATTTTTGTTTTTATTCCATTTTTCTTTTCTTTCCTTTTTTCCTTTTTCATACGTTCCTCGGTTTTTTGGGGTTCACCTCCATTTGCATTGGAGTGAAGGAAGAAGAAGATGATGCATAATATATTTCGAGTTGTCAGTCAGCGCTGTGTGAGAGTTCTTCCTTTGTGTGCGTGAAATTTCTTTTAAGTGTGTCTGATCTTGTGAGCTGTGAAGCAGTATCATGAATAACCAACTCGCCAAGCTGAAGTTCTGACCAGTTTATTTTTCGTTATTGTGTTTGCATTTTCGCGTTTCCTTTAGCATTTGGGTTTTTGGGTTTTTTCTTCCGATTGACTTCTGCTTCATCGCTTGCTTTGTTACGTTTGTGTTATTAGAGAGTTTTGGGGAACCATTTTCACGCATCCTATACGTTACGATGGGCAGTCCGGTATACGAACTGGGCATGTGCTACCTCAGAAGACTCGCATATGAGCAGTTTGTAACGGACGGCCAATCCTACCATATGGGATGTGCAAAAACGGTTCATTACAACTCCCTTTTTTCTCTGCGTTTTCGGGTTTGTGTTTTCGTTAGCGTTTTCGCTCACTTTTGCGTTTGCGTTTGTATTCGCATTCGCGTTAGCGTTCTTTTGTGTTTTCGTTTAGGCTTGCGTTGACGATTGCGTTCTCGTTTGAGTTTGCGTTTACAACGCAAACTCAAATGCGAATGCAAAAACAGAAACACAAAATCGGAAGCACAAAAATGCAAATGCAAAGTTCCAAACGCACGAAAAACGCTTACACTGCTGCGTTTGAGTTTGCGGTCGCGTATACATTTGCATTTTTATTTGCGTATTCATTTGCGTATGCGTATGCTTTCGCGTTTTGGCTCGAACAGTGAGCACACAAGTTGTTTCCTCTTTTGTAAGGGCGAATCGGGCTGGTGGCCTCTCTCCTCTGATCTTGATTCAATAAAGCTTACATTCCTCGCCGCCAGAGCTACTCTGGATCATTTTCTGACTATCACAACTGCTGGGCTCAGAGCGCTCTGACATTCGCGGACCGGTCACGGAAGTGAAACCTTTTGATATTGATAATGCATAAAAATATAAATATATACTTTATGGCACTCGAGAACGGTTGTGCAAAATTTACGTTCGCAACGTGATGAAGTAATGTTGTGACGAACTGTATACAATTCTTCAAATCAGAACGCAAAAAAAAAAGAAAATTAGCAGAATGCGAATTGATCTTCCCAAAACGGAACGAAAGCCAATGTTAGCAAATTGTTATCAATTCATCGCGTTTTCGACAGTGACGCGCTGCGATAGCGGTCATGCGTACGGTAGGACAGTCAAATATCAAATGGTAAATAACCCGCTTTTTTCTCACGGCGAAATATCGTGCGAGCATCATCCACATGACATAGAACATATTGCAGTTTGACATAAATCGCGGGGCATTAATGATCGACTCCGTTTATTTTAAGGCAGAAACCTTCGAACGAACTTTTACGAAACCGGAAAAGTCCTTAAAGCTTACTCAAATTCGGAAAAAGAGCAGTGAGCTTTGCGGGCTGTTTCTTTCTTGGTTGGGCTTAGCGGGTTCACCACCGTTAGACGAACGATCTCGTAAAAGCGCTCGGAATACTTATCACGTAGAGTTTTCGTCTCCCGGTCACACGCGAATGTCGTCCCGTCCGTTGTAATTCTCAAACTGTGGAGCGTATAAGCACTTTGTAGAACCAAATACAGTATTTACTCGTGTAACAGCCGCACTGTTAATGAAGAAAAATGAGGGTTCGCTTTTACGCGGCGCACGCGGATTGTCCCATTTGTCAAGATTGCGTTCGTAAGGAGACTCGTGTTCTCGATCAAGTTATTCTCTATGTTATTAATGCGCAACGCGATGATTGGCGGTATATGTGTTCTGCGGGAACGTAGACGCAAGGGCCTTGTTTATAAATAGTGCGGCTATTACTCGAGTAAATACGCTATTCATCGCCGTCATGCCTCACTCCGCAGACCACCGCAGACCACTGCTGCCGAGATGGCCACGTGATCTCCGGCCACGTACCACGTGACGCCTGCGCCGTTCCGCACTCTGAGGACTAGAGACGGGGTGCTAGGGAGCGCTCTGAGGAACAAGGGCGTCAGCGGAAAGAAACAGCCGCTCACGCCATCGCTCTCCCTTTCTGCCGACCGTTCTTGCGCGCTCTGGAAAGAGCGCTCCAGGGCGCACAGAAAGGAGTGCTCTAGTTCGCCATAACTTAAGTCTCATTTTTGGTAGCGATGGTGTCGGGCTCGTGATTATGGGGTTGTGGATTCAATTCCCCTAGAGTCGCTTTAAGAATGTTGTTCTTTATCTAGAGTAATTAGTATTTCTTCTCAAATAAGTTTTCGCAAGCTCGTTGGTTTTCACCTGTACAGAATACTTTTGAGGTGCGTAGTAGACAATTCGTAACGGTTTCCACAATGTTCCGATAGACTTTTCATAGGAATCTCGGCCCTTAAAGACATTTTTAGTTAAAATGTAGATGACCTAGCAAATATTACTTCTATAGAAGGGCATACTACTTTTTATCCAACTCGTTCGGCGGAACGTTGGACTGTGCCACCTTGTTCTAACAATTATTCAATGCTATCGGAGAACTATGCAGTGCCGGCTACGCTAAATGCGCGCCTAAGCAATACCGTCAACATAATAGTTACTATAATGAACTATGCACGTATTAAGTTTAATTTGAATAGATAAATTGATTATTAAAAATATGTTTATTTTTGTATTATATGCTATGTCGCATTTCACGTTTTGTTTTCCTTTCTATGTATCTGTGTTTCAGAATGGTAAATACAGTTCTTTTTTGAAACGCAGTAGAGACCCTTAGCGAAAAGTCGTTCAAAATCAGTATACTAAAAGTGCACTGAAGTATACTAAAAGTGCACTGAGGTATACTAAAAGTATACTTTCAGTGTGGTCTTCGTACTGAATGTATACTTTAAGTGTACTTAAAGTGTACTTCCAGTAAAAATGGTGGTGGACTGAAAGTGTACTCGTCCGCACAAAACTAGTACATGTAGTAGAATCGTAGTGCCCACAGTAAAAAGTAGTCACAATCAGTATACAGGAAGTGCACTTAAGTATACTAAAGGTCTACTTTGAGTGCTTGCGGTCGGCGTACTCAAATTATAGTAACGGGTATACATGTATATATATATATATATATATATATCATATATCATATGATATATATATATATATATATATAGGTGAAGTAAGGTAAATATAAAAACAATGAACCGGGAAAAGTTAATAAGTCAAAGATGCGTACTGTCGAAGTTACTAATTCAAAGTTTATTACGACGTTTCGAGCGGGGACCGCTCTTCATCAGCTGATGAAGAGCGGTCCCCGCTCGAAACGTCGTAATAAAGTAACTTCGACAGTACGCATCTTTGACTTATTAACTTTTCCCGGTCCATTGTTTTTATATTTACCTTACATCACCTATGTATATATATATATATATATATATATATATATATATATATATATATATATATATATATATATATATATAGGTGATGTTTATCCCGATAGATAACCGATGCCGTTTTCACGGGATATTTGTAGCCTCGGCGGACATTAGACGAGTAAACAAACGTCACAGTTCGTTGTCTAATTAACTTTTTTAATTGACAGTGTATTTGACCATGATGAATTTTCAATTTTAACGGGGCTATGAATAAACTCTCGCCCAACCGAAACAATTTGCGAAAAGGCGACCAGTTTTGGGTTATTCATAGCTCACAGTCTGCCTTCCGTCGCCTGATCAAAAAACAGCGCGCTGGAATGAGCGCAGGATGTTATGCTTACGTAGTCGCTTCAGACGCACCGTTTGATGTATGATGCTGGAGCATCCACCAAAAGCACGCTGTCAAAAGTGTGCAAGTTTGTTCATGCTGAATCCGACAGCACTTTATAAGGGTTGTAACTTCACTAGAAAATAAATAATGGATGGAACTCCAATATGAGAAGTTCTCACTAACACAAACACACATGCCATTAGCGACATGCCATGTCAAAACCGCTAAGTCGCTCTCCATTTTCCCCGCCCCTGCCGCGCGTGGTTCTTGAATTGGGGGAAGAAAGTGAAAAATTTGATAAATAAATATCTCAAAGCCCGCCCCCCCCCCCCCCTTTGCTGTTTCGTGAATAGTTTTGATTAGGTTACGCTCTAATAATGACTGCTCTAAAACAGCAATAGAAAAAAAGGTAATTTACGGATTTCAGTTAATTAATAAAAATGTTGCCACGGTTATCCACCCATATGTAATGTCCGCTGTGTCGCACGACACACTGAAGACTGCATGAACGTTGTCAGCAAGCCCCTTTTTTTTTCTAAAAATCTGTTGATTAAAAAATATCACCGGGTATACAGCTGAATTAATGTGACAAAGGGATGCTTCATTTTTTATTTCACTGCAGACCACGTGGTCCAAAAGTTCCCCGGGGAAACGACCGGCACTGGCACTGTCAAAGCATACTTACGTCGCAAATGCAGCATGGATTATAGCCCTAAAAAAAGCACAAATAGTAAAGTTACCTACATTGTGCGCCACGGAAAGTAGCGTTATCTAACTTGTCAATAATTATTTTAGCTAGTCATTTCTACTATATTTATCAATTGAAAAGTCTACTTTTATTGCAAAGATAGCGTTTATTTTCCCTGAACTGTATTTGTTACCTTTATTGAAGAATAAAAGTTTACTGTAAAAAACGGTCAGCACTATTCGGAAGCTAGACGATCGAGGGCAATTGCACCAAGTGTTTGATGCTGCTGATGCAAAAGCATGCACATATCTTTGTTTTCAAAGTGCACCGCCACTTGCGTGCTGCCTCATAGGCTAGTAGACAAATAACGTTTGCAGGATGATCCAGTGTTCTTGTAATGTAGGTCTCAGCTCACTATACGCTGTTTCAGATATCTGCATCCACAGCAAGCAATAGGACAGGAAGCAAAGGAAACCACGGCTAATAACGGGGACACAAGATGCTCCACCTTGCATAGTCACATGCAGCGCAAATCAACTTCTGAACCGCATAAGCGAAGTGGTGTTATGAATGGAAGCTCGCTCTGAAATTGGCTGGAGAAATTGGCGCCTTCATGTGACAACCTCATGCTTTCACCGAAAGTGTTTCATTGTGTAGATTTATCTTGCAAAACTCTAAGACATCTCAATTCACGTGAAAAGAACTTGACGATTGCAACAACGAACACGCCAACACAGTGCATCGAGAGTTCCACGCTGTAAAAAATCGACGTAAATTTTACGTGCCCTTCCGTTGCCAAAAAAGTCGGGCACGCTCATTGTTTCAAAATACGAGGTTGCCCTCATGATTCATTTGTCGCGAGAGCCGAGCCTTCCAAAAAAGCCGAAATCTAAGGAGTGCAGTGCAAGCATGCGCAGATGAGTCAGAATAGCCTTGGCGACGAAGGAGAAATTGCTTAATATAGTTTCGGTTTTACACTGAAAAAAACAAAGTTTAGATAAAACCTAAGATTGACTAAAGTTTTGTTAATTGTTTACAAAATTCATATAGTGGCATTATAATCATTAATATATATTGATTTGGTTAGTTTTTTCTTAAAAAACAAAGAGCAAAAAAAGAGACTTTTGAAAACTGCGCATGACCATCGCTATTGCAATCAGCTTCCGTTCGGCCGCCGTTTCCCGTTGGAGTTCCGGAGGCTTCGAACATCGCTCCCTTTTTACGTTTTAGCCGTTTTAGCTGATATTTTAGAAATCTTGGTTACGAATACCGTGTTCAAGAATAGCAAGCGATTACTGAGAGCTGGGAGACGCTGCGTCTTACCAACGCAAGTAAGTGGCGGACAGTCATGGCCGACTGGTGCAAGCCCTGGTGAGGAAGTTTCGTTTGTTTCTGCGTAGTGCGCCGCTGTTTCAAATTTTGTCGTGTACCGTGTGCTGCTAAGCTATGCTTGATTCTAACTATGTTGTACCCGGTGTTATTTCGCCATTTGAACAGAGCGTATCTTCAAAATGTATGGCTCTCTCCGCAGAGTGAGAAAGATTCGCGTGCGGCGGAACCGAGGGCCAGCCGAGGGCCTGTTGGTGTCGCCGTCCTACGACGCTCCCCCGGCGACGCTTTTGCGGAGCGTTCTAGTGCAGTCTGACGGCAGATCAAGCAATCGCAGGTCATGCTAGTTCTGACGTGTGGTCCCAACAGCCTCTCGCCAACGATTTGTTTAATAAAGCGGGAGCGAGAAAAACGTTACAAGAGCGAGCAGCATGATTTCTTGCCTGTGCTGATGCCTGTGCCGTAGAAACGCGCGGTCTCTTTGCGTATGCCGAAGCGGCACGCTTTCCAAGTTTACGATTGCGTGATGTAAATAAAGCGAGTTTGAATTTCACGTTTTTTAGTGGCGGCGAAAGCCGCAACAAAAAGCAGAGCAGTTAGAGAAAGCAAAAACGATGGAGTTGAATATTCGATGGAGTTGAAAGACTACCAACGTACCAACTCGCCCAGTTATTC
This sequence comes from Ixodes persulcatus, assembly GCA_013358835.2. Taxonomy (NCBI): domain Eukaryota; kingdom Metazoa; phylum Arthropoda; class Arachnida; order Ixodida; family Ixodidae; genus Ixodes; species Ixodes persulcatus. The sequence goes on from JABSTQ010009916.1 coordinate 851,990, forward strand.
TTTGTCAAAGAATAATAGCCAATAGTAATAATTTAAATAAATGCCAACTTTTAATTGGTTACAAATTTGTAATTGATGCAGTACAACCTACGTTGCTCTAGTGTTTTTATATCAGGTAATGTGTAAATGTATAGGATAGTTCATAGCAACCATTTATGTATACGACTCATTATATTGAATCTTTCCTCTAAAAGCTCGAAGTTATATAAAAAAAGTGCAAATCATAAATTAAGCCGCACCACTGGATGTGTAATAGCATGTGACTTGTATGTATGTTCTCAGCAAAAGAAAAGGATGCATTCAAAAAAGGGTTGATCATTTTGTTTCCTCTGTGTTAGAGCTTCTTTCAGGTACACGCAAAATGTGGGTGTCTACGTCTATAAGAGTGGAATTGACGTTTCCCGCAGGGCTGCAGGCCTGACTCAGTTTGGCTAGCAGGTTGCAACCTATGGGAACCTGCAGGGAACTGCATCATAAGAGTAAAAGTGACGTCCGCCCACTGATATCTCTATTATGGGTGGCTGAATGGTGCATCGAGCAGAAAGGTATGAAGCCATCGGAAGTAAGCGGCCTGTCCTGATAGCGAGTGCTTAACAGGCTTTTTGATTCTCCCGAGTGCTGGTTTGAACAACGTTCAGGCGCTTGGTTTTTTTTCTTGTCATCCCAAGAGAGCCTGCTTGTTGCGGAGTAACAGTGCATGCGGACCCGAGAAGTCTCCTGGGAAACCATTCGATGTGAAAATTTTGAGATTCTATTTTATCAAAAAGTGTGGATGTCCCACGTTCAAATGTCTTATTCTTGGGATTTCATCCAGAACTAATCTCTGCAGCGCACTGGCACATGCGGAGAAGCGCACTGAACAAAGGAAATCCATCGCAATGGTGGCTTTGCGAGCGCTTTGAAAGGGTTGAATGGCATAAACGACTTTATTTTCGCGAGCTCTATATTTCACATATTTTATGAAGTGTTAGTGTTAGGAATACTTTGCAGGTACAACATTTCACAATCAGGAGTAATGTTCAATGCATTCGTATCCATGGGGTTACTTTTTTGCAGGATCAATTTTAAGCAGTTTCGATGAACTCGCAAAAACTAAGTCTTCGTAAAAATTTAGAAGTTTACAGTAGTCCAATTAATCTTGAAACCGATATCGAATACCGTATTATACTAAACTTCTAAAATAAAATGTTAATATTAGTACAGCCCTGAAAATGGCCATTCTCGAATGTTTTCGTTGTGGCCTTCAGTAATCCATATGTGCTTAAAATGCAGCAGCTGCAACCTTGAATCTGGAAAAGGCTATTGTTTGTCACACGTTTTCTTTATGGTGCCTAGGATTTTCGGTAATAAATGTGGTGCCCTGCAATGAACACTATTACCCGTAGCATAGCCCTGGGCATGCAAAGAAGGCACACCACCAATGTCTGACATATCAGGCTTTCAAAAATGCTATTGTCCAATTTTCCTCACCCTTCCGTCAGGATGAAGTGGTTACTATTTTGACTTCCTCATATAGTGGTCATTTGAGCGAGTTATGTGGTGTTATATCATAGGGTGGCATAGGGTAATTTTCTCATCTCTTTTTACGCAGGGTGTAATGGCACGCCATCATCACAAATGAGAGTGTACAGTGAGGCAGGCTCGGAAACTTGAATAAAGTGATTATTAGGATTTCAATTTCTGTTTTATCAATTATGTGAAGAACACTGATGATAATGTTTGTATGCTACACATACATACTTTCAGTTGAAAAATGCAATGCATCTTTTCTTTATGGCTTTTCTCACACAGTTTCAGAAGACGCTGGTACGTCATTTGTATGAGGAATGTTTGGAAATAGAGCTGCAAAAGATTTCCTCGTAATTTTCACGTACATAGGCGCAAATCAAAATGGCAACTCTCCTAGTCAATGTTGGAAAACGGCAGTACATTATTTTCACGAGGGAAGATTTGAAAATGATTCAATTGTCATTTTCACGTCTATACTCGCAACTTAAAAACGCGGTGCCTCTTTTTTTTGACAACTTTTCCCACATAATTTCATTACATGATTGTACGTTATTTTGACAAGAAATGTTTGGAAATACAGCTGCCAAGACTTTCCTCCGAAATTTCCTGACTCATTTTTAAGAGTGCATCTCCCGATAATGGCACCTCTGCATTATCATCAATTAAGTGTTGTCAACGGTGTTTCTTAACATTTCACGAGAATGGAGCTATGTGTCATGAAATTTCACAAGTTGGAATCCAGCCGTTCAAAGAAACACCTTTGAAAAGTCAGCTTTTTAAATGCAGGTGCCGATTTTTCTGGCCAATTTTAGACCGTTTTTTCCATTCAGAACGCCCGACATACACGGCGTCCCAGATAACTTGCACCATACTTAAAAAAAACACCGGAGCGCTCTGCAGGAGTGAAATCAACTGTCATTAGCAAGCGTCTTGCGAAAGTGCACAGATTTTTTTAATGCGCCTGGTTATCTAAATATCTAAGATTAATCAGCTAACCTTTCAAATATTCTTTTAAGAGCCAAGATGTCAATTGTAAAGTTGCAGGCCGCATTGAGAAACACCCAATTGAAGTGTTTGCAACATGATACGCTTTCGTGCTTTTTTCCGGCCTTCAAAGAACGCACATTCGCGGCGCGCCCGCGCGCCGTGATTGGTTAACCGAGTTGTCACGCGGTATGTTTTGTATTTTGCGGGCGTTTTTCGAAGGCTAGGAAAAAGGAGCATGCAAAGTGCACCTTGTTGAAAATAGTTTAATGGGGTGTTTCTTAATGCGCTCTACAACTTTCCAATGCACACCTCGGCTTTTAAACGAAGATTTCAAAAGTTAGCTTGTTAGTCTTAATTAAATAACTAGGCGCACTAAAAAATTGCGTGCACTTTCGCAAGAGACTTGCTAACAGCGTACAGTTGGTTTCACTCCCGCAGAACGCCCCGGTTCCTTTTTAAAGTTTGGTGCAAGTTATCTGGGGCACCCCGTATATATGTACTGTACTAGTAGTGTACATTTAGTGCACAAAAAGCATACATGTAGTGTACTAAATGTACACTTATATTATGCTAGATGTACACTCAAGGTGCACTTATGGTATACTACATATGCACTTGTGCTGTACTAAAAGTACACTATTTTGTTTCATAAAAGTGTGAAACTAGTACGATTTCAGTACATACCCTAAGTTCACTATTAGTATACTTTCAGTATACTGATTTCAAACGACTTTTCGCTAAGGGGAGGCGTAAAGGTTTCGCGTGGCCTAGATATACATACGTCAAAGTAAAGCAACGCAGTTGAAAACACGAAAATGATTTTGGCCGCGTTAGCACACTCTGGCGTGTCTGTAAACAGGTCGATACGAGCTATCACGTGAGACCACCAAATGCACCACTGAGGGGAAACCACATCATCATCATTTCCCAGAAATCTGCGCCTGTACAGCTGGCGGGGGCTTAATTGGTTACAATTCGTTTCAGTATATGTACTTCTCAGAGAACACAAAGAGACGATTGGCAAATCAAGCAACCCGTTAAAATAAAACTTCACGGTGTTAGTCGTCTTTCGCTCCGTGTTTTCTCATCGCGAAATTCAATAAAGCGGAATGCTAACTTACACGTGCAGAAAATATAGCAAAACGCGATCGTTCGTGCACGAAATTGAGTAGGAAATAAATCTTGCCCCTCGCAAATCCAACGGCTGTGCCACCGACAACATTTTTCGTTGTAGGAACTGCTCGATGCGCGCAGCCTTGCTTATTTTTCCTTTGAACTGGATGGCTGCCCCCTTATAGACCAACACGCGGCCCTGACGTCACGCATCTGCGGTGGCGCTGTCGACGGCACTGAGCATGCGCACACACTTCCCTTCGCGCGAATTCTGTTTCTGCGCACGCGCAGTGCCCACACCTTGTGTGGGCAAACGCGCACTTGTTTGTAAACAGCGTGTCGGTCTATATCTTGCGGACAGCTTTGAAGAAAGTGGAGACGGCCGTCTCTGCTGTATTTGAGAATCCGGTGTATCGGAGCTTCGGTCGTCTCCCACAGGGTAGCGGGAAAGCGCGACAGTGTAAAGAGCGCAATGCCCGTTCACAGACATGCGCCCGTAGCGACCGGAACGACTGGAACAACCGAAACGACCGTTGCAAGGGTCTCCAACCATCAGTTGCCATAGCGACGGAGGGACGCCCGCATGTGTTGTTCAAGACGCAAGGAGTTGGAGCGAGCCCAACTTTCCCCGCTGCGTTCGAAACAACCGAAACAACCGCAACGACAGACCAATCACAGGTCGAGGAGAACTGGTGCATGCCGGTCGCAGGCCGGGTCCTTCTATTTGCAAACATGGCGACGGTGGTGTCCGTAGACGTGGACGGCGTGGTGATAGCTCATCGTTCCGCGTAAAAGCGCTACCCTTGACTGTGAATTTTCGTCGTGTGTCGCTATGATAACCCATCACGCACTAGAAGGGAAGGTACACCTACTCGTGCGGCGATGTCGTGGCGGCACTCTCAAGACAGCAGAAACGCCCGTGCCGTCGTGTTTGTTTACTTCGACTACAGTGGTGCTTTCTAAGCATTTGTGTCCTCGAACATCGCCCGGATTGCTTATTTGGCGCATTTCATGCGTGTGCTCAAGTTCAAGGTAATACTGGCGCGTACCGTATAAAGGATACGAATTTTCACGCGTTTTCATCACCGGAGAAAAGTGATTAGTGTTAGCAATCCTGAACGCTCGCAACGTCCATCTGATCACAAAATCATTTTTTTTTACGTTTCTATATCGCTGCTAAGATTACATCGTATATTATAATCGTAGAAAAGGCGTGTGGCGAGATTTGTACTATTGGCAAAGTCGTGTATTAGAGTCTTGATCGTTCAAGACGGCGTACTGCATCTTTTTCTTTTTTTTTTATCCACTGTACCCTGCAAGTCTATCATGAAAAAAAATAATAATAAAGCTTTAGGCTATAGAAAACTGTCTGTCTATATTCTGTTACGGCATTGAGTGGCAGTGCGTCCCCTTTTTAGAGGCACCGCTGAAACAGCTGACGGCGGCGTAGAAGCGGTCGCCGTGCTGACGACCCGCTGCGCTTGTTGCACTGGTTGCAGGTGTGTGTACGCGCGGCGCAGAGCGGTCGTTCCGGTCGCTCCGGTTGCAACGGACGCAGTCGCATGCAACCGACGTGTGTGAACGAGCCTTTAGGAAGCGGATCGTCCGCACCACTAGGAGATGATTTTGAACGCGCGCTGTTTAAAAGAAATAAGTGGCATCGAACGTATTCTCTTAGTAGAGTGTTCAGTTCGCGCATAAGAGGAAGAGAGAAATTGCGAGGAGTCTTTCTGTGCAGGAGAGGTGATGGTGAGAAACATTCAGAGGAGGTGATCACCGACTGCGTTCAAGCACCGCCCTGGCAGCATCTAACCTCTTCGGTGGGTAGCAAAACGTAACGACCGTAAGTTGTTTGTCTGGTAGTTGTTAGTCGATAAGACAACCAACCAATTCTTGCGACATGCAGACAGAGTCGGAACTCGGTTGTTCTACGACCTGATGCCACCGCAGTGTCCGCGCGAGGAGCAAAGCAACTCTCACCTTTCTGACGATCCACTATATCCGTCTATCAGAGCTCGGCGCAGTGACGTCGCTGTTCACACTGCGCTAGAAGAAAACAAACGTGATCGCAATATACAAATTTTCAACAATACTTTGCCGCTTACTTCTGTACCAACAGTGTGAATGCCCGATTTGCGGGGTTACGTATTAAATAGGCAGGCATATGTTATACGTACCGCATTTACTCGAGTAATAGCCGCACTGTTTATGAAAAACACCTGAGTCTTCGCTTTTCTGCGGAGCACGCGGATTGCCAATCACCGCGATCGACAGCATGATTCCAGCGGTTTACAGCACAGAGATAACGTCTTCGCGCGAAGATAACACCTGTGAAGGTGGCATTTGTATGGAGATTCGTGTTCTTGATCTAGTTATTCACTATGTAATATATGTGCAACGCGATGATTGGCTGTATATGAGCTTTGCAGGAAAGTAGAAGGGCCTTGTTCATGAATAGTGCGGCTATTACTCGAGTAAATACGGTATATACATATAATATTACGGTAGAATTTCGTTTTGTGAAACTTATGTTACATCACCTCCGGTATTTTGCTCGATAATGAGGATTTTTAATTTCTCCGCATATTTTGTTAGTTTGGTGGGAAGCGCTAACCTGTAAACAGCGTAAACTCCACGTATAAGTAAAGATGCGGTGGCGTTATTGATACAGCAATAATTTGCCGAGGGAACGATTCGTTCAAATCCAAGCAAACAACTAATTTTATTTTTTTTTTACTTGTCACTTCATTAGAGTAGAGGTTTATGTAGCTTATTTAAAAGTATATAACGGAACTGCCGAAGAACAGGTATTTGTTTTGATAATAATACGACTGATTCCTTAGGGCTCACACGCAGAAAGAAACTGTTCTTCTACAATAAATAGAAAATTTAGGACAAGTGCTTTGTTATACTTTTTGGCATATAAATAAACTAGAGTTTTATCACCTAAAAACACCAGGGTGTTCAAAATCACGATCATCATATTGGACAGCGTATGAGGTCCCAACACCAACCAAGTAGAACACTTAGGAAAGCGCTTAAGACGTCAACATTAATACAGCCCGGAAGAACCTCACGACGCTAGACTACGCAATTGGCCAGTGCATGCGAGCATTTGCTGGACAAATACAAAAAAAAAATAAAAAGTGCACGGAGATATCTCGAGTGGATTTTATGCTCCGCGTTCCAAACCTTCCTTCCCTCTCGGCTGTCAGTTCTGTCGCGGGGCATTTCGAGCGCGAAAGCGGCCGACCCTCGGCCGGGACAAAGTGGGTCGCCGGGCCCAGTCGACCGCGCTCATGTGCCGTGAATGTCGTCGGCGGACGCTTCCCCTCGACCGCAGCGGGGTAAGGATGTGAACGATGGTCGGAGACAGATGGCGTCCTCCCCGGCAGTCTGGGCCACCCGCCCCGACTCTCGGAGATCTGGAACGAGACAGTGAGAGACCGAGATGGCCGCCGAGTCGAGCCCTGGAGACGTATGCTCCGTCCGGCACCCGACACAATAAGGACCCGAGCCGAAGGCCGGAGGCGAGTCGCCGATTTCACGGGCCCGTTCACACGCGCGGTGTGCGGCGGGGCCTGCCGAATTCGTGAATCCAACCGTGCGCATGTAATCCCTGTTCCTCTGTTTTACATCTTCGTCGACATGCCGCCAACCTTTGCGCTGCATATTTCTGAGCCAGACGTCATCTTCCGGTTTCTAGTGTGGTCCCTCGAAAGACTTGTTAGTTTCCCGTTCGCCCGTTCTCTTCTGACAGCGAAATGGCGGCTCCGTGGATGAAATGCGCAATCGGAGCGACACGCAATCGTCGTGCTGTCGGAGCGCTGTCGGTGCGCACCTCCCCGTGTGTCTGCCGCTGGTGGAGCTGTAAATGAGGAAGCTCGTATAATATTGGGCTTCGCGTTAGGTTTAGCGTCAGTTGCCCGGCGATCTATCAACTGCACTAGCGTTTTACAACCTTGCCAGGTCCCCAAAGTCACGAATATCCTCACCAGAAGTGATGCGTTATCTCGTGTGAAATTCTGAAAACCAGCCACAGAAGCAGCGCGCACCTGATGTACTCGATGGTCTTATTGACGAAAGCAAGTGCAGTGACGCGAAAGCAGCACTTGACCCTTTTTAGTCATCCGATAATGGTGCGTATGCGGTAGAAAAAAATCCACAACACGTCGGTATACAAGAGAGCTGAGCATATGGCGATGAAAGAGTTTCAGAAGGACTCAGTGCCAGAGTTTTGCGTCTTCTATAAAAAAGAAAGGTGTATCACTATAGCAAGCGACCGAGCTTTACAATTCACAGCACACTCTCTCATAGGTAGTTTGTTACATCCATTTTGGGCCATGAAGAAGCACTAACTGCGACTGCAGACAGCTTGACAGCATTTTCTTCAATATTAATAAGAAGCAAAGATATAACCACAGCAATAAGAATGAGAGTTAGTGAGAAGCCATCAGAAGCTGAGAAGCAAATATAACAACAAGGAGCAAAGATACACCTAGGAGATAAACAGCAAGCAAATTGTTGTGTGTAGGGTTATTCAGCCGGACGTTAATCTGTCTCAGTGGGCGTCTGGTGTCTCAGCTGTAGATGAGCAATTTAGCCAGTGGTGTACAACCGCTAAACTGGGGTATTTAACGCGCACCCCGCCGTAGTAATACAAGACCACACGCCCGTACGATTATCATTCAAATCAAAACGGGCAGGGGTGGGGATGGAACCCAGGATGCCTGGGTTCTGCAGGGCAAGCGTTCGCTTCACGTTTTCCGAACTAGTGTGCGCTAGCCCACTCGGCCACCAATCCCCCTGCGATAAACAGCGAGAGGGTAGCAAAGCAAGAACTCTGAAGATGAGGTGTACCGCGTGTGATTCAGCTGCGAATTAAATTCTCGTTGGTTTTGGTGTACCGTATGTATTCAGATACGCTTTCGTGGATTGGTAACCGCCCAGTTGTTTTCTAAAGTGCATATTATGAAGCGTAATAAGCATTGTGCGTCCTGTGAACTCACCTATCTTTTCAAAGATTTCTAGAATTAAGCGATGACCAAGAAGCGTAATAGATGAAACCCTTGTCTTTTAATGTTTGTATTTATAAGGGCTTGAAAATGTCGCAAGTTTAGGTTGAGTTGTAAACAATTTATTAGACGATAACCGACAAATATAACCAGCGAAAATACCGCGACTATTTGAGGTTGCGGCTGTCAACGTTTGCAAAGTTATAGCAATGTGGAGAGTTGAGTTTGTAGCGGGCCAGTTTAAAAACAAAAAATATTTTCCGTAATATTTTTTTTAGTGTAAATATCAGTAGTAATCTTTATTAGTGCAATAGGTTTATTTATGTAATATGTTTCCCGTGATAGACTTTGGCATCCTAATGAAGAAGGATACACTCAAGGAAGAAGTTGTCGCACTAAAACACCGTTGGTCCGCTGTCTGTATTCTTGTGTCCTTTTATTTTTCTTCTTGCTCAAGTATACTGCTAAAGGTCATGCTGATCTATCTATAGAAAAGTGCACGTTCACTGGAAAACCAAGATATATATTAGGCTATATTATCTCTATAGACTGTATACGTCCCGACCCGGATAAGATTAAAGCCGTGTCAGAATTCCCGCGACCAACAAAGCAGAAATTAGTGCGCAGCTTCAGGGAACTTTCGTCGTTCTTCCGAAAGTTCAACCCTGGTTTTTGCTAACATTACTAGTCCACTTAATAATCTCCTGAAAAGCAAGACCACAATTTCTTCGTCACGGCCGAGTAAGGATGCTTTTAAATCCCCGCAGAAAGCTCTGACCTCGAACCCGATCCTTCAACGTTTCAATAACGACGACGGAACCGTATTGTACAGTGATTCTAGTGACAACGCCATCAGAGCTCTTCTCTTAAAACGATGGCAATCTGCAATCGAACACGTTATCGCCTACGCGATTCGCTCCCTAAGCAAAGCTGAAGGAAACAACATCGTCACAAAAAAGTGCATCGCGTTCGTATGGGCAATTATAAAATGTCGCCTCACATCTACGAACGACATTTTAAATTTGGCACAGATCATAATTCTTTTTTTTTTTTGGCTCGCCAATGGTTTTTTTTTTTAATTTATCCGGTCGGCTTGGTCCGTGGACCCTACGTCTTCAGGAATATAGACTATTCGTAACCTACAAGTCCTGTCGTACACACACTGAAACAGACGCTCCGTCTCGCTGCTCCCTTCGACAAACTTCCCTAGATATTCTCAACATAAAGCCAAACTCTCCCACGGATTTGAACCCTGACATAACGAGAATTCAATCCCAACCGTGTAGAGATCCTGAAATCCGAAAAATTATTGATCGATTAGACAGAACATCAGACCACAATAACTGCCGATCAAGACGCCAGCAACACCACTTCCAGCTTCGCAATTATATATTGTACCGTCTGAATTACAGTACTGATGGCGATCGCTGGGTGCTCGTAATATCGCTCACATTACGTCTCGGAGTACTGCACTCGCTAAATGATAATCTGACTGTAGGACACCTCGGAGTACATACAAGGTATTCACATATTTGGAAGTGATATTTTTGCCTAGGCCTTTACTCTTCCGTTTTCAAATACATAAAAGCACGTTACCTATTTCAACAGCACACGTATCGAACCACACCGCCTTTTGGGAAGTTATTACACGTTCCTTGCCCCTCACGGCCCTTCGACACTGAAGCCGTCGACGTATTTTATCCCCTGCCTATTATCACTCATGAAAACCGTTGGATGCATCACTGCTGTTGACCACCTCACTCGTTTCGCAAAAATGCTGCAATCCTCAAGGGCAGCGCAACTGAAATAGCCACTTGCTTTACTCAAAACCAGTTTCTTTGCCATGGTTCGCCACGTGCTCAACTCAGCGACAACGGCCGAGCCTTCCTTCATCGCGTGCTCTAGGAAGTGCTCTCGGTACGCAAGATTATCCACAAAACCACATAGACCTACCACCCATTATCAAATTGACTTAAAGAACGCTTTCACCGTACCCTTGATGCAGTGATCTTGATGTAGGTTTTTCCACATGGCAAAATTTGTACTTCCATTTGTCAAACATGCTTATACTTAATCCGCCCAACGTCCAACTTGTTACAGCCTGACAGTAATAAACGAGCGTATTGGTTGGCCACAGTGGAAGGTTTTTGAACGCAAGTATGGACAAAGGACAAACAAGGAGCAACAAGACAGACACGAACGGCCTTACATATTGTAAGACATAACCCGCACCACCTATGAGCTCCTTCTACAACCTCTGGAGGCTCGATTTAGTGGGACCCATCTTCAACAACTAAATCTAACAGCACTGAAAACATATTGTCGAGACACACAGTCGCTCCGTGAATTGGCAGCTGCAATCGAGAAATAGGCCACGACAGCTCTCGCCGGTGGTATCGAAGTCACACTGCATCTGATTAATACTCCAGCTTTCGTCGATGCATCAAAGATGCCTATGTCCAGCACTTTGCGCGCATTGCCCGACCTACTACACTCAGCGCTGCCCTTGGTTACGTATTGGAAATGGACGCGGCAATTCTAGCAACCACCCCCACCTTCAATCAAGCAAATCAGATCCTGCGCACTGGTAAGCCACGAAACAACCGCCGTAGGCATAAGTCGCGCTACTGCTTCAACTGTGAACGCCCGGGTAATCTTGCCCGCTCAAGCCAGAATCCAACCCTTCAACTAAGGAGAACACTCCCGCGGGACAGACGAAGCAGCTAGGTCTCGCGTAGACAACAAGGTCCCTCTGACCGCAGCATCGGCAAACACGTCCCTTACGCCACACCTCCTTTTTCACCTTTTTAGAATCGAACAGTCTACCAACGCCATCATAGACACGGGAGCTGTAATGAGCGTCATTGGTGCTCACTTGTTAAGACCTAGCTCCCAGTGATATTTCACCAAAGGCTTACTGTGTGGATATAATACTTCTGTCGGCGATCAGTGCCTCTCTTCATTGTGTTGGACGGACTGAATTGGCTGTCGAAGCTCTTGGGAGATGTGTCACACATTGTTTTTAACTGTGGGATTCTTAAATCTAACGGTCATTCTCCAATGTGACTGGTGTGCAGGCGTGCAGTTTCACGTTTCGTTTGAACACAATTCCGCAGCTTTGTCAACATTACAAGAATGCAAGCGCTGCCGCGTTTCGACGGGCACATCACTCTGACCCACTGCGACGAAACTGAGCGACATATTAAACGAAGTTGTGTGCTTTTGCACTACTACTGCTGTGCACTGTTTTGCGCGGCCAGTGATGTCCGAGCATTTTCGAGTACCCTACAACGGGTTTCAGAAACATGTGCGAAGTTTTTGCGTCTTTTTTTTTGCCTCAGTCGATTACTTATAAACCATCCAGGTTGCTAGTAGTTGTAGCTCTAGAAGCGACAGTTGCAAAGTATTTAGCCGTACTGGTATCAGCACAATTCGGGCCAATCAGGGTTCAGGATATTTCATAGTCGAATAGGTTCTGTGCTCCCAACCTGGGGCGGAATTCGCAACGCCGGGAAGTCTTGCCTCTTCGCACCGGGGTGCCTTGGATGTTCTTGTTGTTAACCTGGTCAGTAGCAATGTTCACGTCAATCGAGGCGACGGTTTAGGGGTAGCTTTTGATGTGTCACCTTAAACCATGGTTGACATCGTTGTAATATTGTCTGTGTATTTTTCAACTCAGAGAACCGAGGCAATGATGATAATGACAAATAAACGGGCTTTAACTTCGGACCAAATCTATCTGAAATGCAGAAGGCATCTATTGAAACACTACTATACAGTTCCTAAAATTCTTCGCTTTTACGGAAGATGATTTAGGATGTACACCGATAAGTCGTCACACCATCAACACCGGCGACCAAGTGCCAATGCGCCAGCACACTCGAAGAGTATTCATATCCGGCATAATGCAGATCAACCCTCAGGTGAACCACATGCTTCAAACATACATTGTAGAACCCTCTAACAGGCCGTGGTCATCGCCTGTCGTGCTTGTTGAGAGAAAGGGCGGCTCGACAAGTTTCTGCGTGGATTACAGGAAGCTGAATTTGGCACGTCAGCGCGCAGCCTGTGAAGATGGCTAATCTGCTCGTTTACCACATGCAGGTTATCCTGCTTATCGCGGCGCACTTGGAAATCTACTCGGAAACACCAAGCATATTTTCTACAGACTATCACCAAGGATCGCTGTAATACCTCCCGATCATCACGCAAGACCCAAACAAGAACGCAGCGCCGTCAACAGGAACCAGCACCCGTATAAGAAAGCCGTGAAACAAGCGGCACTTCAGTGGGCACGCCAGCGCGCAGCCCACGAAGATGGTTAATCCCTTCGTCTGCCACATGCAGGTTAGTTGTTGTCATTCTACGAAAAATAGAATAATGTATGCCTTGTTCATTTGACGTGCCCAAACTGTACTCTGAAAAGTGCTTAGAAGCTTTGTTGGTATCTGATAAAACTCAAACATGTACTAATAATGCTTTGTGGTGACCTCGAATCCAACCCCGGTCCAACTACACTAGAGGGCAGATAGCTGATATTCTTAGTAGTAAAAACGATACGTCAGGAGGTCCTGGGCAGCTTTACGGAAATTAGGAATACTCAGAAGAAGCTACAAGGATCCATTCAGGGCATTAAGAGCAGGCTACTGTCTTATGAAAATCGAATCCAGAGCTTAGAGACAACTGGGCAGGCTGCCCATAACTTCCAGGCTAACTTTCAGGCTAACATGACTACGTTAAACCAATCCATTGAAGCAATAGAAAGAAGAACTATAGATCTCGAGAACAGGAGTCAAAAAAACAACTTAATTATATACGGGGTTCCCGAGGCAGAGGAAGAAACAAACAACTCACTGAACATAGCAACGGTCACAAATATATTTAAACAAATCCTTAACGTTAACACAGAATCTATTAAAAGGCTGCATCGATTAGGAAGAGGAGGTTCGGACCGGCGGAGACCCGTTATAATAAAATTTAATGAACTCTACGAAAGGATGAACATCCTGAAATACTGCTCCAGATTCAAAGGGAATGACTTCTCAATTCATGAGGACTACTGGACGTCAACTAGACAGATGGGAAAGTTATTGTGGCACAGTACATCCAACCTTAGACGGGACGGGGTTTAGGTATCCCTCGTACATTATAAAGTGAGGATCGGCAAAGAAATATTCGGGTGGAATGCGACAAAAATGCCAGAATGAAGGTTCCTCCCGTACTCGGGAACGCGATCCCCAAACATGACAAACATTCCACAACGAAGAACTACGCTGCATCAATATTAACGCTCGATGTATTGTGAGCAAGGTCGCACGGCTTAATAGCCTGATAGCAACTTACTCGCCGCATATAATTGTAACAACAGAATCATCGTAATGACAAAATCATCGTCCAGAGATCGGCGATAACGAATTTTTTCCACCAGGCTACCGGATTCTACGCAAAGACAGAAAGGGTCGAGGTGGGGGTGTGGCTATTGTATATGACGAATTGCTAATACTGAGCAGATTGGAATATATTGAGGGAATATAATGTGTCTGGACATCGGTGGCCTTTAGAAAGAACAACTCTGTAATTGGTGCGGTCTACCAACGCCTTCAAATTGATCTCGGTTTTTTCTTCAAACTGATTAGGTACCTCTGTCGACATTCTCTACTTAATCATAACCTCATAGTGGCGGGAAACTTTTACGTTCTTGATATCGACTCGACAAGTCCGATCCAAGCTTTTCTTGAACCCTCTGCAGACACTGGTTGACATAGCCGTTTTTAATAAACTTTAATTGATCAATAATCAATTGGTTAAAGACTCGACACGAGAATGTGGGGAGTCAGCACCAAAGCTGGATTTGGTTTTTATTAGTGATAGGCTCGCAAGTCATTCTACGCAGGTACATTGCTTCCAGGCATATCTGACCACAACATGGTTTAATGCATGATAGCTGCCAAACTCGGGTACTTAATTTTCTGCAGGCCGATGACGAAGGTGTTTTTGACAGGATAGATCTTTATTTTTCTGAGTTCAAAACAAGGAGCGAGCTAGACTGCAATAGCGTGAACGAACTTTGGGCACTCTTCAAATCAAATATTTATGAAAGTATTTAGCAATGTGTTCCCACCAGAAACAAGGTTGTAAATATGAAGAACCCTTGGATGACTTGGAAATTACTACAACTACAAAGGAAGGCTCAATTTTTACAAAAAAAAACTGTAAGCAGGAAGCGTCGTCTCCGGCATTCAGATACTAAATAAATTACGCATAGTCCTTACTAGCCATATAAAACAAGCAAAATATAGATATCACAAGAAACCCTTGGTTTTAATTTTGCCTTCTTTATTGCGTAAGTTCGGGAGATATATTTCGTCATCAAAAAAGACAAAATCCGTTTCTAGTTCGTCAGTGGACGGTGGCATCATAAGTAACCCGTCCGCCTTGGTTCACTGCTTCAACCGATATTTTAAATTTACATGTATTCCTTATCGATAACAATAATAACACCGAAATTAGTGAGTCCCTATCTTTTACTCCATCCCCAATCAACTCATCCATAACGAAATCGGGTGTTCTGTCTCTGTTACTCAATATGGTTATAAAAAATTGCCATGCATTGACGCCATTCCAAACGCTTTCTTGAAGAGGTACGTGCAATGGTATGCTAAGTACCCGTGTATATTATATGAGAAGTCTATCTCGTCGTGTTAAGTACCAAGAGAGTTTAATCGTTCCAAAATTACCCCTGTATTAAAATCGGAAGATAGTCAACTTGTAACAACCTACAGACCAATACCGCTCTTGTGTATGTCTGGAAAAATCCTGGATTACGTCATATTCGAACATATCGCATATTTTCTTGAAGGCAACAATTTCTTGGGCAATGGACAGCACGGGTTCAGACAAGGTTTCTTGATAAGTACACAGTTACTAGAAACATTTCATTACATTACTAGAAGTACTCAATAGGCAAGGCCAAGTCGGCGCAATATTTTCTGACCTCGCAAACGCGTTTTACTTAGTGTTAGATTTCAAACTACTCTTAATACAGGATGCCTTTAAAAGCGACATGTCACGCGACTGTATCCAAGATTATCATTCCTTAAAAGAACAGTCAGTGTGCGTGGGTGGGACCCGTACAAGTCCGGTCTTGGTCGACTGTTGGGTGCACCAGGGGTCCGTCCTCGGGCCACTTTTTATATGTTTTTATAAATGGCGTACTTTTCTTAAAATTCCAGTACAAATTATGCTATCTACGAACGACTGCGTACTATTCCACGAAATACGTAACGCCGAAGACCAAGCGCTGTTAACAACAGCCCTGGCCCGAATTGCTAAATGGTTCGAGTAATGGCTAATGTCACTGAGACTTGAAAATACGGTAACTACGACGCTCACGTAAACAAAACAACACCTAGATAACCCATACGTTTTAAAGGACACCCAACTATATAAAGTAGATTCATTTAAATACTTAGGAGTTATGCTTAGAAGCGACATGAGGTGGAACCACCCCATAGACTATATTACAAAGAAAGCATTTAAGAAACTAGGATACTTAAGGCGATTTCTTAAAGACTGTCCATCTTCAGAAGTGAGAATTATCACGCTTGAAACTTAAGAACACCCTATTCATGAGTATGAGGCAATAGTCTGGAACCCGTGCACTGCAATAGCGAAAGATAAACTTAACAGTAACCAGCGAAAGGCAGCACGATTTGCATGCAGTTCGTATAGCTTTCTGGTTTCACCAACCACCCTGATAGCAGCTGCCAATCTTAAAAGCCTCAGTTTGAGACGTCAGCGGTTGCAGCTTAAATTTATTTTATTTCTAGTAAATAACCAGCAAAAAATAAATAGAAGTGTCTACATTTCGTTTTTCCAACCCCGCGTTACAAGACGTTGCCCCTCGCTTTTTTAAAGAATCTTCCACCCATAACGACGTCTTTGCGCATTCATACTTTCCTAGGAGAATTCATGAATAGAATTTTTTCGCTCCAGAAATTGTAGGCATTGAATCTCTGGTGACCTTCCTATTACAACTTGATAAGGAAGACTAAGAATAAAAGGTAAGTATCACATTTATCTCTCCGAGCTGATCATAAAGCAAACAAGGTTTTGAAGTGTTGTGTGTTAATGACGGCCGAACTCTTACTTCCTTTATTTCATCTTTTTGACCATTGATAGGCGATTTCGTCACCAAGTGCATTGCTGAATATTGTTTTTATACGTATTTATTTTTACTTTTCTTTTCAAGTGTTCGATAGGCCAGGAATATTAGAGATAGAGAGTACGATTTCTTTAATTGTACGTCGAAGCGCGAAACTCCTCCATGACGCCCATTTCCTTTCAGGCAATCCTCTAGCTGACGCTCCCACGGTTTCAGTGTTAACCCTACTTGACATGCGGGCAAAACAGCCAGCGAACGTTGAGGCACCGAGCATAATCGATAGTCCCAGAAACGCAGAAAAAGATTCATCTCCGCAGAACAGGCGACGCCTACGAAATGAACGAGCGCGCTATCAGCTACGTGATCCGATGCCATCGATCACCACGGTCAGATTCGGGGCTGTCCGTTGTGCCCAAAGTTTTACATCGCTGAATCATTGGATCAAGTGCCCCGACGCCCCGACAGAAGGTTATCTGGGACAGCATAGAACATTATAAAAGTTCGCAAGGACGTTTTGATAGCCTTATGTCAAAAATAATGTTCAATATTTTGTCTTCTCTTGCGCAACGTGCCAGGTGCAGAAAACACCGCCACACCCGAAGAAATTTGAACTTCCAAAAATTCCTCATCTAGGACACCCCCTTCAAAGTTTAGGAATCAATCACGTCGTTCTATTCTAAAGACGGCGTCAGGCAGGAAGTACACCATTGTTGATTCTGATTTTCTAAAAACGCGGATGGCGGTCGCAATAGTCCCTGATACGGGAGCCACCCACCTCGACAAGTTTCTTAACAACCTTTTGCTACGCCATGGATCTCTACGCCTGATAATTTCTGATCAAGCAACGCCCTTCATATCCAGACCACTTGGACGCGCACTGCGGGATTATTGAATTGGGCACACGGGAGCGTCCCAATAGCGTCTACAGACGAATGTGCTCATGAAACGAACGAATCGCACCCTGGGCGATATATATCAGCCAAAGAAACTACGACTCAAAGAGAGTGGGACTCCGCATGGTCTACACATATCACGAATATTTTTCCGCAGCAGTCTCAAAACTGTCTTTTCTAAAGCGTATACTCAAACACGTCCCTAGTAACATCAAGCGTCTTGCATATAACACATTAATTAGGTCTTTACTTGAGCATTCATCAGTCATTGGGGAACCATACTTTAAAAAAAGACATTAGACAGATTAAGATTCTTCAAAGAAAATCGGTCAGATTCATATCTAATAAAGAGGAGAGACTAGACTTCCCTACAAAACGTATGAAATAAAATAAAATACCAACGCTAGAATTACGTAGTAAAATGACTCGTATATTACTTCTTCAAAACATATTAACACAGGAAGTAAACATAGAAACACCCACTTTCCTAACTCCGCCTAGCACAAAAAGGACACAACACACCAAGGAACACTCTTTGTAGCCCCTATTCGCCAGTAAGAATGCTTTTAAACACCGTTTTTTACCTCTTACAGTTTCTGAGTCGAATTCACTTCCGGGGGTTTTGAAACACCTAATTTCTGTTATATAGATGACAATTTACTTAATAAACCTAATTTTTCTGCGGCATGGGTCTTGTCTATATGTTTACACACACACACACACACACACACACACACACACACACACACACACACACACACACACACACACACACACACACACACACACACACACACACACACACACACACACACACACACACACACCACACACACACACACACACACACACACACACACACACACACACACACACACCACACACACACACACACACCACACACACACACACACACACACACACACACACACACACACACACACACACACACACACACACACACACACACACACACACACACACACACACACACACACACACACACACACACACACACACACACACACACACACACCACACACACACACACACACACACACACACACACACACACACACACACACACACACACACACACACACACACACACACACACACACACACACACACACACACACACACACACACACACACACACACACACACACACACACACACACACACACACACACACACACACACACACACACACACACACACACACACACACACACACACACACACACACACACACACACAGGGTGTTTTTTTAAGCTTAACGCTTGTGGAGGTGAGTTATACGGCCAGGGGGACACATTATAGGGGGCTAATTGTAACGATCAGTTGGCTAATTACTTAAAATTCGTTAATTAACTTTTTAATTAATGAAAATAGACATATGGTTCCCATTAGAAATTTGCTCAGCGTCATCGAAAACCCCTAAATCAGTCATTTTCAGAAAGACTTTGAGCGCGTGAGAAGCGTAGTAGTGAACTGAAGTTTCCGCTCGTGGAGCAGGTACAAAGCTAGAGGTTGCGATAAGGCGCCCGCGCGATTTTTCCGTCTCTTATCTAGCCCCAGCCTTTTACCTGCTCCACGAGTGGTAAATGTAGTGCACTACTACGCTTCTCACGCGCTCAAAGTCTTTCTGAAAATGACTGATTTAGGGGTTTTCGATGACGCAGAGAAAGTTTCTAATTGGAACCATATGTCTATTTTCATTATTAAAAAGTTAATTAACAAATTTTAATTAATTAGCCACCTGATCATTACAATTAGCCCCCTATAATGTGTCCCCCTGGCCGTATAACTCAACTCCACAAGCGGCATAAGTGTAACTTTCACGGCTTTTTTTAAACAAATCTGTTAAGCTTAAAAAAACAGCCTGTATATATATATATATGTGAGTTTGTGTGTGTGTGTAAACATATAGACAAGACCCATGCCGCAGAAAAATTATATATATATATATATATATATATATATATATATATATATATATATATATATTATTTCAAGATATTTCATGTATATGTACCATGTTTGTTGGCCAAGATTGTTTTGTTCTGTTTCTTGTATCTTCTGCTATTGTGTATTTACATGCCTTTTCATGTGATTTTTTTTCTCCTCTTACTTGGGCCAGGTATTTTAAAAGAAATAATAAAATTAATTAAACAAAATATCAGTACAGCAGCGTTCGCACTGAAGACATCCCGCCAACGAGCCGCCTGTCAGACATCATTTGAGCTGGTGTATGACAGGCAGACTTGCTACCCTTCCTGAAACATTTACGATGGACGCAACGTTGCTCATCGGGGACAAGAGTATGCCAACGGTTTCGCCCGACGATGAAGGGAGGCACGAGAATGAGCCCGCCTCGCAATTCTGCACAAGCAGTCCATACTTGCTGAATGCTTCTGTACAGACGCCGCCGCACCTTTATTTCAACAAGGCGACGCGGTACTAGTGCGAATGCGCATGGGTCGGCCACACCTGTCGGAGAACCTCCTGCCGCGGTACTATGAACCCTTCTATATCAAGAAACAGCTTGGATATGTCACCTACCGTCTGAAATAAATCATGGTGCTTTGTCCACGAGAGCGTAAACGTGTGTTTCCCAGTCATGCCAGTCCGCTGATGCTTTACGTCATCTCAAGGGGCTACGTCGGTGCTATTTGAGACGACCAGAACTCTTGGGTGAGGACGAGTGCAACGCGCTAAGTGTTGATGTAGAAAAGGGGGAGGAGGAATCGGAGAAGGAAGTAGGGAATGGGGCAGGATCGATAGGCGAAAGCTAGAGGATGTAGGTTGCTCAGCAATATGGAAAAGAACCTGCATCTACACTCGATACTGTATTCCCTCCTCCACCCACACCACAAGCGCAACACTGCCTTAGATAACCAAATACGACGAGCACAAGACACCTGTCATGTCGCACAAGTTCGCATGACAGAGTAGCAGTAGCCGCTAGTCCTAGGGATGCCTGCGTGTGTGGAGTCCTAATGTAAACTGCATTGGAAATCCACACACTAAGCTACCGCCTTCTAGCCTGGGGACCTGATACTGGTCTCTTCGCCTGCACGCCAACCAGGCCGCTATAAAAATTTGCTCTAGACCACATCGGCCCCTACCAAGTACTTGCCCAGACATCCTCGGTGAACTACCTCATTGAGGCCAAACAAGTTTCCTCGGATCGCAGATGTCGCTCCAAAGAAGTTGTACATATTGGCCGCCTCGGACTATTCACCTCCGCTAAATAACACCACCATGAAAACTGAGTGACAAGGAGGCCGAACTTCGGCCACCGGGGGACTATTTTGAGGGCGCTCATGGACAACGCCCACTTCATCTTCATAATGAACACCACTAACATTTCTGAAAGACGTGGTTGTGTTGGCTTTGTCCTACATGTTTATTATTTCTTTAATCTTGACCCGCACCAACACGGTCTTCGTCCACAAAACGATTATCATATATATCGTCCTCTATTATTCTATAGTCATTACTTCTTCTAACCCGCTGGAGCGTTTAGCGCTGTCATTGAATTTTTCCGAAAGCAGTCGTTGAATATATTTGTTCCCGGGCGTGCCCGTCTTGTCCTCAGAGCATACTTTAACTGGGAAAATTGAACATTGTCAACCGTTGATGTTCTAGTCACCTGATTGCAAAGACGCTACTGACATGTCCTGCACTCGACGGCGACTTTGAGTTCATCCATCTCAGAAGATGTCTTTAGCGAAGGGCTTCCAATTTCACATTGAGATTTTCGAGGAGCTGACGAGGGTGATCTTTGTAGGCTAGAGGGTTAAACTAATCTGGGCTATTGTGTCATCTTCGTAGCAGCAGGAACAATATAAATTTGCATCAACGAAAGTCTTCCCGTGAAATACACAAAGTGTCGTGACACAGCTAGCGTAATCTTAACAAAGGTGTTGATTTCCTTGCACTATCAATTGCGCGAAGTGATGAGCATTGCGTTTACTCAAGGCAACGCCTGTCACGTGATATTTGAAAAACCTACCTGATGTACACGAGCCTGTGATTTTTCTCTTATAAATCTATCTTGAATGTCCAGGGGAGTTTGTTTAGAAGACATTATGCTGAAATTGCCATTTCATAGCAATATCACTTGCGCTCAAGGACACAAGTACTGTTGTTGTTTCCAGTCCATAATAACCTGTTCAATGTGCTTTTTTCATAAAAGATTACAAAATGCAGTGCACTTTTCAGCAATCGCCCTTTTTATTTTTGTAGCTTTGGGCGATTTCTAGGTACTGGGCGAATTAAAATCGTATTTCAATTTAATCATTTCCGGTCCTGTAGAACACTAGTCCCATTATTTGACTTTGCGCTCCAATTGCACTAAGCACTTTTTTCAATTGGTCTCGTGCTTGTTCTACATTTTAGTATGCACTCTGCTCTAAAAGAAGAAGGAAGCGTAAACAACTTTTTGAGAGGAGCTTTCCAGTACAAGGCCATATCCCGACTAGGAACACACGTAAAAAACACTGTATGTTAGCTGAAAACGTTGAGTGGCTAATCAAGCCGCATGCCAGAAAGCACCTCGTGCACCGCGACTGAAGTGGTACTGACGGTAGCTTCCCGATGCCTATTTACACCTCGATAACCAAGCACTGGCACCGTTCCTTTCCAGCGTACTTCCAAATCTTCATCTGATTGTTAAATTTAAACAAGGCACGTACTCATGATTGTATATACAAATCCGACTTTTTCTGTACCTTATTTTAGAGAAATTATCTGTACATTTTACTTAGCATAGAAAAGGACAGCCCGGGAGAAGACAGCAACGAAGACAGCATTCTGTTTTCGGCTGCTGTGTTGAAAGATCACGAATAGTTGGTATATGGCTGACCTTAAATTACCTTAAGCTAGTTTTTCTTTGAAGTACCCGATGCCTATCAACGTTATTAGACTGAGAACATTTCGCAGCTTCCCATTCGCACCTCAACGCTGGCACAGCCGCAGCAGGCATCGCTTTGACAAGCGGCACTGAAGCCGAGTTTTTGTCTCTACTGCACGCGCCGTCTGATACAGTCATCGAAATACTGCGTCGTATCGTTAATTTAAGTTTGCTTCCTCTCTTCACTGTTCACAACAATTTAGCTTTATAGAACTTTTATAAAAAACCAGTCATGTTTGAGTAGGCTATAACTTTGCTTGTCCAAGTTGTCTTTTCCCATTTTTTTATCGCACGTTGATGCTGAACACAGGGCACTCATCTGCGGTCCTCCGTTGCTGTTACGCTCGTTATCCAAATCAACGATAACAGATCTGATATTGGGTAAGCAGGATTAAATCTCGCATGCGCAGTGGATAAACCCAACAGCTCACTTCTAGTTATTATATGTCTAAATGGTTCTGGAAGAGGAAATGTTTGGACTTAATGCTCGCTTATTGAACGATTCAACGGGGAATATATCGAGCCGGTGTACAAAATAGTATGAATTCTTTAGTAAGGGTAATTTACAGCTCACTTGTCTTTGGCGGATACATTGCTACTAGCTGAAGGCAGTCTTGTCCTACTCCGGGCGGACTGCACTTGGTCATTGAGCAATTTCAGTTTTGCTTCCTTTAACATAAAAGTATGCTCATATCACAGTATAAAACTCGATTACTTTGGTAGTCAGCTCCTCCTAGTTTTTTCCACAGTCCATTGCCGCAAATAGTTTTTTTACAACCTCTCCATATTTTCACAAACAACTCTCCAAGAAAAATAACGTTGTGAAGTGTCTGCTGAACTATGTATGTTCTTAACTACAGACTATAGCCCGAATGGTGGTTCACGAAGGCGCCCCGGTTTAAACGACCTCAGCTCACTCAAGCGACTCTAAATACGTTGCCCATCATTTGGGTTGGGCGGAACGGTGTCATCCGTCAGTGCGGCCAGGCACTTTTACAATATATTGTTTTTGTCACTTTCAAAGCGATTAGCTTTTTAAACGACTAGCTTTCTTAGGATCTTCAGGCCCCTTTGAGGTATTTCTCTGGCTGTATCTTTTCCTCGCTACATTTAGCGGGAAAATTACGTCACATGACTTGACGAAACGTGGCCTATGCACATATTCAGTTTCACCGCAACATTTGGCGGGAAAATCGGCGTCACGTGACCTCGAAACTAATTCAGTTTCTCCGTTAAATTTAGCGTAGAAAATGATGTCACATGATTTGATGTCACGTGACCTACACATATTCAGTTTTATCGCTAGATTTAGCGGGAAAAATTACGTTACATA
This sequence comes from Ixodes persulcatus, assembly GCA_013358835.2. Classification (NCBI taxonomy): domain Eukaryota; kingdom Metazoa; phylum Arthropoda; class Arachnida; order Ixodida; family Ixodidae; genus Ixodes; species Ixodes persulcatus. The sequence goes on from JABSTQ010009916.1 coordinate 875,925, forward strand.
TATTGTCGCGTCACCTATACCCAAACTCAGTTTCCCCGCTAGACGTACCAGGAAAACTGACGTCCCACGATTTGAACACTAATTAAGTTTTCCCGGTAAATTTTGTTTGGAAAATTAGGTCGCATGACTTCATCTCACGTGGCGTCCACCCTAGCTCAGTTTCCCCCGTTTTATTTGGAAGTGTAGATGATGCCACATGGCGTTATATTACGTAACGTACACTCCAATCGAGTTTACCCAATACATGTAAGAGGGAAATTGACATGTTACCGCTCGCGGCTCCTTTAATTATCTCTGCAGCTCATCGCTTAACTAGAAAAAAAAAACATAGAATTGGTTCAGCTACACACAGCGCCATGATAATCGGGAAGCTTCTTAACTGTCAAAACTATTTGACAACACAGGATAGCCAAAAGCCACGGGTATTCGCCGCCACAAAGATTATGGATATACGGATGTAAACATTTTAGTTCACGTAGCATAGAGCGCGCTTGAAAACTACAGAATACACAGAAAGAATAAAACACGTAAAGGACGAACGCAGACACATACAGTTCTTTCAAAGAACTGTGTGTGTCTGTGTTCGTCCTTCCCGTGTTTTATTGTTTCCGTGTATTCTGTAAACATTAGTCCAAGCGCAAGATATTCAGCAAGTCTCGGCGTTGTAATAATATGTTGTAGGTACTGCATGATGCCGCGATATCTAGGCAGGGTATATTTCGAAAACATCATCATAACTCAGCACACCCAGTCAACTGGGTTGACAACAGTCACCTCACGACGGTCAGCTGGAATCTAAGAGCACTGAAATAAGGGCAATAGCGTCGGCTAGCTGGTGGACGGTCATACCGATAAAACCCCGAACTAAAAAGAAAAAAGTAAGGGTCGACACAGCTGTGTTTTGAGACTACGTTGTATTTTTGATGTCAGTAACTAGTAATATAATAAAGTACCATGTCTTGCCGTCCTCGAAGCTTCTTGTTTCGCTTCGTTTGAACACCACTTAAACGTTGAGCAGCAGTCTTTGGCTGTTCGTCCATGCTGTCATGGAGGGGCAATGAGAACACCGTCGGGTGCCCCAGTGCAATTCACTTTTACGGTATTCCTCACATCTGTGAGGAGTGACAACTGCAAGAAGATGCATTGTTTCCGTTTTCTGTTTAAATATTATATATAATATTTACAAATATTTATGATATACGTGAAGTTCAGTGATGTAGACGAGCAGAGCATTGAACGACCAGAACGTTTTTGTTCTCTCTGGTGAGCCTGTCTCTATCTAGACGAAAATGCCCATTCCTTATTTTCGGCTGTCCTTATATTTTTTAGATAAAACCCCCGTCACTCTAGTCACCACAGAGCCTATATTTTTTACTGAACTAAATTACTGTGTCCTGATCGCCGTCACCTGAAATTGCTGAACGATGCCAAGAAAAAGTATTGGGTGCGAATCGGGACGGCGTAGGCGAATTCTTGTCGTTATCAAACGTACAATGTTCTGTGAAAGGACTTCTTCACTTGAAAGAAATTCCGCTCTTGCGACCGCAACAAGGCACTGACTACGTCAGGAGAAAGCGGTGCAATGCAAAGATTTCAAAAAGTACAGAAAGAATCAAATTCAGTGCCACTAGTTCGCGTCACCGCCACTGTTGCCACCTCTTGAGCGAAGCTGAGGAACTTACCTTGTTCTACGAACGTTCATGCCTACGGCATAATCTCAAAAATAGTATACAAAAGAATAGTCGACAACACAATATCGCCGTAGCACAGCCATTGCCTACAGCTTGAGCTCGGCAACGCTCTCACGCGTTCCAGAACAACAAAAATATCTGGAAGAACCGTCGTGAGCAAAACGGTTAGATATCATCATCCTAAGAAAAGCTCACGCTAAGGGGAATGAGGGATCCATTGCCACAGTCCTTTGCCACTGACATCACCCCAACAAAGGTGCATTGTGGCTCCATTGCCACTGTCTTCCTGTGGAGTTGATGCACCTCAAAATGGGCATAGCTCGCACGCCGTGTTTGCGAACGCGAGGAGAGAGCTTGGATATTCTTGCGATGAGATGCATATCTGTGAATAGCCGAGTAGTTCATTAGGACCAGTGTGTACCTTTTTGGGTTTAAGTTATGTGGTTCTTTCATGTTCATGTTGGAATGCGTAAGAAACAGCAATCTACAAAGCCAATATAAGAACACAGCTACAAAATGAATGTATCAGCGCAAATCAATGATATCTTTTCTTTTTCTTTTTTTTAAAAAGAGTACTATCAACAGCCAATACAAACATTTGTCTCTCTGAGCGCCTAGAGGTTTTCCTCTGTTAAGTAATTACCATTTGTATTACCGATTGTTGCAGGGAATATTCTTGAAAGCTGGAGAGTTTAAAATATCTCTCCAGCATTCGGAGGGCGCTGTCCCGAGCAAACCTATCCACCAGGTAGGAACCCCATGCCAGTCACTATTGCAAATAGGGCACTCACGCACACACACCAACAAAAGATTCCCGAATGAGAAAGAAAGAAATCACCGATTATACCAAAACAAAGCACTACAGCCACACGGCGATGAGGAGTCAGTGACTAGATGACAGGCATACCAGTAATCGACAAGTCTGCGCTCCTGGGCGGCGCAAAAACGAAAAAGAAAAGGAAGGGGCGAAAGGGCGATGCGCTCCTCTTTCGTCGCGGTATATAGGTAGCAACAGCGGCTCCGCGCTCCGCCGCGCCGGCAAGCATGGCAAGCAATCGCAAATGTCCGTTCCCATTAAGAACGACTCGTACATCACGTCTCGTCCATGGGCGCGCACCGAACGCCGGCCGGGCAGCCCAACGTGACGGGACTCGGTAATTGGAAATCAATACTTTGACCATTCGCCGCAACCGCCCTTCCGTGGAGCTGGTATTTTTCTGGCAATGCATGGTCAGGCTCTAGTCCCCTACGGCACTCCGCTGCCATTGAAGATGGACCGCTGCGAGAGCTTGAGCCGACACTCGAGCTGTCGAAATGTGCACGGCTATGGCTCATCTGCAGTGCATGATCCGTAGATCCGGCCAAGGATCGCAGTCCGGTACGGTGCAAGTTGACTGGTTCAGCTGCTTCGATGGCTTAGGCATCTCCGCATGTTTACGTGAGCGCTTCTGTGCGCGCGCGTGTTCTTGTGTGAAAAAAGAATGAGGAGGGACATAGGCTACGCAGAGGACATCAGACTAACGTACCAGAGAGCTGTGTAAAAAGCGCTGGCTGTCGAAACAACAAGAAAGAGCACAGCAGAAATACACACGAAGGGAACCAGGCGTGTCAGACGTACGCAAAATTAAGACCGTCTCGGAAGTGGGCTCGACGCAACGAGACTGCTATCGCTGCGGCTCAGAAAAAACATGCAAGCCTATCATGCCCGCATACTGCGGATACCTGTTTGAAGTGTAATAAGAAGGGTCATTTTCGACGAGTTTGCCATGTTGATAAGAAAAAGAAAACGAAGTGGACGCCGCGTAAGATGGTCAAGCAAATGATTCCTCTTCAAAACCCAGCATTCACAATCAAAATTGCCACGTCTGGTATGAAACCAATAAACATCACTGTACTGGTGCAGGAAGTTCCTTTGGATATGGAATAGAAGAGAGGGGCGTATGTTTCTGTCCCTTTGCTGGAACAGTTCCGTGGGACATCGACGACAAGATTACGGCGACGACGCTAAAGCTGCGCACGTTCAAGGACTTTATCGTCCATCCTGTTGAAGTTGCTCGAGTCAACGTGCAGTACAGTCAGCAGAAGGCCCAACTTCTTATCTAGATCACAAGAGAAAACGGACCACCCCTGCTAGATCCCAGCATTTGTTGGCCTTAACAGCATGGTTAGGTCAGATTACCTGGCGCCTACCGAACAACGGGCAAAGTTAAGCGCGCTCCTGGACAAGTACCAGAGTCTGTTCAAAAAATGTCGCAACAATCACACGACGCGATGCTTTTAGACAGCGGCAGCTGTGCTGCTTATTCGACAATATGACGATGACGATCGATTGATATTGCGCCGATCGCGGATCATATGGTGATCAGATATTGAAATCATGTTGCAGTTATTTAGCTTCGATACGCTATTGATGAATCAATTATTTTAAGGTTGTGATGTGTTTTCTCACCAAATTTAGCGGAGAACCCCAATTCGTCTGCAGGTCCCGTGACGTCAGGTAACGTGACATCTTGTTTCCCACCAAATTTAGGTGGGAAACTGAATTGGTGCATAGGTCAAGTGACACTTTTTTGTGCTAAATTTAGCGTGGAGCATAAATTCATTTGTAGGTGTTGTGACGTCAGGTCACGTGACATCAGACTTCCCGCCAAATGTAGCCGGCAAAGAGTACTGGTGCATAGGGCACGTGATGTCAAGTTTTCCGCTAAATTTAGCGTGAGAACTGAGGGCTTTTACGCTCACGCCGTTACGAAATCGGTGAACGGGCCACTAGCAGCTGTAGCTGTTAAACTAACTGAGAACTACCACCGAACAAAGGGCAGAACTGTCGCTCACAGAAGGTAACGTGCCGTTTGCCCCATAACCTACTGTTGAGGTTGCAGTGAAGATGGAAACACGAGTGACATCTCACCGGTCTCCACGAGTGACTATGCGACACTGGTCGTCTGAAATTAAAGAAAGACCGTGGAGTAAGGCTGTGCGGTGAATACAAAACCAGCGTGAACCCTTGCCTTGACACTGGCCGGTATCCGTTACCAAGGGTCGGCGACCTTTTCGCACCTCTTGCGGGAGGTCAGGAGTTTTCTAGCCAACCTGGAAGACTTCTTGATGCGGTTGTCAGAACGCGGTGTCCGTGTGTAGAGGGAAACATTATCGATTTTTTCAGAAATGACTCCCGCAACCTAGGCCATGTCATCAGTGCAGGTGGCGTCAGCACAACGCCAGAGAAGATTGAGGCTCTGATGCAAGTTTCAGCGCCTACAAGCAAACAACAGCTGCAGCCACTACTGGGCACCGTGAATCACCACGGACAGTGTGTTCCACGACTGTCCACCATGGCGAGTCCACCCTACAAGCTGATACAGCAAAATCAGAACTGTTCTTGCAACAAGACATGTCAAGCGGCGCTCGAGGAAATAAAGAATTGCTGGAAACATCCTCAGTTCTGGCACACAACGACCCGAGTAAGCCAATGCAAGTGCCTTGTAACGCGTCCCAATATGATGTAGGCGCCAACTTGTTCATGGGCGCGAAGATGGAGACACTCGACCTGTGGCGTACGCATCATGAACATTACCTGATGCTGAAAAGAAGTACAGTCAGCTTGACAAAATACGTTCTAGACGTAATTCTTGCAATTTAGAAGTTTCGTTTCCTTTCTGCATACTGCTGATCCCCGAAGGGGGCACCAACGCTTGTAGGTGCATTGTGAGTACCGTCACCACGGACCCCGAGTTTACCTGTGTTGGACCCATCTACGTCTGGCTAGGCGTGGCATACCCGTGTTCGGGAAAAAAAAGGATATTGCAGGTTGAGCCGAGCCCGGGGTGGTTGTGGACCCTTCGGCCCCCCCCCCCCCCCGGGTGAGGCAACAGACCCCTTGGGACCTTGCTTCTCGCAGACGGGTGTCCTGGCTTGATCCGACCATGATTATTCAGTCAGTCGCCTTTCTCCACCTCTTTCTTTCTTTAACATCTTTTTCCTTCTCCTTTTCCCTAATTGCCGATTCCGCTTGCGCTGCAGAACCCAGAGATCCTGGGTTTAATCCCCACCCCAGCCCGTTTCTATCTGGATGAGCATCGTACCGGCTTGCGGAAGTGTATCACTACCTGGTGATGCACGTTAAAGACCCTAGGACTAGCGGTTGTACTGCACTGGCTAAATGTTTCATCTACAGCGGACATAAAAGTCGTCCCTTGAGGCAGACTAAGTTTAAGCAGAATAAATATACCCCCCCCCCCCCCAAACAATCGACGCCCTGCCACATGTAGGTAGTAAATTCGGCTGTGTTGACACTGCGACGTGTCTAGCGGGGTGAATCATGTATTATTTATTTATTTATTCAATATACCATCCAGCGCCCAAAGGCACAATAGAAAGTGGGCGGGGGGGGGGGGGGGGTGTAGATCTAGTGAAGAAAAATAAAAAAAAAACACAGAAAATCTAAGACTTAGTTCGACGTGAGCGCTTTGGTAAAGTTAAATGAAAACAGAAAGAATAAACATAGTGATGGACAGAACAGCACCCGAAAGAAATGCTGTTCTGTCCGTCCCGATGTTTATTCTTTGTTTTCATTTCACAAAATCTAGGTTAACGTTTAAACATCTTTAGTCGTATGAAACTTTTCATAAGAATGTATAAGATAAATTTTAACGCGGTAGCTATTAAATATTTGTAGATAACGGCTCAAAATTATAATGACAAACTTTAAAGGAGCTATGTTTTCACATTTTTGACGCAAAACATATGACATCCAAGATGCTGTAGATATTTTATTCAAAGAGCCCATCTTTTATTATGCTTAAAAAACTTAGAGATTTTTTAAATTTGTAGTTTGCGTAGTGGGTGTTTCCAAATTGGGATCGCTGGCTGAGTGGGCTAGCGCACACCAGCGCGGAGCACTGGTGTTCGTACGTTAATCGGAAGCTTGCGCTGCAGAACTCAAAAATCCTGGGTTCAATACCCTGCCCGTTTCGGTCTGGGTGAGCATCGTACCGGCGTGCTGTCGTGTATCACTACTGCGTTATGCATGTTAAAGATCTCAGGCTAGCGGTTGTACTGCACCGGCTAAATTTCTCATCTACATCAAGGAGACAAGTTGCCCGTTAAGGCTGTAAAAACATACACACAACCATATTCTTTTGTCACCAAGCATGATATAGACCAACACGCGGCCATGACGTCACGCAGCTGCGGTGGCGCTGTCGACGGCACTGCGCATGCGCAGACGCTTCCCCTCACGGGAATTCGGTTTCTGCGCACGCGCAGTGCCCACACCTGATGTGGGCAAACGCGGGCTTGTTTGTAAACAGCGTGTCGGTCTATAAACGAAAAGTTAAAAAATCAAATACAGTAAACGACTTACTTTTCACCAGGACCTAATTTTCGCGAATGTCGCGAATCGCCTTCAATTCGCGAAAAATAGGTCTCGCGTACAATTCGATACGGAGGATTTGAATGAGACACAAGAATCGCTGGAATGCGTGCAGGAGTAGGGGCGTTATACGAGGAATGACTGGTGGTATGGAACACGTTTCCTCCGGGGAAGTCCTTTGCTGCTGCTGTTTGAATAATCTGGTTAGCGGGCATCGCGCTATATGGTGTTCGCAGAGTTACGAGGTTTTCTACACCTTTCCACTCTCCCCTCCCCCCCCCCCCCCTCCACAATTCTGGTAAAATGTATACACGTTGAAATCTATATTGGGATCCCACCACGTCGCAAAAATTAGAACCTGCGAATTATTCAAACATTGCAGCTTTTACATAAGTCGCGAAACATTGAGCCCGCGAAATATAATTCGTTTACAGTATGCCATTCTGTCACTCAATTATTTTTTTTTCTTTTGTAGCGTGAGCTACACTGGCCGAGGTTGAGCAGTTTCGCGTGGCTCCTTGAGAGCCGTGCTGCGCATGCGCGAGGAGCAGTGACGTCACACGGCGCACAGCTGGCGCGCCGGAGCCGCCGCCGCCGCGCGCGCCTCGCCGGTTTGCGCATTCCAGAGGAGTAACGTCATAGCCGCGGCAGACGCACTAGCGCCGGCGCGTGCCCAGCTGTGCGTCTTCGTTTCGCAGTAGCCAAGTCTGACGCTGCAACGGAGCCGCTTGATAGCGCCTCTCAATTTGTGCGCATGCGCAGAGGTATCAGTGTGGGGTATGCATATAGCGGGGCGTTTGCCAGTGTGGTATAGCCATGAAGAAGGAGAGTGAAATTGCTGCTCAGCGGCGCAGAAGAGCGGAGAAGCTTAACTCATCGGATCTCGAAGTAGTTGCCTGGCAATTAGCGGTTGAGCGTAGGAAGACCGAACAGAAGAAGGCTAAACGTGCTGCGGAGACACCGGAGCAAAGGGAGGAACGTCTAGCATATATTTCTGCAACATTTCAATTACGTGCCCTGCACATGTGGAAGAGTAACATAAAAAATCATTATGACAAAAATAATCTAAACTCGCGTGGATTATATTATTTGAACAGAGCCTGTAGAGCTCTTCTGGCGTGAATTGTTGGAAGACAAATGCAAGCAGCGTCCAGTGCATCAAGACAAGCTGTTGCAAGACAGCTCTTGCAGCAGGGTCTGAGGCGTCTACCATTTTGCCGGTTCAAGAGCCACGTTGAAAACGGGACTGTATAGTAGCGTTATCCAGTACACAGTTCGCTAGGAGAAAAGCGGGTTCTGCGGCTGCATTCCACTGTACCGGTGATGAAGATTGTCGGTGTTCCTTGCGAAGAAATATCAGAGGGCAAAGGATTGCAGCACACAGGGGAATAAATCGTCGATAAAGTTTTATGAGGCCAAGAAATTACCGCAGCTGGCGAATGGTGGTTGGCGTTAAGAAATGTGTGATTGCCCCAACTTTTTGCTTGAGGCGGCCTATGCCATGCCTGCCGACTTTGTGATCTAGAAATTATAAACGTACTCCACGTTATGATTTTGCATGGCTGATGTTAAGGCTATATTTTGCGAGGCGTTAAAATGGGATTGCCAGATGTTGCAGATGTTCTGCGTCATGAATAAAACCAGGAAGCCATTGATGTACGCCAAGCAGAATGAGAAACCCCTTGTGACGGTGTCGATCAACCCATGAAAGGTGTGGGCGGCATTTCGTCATCCAGGCATTCGTAGGTATTCAAAAAAGTCCAAAGGGTGTCGTGATTTTGGAACATAGGCGGGTTTGACTGGAATCTGCTGGTATGCTTTCACAAGGTCGATCTTGAAGAAAACATATCAGCCATGCAGAGACAATGAAAACTCCTAGATCGGTGATATTGGATATCTAGCTGGCATGGTTGCATTGTTAAAAAACTCTATAATCTCAGCAAAGTCTCCAGTCACCGGGTTTTTTTTTTTTCGGTACAAAGTGGAGATGTGAGACCCATGCACTGGATGATGGAAAAATGATTCCCGATTCCAGCATATATTCGAACCCCGCCTTAACAAATTTGAGCCGTTTCAGAGCGGTCGAGTGAGAGTCTGTAGATCTGAAGTCTCTGTATGTTGAGTCATATCGTGTTGAAGTGGTTTGTCAAAGTTGCTCTGGAAACTGCGGGACTTGTACTTGGCGAGCAATTTATAATAAGGACACTGAGGCTGGGTGGGAGTAACTGGGAACTGTAGGAGGATATCACTGCCACTCACTGAACCCTCAGTTTATTAGTGTCATCGACGAGGAGGGGAAGCATTTCTACGAGAAATTCGCAACGACGCAAAACGTCTGCTCCAATAATAGGGTAAGACACAACCGCTATAATAAAAACCGAATCCACTTAAAGGTTCGTCAAAACCAAATATCGAGGGTTATAGGTTACTCGCCGTATCTTGGAATGGGCGTCTGCTTCGCCACCTGTACAGTGCAGGAGTTGCTCGCCTTCGGTTTAATGTGAGGAGGCGCGAGACGGATGCCCACTTAAGCTCCGGTGTCCACCAGGAAACAAATGTCGAAGCTCTTGTCGCTGACAAAAATAGGCGGGTGGGATTGTGAGTGCTCCGACTAGCCGCCTCTAGTGGAGCGCTCGCTTGTTTTCTAAAGCTATGCACGGGGACGGCATTCTGAGCTTACCTTCTAAACTTCCAGTGACACAAGTGGAGGCCACGTGAGGTCTAACCGCTAGGTGAGGTTGCACGGGAGGACTGCCAAGAGAGGGACAAGGAACGTGGACGGCTCCTCGATGGAGCAGGAGTAACTAGGGCTGTAGCTTGCAGTGAAATTGTAGTACGACTTGTAGGTCTAGTTGGTGTATGACCCCAAGGATACTTGTAAATGCAAGCGCAGAGGGACACAAAAAGCAGACGCGTACAAGCGCTTGATCCTGTCCAAGGTGGAGAGTAAAAATCAGGATGATATTTAATAGCGATTTATATCATGATTTTAATCGACATCCTTCATTGTTGATCGGCTACGTAATTTGCTATTTCAAGGAATTCATAACGCAAAAGAAACCAAATAAAGTTTCTGTTATACTGAGTGGGGCCTCGGTCCACATGCTTGCGTGGACCCCGAACATCGCAGTCAACATTCGGCCGCAAGCTGGCTACAAGCACCCGGCCACGCGCGCCTCGCGCCGCTGGCCTATATAAGGCGCGAACCGCCTAACACTGGTAACAATGTTAGTGTATTAATCGTCTCGTCCTTGTCCAGTTAATTATAGTTTATTATTTTTTAAGCCGTTGAATGCGTGCAAGTGGCCTGCTGAACAGTATGTAGCAAAATACACACACACACAACGAAAATTATACATTCACACCTGTTAGGTTCAAAAACCGCCGGGTTGTTGTTTTAGGGGGATTTTGGTGGGGTTGGACCGGACAAGGAATGCGGGCCTCGGCATATTTACGAGGAGGGGGACTCGCAGACGCGACTGTCGGCTGTTAATGGGTTCCCGTAGGACATGGCGCCCGGGTACCGAGACGGAAACACGTGTGATCCACGGAGCCCACCACCGAGCTGGAACGGCGAGGGGACGGGTGGTAAACCACCAAGCGAGGTGATGAGAGAGGCGTCTCTTGTTCGTCGCGGGGGGGGGGGGGGGGGGGGGGGGGAGGACTGTTTTTGGAAACTCGGCGGCGAGCGTGGAGTGGGGCAGTCTGCGCTGCCCCACTCCGCGCTACGCGAAGTGCGCTATGAGCTACGCGCTATGAGCTACGCGAGACCTCCGAGAGGTCTCGCGTACCTCATAAGATCTAAACCCAGTCTGTGGATGTATGCCAATAAACCAGATATATATATATATATATATTCGTTAACTACCGCTGGATGTGTACCTGTGTGTCAACGTCTTCATCGGCCAAGGCGCAATACCGGGCGGTTGCCTTCATCACATCTGCGGCAGCCCCCACGAACGGAACATAACTACACCGCTGGAATAACAGTCGTTTTCTGCTTCATTTCATTCTTTTTAGTTTCTGCTACGGTATAGTGACATTTCGTTTTTGTTCTCTCTCTTTCCGCTAGTTATTCTTCCCCTTCATATCTTTCATCAACATTTCACCAAGTTGTTGGATAAAAGAGCTTGTCATTCGCCATTTATCTGATTTCTGATCATGTATGGCCCCCGCAGGAACATTTTCTCTTTTTGGTGGAATGCAAGCAATCTGATGTTCGCATGATTTCTTTAGGGCGGATGTTAACGCCGTGGCCGCAACCCCTAGTTTTACGTTCTTTGAATGTTCCGAGTCATTATCTAGAAACCCTTTGCAGAGCGAGCTTGATATCGCTAACATCTGTGCTCTCCTTTAAATTCTAAGGAGAGATTTAGAAACTAAATGTATTTATGTACTGGCAGTTCATGGGTTAACTTAAGGCCCGAACAGCTCTGTTCAGAGTTTTGCCGAACATAGCTGTGACACACGTTGCTTTGGTCCTTTGTATTTGTGTTAGAAGGGATTAATATGTCACCCACCGATCGGAAAATGGACTCAATTCAGAACTTGTCCTGCATTTTTCGATGGCAATTTTGCGTGCTAATAGGAACTCCGTTCATCCAGAGAAAGTGCAACGCTTGGCTTTTTGTATTTGGGTATATTTTGTTCAGGTGGCCACTTTCACAAGATTATCTTCTAGAAAGGCAGGGTTTTCAAATATAAGAAAATGTTAATTCGAGTGGGCTTAAAATTTACAGTAATTAATTGTCCGCATTGTTTTCAGTGATCAAACCTGTTGACCCAGCAATATTCCATTTTAAAATACATATAATAATAATGACTCACTATGTCTAGCTGCAGTGGTTCAAAATCAACTCAATTCGACTTCAATTAAAATTTTCTGATCTATATCGAATAAAATAGATTTAAATCAAACAAAACTGATTTATTCGATTCTTAACAAAAATAATGATTTATAATAACTCTCTTGTCGCTGTCTTGCCTGTCCGTCTGAGTTGGCTATTTGACGTTTCCAGAATATTCAATACGCAATGGCGTCGGAAGTGGCGGTATGAGCCTCGGCATATACAAAATTGCCCCGAGATTGGCCGACTCAAAATTATTCCACTGTGATAAACGGATATACGATAACACTTGAAATATATTATGACGGGTCTGGTTATGGCTTAAGTGCTCTCCGCTATTGATGGTAATATAGACGTGTTTGAACAATTTCTTTTTTTGCGAAGGTGATATATGCCAATAGAGCAGGCCGTCGTATCGTGTTGTTGTTCAGCCCTACATTTGTTTCTGACTTTAATAATATTTTACGCACTTTATCACAATCTGTAAGATTGCCACAGCGCGTTTCCTTTGGACGCCTGAGTTGAAGGGAAAGGGTTCTTTATAACATGTTTACACTGTATAACATTTTCTTGCTTTTGGTTTCTTGCTATTATTTTCCTCTCCTGCTTTGACACTAACAGGGCTGACAATAGAGTAAGAACATTAGGAATTAGAACATGCAATAAATTATGCATTCAAATCGCGTTTCTACACTAAAGACTGAAGCCATTAAAACTAGTATTGAAAGAAAATTATATTTTGGTACTTCGTTTTTTTTTCATTTCTTGACTCGTGACTTCTTTTTTTTTTTTTCTTCAGTGATCCGTCACCAATTTTCGAATGAATTTTGGTCAGCTTTTGTATCTGTACTTTAGATACAGATATTTCTTGAGTAGATCCGGGTAAATGCCGTAGGAGACATTTCCAGGAAATAAACATTTGTCCGGTTGGTAAAACGTACATTAAAGATTTATTCGAGTTATCATGTGCCTACAAGTTAAAACATATCGATACCACATATCCTGTGTCGGCAAATGAATGTCGACTGACACAATGCCGTCATTCATGAATTTCTTAGAATCCATGCTGTTGTGAACATTCTTAAGAATACGTTTCGAATCTACTGAACAATTTTTCAAGAGCAACATTGTTGAAGTTGATAGCTAATCAGGAGTGGTTTGAACCCCGTGCTTTTAGTCGCAGCCGCGGAAAGTGCCGAATTACTTGAAAATAGAGATGGCTAAACTTTAGACATTGGTGGTCTTCCAAACGCCCAGGTGAAAGTTCCTTACTTACCATCAACGTTTAAAATGCAAAGCTTTTTGTTGTTGTTGTTTTTTTTTTGTTGTTTTTTTTTAACGGAGACAATTGGCGAGAAAGGCGTAAGTGTAAGGTTGTTTAGACGCAACGGCCTGCTTCATTCATTTCTTTTTTCTCATCGTGCTCTATTCTTCAATTGGCACTACCTACATTGATATGGACTTGGTTGAGCAGCCGTTTTTCCTAAATAAACTAGGCGGTCATCGCTCTCCCCAATAGGTCAAGTCTTATTCCTTTGGAGGCCTCACGAGCAATTAACTACGAGAATACAGGGACTGTGGGCCTATACGTAATATATCGTCAGCCACATCCGACGTTATGAATGGCAAAGAAGAACATCTGTCGACAGCGCCGAGTTCTAATGAGAAAACGTTAGCAGTTCACCGTTGCAACTTCCCGCACAAGAGAACGAAAACGTAACCGGCTACGCCCCTTTTGGCGGGGACGCGTTTTTAAGCAACCTTTATTTTTTTTTTAATTATTTTCATTTATATTTCCCTCTTCACATTGATGCTTGCGGTGCCGAATTCCCGCATGGAAATTCCAAAATGTCGGACGAAACCTAATTCAATGATATCAGTTGGAGGGCCTTCCTGCCGAGAGCTTCCCCTCTACCTTCGCACTGCAAGCTGCAATTTAATTTTGTTTTTTCTTCCTTTTAAGCATTTAGCATTTGTCTGCAATCTATACCAGGGAGTGCTCGTCCTTGCCGCTGATGCTTCGAAACACGCCAGGTGCAATCAATTTACCGCTCCGCGATGACGGTCCCCTTGTACATTATGCGCTTCGGCGGTCCTCGTGAGCCGGAAATCGAATATTTTGTCGTGCTTCGGTGTAAGTAAAAAAAAAAAAAAGAAAAAAACAGAGAATCTGGGGCGCAATTTAGTCGTTGGTTGCCTGGTTACAAGGTGCGACACAGATGATGCGAATGCGTGCCTCGCGGCCGCCGGTTGTTAGGTTTCAATTACCTCGCGCATTTAAAGTGTTTGAAAGAACAAATCCTGAGCCATTCGAGTGAAAAAAAAAAGACAAAAAAAACTTTTAAATAGCGCACGTGGGCACAACAAAGACGGCAGTTTCAATAATAATAAGAATATTATTTTATTAATAATAGTCTTTATTGATCAAAATCAACAGTACAAAATGTCAGGTTTGCCGAAGCCGGTTAGGTCTTGTGTGGCGCGACGTGGCAGTGGAAGCACATTTTTCACAACAAAAATACAACACAAATTAGCGACTGGTCTTGACATTCTTTTTAAGGTGATAATTCGATTTGGAAAGAAATATGGAGTCAGGTAACGCGTTGAATATTTTCGGAACATAAAATGTCCTAACGCATTCCCCATAGTGACTACATATACGTGGGACTTCAATGCGAGTATTAGACCTTGTTATACGGGGTGCAACTCTTTGAATGATAAATTCCCTGTTCCAAAAGTAGTGCTGAACGACCGTTTGCAAAAAAAAAGTGAATAAAAACAAGGTAACTGAAGCGAGGCGAAGATATTGTCACTTGAACATACCGATAAATTGTAGGACACACCTTTCAACATCCCCTTCAAAATACCATCGATTCTATCGTGCCATTGCAGGGAACAATTAAAAAAGAGAGTAATGCCGTATATGAGCACACTATAGGCCAGAGAATGCATTATCAAATTTCTTACTGCAAACGGAAGAAACATTTTGAAATTGTAAAGCTGGCATGAAACACTTCGGAGACGCTTCGCAGCAAACACCATATGCGTATTCCATGATAAATCGAAATAAAAAAAGATACCAAGATACTTAACAAAATTAACATACTGGACAGAAGTGCAGCAACAAGGAACACAGTTAGAGCCATGCCAAAATAAGTTCGGAAAGACATTGAGCTGTTTCCAAGGGCTGCGAAAACAGACGAGCTTAGTTTTTAAAGAATTCAAAGTTATTGTTTTCTTTGAACCAATCCATAACTGCGGCAGCATCCGTTTGTAGCATACACATGGCGGGTTCAATATCGGTGTGACTGGTAAATAACACAGTGTCTTCCGCATATTGTAGCATGTTACTAGTGACAACAGCCGGAAGATCGTTTACGTAAATATTGAATAATAAAGGAGATAGTATGGAACCCTGCGGAACTCCAGAGAGGGGAGGAACTTTACTACTTCGAACATTCCCCAATGACACGAACTGTGAACGAGATCGTAAGTGATTTTGCAGCAGAGCGAAGAAAGGACCTCTGAATCCTACACGGTACAATTTCTTGAGTAAAATTGTATGATTAACAGAGTCAAATGCTTTTTTAACATCGAGGAAAAGAGCGCATGCACAAGAGTTGTTATCGAAAGACGAATGAAGGAAGTCGGAGAACAGGTCTCGTAACATGACGTGCCACGCCCCGTGATAAAGCCGTGCTCTGAAGATGAGATGATACAATGCTTATCAAGGAAACCATGCATGGAAAGCAATACGTGCTTTTATAAAATTTGCGATATGCATGGCAGTATCGAAATGGGCCGATACGATGAAATCGCTAAATCTAACTGATTCCACAAAAACAGTCTAAAACCACGATATTGTTTATCTAAAAAGAAACGTTCGCTATTGCATGTTTCCGAACAGCTACACTTTGCATCCACTGTCATATATTATAAAAAAAAAAAAAAACTGCAGGACGCATCTAAGCGTTCTTAATAACCTCAAAAATTTAATGAATCCCTGAGGCACTAAACTCGTGAAACACAAAGATGGGCCGAAGTTCACGGAGCTCACCGTTTGGACTATCAGGGAGATGACTTCGCGCTTTTGTCGCCAGAGTTCAATAGGCGCGCTCCGCGAACTTTCGGCTCCAACTTTGTGCTTGACGAGTTTAGGGCCCCTGGGGCAGTTAGCTCATCTAGCGGTCGGGGCCGCAGTTGTGGTAAAGATGGATTTTCATGTCACGTGACCACCTCCGTGGGGACAAGGAAGTACCTAGCGTCCCTGCCTAACGGCAGAGAAATCCGTGCCGCTTCGAGGACAAAAGTTTAATTTCGCTCGCACAAACTGACCGCTGAGGCTTTCAACTAGAGTTCAATTGACCGCCCCTTTATATTTTAGGAGCGGCAGGTAAATTTACGGCCAGGGAAGGCAGATATGAGCCAAAATAAAGCAGAAATCACGAGAGATGAAAGCGGTGGCAGTATATATAAACATATCAGCGCCAGCGATGGAGGTTCGAGGTAAGAGAGCCGGGACTTGTCGTCGCGGCGTCAAAGTTCCGTGTTCGAATCGCGTCACAAACATTTGTTTCAATATATTTTGCGCGTGTGTCTTATTCTAAAACTGTGATCTCTTTTTTTTTTTTTTTTTTTTACAAATTATCGAAATCATCTACACGCGCCACTGCGCCTTACACACGGTTTTTATTGTTTGTCCTACCTTAACTCTATTAATGAACAAGTCTTCACCAAGAAAGTCGTAAACGTAGAAAAATGTTTGAACAGCAGTAGAGGCTTTATTACACGACGTTTCGGGAAGAGACTTCCCTTCTTCAAGTGTGCAGAAAATACAGTTGCAAAGGAAAAAGAAAAAAGATCAAGCCAAGTTGATGCGCCAATAAATTCTTTTCAAAATGTTCATTAAAAGCAAACGAGGTTGAAAGCATCAGTATGACTTTCACAGAAACGGGTCCGAGCAAGGCGTCTCGACCGAGATGATATGTCTTTATGTGGCACACACAGACGGAGGGTGTTGATAACTCCGCAAATCAGTCGCAGTCAGTGCGTCGGTCGGTCGGTAAGTATGTTGGTTGAACGGCTTAGAAATCGATGAAGAAACGGTTGAAAGATATGCAGGTGCTGCAGAGCTGCAAATGGCGAAAACACTCAACAGGTAGCGTAGCCAGGTGTTCCGGGACGCGAAAATACACTAGCAGCATTAAAAAAGATGTTGAGCATAAAACAAAAACTCAGACATAGCAAGAACGGTTTGAAAAAAGGATCACAGTTAAAGAATAAGACAAACGCGCAAAATATAAATAAAAATAAGTTTGTGACGAGATTTGAAATCGAAACATTCACGCCGGGACGACAAGTCCATGCTCTCTTGCCAATCGACTAGAGCAGAAAGCTCGAAACTCGGTTGCTGGCGGAGAAACATACTGCCGCCGCTTTTAACTCGCGTGATTTCTCCTTTATCTTGGCTGATATTTACCTCCCCTCGCCGTAAGCTTACCTACCGCTCCTAAAGTATAGAGGGGCGGTTAATTGGACTCTAGTTGAAATCCTTTGCGATCAGTTTCTGGGAGCGAAATTAAACGTTTGTACACGAAGTGACACCGATTTCGCAGCCATTAGGCAGGTATCCTAGGGACTTCCTTGTACCGATGGAGCTGGTCACGTGACATAAAAATCCCTCTTGGCCACAACCACGGCCGCGCTCGCGAGATGAGCAAACCGCCTCTGGTGCAACCGTCCTAACTTTTGTTTGAGTCCTCTCCTCACAGTCCTCTACCACGTGCTATGCCACTGTGATCGTCACCATATTGCTTATTTTCTTTTTTCAATCTGTGCGGGCGTTTTTTTTTATCAAATTAACATGGTGGAAACCCGCATTTTCGGTATGAGTAAAACCACACTGGAAAATTTAACATAAAAGTTTACATCACCAGATAATATAATTGAGACCAGTTGAAGGACACCATTTTGTATATAAAACTTTTAGCATACTTACCTTCAACATCATAATGTAGTACGCAAAAAAAAAAAAAAACACCGACGAAAAGGGAGGGAAAACTGTTCAGAACACGGCGTATCTATCAACTGATTGGTTTATTTGGAATATATACATTTACACATATTAAACCCGGCACACTTGGCAGAACACGAAGGCATGGTCAGACACCAGTGTCATTGGTTGTTCAGATAGTGAAATTGTTTGCTGGACACTGACAATGACTACCAGTGACGCTGGTATCTAGGGGAAGGCGGGGGTGGGGGGGAGGGTTTACCGTATCTTTATGTTCTGTCAAGTGTGCCGGTTTTAATATTTGTATATGTATATCTGACAAATAAACCATTTGGTTGAAAGCTTCGCCGCGTCCTGTCCAGTTATTTCTTCGTTTTTACCGGGATTTTCTTTTTCGTATTGCAATATGATAAGCCACAACTAGCCCTACTTGATATTTATGTTAAATAATGCGAGATTTATATAAAAAAAATGTGCTTTATGTTCAGTATAAGTGTGCGTATTTTAGGATTTCACTAAGGTCATATTTATAATGAAATGATGGCATTATGCATCGGAACTTTCAAATTTTGGTCGCATATAAAACTCAATGTCAGCAATAGTGGTGCCTGTCACATATGCAAAAATACTTGTATTTGGTATGAAAGAGTGAGTTGCTTTTGTTTGCATTAGATAGCTATATTTTCAGAAGTTATTATAGCAACATTCGGACATGTTTTTTCTCCCTTTGTTAAACAAAATCAAAGAGACTCCGTAATTGTTTCATCACTCTTCGATCCATACATGCGATATGTCGTCGTCATGACTACGCCAGATCTTTAAAAAGCACAAACGTAAAGCAACAGAAGAGGAGAAGACACAACCTGATTGAAAATCTCGTTGCCTTTATGCCTATCGATTCTGGTTCATTCCAATAAAATGAATATGACCTTCCTAAAAAAAACGCCGAAGGCTATCATATTTTGACCTCATCTGCGCAGACGCATCGCCGAAACAGAGCACCGTTTTCTTTAAGAAAATGTTTTTTTTTCCAGCTTTCAGAGTTTCCGGGCTGCTTCCGAAGATTGTAGTGTTTACACTCTTTAGGTTCACTGAGCAAAATTAGACGTACTGGCAACTTATAAAGTGAATCAAGGCGATGTAATTACCCCAGTGCGAGCGAACTCTTTCCAATAATGTATTTTTTTTTATACTTGAGCCTTTGAGCCTGTGACTCAATGCTCTACATTGACATAGATTGCGACATATATCTACGTAGAAGAAATCTCTATTCATCGAGGCTGGTACGAAAAAAGAAACGAACAAACACGAGCAGACACAATTTTCAGACCGCGTCCTGATTTTCCTCTTGGGGAAATCACAAAGGTAAGGTCGTTAATCTCGAAAAGTTAAGAGCCTTCCGCAAAAACTGAAAATCGAACAAGCAAAAAAAAAAAAAAAACGTTCAGATGCTAGGGCGAGCACATAAAATGGGACAGGTTAAATGAAAAAAAAAAACGGTATAAAATAAAAGACTGAGGTTTTCTGCTATTAGGGACGCCAGGGTTAAAGTTCCCCGCGTGAAATGACCCATGAATAAACGCCTCGGGAATTTTTATTTGTAATTTAGTTTACGTTAGTTTTGGCTTTTTCGGTGGTTTCAGTCAAGGATGTCGTGATGAGGAAAGTGAACTTCAAGGTGGAGGAGACTCCCGTCGGCACTCCGTCGTCCCCATTACTTCCTCGGGAAAAAAAGTAAAGGAAACGATAAAGGAAACAAAAATGTGAATTCAGAAACAAGGTATGGTTAAAGATAGCAGAGAAAGCATGAAGGAAATATACACTTGAGGGACTTCAAGGATGTCACCACGGCCAGCTCTCAGAAGACGTCGGGGACGAAAGAAATATGTTAAGAATATGGGGTCTGTACTTTTTGCAGGTGGAGAATAGCCGACTGGAAACGCTTTTCTTCCTCGGTATTAATTTAAGGCAAAAATTATTTAAAAGTATGTTTCTAACTTTGTAACTTTAATGCCATATAGTTTCAGAGACACGTGAAACATACTTTGGCATTTATAGGTGATATCAAAAACAACTTAAGAAGCGGAGACTTTTTTCTATTTTGCGTTTCCTGTTTGAAGTAATCATGTCTCCTCGTAAGACAATGGTCGGGATGAATTGTATCGCTTGAAAAGAACACGTACTGGAGATATGGCGTAGATGGCCAGATAGAAAGGCCATTCTGGGATGTACCCTTCGGTGGCTGAAATAACCTTTCCGAAGATGGGTATTTGAGATCCAGGTATGTTAATAAAAGCTTAAGGTACGCTAGTGGTTAAGCATCATAATTACTAGAATGGACACTTGGTCGATTTCGTCGGAGTTCATACTGAATAACAGCGCGACTGGGACGACGACGAATAAGTAACACTAACAAGCGCTGATACTGTGGCATGAAGGGGGAGGTGCCAGCGTCGCGCAGCTTGCTTTGTTTTGGTTGGCGAACTATGTCGTAACGAAGATAGGTGGCAGCGCTCATCGACTCTGAGTTGCCTATTGCAGACACCGCGCCGGTAAAGGCTCGTTCGCTTCGATAGAAGTGCTCGTTTCAGGTGCTTTTCCAGCAAAAATTGCTCCATACGTCAAGACTACGATGGCATAACGGCAAACACACTCCATTGCTCCCAAATCCACTACGGGGAACATTCCTGCGAAAAAGAAAGTGAAGAAAGCCTCCTTCATCGCCGCTCCCAACGACCGCGACAACGACAAAAGCATCAGCAAATTTAATATTGTATTACTTTAGCCACATGTCTAAATTCGACATAGTTTAACTTGCGAAAGAATTCTAAGGAGCGCATATCGCACGCGGCGCTTACTTGCGGAGCAAGAAAGCCCCCCGAGTCGCATATCAGTGCCGACAGCAGCGCCACTTTTTCGTTCTAACCGGCTGCTCCATCGTTTGCGCGCCGATGCTGACACAGAACTTTGGCTGACACCTCTCCTTTTAGCCGCCGTAGCACTTACTAGCAACTGAAATCTTAATAGAAGAGAAACAAGAAATTAACGTTGATGCTCGCGAAGGCACGATGCTCGATGTGATCTTCAAACACTTCTTTCTTCAAATCTGTTCAGAAAAAAAGACACGAAATTGACTCTGATGCTCGCGCAGGAAATAGACGGACGTGATCTTGAAACACCCATTTATTCACCTCATGTGCTAACCCAAACAAAACAAAAATAAATAGACCGATGTCACAGGCCAGTTAGGCAACGCCAACGCTGCTGCAATGCATTGAGGGACCTTTAGTCTTTGAGCACTTTCGACAATCTAGCTGGAGCTCTGCGCGCGTAGAGCACGATACGGCACAAGTCCTCTAGCGCACTAAAGACTGCCTCCTGTGAACTAAAGTTACAGCGGCTTTACGCATGCGCCGAACGCTGGGTGAGATCTGTCGATTCGCTGTCCGTAAGAGTTAGGGATGGCTGGCATACGTAATTGGATTTTTTTTTTTTTTTACATAGTAGGCTTAGTTATTTTCTGATGCAATTAGTCCTTGTGCTGAAACAATTCACTGTCGTGTCTGTGAAACGTGGTTCGCACCCGCAATCTCTGCAATGGGTTGCTAAATGGTTGTATGTTTTTCCATTCATAGAGCTGTGTTGTCCCCGCCTGTTTTCACACTGAAAACATCGACCAGAATGATTTTATATACGTTGACCGACTATTTCGTAATAACTAAGAGAATATATTTCTATAAAACGCTTAACAAAGTACTTAAGGCGTTCAATGAACAAGGTCTAGGCATTCGGTTCACAGATGAGACCCCAAAAAAGCACCATATTCAATTTTTAAGCTTCCTTGTGGAGATGAAGGAAGCGCATGTACGCCGGTCGTACCATCATGGAAGCACCAAGTGTTTACTAAACTGTCAGTTAGCACAGTCAAAAGTTATCAACAAAGGCAAATCATGTCTGATGATCAAAGACTATGGATTCTCTGATTCCATCATCACATCAACCTGCGACAAATTATTCAAGAATCTCAAGGCTGATTCAGGGACTACGATAACAACCATAGTTAGGAGAAGAAGTTTTGGCCATTGGATATATCTCACATTTCACACGGACTGAAAGGGGTTGCATCACGATATGATGTGACTGTGAATGTGATGCGGATGTGGATGTGAATGTGTGATGTGATGTGAATGTGATGTGAATGTGAAGAAACTCAATCGAACCGTAGTGGGTGTAACGTAAAACACTGTACGATATTCGCATCCTGCTCAAAAGGTGCGTTCTACGAGGTCCCGTTCTCCTGCAACCGTCCACAATATATAGGGTAGACAGAGCGATGCATGAACATTCTACTCCGGGAACCCTAGGGCTCAATGAAAGAAACAGCATACTCGCATTTATCGGTCCATCGCCGTGATTGCGAGTGAGAACCATATTTCACAGACACAACACTGTTGTTACCGTACAAGAACCAATTTACCGAAACATAAATAAAACCTACCTTAAAAAAATTAATAAAACTCAAATTTACGTGCGTAGCAAGCCATAACAAACCCTTAAGCAGCAATGTCCGTAAGCACACTGCTTATGGACATTTTTCGCATAACATCATACCAGGCGCAACTGACTTACACTCGACCCGGTACATTTTTATATTGCCCGCTGACACAGTGTATGCAACCGCTGAGGGTATGGACCAAAAAGGCTTAGAAACGGAAGTCATGCACGAGTTAGTTCAGATTGCTTCTTTCTACCGTGTTACGATTTCTAAAAATCTACGGTTGCCTGTTTATCACCGCGTCGTCGTCGTGTGCACGAATATTGTTAATGATCAGGAGAAACAATCGTGGGAAATTTGTGATGAGCACAATAGGCTGCAGCGCGAGTGTGGCTGCAATATTATTGAGCTTCACACGTTTCCCAATGATACCTTTTTTATTGATTGCGAGCGTAAGTCTAGAGAACGGTGTCAGACTCATTTTCACATTTATGCTCACTACTGCATCGTCTACGGCAAGAGCGCCGATTCAAAGACGGTGCGCATGCTCAGATTAGGATTATCACTGCGAGGTATGCTACTGCTCCATGACATGTGGAGGGTATGAAAACGTCTATATGCCACCACTCAAGAGGCAGGTATGAAATGCCGAGAGCGTACCTGCCATAGACCACATTAAACTGCACATATACACCTTCGTTCTTGGAGCACAATCAAAACAGCCGATCGTCTTTGCCCTAATTTTGTTTTTTGAGAGAGAGTAACCTTTATTTAGGAAATGAAGTTTTCCATATCCCAGCCCTAGTCCGGGCCTATGCGGGAAGCACGGTGATGGCCAGTCCACAATCTAGTGTAATCCTGACCTGCACATAGAGTACTGTGCCAAAGCGCAGCTTGTAGTACAGCCCGAGGCCTCCGTGTTTCGTAAAGCTATAACTTCGTAGCGCTACACAAAGGTCGCTTTGTTTTATACGATATCCGCATTTTAATCGAAGGCGCACAAGGCTCACCGCGGCGTTATCTGGTCCTGATCTGCTCTCCTCGCGGGCATTGCGGCATCTCATCAGGATCGTCCGCCTAGTAAGTCAGTGGGTGTGTGACAGATTTGGCGCCGGCTGGCAGCACAGCGGCTGTTCATCGGTGATCCGGGAACGCACCTTATATCTATGATGGAGCGATGAGCGGTCGGAGCTATACTCGGCGACAACTTTTCTTGGCAATGCAGTGGAAGTTGAGGAGAACCCGCGCACAGCTTTATCCAGCGCTCAAGCGCTCAAATTGGGACAGGGAACACGTGCCTGTACCCTCCCCTGCATTGCCAATAAAGGCTGTCGCCAAGTAGAGCCGCCTCGGTGGCTCCGAGGCAAAGCGCCGGCCCACAGATCCCCAGGTGGCCGGTTCGAATCGCGGCCGAGGTGCCCGCAATCTGACGGTGGCTTGTTGCGGAGAAGGCGCCGTGTAACCGAGCTTTAGGTTGCACGTTAAAAGATCCCCAGGTGGTCGAAATGAATCCTGGGTCCTCCGCTGGGGTGTTCCAGATTGCGTCCTTGATTTGCCACGTAAAAGCCCCAAAATGTGGCTTTGAGAGCAGTCGTAGCTAAAAAATGCCTTTGCGTTTCCGTGCCTGAGAAAGGCCCTCTTTCGATCCAAGCAAACTTAAAAGTGATGCGTCCTGGTGCAGTTCTACTACGTGCTACTGAAGCCTGCTGGAGCCACGATACGGTAGGTTGTGTGTGTTTCAAAGAAATGGATATCACCAGCCGCTCGTCGAGCGGATCCTGCGCTAGGCAGGCTGGGAACCGCGTTTGTGTCACAAAAAAAAACTTTATCGAGCGCACCCAATGGCAATGCTAGGCACTTCCTCGGCGACAGGGTCTCTCATATGGGCAAGTCAGAATTACAGTAGGTCGTGCGCTCTCACTATACTCTGTTTCACCTTATGATGTACCGCAGTAAAGGCTACAAGCACGAGCTCCTTGCTCAGTGGCACATCTCGGCGGCACAAGCTCTCGTGAATTAAGAACAGCTGCCAACGCTATGACCTCGCGCTTCTAGCCTTCTCTGCGGTACAACATAAGGTGAAATGGAGTATAGCCAGCTCGATTCAACCGGTCAAGTTCCGGCAAAGTTATTGCGGCCCACCATAGCCAAGTCTAGCCAAGTTTCGCCCATACCCACACCGTTGCCTACCCATATAGCCATAATGCCAGAACCAGACAGCATTGCAAGCTTTAAGCGTCTATACCACGTCGTCGACTTCTCAATTCTCAAAATGGGGCCCCCTTAAAACAAAAAAAGTATGTACACCATACAAAAGACAGTCTGCAAACAGATTGGAACGTAAGTCACCGCGAGATACGTGCTTCGCATGCAGCGTGTCAATTAGTTTAAGGAGAAATTTGGGCACTCGTTATTTGAACCACGGAGATAGCGGTGACTGTTGTTTCCATACTGTCGTTTGTACGATGTATGAGAAGGGTAACCCCAACTTTACGGATAGTGATCTTTATTTCTTTTTTTAATTGGAGTTGCACTTCAGGTAAATAAATAAGCGATTGAAGCATAAGCATAAGCATAAGCCTCAATTTCGTGTGTTTTTTTAAAGAAGATTCGAAGAAAGAAGTGCTTGAAAATCATGTCGTGCATGAGTTTGCGCGAGCATCAACGTCAATTTCGTGTTTCTGTTTTATGAAAGATTTACTTTGCTAATCGGATGTTATGTGTATGTTTATACAGCCTGAACTTAGTTCGCCTCAACGGGCGACTTGTCTCTCAGTTGTAGATGAGAAATCTATCCAGTGCAGTACAACAAGCGAAGTCCCTTGGAACGCTCGGATCCTCCAGCCCATGCTACAGCAGCGCCGCTGCCTACATCCGAAACCTTTCTGTGCTTCCCGCTTCACAGCAATAAATGGCGCGAGTCGGCGCTATTGCTCACCACCCCTCATCAAGTTCGCGATACCACCGCGCGACACTGTTAGCCCAAACACGACACCAGCCGTATATATTTTTTTCTTGCATTTAGCTTCACAACGGTATTGGTGGTTGGCAGAAGTTACAGCCTAGGTTAGTATCCCAATTAAGCACAATCCACGACAGTAGTTTTGATGGCAACCCTTCAATTCGAAATATGTAAAAAAGAACGTTTCTTTTTTTTTGCATTTCGCAGTGCCTGGTTATACACGTGAAAAAAAAAAAATGTTTGATTCAAATGTGTACCGGAAAACAGGCAATGTATTTTCTTATTTCTTAAGATAAATTACGGTGTATGTTGTAACGGCTAAATGAACGACCCTTGAAAAAAAAAAAAAACTGTCTGGTTGGGACACGCGTGTTAAAGAATTAATTTTATGCAAGAAAACGTTTTTTTCCTTTTTTTTTTAAAGCAATATTGACGGCGCGAGACTCGATTTAGCCTGTTGTCACCTCCTTTCCAGTTGTTTTTTCTCTCGTCGTTTCAGGCGCGTGGGTTATAGGTGGATCGGCTTCGCCTTCATGTTGAGGTGGAAAGGGCGAATCGCCATCTCGCTGAGCGATTGACCATTCCGTGACGTCATGGACTTTACGCGCAGAATTTCAAATAAATCTCTAACCGTCAATATGGGAATACAATACTTTTTCGCGTGAATTTTTTTTTCGACATGCGTGTCCCATCGAAATTGATTAAAAAAACAGTCTTTTTTTGTTTTTTTCAGTGGCCTTTTAGGGTATCTCCTTACAGCAGATATGAGTTTCGAGTCCATGTGTGCTCATGACGTAATAATATTCAATGTTTCAAAACAAAATACCCCAGTTATGTTTTTTTTTTATTTGGCAGTGTATTTAGGATTACTGTGACGTTGCTCGACGAGGCGTTAGTGGTTGTGTGCGGTATTGAATGTATTTTAACCCTGACCACTTCTCTGACTGATCGGCAATGGGAACAATGATCACGTTTCATTAGAAGCTTTTGAAAACAAAATTAAAGCGCCGAGTCACAGAGCAACATGAGCAGGATCTTACCATGCTCTAAGCAAAGGGAGCACACAGGAACCCTCACAAACGCAGTTTACCTTTCACGTAAGAAAGCAAACACCGAGAGGAAAAACGCGAAATCCTTACTATCGATTGAGGGGTAAAGTAGGAACAACTGGAATATTTTCGTGAGCATTCTAATAACACAGTTTCTATTCTAGTGATTTTCATACGAGGTAAATATAAAAGGGAAATCTAAATGTTGTGTTTTTTTCAATAAAATACGAAAATATCGGCACAATTTTCGCTACGAAAAAACCTACGTCGTTGTCAGAACGTTACAATAATGCAACGTATAGGGCCAATTCACTACGGTTAATAATCAGTGGTATCATTAATGCACGATATCCTAGAGTTTCAAGATATAGTTGCTCAAGAGAAATAAGGAAGTATTTTACGGCGTTGTATTTGATATGCCTGAATAGATTGTCCGTGTTCTGTCTCTCTAGTGCGACAAGTGATACCAAACAGTCTGTGGTCCTACTTCTCGGGTAATTTTTGTTTAACTTAGTGGTAATCCCTGAAAACTGGAGTGGAAATGTCTTAAAATTGTAACAGAGACAAAAAAAAAAAACGAGGACAGACCACGTCTATACATCTATACATCAATGACATCGTAAATATTGATAAAAATGTAAGTCTCATTTTTTACGCTGATGATACCAGTATGTTACTTTTGAGGTGATGATACTGATCAGATTATAAGTGCCGCAAATAATTTTTAAAAAGTTAAATGCCTGGACAAATTCAAATTTATTAAAAATAAATGGGAATAAGACAAAAGCCATATTATTTAGATCACGAAATTCAAACTGTTTTTACACGTCCATTCTTTCTCTTGGAACACACTGGATAATATAGTTGAAAACGTAAAAGTTCTCGGAATTATATTTATTCAATACATGTCATAGCACGAGAGTGTACAACATACATGTCAAAAATTATCAAGAGTTGTAGATATTATGTACAAATATCGCCACATCATCCCCATTTCCGTTGTGCTTCTTATATATAATTCCCTCTTCTACTCAAAATATAATTATTGCTTCTTGGAATGGGGGAATACGACCGCTACAAACATAAAACTGATATATACTCTACAAAAAAAGCTGTTCGTATTATATGTAATACTGAGTATAATATTTATACTAGTCCATCATTTAGTAAATTGAATATTGTACATATTCCTAATCAGTATTATTATAAACTTTTTCTTGCATTGAAAATATCGTTTTGCCAAAAAGAAAATATATTCATGTCTATTTCCAACCTCAGGATGAGAGAGGTTGCCTATGAAACTAGGTCTGTAGACGCATGGTTAGTGCCGCACTCCAGAACGCACTACGGAAATCAGACTTAAGCTGAGCAAGTTGCCTAATTGCTTGTGAATGAGGCCAGCTGAACATAAAAAACACACAGAAAAAATATAACATTCGCACCGCTGGACTAGCAACATTTAATGATGCCTCTTTTTCCTTTTCTTCTAATCCTTGATTTCGGTTGTCTTTTTCTTTACACTCAGAATTCTTAATTTTTTTTTTTTTACACTTGATTTAGGTTTTCTATTTCTTTACGCTTAATTCGAAAGTTCTTTCCTTTAACGCTATTTCTTCTCATTTAACGCAGTGACCTTTCTGCTGTCGGAATGTTTTCACCCCTTTTCTTCTGTCTTGTTTGAGCGATCTTCCTCTTCCTCTACCTTTCCCTGGAACTCAAATTACTCTGCAGGAAAAACTTCTCAGAGTTGTGTAGTGCAACGGAAGGGGCACTAACACAGTCCTCGCCTTTTTCATCGATGGCTAGGGCTTCTAGTAGTTCACGGGCGAGTTGATTTTTATGGCGCCCCACGATGTTTACGTTGCACAACGTTGCCTCGCATTTGCATGCGCGACAATGGGCTGCAAGGTGTCCTGCTGCTGTCAAGTTTCGCAGAGATGCGGCATGTTCCCTGGTTCTATCATTGATACAGCGCCCTGTCTGCCCAATATAACACCTTCCGCATGTTAATGGGATGTTATAAACGACTTATTTTTGACATTGGGCGTACCTTGTTTTGTGTGCGATGTTACACGGCTCTTGGTGCTTACGTTGGTTTTCGTTTACCCTGATGTAAACGTGCTTACGTTTACCAACGTAAGCACCAAGAGCCGTGTAACATCGCACACAAAACAAGGTACGCCCAATATCAAAAAGAAGTCGTTTATAACATCCCATTAACATGCGGAAGGTGTTATATTGGGCAGACAGGGCGCTGTATCAATGATAGAACCAGGGAACATGCCGCATCTCTGCGAAACTTGACAGCAGCAGGACACCTTGCAGCCCATTGTCGCGCATGCAAATGCGAGGCAACGTTGTGCAACGTAAACATCGTGGGGCGCCATAAAAAGCAACTCGCCCGTGAACTACTAGAAGCCCTAGCCATCGACGAAAAAGGCGAGGACTGTGTTAGTGCCCCTTCCGTTGCACTACACAACTCGGAGAAGTTTTTCCTGCAGAGTAATTTGAGTTCCAGGGAAAGGTAGAGGAAGAGGAAGATCGCTCAAACAAGACAGAAGAAAAGGGGTGAGAACATTCCGACAGCAGAAAGGTCACTGCGTTAAATGAGAAGAAATAGCGTTAAAGGAAAGAACTTTCGAATTAAGCGTAAAGAAATAGAAAACCTAAATCAAGTGTAAAAAAAAAATTAAGAAATCTGAGTGTAAAGAAAAAGACAACCGAAATCAAGGATTAGAAGAAAAGGAAAAAGAGGCATCATTAAATGTTGCTAGTCCAGTGGTGCGAATGTTATATTTTTTCTGTGTGTTTTTTATGTTCAGCTGGCCTATTCACAAGGAAATCAGACGTTGAATTATATAGTACCTCGTTTTTTAAATCACCTGAGGGGGTTGAGTGTAGAAGTTTGGAAGGAAATCCTAAAAAAAAATGTACGTTCTATGTTTGTGAGAGAGTGCCCTGGAATTTGTAAACTTCGCTAAATCTATTACTTTTCTCCCTTTCCCCCTTCCCCATCTAATGTTGTTTATTCTTGTGCTATAAGTGTGATTGTGGGAAAAACATTATGTGTATGTATATGATGTCCTCGTTCGCTGCTGTGGGGAGGCAGAGGCTCGTCAAGCAACAAGTGAGTTGCTTTTTTCTTTGTTTTCCTTCTCCAAACGGAGAGAAAAATAAAGAGTTTGAGTTCGAGTTTGTCTTAGAGACACTGTCTGTCCTTTCTTTTAATTACTTATTACTGTATCAACCCTTTTCCGATTCAGTCTCAGGGGTAACCACCATGTTCAAAATAGAGCATCTCGCCTGCACCTAAACTCTTTTTTTGCCTTCTTTTTAAACCCGCTGCCTCTCGCATTGTGCAGCTTTTAAGGTTATGAAATTTATGCGGTAAGATAGAGTCCCTAAAAGCAGGAGAGATCACATTCAAGTTTAAGCTATTGACGCTTTGACTGAGTGTGCAAGAAAGAATTCGGGTTGCTGGGATGTCTCATTTGCTCGACTTTCTCCAGCACCAAATAGCTTTGACTTTCACACATCCAGGAACATCTACCTGAAACGCCACTTTGCGTCCAACAGTTCTTTACACTAGCTCTTCTCTACTCCATTTCCTTTAAAGCGCGAGAGAGGCCTAATGCAGTAGAAGGTTACCCAGCACGACGTCTCTACTGCACGTGCCCGCGCGTGCCCGGCAGGAATGCTGAAAGCCCAGATCTTGAGTTTGTAGCCTTTACTACGCTCGCACCTGTAGTGAAACAGAGTATAGAAAATAAACCACCAAAAGTTGAATTGGTTGGATTGAGGTTGATACAACAGAATTTCTTCTGTCTTAAATGAAAGTATGGCGTATTCTCTGTGAGGTAGCTATTTGCCCGTGTTGTAACATAAATACGTGGTCTTCAAAATCCGTTCTAAGAAGTGAGACGAGTACGCGTCGCTACAATCAATGCCTGTGAACATCAGAGCCAGAGGGTGTCATGATTGAGACCCATGATTACTGTTTTTATAAGCTCATCCATTGTGTTCACTTTTATTTTTGTTCCCGACACGACATCACCCTCAATATTACATGTAACACCGAGAGTGAGGACTAAGATCACTCACACAATCCTCAATGTGGTTGATGCCCCTGCCCATTGCTCTACTCGAGTTTAAATGTCCATTAAGATATGTATTCAAAACACCTCACAAATGATAATCGCCGATTTTGTCTCCCTTAAGGGCTGTCCAAACAGATACTTCAAGCACGGATGAAGCCACACTTAGCCACATGAAGTGCGAGGATCCGATTCCGTCTGTCTTCTTTGCCGGGAGGAATGCTTCCCCCTGCCTCCTCCGCTTGTGTCCTTCACGGAGGCATCGAGCATGCTCATCACGTGGCTCCGTACAGTCACTCGTCACACGCTCTGTTGGCTGTAAGTCAATCGCTCAAGGGCACAGATAAACCATTGGCAGGTGGTTTATGACTTGTAAGCAGTGATAGAGTGCAGGCGAGCTGGTAATTAATCGACATCTTGGAAACCTTGAGATGGGGAACGACAAAAAGATTTTGTTGTGTTCGTCCGTTTTTTTTTTTTTTATCGTTCCCCATTTCAGGGTTTCCAAGATATCGGTTTATGACGTCAAGACTGACGAGCAGCGATGTCACAGAAAAGCAGAGGACGCGAGGATGAAAGACGTAATGTGTGCCTGCCAAATGTTCAAACAGAAGAAGGACTTCAAAACTTCAATTTACACTTCATACGGCGAAGATGTGTCGCCCCACGCGTTCTGAAGTATCCTGTTCGAACACACCTTTAGTCAGAAAGTCCGACATTTCAAGTCCAAAGAAAGTGTAAAGATATAAATTGCCTAATGATTCTTGTCCCTCTTGGAGATCGCACATCGTGCATTATAAACATGTACTGCTGTGACCAGTTTTATGAAATGAATAGTAAAATTACATGGCCCTAATTTTAAGAAAACAATATACCTGAAGTAGTGCAGGGACATAAAAGTGAGGCAAGAGAGACGCAATCTGTCTTGCTTTTTTTTAATTTTTGAGTTCAGGCTATGCTGCGGTAGTGTATGCTGGTAGGATTGTTTATGTAATCCTAGCCTTTGCCGAATAAAGATAGTTGCAAATTGGCGCCTTTCTTCTATTAAACGCTTGTACTTGTCCAATTCGCGCTATTTGATTTGTAGGCCGCCTTGTTGGCTCTGGGGTAAAGCGCCCACCTGCGGATACACAGGTGGTGTGTTAGAATCCCGGCCGAGTATCCGGAATTCTGACGGAGATTTGTTGCGTGGAAGGTGCCATATAGGTTGCCCGTCAAAATATCCCCAGGTGGTCGAAGTTAATCATCAGTCCTCCGCCTCGGGCCGGCCAGAGGCTCTCGGTAGGTTTGGTACGTAAAACTTATATTTTTTGCTACTTTATTTGCACTGAAATAAGCTAACCAACCCAGCAACGTACACTCTAATTTTAAACAGACCAAGCTTACTGCTCGAGATGTTCTTCGTCTCCAAGAACCTATTGTTAAAAAAAAAAGAAATTGCTAAAGGGGAAATCCTGCGATTTCGTTAGCTAACTCTGCTTTCGGTATCGCAGACCTTTACCCATTTTCATATATTATTTATTATCGCTAAATTAAGAATAGTCAGTGTGAAGTGGGCAAATGAAAATGATGCAAAAACAAACATTCAAATATCTGAGTTTTTCAGTGCAGTGACCTCAGGGGAAAGTCTAAAATGTACTACGCAAAGCTTTTGTTTTGTGCTGCTGAGCGGGTGCTGGAGCGAGTTTCAAAATCATCATTTGACTCCATACAACTGCTTGTAATCAGTTAGAAACAAACTCTACAGTACAAAGAGTGAACCCCTGCCTTTTGCTGGATGGGTGTATAGATGCTAACAGCTGCACCCTTTACAACGGGCCACCTGTGCCACCTAGCCCAGAAAATAAAAACCGAAAGTACAATTTTCACCCTTGCTCAACTAAGCCAATTTCCTTACCCTATGCAATTTTGTAACTGTGACAAGGTGGTGCAGGATATCGCCAGAAATACCTTTGGGGTAGCAGAAAAAAAAATAAAAACATCACCCCCCGCCTTCTGCCACCGGCAAGGGAGTCGCTAATTTGCATCTTATCAAACCCAGTCGGCGTTACACCACTGGGACACAAGGTCGAGTCTTTGGGCCGGAGCCCCGAGGGAGGGAGTCCCAATTCTCTTCTGTCGTGCTTGTCCCCAGCTGTGCTAGTTAGTTGAATGTCATTCAATTCTCACTAGGAAATTTCAACCTGTCTTCAAACCTTCTATTTTTTAATTAAAGCGAACATATCGTCCATTCTTCCATTCTTGTCTGCAAGCACCAGCGCTCTGGCTAAATCCGTCGCCTGACGTCACTTTTTTCAGTGTTGCCAGTGGAGACTTTTAAAAACACGGTGAGTAAAATCAATGACTTCATTAAAACAAAAATTACTTTGACCAATATTTGGCTTACTATTTTAGCGATGTTTGAGGGTGTTCAGAAAATTTTCGAACAAATCGGGGTTACGAAGAAAATCTCGGAGTGCCCGTTTAAGTGTCCTAAGAACACACGTCTTCATGCGCAGATATTATGCTCCCAGAAACGAGAGCTGGTGCTTGCTTCACGTTTTTTTTTTTTTTTTTTTTTTTTGTCAACGTGTCAGTGGGCGTAAGTTTATTTTCTGATGTTTATCAGCGAATAACGCCCAGTTTCTTACTCTCGTTGTCGCTATTATTTTGATCTACACATTTTGTATTTGTTACCCGAAAACGCCATACTCGTCAAAAACTAAGCATTTTTTCTTCCGCATCGTTTTGAAATGCTTCTAAAATACTCTCAATTTAACTCTAAGGTCG
This sequence comes from Ixodes persulcatus, assembly GCA_013358835.2. Lineage (NCBI taxonomy): Eukaryota > Metazoa > Arthropoda > Arachnida > Ixodida > Ixodidae > Ixodes > Ixodes persulcatus. The sequence goes on from JABSTQ010009916.1 coordinate 909,219, forward strand.
TGCCCAGTCCTACCGTTCAATCTCCGTTATTTTTACTTATCGAGGTCCAACCTACTTTCTTGACTTTATTTTTCCATCCATTTAATCTCTATAATTAGAGCGCCGTTAGGTGTATCCTCCTCACGGCATTGAAGATGTTTTCCTTCTTTATAATTTATTTCTGCTTTCTCAATATTATTTCTTTCTTCGATCCTTCTCGTTGTTATAAATGCCACCTTCCACTTTCTTAGCTCTCTTGACTTTTATACCTTCTTTGCTTCTTTCTTAAATTTAAATTCCATCAGGGAAGGGGGAGGGCGTGAAAAACAAACCCGGTTAAAATAACACGGCATCTTTTATTTTCATGTTTTTCATCGGTTCCTAGATTTATCGGGTTATCGGGGTCCACGTTTGACTTAAATGCATGTCGCCTTTCTTATTTTCTTGTTCTGCCAAAAGAAATTGAGGAGGAGAAGGAATCTGATGGAAAATTCCAATCGTTCCACACTTTTTTCACGCGTTTTTTTTTTTGTGTGTGTGGTTTGAATATTGGTCGTTGATTTAGAACAAATGCATTTCTCGTTATAAAAGAATAATTCAAAAACAAATCTGGGCTTCCGACACCGCAGATAATTAAAAAAAAAAGCAACGATGTCGAAGGCTACGTGGTCGTAAATGAAAAGCGCGAAAATATATGCCAAAGGCGTCCTCCAACAAAACCGCAAGTCCTGAAATAACAATTAGAACGCATTCGAGTTCTGGGCTCGATGCGAAGTGGCGGGGGAAAATCGATTCGTCCCTAATTACCGCGATTTCGGCTGCAACAGTCCTTGGCGCGATTGGGCCCACATCCAAATTAGCCTCGTGCGAGCGCTCTTTGCATTGCCTATCTTAAAATGAAGAAAAATATATAACGAATAAAAAGGTGCCTGAAGCCGTGACGTGATTTCCGGGACTAAAAATTTGGATTAGCTCATGCACGCTACGAACAATTGGTAAAGTGGACGTTCGTAAAAAAAAAAAAAGAAAAAGAAAGAAACGCAGCGTTTTCTGTTCCCTTTGCATTGAATTGTTTGGAACGGCAACTCGAATAATAGGAGTCGACAACTAACGGAAAAAAAAAAAAACTGCTGGGCGATTCGTACCGGTTCTTGTGCACAGTTGTTGTTATGCGGACGTGATCTGAGTCGGAAACGAAACTATCTCTTGAATAACAACGCGAACGAAGATACGTACAAATCTCACAACCGATCGCTTCATCAGACCACCTCGGTTTTCTTGTGATTTCATTGCACAACACAGTTTTTTTTTTTTTTTATGAGCTCATCAGTTGCCTATAAATTCTAGACCAAAATTATATGCCATTTTTTCGCCATGAAATAATTGACCACACTGTTAATTTATTTCTTAGTATTGACATTATTGGATATTTTTTATTTAATTCGACGTAATGCGCAGCAGAGCAATGAAAGAGCGTGGTAGAGTGGGATATCGATGATTCGTCGTTATCTTGAGCCCCGTTTAGAGTCATCAATCTACTTCTAAAATATAGCTGACCAGCGTACTTTGTTTTCTTTTATCTTTATACTCTACTATGTATCAATGTATGCCCATGGCTTAGCGGATGTTTCGCCGCATTGTTCATCCCACTATAACGCCAGACATCACTACAAGTAATAATACTTAAACACTGCCTCCCCTCCAGCTTTAGACACATTTTACGAAACCTAGGTGACCATGTGGTACAAGTATAAATTACAACGGAAAATGAGTGAAGGTTTTTCGAACCAAGCCAGATTAATAATTTTATACACCAAGAAGAAATGAAAGACGTTTACAATTCCCTGTAATGCCGAATTAGAGCGCAGCTCTTGAGGAGAAGGAGGGAAGGGTATGGAGGAGGAGGAGGGGCATACCCTCCTCTCCGCACCCTCCTCTCCTGCTCCCCTGCAGTTTAGCGGGAAATGTCTGGAAAATTTTCCGCTCTTGAGAAGGAGGAGGAAAGGGTACGGAGAGGAGGGTACGCCCCTCCTACTCCGTACCCGTCCTCCTCCTCCCCTCCTTTCCTCCTCCTTCTCCTCTCTTGAGGTATTTCGATTTTTATATATACCGTGCTATACAATCTGAGAAAGTTATATATATACATATATATTATGGTATTCTAGATCACAGCTTGTCCGGAGAAAGGAAATATAGTTCTCACATCTGGAAGCTCCACTCTGTCTAAGTCATGCCGGTGCCAGGAAACAGGACAGTAGGAGCAGGGCGGGTGAATGAGAAAACGTTAGAGTCAACACTTTGACGAAGCACATGATACTCTTGATGTCATCCTACTAGCTCTCGGTTCTGTCAAAGACTGCTCGGCGGTTTTGATTTCCTCAGCATTAGTCTTGAGCGTGCTCCCCCGAAATGGCACAACAGAACAAGCAAGGGCACGCCCCTCAGGGCCAATGGAATGTTTTCCTGCACGACTGGTATGAAGTTCTTTGTCTTGCACGAGATATGTGGTGAGTTCTGTAGGTGAGAGATACAAAGCTACCACGAGCAAGCTGTTGACGACCTTGGCGGCACACAATTTACCAACTTCGTCTGACGTGCCACAGATATCGATGGGTACAGCACAGACCCGTACTCATGTAGATTGCCACACGGCTAACAAGTACACTAAGTTTTTATACGTGCCTCTCTGTGATTTATGAATGGCGATATCACTTGCCTGCACAACGGGTAGCAGGCATTTCCCCTCCTCCTCCTCTCCTCTTCCTCCACTCCTCTTCTCCCTCCTCCCCGCCTCCTCCTTCTCCTCCTCTCCTTCTCTCATCTTTATTCTCTCCTACTCATCATCCTCCTAACTTCTCCTCCTTACCCCCTCTCCTCCTCCTCCCTCACAGTATTGCGAGCTAAGCGGCGCTTTTGAGACCATCTGCCTTGGTCGCGCTGTCAACACGATGCGGTTACAGCGTTTTGACATGATTGTTTTTGTCTCGCAAGAATCGTCAAATATGCCACTGCACGAGGCCCGTGCCTTTATCGGCCCTTCGCAGCAAATGACAGTGCAGAACTGAAAAGAACGGCCTTTGAAGCAAATGGTGGCGGAGCACTCCCTCATGGCATGCATCTCGCTTATTCGCACAGCAATACTTTCCGGTACTTGTAAGAAATAAGCAGCGTGCATTTTATCAAGAGACTTTTAGGCGTTTATCGTTCGCGTACTACTGCTATCAACTTCCTGCGGGGAACGTAATTGACAGTATAATTATTTTCTTTTTAAAAACGTGGATATAACTTATCGAGGGATGCTCAATATTGAGGCTCCACAGCGAGCTCGAAGCTATCGATTGCATTCACTGGACGCCAGGAAAGCTAGTCTGTCACAGCGTCTCTTTGGACTGAGTTTTCTTTTTGTACGCTACTGCTCGGAAAGCCAATATTGGCGGTGTCGAATACAACTTGCTGAAGAGCTGCGAACGCTGGCCATCACAAGGTGCTTCATAGCATTAAACTCGGCTATGGATTCAATTGAATACCACCTAGGCCCACGATTTGTTTCCTTCTTGCTTACTAAGGAAAGGATGGAGTTACTTTTGTAGCAGAGACTTTCGTGTCAACGTGTGCTATCTGACGAACCTTAACTGAATGCGAAAGACGCAAATGAGACATCAAATATATATACAACGAGAGGTCGTACTCCCGTTGACATCTGACAAAACAGGTTTCGCTTTGTGAATGCACGATTTAATTAGTGTAGCGTGAATCAACCGGAGGTTTTCACGTGCATGGAGCAGTAGATCTAACAAGACCTTAGGTCGGTACAACGATATTCCTGTTAGAAACGGGAACGTGCGGGGATCTACGAATAAAAGAAACATAATACAAAAGCACTAGGAAGAAACTCTTTTTCCACGAGCAATGCATTACGTCCTATTTATTAGTACGCATATTTCACATCTTCTGCCGACTTCCAACAATTCCCGAAATGTATATATGTGAATTTGCATTAGACTTCCTTTTCGTCTTGTTTTATAGCGCTAAAAATTCAGTAGCCGTACTGGTAAGTTACAAAAAAAGATATGCGCTTGATCAAACTCAAAATATTGAATAATTTATGCTAATGCGGATCGAACCACATAGTAACACCAGATACATATCGGACGAAGAGGGTCCTTTATTCTTCCTATGTTCACGGTTACGTAAAAACAGTGCCACATTTTCTTTTTCTTTTGATTATTTGTTTTTCTTGCCAGAAGTGATACGAATTTATGAATAATAACTGATGTACTTTAAAAATTCTAGGAATGCGTACTACGGCAACATATTTGTGAATTTGAATATATCCTTTGGTGAATTTGTATCCCCCAATTGGTCTAAAGTGCTTATTTCGTGAGATATGATAAGTATCAGGTCGAATTATATTCTGTTTATTCATTAGAAATGTTTCTCCTAAAACCATGAAAAGCATTTTCAACCGTTTTCAACTTTTGTGAACGAATAAAACATTCGATACTTAGAAAAAAAATTAAACGAAGAGCAAGCCTCTGCATTCTTTTTAATTTCAGAACTAATCGTTTTTTTTTTTTTTGTAAGAGTCCTATACTTCACTGGCATGGTGTAGCGTTTAACTTAATGATATTTTAAAAGCTAAACGTTTGTATTCGGGGGTTCTAATTTTTAGTGATACCATTAGCGACAAACTTGCCTGTAGCTTTTTTGGTTATATTAATAATGTGCCTATCCCACCGAAAATCGCTCGTTATTGAAACATCCAAATGCTTGAAAGCGGTCACTCTGGACAAAGGTGTGTCCTTAAAATATTAATTATACACCACATAAACTTTCTTGTTATTTGGAGGATCTTGCAAGATACCTCTTGGGTTCTTTGAAATAATTTTATTTTGGGTTCATATGACGTACCTTTTCGATTATTTTTTATCAGTTCTATTGAGCAGTGGTAGCCTTGTTTCAAGTCTAATCACTAAAATATGTTCACTTTGCTAGTACCTGTTCTTTTTGACAAAGCTTAATGGTGCCTGCCAAATTTTTCCAGTTTTGCCAGTCAAAAAAAAAAAAAAAACTAGTTTACAAATCACCTAGAAAAGAAAGGATTATGTTCGCTTCACATACTTTGTTAGGTTTGAAAACTATTAAAAGTATATACCCCGCAGTAAAAAGTTTTAAACGGGACGTAAGACAATCTGTAAGACGTTGGTAAGCACGTGCATCTTACGCTATGAGATAACCACAGGAATGTTTTCTCAAAGTGAACAAAAAGTTAAAAAACTAATACTCTTATAATACACAAAACCGATACCTGCCGGGTACGTAACTTTAAATATTTGGTACACTGCTAGAAGTGTACTGAGAGACTATATTATCTTGCTGATTCTACCTACAATTGGAGCACAATCGAAAAAAAAAATGGTAACATTGTTGTCCTGGCTTTGTATTAATTCTGAGATGAAGGCGTGGGCGAGTTGCCTATTCATTACCTATAGATAGCAGCTCACAATATTAGAGAGTTTTAGAATAGCGTCAAGATCTAGCGTCATCAATGCGTACAACGCACGCAAGCTGTGGACGTAACGTTACGGAGCGCGTTGAATGCGCACTTTTAGTATAGCGGAAGGCACACGCATACGTAACGATACGTAACGACTTGCAGCGCCATCTAGATGTGCTCCTGCGAACCGCTTCAAACAATCCAAGGCGGGTATTCAGTCAAGCCAATCTAACACCGCAAATCTCCTCGCTTTGCCAGCTTTACCAGCTTTGCTACGAAGTGCGTGAATCTCTTTCCAGTTGCCTGTTTTGAACAAGTCTTTCATTTTAGGACTGTGCGACCAGCAGTTGGATCTATGGTTCGCTCCAGTGTGTTGTGGGATCCCTACTATCTTATGTTGGCCTCGTCAATTGCTTGGAAGTATACAAGCAATAGGTCACACCGCTCGCGTACCGACCGCACGGTAAACACCGTTTTGGGTTCGACGGCGTCGCCATCGTTCTTGGCTATCGACACCCATCTTTGTTAGTGCTCGAAAGGGTTTGTCGCGTTGATTTCTTTGAGGCGGTTGTGGGTCGCCTGCTAATACCGTCCGATCAGGCCGAGTTCCACTAGCTCCAAGGAAGTCACACGGTTTAAGCACTACCAGTGGGAAAAGGTTTTATCTGTACTTAAGTTCAGAGTCCGACGAAGAGTAGGGCCAAGGCTGTCTAGTGGTCCGAGTCTTCAGTTGGAGACCTTGCTCGGCACCGGCTCTTTCATCTGCCTCCAGCTCCGAACTCCACACGTCCTCGCCCGCCACGAGCCTCGCCCTTTTTCCCTTCTTCGTTCTCTTTCTTCCACAAGGTTGAGGTCATCGTCAATGGTGAAGCGAACCCGTACAACGCGCGTAGCACTTCGACTGGTTTGCCTCACCGCCGCCATTTTCTAAACTGGAGTAGTCTCGCACCTTCCCGTGCGCGACGAGAGCAACGAGAACGGCACGCAGGGGACCGCTACGTACGCTCTCAAAAAGCGATGAGTGAGCGTACGTACGCATAGCTCGCTGCAGTACGTACGTATGGTTCACGCGCAGTGTGGAGGACGCAGCGTTAACGCTAACGTAGGGGGCTTGCGTTTGCTCTTATACGCAATACTAAAACTCTCTATTAGCTGCGAGATGTTTTGGTGGCGCCCTCCTATGGTGTCCTCTCGTGACGTCACTACCACGCGAACAGCAAGTTCGATGGTGTTTGTAATTAGCATGGCGGAAGCTCGAAATCAGCTGAGAGACAAGTCGCCCGTTGAGGCAAACTAAGTTCAAGTTGTATTAACATACACACAACATCCGATTAGTAAAGCAAATCTTTGCTAATCTTAACCGTTGCATGCTCTTCTTGTTGGCTTTTTTCGGTTATGCCACATTCCGTGTGTCACGCGAGCACAAGCAGCACCAGTCATCCCTCTGAGTCCATTGTCATCGTGGCCACACAACACTAGGCTCGCGCACATCACAAACTCCTCCTCGAAAAGTGATATAAAAGGACTACTAACATTTGTGTGACTCAGCTTCGAGATGCTTGCTTCTTCGATGATTTCGCTTGTGAGTGGGTGATAAGTCTTGCTTATCACAAAGGTGTTTTTGAATCTGGTTAAGCGTCTGCACTCGTGGCAGTGAATGCCGAGAAGTCCTGAATTAGCTAATCGGATGTCGTTGTGATGTTTTCTTAATCGGTCTTTAACAAATCTTTCTGTTTGACCTATGGAAAGTTTGCCAGATAAAATGGGGAAGAAATTAAAGACTCCTTCTGAGCAAGAGATATAGGGGGCATTGTTTTTTTTTTGTGCAGCCTGTATTGCTTTTTGGTAAAGCGCTAACTTTTCCATAAACATGATAACTAATGAGGGGCCGAAAAGTCAACATCACTATTTGCTCGGTTATCAATCTTCTTGAGGTTATGGGATATGTAATAGATGTAGGCTATAACTGGCGGTTTTTGGTTTCTGTTCCCGTCTCGTGACTTTCGATGTGTCTTTTCAGATTTTTTTTATTTGCTTAAGAAGGCTTTCAGCGACTGAGGTTAAGAGGTGTGATGGGTATCTCGCTCTTTGTATCCTGAATGCTTGTGCTGCAAAACTTACTTGTCTGAACGCGGGCAGGACTTGTAAATAGAGTTTTTGAAGCACTGATTCAATATACCCCTTATTTAACTTGGAATGAGCCGAACCATAATTAAGATGTCTTTTCTCCCTAGGTTGAAACGACCAATATTCATTACGGGGCAAAACAAAGAGTCTAAGTTGCAGAAGTCTTAAGTATCCTTGTTAAGGAAGCTCATGTGTTATCTCTAACGGCTCTAAACAAATTTTAAAATGGGAGAGCACGCTGGGCACAACGTATGCAAAGTCTTGTTCGTTGATATCTTGAAATAGTAGAAGTAATCTACGCAGCGAAACACATTTGACACTTCTAGGCACCTTTCAAGTAATCTGTCGCCATGTGCGAGAAATAGATCACTCAGAATCGGCGCAATACAAGAACTGACGCAGATTTCTTTCATTTGTTTTTTTAATGTGAGATAAAGTGTGAGCAATTCAAGAAAACTGCTTTGAGAAAGGCCTGAGACGTTTATGAATTCTAAGGCACCAAACGAGTCAGTGCATTCTTCAATGCACTCTAAGAAGCGCCTTTGGGGCAAGGCTTAGTATAGGTCTTCGATGTCAAGAGGTAAGGCCTGGTATTGGTTGACACTATGCTCCTGTAGGACACTGATGACTACATTTGTGTTTTTTTTTTTTCAAATTGAAATCATCAACTGTAAATCAATTATGTTTTTACTAAGTGCTTAGCGAATCGCCTAACAAATTGCTTAATTGCTTAAGAAATCGCTGTACAAAATGACAAAAAGGTTCATTTTTAAAAAATCAAACTTTTTTTTACATATTTTCACGTCGGAGTGCCTTTTCATAAATTAGAATAGCACAAGTCTATTTACAGCTTTCAACAACACATTTCGTTATTTCAGGAACCAGAAAAAATAAAGACAGTGCGCAGGCCAGAGGATGAAAGATTATCATGATGACCCGAGACTGGGGCAGAAAAAGTAAAAATATGTTTTTAGTGGCAGAACCAGAAACAAGAACAGGCACGTCTACAACTCTTTTTTTTTGCCCCTCTAAGTCAGCTAATAATTGTATTTATTCACCTTCTTTATATAGAGATACACTGCGTCATAGTGGCGTGTCTGCCTTTTTTTTTTCTACCACTGAAGATATTTTTTTTCCTTCTTCGGTCCCAGACTCGGGATCAAGTCATTACGTGTTTTTTTCAGGTGTAGCGTATTTTTCAAGTGCTATGGGCTTGCGGGGGTTTTGAGACGCTTCTCTTGAATAGATTTCAGGAACTTGATGTCATTGTTTTCTGCAACAAATAAACTGCCTTCTATAATTTATCGATCGGTCTTATACTCAATAGATAAAACATAATTAGCCGCAACATAAAATAACTATCAACGAATTTAGTTCCACGACAAATTCATTTATAATGAATGAACATCAGTTTATAAACATTCGATTAGCTTTAAAGTGTTTTGTTAACACTTGTAAATAGTGTGTCTTGTGAATCAACAATGTTTTAGTAAAAAAATTACTCTCAGGCACCGTAAGAAATTACCTATTTAGGTTTATATATTTTCCCATATCCAATGTTTGAGGAATCGTATCTTAAATTTGATTGCAGATTTGAAATAAAAATGAAGACTGCCATTTTTACACTTTATATAGGTAAGATATGTTAATCAATATTAAAAATATTCTAAGCACCCCCTTAAGCAATCCTCTTCTTTTGACACACCTTGCCACCTGCCCACCGTTGGGGGAATGTGCGGACACGCGGATATTTTGATACAAGTATTTTTGAGAGTAAAGTTTTCCGTACAAATGCATTCCTTGCACAGACATTTTAAATTATCACTACCATAATTTCTAATACTTAAAGTTCGTATTTATTCGAATATCCCTAAGGTATATAGATATACAAAAGCAGAGAAGGGCTCGCACAAACACTTCAGGTATGCTGGTAAATAAATGCTTGTCTCGAGTGTCCTAGAATTGTGTCTCCAAGCATACACCCGTGAAACAATCAAGTATATAAACCAAACTTTTAGTCCGCTGATGTGTGAAAGAGGGCGAGCGAAAATCATCTCTTTAATCGTACCGAACAACCAAAAATAAAAAGCAAACAATTCAGAAAACAGTCGATACGAACGAAAAGAAAATCTCTCTCGGCCCGCTTGACCGATCGCTCGATCCTGGCTAAGGCAGGGATCACGAGCAAAACACGAAGAGAGCGAGAGATGAGTGAGAACTGGCGTCAAGGAAGGAGTTAGGAAGCATTCCCTGGCGAGATCACGTGTCCCGAGCTTCCCTCGTCAGGGTTTGTTGCTCGCTGGACGAACGCTCCGCTGATCGATCACCGGCTCTACTCTATTATTCGGACGACTCAAGCGCGGCGAGACATCAGCAGCACCGCCAACGGCCCTCCGCTGGAAAGAGCACGGAGCCAGTGTGAGCGGCCGAGCAGCATGTGCCCACGGTCCAGGCTATTCGTCTGAGACGAACCGGCAGGACGAAACGTGAGCACAGAGGGGCACGTGAGCATGGCTGAGTGACCCTTTGCTGCGACAGACCACATCTCAGCAGCGCGTGATAATAAAGATGGCGGTTTAGAGGCGGGTATTATATAAGCTTCACGGATCTTTCGCACGAATGGTTCTGCACATACGCGAACTCTCCTTGCTCACCTAGCGGCAGAGGGTCACGTGGGGCTAGGAGGAAACAGGGAAAGAAAGCGGGGACAAGTATCGTCTGCTAATTAGCATATGGTCCTTTGGACGGGTGCTAGGACGCATATTTTGTGCATGGGCAAGCAGGTCCCCTTGTTTATCTACATTAAGTTACTGCCTGAACCGCTCAATGCCGTCTTTATGTGCCCTAAACGGCCAATTCCGGCACGTGTCCATATTTGTTTTTTTTCTATAAACGACCGTCGTTCTTGAATAATTGTTTTTTTTTTTTAGCTGTTAAACGACAACTACAAATAACTGAACTGCCCATGTCGAATAACGAAAGCGGAAGTCGCAATGTTCTTTAGTCGAGTCAACTTACAACTGTCTAACGATTCATTTAGCAAACTTACCCATTTTCACCATAGCGCCTGAAGGCGCAATGCCATGATCCGTTCGATACAGTTGAGTGGTATAATCAAGTAGGACAACCCGGTGTAAAATAATAATAATATATCTTTATTCAGACTTTGCGTCTAGGCTGAGGAAGCAAAAGTCGATCTAACGCCGCCTGAAGAGGCTCCCCCAGCCCTACACATCACTTAGCAGAAAAAAAGGAAAAGAAAAGAAACAAAAATAACAATAAAGAAAATGCATGAAATGACTAATCAACGGCGGACATGTAAAAAGCGGTCACGCATTGACCATTCGAAATACTTATAACTGGATAAAGGATTACTTTATACAATACTAAATACATAACAAAGTTAAAACGACAGAATGACAGGCACAAATTAGCACTAGCGCACTCGTCGCATGGTTGACTCGGCTGGTTTGTAGCCTTTTACGTGGTGCATCTTTTCGTTACAAAAAGTGCAGGCCGATGAACTCTTCACCAACAATGCAAGTCTGGTTGTGGTACGATTCTGCCGGTCTTGATTAGCTCCAAGATCTAAATCTGTTCTTGCCCATGAGCCCTGTCTTGAAAGCGAAACCGTTTGTTCTGGTAGTATTATTGCGTTCGATATAATCTCCTCATGTTCTTTTCTACATACGCACGTATGTTTATTTTACATTTGAAGCACAGTGCAGTGTCTGGGTTTGAGATATCTGGAACTTCCATGCTCTCCGAATAATCCGTCGTCCGCAACGCTGGTCCGCTAACACAATAGACGTTTTTTGTCAGAGCAGTAAAGACCTTGGTTTAGAATGCCTAATTTTATTTTTGTGCAAGAGGTTATCACTATGGGGTCTCATATACTGGGCAGTATCATAAGATTAGTTTACTCGGCGTTTCGTCCGAGTTTGTTTGTAACTACCTTTACTTTCATTTCAACAATGATATCGCGTGAATGCGGTGTTTCCCCTTTCTGCAAATTCCTTTGTGCGTGTGTTCGTGTGTGTATGCCTGCTTCTACTAGGGAGTTGATAGCATAAAGTCACCTCGTTTGTAAAATAACGGGTGAAAATTCGGCTTCGCAGTGCGTGACTTCAGAGCACACGAGCTTACCGTTGCAGGCCCGGAAACAATTTCTTACACGGCTGTTAAGAAAACACTCTTCTCTCTCCCCTTCCAGCACTTCTGTTTTACTTTTTCCAAGTAGCGAAACCCCGTCAGAGCAAACAGCTCTGCTCATGAAGACTGCATCTGAATATCTGCGTGTTCTCACATACAGCGCAACTTTATTTCAGCACTAGATCACCAGGGGATGCAATGCTTACCCTAACGCTGACGGGGCGCTAACTTTTTGCTAATCAGTTAGATATCAGCGATGCAACAGCAATTGAACAAACGCCGACACTGAAGCAGTAGTCATGCATGAATGGTTCGATGCTGAGACGCTTAAAGAATATGTTACTGCACCTGCAATTCCGGAGACTTGTGCGCGTCGCAATTAAAGCAATGAAGACACATAAAACACTTTTATTTGCGTAAGTCAATGGTAAACACCTTAAAAACCCTGTCGCATAGTCACTGAATCTTGATTTTGTTTTCACCAGTACGGCTTCAGGGACTACAGGCAGTGAAACATTTTTCACGCACAGGTTCTACATTAGGAACCGGCAAAAAGCGTGCAGATCGGTGCTTTAGCGCTACTCCACGTTCAAGTCAACGCAGCGTCAGCACCGCTATTTTAGTGCTGATTCAGCGTCCAAAGGTCACAACCCCTACACCATTTTCCCTTTTCCAAGTAACTCTAGACATTGCTCAACAAAATTTGTAAAAGGAGATTGCATATTATGCACCCGCTCCTACAATCCATATTTTATTACGCATTTTCCTTGGGACATAATTTAATTAGCACTATGCGAAAAAGGTGATATAAATTAAGATAGTCCACGTAAATAAAGAAGACCTAGAAATTAGTGAAATAATAATGTTTTTAAGACGTGGACTATAATAAAATAAGACGAAATCTGGGCAATTTATTTTGAATTACTCACTTTCCGAAAGCTTCCAAATACAGCACTCTTAACAATTAGAGGTCTAAGTAAAAATAAACAATTAAGTACCATAACATATTCCACATGAAGCAGGACTTTTTCCGTTGTAATTTATTCAATCTCAAATCACTTTCTTGCAAGCTCTACACTTTTTCTCTGGGATGACCTGTGACCTCGCCATATATATTTTACAGTAGAAATTTAAAATAACGGAATAACGAACAGATTAAATCAATAGTAAAAATAGTAACAAAATACATTGTCCCCTGTTTTTACATTGTTTCCAAATCAATGCTTCCACTTCAATATGTCTTAACCAGCTTAACAAAAATGGGTGTACCCTGTATTACTGATCATGCTATGAAAAGCCTTCAGGAAGTTTATGGTGAGGTTTTAACACGTTGACATTGTTTAACTGCAGAATAACCCCAGGTGGAAAGTTTCAATAAGGTCATTAAACTATATTTAGTATTGGGCTCCCATAGTTCAATAGGCACTAATCTTCGTCAGTAAAATCACGGTAGGCAAATATAAAGATACGGGCGCTCCTTGTGAAAGGCCAACTTCTATCCATAGAGTATTCGATTTACGAGCAGTTTCACAACTGAGGTGTTTTCTTGTATTTGTGGTCTCACTGCAAATGCAATACTGTCAACCTCTTGCCCTATATTTTGTTTGCGTAATCTGTACTTTATAGGTATGAATGAAACGTGAAGGAGATTGGAAAGCAGATCACAGTGCGCTAACACAACGCAAATGAACCTCGGAATATAAAATAAACAATATAGAGGAAACTATGTATAAAACAAAAACGTGCAATATTATTATTGTTAATAAAGATACCAAACAACCCGTCAGTTCGACACGCGTCTTCCTGCACCACGTAATCGCTCACGAACCGCTCAGAAACGTGCAAAACGAGTGAGCGCTAAAACCTATTGGAGTCACGTCGCGGGGAGCCATTTCCTGCCAACTTTCGTTCCGCGGTTTATATTGATGTGTTAGTATTTTTAACGCTGCCAAGACCATCAGAATACTTTAAATCCAACATGTTTTGTATCTAGTTCATGACAGCGTTTAGTGTTTGTTTGCTCCGGGATATTGCTCCGCACGTCGGTTAAGCCATCATAATTGTTATGGGAAAAAATATGAGTTCAACCGAATAAAAAAAAAATAAAAACTTCACAGTAATAAAAAACGTTAAAATAACCGGTATTTTTCGGAGTGCGCGAAAGTTTACATAAATACTACAGTAAAAAAATAAGCTCTGCCCATTTATGGCCTTGTATATTTTTAACTGCTGACAACCTGATTTCTATACATTACATGCGATATTAAATGCGATAGCATTTCGTTTGGCGAGAAACAGCATTTATAGCACGATTTAAAACATAAGAGTGTTAATGTTTCTAGGCTAGGTGGTGCAAGCTGCCACCATCATACAAAGAGTATAAACAGTGAATTTGTTTTGTTTTTTTCTATTTTATCCATCTTATGATACACCCTTCCTGAAAGTTCTCTGGTAGTCTTCACAATACCTTCCAAGATGAAAGAGCTGACTGAAAGCGACATCGTCCACAGAAGTTGCGGCCCGCTCGGGCTCAGTGTGATTGTCGGCCAATGAGACGCCGGAAAACAGAGAGCACCGCCTGGCAAGGGAGAAAAAAAAAACTAGTTAGACTCGTTCTTCTACGACCGACGGAGAGAGAGCTAAGGGAGTTCGTTTCAATTTAATCAACGGAGTATGACCTTTATAGAGGGAACCCCTAATGCTATAACATTTCGACGTAGTCTGCAGCCAAGCACCAGAGAAACAGCCTATTTTTAATGCGAAAGCATTAACTGTCATATGGAGCGAACCGGCGTTATCAGCTTTTGAAGCCGCCCGCCAAAGAGCACCTAAATTCCCCTCTCCCAATGGAGTGAAGTCTGTAGTCTGTGGCAGCGATTCAATGGATGGGCTCCCATTGGCTGGCGCACGTCATAGTTTCAAGGAACGCCACCCCATGGCGCTGCGGGTCGCACGCCGGCAGCGCGCCGGTAAAAGGAACACGGTGGCGCTCGCTCGGCCGCACCTGCTCCTCTCGACGCCAACGAACATGGCGGCACCTCAAGCATCTATCTCTTCGGCGGGCGCAACTTCGGCAGTAGCGGGAGTACACCGTAGACGAACTAAGAAAGCGGAATAACGCAGCACAACGAGCGAGGAGGCAGGCAGCGAAATCCGCCATCGTTGTCGAGTCTCCGAATACACGGTGGGCGGAACGAGCTGCGGCGCAAAGCGCTGGGAGACAGAACAAAGCCTTTCGAAGGCGTGAGGCGCAAGTGGATCGCGATTCAAAGTCTCTCAGGCGGCAAGAGGACGATGTCCTTCGACCATGCGAGGCGGAAGCAATACGTCGCAGGCGGCATGCCTTCGGATTCACAACTCATAAGCAGTGCATTGGTGACCTCGGATTTATTTTAATATAAAAGTGTATACAAAACCTATCCGTATCGAACATCTCGAATCCAATTTATACTAATCCTCCCTGGCTTAGCGGCACTACTCTTTTACACCATGAGAAGAGAAAAATTAGAACTTTGTCACATACTTCGTCCTTGTTCTTGTCAAATCTTGAAGAGGTGTCATCGAAACGGTTAGCTTTCACTGCTCGACAGAGTTTTTTTGCTTTTTCTAAAGAACTATTTTAGGAAGTGCAATGAAATCAACAAGGCCACACTCCCGCCCTCGTAGAAAAGCAGACAAGCAACTAACGAAACGAGACGATAAAATATCACCAGTGACACGATCCCGCACTTGAGTGTACGTGCGTTTTTACCAATACGCATTGCAATGTAAAAAAAAAAGCACGAAAACATACAAAGTCAAGAGTATCCCCCACCACAAAAAAGTTTTAACACAAAGGTTTTGCAGGTTCCGTGACTTAATTACGAAGCTCTCGCCTCGTAGACAATGAAGCTGACATCAAATTTGTCTCAAGATAACTCAATCAAGGTTCGTGCCCGGTTTTAAAGTTCGGCGTGAAGTCGGACGTGTCATGTACGCCTGCTGCCTTTCAGAAAATAATAAAAGAAACAGATAGAGGAAGTGAACTTCGTGTTGTATCGGCCCACTCCTTTCGAGAAACAAAATACGGTTAACACAAATCGCAGAATAGAAGCAAGCGGGTAATTGCACGCGATGTAACAACCGCAGTAACTTACAGCAAAAGTATTTCAGCGTAAACAATATTTTCATTATACATATAAAACCCACGTAAGACAATTAGTGGCTTGGTTTTGCTTTCTGTCACCGTAGCCGCTGCTCTTGTTTGGAGTTTGCGGATGATATTTCTTTAAACGTGAACCGCATCGAAACCCTGAGTAAGACCAGGTGACACACTCTACTGCCTTAATTGCTCAACCAGCGGCGTACGCGGGTTTCCCTTTTGGGAGAAGGCCGCGGAAAGGAGCAGGGGGGGGGGGGGGGGGGGGTTAAGGTGAAATACCCCTTTCCAACTTCCCCCCCCCCCCAATAAAAACAATTTGCTACAATTTTTTTTGTTAAATTAGCATTTGTACACTGGTTTTCGAATGATCAATGGAAAGCATGCACCCGGATATTCAAAACAGTGTGGTCATTTTCATTAGTAAGGCAAATCCACACCTAGTAGATACAAATCCACACCTACTAGATTTATCGGGTTTCTGGTTTTTCCTCGTTGAAGATTCTATACTGCTGCACGCGCGACCTTTCCGAAAATTTACAGTGACTTTTGTAGCGTGAGCTACACTGGCCGAGGTTGAGCAGTTTTGCGTGGCTCCCGGAGAGCCGTGCTGCGCATGCGCGAGGAGCAGTGACGTCACACGGCTCACAGCTGGCGCGCTGGAGCCGCCGCCACCGCGCGCGCCTCGCCGGCCTGCGCATTCCAGAGGAGTGACGTCATAGCCGCGACAGACGCACTGGTGCCGGCGCGTGCCCAGCTGTGCGCCTCCGTTGCGCAGTAGCCAAGTCTGACGCTGCATCGGAGCCGCTTGATAGCGCCTCTCATTTTCTTTCTTTCGCTACACTAACCCTCTTACACATAGGTGTGCGACGTATGCACGTTGCACACAAATAACTATCACCGCGCGACGCCAAACAAAAGAGTTCACATTATCGCGCGAAATAGCATCACCGAAATTTCCACTCAAGCACGACGAAACATCCTCTGGATTTCGCACCAGCTCACGATGTCCATTCGCATCACGCGTCGCGTGATTGTCCGCGCAATTTGTTTCTTCTCAAGCGCAACTCTCCTTCTCGTTGTCATATTACGGCCAAGGCTGTCAACGTCGTCTAATATGTACACATCTCGAACTCGTACAGACGTGTATTCACAATGATACGCAAATTTTATACGGAAATATTCGAGCCGCCCGCACACTTCGCATTGACGGTTCGCAACTGGAGCTTCAGTGGCGTATTCAGACCATGAAGCGGGCGGCAGGATTCAGGAAGAGGCCAATTTCTGAAGGGAGCCAGGGTGACGCCGAAAATGTGCAAGCTAACGCTTTAACCCTGCCTATAAAGTACGAGGAAAGCGGGTTTCTGCAATGTCAGGGAAACAAACGGCCTTCATAAAACAAAAAAAAAACAACATAAAACCCACACACACGGCTGGCAACTAAGGCCTTGCTCTCATAATCGTTGCAACGCGTTTCTGTCTCGCTCGTTTAAATGGGAGTGGTTCCCTGATCAATTTATTGATGCAGACTGCCTTCTATAGTCCCAGGTTGCGTAAACGAAAGCAGAGGGCCACATTGACAAAAGATGGACGCATGTCTTTGTCCGGGCACCGGCAGCACGCGAACACACGCGACAAGCAAGAGCAGCGTATCGCACTCGCTGTCCCACGCCGAAGAGAAGCGGCCCAGCTGGTCATTAGAGTTGCAAAGCGATGCGAAACGTTACTCGGCCTCAAAATCAAACAATGAGGAGCTGTGATTGAGCTTGACCACGGCGAAGAGGTGGCGCCAGTCGGTGTTTCTTACGTAGCTGTCGAATGCTGAAGGAAACAAATTTGAAAGGGAAACAGAAAGAAAAGAGAGCCGCGTTCAATGAACACGGAACTCCAGTCAACCACGGAGATAATCTGACGGCGATGGTGCAGACTTTTGAAAAACAAAAGCAAGAAGAATGAAAGGAGAGTGTTTGATTTCTATTGAAACTGGGTTTTGTGCCAATTGGTCATTGCTTCATTTGTTGCTTTCTTTTATATAGTAAAACCTTCCTCCGTACAATAAGCGACAGAAGGACAAGGCTCAGCGGTAATAAACAACAAAATCGCTCGAAGGAAAAAAAAAAAAACTGATATAGTTTGGTATTATTTTTTTCAGCGCCAAGTTTAGCGCTGAGCGTCTGCTGGTCCTTTCGTCATTTTTTTTTGCTTCTACGGGTTTTTCTACTAAGCCTAGACCCCGTCCAACCCTACCCCCCTTCCCAGACTGCAAATGAGGGAAAGGGGGGGGGGGCTGTATATGCTGCTGGCTCCTCCCATTTGATGTCGACCGAAAAAATGGAAGAGTTTCATAGAGTGTAAGGTGCCCCATTGTGCTTCTTCGATGGGTGGGGCCAGTTTTTGTAATATACTTATTTCATTTATTACGCATACCACGAAGCGGCGAAGCATTGTAGAGCGGAGTGACAAAAGAAAACGAAAAAAAAAAGAGAAGAGAGGTGCAAGAAAGCATTTTGACACTAAACATTCGCAGTAACTTGAAACAAACAAACATGTATGCCTTTCACAAAAAAAAGAAATCAACATAATTATGCAGAAGCGTAACACAAAAACGTGAACAAGATAGCCGAAATAGCATATAAGAGGATATAGGTGGAATATCTGCGGGAAGGTGGTTCCAATCGTTTGACGTATGCTCGATGAACTAATGGAACAAAATGATCGTTTGGCAACGAGTTAGCTCAAAGTTGTACTGATGATCGACGCGGAAAGGGTGATAGTTACATATAGACAGACACACTGTATAGAAACAAGCCCGCGTTTGCCCACACTTGGTGTGGGCACTGCGCGAGTGCATAAACCAGATTCGCGTGAGGGGAAGCTTCTGCGCATGCGCCGTGGCGACAACAGCGCCACCGCTTAGGCGTGACGTCAGAGCCGCTTGTTGGCCTATTGTAATGAAATAGTATCTAACGATGGATGACGGTAATATTAATAATAAATGATAAGACAAAAAAAAATCCTACGTATTGACAAACAGGGCATTTGGTCGCTTAAATGCTGGCTGCTGGATTATAATTAGAAAGAATAAAACGAACATAACTAAATTGAGCTAGTTCAAGAGCCCTATGCAGGCTGGCGTCGCTAGGATCATACATTGAGACAGCGTATTCTAATTTGGAGTGCACAAGAGAAGCAATTTTCGCTTAACTGGGATCTTTCTGAAGTTGCATAGTAGGTATTTCAGCATGGCGGAAAGCGTTGCTAAATATTTTGTCGATGTGAGGATTCCAGGTTAACGTTGATGATAAAGCTAAACCTAGATATTGATGCGATTCCACGGACTGAATTTGGATTTCCGTTCGTGTGTGTGCTGATGAGCCCTCGACTTGGGTCGAAACCCGCATAAGTTTGAATTTATGAGGGTTTAGCGTCAGAAGCCAGCTTTCGCAACCAAGAGTTACACCCGATGACGACAGCAATCGAGAACACTGCTCCTACTGTTGTGGATATAGTTTCCCGTATTCCTCGGTGGACTGGATCGCACCACAAATCACTTGAGCCGGGTTGAGGGTCGATGGAGTTTGGAAACTCGACTCAGGGGCCCGGAGCTTTTCGGAGAAATGTTTAATCTAAGTGGTCGACTTGGTTTCGTTTAGAAACATCTGGGTGGCCGAGATGTGGCTCTGGTCTATTTGTGTTGGTGTCCTTTCAAAGGAAAGACACTTCTAAAGTGTCTTTTGCCCGGAATTTTCTTTGTCGCAATTTTACCTTCCGTTTGTAGTTCTCATGAACTACTTTGTTATCTGGAGATCGTCCAATCCTGGTTCTACAACACATACATCGTAGAAAAGACATGCTGTCCCGTGCAGACATTATGACAAAAGTATCTGCGTACTCGCTTCAAACATGTTTGAATCTGATTCGCTTTTTTTCTTTTACATGTAGATGCTTCACGCGTGTCTGCAGAAAGTGTCTTTATGACCCATTCGACCGTTATTCAAGACACCTCAGACATTTTCATTGGAATATAATTCGAATGTTGTACTAGCAATGTGAAGGCAGCTTGACGACGTCATCAGACTCGTCTGAAACCATAACGCAGACCGAGGAACTTCCTCCTGCTCTGTGGCACAAAGTGATCTCGTGTCACCATAACAAGACAAGCGCCTGCAAATTCCGGTACCCTCCCACAGCTATTTGCTTTACCTGAGAATGAAGTCCAGGCGATACTTGTGGAATTCGCATTTCCTTTCCTTTCTGTCTGCTTCTCACTCGCACACATCATCTGCCATCTTCTATTCCTCCTACTTCTCGTTCATTGACACCTTGAACTGAGGGTCAATAAAGATGTTTTCTCTCTCTCTCTCTCCTTCAGAAGTAGTGCAAACCATCCTCCTTCCCTATCCTCTTGGTTTATTCGTGGCTATTGTAGTTGAGGAAACAGCAGTGCGATATATTTGTTTTATATCTGAAGAGGTTCTCCGATAATTTGACGCAATCTCTTAGAGCATATCGCCTAAAACTCTCAAAGAATATTTAAATAAAAAATATAAATCAATAATTTCCACTTAAATTATAACTTGTCTTTTTTTACCACGGTCAAAATTCTTGACTTGTTTCTCATATCGATGCTCACTTTAAGAGGGTTTATTGATGTGCACATCTCCATTCCGCCTAGTTCAAGGAGCAGATGGTGCAGTCGCAAACAATATGGTCAAAAACAGTTAACCATGCTTATTTAGCGTGTCTAGAAAGCATTCAAAGACGCTCTAGTCTAAGCTAACTCTGCAACGTGAAGTTCATCGGGTTCAAAAGCTTCAATATTTTAAATATTTGACGAACTGAGAGAAACTGGCGATAATGAGGATAGCAATTTTATCAAAAGCCGTGATCGGTGGTGTCGCTTGTACTCTGTGTGTGTGTGTGTGTGTGCGAGGAGGGGGGGGGGGGTGCATCGAAACGAAACTTGAAACACAATGGTATCTACACCGATATAGTACGGAGAGGTATTGTAAGATGTAGCTTTAGTACCTTCATTATTTACGAACTTCCTACTATATTTTTGATTACCTACTCGAGCAGGGGTTTCCCCAGGAATTGAAATCAGGGGGGGTGTTTTAATTTTTTTTGGGGGGTTAAAGGGGGGGGGGGGTGCATTGCGAATATAGGAGTCGTTGTGAATTAAGGGGGTGCCTTCGGAAAAACGAGGGGGGGGGGTCTAAACCTCCCCTAGGGGGGGTCTGGGGAAATCGCTGTACTCGAGCTACAAGCAGGCGGTGTGGCAAACGTATTCTACTGGCCACGCTGTGAGCATCGCAAACAAATGTCACGGAACAAATATAAATACAATATCACAGCATACACTTCAAGAAAAAGAGTAGAAAAAAGGTAGAAACGGCTCGTTTTGCTTTCTTGTACTGATGCGCCCTTATGCGAACAGAATAAGGGAGGAGCGAGTCGTTTTTCTCCCTTTACAGGCCGACGGGAGAAAAGGTCCGCCCTCCCGCTTCGTTTTTCGGTTTTGTTTTGTCGGGCACGTCGCACGCGATGTTTATAGGCGATTCACATGACGGACCAAATCGCGATTTTCGTCCGCGTACCGTGTACCACGTGACCGGCACGTCACCGATTCCTGCGATCCGCACCTCGTCCGCGGACGCGCGGACTGATAAAGTCGAGCGCCTTTTTCACTCGCGGATTTTTGGCGGTAGATTGACTCGAAACGCGTTTAGTCTGGCAACGGTACATGAATTTCTTGGTTTTTTGTTTATGGACGATTGAAACAAAAATGGCGCATCGTTGTGTTTTGTGCGTTCGCAGGTTCATTTTGTCGCGCGATTCTCGGTTCCACGAGCGAAAGAAACTGCAGAAACTCTGTCCGGCTGACGCGACGCAGGTTCCGGTACTACTCCGGATCCGTGTCAAGAAGCTCCCGTCAAAACTCGTCTAGCACGCCGCGATACTTCTTGCACGTCCCATCAGGATTTCACCGAGCAAGACCTCTCTTGTGACTGTGGTGTGCTTGAGTGTTGTGCACGAGCGCGAAGTGCGTGAAGGCACCTCGAAACGCCCCTCCGCGAGCCCTGAACTTCGTCGCTTCGCCGAATCCTGGTCGAGCAGGACCATGTCTGCGTCACTGTCATGCTTTGGGTTAGTAAAGCTAGTGGTGCTTCGCGCGAAGCCTATCACGGTGTTGTTACGTCCACGGGAGGAATAGGACCCAAAGACGGTTTAAAAATGCACTCCGGCTCGCCAGAAGGACATGACCGCCTTAACCCCGGGGTGTGTGAGGGCAACGGAGTCGCCGCGTACGCCTATCCCGGGGGTCCTCTGAACAGCAGCAGACGGAGCGGTCAAGAACGAAGCTTGGCGACAATCTCCAGCTACTATCAGGGACAGCCTTCCCCCAAGTTTCTCCCGGTGGCTCCTTTTACCCTTTTTCCCGGGTGACTAGTGAGTCATCCTCCTCCTCTCACCGGGAAGGGAGAGGGGGAAGCTCGAGGGTGGGTCACTACCCCCCTCTGTCGGACCGTCAGCAAACTAATTATTTATTTTCATGTAACAGTGTTCTGTCTCGATCTGTACGCAACAGCGGCGTACGATTCTTTATCCCGGTAGCAAACATATTTTTCTTTCTTGGACAGCGGTGCCACGGTGCGATGTTGGAATTTCGCGGCACTTTGGGGTGCCGAACAAGTTTGGTCCGTCCTCGCTGGCGTCTGCTCGTCGTCTCCCGCGTGTGGGTGCGCTTGGGAGACGGACGAACCGCGGACATGTAGTCACGTCATAGAATATCACAACATACACTTCAAGAAAAAGAGTAGAAAAAGGTAGAAACGGCTCGTTTTGCTTTCTTGTACTGATGCGCCCTTATGCGAACAGAATAAGGGAGGAGGGAGTCGTTTTTCTCCTTTTACAGGCCTACGGGAGAAAAGGTCCGCCCTTCCGCTTCATCCTTCGGTTTTGTTTTTTTCGGGCACGTCGCACGCGATGTTTAGTGAACGTTGTTGCGACGATTCAGTGTCAGCGGAAGCGAAGCCCTCCTTTAATTCAGTCTGCCCGTACAAACTCGCAGATCACCTTTGTTGCATAGACATTTTTAAGCCCTAATTGTGTGAAACAAGTAAACTATAAGCCGTCAGAAACGGCGAAGTTCAGGGGTAAAGCCAGCAGTGCTACGTAATAGCCATTTTCGTATCTCGCAACGTTATTAAAACACTCAGTTGGGAAACTCACCCTTGAAATCTGAACAGCTGGCGTCCACCGATACCGAGCTAGATACGATAACAGCGCCACCCTTTAGCGACGAGTTGAAACATGAAAGTTGCTTTACAGGCACACTGCTAGAGTCACTGAATGTTCCCAGAGTACCGAAACCCCCAGGCTAGAGGTGCCACGATAGCGGCGCAATCTTTAGTACAGAATGGCAGGAGCGTGAGGTTTGCACACAATTTTTAGTTTACAGGGTTTTGCGGCAAATATTGTTTCTCTACAGCAATTTCTCACCGGTGACTTCAGGAAGCGCATCCCGACCTGGGTGCGTCCTAACTTCGGTGATTAATCGTGGCGCGTCTGCTTGGGAGATGAGGCTTGGCATCCCCTTTAAACCGTAAATATTTCAACGCAAAAATGGCCGATTAAAGCCAAAATACCACAGTCACAGGGAACGCTATCGCATGCGATACTCCCGGGCCAATACAAGCAGCCGTGCAGTTCCCCGAGTGGCCGCTGTGGGACAGATGGCGGCATTGCGATCGCCATTAGTTCGGTTCTCGAGTACGAATCGGTGCCACTTTTTAAGGCAGGCTCCTATGGCAGTTTCCCAAGTGAGTATTTTAGTAACGTCGGCACATCGCAACGGAACTAAACCAACTCCGCAACGGCTTATCAAATGCAGCGAAGTTATGGAAACTTTGCGTTCCAGACATGCAGGTTTTTTCTGCCGTTTGCCTCCGCGTCTTTTGCGCTACTACGTTCGGTTATGCTTCCTTTTACCGAGTGCCAACAGACGATGGCCGTGGTTTTGTATTACATAGCGTGTCACCTACATTGTCATGGCAGTGTTGGGAATATTGTTAACAAGGATGGAATCGTCGCCGATGTCGTGACGTGTTTCCCGTACAGTCCTGTAACATCAAGCTGAGATGACGTTTGATGCAGGTTGGCATTCTGCTTTACATTAAAGACTTTTAAGGAGACCGCCTGAACGATTATGGTGAGATCGATTGACCTGCAGATAGTCATGCTGGAACTATAGTCTGAGCCGTAGCTCCAATCGTACTGGCCAAGGTAACCTTCGTTCCCTATCTCCTACTGTCCCTTTCAAGAAA
Source organism: Ixodes persulcatus (assembly GCA_013358835.2). Taxonomy (NCBI): domain Eukaryota; kingdom Metazoa; phylum Arthropoda; class Arachnida; order Ixodida; family Ixodidae; genus Ixodes; species Ixodes persulcatus. The sequence goes on from JABSTQ010009916.1 coordinate 933,439, forward strand.
GCGATTGCGCTCTCTACGAAGAGCTGAACAGACTTGAAATATAAAGGGAAGTACGCGTACATATACTTTGATGCTTCAGAATTAAGCAAAATCAAACGGAAAGTCCGATATGGTAAAACATGAATTTGATTTGTGTTATAGCCAGATAGTTTTTTTTTTTTTTTTGACGCCAGCCGACTTGTGGCCGAGAAGCTTGTTTTCAAACTCGCCACAGCAAGTTATAGCCGAAAAGCGACTTCTCTTACCGTTAAGCATCGCTTTCAGATGGGGGAATGCGCACTTTACAGAGGTCAATCAACGTCTACTATTGCAGCAGCACACAAAGAGCGCAAAATCAAATACTCCATAGAAAAAAATTCGTCCCTCCAGCCATGCTACGAAGTGCTTTGCGGAAAAGCAAACACATGGTTGCAAGGAAAAGCAGCTGAGCGGGTTATTTGAAATGCTGTCGCAAATAATTACGGCAAGAACGTTCAATTTTTCCTGCGAAATTCATCGCTTCCACCGTTGCAAATACCTCCAGCGGAATGACATTAGTGGGAAAAAATGAACCTAGTGGTAACATTAGTTATTGCTTAGCTGATCATCGAGCCAATCCGTTCGTTAAAATTGTCGAGTATAAAAGGTGGTAGCGCAGAGCATGAAACGAGCGATCAAGGTTGTGTGCGTTCTTGTTTTTTTTTATGTTTTCCGTATGATTTTGATATGTTCAGCTGATGTTATCGTATGCTGTGCTACGCGAAGTGACCTGTGGGCATGATAAAGATGCTCACAGCGCAATGGCTGCACGAGCGAGCAAAATAGTTTGCGTGGCCAATGAATTAAGCGGTACCTAGCGCCACCTTGTCCAGCTGCTTGCAACTACCCTGCTGGACCCTGTCATCTGTTGGCGACCTATTTAACATTTTTAACACTTCGCTGGTCACCATGCAAAGGCTGTGCAATGAGCCAAGTAAGCTGCTTTGAATTAGCTCTTTTGAGAGCAGTGTTTGGCTTCGCGATTGGTTTACCACCCCTCTGTGACCGTGCGGTTTTGACAAAAGATATATGGCTCGAGAATAGCATAGGTAAGACGCGAATTGCGCGAAGTTGCCAGGTTTCTGTTATCTCCGTTTAACATCGCGGTGTGGACAGCGAGAGGACTGAGGAACTGAGTTCAAAACGCAAGTTTTCTTACCCCCGTGGGAAGCTGGTTTCGGCAATAAATACAGTTTTTGAAACACCCGAGGAATGTTTTTATTGGGTGCTCCTCTCTCCTCAAAAGCAGCGACTAGCTCAATGGCTGAGAAGCAGATGACTGCTTACTTGCCATAGCTGTTTGCAGGCACTGCAGGAGCTCGTCAGTAGCCAGAGGTATTTGCCTCTGCTAGAATTATGCAAAATGTGTTCGTTAGAATCGCTGCACCGTGCTGTGTAACGGCCGACATAGACGCATCGTTCTCGTTAAACCTTATTGAGCTCGATTCACTAGATTTAGGGCTGCCATAATTGAATGCAGACGGGAGCAACTTTGCTCCCCTTCTTTTTGGGACAAACGTTTCTTCCTTTCTGTAGGAACACATGCGACAATATCGTTCTTCTCTTCATGGAGGAATTTACAGACCCTTTTATCTAAGGGTGTATACTGTTTCTCAATATGTACTTTGTATGCTGGAGAAAATAAAAGAGCGTGTTCGTGGTTTTAAAACAATACATTGCGAGTGCTTCGGCAAACCGCGCCTTCTGCAGAGCCATTGTCTCGCGAGTTTACCCTGACTAGCATTGAAAAAGAGCTCATCAAAAAGAGGATAGATATATTCATTCAACATGACGGAGCATATTAACTGCAACTTATTTGTAAACAACCGTTATGTCATTTTTTTTCTAGATAAAAGCAATAAATCTTGTTATTTAATAAAATAATTAACTTGAATACTCGGTTAGACTTAAAACGCAAAAAAATATATATATTTTACCAGATTATTTTTGACATTTTGTAAACAATTTCTTTTTTTTTAATGTCGAACATTTTGTTGAGAGGCTTACAACTGCATTCCACATGCATTTGCAAACAAGAAAGTGACAGCGGAAAGGCATGCTGTGACTTCATTATGTATTACTGTCGTTGACATTATTGGAATTATAAACGATCATCATATGATAATTAGGGAAAGAATTAGGGAATTAGGGAATATTCGTTTTTTCCACATAGTACTGAAATTTGGAATAATCTTGATGGGGAATTACGTACTCTTCCGTATTGTGATTTTATTAGCGCGGTTCTGCCTATTCTTTTCAGTAACGCATGACGTCATCATTGTCATTTCTGTTATGTTGAAGGACATGTTGTATTGTTTGAATGTTAATTTGTTTCTGTATTTTCCACTCCTTCAATGACCTCACAGAGGTCGCAGTATGTGTAAGTAAATAAATAAATAAATAAAGTTGTCGGTGGTTACCGCTACTTATACAAACAATGGGTCACTTACGTGGCCTGGATGTAAACCACATACTCCTCGTTAAAACACTTCCAATCTAGTTGCAGTTACTTTGGTTCTTAGTTTGCCGCAGTGCAGTGCAGCTTAGTTTAAAACACTAGACGCATTGAGCTAGTTGCCAGAGTGTAAACTGATCTCCACAGTATGCCATTTAGTGTAAGCCAGTTACGGATAAGTTCGAATTTAAAAAGAAACTTAAGGTAAAGTAGGGTGGTGATTTGGGCCTCTTGGTAACAGTTAAACATGATGAAAAACAGCCTCAAATAAACAGGGACGAAGGAGGGGTAAAGAATACGACAGGACAACGGCTGTAACTTAAGGCTCGCGCGTCCAACGTGTAGTCCATTTTCCAATCAAGTTCACATCGACCTTCTCGCCTTCTACTGCTCACAAAACGGCGGCAATGAAACCTGGGTATCCAGTCATTATACTTTCTCGCCCGCATCTCCAAACTTCCCTAATCAACAAAATGTCCCAAATATAACTCGCGCCCCCATCACTGGCAATTCAACAGCTCGTGCAGAACACTAAACTCCGTCCCACCAACAGCCCGCGTGAAAGACGGGAAGCTAGGCTAAAAAAAACCTCGTTGCTGCAGAGTGCCATCATTAGCGACACGTACACATCAACCCCGGTTCTCTCGCAGCGCCAGCTATTCTCCCCACTTCAACACATTCTTTTATGCAGTATATATCCCCCCCCCCCTTTTTTTTTTGAGCCCCGCTTTTCTAGGTGCGTTTTATTTCGCCCCTCTTTTACGTTCTCATCGAGCGAGGACGCGTTTACGAGCAAGAAGTGACCTCATCCCCTCTTCCCCTGGAAGGCGAAGCCCGCGCCAACCGAGGCCCGCTCGCTCGAAATGCCCGAGCCGAACTCCGAGCACGTTCCGCGGATTTTACACTTTATCGCGAGCTGATTACGGCGGCGGCGACGACGAGCTTTGGCGGGGAGGGCCGGAAAACGGCTGCGAAGTCAATTTATCGGCCGCAATTTATTAACGGTCACGGACCATTTCTTGCCAGGTTCGCAAACTCTGATCTCCGCAGTCCTTTCCTCCTTTACAGCACTTAGCGCAATCTCTCTCTCTCTCTCTCTCTTCATTTCCCCCTCTCTTTCTCCCTGTCTTTCTCTCTCTCTCTGTTTCTTTCTAATCTCTCGTTCTCTTTTGCACCACTTAGGGAATAAGTGGGGTAGCTAGGGAGAGACTAAATAAACTCGGGATTTGGAACGCCTCCTCTCCTTTTGTGGCAGGCTCTGCGAAGCACCCAACTAAGCAGCCTGCACTCCTTTCGTGAGTACGGACGCGCCCCATGTATTCGGGGCGGCACGTTAAAACTAGCAAAACATACGCTGGGTTCCTTAATTTTAGGCATTTATTTTGTCTGTGTCTGAAGCCTATTTCTTCACCGGCGGACGGTGCGCAACTTCTCTCGAATAGCTCTAGATGTAGCAACTAAGAAAGTTTAGGCGTGTATTATTTTTTTTTTTTTTGCTCAGTCTGAGAAAGTTTTGACTTTATTTTTTTTTCGATCGCTTAACCTATTATTGAGGACCCTACTAATTATTTTTGTGGTATTTTGAGCGATGTTTTCAGCTTCCTCATGAGTGGCATTTTATTTCGGATTGATCGGACACTTAGGGGGGATGTATTAGGAAATTTTCGCGCAGACGGGGAAGATACAAAAGGTTAGGAAGTTTTTTTTTATTTATTTGTTTTTGTTACGCCGAGCGTCAATGATCTTGCAGTAGGCGTACCAAAGATTTTACCCGGGTCACCAAAAAGCTACTTTAGGCATTTCGGCCAAAATACGTTATTGTTTTGTTTTGCTAGTGCGGACCGTGCCGAACAGTCGAGACTACATTTATAGCTAAAGTTAAAGCTAAAGCTAAAGTTCGTAAAGTCTGTGTGAACATAACAACAGCATACGACGCTTACAGAAAACAACTTTCTGCTCAATGCTGTTCGAGGCGGGGCTTAGGCCGCACGTCCGGAGGCTTCCTGGCTCGTGACGACGACCATTCCCCGAAGTGAAGAACCCAGGGGTCCAGTGGAGGTGGGAGAGTTGGTAACGTAACGAACGGTTTAATTACATGGTAGCGATACAGTCGTCAAATCCAAGAGAACCCCTGGAGCCGCCTCACGCCCCGCCTTATATAGGGACCGTTTTCTCCCTCACTCTCCGCCAGGGCAGCAGGTGCGACCGCCAAGTGCGTTGCAGCAAGGTCCGCCGCGTCGTAGCCAGAAGTGCGTCGTAGCCATGGTTCTCCGCAGTTAGGCCAGGCCTCTCTCCCCTTCCGGAGCGCACGAACCCACACGCACACACACACACGTCCCGTTGACGTCACGGACGCGTTGAGACTCGTTTTGGGCAGGCGTCGACAGGTGGGCGACAGTCCAGAACACGTCGGGACTCGTTTCGGGACTCGTTTCCGCAGCGTTGAAACTCGGAAAAGGTTGCCGAAGGTTCCATTCTTAACCGCCCCTCCGGGGCCAGGGAAACCTCGAATGGCCGGTGGTACAATCGCTGGCCTGAAGAGGTGGGCTTGGAGTAGGCCTTGAGAAGACGCTGCAAGCACCAAACAAACTCCCAAACCTCTCACAACGGAGGCATCAGCGGAAACGTCCCCCACAACACCACGCCACACCGCAGTCAAACGCTCGGAATTCGCCAAAGATCCGCCAGTCTGGATTACGGATTACCAAAAATTGGTACAATTCCGGGTATCGAGACCCCCTGTCGCCAAAAAAAAACTCATTTTTACAACGAGGTCACTATGAACAAAATACCAAAGACAAAAACTCTTCGCAATTTGTGAGGTCCTTTTGGGGTTTCAACGAAGTGCCCCCACTTAGATCCTCATTCCCGTGGATGACGAAGACCTCTGAGATCATCCCTACTATTTTTCGTGATGTCAGAAAAATCTGCTCAACCCATCGGCATTGCCGTTAAATTTGCCTTTCCTTTTTCTTACGCTGAAGTCATAGTGATCGATTTTCACGTGATTTCTAGACGTGAAAATGCGGTCCTTATAGCGCCGATAAAACAATCCGCCTCTTTCATTCCCCGTCACATTGGTCCTAGCAATCTCCTGAGCTGTACAGCGAAACCCTGACACACTAGGGTCGCTCTTCTGCTCGGCTGTCAAAGACACTCTGTCTACTCGCAACAGACGATCCAAATTACGTGACGTCGGAGCTACGAGAGATCCTTTAATGATCCCGTCTTTCTCCGCCTTTTTCGCGGGCTCGTTGGGACGGCGTACGCTTTCTAGCGCTGCGAGGTCAGGCTGTTCTACAACCTGGTCCCTCTCATCCCGGTTTTCTACCTCCAACTCTGGGAGTGCTTGCTCCCCGTCAGCTGCCTCTGGCTCTGGATCACTCGTCAACAAAGGGGCGACCTGACGCGATTTGGACCTCGTACACGACTGAACTAGCTCTTCTCCCAGTTGTTGACCCCTTTCGCGCAGCAGGAAATCTGACCGGTTAGAAAACAAATAAGGATATTCCAACGGGACTGTTTGCGAGACAGCCGCCTCTGTCACTAGCTCTCCGAACGGGACAGTTATCCTTACTGTCGCCATAGGCAGACAGACACTGTGCTTTTCGAACAGCTGCTTGATCCAAACTACCTTTCCCGTAAAATCGGATGGCGTTACATACGACGGATGAACAACGTCCATCGTCGCTGCACTGTCCCGAAGCACCCTGCACGGCTTTCCGTTTACCTGGAGCTCGTGAAGATAGGGACGAAGAAGCTTCAGGTCCTTGTCACTACCGTTCACGTACGAGAACACAACCCGCGGTTTCTTACATCTGGCCGCTGTGTGTCCCGGCTCCTGACAGTTGTAGCAAAGGAACGGCTTCCTTGCCTCGAACTGCCCTGTTGGGCTTTTCCGCGCCTCGTCTCCGTTCGAGTGTTCTGCGCTCTTTTCTGGGACCTTTTGTCCTGCTTCGGGCTTCTCGGGCCCGTTTTCTCGCGAGTCATTTCCCTGTCGGAAGGTCTTGTGCTGATCGCTTCGGCCGGATTCGCTTTCCTCTCCGCTCAGCTTTCTACGCGTTGCGTACTCTTCGGCTAGCTCAGCGGCCCTTTCGACAGAGTCGACTCCCACCCTGTCCTGCACCCAGAGCTTGACTGACTGCGGAATGCTACGAAAGAACTGTTCGAGGCACACACACTCGACTACCTTGTCTCGGCTTTCGTACACTTCCTCGCTCTTCAACCATTCTATCAGGTTGGTTTTAAGCCCGTACGCGAATTCCGAGTAGCCCTCGCTGCTCTTTTTGGATGCGTTTCTAAACCTTTGACGGAACGCCTCGCCAGAAAGGCGGTACCGCTTCAAAAGGCTGGACTTCACCTTGTCGTAGTCGTCCGCGTCTCCAGCACTAAGGCGCGCGACAACCTATGCAGCCTCACAGGGCAACTAAGTCAAAAGCCGTTGCGGCCACGTTTCTTCGGCGAAGCTCAACTTCTCACATGTCCTCTCAAAGTTAACTAAGAACAGGCCCACGTCATCCCCAACTTTAAACGGCTGCAGGAGCTTCTTCATTTGACACGACTCGGTCTCACTTGCTCGTGCCGGAGCCCCAACTCTACTGTTCTGTAAGTTTAATCGCTGTTGTTCAATTTCGAGCTCTAGCCTTTTCAGCGCTCGCTCCTGGTCTCGTTCCTCTCTCGCTGCAGCCTGCTCTCGTTCCTCTCTCGCTGCAGCTTGCTCTCGTTCCTCTCTCGCTGCAGCCTGTTCCTCTTTCGCTGCAGCCTGTTCCTCTCTCGCCGCAGCCTGCTCTCGTTCCTCTCTTGCTGCAGCTTCACTCTTAGCGTTCTGAAGCAGTTCCCACGCAATTTTAATTTCCTCTGCTTCCGCGCTCTCTGAAAATGCTTTACTGATCTCAGATTTCTTCATCTTTTCCTCCACCTCCACACCCAATTCTTCCCATAAACAGAGTAAATCTGTTCTCAGTAACCTCATCAGATCCATGATCGCAGCTCTTTAGCTTTGGCTTTGCTATAAAACTTGTCGCGAGGTTGTACACAAACCTAGCGCACGAGTCAAACACTAAGGATTCCCAGCAGTTCAAAATTAATTACCCATAATCTGAAGCCTGGCGAATCTCAAAGCAAAGTCCAAACGCTCACCCACAGATGTAGCACGATGTCGCATGGTCTGATACCAACCGCTGCCAACCAGTTGTTCGAGGCGGGGCTTAGGCCGCACGTCCGGAGGCTTCCTGGCTCGTGACGACGACCATTCCCCGAAGTGAAGAACCCAGGGGTCCAGTGGAGGTGGGAGAGTTGGTAACGTAACGAACGGTTTAATTACATGGTAGTGATACAGTCGTCAAATCCAAGAGAACCCCTGGAGCCGCCTCACGCCCCACCTTATATAGGGTCCGTTTTCTCCCTCACTCTCCGCCAGGGCAGCAGGTGCGACCGCCAAGTGCGTTGCAGCAAGGTCCGCCGCGTCGTAGCCAGAGGTGCGTCGTAGCCATGGTTCTCCGCAGTTAGGCCAGGCCTCTCTCCCCTTCCGGAGTGCACGAACCCACACGCACACACACACACGTCCCGTAGACGTCACGGACGCGTTGAGACTCGTTTTGGGCAGGCGTCGACAGGTGGGCGACAGTCCAGAACACGTCGGGACTCGTTTCGGGACTCGTTTCCGCAGCGTTGAAACTCAGAAAAGGTTGCCGAAGGTTCTATTCTTAACAATGCCCAATTTGTAGATGAACATCGGGAACTGAGCAAATTTTTGTTTTACTTTTTGTGGTTTGAGTTTGCCAGTCTTGGCGAATTCCCGAATCTTGGCGTCTCGCTCTTCTGGTTCAACATCGTAGGATTATAGAGGATGTACTACAGGAAGTTTCCAACTTCTTGATCAAAGTCACGTGGTTTATGGGCCGATTTTGCATTACCAGCTACTTTGAGGTGACGAAAGCGTTAATGTTTCCTCCACCTTTCCTTCTCGCCACGCGAAATCGCGGTACCGGCGAACCTGCGACCAATCCCCGGAGGAGGTGTCGGCCATTAAATTGAAAACGCTCCTCGCAGTTTGAGTTGGACCCTCAGTAGTCGATAAAGTGTACCAACTCACACCATAGAAGTATCTGACGTCTAAACTAGATACCCGAAAGAGTACGGATTCGAACAATAAAAGTATCGGATGTCAGAAACTAGATACCCGGTTATCCAAAAACATGTCGTAGATACGATCGATGTCAGAAACTAGATATCCGGATATCGGAAACATATCGATATCAGAAACATATGTTCTCATCGGAAAGACGTGTTTTAGTATTGATTGGTTATTGATTCAATCGCGTAGCATATAACACTACTACCCTCTCATCGATCTAGGCTCTCCCAGGAGGATATCCAACCGTCGTGGCTGAGTCGAATACTGGACCCACGAAGACAACACCACCAGAAATTATTCAATTCGTGTTTCTGACTCAGTGCTTGACTGACGTTCGGCTGGGGCTAGTCTTCAATCAATAAAGCACCAATGGATGGGAAATACAAGAAGAACGCTCACTTATCACTCGTGCCGAATCGACGACCCGCGCTCAATTGAAGAAGATAATATGAAGTGTCCAGTCTGCAGACCTGGTGTTGTGTGAACACCAAGCTTCGCGTAAAACAATTTGGACACAGCACCCCCTATAGTAAGATCTCTTCGCCAATCATAGAAAACCGATATGGCTGTAATACTTTTTTTTCGCGTTTCGCTTTATAATGCCGCCCCGTTAACCAATCACTACGTTCTCTAGAAGTATGACGAGTGGCTAATAAAAAAAAGTCCATAATCTGCCTTCCTTGCGATGGACTACAGAAAAAAAAAATACGCGCTGCCAGGACCAATCACGAGTCAGTTACGGATATCGTGCTATATTGATTCGATCTGGAAACACGGAGATTTGTTGCCGACTCAGAGGGCATTCTTTACATATTTTAAACTTAGGCATGGGCCTTTTTTTGGTTTAATGTAATTCGTCAATATGCAGCGAAGCTTTATATGACTCGTTGGGTGGCTTTTTTTTATCTCCGTCGACAGAACAATAGTCGACAGGTAAAATAGTCGACAGAATACCCACGCGCGCGCTTTATCATCGTTTGCGCGCGCTTAACCACAAAACAAGTGTAAAAACCACGTGACAAGCCGCCTCGGTGGTTCCGAGACAAAGCGCCGGCCTACGGATCCCCAGGTGGCGGGTTCGAACCCCGGCCTAGGTGCCCGCAATCTGACGGAGGCCTATTGCGGAGAAGGCTCCGTGCAACCGAGCTGTTGGCTGCACGTCAAACGCTCCCTAGGTTGTCCAAATTAATTCTTAGTCATTCGCTGGGACGTGCCAGATGCCCGTCGTCGGTTTGGCACGTAAGATCCCCCAAATTTCGCTTACAATAACGTGATAGATGATAAGCACATAACGCTCCCGGCATGCGTGTTTCGGTAAAGATTGCGGTTGCATAAGATGACGCGGCAACGGCAGGGTACGTAGTCTTTTATATATAAAATAAAGTCATGGTACATTGCGTTGTTTTGTCAATCATATGGTATAAGACCCTTGTGCTGCTTTCAAAGATGAACTGCCGCTTGCGTCCCTAGCGACTTCTGGTCGCTCCGTTTTTGCAGGCCTATTGAGCTTGCTTATGTTACCAGTGCTAGGAAGCCTAAACGCTACACGGACAAAAAAATTGGATATTTATCGAGGGCCTTCGAATGTACAATATTAGATCTTGGAGGTGGCAATTTGGTTTACAAGAATCCTCGGAGCTTTTTATCAGATTTCTATTTCCCATTCATTCGCTCTCTTGGCGTTCACCTGGAGAACTGGTAGTTAAAGCTTTAATCTACTTTACAAGCAGCGGTGTTAAGGTGGCCTTGTTGCTATGGCAGCTCGTCCATTTTTGTTTGTAAACCGGAAATTCTCTAAGACCTCGAAGACTGGAGCACCACCTGGTGGCTTTTTCAAAACAAAAAAAAGGGTAGATTGAGCGGTGGACAATCCTTGCAGGTGATACCATAGCTTCGCTGTCCAACCACCTTCACAGCGTGAACTGGAGCCTTATTTTTTTCAGTTATCAGAACGCAAATATAGTCTTGGCGACCCCTGCTTATGCCACTCAAAGGGAAACATATCTTATTATACATTCAGTCAGAATCGGCAAGGAGCGGACGTAACTCAAGCCCCGACCAGATCGCCCTTAACGGCAAACAGATGATTTTTATTGTTAGGTCATTTTTAGCCGCTCCACTCAGTCTACTTTCGCTCAAGCTTAGCGCCACAGACAATGCTTGCGGGAACCATAAGAACCTTAAATTTTCTCATAATAATGACGGGCCTACTAGGCCGGCGCAATTCGTCACAATTGCTTTCCGACGAGGAGGCGGCGACAACCATTATGTGGCAGTGAACATTTTGAAAGCCGGCATTACAGATCAATTCCTACTGCTCGATCGGGGTCACGTCGTTTATGGGCCGCGTTTGCAATATGAGCTACAGGTGACCAACGTCTTGGTCGTCCGCGGGCGTCTCCTTTTTTTCCGGCTGTTTCCACCTAGCCACGCGATAACGCAGCTCATGCGCACTTGCAACCAATCTCCGATGAAGGTGTCCGCCATTAAACTGCAAACGCTCCCCGTGGTTTAAGTTAGACCTTCTCTAGGGGAATCAGTGGCCGAGTGGTCTAGCGCACACCACCTCGGAGCACGTGGAGCGAAAGCTTGCGCTGCAGAACCCAGGGATCCTGGGTTCAATCCCCACCCCTGCCCGTTTCGATCTGGATGAGCATCGTACCGGCGTGCGGTCGTGTATCACTACTGTGTGGTGCATGTTAAAGACCCCAGGCTAGCGGTTGTACTGCACTGGCTAAATTGCTCATCTACAGCTGGGAGACTCGTTGCCCTTTGAGGCACACCAAGTTCTAGGCTGTAAAAACATACACACAACCCAATTTTTAGACCTTCTCTACAATCTACGCTCCTTTCCTACCGTGTGACGAAGGGCAAGCTCCGGAAACGCCCCTTGTTTTATTTGCCCATCTTTTCGCACGTCTTATCTATACCACATTTAGGGTTCTGCCCACATGAACAACGGCAGGGCTTGCCTTTAGAAAGCCCGTCCAGCAGCAGTTTGCCTTCCTCCGTGCTTTAGATGCACGCGCATGATCGAGGAGCACCAGACTCGGAATCGTTGGTGAAGGTTGGAAGCGTAAGGTTGGAAGCTACTGCTGGAGTCGCAACAACTAAAGCTCCACGCTGCTGTTCTCCTCTTGTCGGTCGGTATGATATTTTTCATGAGGTAAGCAAGATTTTTAGGGGAGTGCGAAAGCTGATTATAATAAAATAGTGCTGCCCCACACATTGTTTTTACAGTGCAAGGGAAAGGCACTTTATACCGGTAACCTTTACATTGTTCGAACCAGTAGTGACATTGATCGGTTCGAATTGATGAGGTATTCGAACACCCTTAACGATTTATGTTTATACAATATATTAACGGATGTTACTATCTTGTATAAAAAAAAATAACGGCCAAGACCCAGGCCCTGGACACCCCTTTACTTAGGCGTTGAAAAACAGCAGCACGCATTACAAACGCTGGTTGCTGAGGCTTCTCCACCACCTGAAATCGAACTATACGGAACGCTTTATGCTGTGTGTCTTCGATACAGCACGCTGTTTATTCAAAGCAAGGACTGTGGAGTAGATTCTCTACGTCACTGACATTGATCGAGCGCAGTGCAAGAGTTGCGCAAGAGTGCTGTGTCACAGTTCGGCTGAGACTCGTTTTCAATCTGTGTTTCATTGACTTCCCATAATGGACCTTTTCCGAGAAGCGTTCTGCGCACGCTCGAGCGCCGGGTGCCAAGTGGCGGAGGTCTGCACAAAAAATCGAGGAAATTCAGAAGGAGGCTGTGGATCAGCGAGTAGAACACGTAATTGGAGCATATATATAATTGTGTTACACACAAAAAAAAAGTGGACGGAAATAAAACACGACGTTTGGGTGGACGCCACGGATGCCCCTCTTTAAAGTCGCGTTGGGCTCGCGCCGCACCTCAGAGAGCGAAGAAACTGCTGGCGCAGCTCCCATTATCGATTGGTTACGCAAGTTGGTAACTTCCTCGATTTTTAGTTCGTGCAGCCACCACCTGGTGCCGTCAGTATGTGGAAAAGGTCCATTCCGAGCCGAACGTTGCGTCAATAGCAAACGATATTTGTTGCCCACACAGCTGAGGTGAACCGCTAGGGGCGCCACTCTTATCTCTCACCCAACACCCGTTGGTTCCGTAACGGAAGTGTTATTCCATCTCAGGTTCCGGTCATCACCACACTGCTTTAAAATACACAGCCAAAATAAATTCCAGGGCATTTCTAAAAAAAAAAAAAAAATAGGGTAGAATTAGGACGCATTTTTTTTAAAACTGGGCCAGCTTGCTAGAACAGCGTCTAAGCTGAGACTGAATGAATGAAGGCAATGCTGCGGCGTGCGAGCGTCTTGAGACGCGGCTTGAGTCCAGCTCAGCTTGTGCGCTGATTTAGGCAGTGCTTTCTTTACCCCAGACTCAGCTTAGACGCTCTTTATAGCAAGCCGACCTGGAATTTAAAGGGATACTACAACGAAATTTTGGCGCTCATTTTTTGGTCTATATCTGTTCAAAAGAGCAGTATCACATGGAACATACCAATATCTTGTTGAAAAAGTCGCAAAAAGGAATTTTAAAACGAATTAAACGATTAGCGAAGAGCGCCTGGTGGATGTCGCTAACGCCTCGTTTGTAATGCTCGTCTAGGAACCTTGACAGCTAGTGACGGAGGTTGTCTCGCCTCCGGCCACGACGAGAGAAGGGGGGAAGGAGGAACTCCCCTCTTCCCGAGAATCCCTTCTGTGTGTCGCAGAAGTCGCTATTGTCCCCCTACAAGATTATAGAAGATTAACCCGTCACTCAAAATTCGTACAAAAGCAGCCGCTTCGAAGGCTGGAACGACTAGGCCATCCTCTCGGCGTCAGCCTCGCCGTAGCTTTGCTCGTCTCGAGACGACCTACGTCACGATTGCGTTGGATGTCACGTGCTCTAAGCTGGGCCTTCTCCGAGCGCTTACCAGAGTGGGCCGTTTATAACGAAAAATACAGCCACCAGGATCAAAATACAAACGTGCGATTGTCATTTACGGATATTGTGGATCATATTCAACCTAATTTTGAACACAACGGGAATATTTCAAAATTCGTTGAAGTATCCCTTTAAATTTTAATTTGACTTTCGCAAAGAGGAAGCAGAAAAATTACCAACAAAAGTCAACTGTCTTGAGTATTTCTAGCGCCGTGAAATGTTCCCAGGTTTTGGTTGATTAAGGTTACACCGAAAACTCTTCCATGCACGATGGCCCTCGAATTGTCTATTTTGTGTCCTCTCAAGCCTAGAAAGAGCTCTGAAGACATCACATTCACTTGCATATTCAGTGCTGCAAACGAGTGAATATCTCTCGCGAAGACCGCCAAGTGTCGCACTTGTTTAGGCGCACAGCAGCTCGGAGCACGTGGAGAGAAAGCTCGCGCTGCAGAACCCGGGATCCTGAATTCAATCCCCACCCTTGCCTGTTTCGATCTGGGTGAGCGTCGTACCGGCGTGCGGTCGTGTATCGCTACTGCGTGGTGCACGTTGAAGACCTCAGGTTAGCGGTTGTACCGCACTGGCTAAATTGCTCATCTACTGCTGAGACACCAGACGCCCACTGAGCCAGACTAACTTCCGGCTGTATAAACATACACACAACAATTTGCTTTGCTTGTTGCACTTGTTTAGAATACCCTGGAAGTGTAGGAGATCATTTGGTATGACAATACATGCAGCTGAAGCAAATTACTTTTATAAAAAATATCCAACACCAAGCCAACTTAAACAAGAACTGTTAAGGCGGTCCGAACGTTCCAACTTTAAAGGTTATATTTTTAATATCAAGGTTGGCCTATTAAAGAATGAGTTAAAGAATAAAGCATTACGTGTGCCGAGTACGTTAGGATATTAAAAACAATACAAAAACGGACTAGCATGTTGTTTTTTTTAATTTCAGATTACTATCACCGGTTTAATCTGAATACTGAGCAGAGGAACTTTCGGTTGACAAATTAGTGTAAATATGAATGTGAAAGACACAATCCCACTCTGAACGGAATGTGAAGCAACGGGCTGCTACTGTTTCGGTCCCACTAGTACAAGCGAAATTGACTGTTCAAAAAGCCAGCTATAATTAGATTTGTTTCGAACGTCTTTTTTTTCTAATATAGTTTTACTTTCGTTTTTGACGTCACGTGTTTCAATTCCCTAGCACCCCAGTCGTCAGCAGATTTTTCGAACTTAGTATGCGCCGTTCAGAAAAAAATGATAAATATAAATAATAAAAAAAAATAATCAGCAGAAAAACACTAGTTTTGCTTGCATTTATTTGATGGTGATTTCGTGCGATGTGTAATACCATTAAAATGGCCATATAACTACAATTTTATATATGTGGTCGCTCGCTGGCTGCGTTTCCTGAGAACACAGAGAACCCCAGGGAATACAAAAACAGAAAACAAGCAATGCGAAAATTTCCCGAACACCTTGTTCTCTGAAGATACGTATATCGTAAGCGATTTTTTTGCATATTAGAAAGATCTTTCAGGCTGTTACTGGCTTTTCACTTGGTTACCTCGATTCGCAATACCGGCTTCAGCATCAGAGTAAACCCAATAACCAGTGTTCTTATTCAATGTCATTTTAGATTAAAATGTGCGTATGCGGGCACTTCAAGAAAACCTGGAGATACTGCAGTGGCACCGTCAAACATTTGTCAGTCAGCTTGCACTGATCAGGTGTTCAACAGCGTACCATCTGTTGGCGATTCTTTCTGGTTGACAGAAAGGAATAGCCTGACAAATCTAAATTGAACATAATATGACGTGCCGAAATATAATCTTGCAACAGGATACCTTGCTGGGCTGGTTGGTTGAACGACATAATGAGAAACAGCGCAAAAGGAACAGGACACAAAGTAGAAGAAGGACACAGGGCATACGCTGACTAACAACAAAAGATTTACTATAAATTCCACGCGCGCATAGTGGCCCGCGCAAGCACAAGCTCTTCTTTCTCTTTCAAGAGAGATAAATGCTAATAAAAAAAGAAACAGCGGCACTCGAAGGACGTTGCAAAACGCGTGACCAGAATAAACATTAAAAAATATTAATAATATTAAAACAATTAAAAATTCTGACAGCGGCATGAGAAAACGATAAGATCATGCCGCTGCGTACACTCCACGTTCGCACCACGTGCACACCGCGTTCAGGACACAAATTAGACCTTTACAGATTGCGTGTACAGTATACTAAGGGCGGTCACAATTGAGAAATTGTAATTCCCTGTTGGTCAGATGCACTGACGCGACACTAATGCAGTGGTCTTGTCCACACGCAACTATACGCGCCGCTTCCATGATCTCTCTCTCCCACCTGCCCCTCATGCGTCCCACCACCTTTGTGTTGTCCAACGCGGGCTGCGTCTTCCCATTTTGACTCTGCGCAAGTTAGGTCCAGTCCTTTTCCCATAGCCAGAGGGTGTTGCCTTGTGTACTTTATGTTGTAGACATGATTTCTAGATTCTTAAGTTATGAAGTGCGTCGCTTACACACAAGGTTCATCCGTGGCTTTAAGAATACACAATCTGACATTATATTTCGTCAGCTGCAAACTCTAAATTGTCCTAAATGTTCACGTACCGATTTCTATGTTTTGGTGTAAGAGGCAACAATGTAGAATTTGGCATGTTTAGTACGCTCTAAAGAACTCGCGGCGAATGATAGTGACGTGAGGATTGTAATCAAAGATGTATGTTTGTAGCTTTGTTGCTGCGATGGCAACACAGTTCAAGAATCGTCTCTTCTACCTCTCAAATGATCGAGCGAAGATAGCGATTATTAATATGGGTTTTCTTCGTTTCAAAACCAGCAGAAACTTCAGTATGCCAAAAGCCTGATAACCAACATATGTATAATTTCCACTTCATTGGCAATTCAACCACTTCAAACGTATCCGTAATCAAAATATTGATTTATTAATTGACTGATGAGTACCTACAGCGCTATTGTTATGATATTCCACCCAATAGCCGGATGAAATGGACGTGACCTATCCGGCCACTTACCGTTTAGGCTGTGTGGTCAGCCGTTTATCATTGGGATTGTCTCCACATTGGGATTGTCTCCACAAGAAGGGACCAAAATATGTGGCACTTGATCATGGTGTAAGATGGACTGGAGGGGATACGACCACTGAGGCCTGACGCAGCAGTGCGACTGAATTGTGCCCTGGCGGCTTCCGCTCGGCAGATACCTCCAACTAACGATAGATGGCGCGGCGGCATACCGAAGACACATACGAGTTGTTGTCTTAGAGGCGCAAATTAAAGGGAAGAGCTGCAAATTATCTTCATCGCTATGGACTCGGGTTTGTATGAAACTCTGCGAGAAAAGGAACCCTGTCAGCGTATTTTTATATTAAAGTGGAATTTACCAAATCCTGGCGAAATCAAATTACCCCACGATTATTTATCAACATTTTTATTAATCAATGCATTTCCAAACCGCGTGAGCATCTTGCTACGTAAAGTCGACTGCAAATCGTCTGATGATGTTTTTTGCTTTTCGTTTTGTTTGCTTTGGTCCCAAAGACGCTTGGGGCAGACTAATGTGGTGGTAGCAGACGAAATTGGAATTTCTCGAGCGTTTTGGCGCCTGGGAAAGACCTGGATTCCTGAGGTACTGTCCGCTATATTTGTGTTCCGACCTCTCGGTCGGGTTATGGCCCGAAGAAAGAAGCAAAAGGGATATTGAACGTATGCGATGTTGAGTTCGGTGCCTCTGCCACGGGCTGCTGGGCACAGTGTGACGGCAGTGTAGTTTGACAGCGTACTGTTCGCTTCACATCACATCGACCTGAAACTTACCTTGCCTGCATGTAAACAGCAGAAACGTATAAGCTAGATCGCAGAACACATCAGCCGGCGGAGTGAAATTGACGCTGTCGACGCCTTCACGACACTAGTACATCCTACCTCGGCCAACTTCTCAGCTCGCTTTCATTTTGTAGCGCTGCACCCCCCTTGAAATGTTTAAGTTTTAATGTAAAACTTCGGCAAAAACAGAACCTATATAATAAACATATTATTAGCTCGCTCGACTAAACTTGCCTGGTTCGTGCACAGTTTACTAATTAAATAGTCAGTGGATCGCGTGGCATGAAAGACTGATGAGTATATGAGTATCGTTCGCCGTTTCTTTTTTCGTGTCGTCATCCATAGGGAATGCCACTAACCCTCCTGACGCGGGGACGCAGTCAAGTCGCCCAAAAGGTTTTCGTTTCTCCACCTGCTACTTTTACACCCTGGACCTGACTCGAGTAGAAATCAAACAGGTTTTGGTTTTCAGTTCAGTTCAGTTCAGTTTGTTTATTTGTCTCCAAACAAGGGGAGGAAGGGTGGTAGAGAAAAAAGCTGCCATTGCGGCTTGACGAGGCCTCTACCTCCCTTTGCAGTACAGCGCGAAACAGGACATCTGCAAATGCACATGCAGAACAAATCAAATTCATAATAAACACTTGTACCAGATATAACACGATTGAAAAAAGAATACTAGTTACATCTAAATGGACATTTTCACATCATGTTCCTCATTCATAAACGATATCACTCTCCACCAGGAGTTCTTTGACTTTTCTCTTCAAAATTGAAAAGGAACAGTGAAAGTTTACCTTTTCTTCAATTTTGTTTAACGATGAGAAAATGTGATGATCCAGTTGTTGCTTGCCATAATTTGTTCTTACTTTGAGTTTATTCCAGATATCTTTTCTCAGTGCATGTTCCGAGCTAATATTCTTCGGGATTAGGTATAGCTTCTCTTTTTGAATAAGCTGAAGTAAATTAAAGTAATATATTTTATTAGCCTTTAGCATAGTGAATTGTTCAAACAGTGGGTCCGTACGCAAGGTCTCGCCAGTTACCCTGAAAATTGTCGAGCACGCGAAGTATTTGTTTTTGAAGGACTATTATTTCATTATAGTTCGTCATAGGTGTGGTACCCCATACCAATGCACCGTATGATATTTTTGAGTAACATAAAGAATAATATAATTCCTTTTCTAACCATGGAGGTAGTAGTTTATGAATTCTATTTATACATCCTATTAATTTAGATAGTTCAGAACAAAGTTTTTGTATACGCGTCGACCAGTTGAAATCTTCATTGAACCATATGCCTAGGAATTGTTTGATCTTTGACCTGCTCTAAGGTATTCCATCAAAATGAATAAATATAGAAGTTTCGTCTTCCTTAGTTCATTCACCCTTACGGTCGACAAGCAAGTGAACGAATGCCATCTGCCGCACGCGCAATGAGTGTGATACCAACAGTATTTTTTTAATTACACCGCGAGTGAAGCGTAAAGGCAGAAACTTAGTTTGTGTTTGACTGAGTGCCCCATGTCCGCTTATGGGTGCTGACGGCCGGATGTTTGCCATGGCAAGTGAGGTCTGCGCAGTGCGTTGTGGTTAAACGTAAGGATCCGCAACGGCGTCGGTAATACAAAAACGCAACGTTTGATGCCGGTCTTTATTCCCTTCGGTGGTTGTTAAAAACTTCGACTGGTCATTCTAGTTGTTAAAAAAAAAACTTTCACTGTGGTTGCTACATGCAGTTTATAAAAAAACCCCGACAGGTCATTCGAGTTGTATAAACAATCAAGAATGAAAAAAACATTGAAAACACAGCGTGGCTTCGAGTAGGACTATATTATATATCAAGGAAATAGGATGGTAATCTTTGTTTATAATGTTACGACACTTCGATTCTACATTAATAATTTTTGCTAATTCATTGAGATTCCTTTTTTTTGTCATTGATGGTTCATAGCCACCTTGAAGTATAATAACGCGAAAATCGAAAACAACATTATGAACTATAGAATTAATTTGACGATAAACCGGTCCGTAAAGAAGTGTTTCAATGTGAGCTTTATGATGATACATATGTTCCCGTACACTTGTTCCTGTTTCACCTATATATTAAATTAGGTATTTCTTACGTTGAGCCAAATAAACGACATTTTTAAATTACAATAAACGTTTCGTTTACTTTTCAACTAAAGTTGTCTGCTGTACTTATATTGAAGTCAGCGAGCAATAACATTTTCACACGAATTATGCCGGTCACTATTACATCATACACAACAGAGATAAATCGCGTCATGTCCAACGGAGTTCCTAGACTGTCTAAACAATCCATGGAATTGAGTGGCCTTTTAAGGCGGTACAGGGTGGCTGTGGAACTGTAGTTTTTAATGATTTGTTCATGTGTAGAATATTCGTAATGAGTCAAAATACTGTATTAATGTTTGTGATGATATGGTAAACTGAGTCGTAATTTATAATTGCGTCGTTTCGTTATTTTTGATAAACTATTAGCACAAGGAATTCTAGCACGGCTTGCGGTAGTCACGAATACTAAAGACCTATCTAGTCCTCTGGCTTTTATTCCGAAGTCCTCGTCCTCGGAACAGAAACCTCTTAATCTTCAAATTTGTGGCTGCTAGGTGAACCTCTCTTGTTCTAAATAACATGGCAACTTTTATAATGTAGATCAACATACTATATACGGGCTTCCACGACAATGCAAATTAAACAAAATTCAATCATGAAAAAAAAAAGGCTGCAGGGTTGGACAGATCTTGCGCAAAGAGATGTTTTCAATCTACACGTTTATTCCTCAGCAAACGGACGTTCTATAACATTTTATAGTTTTCGAACCAGTTTCAGTTGGTTGTAATATCACTATTCTTGCCGTTCTATTGTCTCGGATCAATATATTTGGACAAATTTGTTCGCAGAAGAAGATAAACACGTCCATTTTCTTTTTTTCTCTAGCGGCGGGAGGCCGTAACGCCAGACACATCGCAGTGGTGCAGTTCGTGCTTGATCCAGATCGGATGGCCTGATAGCTGTCTTCTCTAGCTGCTCGAGAGTCGACTGGGCTTGGCCTGGCTTGGCATCGTCTGCGGCTGTGTGTCTTCTGCTCAGTCGGCGGTTGGGAGAAAGAAAGAAAAACAAAATCGAGTCTTTTGTGTTTCGCTCGACGCTCATCTTGAGCGCGGCTGCCGGATCGTTAGGGACAATGCCCATCCAGATCCTCTCGTCTCGGTCCGCAACGCACAAAGACCCCAAAATGTCGTTCCTCCAACTAAAAAAAAAAAAAAAAGAGGACTGAACAATGAAAGTCAGGCAACAGAGTACGGGATAAAAACAAATTTTAAAAAAGGCACACGAATTAAATAAAAAAAAAGAAATTTGAAATCGAAACTGAAACAAACTCGTTTTCCGCCATTTGTTTGTTTGCAGTCAAAGAGCCGTTCTAAAATATCGCCGCTTTTTGCGCGAGAAACGCACGTTCACAAAAGGAAGGAATCGAGACCGTCTTCCCCTTTTTGTCCCGCGCGGCGTTTCCCTGAGGTCGGGCCCCCCTTTTTTATGGCCTCTGCTCGCCCCGCCTCCTCCGCCGGTTGGATGTTTTTCCTTTGTTTCAGGGTGAGAGATCCCTTCTTTTTTCGCTTTACGGGTATCGTCGTGCTTTTGTCCCCGGTACGGTTTCTTTGGTTCGCCGGTGGCTTCTGTTTTGATCCGCGGTGCGACGCTCCCGCGACGCCCTTTGTTCTCCCCCGCCGGCGCTCGCCGAGATGAGAAACAGGCGACGTTAGGTCGCCCCCCTCGAAGCTCGTGCAAAGTGACTTGAATTGCAAATAGAACAAAAAAAAAAAACGTAGACACAAACAAATGTATCGAAAATGTAGAGGCACAACGAGAGCAGCACCGACTTCCTCCGTCTCGCCCTCTACTGCGGAACGAGGGAACGAAAACAGCTTTGCTGGAAAAAATTGTCGGGAACGTGGCCTCGTCGTACTAGGAGCCAGACAAATAATAAAGGGAGAGGTGTATGCATCTGGCATGTATTTAGTTATGTACTTTAATATTTTACGTCTACCGGCTTTCTTAAGGTTAGTGCACTAATCGCCATCAGATCTTTTTCAAGATGCCTTCGCATTAGGGAGCGGTAGAGCGCGAGTGCAAGGGATCGCCCCAGGAAAGGCCGGGAAATGCGCCTACCTCATCGAAAATACAGTGGCTTTTGGCGCCGATAGCCTTTTGCGTAGTTGGAAGCGGCTGGATGCTTGCAGCTTCAGCTCCTTGAATTGGAAGAGATGGCTGGCGCCATCTAGTATCACGAAAATGAAAGCGTCAGAGAAAGAGGACAAGAAAGGTCGGAGGAAGTTGTCACGTCCTCTGGCTCCCCTCATTTCGTAGCAATGCACCAAACTAGCCCACCTTTTCACCGTAATGCGCTGATTGTCGGGGAAACCTGTCCAAAAAGAGCGACCACAGTAGCCTCAACTTCCTTGTCGAAGCCGGTATCTCGGTTGCTGAGGGATGAAAAAGCGCGAAAGCGTGGACAGCAGCGTGGCGCGCACGCCTGCTCCCTCCGACGCGGGTTTTCGCCATCGCTAGGGCAGGATTTGGCGCTGGAAGCAGTATTCACACGATGCGACGCGCACTTCATGCGATATGACGTGCACTTCGATGCAGAGCTGCGACCTCAGCTCCACAGCGGAGGGCGGAAGGGAGGCTCGCGCGCAATAAAAAATCCCGGTTTTGAAATGGAGACATGGGCTAGTTGGTGCATGATACAACAATATATGCCGTGAAACGGTGACCAAAGAAAGGGACACAACACGGAGCGATTGTGTTGTATCCGTCCTTTTTTGTCTCTGTTTTACGGCGCATATTGTTTTAGAAAACCCGGTTGGAATTTTTAAAACAAAATCTCGCGTTCACGGCAGAGCATCTAACTGAGTAGGTGCTCGGCCTCGAACGTGAGCTTTCGGCCTTTGATAAGCCGGTGGAGGCGGAGCATTTACTCAAATCTTAAGATGTAAGTCACTAGAAACGTTTTGTGTTTCCTGTCGTTCTCGGTCACGTGGGTTCCGTATCTGGAATGCAAGACGAAAAAAAAATAATGAAACATTTCATCATGGAATAAGCGAGAAAATATTGGTGAGGCAAAACCATAATGCGTGAGAGTCACTCATTTTTCGTAACTACCTTCCAGCGTCGTGAAGAGATCAAAACGATGTTTTACCGCATACCTGAAGTGACGACATTCAAGATGGCTGCGCCCTTCT
This sequence comes from Ixodes persulcatus, assembly GCA_013358835.2. Classification (NCBI taxonomy): domain Eukaryota; kingdom Metazoa; phylum Arthropoda; class Arachnida; order Ixodida; family Ixodidae; genus Ixodes; species Ixodes persulcatus. Next base: position 956,179 of record JABSTQ010009916.1, read on the forward strand.
GGAAAAAGGAGTATGAATACCAAGAACGTTTAGAATTAAAAATTTCGAACAATGAAAGGCTTAGCAAATCTCAGCTTGATACTGAACTAAGCCTGATCGCCCAAATTCTTACCAGTTTCCTACTCGGACGCCTGTGACGATTTGTCTTGTCATACGTTTTTCTAGGCCTGGCAAACACTACTACACGCTCACACACACACTTCGGCCCACGCATACAGGCACACTCCCCTAAAGACACCCGAAAAACGTTTTCCGGTGAAAATGATCCGTTGCACAATGTGAAAAGCGACTGTAAACAGAGCATGGCGAACAGAGATTTCGAGAAAGCGCTCAAGCGCGTCATAGGCGAAAGGCTCTTGTTTTCCGTTTTCCCTGGGATCATTTGTGATGCTCTTGAATATTCCGCGATGTGTTTCCCTGTATCTATACTTTAAAGCGTCATAAAAAAAAAAAAAACCGGCGGAGTTTGTTCCGCGTTTTTCGAGACGCCGCTTCGGCACGACTTGGGACGATTATTCCGACGGCGCGCTAACGGCTCCGATGACGATGAGAGCGACGACGATCTGCCCTAAATGTTTTCGCGCTGAGAGCGCCTAGCGGTGATGAACGGTTGTGATAATAGAATTCAGCGCCTCGAGCGAACCCTGTCATTAAGCAGCGTGGACGATGTTCAGATCCCGAAAACAAGTGCACTAAGTCGTTCGAGGGGAGTTCCAGGACTTAGAGCGCTCGCGTCGCGGGTCTCTAGTATTGTATCTAGACTCTCGTACAGAAGTGTAACCTTTTTCACTTAAAATACAAAACAGGGGTGTAGGCGCGGAAAGGGAGAGGGAGTTTGCCACGAGTGACATCATGAAAGCTTATTGGAAGATATTCTATAAATTTTAAAACAATGTGTTTTTCATACTTTCTATATGTGTTGCGAAAGACTCCATATATATATATATATATATATATATATAACAGGAATGAGTGAAGATTGACAAGTGCAGCCGTATTAAAATTGTGAACGAAGAGGGGAGAAAGTGACTATTGGATTTATTGCATTAAAGTTAGGGAAAGGAAAAGGGAAAGAGAGCTGGCGAAAAAAAAAAAAATATATATATATATATATATATAGTTGCGTGGGTATAACTGAAAAGAAAAGAAAACCTTGGGTGAAAACAGCAACGACGGAGGGTTTATTCTTCGACGTTTCGGCCGGAGTCCGGCCTTCGCCAGGAAAACGAAGGTGGGACTCCGGCCGAAACATGGAAGAATAAACCGTCCGTTGCTGCTGTTTTCACCAAGGGTTTTCTTTTCCTCTCAGGTATACCCACGCAACTAAAGAAGCGAAAAAAAATACAAGCTCGAGGAAGTAAACAAACAAGAGAGCACTCGCAACAGTTTTTTGTTTTTGTGAAAACAATCATATATCTTCGAACTAACACATACTCTCTCCTAAGTTCTGTTTAACCCCCGTAGCAAAAAGGAATACTCATTCCCCGATAAGGAAAATACACAGAGTGTACAACGGGTGTTGTCTACGAAATTCCTACGTCATGCGGCTCGTCTTATATCGGCCAGACGGGAAGGTGTTTCGATGATCGTGCACGGGAAAACGCCGCGGCGACGAAAGTCGTTGCCCATGTGCCCCGTCATTTCGCGGCACCAGGTTTTTTGCTCGCCACCCGGATAGGGTTTCTAGAGAACTGCATGAGGCCTTCGATATCCATGCGAAGGGCAAGAAATGCATAAGTGACACGTCCATTTCCTTATCGGGGAATGAGTATTCCTTCTTGTTACGGAGGTTAAACAGAACTTAGGAAAGAGTATGTGTTAGTTCGAAGCTTTATATAAACCAGTTGCGAGTGCGCTCTGGTCTGTTTACTTCGTCCTTGTATTGTTTGCGCTTCTTGAGGTGATCATGAACCAACTGGTCAAAATTGCAACCTTGATACCCACGCCTTCGGCCACCCCGCCACCAAGCCCGTTGTATATATATATCACGCCTTCGGCAACCCCGCCACCAAGCCCGTTGTATATATATATATATATATATACGAGGAGCGTTCATAAAGTTCGTATTATCGGCACAAAAAATTGAAAAAGACGGAAGGAAACAGGCATCCACATGAGCGCGCGTCCCTCTAGTTTCCGCACAGTATAAACATCGCATGCGATAGTAGCTCGGAACGTCGCTAGGGAGTCGAAACAAAAATGGCACGGCCCGTCGGTGCCAAGCCAGCCCATGCAGTGATCCGTTTTTGTCATTTGAAGGGTAGCAATGCCAAGGATATTAATTCCAATATGGGAGCGTTGTTTGGGGACAACGCCCCAGTTTATGGCACTTTGGTTAAATGGCGCAGACGCTTCCAGTGTGGCCAAATAAGAGGAAAGCATTTCAAGAACGGCGAACAAGTGATTGCTGAAGTGGAGCGATTCCTGAACCCTCAAAACGAGGAGTTCTATAACAATGGCTTCCGGCATGTGGTGCATCGCTGGAAAAAGTGGATAACTTTTGGTGGCGAACACGTAGAGGAAGTCTCAACTCCTACTCGAGCATGATTGCTGAATCTCTATTTCTTCGTGACAATAATACGAACTTTATGAACGCCCCTCGTATATATATATATGCATTGTGTTAATATTTCTCTGAGCGTCTGTTTTCAGAGGTCCATACAACTTAAGAATTATTTGCTAACATTCGGGAAGTATGTGGACAAAAAGTCTTCTGCTATGAAAAAGTCAATACGTCAATAGAGATGTCCACGATAATATTTCCCAGTGTTGTGCCAAATAATCAACCAAAGTATTCAAGATGAGACAATGCCTATCTTTTTGAAATTGTATTTAGAGCAGTATTCAAGTTACTCTAAGTGCGAACTATCTTGAGTTGTATATATTCAACTCAAGAAAGTTCGTACTAACGTAATTTGAAAACTGCTCTAAATACAATACAATACGAAGTATTTACAATACGAACTGAATGTATACAAATGCTTCGAAAAGTAGTTGGGTTATATTCGACGATAATTGGCAAGCTTAGCAAGCAGGTAACAACGAATGAATAGTCAGAAATGGGTGCAACATTTGTGATGACTTCCCACGTCTAACGTGAATTCAAATTCGTGTTAGGTTTATGCTTTACTTACTCTTGATATACGTCTCAAACTTGATGTTGAAACGTTTTAACGCGGCGCTTTTTTAGCCTCAGTTTTCTACAACTTTCCTCCCTGGATTACACAGATTCTATCTTCCAGGGGCTCGTTTGAGAAAATTATACACGCGGGAATTGGCTAGAAGAGTTTAGCAACCGGTAATGGCTACGCCTCGTTTAATTTCTAAGCTTTCAAGTCGAAACAGCTTGCGTCCATTTCCTCACCCGTACAAAGGAAACGCGTCCGCACGTGTATAATTTCGAAAGATGTCTGGGTTGCGCAAAAAGGAGGTCAAAGAGCGTGCTGATTCCCATTCAGAGACCCGCACTACAGTTTCTGCGCGTTCTGCATCGGTGTTTCAGCGCCTCTTGCAACAGACGCTGTACAGGGAGCTTTATTTTTTAACATTTTTGTAGTCGATTTAGAATAATAAAGCAACATGTCTTACATTACGGTCTCCTTAGCCACGTGGCAAAGTTGATGTCCATTGTGAATTCTAAAAAAAAATGGGAAGTGGGTCAATTAGTAAGCGAGTGAAATAAAATATTTTAATCCGTTTTAGTGTATCCACATCAGAAGGGAAAATATGTCTGGGGAAGTGACGGTCGTCGTCAATGAGGCCTAGCCTTGCCGTGGAATTTTGAATAAATCAATGGTTGTGGGCGCAACGGGGTGAGACATGTCACCCTTGTACACGACTTCAAACTGAAACCAAGCGAGCAAATAGCGCTAGTGCGCCTACGGTATGCCCCCGAGGGTCCATGCCATCGCAGCCAGCTTCTCCTGCGGAGCCGCAGAAAGGGCGGAGAGATTAACGTCACTGGCTCTCTCTGCGCGCTCAGTTTCGGTCTGAAGTCGTGTTCGAGGATGATGTTTCTCGCTCCGTAGAACCCATAAGACATTTCATAGCAAATATTTTGCGGCTCCGGTCGAGAGTGCTCAGGTCAAACGTCGACTTTAAAAATATATGACGCTCAAAAAATAAAAAGACATTCAATGTGAATTAACCATTAAATAGCTAATTAGCTCATTTCACCTGTTTTGTAGTTGCCGCCGTGGACACCAACTTAGCCCCAGGGTTACAACAACGTAATGTATGTTTTCTTTTTTTAATTCTTAACCGAGTACATAGAAAGAAAAAAAAGCACCCTATATGTAAAATATGCGCTGTAAAGGTCTACATGGGCCGCCGCGACTATACGGTAGCACACTCTAAAGGCATCTGCGAACGAGGAGCATTTCTCTATTGTATTTATGTTTGATGGCGAGCATTATATCCGAAGCGTATCGGAGGGAGCGCGCAATAATAACGTGATGCGCGCATTTGTTGCGGGCGTGTGCGGATAATTAAGTACCACTCAGCCGTGCTTAATTGTGCCGTGCGGGAGCAACAAATCAACCCGTAAATAATGCTTCCGGGGTCTGATCTCGAAGCGCGCCGCTGCACCCTGATCACGTGCGCCTGCGCAGTAGCAAAGGTGGCGTGCATGAGGGCGAGGAAAATGAAGTGATGGAGAGGGATAAAGAAACGAGGTGGGAGTTAAGAGAGTGGGGGATCGTCTTGTGGTGGTCTCCAGATGAGCATACGATGGAGTTTTGTATACCTGCGTTTTCGCCAAGTCTGTGGAGCGTTCATGCAAAACGGAAGTCGCCTTAGTTTCAACGACGGGGGAGTGAATAGCGATTTAAACCATGCGATGACCCGACATCACTTCTGAGTGCTGCTGCCGATTCTTCTCATATTGGATCCATTGTTGACCTTGATAACGAGAGTTTAGATGTCAATAAAGACCAGAAAGTACGTACCGAGGGACATATGGAAATGAGTGTTGGGAGAACCATCCGTATACATGTCACAAAGAAATTATAAATTTTAATGATTCTTAGCTTTGTCTTAAAACTTTGGCAGTTTAAAATTAGTTATTCGGGGCATCTCCAAGTTATAAATTATATTCTGGCCTTGTCAGCATTCCTATCGTCAAGATATTTTTTTGTTAAAAAGGTACGCAGGATATTTGACGAATGACCGAATCTAATTGAAACATTGGCACTTGAGAAACACAAGCAAATGTTTGCGAATAACGTTCTTAGCCGTGTTTATTGTAAATATACGAATTGAAAATGATAACTGGAAATGTAATTTCATAAAACTCCCTGGTAAACTTTACGTATGTTCCACTCATTTGATACCATGTGGCAGCAACTGTTAGATTTAAAAGAAAAATATTATCATGTGTGCCATAGCCACTATTTATATCAAGCTACGAAAGACCCGAGTATGCAGAATTTGTCGATCTACCATATGCACGAAGTGTGTGGTTGGGCTAGCCCCGCACCGATAATCCCCTACCTCATCACATACAAACATCCTCCGTAAACCCCCCCCCCCCCCCCCGCCCCCCGCCAATTGATACGCATGTAAGCCCAGAACATGCTTGTCTTCAGGTCTTTGCCATCATATGCAAGCCATTCACATGTTTTGTTTAGTTGGTATGACATCTAGCTGGAAATCGCTTTTTCACATCTTTCATCAGCTTCGCGTTTGTCTTGTTTTCATGCGTGTTTTAGAATGGCCCCCTTGGGGCCTAATTGCCTTCCTTATCTACAACTCACGTGTAACAGTCCAGTGTGCTGTGTTAAAGACGAGAGTGACAGTTTTTAATAGAAAACCTGCAAGGTAACACATTCTACGTTAATTGCTCCCAAAGCAACGAACCTGAGGAAAACATCAGAATGTGGCGCAAGTTTTCTACGTCAGCGTGACACTTAGTGAATGCGACAGTCGGGTCGGCTTTCGATGGCCCGTCCCCCGCGCCCACTGCAGAGACTGGCGTCGTTTCTGGTTTGGGGGGAGGGGGGGGGGGATTGCTGCGTCTTCTGATTTTTTGAGTGTCGGTATAATTATCCGGGCTTAAATTTGCATTCGAATGACATGGGGCGAAATTTAATGAACTGAAATATAAAAACAGCTATTGCATATTTTGTCGACGGGCAACAAATCTCCGATTGGAAACTGTAGATTAAGAAAAGTATTTCAAATGTTCAAACCTTAAATGATTCAATACGGGATTATCATTTTTATTAGGAACCTTTTGTATGCATAAAGCGCAAAGGGACAGACGAGGACATGAAGTAGACAATATAGCGCTATCTATACTCACAACATTTCACTACTAACTAAATTCTCTCACGGTATTAATCAGTCTTTCGTCATTCGTAACCAAGTGGGCGCAATTTTTATAGTCTCATCTAAGGCCTTCGAGACAGTTTCACACACTAATCTTTCGCACATGTTCGAGTCGTAATAAACAATCATTCCCTGGTTATTTAGATAGCTAGCATCTTTTTTCATCGCTCACAGTATGTATGATTTAACTCGTTCAAGTATTCTATTAACGACATATCATCAGATGTCCTGCAATTCTCAGTTCTTGTTCCTTTTCTCCTTTTGGTGTACTATAATGATAGGCCTCGATACATTCTTATAAAAATCCGACTTTCCGCTGATGGCTGCGTTTTATATAACCCGAATAACCGCTCCGAGAATCAAACTTTTAGTAACAATATTTTTGCAAGTTCTGCAAGCTTCGTAACACCTGACATATGATTATGCGGAGCGCAAGTTTTTCTGCTTCTTTTGCAGAAGTTCTGGTGAAGTCAGAACACAAAGGTGTGATTGGCTCTGATTGAAGGACAGCGGGTAGACCTCAATGCTAGCTTGCTTTGAGGTCTACCCACTATTCTTCAATCGGAGCCAATCAGAGCTGGGCGTTTTGACGTCATCACAACCCCTGCAAATGTAGCAGACGAACTAGCGCTCCGAAGTAGTTACTCTAAAACCATCCTCCTGTCTTTTCCTAAACGTTTATCCCCTTCCTTGTTCACCTATTCGTTTAACAGTTCCTCCCTGCAAAGAGTATTTTAACGAACGTACCTTCGACTGTTCTTCACGCACAATATGTCATGATCTAAACACAGAGACTTGACATGTAGCAAAGCGCTAAAAGAACACGGTGACGTGCGGCGTACTTTACGTGTTGCCCCGTGAGTTACTAAACTTCTGACATTTAAAACACTATTCGTCCCTATCATCGACCATGGTTCAATCATTTAAAATCACTATGAACAATCATATATTAACAAACTTAGTCAGTCTAGAAGAAAGCTGTACGTTTTATGTTTAGACGCTATGACAGAGATTTCTCACTCACCACTACCTTACCACATTCGGTCTGAGTCCACTTTCTGAACGTCATCACATCGAATGTGTGAGTTTCCTATACTTATTAATTAACTCATCACGTTTAACCTTATTAGGTTTATTTCTAATATTTTCTAATGTATCATCTACAAGAAGCCTGAACGACTTAAATGTTTTGTCCTTTTTATTTGTGCGTGCTTTATGTTTAAATACAGCTTATTTACCCGAGCAATTGAAATTTTTAACTCATCACCCGGAAATATTTGATTACTATCCTTTGGTAAATTCCTGTGTGCTGTTAACAGGGGTTGATGTTGATGTTTATGTGGTTTTAATCTGTGTGCGTCTTTTTTAGCTTTGTGTGATTGCAGTTGTGTCATAGTCCCTACCCCTGCACTAGCCACGACGGGGCTCCAGTATGTAAAAACGAATTAAATAAAACAAAATAAACTTGGGATGTTTTTAAAAAAAACCAAGAACAAAAAAGAAAAGAGAGAAGTGATACAGTAGAAAAAAGTATACATGTACATCGAGAACGACTACACATGCTGGTTGCGCAGGCCAAGATAAAACAAAGCTGCTCCAATAAGACAAGAGCCATTTTATTTCAAACTTATCAAAAGGGCAATCGTGAAAACCTTTCCTAGCAAAGCCATCAAAAAGTCATGTGATCGTTTGGCAGTACAGAGCTTTGAACCACACGTGGAACGACTCAAAGCAAGTGGTTATACTAATAGTGTCTTGTCTGCTATTGTGTAAAATATAATTAGTTCAATAAAACAAAATGAAAAAGGCAAAAAACAGGAATAGACGCCCAGTTTTTACGCCATACATACACTGGCTATCCCATACCATCCAGATGGTTGAATACGGGTATGACATTTCATTGGTGTATTCAACGCCGCGCAAGCTAAAGAGACTGTGTCCTAATTTGACTTCTCCGCAAAAACCATCATGACCGCTGCAATCATATTGAAAAGGCCCAATAAGTCTAATAAGCTGTATCATGTTTTGAAAATTGAATAGCAATACACTAAAGCGTATTGTATTCTACTACATTAACCATTATTGTGTTGTACTCCAATATGCAAAATGTATTGGGTCCAAATAACCCCAATTTTATTTTAATCATTTTTAATAGTAATATAGAAATTGTAACCCAAAAAATGTGTTCTTTTACCGGGTACCAATAAAACTGCTCCGGGATGAAGTCTCACCCAGTAGCAGATCACATAGCATCGAAAAGCTTTTGGTAGGTTTTGCTGACTTTCAAGTTAAAAAAAAAAAAAAAATATTTACATGCTCATATTGAGTGACGAATTAAGAGACAAACACTGAAGTATGTGAAGTGCGCAAAATATAATAAAGTTTCTAAAAAAACTTAACGTCCAACGAGTCACTGCAAGAGAGTGTTAAGTTATTAGTTTTTGTCGTTGAACATTGGATTCAAAGGCGTCTAGCAAATATTCTCATCCTTTTAACTCGACGACGAGGAGCCCAGGCCGTCAGTGGCACACGGAAACTGCAAAAAAAAAAGACTGCAATTAGTGAGTCAGCGAGAGGTTGTGATTTTTATAGCTATAGTCGACGACAGGTTCAGAACTCGGGACACGCTCTGACTCCAGTGCGAGCCTTCTGCACCTGACGACACTTCACCACACGCGCAGCCAAAATCCGGAAAAAGCTATCAGCCCGAGCTGGAGGGGAAGCGGCATCTGGATTCTCAGCCTGTCACCGACGATACGTTTCCAGTAGCTGCCTCTAACCAGGTGGTTTACAGCGCGCATCTCCATTTTTAAAAATGTCCGTCAGAGTTGACGTGGGTACTGTCGTCAGTAGGGTGCAGCAACCTGCGTAGGCTCAATTCCGGACTCAGATGGCGCTTTAATTACTGTTTTCTAATATTTGATTTTGAATATAATTTTCTGTGACCTTTGAGAAAGCATTGTATCGTCTTTGGAAACAAAATATGCAAATAAAAGCTACCTTCGGTGAGTCCGTGATGATGGAACGAATGCAACTAAAATGTTTGTTCAATATTACGCAGCTGTTTTACGCCGCCATACACTCAGCCATGTCGACCTTCATGGGTCTTAACTGTGGAAAATATTTGACCACACAAGATAGACAAAAGGGTTGAATATTACCCACTGACAACATGAACGCTTATAAATGTTGTTAATCGAACAACATACATTACGTAGCCCATGGTGCCTCGTTATCCCAACAGGGTATACAATCTTCAGTGTCAACAAAAGTCACTTCAGGATGAAAGGACGAAATCCAGATTTGTTTTAGGGCGTGTTTTTAGAAGTGAATGCTTTTTGCACAGCAACGAAGGAAAGAAACTGGCACATGTATTATATTCCCTACCTCGCACCCTATCAGCCGTTGTCCACTTAGACCGCAAAGGCTTGCAAGGTTGTCTCAGCAAAGAAAATACTCGAATTATGTCGAATGGCCCGTGTCACGGGCTGCTTGACATTCGCTCTCTTCATTCGTTTCCCGCGAAGGCCGAGCAGGCTACGCACCTTTGTATTTCCTGGTTCCCACAGTGGAAGATAACACAAAACGGGGAATAAACCTGAATAGATAATAAAGTAAAAACAGTAAAGAAAAGCCGGCAAAATCCGAACGAAAAACACAGATGGAGAGTCGCACTGAACTGGGTTTCCACAGCCAAGGCAGGCGGCAGAAATGTCTAGCTAATGGGATTTTGAGTCACAAAATAGCGGAGGCCAGAGAGCTCTTCTTGAAACGGTCTATAGACGTCTACATCATACAAGGTAAGACAAGTGACTTGCCAAACCCAAGCTCGCAGAAGTTTCGTGTCGCTAGGGACAGAAGAGACATATCACTAAATATGAAAATTAACTGCCGTAAGAAACTTAAAAAAAAAAACATTCTGTGTAAAGCTTATTGTAGTGTCCACTAAAATACCTGTGTTACCACTACGGTATGTTACAGTATTATATAAAATGTAAAATTCTTACATTTTCACTCGATGACGACAAGCCCTTGCTGTCGGTGGCACTTTGAAAAATGCGAAAAGGGTTTGCAATTAGGGTGTCTGCAAGATGCCGTGATTTTTGTAACTAAACGTCTGAATTTCATTTCCGAAGTCGGGTCCTAACACATACTTTCCAAAATCTCCCATCGCGTATGGCAGAAAGCGCAGGTCAAATAATAAAATGATAAAATGAAGAGCAGTAGAAAGCTTCAATGAAAATGCTGTGCAAGAATCATTCCATGATCGATCAAGGATATCCCCTTTACCCATGTGTATCATTACCACCATGCAGTGGGCGCATGGTCCCACTGCACAACCGAAGAGGCCTGCAGTCTCTTTGGTTAAGACCCCTTGCGCACGCAACCTGCTCTCCCATGAAGGTTTCGATTCGCTCCCTAGCTTTCCCAACTGGGCTGCCCATTTTACTTTTCCAGGTAGAGCAATGTTTTGTCTTGTAATAACACCTGCGGACGGCATGTGGAAAGTTTTCTTTTGGGGACTTCTGTCTCTGTTTGCACCTTTCTTTACAACCTCGGTCTTTCAACCTTTCAACCTCGGTCTTTATGGTAAACACTGATATCTAGAAATTACTAAAGAACTAATTTAGTAATAAAATAAATAAGAGAGTCCCGCATCTGAATAAAAAAAAAATGTCAGTTTAGGAGCAACTTTGGTCAAAAACGAAACCAAATTAAATGGCTGGTATCCCTTTAGACGCACGAAATATGATTACAATATGAATAGTGACATTATTACGTCCAAGTGACGCTGCGTACTCCACTAAAACCGATTTTAAAGATGCGACCAGCTGCTCTTTAGCAGTAGCAGGTGGCCAGCGGGTTAGCTTTTAGTCAAGCAACACTGGGTGACGCGTGGCGCAGCATCGCCATGACGTCACGTCGCGGCCGTACTAAACTTGATAACAGTGTCTTCATCTCTCTCTCTAGCAGATAGCTTGGATTCTGCCATAGACCTTTGAAAGCAAACATTCAGCCGTAATATAAATCTACACACAATATCGTAAAAAAATTCTACCTTGTAATTCAGGGGCACTAATTGAGCTGGAAACAGTCATAATCTCAAAATCGAAAATCTCGCCCGGAGTTGCACTAAAGGAAACTTTAAAAGCGGGACCTCGGGGTGTGAGGCTAAGGTGCTACTTTGCATATTACCGCCTGGAAAAGTATATTCCGAAAAAAATATACTAGATTGGAGGCATGCTCACGTCAATTAACTTTGACCCAATAAAGCAGTGCCTCTTTAAAAAATAAATACACTTCATAATGCATGCTAATTTTTCCACAGGAGACCAAAGTTTGCCTTCGACATGCGCGAAAGAAACTTGAACCTCTAGGGGTTAACCTGCCGCCGACTATAAATATGCATATCGCTTGTTGTCCAATTGGGGTATCGGTTCAGGACGTTTGACCAGCCGCATGAGGAAATACACAAAGTTAGAAATTGAATTTGCAAAAATAAGTTAATCTTGCTTGAGGGTTGAAGCATCTCGTTCTTCGTCGCGAATCGAATGCAGGATTACCTGAAAAGAATTTTCGTGGGGACGGGCGCGGGACGGGCGAGACGGGCAGATATTTTGGGATTCATAGTCTTAGCGACGAGGATTTTCAGTGCCCGAGACTACGAAACTAGATCCTGAAAACGCGAACTCGGTAGTTTCTTGAAGTGATTTATGATTTATACCAAGACAATGAATAAATGCATTAGCATTCGCGTGTGTTAGTGTCAATAAATATTTTTGTGCGCACATCGAGATATGTGCGAGGAATTCTCAAACCTGTCCACCTTGATTTTTGTACCGTGCAACCGACGTTGCAGCACAATACAATAAGCAGAGGGGTATAGGACACATCGTATTTTGTATTGTCCCCTGCACCAATAAATTCGTATTAAATTGGGATGAATCGTGTTTCACTAAAAAATGTTATCGGGTTTGTTGGGTTAATTGGATGACAATAATCTTTGGTTGTATTACAATCTCTCCAATAATCCTATACTGGGATACAATAACTTCAATAAACAATTTCTTATTCCATTTTTTAATAGGGATGTGATGCACAAGCATACATATATACCACTCAACAGTGGTATAGTCTACTATATGCCACTTACCTGCGTGAACGTTTAAATGGAACAATCTGGCCGGTGTGTACATAGAAGGCTGCGAGAAAATGCAACATCTCTAAACTCCTCGCCGGTGGAACATCTTGCAATACATGTCCTGAACATTTACAACACGTCCATATTCAAGAAAAAAAAAAAAAAAAACTGCTGCAAGGATTTCGTGGACAAGGGTCCGGGGAACTTCAAGAGGCGCACACCACCAAAGCTTGTGTGGACGTGTGTCTCATTGTGGCTTCTGTGTGCTTGTCGGACAGATAACTACCACACCCCAACCACCCTACATAAGGTTTTAGGTGGTTTTAATTTTGGTAGATTCACACTTAAATTTCATCTTTCAAAAACATGTTAAATAGTTATTGATGTACACGTAGCAGAGCGCGTTGGTTAAACTGTAGTTCACTCAGAAAGAATGAAACACTGGAACGCACGAAGGACCGACACTCACAGTTCCTTCAACGAGCAACGACACGTGTATTTGATGCCCATCGCACTACGAACACCATTTCGGTCACAGAGGTGGTGAAGGAAAGAGCAAACACTAAACAAATGTACTAGAAAAAGATAAAAATAAATATAAATGTAGCTAAAACCTGACTCTCTGAAAAAAAATAAAAAATAAAGGAGGTTTTCCTTTTTTTTTTTTTTAGGAAAACTCTGGGGAGAGAACTTCCAACTCCTTTATCGATTGCGACAACAGAAGTTCTGAAACATTGTCTTTAGCATTCTTTATCTTAAATGCTTCAATTATTTTTCGCCCATTAGGACTGATCCCGGAACATGCACCTAGGTGGTGTGAGCAATCGTACTCCGAGCAGTACTACACTTCTCTGGTTTCAGGTAATTCATCAGAACACGGGGTGCACTACTTTTTCATCTATTAAAACGCTAAAACCGGCGATAGTTCAAAACCCAGTAAAACCAGTGTTTTTTTTTTTTTTTTTGCTGCAGTTGTGAACAGCGCCTAATTTAGAATAAAAATGCTGAACTCGATAGAACGAGAAAAAATCAAAACAAATATCCTGCAGCATTCTCTCTGCGACGCGGCGTGATAACCACGGGTGTTGCGCAGTGCACAGGGCAGACGTTCCTCGGGCGAAATTCGTCGATTGATCGCCGATTCTGCTTGTTCTCGCAGTTGGGACGTCGAGCACCGGCTTCCACTACTACTCTTTCTAGGAACTGGAGCAGCGTCGCAACTGCAAAACCGCAAGCAAAATCGCACCATGTAAATCAGGCGTTCAGCGGTCATGCAAGAAACGAACGAAATAAAGCACGTTCCCGTGCCCAGTCATACGATAGCGCATGGCGTCCTCTAGAGATCTACATGATAACCTGCTCCATGTGTGGCAGGACGACGATCGTTAGAAATGGAGGGAGCGCAAATACTTCGCATTTGTGTTGCATCAACAATTGTAAATTTTGATCAGATCCTGTTTCCAGATATTGCTTGCGATCGCCGTTACTGGAGATACATCCGTGGTATGCTTATATACTACAGTGAGGTCTCTTTAATATGGATACCTGCGTTCCTTTCAAAAATCGTCCATAATGTGAGTAGTCCATAGTAACGAGACAAAAATGCACGTATTGTCCCGGTTTGTCCCAGAAAGTGGCGTCCATATAGCGGGGTATCCGCATTAGCGGGGTCCATATTAACGAGACATGACTGTACTAATCGGCACTACAAAAAGAAGGCGTAAACCGCAATTGTAAACAAGCGCTTTTTTCAGTCTACTGGTCACTGTAGCAGAAGATTCAGAAACTGACGTTTCCCCCGCCGCTCGGCGGTCGGATGTCTGACAGCATCCCCCTTCCTTGGCTGCTTATACTTCGACGTAAAGTCGACGTGACGCGGTCGCGTTGCCTGACACTGGCTGCGTATGGGGTTTATGCTACGGCGCCAGGGAACACAAGGTGAAGAAGCTCGCGAGGCTGTCCCCGCTCGGGAATCGAGACCAGTCGGTGTGTGTGCGGGAGCATTTTTGCAATTTTAATTTGTTTTTCTTGCGGTGTGTCGCCTGCTGTTGTCGCCGATAAGTTTGGTATTCTAGTGATTTTGTGTTAGTGTGCATGTTCTACGTCCGTGCGCTCGATTGGGAGAGTCTGTGTGTGGACGTGGATGCCTCTCCGAGTACCTCGAGTAGCTCCGTAGACCTAACACGCCAGACGATGTTGGTGCGTCTGCAAAAGCTTAAAGCTCAATAAAATGCGACAGGTAAAATAACATTAAATTAATTATGTCCTCAAGTATCCGCTGCGTATGATCCTGTGCCAGATCTTCAACACGGGAAGACGTTTCCACTCAAAACAATAAACGCAAGTGTTTGACTGTATACATGCACGGCGTGCCCAGAGTAACATATCTGAACTACCAAGTCGACCAGAAAGTTTCAAATCTGGTATTCAACCCTGTATAAAATAATAGTGGTAAGCGATGAAAACGAAATGAAAACCCGGAAGGTTAAATTCTGCCTGCATCAAGTGGTTGTTTGCGCGCTACCCTGCATCAAGTGATTTAAAATTTTAACACGAATATTACGTTATTTTGGTACCGCTCCCTTCAATCTCATATTCATGAGTCTGTTAAGGACGCGAACGGAGGCGAGGAAGTGATTCCACAAGGGTGTCCCAAACTTAACTACCATGCCTTTCGGACTATCTACGTGAGCAAATTATGTAAGAAAGTGTAAGGTTATTGTTATGCTCTAATAAAGCAGGCATTTTCCAAACTGTGCTGCGCACGGTAAGGTCTTACGTGCAGACAATGCACCAGTTGGGGACTATCTATGTAAGAAAAAAGCTTTTTAAATTCGGCAGAACTTCGTCCAAGTGTGTACCCATAGCTCACGCATAACACCACGCTACGGAAGGACAGGTTCCCCTCCGCCCGTGCCGGGCTGGCCCATGCGCGCTCCAAGTCGGAGGGTGCGGCTAGCCACCCGGCTGAACGCACACAGGTAGCGCATACTTTCAACACAGCTCTAGCTTACGACATGTAAACTTGAAAAAAAAACGTACCGAGGTTACTATAATGGTGTTCAGTCAGAACGTGCACAATTTACCGGCTTCACTGCTATCGCATTACAAGCAAAAGGAGTCAAGACGCCACCGACACGAGATATTGAGGCAATCTACTCTCGTGTAAGCGAAACAATATTGAATACGGATTTAAATGACATGTAAATAGCTGGTATCTGATCGTCTGATGTTGTTTTTTTTTCTTTTTTTTCCAGGTGAGTGCGCCTTCTGTCACGGCGGTACCACAAGAAGCTACCGCACCACACCTTCAGTCGGTGAGCTGACGTGATTTAAGTGAAATGTAACAGCTAGCGGATCAAACCCGTTGTACCAATGACATCTAAAGAAATACGAATGTATCCTGGCGTGCTGTTTTGTAAGCGAAAAACAAAAACATCGATTACACCGACCATTACTTACGGATAAACTATTACTTTTAGATTACCTAACTCCAACATTTCTTGGCAATACTTCGATGATTAACTATTTTTATCACTGTTGCTTTCTTCAGTAGTGGTTATTAAGGCTTCTCCTATTTTGTTATAATGCGTAAATATCAGCTCTAGGTGTAGTTTCGACCATTGTTCCCTGTGTAGGATTGAGAGAAATATATTAAAATATGATAATACCTCTAGTCATGAAAGACGTATTTAAAAAGGAGCTGCTCACGCGGACTATTGCGAAATTTCATCGCGTATCTTCTATTTAGAATTATTCGCAAATCTGCGTGATATTCCACATAAAGTGTAAAGGCCAAAAACTTTTAAAATGAGACAAGGCAAACGAATATTCTATTACAAAGGAGATATACATATAAGCCTGTCAGAAGAACGCGATCTTGGCTTGCTAAGAATTAATCACTAAGGACTGGAGCGATAGAGGATACTATGCAGACTACTTGTTTCTGCAAATAATTATTTTTCTCTCACACTAGAAAGGTTGAACACGGGTAAATGTCAAGGAGTTCTATAAATTCTTGAAAGGTTAGTCCCGCATCATTCTTATATGCGACAGAAGCAAACTTGTAAATGCAATCACTAACGCAGGAGAACATTTCTTTTTTATGTGACGAGTTGTATAAATCATTGATGTGGACCTGCCCGACGATACCCGTTTCGTGTCATTGTCTCGGACGCTGGCGCATGGAAGAAGCCTGTAGCTCTGTTTTTGCAAAAAAATGCGTAACCCTGTTAAAGACTGGCGATCCCTTTCGCGAGGGGAGTTCGGATGCAGCTATTTCCTTTCTCAGGGACAACCAGCGCACGGGATACATGGCCTGTGCGGTCTTCATCAAAGATTTATACTTCTCGATACCTCACAAAGAACTTTTCGCCTGCATTATTGATTGCATTGGCAAGTCTGGTCCTGTCGCATATCATAATAGTGAGGGACTAACCGTTGAAGGATTTGTGGAGCTTCTCGACTTTTACCTGAATTCAACCTTTGCAGTTTTGTAGGGCAACATTTATTTCAGACATGTACAAATTACTCAAAAAAGGTAGTTAAGTTAAGTTACTGAGTATCGACGCCAAAAGTAATTGGAGTAAAGTAGAAATTACGCATTTGTAATAGTAATTGAGTAAACTACTAACTACTGTAAAAAAGTAGCGAGTTACTTTGAAGTTACGTTCGAAGTTACTTTTTTATATTTTTGTGGTAGCAAAATGAACACCAGTTTTGATCCGTGAAAAACCCTGGAGCCTAAAATAAATGCAGTTACTTTACGGCTTGCGTTTTCACCAAAATAGTTTATTCACTCGCAGAAGCAATTGACTTTCAAAATTCTTGATAGAAGAGTTTTCCCCTTTCTCCTAAAGACGTCCCCAGCCAAGCTAAAAATACGTTCCACCGACGCGCTGGATGGAACAGCAGCGTTGAATTTGAGAAACAGGCTGTGCAGGGTCGGGTAAGCTAGTGTCGGCATCTCAGGTGTCCATGACGAAACATGTGAGGTTTGCCTCGGCTAGTGGGTCTTTTATAACAAACTCTCCTACTTTTTTTTCTTTTTTCTTCAGCAAGTTGAGATTGTTATGACTGGCCGCTCTTTATTCCCATGACGTTCGGAAAGCTACGCTGAGCGAGTGCACCTGACAGTCAAGGGTTGAAGTTTCGCGCCAAGACAATGAGATCATCCGGACGACTGCGCGTCTCGTTGCAGTGCTAATGCTACGCTACTGAAAAAAACAAATGTCTTGGTTTAACAGAAGATGAAACGAAGTATACTTCGCCGCTGACGCCGGGTGCAACAGGGGGGATGCTACCCTCCCAAGGGTGACTCGCAATCCTCGCCGGCGACTACGGTATTCCGACGCGCCTGACACGCCTGACAAGTAATTTTTAACAAAGAGGAGGTCTCCCTGGCGTGGAAGGTCGGAAGGACGTGAAGGATTACGTGAACGAGAATGGTCGCTCGTACAGTTGCAGCTGGAAGCGGGAACGTGCTCCCATGAACGGATTATCCGTGTCTGCGTTTTAGCGCCGGGGAGTCGGGCTTCGCAAAGGCGTATGCGCTGACGACGAGGCGACCATGGGAACAGGCGCCAAGCTGCGAGGTCATGCCAGTGGCGCCTCCCGTGGAACCCCGAAACCGCTTGAGGCAGAACTCACTAAAGGCAGACAACATGAAAACAACAACAACCCTCGGAGTGTCCCCTTCTTTCACGGTTGCAGCTGGAGGCGCGGCGTATGCGTGCATTATCGGATTAGGTCAATAGCCGACCAAGGATTGTTAAGCATCAGTTCCTGCGTTCCTGCGCGACGGTGCTATGTTTTGGTTGCTGGTCGCCACCTTGGCCCAAGGACGCCTGTGATGCTGTTTCTACGGCCGCCGAGTATAAGTGCGTGGGAACGGAAAGTGAGGGGGCCCCTTGTTAGGGAATGCCACTTCATCTGCCGGCGCCTTATTTATTTCTGCGCTCAAAATTTCGTGTTAAGCAAAATTAGCACTAGATTTCGAAAGTAGTTATTAATTTGAGTAGATGTTACATGAAAAACGTAGTTAAATTAAACTACTAATTACTTAAATAAAGTTGTACTTGAAAGTGACCAAGTTACTCGGAAAAGTAGTTAAACTACAGTAGTTTGAGTAGAGTAGTTGAACTACGTCCAAGTCTGATTTATATGCAGCGGCAAGAAGTCGGCCTAGGATCCTGTATTACTCCAGTGCTCAGTGGTTAATTCTTACAAAGCATTGAGCGCGATATCTTGACACACTTGAAAAGTGCCAATGTTGCAAAGATATTTTGCTATGTTGACGACTTTCTGGTACGGTTGGTAACCGATAAGTCATCACTGACTCAAGTGTTGGGAATCTTCGGCAACTGCCTTTCGCCACTCGTTATAACTAACGAAGTGCCTGTTACGGGATATATTAGATTTTGGATTTAATGCTACCTATATGTCCGAGTCACGTTTGTTGTTCGTATGATCCACGCGCCAGCAAACCACTCATTGCTCTTCTGCTCAGCGCACTCAAAAATTGTAAAACCAGCAATTGCGAAGACTTCCTATGTTCATGCTTTGCGACAGTCCTGCCTTCATAAAATGCAATCAATTAAAAACAATCAAAATCCTCACAATAACTGGGTTCCCTTCCCGCTCATTGATAGCGGTTGCCGAGTCTATCCCCAAAAATATTAAGATCGGTGAAAATTCCTGCAAAAAAGATGCACGGGAAATATTTTTTATCGTCTTCGTCCTTTCATAACTACACGGGTTGTCTGGCAACCTAAAACGAATAGCAGGCATAAGCCGACGTGCTATTTTCCGCACCAAATAAACTGTTAGAATTATGCAGAAGCGTATACCTGTCCCCTAGGGAGTTCAAGGGCTGTGTGACTGAGCATCGAAATTGTTTTGTCACTTGTACCGTAGGAGTTGAATACTCTGTCCCCTGTCCTGTGGCCGGCGTGATATGGGCCTAACGGGACGAGGTCTCAATGACAAAATAAGAGAGCACGCCTACAATCTGGGCTCTGCGGTATCTGGTCAGCTTGACATTCATTGTGATGATTCCGGATGCATTATATACTTGGTTTCAGCTTAGGTCCGAGCGTTGCCGTTGTTATGAGCCAAGGGTCCAATCAAAGAGCGCTTAAAGCGCAACGTCATAACGTTCCTCGCTCTTGATTGGACGAGCCGGTGGAGGACCATGCACTGAAATACGGCAAACACCGCTGGTTTTATCAACTGCGGAGAGCACGCCATGAAGGTGCGCCTTTTTCGGCGCTAGATTGGCCCTTCGGCACATAACATCGGCCACGCTCGGACCTAAGGTGAAACGAAGCACAGAGTTAGAGCGATGTGAAATAGTGAAAAGCCATCATGATCAAATGACACGTCAAATTATTGAGGCGTTAGAGATATCTAGATTGGGCTCTGAGTGTGTCAGCCGTCCATCTATTGCCCTACCTGGCATAGAAATCCATTTACTTGTACGTGACTAGTGTAAAATGTGCGTGTGCTATACACTATTTGTGGTGATTATGCATATCGTTCAGACATGACTCTCTTATCTTTTCGTGCATTTTTTTCTTGATCAAGCAGGCATTTATTGTGCGGTTACGACCAATATATTTAGTTGAGAGTCAGTGCTGTGTCCATGTCCTTCTACTTCTCGTCCCTCGTCTGTTGCGCTGGTTTAAACCTTTTAATTATGTATCAGCAACCCGTATTTTTCCTCGCTTTGATAAACCACAAAGACCTTCTTCCTGAGTGAATGGATAGTGCACAAGACACAACATTGCTGCACAACAGCTAAAGCTGTGAGACCTTTTCGATGTATTTTTTATCTATTTTGCACTATACATGTGTTTATTTGATAATAACCTTGCGATGATGCCTTGATTTCGGCGCTGTTGTCATCTCGCATGGGGGAGCCATCATTTACGTCTCCGCGGTTAATGACACACTCACCTATTTGATAGATGTAAGTCCTCTCATGGACGCAGAGACACTCTACGTGACGAGAGGTCACCCCAAATGGGGCCATCTAACAGGCGCTATGCGAGAATCATATGTGCAGCTGTCCTCAACTCATGCGGTGTGTTAGGCGGAGGGTTGAAGCATCTGGCGTGACTCTGTGTTAACGGGATTGCTGATTGGTTAACAAAATAGTGGACTCGCAATCGGACCCTGGGGGAACACGACTGACTTTGAGGCTGTTCTTTTTCAAGCATTTGTCGAAATTGAGACAAACGCAATTTATTATGCTTTGGGGGAGGGGGGGAGGGCTATGATAATTATTGCAGTAAAATATAAGCTGTATATTTGCACGCAACATAGTTCTTCGTTTTACCTAGTGTCAGTGTGCAGCGAACACAAAAAGTTTATTCGGCCGATCAAGCGGGGCCAAAGGTACAACGACATGGCAATCGCCAGTTGTTCGTGCTGGTGCTCACACCTGTTAAAACATTGACATTTCGTGTGTGACATTTCGGTGACATCAGTGACATTTCGTTTGTTATGCCCGTTACCGAGTGTTTATAAATTCTAGCCTTTCAGAGCGCTCTCACGTAGTGTGAACCGATAACGAAGTATAGCCCACAGTAGCATAAAGACCATTCGAATGCTCTCTTTGGAAACGCAATATCAGTGAATGAAACACTTTACCGTGTACCATTGCAGCGTCACGGTATACTGATACGTTTATGAGATCGCTTGACATCGTTATACTGCCCAAAACACAGGAACGTTCGATTCCAACATTCCGCAAAAATCACGCATCCAATAATGAGGTTGTTACTGCCGTTATTTTTCTTTCTGATATTTACATTCATATTTTTTTATTTGTGGTGATATCTAAGTTTTTGCGAACGCTTTGTAACTCACATACAAGACAGATACAAAGATAAAGAGGTTCAAGCTCGATATTAACAAAAACTGCGAAAGGGGGATGCCCGAGGAAGTAAAAGAACGGTTACGTTCAAGTTTTAACTCGAATGCTTCTTATAGTACTCGGATTACACCTGTAGCTCCTATGCGAGAAATATATTCAGACACGTGCTGAATTACTCTATAAGTATATTATCACATTTGTAATGGGTGGCGTAGAGGTAGGCACTCAGTTTAAGTCCCAGTGTAAAACATAGAGCTACTACCCTTAGATAGGTTTGATTTGATGAAACAGTAAGTAGACTCCACATTATAATTTTTGTTGGACCGTTCCTGTGAATTGTTAACCCAGATTGCATTTGGAAATTTACCGTTTTTTGTTCCCGCTGAAATTAAAGTGAACTTTGTGGCAGCATTCAATATTTGTTCGCGGGTAAAGTTTGTGCTTGGGATGTTTCACTGTCTATATTAACAACGGAAAGTGGTATGATCCTACGAACGAGGAGACGCATCTCATTTTGCATAGACGCACAGATAACACGATAGGTACTATACTCCATTTCCCACGATCTTGACCTCGATAAGCCGCGCCAGGAGTCGGTGACGAGGGGTGCGCTGCCAGCTCGTGAGACGTTGACCGTGATGGAGATGATCCCCTCATTGTGCGGCGTCGAGGCTCAGGAAAGGATTAGCGGGATAACCCGCAAGTGGCGCCAGACGAAAACCCCAACCGAACGTACTCGCCCGGAAGTCCCGCCGCCGGCGTCGTCCTCCGGAATCCTCTCCCGGCAGTGCAGCTGGTTCCTGGATCGACTGACCCCCACCTCGGGCCAGCGCGATTACAGCCAGAGAGAAGAGCTCAGCTCAGCTCCGCTCCCAGGTGTGGCGGCGTCAACGCGGCGCCGGGCGACGCGTTCTGTCCACAACGGCTCAGACAGCCGGGCGCCGATGTTCAATGGGAAGGCCAAACTCCGCTGGATGGACAAGAAGGGGGGCGAAGGAAAAGACGTGGCCTTGGTCAAGGCCTATCGCAACAATAGGTACTATACTCCATTTCCCGCTATACTCTGTGTCACTACATGTGTGCAGTGGAGGCGAAGTCAGTCAACGCCAGTCAAAGAGAGAAAAGGCGAGTACTAGGAATGCGGGAAGAAAGGGGGGGGGGGGGCTAGGGGAGAAAGGGAACGTTAGAGGGGGGGAGAAAGTTTCTTTCCTCCTCCCCAGCCTTTCAAGTGTTTACACCCTCTCCGCTCGTCTACTTTGCCAACGCCTGTTCTGCACGCAAACCAAGGACACGTAGTATAAGTTCGACTGAGGTCAAAGCCAAGATCTCATAGAGCAAATCAAGCAGTGCCAATGGTCACGGCGACCGTCACCGTGTGTCGGTTGGCCATCGCCGGCTAAAACGATCAAGCTCAGAAAAAAGGATCAGGCCGCAATCCTTGTGCGTGATTTGTCTAGCTGGTGATATCGAGCGCAGAAAGACAACGATAGTTATGACGGCATATCTTTGGCGCTGCTTGACTGAATTCACTGAACGGAGGCATGGCCCCATAAATAACAGAGGCCCTAGAACTGATTTTCCTACGGCACCGACGAGGGTCCGGCTGCAGATTACGCACAAATTCCACGCTTAACTCGTGCGCAATTTGTACTCCGTTTGAACGCCTGTTATAGCCGAGTGCTGCACTCGTCCCCAGTCGGTGGCCCGTGATCGACACTCGACGGACGGTAGCCTCATGGACCCGGCACTCTGATCTCGCTATCTAGAAGTTGTTGGCGTAGACGCAACCATCGCCAGCGAATCCAGAAAGGGAGTCCGAGCGTAGGTTGCGGTGCTCCATTTTACGACGACAGCTGTAAATGGAATCCCCCGGGAAATTGCGTGGTCGTCATTCGCGAAACCAAAAAGTTCCGCCCGGCCTGCCAGACACGAACCTACGAATTACAACAGTCTAGCGCTCTATCAACTCAGCTACCGACGAGACAAACTGCAGTGAATTAAAGCAAGTTACCATTATATTAATTTTTATCTTCGATAACGCTTCGCCGCCACGTGTGCCAGGGGCGTACGCGCGTTACAAGTGGACGGGAAAAGGCAACGAGGGAGTGCTGTAGGCCGTGCTCTCAAAGAAGACGCTCTTACGTTCTTAACTTCTAAGTGACTGCGCATGACTTGAACCTACGTCATACGACGATATCCAAGACCGGCAACCACCATGCTGGTGGGCGAGTCGACGTCCTTTCTACTTAGAGCCTGCTAAACTGCTCCCCGTTCTGCTTTAACAGATGCGGACACAGAGTAGCCGTTAAGGACGAGACAGTGCGAGTGGTAGAAAAGGGATGCGGCCGTACCTTTTTTAGTTTGAGGGACGTATTTTGTAGAGGCCAGTGACGCCACCTTTCTAACGTTGTTTAAGTTCGGGCAAGCCTTTGTATCGACTTTGCCTGTTCGTTATTCGGATATCCCTTGCCTTTCGCTTAATCACGCTGTTTTTATGCTTCGAGCGCACCTTCTTAGGGTCTCCCTTGCCGAGTGGGCGAGTGTCTCGCGCCGCCAGTCCGGCGGCTATCGTTCGGTTGCTGCCCCCGGCTGCCAGCGCTGCATTAGGAGGAATGGCGCTAAGGAGGCTGCAGCCCAGTGCCTCATCTCCGAGAGTAGGGGAAGAGGGCCCATTTATTCCAAAGTGCTTAATATATCAAACTCCATATACCGGATCTCCCAGCTATGCACATGCAGCGAGAAAACCAGAACGAGAAGACGGAGCTGCCACCTAATGTAACTTCATTTAGTCCGATCAGTTTGCCCGACTTTGTGGAGCTACAAAAACAGGAACTCTCCACCACTCTGGGAGGCCCTTTCTTAAGAGGCGGGCCGCGTTTGCTCACGAATTTTCGCGGAGATTTTTGTCCTTTTCCTTCAATTCCTTGGCTATAATAACAATCGCTCGCCCCCCTTCTCCCTTTCCGGAATAGGAGATAAATGGTCTGTGCTACAGTGCCTCTCGGAGAAGTCCCTTATTATACCCTCATCTAAGCGTTAGGGAGCCCCCTAAAAGGAAAGCTCGCGAGAGTCTCTTTCAGAAACACAAGCAGATGAGTGCTGTAACGAACGACCTTCGCGGCCGCACCTTGGGGGGAACGCCACCCCTTCTCTAACAATCCCAAGGACACGACTTTCGCTGACAACCTCGAGCCAAGATTATCTGCCCCGCTGCCCGGGTGAACATCCGTACCGTCGACAAAAGAGGAAGACAAGCGGTCGTCGATACCGGCTCAGTTATGGTGCTGAAAAGGAAAGACGTTCTCCTCGAGGCGTCCAAGCAGGAACCAACGGCCACGGTGATCCCTGCTAAGCCGAAATAGGGAGATGAGCCGTGAGCGATAACTGCCCGATTATCGGCGTCCAAGGTCCTTCCGTCCAAGCTAAAGAGGGGTACGGTATCCTCTGGGCGTTCGTGCCCTCTTGGAGTCAACAAAATGATTAAGCTGTGTGTGCGTTTGTGCGTGCTCATAGGCGGTGCCTGGACGTTTGGGGATTACCTTCTCGGGGTCACCTTGCCGTAGAATCTAGGAAGCAAGGCCAAATCTCAAGCGTCCCTGAGGAAACGGCTGCCACCACAAGCCTTGAGGAATCGGCGGAGCAATTATCCCCTGTGCGTGTTTGTGCATGCTCGCGGGCGCGCCTGACCATTTGGGGAACGGCGTCCTCGCCTAGGGACGTAGGGAAAGGGGACATTATAAACAGAGCGGTTTTAGGCGTTCTCTTTGTGTTCTCATGTTGTTCTACTCTGCATAGAATGTAAATAAACAGTTTGAGAAGAGACACCCTGGCTCGCTGCCAACTCTGCCCGATGTCCTGGGCCACGCATGACTCCAGCGGAGAGTGACTACGTGGACAAGCCCCGAGTCTTTAAATTGCGTGTTGGCGCCCCTAATTGTCGGGCTTGTATTGTTACTGATCAGCTTTACGATATCAAGCTCAGATCTTTGTCTGGATAAAAGAAAATGTGGGTGACGCCGTTTGGAACACTCTAAACGTTTGGCTTGCCGCTACGTCTTTCGGCTAGCATTGGAAGGCTGCCTTTGCATCGACACGCGTGGTCCTCTGATTGAATACTTTCCTAGTTAGAACCAGATGTACACCAAACGACTCCTCCGTTTCCCATTGCAGAAAAACATGCCGCGATTAATATGGAAGCAGATGTGGCTATCATTCGTAGTGCAAGTAACATTGTTTTTAGATTCAAAAGAGTTTACTTAAAGAATGTCTTTAAGACACAATTTCCAGGAGACACAAATATGATAATTATGAAAATCAAATTGTTGAAGGGACTATCATGCTCGTGAACGGTAGAATGAACTGTCACACATGAATCTTCACACCTTTGCCTTGCCTGTGATTGGCTCTACTGGGATGAAGGCGTACAAATACGCACGTACAACGCATTGACGTAAAAGCTGCATTTTACGTTTGATTAGTCAACAATTTTTTTTTCAGCTACGACGTCATTCATGTTGCAGAAGTAAAAACGTAAACCACCACTGAACACGCGCAATTCGTTTTAGGCTTATATGTTAGGGTTTCTATAAAAGTTTATATTTTCTCTACCTCGGAAATTCCTCATTTTAAAATTCCGCAACGAGTTGTCAGATCGGAGGCATCGAAGTGATTCGCCGAAACAAATGGCAAACTTAGAGAGAGAAAGCGTGAAAAGAAACGATCAAAAATGACAACGCATCTACTGAATGCAGCTTTCGCGGAGCCGTGTGATTGCTCCACCGCGAGTCTTTCTTTTGAAAGCAACAATAGTATTGATTGTCAGTGCGCTGTCTGTGTGAATTACGGGCTTGAGTTGAGCTAGTTGGTGCATGACTAGGATAGGGCACGATAGAGTAGTATAGGGTAGGATAGGATAGGGTGGGATAGGATATGATAGGAGAGGATAGGGTAGGATAGAATAGGGTAGGATGACTAGAATAGGATAGAATCGTTTCCTCGTCCTTGACCTACGTTTGTTTAACGCTGTTTCCACCAAACAAGTATGCACCTCCAACAACGCGGTAGAGGGGCTTAGAGCAATAAACTGGTATCCCGCTCACCAGGACAAAATGATCCCCACTTTGCTGCCGCCATGTTGTACAATTTTGACCACTACACAGGTGACCGTATCAAATCCTGAGGCTTTTGCGCAAAACTGAGCCGAGATTTGTATTTTGGTCGCTGCAGAAAAAACATGTTAAACCGTTTTTTCAATAGAGTTAGCCCCAGAGATCAGTGTCTAGCTCTGATAAAAACCCGAAATACAGCACCGCGGCTGACGACATCTAGCGGAGGAATTGCGAAGCTGTCCAAGTTTTTGTCCTAAAAGCACTTTTCGGACCTGAAGCAAACGAAACATAACTTATCTTGTCGGTACTGTTATTAAAGAACAAGAGGCAATTATTTGTGCGCGGTACTTTGTTAAAATCTAGACGTAGAACTATAACGTCAGGTGTCTGGGGGTAAAAAATGTGCAACATGGCGGCGGCCGATTAGGGGTACCTTTCAGCTTCCAGTTTATCACTCTTAGGCCCTCCACCTCGTTGACCACCAACTAGCCCAACTACATGCATTGTGCAAAGTATGGACACTGCACGTGTGAAAGACTCATCGACTACATCACTAGTACTTCTTGGTGAGAAGAAGGAGTTTACTCCTTACTGGTAGCCTGTATCCTGAACAGACTACGCCAACTTTCCACATTCCTATTGGTGAGAAACCGACTTGGACCGAACCTTCTCCTGCCCTGTGCAGTGGAGACACAGGCAGCTAGCTTTAGGTCTACCTACTAATCATTCCTACCAGAGCTCGCCGTTTTGAAGTTCTGCGCAGACTAGTCTCCTCCTCTCGCTCAGGTTCTCGGCGCATACCTTTAAGTTTCCCACGCATTTGGCTCATCTGTCCTCTCCCAATCTGAATGTTGTCAATGAAGTGCCGGGTTGTGATCCGAGGAACAAACATTTTCGTTGTTTTTCACCTGTTTGTTGTTCTTGCGATATTAAGCACGCAAAATAATCAAATGACCTTTTTTTTCGTTTAATCCATTTCAAAGGGCGTTTGTCAGCGTCGGGTTTATTTTATGTCGTCCTTGCTTATCGTATTTCTGACGAAGGCGATTTCAATATATTCTGTAATTAAAATCTCTCCCTTTTACTTGTAGTTTTGTTCTCACTTTATTGTTTTCGTGTTGTTTTAAGCATTTCATATATTATACAAATAATTGTTTGTTTATTGTGTAACATGTATATATCTTTCTTGCAGTGTGATATTTGTGCTGGTTTTAACAAAAAAAAAATTATACTACCATGTCCACTCGGCTAGGATTAGGACGCTTAGATTTAGTGGTCTGAACGAAACCTAACGTTTTCGAAAAACAGAGTGCATATCATGTTGACTCGTAAAGTTAACATAGACTTTGGTGTTTACAACAACAAAAGTTGCTATCTAATTTTCGAACTTTCCACGTAAGAACAATGCATATTTTAGTATATACTGAAAACGTCATCCCGTGTCTAGGGCAGAGGTTTGACATATCTTTACAGTGGTAAGGAGAAAAAAAAAACGGGGAAAGACACCTCTCTAACTCAGCTGCATTTCGTTTTCCCTTAAGCCCAGACACAACTAACAATAGTACCAATCCGAAAGCGTCAAAAACGCACCATTATGTTTGTTACGTTTCTCTAAGCATTCTTTCCTCGCTGAACTAATATTAAATTAAAAAAGGCCCTGTCATTTCCGCCTTCGACGCTGCTTGATTAATCCCACTATCTCATACCGTCGGCTGCGTCGAGACTTAAGATTAAACAAAGTATGATTATTTTATTTAACCACACTCCATATGGGAAACGGCCCCCTCGTCACCGGAAATCTCGTCACAGAACTACTGGTCACACCGCCCTTCTGAATCTAGGCCAGTTCGTCATAGGAACACAGGTCGCAAAGTCATATGTGTTTTGTAGGGAAACGGGTCAACTTCACCTTACACAAATTAACCGTATCGCCCGGACTCGTCCTAGCATTTATTTGTCTGACAAAACCATTTTTCACTCAAATAAGAAATACGCGGTAAGGCTACGTTCAGAAGAGTTTGAACCTAACGAACACGCAACGTACAAGACCTCGATACTGTTCTACGCAGAATGTGCGTGCTCATGTACAAAAAAAATTTCGCGCGAAGCTCGTAGAAAATGTCGTTACGTTTGTTATTGGATATATAGGCTAATATGTCTTCGAGACAATCAATAACTTGTATTGAGACCGTTAGCATTGGGGCCGCGAGTGGAAAGCAAGCTTAGTTTGGGGATCTAACAAACCAATTTATTAAGGCAGAGCATAGAAAAATCGCGGTAATATTCATTTTGTTATAAGCATGAGGATGATAGTGTGCCCTTCGTCTACTTGCCATTTTTCTACTTGTTTCTTCAGCAACTTTTCGCGCTGTTTTTGTTTTTAACTAAAAACGATAAGGCGAATTTCAGCAACAAATTCTATTTGATGCCGGTTGTTTCTTGGCATTCAAAATCGTTTCCGCAATCAACACATTTTGGAATATTGGTAGAAATGTACATTTATCTTTCTATGACATTTGTATGTTCTGCAAGTTAAATGAAGATAGGTGAAGTTGCATGATTTACTAGCTTTTAATATGTCATACAATCAAGCCATACGACTTAAGATAAACATTTATTTGAGAAAAAAATAAACAAGGGCTGTTCCTCCTGTTATTCAAGTCGAGTGCTAATGGGACAATAGTTCATTGACAAATCTTCACGCCTAGCCTGTGGTTCATTTTTTACAGTATATAAAACAATGTATGACCACGAGCGGGTCTATTTATCCGCTGCTTTATTTTAAGTCGACGTAAATTTCGTGTTATGTATGTCATTATAATTATTTCGCTTGTAACTCAAATTGTGGATCTCACTGTTTCATATATTGACTAATTTTACGAAACCGAAGTCACTCGTTACGTTTCATACAAAATCATGTCCTAATACGAATGTTCAGTGTGACGAGTGTTCCGGCAAGACAAGAATGCCTCCTACAAGATGCCCTGTCGAGTAGCCCCGCCCCACGAGTTCACCTATAACCATATGTTATGTGACGACTAGGATTCTGAAGCGTTCTCCTAACCCCTCCTTTACTTCATCTTCACTAGCGAATTCGCCATTTATCAGAGTTCACATTTTTCCATTTTGAGATCATCTGGCGTTTATCGAGAGTCAATTTTGTGTTTTTCATCTTTTTAAGAGCTACAAATAAAAATGAAAACCAATATCAACACTCTAACCTATCAAAATGCGCTGTCAGTAACTTTAACCGTTAGCAGAGTTTACCAGGGATATTCCCAGTCATAGCTTTGACTGAAATAAAAGCATTGCGGCCCCACTCTGTAAGAAAACTTTATAGCACATGGAATTTGAATTCTAAATCGGATTAGTAGCTCGCTCATAATTGCGCTTAGATTGACTCAGGTCATGTCCAAGAAATGCGGTAACATTTAGCATAGCTTCTCCTTATCAACCCTCGAAAGTTAAAAACTGGATAGCAAGTTTTCCCTGCAATTCGAGACATATTTGTTTTATTTTTTTTTTTAATTTGTATTTTTGGAGAAACGTTTTGGCTAACTTTCGTTTTCTCAGCCTTTGAAGAAAACTAAAACAAATTTAATTTTCGATTTTAATTTCAATTTGAACTGTGTTGCTACGTGACACGGGCTTGGTTTAGCGTTAGTATCCTCCAGGCATTTCTTCTCGAACTGTGCTTCCAGGTCTCTCCGCTCCTTTCCACCCCATTGACTCAGTGACCAGGTATTTTCCCCGTCAGTGTCGGCCCGTGTCCAGAGATTATGGGGAATGACGTGTGGCGGGTAAACTAAATGTATGTGTAGGTCCCGGGACGTCAGTTTGTCCGCTAAATTTAGCGAGGAAATTGACTTTGTGATAGGTCACGTATCATGAGCTCATGTGTCATCATTTTTCCCGCTAGATTTAGCGGGGAAAGTGGATTTCTTTTGAGGTCGTCACGACAATTTTCCCACTAAATCTAGTGGAGAAACTGAATGTGTGCATTGGTCACTTGACACAAAGTGATGTGAGGTCATTTTTTTTCCCCGCTATATTTAGCGAAGGCGCAAGCTTGATTTGCGCATAGGTCACGTGAGGTGACACGAAGGCATGTCGCGTTATTTTCCCCGCTTAATTTAAAGGTGAAATTCGCGGTTACGCTTTTTGAGGCTTTAGTTTACCTGGAAACCTAGCATATAAACGTTTCAGGTTAAAGCAAACCTTCAGAAGTCTCATTTTAGGGCCACATCAGACCCGGCGCTCTGTCACTACTAATGAGAGGTGTTAATTGTTAACAGATTACTAGTTATGTGTGACACCTCATCATATACGCTTTCGCACGCCTGAAGCGGTAGAAGAAAACGCGAGTGCCACCCTAGTGCTGACACAGAAATATACTCTTCGTTGATTGAACAAGTTCCTCATAAAATATTTCTAATATGAAAGCTTGGCCGGTAGATCAACAGACAACTGTCAATTTTTCTTCTTCCCTATTTGCTTAATTTTAGTGCCATTTCTGGATAGGGCGGTTCAAGAGAAAGCCGCTGCGAGCCTTTTTCATCGTCTCTGTACCGGAATGTCTCGTTCCGGAAGTTACGGTGCCGGGGTTGCCGCGGGGGCAGAAAACACGGCACTGAGATACCATCTAGCTCGCCACTACATCACATTTTTGTTACCACTGGCATTGCCACAATCGCGGGGAAAATGGTTGATAATTTGCGAGTTCGCAAAAACAAACTTTTCTCGAATAATGACGATATATAAACTACCTCATCCCCAAAATATTTATGTGTTTTGTTTTTTCTTTCTAAACACACTGAACCGTAGTTGGAAACATATAGCCTGCGACACGCCGCCAGCGAGACCTTCCTCTCTGACGAGAAACACTCTATATGTTAAGACGTCCGCGCATTCGTGCGCATAAATCTGTCCGGATGCGGGCGCCGTCTTGATTAGAGGGCAAAGATTTACATATTCTTGAACCGCGATGAAGCGGGCCGCCAGATCTCAAAAACAACGAGGCGCTCCGACGAGGGATGAACAGACGGAATGATTCCGCTTTCGCGAATGCTCCGTTTGCGTGAGAGCGGACGATTCAGCGTATCTCATCGCAAACGTGGTAAGGGAGCTCGGGCGTGCATGTGCAGACTGCGCTTCCGTATACTGCTCCCTGCGTGCAATGATGGCGGGTCTGTATTATGCTTCTTAAGTAGCGCGTAACCCTAAAGACGTTCGAGGTTCTTCTCTCGAATTGCGCATTATAGTGCTTACGCACGCGCCGTGCCCCGCATTATGTAAAAACGAAAATTAGGCTCGGGAAGCAAAACAAAGAAAAGAAACACGAAAATGAAAGCAACATGCGATACAAATATTTCGAGAAAAAAAAAATAGGATTCACGTCTCGGCAGCGAAAGGTGGAAGGAAATTGAGACGCAGACCTCTAGAGAGAAATCCCGAGCATCCTCTTTGAAGAAAACAAAATTAGTCTGCGCGTTAAGCGAGTGCTCTGATGACCTCAGAGGTGATCTTTAAGCAGTGTGTGTCTAAAGAAGAGGTAAAGGGGCGCTTGTTTTGCGCAAACCTTCCACCAGTTTTAGTACTCAACGGAGCGAAAACACAAAAGATCCCTCACTCTTTTTAAGGAATACGTTTGAAGTTTCAGTATAGCGTGTCGGAACGTTCTTTGATCACCTCAGATGGTTAAAGACGCACGATATTCTGACAAATGCGGAGGAGTTTAAAGTAAAGCACCTTTTTAAATAAACTAAATGCGCCATTGTACTCAGATTTTTGCTTTCTGATGTGGTTCGGGTTGCCCTAAATACCTAATTTCTAAAGATGGAAGGGGGCCACTCGTCCCAGTTAGCTTTGAAAGATTGCGATATGTAGGTCTAACGCAGTGTATGAAATATTGGCGTAGGAGGATCGGCCAAAAAAACAACATATGTTTCATGTAGGATCACTGCAAATAGCAAGAACGGTAATAAAGAGCCAGCCATAGAAAATGCCAAGCATATAAATATAGTATTATTCTACGTACTATAATAATAGTTTAAACCGTGAGGCAAGTCGAGCGCACACTAGGTTAGTTATGGTTAATAGAGGTACATTTAAGCGGCAGACATTTCTCATATCGACCAGTCCATAAATTTCTGTGCTAGCCACGAGCAAAAATGATTCCATACAGTTTGTATTGCTGCGAGAGTTTTATATTAAACATTGAGTGTATCAAAACAGAGCGTCATATTTTGTGTACTGCAGGTTTCGCATTCACCCAAGAAGAAACACGGGAGTTTTACTCATGCACAATAAACAAATTGATTCCTTCAGTTCGCCGGCTGCGAAAGGTTATTGAACCGGCTTTTCTACATTCTGAAAGTTTGATCGCAAGGAGTTTGGTCCGTATTTTCAATAAAGTCAGCAGCTTGGTTTTATTTTATTTTCCTAACTTTCACGCTCAGGTTTGAAAGGTTTTCAAGGCACAATAGCGCGCCTTAAACAATTCTTCAGCAGTGCAGCGGCGGCTTCTCGGCTGTTCATTCTCAACGTATCGACGTATTCCTGTAATATGTTTGCATGACGTAGGCTTCTGCGAATTTGTTATAATATTGACCTCGTTAGAAGTCTACAAACTGTTGCCCTCAGGTAGACCCTACCTAATGATTTGTCTTGCCGCCTTGATTTGGGGGCTGTACCACAGCACTTCTCACCAGGGCACAATATATATATATATATATATATATATATATATATATATATATATATATATATATATATATATATATATATATATATATATATATATATATATATATATATATATATATATATATATATATATAACGGGCATGGTGGCGGGAGGCCGAAGGCGTGGGGATATAACTGGGAAGAAGGACGGACTCCGTCGAAGATTGAATCGTCCGTTGTTGCTGTTTTCACCAAGGGTTTTTTTCCTCCCAGTTATATATATATATATATATCGCAAAGCTAGAAAGGGCCAGCTGGGAATATTACACCTCTCCAAATAGATACACACCGGGAAACTATTAGCCCGATAAAGCGATCAGCTACATTTTTCTAGATTTTCACCGGAAAGCGAAATTATTCGTGTGTTGGGACGCTCCCATTTATGGCAGGGCACCAAGCGACGCAGCAATTTTTGGTGCGTGCCAATACCGTTTTGAAGTTGAAGGTGAAACTGCGTAATTTTTCTAGCTGCTCAAATAAACTGAATTTAATGGAATACTACTACTGTTACTATTACTACCACTACTACTTCTGCTTCTTCTGCTACAACTACAAGTACTAATACAATTACTTATAATAATACTAATAATAAGAATAAGAATAGTGTTTATTTTGCATGTCTCACATTAGTTAAATATGTGCGTTTATCAATGCCATTTGGATTACATGTAGGAGAGCGGCCTTTGCTTCATAGGTGAAACAAATATACCTTGATATGTAGTTCCCGCCTAAAGTAACTGTAAAAATGTTATAAAACTGACGATGATGAATAAAGAAGAAAGAGAAAAAAAAGAAAAATCACCACATTTCTAACCGTGCAAGCAAAACACACACGGAGGCACGCACTCACACAGAAACACATATCCACGAAATTTGCTGAGATCTTGGAAAACGCGGTTTACTTTCTTTATAGAGTCCGCACCACAAATGTCGTCTGGTAGGCCATTCCAGATCGTTGGCACTTAGAAGTTCCGTACCTTTTCCCATATCTCGTTGTGGAAAAAGGTACCTCAAATCGTTCTCTATGTTTGGGGGATTGAGTCACAACATGGTGCGTCTTATAGTTATCCCCAGGCAGCACAGACACGTTGAAAAGACGTCGAAAGAGCGTCGATGACGTCAGGAACCACGTCGAAAGAACGTCGAAAGTCTGTACGTCAGGTTCCTTTGACGTAATATGGAAAGGCTAATGTCTGAAAAAAGCGTGGATTTTACGTCGACATAACGTCCCACTTAACAACCTTAGAACGTCGAGTGCACGTCTGAATTGTACGGGAAGTCAAGTGATAACGTTATATCCACATTGACACAATGTCCCATTTAACGACCACAAAACGTCGAGAATACGTCTAAACTGAACGGAATGTCAATTGAAAACGTCATATTAACGACGTAATAACGTCCCATTTTATGACATAAAATGTCCAGCGCACGTCTGTGATAACGTTACGTCAACGTTGAAATAACGCCCCATTGAACGGCTATAAAACGTCTAGCATACGTTAAGACTGAGCGGGATGTCATTTGATAACGGTCTCAACCTGGGTCACCATGAAACAATCAAGTCAACCGGATCTGGCTTCATTGCTCGAAGATATGTTCAAGGAAGCATGTATATTCGAGCGGAATAGACCACTTGCTAAATCCCCCAAGCGCCCCGGTCCGCACTCCAGGAATCATGGGAACGGGGTTCCTTCCCTAGTGATCGGTAATTTCGGCCACTTCCATGCTTACGCAGTTTTGGGTGTAAACCGGAGTCACCCTGAACAAGCATCCTATAGTGCCCAAGGACCTATCATATCACTTCTAATATTTCTCGTCAATGGCAGTGTTTTCGATACCGTGCATGTTGTCTACTCTTCAACCTGGCTCAGCTGCAGAAATCTCTTACATTATTATCATTCTTTTACGGCTTCAAAGACGCTGATATTAAGTTAGAAACACTAAAAATGCTATAAACACCCCCGCTGACTCCGAGCTAAATCCTGATTTTTGTTGTGAATTCTCGGCTTTTTAAGCAATTCCTGCTAAAACTACAATCACGAGAATAATAATATTGTAAGAGATTTCTGCAGCTCATCCAGCTTGAAAGGTGGATTGCATGCACAGTATAAAAAATGCTGACATTGACGAGAAATTTTAAAAGTAATACGACAGCATATTGGGCTCTATCAAGGCGCTTGTTAAGGGTGATCAAGGTGTTCGCTCAGACATTGTTGGGACGTCTCGCGCTTATCGTTCAAAGAACCTCCCGTAACAAAACGTAGAACTGAAGTTGAATAATGTCGATAACGTCAAGGTGTTGCTCAGGACATTGTTGGTACGTCTCGTGCTCCACGTTCAAAGACCTTCCCGGAGAAAACGTAGAACTGACGCCTATTAATGGCAATGACGTCAAGGTGTTGCTCAGACATTGTTGGGACGTCTCGCGCTCAAAGTTCGAAGAACCTCCCGAAAAAACGTAGAAATGACGTCGAATAATGTTGATGACGTCAAGGTGTTGCTCAGAACATTGTTGGGACGTCTCGTGCTCCACGTTCAAAGAACTTTCTGGAGAAAACGTAGAACTGACGTCTATTATTGCCAATGACGTCAATTTGTTGCTCAGACATTGTTGGGACGTCTCGTGCTCGACGTTCAAATAACTTCCCGGAGAAAACGTAGAACTTACGTCGATTAATGTCGAAGACGTCAAGGTGTTTCTCAGAACATTGTTATGACGTCGCGTGTTTGACGTTCAAAGAACGTCTCATACAGACATCCAACAGACGTCGATTACTGTTGAAGACGTCGAGGTGAAGCTTATGACGTTGTCACTACGTCGCGTGTTTGACGTTGTCGGAACCTCTCAAGTGGACGTACCAATGCCGTCAATAAAAAGTTTGTTAAGGACTTCGACGTCGCCCAACATCCAGGACCATATTTCGACGCCTTCTCGACGTCTTGTGCTGCCTGGATCGCTCCAAGAAAACTTGGGGACCTCAGTCTGAACCAAGGAAGCCTTGAATAATGGCAAGCCTAAGTTGGTGAGATCTTTTTTTTTGCAGTCCTGGTCCATAGACATTGCTTCTAAAAATGCCCTTCAAAATCTATTTTTTGTACCAAACTCAAAAGGTCCAAAACTTGTAATTCCATACCACGAAATTTCGTACACCAATACTTGACCTATCGTCTTTTTCGTTGAGCTAGGTATTAAGAATCTTGTATTGTACAGCAAACAAGACATGTTGCGCTGTGCTCGGTTTAACCAAATGAACAATGATGCCTTGAATTTTGTCTGACCGTGGGGTTGGCCATTATATATCAGGTATTTCACTTGCGGCAAGGGGTGGAACCTCCAGTCGGGCGGCAATCGGGTTATTTTATGCAGCAAGTTTTCATCATCAGTTTTGTCAATACCGCGAATCTCGAGATTCAACTTTCTGCTGCACCATTGCAAGTCGTGAACGGCCGACTGGAGTTATTTTTTTGATCTACTGGGTTTAGTCGGTTGTGTAAATCGGTTATTTTTGCGTGCTGCTGGGCCACTGTCTCAAACCATCATCTTACTGGGCTGATATCATCTGCTGGAAGTTTTCGATGTTTTCAACAGTCGCTTTCAACGTCATGAGACTGCCTAGTTTTGCATTGATTTCAGCGAGAATGACTGATATGATTTGGTCCTGCTTTTAATTACCTTGCAGGCAGCTTGGTGTGTCAGATTTCTTGCAGCTGTGGTATTTCCACGAGAACAAAAGCCGTTCACTCTTAGTCTTAAAAATGCCAGCAGAAACACCAAAGCAGTCACCCAGGTAATACTGGTATTTGCACCCAATACAGGGCACAAAACTGCCGTCATCTGGAAGCACACCATATCACTGTGAGCAGGAGATATCTCCAGAGTACGAGATTGAAACAGACTGGCAGAACGGCAGCAGCGGAATGGTTACGAAGGTGGTTGATGCGGAAAAAAGTAAACTGACCAACCTGAAATACTACAGATCATGAGTTCCAGCCTGCGTGCTTGAGCCGCCGCCGCTGCCAAGTGAGGTATCGGTTCTAGGGCCGCCTTCTTGAATGGCAATATTGGCCGTAAGTGTCGTAGCAGTCGAAGAGGGCGTATTCAGTGGCCAAGTCACGTGATTATAATGGTGGGCTTGTTAAAACGTCGTAAAGCACGCCGCGGATCACTGTTGTAGAGCGTGTGATAAGTTAGAGTTGATAGTTCGATCGGGTTGAACGGTTGTTTACAAAACATTAGCAAGTGGTGTGAAAGCTGGCAGAAGTCTTTAAACCTGGAAAAGACTGTTTTCATGTAAATGACACATAAGAAAACTCCTGCGGTGCATAAATATCACTTAAACGGAAAACCTTTGTCTAGAGTAAACGAAATTTAAATACTTAGGGGTAACAATAACCAGCGACCGTCGATGGGACAATCACATTAATAATATAATTAAGAAAGCTACAGGTAAACTTTGGTCATTAAGAAGGTCGTTGAAAATGGCCACTCCGGAAACTAAACTGTTAGCTTTTAAAATGATGATTAGACCAAGTATAGAATATGCCAGTCAATTGTGGGACCCGTACACAAAGAAGTTAGTATTAAAATTAGAGAGGATTCAGAAATTGGCGTTGCGCTTTATTTCCTCGAAGTATAGGAGGCTAGATTCACCCACGGATCTGTATTCCAGGGCAGGAATCAATCTACTGGAAGAGAGGCGGAGGAATGAACGCTTTAAGAGGCTTTACTTGATTTTAAACGGGACTTTTCTGCTGGTCAAAGATAGATTAATAAGACACCATACCTCTAGAATTACGCGAAACAAACACACTAGAACACTTGAAGAATATCGTTACGCCAAAAATTGCTTTAAAAATTTATATTTTCCTCGAACGATGAAGGAGTGGAATGCGCTGCCAGAAAGCACTGTTGCAGCCGACACCGTTTCTGAATTTATGAGAGGTCTGCAAAAGGTATTGTAAAATTTATGTATCTAAATCTGTTGCTCACAGTGCTTTGTGTATTTTTTTTTTGTGAGTGTGTTCCATTGTGTTTGACAATAAAATCGTAGAGTACGCTGGTAATGTTATGTTGTATACACCATGTTCTGCGAGGCTATTTTATGTTCACTTTTGTGGCTCACACCTATCATGGTCCCCGTTGTGAGGACTAATAGTATTGTCAAATAAATAAAGAGCAATCTTGCTTAAGCCGCCGCTCCTGCCAAATCAAATTTTTGTTCAGCTCACAAGCCCAGTTTAAATCAGTAACGCATACTATATAATATAATAAGGAACCAGGTGATCAAATACCTAAAAGTATTCACAAAACAGCCGTTTGGTAAACGAAGCATCAGAAGTTGTAGCAACCCAAACACAATTGGAGGAAATCAACTACTGCACATGCACAAGCAAAGCAAGCAGTAAGTACGTTGCAAATGACAACACTGCGCGCACTCAGACAGCAAATTATTTCCTCTTGAGGACATATACGCTAAAACAAATTATAAAATAATGCAGTGCGGTGAAAGTGTAGCCTAATTCCAACAGTCAAACAAAAAAGCGTGTAAGTCTTTGACGTTGGTTACTGATCATCATGGAACGCGACATTGTTCTAAATAGTGAGAAGAGCAAGGTTTTAAATGGGAATGCATATGTGATATAAACAATTTCAAAGACAATTCGTTTGATTTCAAAGTTACTAAGAAACGAACACGTGAAAAACAGTCGTTATTACATATATATTTTGTAAGTGCTTGCAAACTCTGGATTGGCATGACGTAACTTACTGGTTTCAACGCTGTAACCAATCAGGGTTATACGTAAGAGAATGTATTAGGGAGTTTTCGTAGACCGCGTTTCCCCCTCCGCTAAGCCGTCCGCTACGAAGAAGCCGCTACTGCACCTGCGCGCCGATAGCCTTTACTCTAGAGTTTCAGGTATCGTAGCGGGTTGCGGAGGGTGTTGCGGGACAGCGAAAACGATCTACGAAAACTCCCTATTATTCTCGTGCGCGTTTGGGGTCATGGGAATCTGTAATGCTCCGCAGACTACTCACCAAATCTACTACTTTCTAGTTATAAATGAATATAAGAGCCTTGCTTTCTATTCTTTAGTTATTTATATTTGTATGTGTGTAGATTATAAGTAATATGGTTATTATCAGAGAGTTGTCATGCCACATATTTGAATGCTGTTAGCTTTCTTGCACATGTAGAATTCCGAAGGCGCCGTCTCGTATACTATGATTTCAACATCGCCTTTTGGACTTGTCATTCCATCTCAGAACAGAAGTTATGGTGACACCATTATATCTAAAATATGTTATCTTCTGAAATTCTGTTATTTAAGCTGAATGAAAAATCAGCAACAGAGACTTTGCACGCAGTGATGACCATTAGAATACGCTGCTGCAATCTGGGATCCCGGTCACTCGACACTTATAACTAACCTGGAAGCCATGCAAAATCGCGGAGCTCGTTTCATACTTTCTAACTATCATCGTACAGCAAGCGTTTCCTCCATGAAACTCAGTCTCTCCCTACCCTCCCTCTCTTTACGTCGCAAAATATCGCGCTTGTGCCTCTTTTACAAGATCTATCATTCTAACACGTCATTGAAAGATAAACTATTCCTTGAGCCCCCTTTCATTTCTCCGCGTTTTGATCATCCATTCAAAGTTGGTGTCCCTCATTGTAACACATCAGCCTTTTTGAACGCGTTTATTCCAAAAACATCTCTTGAGTGGAACCACCTTCCCGCTTCGTTTGTTAATATGCCTTCAATTGATTTATTTAAAAAAGCCTTATCTGCTCACCTCTTGTCGTGATTGTCCTTTTTGTTTATTTTTTTGACCAGAGTGCTGTGGTTCGAGCTGTTGATGTTTATTCTCGGCTGTGTTTGCTCTCTTATTGTACCCTTTTTTTTTCATTTTTTGGTTGCCCCACCCCCTCTGTAATGCCTTTTGGCCCTGAGGGTATTGTAATAAATAAATAAATAAATAAATATAAACGCATTTTAGGTCATTACTGAATATGCAACGTTTGGCACCCGTTCCTCGTAGTGGCATAGCACCAGTGAAGGCTAGGCTGGTTTGCGTCATTTTATACGTTGGTCAGCTAAAACATAATGACCACCCGCCTAATACCATGTTGATCGGCATTAGGCACACAAAACAGTCGCAAACCATCTTAGTATGAATTGTACAAGTACTTGGTACAAGCCTTAAGTAATATTGTACCCGCACAAGACGCGCACTTTTGTAGATTACAAAAAAAGAAGTTTGCGAGCTTTGAGCTGGCGCCCCATTACATCCGAGATGTCGTCAACAAGATTAATATCTGATAAGTTAGCGGGCCTTGATATTAACTCGAAGTCATCACCATAATCTTTAATTCACTGCAACACAACTCTAGCCTAGTGACATTAAGCCACGTCCTGTTGGAAGACACTAGTTTTGGTGGAGAAGACAAGCAACAAATGGGTGTAACTGTTTATTAGCGTTCTTGACATCACGAACTGCTCTTTTGTCAAAGTTGCTTAAATCAGCAGTCCTTTCCATTAAACGCAGACGTAATAGCAAAAATGATTTACCTTTATCCCCGGCAGCCAACACCGACCATTCGCTTCAGAAACTGTGATAAAATGCGGATGGTGAGTCAGCTCGGCAAACTAAAATAAACGCACAATGTAGGGGCGGTCATAGTGATTTGGTTGATCAGCGTACTTCAAAAATATTCTAAGTAATAAAAAATAGGCGAAAGTAATATTTTATTATGTTGCTGCGTTACTTCTAAATACAACGAAAAATAAGAGTACACACATGAATCCCTTTAAATGACGGTCGATCACCTTTCCTAACTGACACATCCGCAATTCCTATAAACCATTCCAGTAGGAAGAGAGGAGGGTGAAATGGACTCTCTCCTTTCACCTCGGCGCGTCTTCTGCTTTGTAGACTGTGCAGTACCCAACATCCGGTTGGCGTGCAAACCCGCTGAATATCGAGTTATTCCGAAAAATTCATGCACAAATGCGATGACTTAAATGCGAAAATTTACCTGTAATGTAATATTCGGTAGAAAGCCAAACCGGCACAATCCTGATGTCAGCTGCCACGCAAATAAAAAAGAAAAGTTAGTACAACCCTGTAAACAATGTTCCGTCTCGTCTCCGACGAGAAGTGAATGCGGTTGTGGTAGCTTTTAGTAAGATAGAGTTGGTACTGATTTAGGCCTTAGCAACTATGAGTGGAAGTCTAGATTAAAAAAAAAAGAAAAGAAAACGTGCTCACCCAGAATAAAACAAGTATGCTTTTTTTAAATAAAAGCGAATGCCTGCAGATTGCAGCGCCTGCTAGCCTTGTATATGAAGAGCTTCAAGTGCTTCTTACACTATCTAAAATGTTTATAATGATATATTTGTAAGCAAATTAAGTTTTGCCATTCGTTCGCTTAGGTTGTACTTGAGAAGCGACTAATGGTGCGCAATTCGTTCTATACTTTTGCTTTACTATCTATATGCGTGAGAAAGCGTAGTGTATGATGTTAGCGGGGTTGCCTGAGAGAACGGTGCACGGTACAGTGGCGCCGCCATCTCGCCGTTAATGCATCCCTCCAGGTGGTCGCCCATTTTCGCGAGAGCCAGCAAATTATGCTGCGCACTCCACTCAAAGGTAGTTCTTGAGCCGGGTGGTTTGCTCTTTGAAAGAGAAATATATTGCCTCAAAGCGTATAGAAAACAAGTCGCCCTGATTCATGTGGTAAATCCGAGTTATCCAGAATGCACACTGAGGGTTTTTTATAAGCCAATATAAATAAAGGTTGTCTGCTAAACGTAGGAAGCGGTAATCGAGTAAAGTTATTAAATGTTCACTTGACACTAAGACGTCAGGTGTCGTCACGTCATACCGAGTACCGGTGACATCACGTGATCTGACGTCACGTCACTTGGTAATGTTACCAAGTTGCCTGTATTAACAGCAACCACGTGCCTATAATACCCTTACCGGCACGTACGACATGATCGGTGGACAATGTGTATGTACTTGGACCAGTTGGTAATATGACTGTAGGTAATAAAAGCGCCAAAGAAGGCACGCACGTAGAATAACGACGAACACCACAAACCGTGATTTTAAAATGAAGTTTACTGACCGAAAAAATATAGCTAAATTATGGGGCGACAATGCTTAATTTAGATGTTCGTGTAATGGTAAGGGGTGCTTGTTTTCTTTTATTAGCAAACTTTAGTTGAAAGTTGCGTTCTTTAATGCTAGGACCTTTTACACTCGTCCGTCATTTTAGCACTTTTTATCCTTTACTTCAATAATCGTAAGTTTTTGTGTTATCATGTTGCAGTTACAAATTTGTTCAGCGCATATTGCACACCTGCCCTTATACACATTTGGTATAAAATAGCGTTTTTATTTTCGTTTTGATCCTCTTCCTAGCTGCACAAATGTCCAGGACAGTTGTGCGAACCCCCCCCCCCCCCCCCCCTCCACGAAAACCCAACCTTGATATCGTTTTATTGCCGCTGAGAGATTTAGCAGTAAGGCGTGTCTTTCGAACACCCAGACTCCAGCAAGCGCTCCGTGCCTTATTCCGTGCTTTGGCTGCACTCGCGTGCCACATGTGCGCGGGACGGCTAAGCGTTGCCGAAGTTGTAAAGCTCTCCGGCCAACATAAGCACGTCCCTCCCGTTCTCAACTTGTGAATGACGATCTTACAGCCTCTTTGTCAGGTGATTTCTAAGGACCCAACACATGTGACCGAAACATCTGTCTGCGTTTTGCGTGAAGGATGTATATTCACTTTTCTAGTTTTTATTTGGAGCAATCGTAAAATAAAGAGTAACTCAATGGCAAAGACATTAAAAGAAAGTCATTTTCGTCTCCACAGTTCCACTTGCCGATGGTGGGTTTGGCACAACTTGGGTCAGGGCGCCGTCGGTTGCAGTCCAGGCACTTCATTGTGAAGCTCGTCAGTGACGTCGGGTTGAGGGGCGAGGGCCGAATCGCTTCGCAAGGACAGTTCTTCGCCAGTCCCACCGGAGCCCCGCTTGCGCTTCCTCCTCGATCTCGAAACATCTCGAGTCCTCCTCTTCTTCCCTTCGCTTCGCCTTTGCCTTAGTGACGCGTTGACGTTCCCTTTCCATTTATTTCCGTCGGTTTATTAGACAAATCATTGCACTTTTCAAGTGCACTATTGTTTTATAATAAAAATGTGCAGAACAAAATCCTCCAGTACAAATTGCATTGACTTTCCTTTGAACGAGACTTGCAGCATCGTAGTAACAGCGACTGCCACTTTTGAACATTAGATTTAAATTTTTATCATTTTGTTGCTGAAATCAAATATAAAAAATATAACCTGGTCGTGGCAGCTGATATAGAAACGACTCTGTGAACACTTTGGCAGTAATATCAACTTCTCTGTGTGTCACGCGACAAAATATTCACCCGTGTTACAACGGAATGTTCGGTTTCCAATGTTCAGCATATTTCCGTAAAAGAATAAAAAAGGGTGCATAAATATCTACGCGCACTTTCTGTTTTTATCATTACTCGCGAACAAAATGTAATTGATTATTTATTGCTCAAAAACAATCAGGCATGTATTCAATCGTCGGAGACGTGGCATGCCAATTTCACTCGAAACTTTGCTTGCTAATGACCCCTCCCCTCTCCCCTCCCGTACAAAGACATATTAGGTCTTCTGATTGCTTCTCGTCTAAAACATTATAAA
Organism: Ixodes persulcatus; assembly: GCA_013358835.2. Lineage (NCBI taxonomy): Eukaryota > Metazoa > Arthropoda > Arachnida > Ixodida > Ixodidae > Ixodes > Ixodes persulcatus. The sequence goes on from JABSTQ010009916.1 coordinate 1,000,108, forward strand.
AAATAAACTGCAGCACAATCAGCAGTTTTATTGCGTAAACTAATGCGCATTTGGGCCCTATTGCATCATCACCGGTAACATTGGTTTTCTGTTTAATTGAAAGTAACCATGTGACCAACCAAATAAGTGCAATATTACATACTTTTCACCTTCAATTTTTTTTTTACCGAACGTTTACTTTTTTATGGTAGAAAAAACGTGAAACCGTTCAATCTCAGACTGCGTTAAGAATTTATTCGTTTCAACCTTCTCGCATTCGCTGGACCGGGCTTTCAATGAGAAGAGCTTTGTAGAACTGGGTACAGGATGGCAAAAAAAAAGAAACTCTTTTAGAGGAGCGTCGCGGGATCAAAAAAGGGCTTTCAACATTCAGCAAGGCGTTTTCTTGACGTTCTCAAAATTTTAAAACGAGAAGAGACAAATATATATATATATATATATATATATAGCAAATAAAAAAGAGACAGAACTACATCTGGTAAAATGACGCTCCCTCAGCTTTTCGAGTGCACTTGACAAAAAATATAATTTCGACTATTCCTGCAAGTAAAAAGGTATCGAACATACTTTTCTTGCATAAAGAAAGATTAAAAAAACACGAGCTGGGTTGCTTTTACCTAGTTTTCCATAGAAGCCTGTATTCCTTCACGATTGATTTGGAAACTCAAGCAAAACGAATTCGGTAAAAATACGCACTGACTGTCGTACTTTGGCAAACAGCTGCACAACTTGTAAGGATTCGTTTCCTGCCGTTCAATGCTACGCTGAATAGTGGGAGCTTTTTCGCCAAAAGGGTGCTCCTTCTGAGCGTTAAATATGATCAACATCCTGCCATGTGGAAAGTCGCTTTCATTTCGATTTTGAGTCGACAAAAAGAAGAATAACACCCAATATCAGGCACGCCTGCGTGCTTGCAAAACGTGTCGTTGTGTGAAAACTGTTTTTTTTTGTCATTCGTAAGCATAGTTTTTAGTTTGCTTTTATACAAGCCGCCCAGGCACAACAGTTCCACTTCTTTATTTGCGGATTCGTGTTGAATTAAGGGGCATGCAGCAATTCTTTGGGCCGTTGTCTTTTTTACCCTAGTGGCTTTTATTGCGCTCAAGAAGGATTGCAATCACTTAAGCGAAACCTCGATTAGCTTTGCCTTTGCTTTTATGCCTCTATAAGTCTTCAATTGTGTATTTTAGCATTTGTTTTGTTTTAAGTCCCTATAAGTGTTAAATTGTGTCACTTATCACTTTCTTTGCGTTGTTCACAGTAATAATTTTCAATGGATTGAATTGAATTCGTTCCTCTTTTTCTGGGTATATAAAATTTAGGAATACGGTTGCACATAATGTATTTACGAACATGTGCTTATAGTGATTATCATCTTTTTTTGGTGGTTTTAATTTCTGCCAAGTTTGATTAATTGTTTCGTTTTGAATACGCGGGATTGATATAAGATTACTAACATATAACTAAGTTGGGATAACCCGCAGTCACGATAAGTTTGGGTTTGTATAATGGCAATAAAGTAAGTTTGTTCACTGATTTTGCTTGTGCATTTCATAGAAAGATATGTTATTTTCATGGAGCTCGCCCTCACACACAAGCGCGAGATTGCTCGTAAAACAGAATTTCTTTATGAGTTGAAAACATGCAAAAACCTTATTATCATTATTTAAAAATATAAAAGCTTCGCATGCTACTCTGACGAGCAACTGAGGACATATGTCAAGTTGTCTAGGACACACGGCGTAGACTAATAAAACATCTCGGAAAATCGAAGTAAAAAACACGTAACAGACACACTGAAATCATATTGATTAAAGACTATTATTTCAATTTATACAAGTCGCTTCGCCACAAGATTTGGTTTTTTAAACAATGTAAATATATTGCGCAACGAAATACTCGAGAGTGAGTATAGCACCTTAGAGCCATCTAAAACGTCAGTACACCGACCGCGTGAATAAGCAACCTCGAAAAAAATATGAACGTGCAGTCAGGAAGTCATGCATCCATCGGTGTTATAAAATAAAAGTTGATTCTTTATTTATAGTCGTCCATGCATGATCTCTGCGAATACCACCAACACCGCCTAGACGTGACAAGGCATCCAGACTGCGTGTTCAGGCGATAACGACCTCACGACGCAAAGTCGATGCCTGGGACGCTTCGACACTGCGCAGTATATATGCTTTGTTGACATCTTGGAATGTTTTCCAGCTAGTCCACTTTATCGCGACGAATCATATGGGAATTTATACGTAGGTAACGGGGAGTTAATTGCTTTTCTCATTGAGCAAGCAATGGGAGAAACCATGCGAGCAGTCAAGCATGGCCGGGAAGTGCCTAAGCGAAAGGAGCAGCGTTTAAAGAGGGGGCTTTGCGAACGGCTGCTCTCTGCAGAATACCCCTCTGGTGCAGAAATGGGACTTGGCCTGCAATGTTGCGTCCTGTGTGTTTCAGCGCTTTCAGCGCTCCGCGGTGCTCTTTTGCTGGCCCGGCAATTACATGCTTGTAACAATCTCTTTCACTGAGAGATGTACCATATGCACGTTCACCAGCACTCTGTCTTTGAAAATAGCAACGATTCTCGCATTCAGGTACGGCATTTTGTCTCTGAAGTAAGGCTATACATCCTTAAGTTTGTTGAAAGCTTAATGGGGGATAGGGGCATTGACCGCTGTGGAGTTCATTCCACACGTTCGGCAGCAAGCTTAGCTATACAAATTGTGCATGTTTTTTAAAAGCGCAGCTCTTAGGCGACCGTTTCCAGATATATCTTTCTCAAATTGTTTAGCACGGTATATCGCATGATCGAAATACCTCAAGAGAGGAGCAGAGGACGAGGGGAGGAGGAGAGGAGGAGGGAGGGTACGGAGGAGGATGAGGGGCATACACTCCCGTCCTCCTCCTCAAGAACTGCGCTCTTATTCGGCGTTACAAGAAGTGTAAACGTCTTTATTTTTTATTTTAAATGGGATATTAGAAAAATAGCATTTATTTCGGCAGTATTTTTGTCAATTTTAGGGAAACTGAATCGGTGTGTCATGGTACCAGAGATGAGGGAGGAAGGAAGGATGCATCTGGGGATCAATGAATCAATTTTATTCAAAATAAACAGATAACATACCACCCACACGCTTATTGGAAGGGGAGAGGGCATATAGGATTATGAGATGAGAGAATCGGAACGGGAAAGAAGGAGAGCGGAATGTAGAAATGGAATTGGTGTGGCCGTATGGCCAAGAAATGGGAGAGGGGTGAAGGGAAAGCGAGGGAGAGATAGGGGAGTGAGGGCACCCAGGAGGCATCGGACAGTGATGCGGAAAAGGGGTAACATCGGCAGTTGGGAGAGTTGGTATTCGTTGATCATAATGCAGAAACAGCGTAAAAAAACTCGGACGGAGCAGAAAGAACACGCAAGCAGGAAAAATAAAGGAAGAAACGAAACATGCACTATAACTCAGACATGTGTCAAACACCTCGCCCTATCACCCCCATAGCCGTGACAACACCACGTGGCCAGCTCTCACTCTCTCGCTCAAAAACTAAATTTCATTTTTTGAAAGCTCTAGTGACGCCTCCTTCACGCACTGATCCCCCAAAATGACAATGTGAAAAGCCTCGATCACTTCCCTCGTCATTCTATCTTTGTTCTTCCCTTCAACTGTTGCGTTACCAAAGGACGATTTACACTTGCACCCTTGGCAGTGTAAGTTAAGGTGCCCTCCGACCTTGGCAGCACGACAGTAGTTATGCTCTCTGAGCTCATCGTTTAAACGCCTTCCAGTCTGCCCGGAGTGGAAGAGAGAGAAAGGAGCGAGGGAGGGAAAGAAAGGGTATTGGAGCAAGGGGAGGAGGGAGACGAGATCGACAGGGAGCAAGGAGAGGGAAGGGATGTGGAGGACACCGTAGGAGGGAGGAGGAATGGGGAGTGAAAGAGAGGTGCAAGGGAAATGAGGGCTAGGGATATGAAATCTGTGTGTCGCGTGACGTATGTTACCTAGCAAAATTTAGCGAATATAAATTGTCATCTGTATCACGTGACGTTCGGTCACATGATGTCGATTTATCCGCTAAATTTAACAGAACATTCACGGCTGGAGAAAATTTTAGAATTTGAGGTTCCGTGAAAAAACATTTCATCCTTTTATAAGTTACTTACTTCTAATGTAAAGTAACTATAGTTTGCTAAATAAATATCTAAAAGTAATTAGATGCAAGTAGCGCGTTACTTCCTCTGCGTTACCTAGAAAGTTATTGATTGCTTGTACCTTGTACAATATTTCCGGTAGTCGCCATTGTTTTGCTTTCTTTCATTAAGCACCTACGGGAACAAATATTTTACCCTGTTAAAAAACACGTCCAATATAGATTGTCGGCAAACTTTGTAACACTACAATATGGCTATTTAATGAACATTTAACTTGTATGAGAATCGCAACTGCCGAAGATCGCTAAGGTAGCCGAGAAGCTGCCCCTTCTGTGTCGAAATTCGGTTATGTATATTTGTTTAGACAGGGGCCAAAAGACAGGGGCAAAGAGGAGAAAGCCCAAAAGGACAAATGGCGGTGACTTAAAACCCATATGTTTTTTTTCGCAAAGTAGAATAAACATACGCCTTGGGTGTAAGAGCCCTTTTTGTTCTTCTGTGTGTCTCGTTCTATTTCATCCTTGATTTTTTTTTTTGAAGTTGCTGCCTTTAGGGTGTGTGAATCCGGAATGCAACCACTCCTCTCATACTTAAAAAAAGTGAGAAAGGGTTCAACTATTGAACTGTCAGGATTGTTGACTAATGTTCGACTGGTGCTGAATCCTAAGGCCACACACTTTTCTTTAATTTCCTTAAACAGAAGGGGATCGTCTCCCATGAATATAAAGCAGCCACTAGCTATGCAGCTACGTTCTCACGCAGGGAGCAGCACAGAAAGTGTGTGAGTAAAATTGTAATGAACGACCGTTGGCCTGGACCTTCGTTAAAAATGCAGCAGCTGTGATTCCGCTGTTTCAAGAGGAGCTCCCAATTGTTGACTCTGCCTTCTCTGTTTTAACATGTCTCGTTGTATAAATTGAGACGCTGAAACTCAGGTTCCGTTGACACGGTTTTCTTACAAAATTATTGATGTCAGTTGAAATGTGTCGTGACGAAAGGATTGAACATTGAGAAAGCAAGTAAGGTTTTAGAAAAAAAAACATTTCGTAAAGCTCGAAGACATTGTCTAAGTGAGAAAGTCGAATACTCGACCGAGCTGGTGAAAAGTTGATGAAAAGCAGCATACGGTTGCGTACTCACGGGGCACATGCATAGTCTTCTTGAGTCGGTCTCTTTTTCTTCTTTTTTTGTTCGTGACGTCGTCGTTTCGGTTGCTTGAGGTTTGTGCCATCTGATCCGTGTACAGTCCCGGCTTGGCGCCGCAGCGGCGCCGAGGAAAGCACGCACGGGATCTTCAAGGAATTCCGCAGTGTTCGTTTGGGCTCAATGGGTGTTTGTTGTGTTTGCCCGCCGTTTATTGGGCGAGTCCGCCGTGTCGCACCGGGCATATTCTAACTTATTGAACTGTTCCGGCTAAAGAGAAGGAAGGTGGACCCCTGCATACGCCGCAAACGTGGCGAAAAGGTAGATTAATAGACTCGAGCGTTTCATTGCGTGTCCATGTTTGCGTAATCCCAAAATTTGTATAATTAATTAGATTGCATCGTTTGTACAACAAAATTCAAACAATGAAACCTTCGAAAACATTTCCATTTTAAACCTCTTCAAATGATCCCCGTCCCACTCTTCATTGCGATACCACGGAAGAAACCACTCCTACCTGTGCCAAGCTGCCCTTCGCATTATTGAGAGAATCTTTCGTATCGACATAACTTAACCTAAAAGAAGTAGTGAAACAAAAGACACATAAAAGAAAACACTTAGCATCTTTGAATAAAGGTAAAAGTTCATTGCAGACAGATCACTTTTATAGAGACATAACAGCATTGTCGACGTCAGAAAAACTATTACAAGGTACCCTATATACAAAGTTATATAGAAACAGCCTCTCCCGACAAATACCACAAGGGGCGGGACCGGAACCCATCGAGTGCACGCGAACTTCGAGTAATGTCTCCCCACAAACTTTTACTAAGAAACACAGCTTGCACACAGCAAACATACAAAAAAAAAAGATTACACTTACAAAACAGTTTTTGCTTGTTTGTTTAATACAATTGAGAGATCACTGATCCAGTTTCATACAGATGTTATAAGCATTTTCAGGCAGCTGTGCATGGCCGTCACCGTAACCACTTTGTTTGTTTCCTTTTGTTCCGTTCGCTTCATGTCATCATTACCACACCAGGACAGGCCATTACTCTTTAGGTGATACTGCGTCCTTCATTCAGCATAGGCCTTTGTAAAGGCTCGTCAAAGCCCACTTCAATGACTCAGCATCTCTGCGAGACAAGATAAGGTCGGCAATGGCGGCTCTCACCTGGGGAGCATTTACAGCGTCTATACAAATAGTTTATTCTACAACACGTTCAAACTGATCAAATTCCTCGCTTATAATGTATGGGTCACCGCTGGTGGAACCGTCGGGATCCGCTTTGCGACGCATTATGTGGAGCCGCATGGAAGCGTACGAGCAACCAGCCCGAATCTTGTGCAGAGACACTAAGCTGAGCATTTGTTGAGAGTGCTGGCGAGAGTTCTGACCTCCGCGATTGGCCAACGACGCGCTTGACCTTGGCGCTGGCCAATCGCGGCTATCAGAAATCTCGCCGACTTTTTCGCCGAGTGTCCAGCTTAGAGTCTTAGAAGGCTTGCCTCAGCCGTAGGGAGCTTCCGGGAAACAACAGGGGGTGGCCTTCCGGATGCGACCCCAGGTTTTCGGTGCCGTTCTGTGAGGATCTCAAGTACGATTCAATGAGTCTCGTTGAAGCGATCCAGCAACAAGCTAGGGACTGAATCTTCATGTACCTTTGCAGACAGCAGGTCAGCCCGTTCGTTGCCAGGAATCCCACAGGAGACAGGATCCATTGCGAAGCAAGACACCATCCCATGTCTCCAACTTCCGCTGCCTCAGACGCGACACTTGCTTGCAGACGGTTGCATTATGAAGGCTCTGAAGCTGCTGAAAACCAGCTCTTGAATCTGTGAGTACAACGGCTTTTGTTGGTGACGAGGTGTTCTTTAGAGACTCAAGAGCAGCCCAGATGCCAACAAGCTCTGCCGTGGTTCATGACGATGCGAAATTGAGCCTGCCCGATATATCATAACCAATTTCGGAAATAGTGATCTATACCGTGGCAGTCCGCTTGGTAAGATTAATTGAGGCGTCTGTATAAACATGAATCCAACCTTTCTACGCTTCATCCATGCGCTCAAGAGCGATTGAGCGAGTCACAAACGTAGGGACATTCACCTTGCGCTGTGAGATTGGGCGTTTCTCCTATATATTCAGGGGAGGACGCATGAAATGTGGTGGTATGAAGAGGGATAAATTCGCTAGGAGCTCCAACCTCGATGTCAAATCGCCTCGCTTGGCGCCCTAGTTGAGAGTTCAGCAGGGAAAAGAGATGTGTACGGATTGTGTCCGCCGGCTGGAGACTGCTCATACGAGCGATGTTGTGCAGCGCTCTCTTTTCAACCTTCAAAGACAGTGGCCATTCTTCCGCTCCAACAATTTTCGCCACATTATCTGCTGAAAGAGGGAGTCCCAAGTTGCTTGCAGCGCGGACAGGTGAAAAGCATTGATGTCTCGGATATGCGCTCTTGCAACATACAGTAGTGACAGTGAATAGAACAGCTTGGACATTATAAGCCCTTTGTACATTTCAACTATAGTACATGTTGGGTTGCACCCCAGGAGGAGCCTCCAAGCTGCCTATTGACATGTAGCTGTTGACGAAACTGTTGACGCCTTTTGTGTACTTCAGGCTTCCATGTTACCCTGTCATCAATAATAACGCCGAGATACGCTTGGATTTCAACCTCTGAACTGGCGTTCTAGCAATTTTTAGCCGTATCGCATTCTGCGGTGCTTGGCCTGTGGGTCGGTAGAGGAGTGAGGTAGTCCTCTCCGCTGATAGCCTAAGGCCTAGTTGCACCATGGCAAGTGCGGTGGAGTCCAGTGCCACCTGGAGTCGATAACAGATTCCTATGGCGTTCCTCGAGGGCCCCACAAAGCAGAACGCAACATCATCCACGTAGATCGCCAAGGTCGTCAAGACGCCTGTGTTTGCGAGGAACAACGAAGGCGAAGCGTCAGAAGCAGGTCGAAGACGACAAGCTGCAGCAAGAGCACGAGGCGGACGCAACCGGACGCGGCGGGCCCTGGACGACCTCGTTCTTTTCGCCGCGACAACCGGCGTATTTCAGAGGGCCTTCATGGATCACCACTCGGTGTACTCAAGCAACGAGTGTGACCGGTTGTAATTTTTGAGACCTGACTTCCGCGAAATGCAAGTAGTCCAATTGTTCCAAAAGCAAATATATTGTGAAGGACATGAAACAAAAGGAAATCTCTTAAAGCACATCTTTAAGCTACGCAACAACAACTCTTTTCAATCGCAGCAAATTTTGTGTGATGACGTTCAATTGAAACTTCACGAGCGTTTGATCACCGGCAGTACAAAAACATCAACGCCGGCCACGACATATCTTATAAAAAAACAGAACTGATCCCAATCTCTTCCACTGCTGACAATAGGTATGTGCACCACCGTATATGTCATGTCATTGTATGTGGGAATTCACTCTTAAAACTAAAACAATTCAATAGCTTAGAAAAAAAAAACAGAGAGTAAGCCATAGAGTTACATATTTTTTTCCAGCTCAGCTTAAAGGTACATTTGTATGGGACGGCCTTTCTCGTCTCTCTTCGCGAAAATGTTCTGGAGTTTCACCCATGCAAAATTGAACTGCATTTCTCTCTTTTGGGAACGGGCCCTTCAGTAGAGCGCACGTTTGTGCCTAGTGAGGTTGTCATTGAAGTATTAACACGGCATTGATGACCCTTGGTTTGATGCGTGTAGCCCAGACATGTATGCGCTACTCACAAAAGATGATTAAATACCGTTACTCACTTTTCGCTGAAAAAGGAAGTGAATACGGAACACGTTACCGATGCTCCAGAAAGAACATGTTACGTTACCTCAAATGTAGCGAGTTACATTTCTCGTTACTTCGACGACCTAATACACAGCTGCATTTTTTTTTCGTAGATTATTTTCTTTTCAGTAGTCGTTACACTTAAGCTGTAGCTGCCTTTCGAAGTTTCGTGAGTTATGTTTCTCGCATTCTTTTAAAATGCATTTTACGGCGACGCTGAAGAGTCGTTTCCCGTTACGTGCTCGAAGGAATGGCAGTGTTGTGCTTCAGAAAGATCTGGTGAATCTGAGATTCCCCTTTCTCTTTTGTTTTCTTTGCTTCTAAGGTTCGATGTTGACAATGCGTTCTGTGCCCTCCCGCGTTGGCAACCGCCGGATTTACATTTCGTCTCTACACGATTCTAAAAAGTTTAACCAACGAACCTTTTTGTGTTCTCTGGGTGAAAAACATTTCTATCTTTAGAGTTCGACTGACGTGTTCAGCGATAAACGTTGCTATAGTGGCATGCTGGTTAGACGTTCTTCGGGTTGCCCATCTGTCTTTGATGCATATTCAGGTTAGAAATAAAGCGAGGCTGTTCAAACGTTCTTGTACACGGTTCTCCACAAAAGTAACGAAATACCGTTACTCGTTGGATGGCCTTACAAGTAACTAAGTACGTTCCTCGTTACTATTCTAAAAAATTAACTAAATACGTTACTCGTTAAATAAAAAAGTAACTAGGTAGAAGTAACGTGTTACTAGTAACGCGTTACGTATGTACATTTCTGGTGTAGCCTACTGCGTGCAGCTATACAGTTTTTCATGTTGCCAACTGAGTGGAACCTAACCAGAATTGCTGGGGTCTCGCTTTTTCCGCTTGGGAGGCGTTGTTCAGTAAACAACTCAGACGGCTGGAAATCAGGGGACGTCCCCTCTCCGTGCAATGTCTATATTGATTTCCCAAAGGTGTTCCTCAGGTCGCTGAGGCAAGACATAAATATCCAGATTAGGGAGGCGGCTATACTGCTCGTTGACGTAAAGCTCTTTTTCAAGAGCCTGGAGCTCCTTGGCCTGTTCACGCATATGGCCTCCCAGCTGTGTCACCTCAGCCCTGACCTCATGAGTTGCCTGGTCATTAGCCTGTGATCGCTGCCAAAAGTGTGTCCTCTGTGGCAGAAAAAAAAAATAATTGAAGCCTGAACTCACCTGATTGTCCCTTTCATCTCCTCGACGACAGTCCTCGAAGACAAATACCTGTCCATCTTCGAGGAAATTTGCTGGAGCGAGTCAGTGTTAGTCCTCATCAACTGGAGCTCCACCAAAATGAAGGAGACCTTCGACGCCGATTCGTCACCACATAGCACTGCGGATTTCCGCAATTCGGGCTTCCCGGTGTCGTTTTTTCCCGCATCACGGCAGGAGCGACATTGCCATACCCCTGTTTTTCCTCTCCCATGTCCATAAATGTGCGCTCTGCGATCCCCGAGCAATTTAAATAGATGCCGAATAGGAGGCGCACCTCATCATCCTGCTGACCCTCTTAACGGCCTTCGAGCATGCTGAACATTGTGATTTTCGGTCTTGCTGGGTCAAGCTGCAAACATCAAAAAATCCAGGAAACAAAGCAAAAGGCGAAGACCAGCTGGTTGTGCCCCTGTGAGAAACACGACCCAATAAAAGGTCAGCTTAAAAAAAAAAAAAAAAAACGCTCTCGGCCAGCTGGCTCTACACCTGTGAGGAACAGCCAATGGTCATGGGCGCCGGTGCCAGAAGATAATCCTCGCGCTCCTGTGCGCTTGCATACTCACTGCGCGGCGCGTGTCCGGAGGCGAAGAGCCCGTCGCAGGCAGGGGCCGGCCGGGTAGCACGTGACTAACCACAGCAACTGCGCCGATTGCTCCCCGATGCGAGTGCCTCGTGCTGCTCTCGGAGTGGCTCATTTCGCTTGAGTGGCCTCGACCCCCGCTGTTGGCAGATTCTCAAAACGCCTTACTCGTGACGAAGCCTAACTGAGGACTCCGCGGATCACCATTGCACGCGATATGTGCGGTCGATCCCCATCATCCTGCTGCCGGTGTAAAGGAATGCACGGATGGATGCGCCAGCTGCTCCAATGGAGTATCCTTTGTAGCTGTGTTTCTCGTCGTCGTTTGATTGCCGGGGGCGGCAGTTAGCAGCCACGGTGATTCGGAGCTCCCAGTTCCGTGGGGTCACCGCCACTGATCACGGCGTAAGACTCCAGGGTCCACACGCCGGTGATCTCGTCGAGGCTACACCAATTCGCAGTACGCTCGTTACTTTCCGGTCAGTTGTCCCCAGTGACGTTACGACTTAGAAGTGAGGCGACGGAACACAACTCCATGATCCTGCGTGGGATAAGTCAGCCATTGGCAGTTAGGATTGTTAATCCTCGGTCTCGAAGATCCGGCGTTGTGGCTGACACAGCTCGACGGAAGAGGACCAGCCAAGTCAATCTAGAGCCCGTACTCACATTGAACTTTGTTGCTCGTGGTAGAGAACGACCAGGGTGTTCACCTTGATGCGCTGCAACGGTTCAGCAGGTTACCGGATCACGTAGCCTGAACCGTTAGAGTTTCAAATTCGACATACACCTTTAAATTTCCCAATTATAAAAGTTAAGTACTCATAAGAAATTAAGTGCTTATACATAATGAACGTTACTATTTTCTAAATATACCTTTTTCGAATGAACCAATTGGACATGATACGTTCTTCTGTGCTATGCGTAAGTTTTGGAAATAGCGATTTGGTCCGCAATTTGAGACACCTTTTATAGCGATTTATATAACAAGAAGTAACCCCTCTGCCGCTATTTGTGGATTTCAGAAAAAAGAACTAAAAAAACTCGTTTACGAGCTCTCTTTAAAAAAGTCAAAAGTCGAAAGCTTCAGGGAAACACATGTTGATTTGCAGCTTCGCATTATTTGAACCGCGAACTAGCCCCCCCTCCCCCTTTCCCCTCCGCCAAATCTCTCCTGAACCCTCCGTTGTATTTGTCTTAGGGAACACTTTGTCTGGTTTCGTTCTCTTACACACTTGTTTTCGGTGGCTGGGGAATCTCAGGCTCGTGCCCTCTGCTCATACACATAAGCCGGGACAATGGCGTGGCTTATGGCTCACCAACAAATATATCTACAAACCAAGCCCCGATGAGAAAAACAAAAGAAACCAAGGAAACCTATCGACAGACAGCGTGCTTTGTAAAAAATGTAACCTTTCTACCACGCACTCATTTTGCTAAAAAAATAAGGTGAAAGAGTGAAATGAATAAGACACAATGGATACGTTTTTAAACCCGGCGAGGTTGTATATTAAAAGAAACCCATTGAGCTTAAAGAAACCGTCATGGCATATTCACTCTTCGTTTAGTCAGAATCAAACATCCCCCTCCCCTATATACATAAACTACTACAAATGCTTCGAAGACTAAAGCTCAAAAATAAAGCGGCAACGCGTACATAAACGGCGGAAGAAAAAGGACCATCGTTAACTTCGATCGGTTGCTTCAAGTTAATTAATTAAGGGGGCTCAAATTGCCGGCACAGCCAATCGCGTCCAGAAGGCTGCCGCGGAACGTAAGAAGGAGAGGTGGTGCCAGGCGAGTGGAAGAGGACGAAGAATGGAACACGGCAGCGAAGGGCGCGCCAGAATTGGGCCGTCCTCGCCCAGAAGATAAAATAGCGCAGCCAATAAAACGAGATTAAACGACCTCGTCGTAGGCAGCCGGCAAGCGATCGAGCCAGCGCGTTCTTTCTTGACCTTTCGGGGCCGAGGCAATTGAACGTATTGGACGATTTCGCGAGAAACAAGCTCGGAACAATTCTTGCAACAAATAAGGTTTCACGACGCAGGCTAGATAGTGAAAATTGATTATACTTGAATAGGTGTTCTCAGGCGGCTCGTTTGTAACAGGAACATTCTAATCGCGAACAGAGACATACATGAAAAAGGGGGCACGGACACCACTTCTCCCTAATCCCCTTCTTGTTTGCGCTTGAAACATCTCCCATTCATGTTTTTATATTTTAAATCCTAAAGCCACTGGGCGGCCTCAGCAGTCTCTCAGACCGCGTGGTTTACCGGAGTTGTGGATCTGCCTGGAGAACCAGTTGTTGTTCTGCCTTGACGTCGAGTGACTCATCAGCTCGATGTTTGCTGCATGAATTTGCTCCAGGAAAACCATCCCAAGAAGTTGGGTCTTCTTCGGTGCGCTCGCTTGCTGAACAATCAAGGACTTGGTACTTCACCGGAGCATCCCATTCTCCCTGCACAACGAGTAGGAACGGGGTGCGTCGGCCTTTTTCATTAGAGACCCTGTTGTCTTCAAATTTGTTATCTAGACCGTTTGTGATGTCTTCAACTCTGGTAGTTTCTCAATTCATGTCGTCTTTTAATACAAGGCGCTTGCTTATCCTTCGCATGGCACACGGTATCTCGCAATAAAGCTAAGCCACGTATTTCAGGATGAAGTTGTTGTGTTAAACTGGCACCTGGTGTCCGGAGCTTTCTGCTAAACAAGAATTCTGCCGGACAGCATCCGCAACTCAGTGGTTTAGCACGATATGCCAAAAGTTACCTGTAAGGGTCAGTTAACTTCTTAAGCTTCAATTTGGCTATCTTCACGGCACCTTCTACTGCGCTATTACTTTGGGGATACTTCGGTCTTGATACAATATCTCGAAAGCCCCACTCTTTGCTGAATGACTCAAATGCCGATCGAAGTTGTGGTCCATTATCTATTAAGACCATTTGCAGTATGTCATGTCTAGTAAAGATATACTTTCCTTTCATAATAGTCATTTCAATTCTTTGGTCTTCGATGAGGGACACTTCGAAGTAACGAAAAAATTATCGGTGAAAATAAGGTAATTCTGATCACCGTGGTCTACCGTAAGATCATCCCCTGGCTCCATAAGTGATCCTGTTAAGAGAACCGTATAGTCACGACAAAAATTGGAGCTGCTCTATGATTGCTGTTCTATTGGAGCTGCTCGGTGATGCACTCCTTTGAAGTAGACATGACCGGATCGCTGTCTTGAGCTGCCGACTGTAATTCTAAGCAGACGTCTGGTGTAGGCACATATTGAATGAGAGTGTGCTCAAATTCGCTAATCTCCTCTGCGATACATCGGCTGTCTCCACTTTCGAGAGGACTTCTGTAAAGAGTGTCTGCTACGACAAGATTTTTCTTGGAACATGCTCCATCGTTTAATCGTACCTCATTATACGAAGTCGCATCCGCTTAAGTCTGGATGTAAGGTCATTTACGGGTTTTCTTGTGAACAATGGTATGATAGGCTTGACATCTGTCTCGATGTGAAAAGTTTATCTCAAAAGGTAGTCCTTCAGTTTCTCGCAGGCCGAGGTAATCGCGAGGGCCTCCTTTTCACTTTTTGAATACCCCCTTTCTGTTTCGTTTAGTGATATTAAAATTAGATTACAGCCCTAAGAGTTTCATCTTCCTGGCGCTGCGTAACCACGGCTCCGATGCCGTAGCCTGAGGCATCGGCCGATAATATCGTCACTTTCGTTGGGAAGACGTGTGCCAGGACTGGTCGAGATGTCAAATTTCGTTTCACCCTCTTAAACGCTTGCTGTTGAGGAGCCTCTCTGATGAAATCAAAGTCCTTATAAATAAGTTCTCGCAGGGGCTGAAGCACGTCTGCCAGGTTTGATATAAATATAGCTATGAAGTTGACCATACCGAGAACATGTTGTCCAGTGCTCCGTTTGAAACGTGAACGGTTCGGGAGCGCTCAGTTGATGCATCAAAGGGGCTACTTGCAGCGATGATGCGCTTTTCACAGGGTACCCCATGATAACGAAATGACCAGGTAAGCCTTGCTCTGTAACAGTCACGTAGACTCGATGTCATGAAGACTTGATGACTCTGAACTCGGTTTCTCACTTGCGATTACGCCGATAGTTGAGTCCCAAAACTTCTGACACCTTGTTTTGTATTAGTCGGGTTTAATGATATATTAACAGAACTGTGCTCCTGTGCTCGAAGTAAGTCACGAAGAAGCGCCCCCTTCCCTTTCCGAGCTCGGCATGCGCTCCTTCTTCGCGCTCGGGGTGTATACGAAACTAGATGCAAGAGGTGTGCGAATATGCAATTTTATTGCGAATGCAATACAACTATTTACCCCTGACTGTTAATTGAACTAATATATTTTCGAATACCAATGTTTTATATTTAATGTAAAGTGACCATGAATATTTGAGGAAATATGAACTAGAACAATTTTCTAGAAAACAGTGGCTATAGAAAGGCCTTTTTTGCATTAGATACACTTAACACTTTCATGAAGAAAAAAAGGGTGTGATAGATGAGTTCGGTATAACTTAAATTTAAATGGCTTGCAAGCAAAATTCTTATTTACTTTGATATAGTTAGAGCTTCTCTTGTCGATTTCCCTTTAAAATCAAAAAGCGAACAATGTTTATAGCCGAAAAAGGCTAACCTTAAATAGAGGGGCGAGTTTTGAGAATATGGAGCAAGGCGAGATACTCCGGCACATCACCCGTTACTTCTGGTACACGGGTACAAAGTCGTGGCGGGTGATTCGCGCTCATCGGTGTCGAACGGTGAAGTCCAACGCCAAAGCGGTGATTATAAGCAGTGAAGCTTGTTGTTACCGACTTCAGTCAACACCCGATCTGAACTTCATTGCCCCGAATATTATAAAAAGCGAAGTAAGAATTGCGTTGCTCACTCATGGTGGCGTTGAACGATCCGGAGGTTGCGTAGGAGGGTGGTGAGCTGGGCTAGTTGCTAAGCATTATACATGGTTAAGGTAGGAGAGACACGTGAGGAAACTGTACAAGAATACCGGGGGTAGCTCCTTGTAGTTTAGCCGTTCCGTACCAGTCCGCTGTCCTCGAGCTCGCCGTTCGAGCTCGGTCCCTTGCCGTCCTCGTTTTTTCCTTGTTTTTTTCTTTCTTGGTGCCCGCATACCCACATCGGGACTGATCGTTTCAGTTATCCCCACAACTTCAGTATTTGTGCTCCGTCACTTAAATGTCTTTAGTAAGGACAAATGCCTCTATGTCGCACTTTTATAGGGGTTGACGTGCCGAAGGACAAGCACGTTTTAGTAATGGTTCATTATTTTAAAAAAAAATCATCTTTCTCGCTGCTCGCTCAGTCGCTTTTTCCCTCTCACATAAAGAAAGTGGAATCGCCTCACCACACCAGCAACATCAATCGAAGGCCATTCACAGTTCATGAACGTCATAGCTAATATTGTATAAATAGAACAAAATGTTGCTTGTTTAATAATAACTGAACTTGTTACATTATAATTATTTTTTGCATTCACTCCTCTTTCTAACGCCTTCCGTACTAAGGGTATGTAAAATAAATATGGGTCTCAGGAACCGAATTTCTCTCTAAATATTTTGTTTTTTTTCCGAGAAGGTTCATTTTGGTACATACGTAAGAAACTCTGTCACTTGAACATATTTTCAGAGTTCAGTGTCCTTTCAAGCGATAAGGAAACATGCGTCCACTTCATGATGACCTGCCGAAAGAGGAGCATGTTTAAGAATTACTCCTAAATCAAGGTGTGTTGTTTTGCGACGTAAATATTGCGGTAAATATTTTTGGGGAAAACTACATATGCTCACGTACATTTTGTTTCTAGTCATTTAAAAAAAAACGTTTTTTGGTTGTTCTGTGTCTCTTTAAGGAATGGAGTTTTATCCCGGACATTTCACACGCGCCACAATTCGAATGCTGCTTTCCTCCTTGTTTGAAGTAAAACGTTCTTGTTTCGTAGATCCTTGGACCACCGTGTCCAGCTGTAACTTAGGATTTGCATGTTTTTATAAGGGAAGGGGTGCCCGTGCGGCGCGTGGGACACCATTACCTGCATTCTCCTTGAAGCTTGGGTAATTGATCAATTTTTGTGTGCGTGACCAAAAACTTAACGCTCGCTCCCTCTCTTTTTGTCGTCGTTCCAAGCGCTTGCGTGCCTAGTTTCTTTTTTTTTTTCCGCACTCCCGGGGTGGCGGTCCCGTCGTGCGTGTCTACTTTCCGCCGGGTGGCGGCCCCGCCGCGCATGTCGTTTCCTCCGGCTCCTCGGGGCGGCGATAGTAGTACACGAAAAAGTATGAAAAAAAAATAAAGACAAGTTGCCGTTCTCCAATATCGATCCCTCTTCTCTCCTCTGGTCTTAATGGAGAGACCGCGCATAATCCGGATTCCCGAAGAGCAACGCGCCTAAGAAGAGCAATGGCGGGAACGGCAACCAGAATGTCAGCGGCGGCTGGCGGCACGTGTGCGTGCGTACCTTTTATCACGATGATCACCGATCAAGACAATATACCTGTTCGTACCTTTGTTCAAAATTCTTTGTCACGTCTTTGTCGTGTACCAAACAGCTTCGCTGGTCATCCAACTTCACAGAGTGGAATGGGTTCCAATTTTTTAACTAGATGTCAGGTGATGCAACGGCAGCGCAGTGACCCTCCTCTGCAACTGGCGGATGACAGTCAAGTCGGAAATCTACTGTTTCTCATCATTAATAAAGAATTTTTAAAAAGCTGGATGAGCTGTATTTTTCTCCTATTATACTCCATTCACACTGTCAGCATAAAGGTACCTTTAACATAGGTCCCTTTGCTATCGGCGAATCAGCCCGTGCTCTTAGGTTGCGAGCACACGCCACGCGCGGAAGATCGTTAATTGATTGGCCGCAGAGAATAAAGGTCCCTTAGCTAAAGGTACCTTTACGGTCGTGTGAATGGGGTATTAGTTGGCTTAAGGAGACAAAACACAACGAAATACGTACCTCATCAAAGAAGCATTCTACTGACAACGGGCCCAAAGATTGCAGGAACAAAAACATTACCATTTTTATTGAGGACCTAAACAGGTGAGGCACGAAAAGGGCAACGGGGATGTGAGCAACGTGCAGCTTTTAGAAGAACAGTTGAAAAACTGCATAAAATCAAATGAACATTGGCATTTCCAAAATTTGCGAGGTGTTCTAATGTCTTTTCAGCAGCGTGCCAGGTACAGTCACATTGTTTTCAGTATATTTCCGAGTTGAACATTATTTTCAAAAGGAAACGGAGCCTTCCCTCCTGTTTTAACATTACACTAACTGTCGTCGTCACTATAACCGAACACTGCATTGTTAATTGTCTCTAGCGTTTGGAAGATGCTCAGTATTTCGTGTCCTCGTATCCGGGTCTTCGAAAGAAAAAAATAAGCAAAATAACAAAAAAAAACAGGCGAGTACAGTTTGGCTTTACCAAGTCGCGCGCACATCAATAGATTATTATATATTTTTTAGAAGTAACGGCTTTGATTTTGGGAATTTGACGGATACTGTTTCCACCAAAAGACCGTTCTTTATATCAGTGTGCTTTCCTCTATGATGTGGATGAGCCAGCCGCTATTTGCAAACAACCAAGGCAATAAACAAAACAAAATGGTTGAGCCTTACGCAACCCGTAAGCAGTAAGACAGCGACAGCTGAGGTGTCACGTCGAGGCCGCCACGGTGTCATTTCGGAGCAGATGAACTGACAAATGGAATGTATGGTAAATGTGCGAGAGCGCACCATAGGGTCCGCTTAGGCAGAAGGGTTTGGATTTTGTCTAGTTGGTTGAACATGTTTAGGGGTTAAAAGCGCTAAACACGACGGACGAGTAGGAGAGACATACACCACAGAGCTCTGTGATGTGTGTCTCTCCTACTCGTCCGTCGTTTTTAGCGCCTTTAACCCCTAAATATCCGCTTAGCCGTTTCGTAATAAACCGAATAATACGCGGGACGAATGTTCCATAGCGATTTGGAACTAATAATGGCGATTAAGCAGAGAGAATTTCAACGGTATGGGTAAGAGCGTAGCGTGTTTTTGTTCGTCACTTCGGTACAAATAGTCACACGCGCTAAACGAAAAGCGCCGAATCATCAGGGACAACGAAGTACACAAGGCGAATTGCACTCTGAAATGAAGGTTTATTGAAACAAACACACACTTTTAATACCATCATTCTGGATGTTTGTTTACAAAATAAAACCCTGTATCTATCAGGTGCATTTACGGTGCACTATCCCACTTACTTTTCACTTGCTCTCTGATGCAGAATGCATCGTAAATGTTTAAGGAAGTTTTTCCCAAGAATTGTTGTTTGTGCTAATTCTGGGTCACTGGGCATCTGTCCCACTGCACTACTGGACTGCCCGTCAGGGACTATCTTACTGACCATGTATGTCCTCTTGCTACCATGCATGACCAAGCGTGTTACCTCGCTGGCTTGTTATCTTGTCATCTTGTTAGCAGCGTCTTGTGGAATGCTCGGGTAGTGCGCCGAAAATGGCCCGCGTCAATATTGAGCGCGGTCGACGGCGCTCAATAAGCCGCGAGATGTACCACTATCAGCTATCGCTGTAAAAATGAATCGAGGTGTTAGGCAACGTGAATAAAGGCTTTGAGCGCCTGAAGACAGTCCAGGCCCAGCGTCCAGTTAGTAGAGGTAACAATGTGATTGTGGTGAGGCTCACTCCACCAAAAACGTTTTTTTAGAAGCCATTTTTCTTTGGCGTTCGAAATTTTCGCTTTTTCTTTGTGAACGAAAACGAAATTGTAACGGATAACCGTCATTCCCTTAGTTAAAAAAAAAAATAGAAAAATTAGTTTACAATTAGTTTCTAAATATTCATTTACGAAATTACTAATAACAGATAAAAAGTAATTTTGTAACAGATGAAATAGACATTTGCACTCCATCCATATTCGAGGCATTCGCTTGCTTCGAACATGCTTGCACACAGTTGGTGAATAACCATTGTCATCGAACCGCTATAATATAAGGAAAAGTCACGCTTCACTGGAGACTGCATTTTTTATAAGCAGTGTCACTGCAGCTTAAAGCTCTCTGATGTCATAGCTCTTTCGAAAGCATCCCACTTCTGCCTTAGTGCCTTCAACCTTCAAAGCTTCTGTTTTAGATACTTTCATCACGTCAAGAGCGCCGCCATTCAAATTCGCTCATCCAACGAGAAGGGGAACGAAAAAGCGGTCGGAAGAATGAGAATAATGTGAAACATAACCAAAACGTTATTACGTATTTGATTTAAATACAAACGCAAAACTGCTGCGTGAAGAAAAAACAAAAAGTATAGGCACTTTTTTTTTTTTTTGCAGTGAGCAATAAGGGTGGCAACAATAAGGCAGAGTTTATCCTAAGCTTTAGTTTCCAGAAACGGAATCCAGAAAAACGTCTGAAGTGTGGTCAACTTCTCGCATAAAACCTTCTGCAAAGTGTGTATACTCACGATTAAATTGATCGGACTCCAATGGCAGAATCCCCAGTTCAGTGCACAACACAGATATGCCTCAAGAAGAAACAGGAGAATTACCACGAAAACCACGCAAGGAACGACCGTCTTCCCTCGCCCGCCGAGCCCACGTACCCCAACTGACAAAAATGTTCTACGATGTTGGTCCTCCGGATATTTTTTTTTCTCAAATTAGGCAACTTTATTTAAAAAGCGTCCCTTTTGGTGCGCACGAAGTAGGACGATCCTTTTCGTCAAATTAGTTGTTAAAAATTCTTAGCAAGGACTCGAAACGTATTGAAAGATATATTTTTGTTTCCTCGCGTGTAAATAATCTCGTGAAACTTTACGTAAGAGATGTGTGCAAATGAGAAAATAAGGTAAAGCACGCCTGCTCGCCGCTACTGCCGCCACTGCCGCCACCGCGGCAGATGCGGTCGCTTCCTCGGCTCCTAAGTTCGCTCTGTCTTTCTATTTTTATGGTTCCCTTGGTTTTTCCGGCGGATTGGCGACATTGTTCGCCAGTAGAGTATGGCAAATGCCCGCGCTCCTGCCGCTTAATAGTACAAGTTTACTAGTCACTTTCTATATATATATATATATATTTCGAACTGGAATTTTGTTCAGTACTCTCTTCACCACATTCGACTTGGCAGAAATCACCCTTCACCCTTGGCTTTGAGGCGTCTTGTCAGAAAGATACTTCGCTAGGACAGGATCTGCTGCCATGCACCATCCACCATAAAGACAGGCGGAAACAAGAGCATCTGCGCGATGTTCGAGGAGCATGAATCGCAATGCAGTTCAGGACGCCTGCAGCTTCAAAGCGGGGAATGTTCGTGCAAGCGGACCTGGGTCATTTCCGATTTCTGGTCTGCCTACCTTGCCGCTGGCATGACATATTTACAGTGTGAAGTATTTGAGCGCTGAGGTATTGGTACTGTCCTTTTTTTTTTTGTCCAGCTTTGTGAAAACTTTCTTTTGACATGAGTCACATGTTTTACCACGGTCCCTTTGCGGGTCGGTGAACCCAATTTCCCACATGTCGAAAAAGTTGTGCAATCTTCACACAAACAAAAAAACAGTCGGTTAAATGCAACCTCCGAATCGAGTTGTGTTTACCTGGAGATAGAAAATTAAATATACTTTTCTAGCAACTCTCTTGCTCTTGCTCGGCGGGAAAGAATCGCGTTCTTTGTAGCTCTAACCCCAAAAGGTAATGCAAATTGACCAATATTTTTATCCATCTCAAAATGTTCATTGCTGTCTTCTTCGGTACGATGTGGGGTAAATATGTATAAACCCGTGGAGCGCAAATCGGTTAGTTACTTGCCTTAAATTGTACTGATCTAATTTTCTGGGATATCGTGTTTTTATGAGCTTTCTTTATACCTTTATGCCCCTTATTGTTTTTTAATCGGTGCCACGCGCTGCCCAATGTCTGCATTGAATATTTCCAATTCAAAGAAAAATGTTGCAGAGAAATCAGAGGTTTACAATCCCTCGCACACTGCCAGATTTCATGCGAAACTTATATGATAAGTTTGTCTATAAAAACCTGCCCGAAATAAAATTAATCTCTTAATTTAATTTATACTTAGGAATCTGTTTCTGCAACTACTTATTTACTGTTAAGAAGCGCTTCTGCAGGAATGCACGCTCAGTAGACTCAATCTTCCAAGACACCAGTGGAAGCGGACGTCTAGTAAACTGCTTCGCGATTTACGGTATTTGCCTGGCCATGATAATGACGACTGAAGAGTGACGTCACGAAATATTGTGTTTCACGGGATACTGCCAAGATTCAGGCAAGTCTAAACAAAATGCTCTCTACGATTTTCGATAGATATCCCGAGTCCCGAGGCCTTTACTTCAGTCTCATTTGCCGGAACGGGTCAGCGCCGGCCTTTTATGGCCTGCCGAAGGTGCACAAGCCAGATGTCCCCCTCCGACCCATAGTGGATTTCACCACGTCTCCGTTAGGTGCGTTGTCCAACCATCTCCACCGACTGCTGTCGCCACTAACCGGGAAAACCGACACATACGTGCAAAATTCTGGACACTTCATCGAGCTCACATCGGGCCTCGAACTGCGGGACGACGAGAGCCTTGTCTCCTTCGACGTCGTGTCGCTTTTCACAAGTGTGCCTGTGCCTCTGGCAGTGTCTGTGACGCGGGCGGCCCTCTCGTCTGACACAAGACTCTCGGAAAGAACGTGCCTTGAGGTGGACGAGATTTGCCGTCTACTGGAATTCTGCCTAACCAGTACTTACTTTTCTTTTGCTGGCCGCTTCTACAGACAAACCAGTGGTACGGCTATGGGTGCTGCGGTCTCCGTCACTGTGGCAAACCTCGCATTGGAGGCGATCGACAGAAAAGCCCTGGACACTTTCTCCCCAGGACCCGTGTGTTTCCTGCGGTATGTCGATGACTGCTTTTGTGTTGTAAAGACCAGTGAGATCGACCGTCTCCACACACATATAAACTCCATCGAGCCAGCGATTCAATTCACGATGGAGCACGAATCAGATGGCTGTCTCCCCTTCCTAGACGTCTGTGCGGTGAGAAAGTCCGGCCGCCTGAACTTCCATGTGTATAGGAAGCCGACACACACAGGCCGGTACCTGGACTTTTCATCAAACCACCCTAGGACACATAAGTCTTCCGTGGCTTCGGCACTCGTCAGACGGGCGATCACGGTCTGCACTTCAGAGGAGACGCTTCGAAAAGAGATCGAAACAATCAAACAAGACCTGCGAAAGAATGGCTACCCAGCTAGATTTATAAAAAGCACAATCAAGAAACTTCGACGCACCCCTTCAACTCAAGACGCCGCCCCTCCCCCCACCCGCGTGTGTGTACCCTACATCAAGGGCACAAGCGAGGTTCTCGCCCGAGTACTACGACAGTACGGCATAGCGGTATCCCACAAGCCAGTCTCGACCATCGGCGGCCTTCTCCCCCTACCAAAGGATCGCCCCCCGAGGGAGAGGGCTCAGGGACTGGTTTACAAAATTCCCTGCGGTGACTGCCCCGCGTCGTACGTTGGGGAAACGAAAAACTATCCAGAGCGCCTGCGGCGCCACCGCTACGACATCGTGAAGAAGAATGTGGAGGGAAGCGCGCTGCCTGAACACGTCGAGAAGACAAACCACTCCATTGACCTCGACAACAGCTCCATCCTCGGAATGGAGAGAAACTGGCGAAGGCGTCTTCTGTTAGAGTCGTGGCATATCCAATGCACACGTGGCAACGTAAACCGGTCGACGGGGACCCTTCCCAGCAGCTACGTTTCGGGGTTAAGAGGGATAATCCGGAAAGCACCCGGGAGTGTTCGGGTTCGTGGGCAGGCCGTTCCGCGGGACAAAAACAGTCACCCGTGATCAAGGAACCGAGTTGGTTCCGAAACGTCGGGATTTTCGCTTTTAATAAAGCATGGTTAGAGTTTCAAGTTGAAGTTTTATATAAACGTTAAAATTGTTTTGCCAAAGTATGTTGAGTAAACAATGGTGCATGATAAATGAGTGATAATTTTCGCATGTTATTTTAAAGAGGCGTTAAAAACGCATAAGAAGTTAAATAATCTTATTATTCTTAGTGAATTTTCACACCCTTCCTGGCTATTTTATTTTCCCGCTTTACAACAATACGAAACGACACAAATACAGGGTTTAGTTTATCGAGGCGGCATGTGTCTTGAATAATTGTCATGTGACTGAATACCCTACTGAAAAAAAAAAACATTTGGCGCCTATATGAAAGTAAACCGGTTCATACCGTTAACAGTTTAGCCATACCGGCCACCAGTTTGTCAAAGGGGTCGCCCGTATGGCTCAAAGGAGTCCCCCGTATGAGCCATAACGGTCACCTATTTGGGCAAACAGGTCACTTCTTTGGCAAACGGGTCAGTTGTCTGCATAGGTCACTCGTTTTGCAAATGGGTCACTCGTTTGGGCAAAGTTGTCGCACGTTTGCTCAAACCGGTGACCTGCACAAACGGGTGACCGGTGACCGGCAAGCTGTACCGGTTTAATCAAACGGCTCTCCGGAGCCCGTTTCATACTGAACGTACAGGTCGGAGGCATGACCACGCCAGTTTCAGCAGTGGCAGCCTGTTTCGGGAAAGCCGGGAACGCCGGTTCATCGATTTACAATCGTCCGCGTAATGCAAGTAATTATATTTATATTTTGATTGAGCTGATGTTCGCTTATACTGCAACAACAATAAACCTTTTTTTTACATAAACATGCGACGTTGCCGAGCTGATATTTTTGACATAATTTTAAAACTTTGGCGTTCTTTGTTGCCTCAATTTACTTATTCAGCTCGAATCTCTCTCGCAGAGGACGCGACCGCGTGAAAGAATATACTTCTTGACTCCGTTTCGCCTCAATTCAAGACTCAGCGAAGGTAACGCGCGAACACGTGGCTGTACGAACATCGAGCATTGCGAGAGCAGACCCGCTGTTGCAGCAGTCAAATTACGAGCCCGCGCTGGGTGCTCTTTTCGCTCGGGCGCAAGCCGAGCTTCAGGCCGGCGTGCGCCATTTCCAGGTTTCAAGCGTGCGGAAAAAATTCGCCTGCTTTCAGAGGCTGCAAACGCGGCATAGTCAACTTCCTGTGGCAATTCGAAGAGAGGAGGAAAGCGCGTGTACAGCGGTACAGCGGTTGGTGCACCCTCTTCCCTAGCATTAACTAAAAAAAAACGAAAAAACTAACCGTGAGTTTTTTTTTTTGTTGTTTTTTTATAGAAGGGTAGGGTGTGTCCTGGTGTCCTGCGCCTTGACCTCGCCCCCTTCCTTCTCTCTGGAAAGCTCTGTCACGTGACCCGCAGCAGCGCGCGAGCTACACGCTGATAAGCATCGAGATCCGGAAGGGCGCGCCCAGCAGCCGCTTTTTTCTTTGTCTGCTTGTTCTCAGTTGCAGTTTGAACTTCGCTCGTCCTACATGCTTCGATCTGTCGCCTAATGGTACGTTTACACCTGAGAAGAAATTCGCTGCCGCGGGAGCGGATCCGCCCCCGGCGGCGGCGGCGGTTAGCGGGTTGCGTTTACATCTATTTCCTTCGAGCAGTGGCGGCGGCGCCAGCTGCGGCAGCGGTTCCCGTAACATCTCGTCAAATATGACGAGAAGGCGCGAGAGTTCCCGCCTCGGTTCTCTCTGCTGGGCGTTGCTGCTCCCGGAACTACGCGTGCTCATGACGTAGGCAGCGTCGCGCTGCGCAAGAATGTCACTTCCGGTCAGCGAAACGCCTCGTTCGGCGGCAGAAATAGGTCCTGGACCTAAACGGCTCGCCGCCGCGTTTTCCGCCCAGCGTTTCGCCCCAGCAGCAAAAGCTGGGCGGATTCGCTAGCGGATCCGCAAGTGTAAACGTACCATAAACGCTACCCGCTCGTCGCCGCCGCCGCCGGGAGCGGATCCGCTCCCGCGGCAGCGGATTTCTTCTCAGGTGTAAACGTACCATAAAGGCCCGTTCACACTCTTGCGACCTCTTAAACCTGGGTTCCTTAAAACTTCTTAAACCAGAGGACACACTGGCATTGTGGCGCCATCTATGCGGTGACCCTGGAACTGCATTTCACAAGAGCGAAGGTTTTTGCGGGATTCCCGAGGTCAAATGTGCGTAATACCCATAGAAAGGCTCGTTTATAACATTGACAAAAGTTTTTCGAGCCAAGAAAGAAAGGATAATGAGCGAGAGAAATAAAAAAGTATGCCGGACCGTCGAGTTTACACTGCAGCCCAATAGATGGCGCCAGTGTGTCCTCTGGTTTAAGAAGTTTTAAGCAACCCAGGTTTAAGAGGTCGCAAGAGTGTGAACGGGCCTTAACCCTGCGGTCTTATTAGGATGTCTCGCGACAACGTATTGGGTGTGCACCAAAGCTATCAATGTTCGAAAAGTCCTACGCGGATATCGGCAACAAGCGACTCTTCAAAGAAGTCAGGAATTCTTGCGGTTTGGTTGTGTTCCGCAAATGACAGCTTGTGCGCCGCATCGTGTTGTAACTTCAAGGAGCCTTATTTCTCATTTTCGTGTTTGTGTGGTTGTCCTGCTTTGACCGTGTCGACTTATATTTTGGATTACATCTTTCAAGTCAGCTATTATTATGGTAATTGCACTGCAACCTACTTGTTGGCAACGATTGACCGTTCTTCTACGCGTACTCTTCCAGATTATCTATAAAACTATGCAGCGTCTAATGTCGCGGCAGCCGGGAGAATAATTTCTCCCAATGTCTGCCATATAGTTTGAAATAACCTTGGCAGTATAAAAGCTTAGAGTGCCTCTTCACATTTCACAGAACGCATGCACGTTTGTACTTGTCTACGAAATAAGTTGTAATAAACTTCTAGCGAATTGAAAACATGCGCGAGCACGATTTTTTCCACGTGTTTCCTCCATGTTAGAAAAAGGTCTCTGAGTTTCGGGAGGTCTTAAATAAGTTTAAGATAACCAACTTTCCAGACGATACCCATTTAGGGCTAACGAATAAATTGCCTATCCGAATGGCGCGTTCAAATATGTGGTCACGTGCCTGGTCGAACGGGCACCCGTATCAAACGGGTAACCGTATCAAACGGGTACCTGTATCAAACGGGTTCCGTTTCAAACGGTTACCCGTATCCCATAATCACGTTTGATCCAAACGAATCGACAGGTTTTCCACCGATTTGAACCAAACAGGTCGACCAGTTTCCCACCCGTTTGAATTTCGAATGTTTTTTTTTTCAGTAGGGTAGTGCACTTAATAGTGCACTTCATTTACAGTATTCTTACAAAAGTATACTATGACAGATTATTTGAATACATTAATAGTACAGTCCCAATACAATTCGAGTTTGACTAAGTAAAGTACTGGTTTGGTATTTACAAGTGTACGCTCAGCAGTAACTACAAATACTTTTCTTTGTACACTGAAAGTATACTTTAAGTAGTCAGAGCCGACTACAGTATATTTTTATTATATCAAGTCTACTTTTAGTGTATTGCTTTTACCAGGGGTAGCGCTGTAACTTACCCATTAAATTTGGAGTGGTATTTTCGTAACACTTAGTTTCAAACACTTTGTCTTAAATAATGTACGACTGCGCAGTTTTCCGGTCGTTCCTCTCCCTTTCATTGCCTGCCGCTTGTAAATGTCACCTTAGAACTCGCTAAAAAGGTGTTTCACAATATCGACAGACTTATTCCTGAAAAATCTCTCAAATTTATTTTGCTTCTCCAAGCCGTGACTACAAGTGCAGTGTTCCGTAATTTCAGTGTTCAGAGCACGTTGCCATAACAAGGCTTTCAGCCCCGTAAGCAGTAATGACTTTTTTAACAAGGCTGAAGCTCAAACGGTGCGTACATATATATGAGAAATTAAACTAGGCCATCAATTCGGCGAGGACTATAAATGGTACCTGGAGTTGTGATAAGAAAAAGAAACGTTTAATTAATATACGAGAAAGCAAGGCGATTGGTCAGTGAGGAAACGTGAGGCCCCGTGAATTTTCCCATCTTAAACTCCGCCATCCCCAGTTCTGTTCATGCGAGCTCTCTCAATCATAATCTCATCGAAACCAGTTAGTCTAGCTTAAAGAAATTGAAAATCATTATGGGCTTATTTATACTAAATATAAATACGTTCGGGGGCTGGGAAGGCAATTGAAATGAAAAACGCTAGCGAAAAATGACAAAAACGAACAAATCGAAAGCTCAGAAAGTTACCCCCCCCCCCAAAAAAAAAAAATACAAAAAAAAAAAAAAACACGTGCCACTTTAAACGATGGGAACAAAATCTAGAACGAAAGGGAACTGAAAACATTCAGGCAACAAAAGCGGGTACAAAAAGAAGTCAGCCGTGCGTGATAGAAAGCCGCCGAATTAAAGTGGACACCCTACTTTAATAACAAAAGCTGTAAAAAATGCAACAAACGAAATTGGGAGCCAGCTTTGTCACGTGCAAGATCACGGCACGTGACCTTACTTGAAACTTTCTCCCTTTGTCTCTCGCTTATTTTATTTTTTATCTGCTACCACTTTGATTAGTGAAAACATCTCAGTATTAGGGTTATTTCGTCATCACATGTCCAAAATGACCAAGTCAATGCTGGTGAAAGCTCATCCAGCCATTTGAACGCAATTTTCCGGTTCCATTTTTATTCTTTTATTTCCCTCAAAATAGTTCCCGCTACCTGGTTTACCTTAAGGTTTTATTCCAATCTCTATCTCTCTCTTTTTCTCTCTATGTGACTCTACATCTATTTTGAGTGCTTTTTCCCCATTTAGAGGCGTGCTTAGTTCGACACTTTTTTTTTTATCTGAGGAAGCAAACTCCATTTGTCATTGTAGCGGTGTTTGACCTAAGTCCCTAAGGAGCGCGTGTTCTGTGCCTCAAATCCGTCTGTCATATTCATGGCGATTGTCATTTGTTACAGCCATGTTGGCGGGCGCGGATCTCTATCCTCTATCATTTGTTCCGCGGTTAGCCGGAAGAAAAGGGAGAGTATATTTTCGCTATCAATTTTTTAGACCATCACTTCAATTGCACAGCTATTTGTTTGCCTATTCCCAATTTTTCTTTATCTGGACGTCAATCGTTTAGCACTTTTGTTATATATATCAAAAGAGGCTTTACGTGCCTATATATATGTGCAAGCTTATTTTAAATAGATATAAAAAAAGAGTTTTTTCGCACTGTCATTTTTTTGTTAGATTTCCTTGAAAAAAAAAAAACAAATAATCAAACGCGTGCCATCTGTCTGCCGGATTTCGCGCGACTTAACGACTTAAGTGCTTTCTTGCACTTCCTGCGCTCTTGTATTTCTAAATTTAAAAGCAAATGTCACTAAAGACCAGCTCAGACCTACAAAGCTAACATTGACGGGTGTTTTCACCTTAATTTATGTGCGCTTTTTTCTTCTTCTTTAATTTTTACTAACATTTTTTGGATGCATTTTCAAATAAGAAAGATAGTGCACACGGAAAGTTTGGACAACGTTTTGTTTTCGACATATTGACCATTGAGGAGGCCAAAGCGAAAATCTCCCAGCGGTCGAGAATAGCATGTTTGACCACTCGCTATTTATTTTATTTCCCAAAATGAAGCGCTAAGACTCGTCGTGGTAAAGTAGATAAACGTTTAATTTATTTTACGTAAGTTAAAAAAAAAAACAGAAAACTGCTATTTTGGATTAGTTCTTGAAGGAATGTCCAGCTGTTTTAATGAACGAAGTGCGTGTCGGTTTTGGTGAAGACTGCAGAGAGAATAAACATGTAGGACAAAGCCGAAACCCAGCTATTTCAAGCAGCAACGGACATAAATGATTCCAAAAGAAAACCATCCGAATAAATGCAGGAAGATTGAGGAAAGGGAGAGCCTCTAAGGAAGGAAAGAGGAATGAAACTATGCGAATAAATGCAGAGTCAGTTCCACAGAGTTATCTCTGATTTCAGAAACTCAAATTCTGATTTCGTAGAAAAGAGCGAGCGATTAGAAACGTTGTTGTTTGCTCTGTCCAAGGCGAATTCCCTTATGACCTCCCTGCCATATCTAGTGTTATGCCCTCGCCCCCACACCCTCCAAGATTCCTCGTCCTTCAAAACGACGATTGCAGTTTGTGCAGGAATGGGTATGCATGACTCTGGCATGGTAGGATCAAGTGAGGCCTTAGAAACTTCATTGTAATGTTCCCGCAGTCGGTGATTTGTGCACCTGCCAGTCTGACCTACGTATTGGCTCCCGCAGCTTAAGGTAATTAAGTATGCCTTCTTTTCCTTGCATGGCATGAACTTCCTTTATGTTTGACGTTGCAGCAGCTCCGAATACGGTTTTTATTAACATGTTGGCAGAGTTGCTGCACCGTCAAACATGAAAAGCAAATCATGCCGTGCTAAAAATAGAAGGTCCACTCTATTCCCTTGATCTGCGGGAGCACATACGTAAGTCAGAGCGGCAGGTGAACAAATCCCCAACTCCGGGAACATTACACTTAAGTTCCTAAGGTATCACCTTATCTCTATAATCCCATAGTCATGCACGCCCAAGAACAGAGCAAACAGCGTCTATAATCCCTCACTGTTTTTCCCGAAACCTGAAATTCGATTTCTTAAATCAATGATAACTATGTCGACCGGACTTTGCATTTTATCGTGTCGTCTCGTCTCTCGTTCCTTTCATAATAACTTTTCCGTTCCTCAGTTTTACCGCATGTAATCAGTTGCTCGCTTTTGGAAATCCATTGTCTGTTGCTAGTTTTTTTTTATACTATCAGTCCCTTATGAGACTATGATAGGGAGGGCATTTTTATACAGTACCTTAGAAAAAAAAAACACTATACACTATACGTCTTCGTCTCACATGTTTTCTACCTTCAATCGTGTTGAACTCTGTTCCCTGGTGATTTACAGCAAAGTCTGAGATGCTTTTACGCAGGACATATGTATATATTCTAATAAAATTGACATCACCACAAAGCGCATGTCTGGTTATTTTCAATTAATACAAATAAAACATCATATCGACAAAGTAGAATCAAATACATAATTTAAAAAAAAACGTGCGTTTAAAAAATCTAAATATTCTAAAGCGATTTTTTAAACTCCACATTTATATTTGCTTATTTCTTTATCAGCAGCTAGCCATAAGAGAGTTTTATTAAGAAACTATAAACGTAATATAAAATATATTATTTATTTAACCCCAATTGAGGCTTGAACCTTGTCCGAGTCGTGTTGTAAAACGGCACACCTTATTGCCGAGTAAAATACGCATCACTCTGGATTACGCACAATTTCACTTAGTATTAAGGTTAGTTGGTAACTCAAGTATACAACACTAGTAGTAGTAGCAGTAGGTAATTACCTACACCACACCAAAATGTTGGCCAGTATAGCACCTATGCGAGGGCGCAGTGAAAACTTACAGGTGACAATATTGAAGATTTAATCACTGTCTTACCAACAAAATAGCATATTTTTTTATATTCTCTTTATCCAAAATCGTAACTTGCTATTAAGAAATTACGAGGCAAATAATACGTCTTTTTTTAGACAATCGGTCCCGAACTTGTTGAATTTTATGACCACTGGCTCAATCAAACGTATGTAACTTTTTGTTCATTTTAATCTTACTATATTTAATCTATATTTAATAAATAGAGCTAAGTATGGCGTTTCTGCTGATATCAATATCATTATATTATCTTATGTAGGTCATACATGAACCAATTATCAAACTTTGTCAAAAATCATGAAACGAACACAACGTGTTTTCGGCCACCTGTTGGAATCGCATCTTTGACCATGGGATTCGCATGTTTGTCCATAGGAATCGCATGATTGACTTCTCTAAATAGTCCGCAAAGGCTTATTTCTTACATTCTGAAAATAAATTGATTACGCTCAAGGAATGGACAGAAAATTATATTTTAAAGCAAGTGAAAGCAATATACAAAATTGTTTTAAATTTTTGAAAAAAAAAAAACGTTTTTCAATTTTTAAGTGTAACGTTATGATAATACTTTGATACTTCTGAATCACCGGAAAGCTCATATTTAATTATTTTTATTGAAGACAAAATCAGTATGATGTGTAAAATAAAATTCGTGACATACATTTAAATGAACGGTGTGTTTCGGTAATCCAAACATATTGGGAACATTTACTCAACGCCATTTTCTTTATCTGCTTCGTGTGTTATCGGTAGCGAGGTATGATTGTGGTTTATCAAGAGATATGAATTAAATTACCGTGCTTTGTACGACCGAAATTTCATCTTGAAACATGTCAGTTGTTTTTTTTCGACTGCGTTCTCGCACAGGTCCTGTTCTGGCGAATATTGTGTCGTGGAATATTTAACGACTTAATAATAATGCCTTATTTACTCCCTAACCTTAAAAGTAAGCGCAAATCTGCGTGACACGAAGTATAAATTATTTTAACCCGCAACAAAGATTCCCTTTATACCACGCACACGTGAGAAGTTACAAGCGTGAGTTTGGGTCATATAAACAAAATACTATATAATATAATTATATTTACTAATAATATAAGAAGTATAAAATAATAACAATAAATCTTTATTACACTTTTTAGTATCACAAAAAACGAGCCCGATTTCTCCCTGAATCAACGCGAAGGCAGGGGGAATAAAAGAACACGTGAAGTAAGAAGCACACCAAGACGTTTGTGAAATGTCCAATGAACGCTGTGCACAGCATCCGTCTCTCGTATGGCCGCACCTACGTTGGGCAAATCGAACGCTGCCTGAACGATAGGCTCCGTGAGCCCGGCACTTTCTCAGAGCCACCAGTGGGAGGACACTTTTCAGTTCACTGTAAAGAGTGTCTGTGCGAACCGTCTTTCAATACCACCACGAATTTGGGAAGGCACAAAGAGAACGTGACACGTGAGGTACTTGAGGCATTCTACACTCACAGTGGCGTAAAAAACTGCATTAGCTCCGCGTAAGTGGCTTTGCCCCGTAAGGAAACGCGTAAGTGGCTTTGCCCCGTAAGGAACTAGAATTCCTGAAACTGACAATGAAGATCCAGCACGCGCAGTAATGCGTAGATATCATTGGTAGAAGATGTGCGTGTGAACGTGTGGAACAATGTGCGTTGTCTTTCTCCTTTTCTATCAGCAAAAATACATAGTTGCGAGTCACCATTTTGTCCTGTCCGGTTTGTCGCTTCCTTTGGTACCTTTTTGCGCTGTTTGATCTTGTTATGTTCAACAACTACAGACTAGCCCAGCTCTCAATCTTATGACGGTATTGAAGCATTATTTTTGAAAAAAGAATTAAATAAAATATGACGTCACTTGAGATGATCCGTGCACGGTGCAAGTAAAGGTGGTTAGGCAGATTATTTCGTGTGTTCCTGGCAAGTGACAAGCCATCGCACATTTTAGGCCCAATGATTCGTCAACGCGATATAGTGGTGTATATTTTAAAATCTCGCTGCCTACTGAAACGAAACACAACCGATTCGATCCTCCTCAAAGAGGGGAGGAATTCGCTACTCATTAATATTATCCTGTAGCTCTAGTGTCCCCTTGATGACGCGGCGTATGAAGCGCTCCCATAGAATTTCTGAAAGGTTTCGTGACCAGAAGCGTATTGATGGTAACTGTAATTACGTTTGGCGCCAAAACTTTAACATGAAATAAATAGATTCGGAGTGAAAAAGGGCAATGTTTTCTCTCCTAGCTAAATAGCAAGTGGCGCTTCCTGTTTTATTCCTACTTGCCAACTTATTTACCGGTCCTCCAGGTAGATAACATAGCGAGCTCGTTACACACTGGGAGCAGATGCCCCGCTATAGACATTTTTTTTTTGTTTCTCGTCTTTCTCAGTCACGTGGGTTCTGTGTTTGGTATGCAGGACGAAAAATACTAAAACATTTTTACCTGGAATATGCGAGAAAATGTAGGTGCGGCAAGACAAGAATTTGTGGCAATCACGCATTCTTAGTTAACACCTTCCAGTTGGCGCAAATAGATCAAAACGATGTTTTACAACATACCAGAAGTGACGATATTCAAGATGGCTGGTCCCGTGGAGAAACAGTGTATAGGAATTCGCAATATATACTTGTAGCAGAAAAAAAAAAAAACTAAAAATGTTTATGATATGTCGAACTTCGGGCTTGTATGCACCGAGAATCCAAAGCTCATTATCAAAGTTTGCATATGCGCGGTTTTCTTCATTCCACCCAATTGAATTTTTGTAGTACCGTATAAGAATTGTCGATTTCCTGCTTTATGTTTCCAGAAAGTGCGTTGAATGTGCACCTTATGTTTAAAGAAGTCATTCCGTTGATTATTCTATGAACCCTGAGATTTTGTTAAAATTTCCCCTGAGTTTGCTTCACCTTCATCATAACTAGTAGGTTACTACCTCCAGGTTTCATCCGTAGTTTCGTCCTAGGCATGAATAACTAACATCGCAGTCATACACATTGGAAAAACTTAGTCACACACATTTCTGCAATAAGCCTTGTCAGATTATTTCAGTAACGACGATATAAATGAATGAAAAGCCCGAAACCTATTAGGGATTTTGGGGATCCAAACTCGTTAACACTTTGATGCCCAAAACTTCAAGTCCCACATACCTACAAACTTTGGTGCGCATTTAGAACAGACAAAAAAACAAAAACCTGGTCTCAGCAAAAAATTACCTTTATTTGTGAACGCATAATGATATGTTGCTCCTGAGCAACGTTGGGCATCTGAGGCACTACTTCACGTGAAACGAGTCAAAACGGTTGCGACATGGGAGAAGACACAGGTGCATCCCGCATTTTGCTCAGTTAGGAATGTGTAATCAGTTTTGCTGTATTTGCACCATACCTCACATCCAGTGGCGTACCAACTTGTTTTTGAGGGGGGGCAAACCAGACCCCCCCCTCCCCCCCCCCCCCCCAGGGCCTGGGGGTGGTGCCCTTGGTGTCCCTTGGACGCCGCCGGACAGTGTTTGCCCTGCCCAGTGGTGGCTGTTTCAGGGGGGGGGGGGGAACACATGGCTTGCCCCCCCACACTTTGAGAACTGGGGGGGGGGAGGGGGGGGGGCAAGCGCCCCCTTGCCCCACCGGTTGGTACGCCCATGCTCACATCATCTGTCGTTCTTGGCTTTAGTGGCCGAGTGATCTTGCTTAGAAATGCATTTTCATTTTCCGATGTGTCTGACCTTCTCTTCAAAGGCTTGGCCTTCACGTGTGCCAGGGCTTGTGCGATTTGAGAACAGAAAGTGAGCAGATAAAGGCTTCTTTGGATGCAGAGTTACGTGCAGTGTCGCTTGTACACGAGATAGATATTTATATTATTTTTTTTTATGTGCAAAAATTATTTAACCATAAAAGTCATTCATATTTGAAGATTCTAACCGCGGGTGAACCATTGCTACCCACATATGCCCAATGTTGCTCCTGGGCAACATCATAGTTGTCAGGTTGCTACTGAGCTTTCATAAACTGTAAGTTCATTTTCACTGCACGTACGTCTCTTTTAGTCAATCAGTGGAAGATTTTCTTCAAGTATTTGTTTCTTTATCAAATCCAGCATTTGTTTTCATCGATATTCGCTCACCTGGTACAGTGGCAGGAGGAGGTCGCTCGCCGGTCCAGACAAGTGTAGCGGAAGAGTGAAAGCGGACAACTGCCGCCCTCTGTTTTTTATTTCTAGAAGTTCAGGTCACCTCGGCCTTACGGCTGATGGCGCTAATTGCATAGATTCGCGGGTTTCGGGGGAGAAAAAAAAATCATGTTTGAGTTGTTGCTCCTGGGCAACGCTGGGCATCAAAGGGTTAACGGCGGATCAATGGGCCGGCACTCTGCCTCCTAGAAAGCTAGTCTTTTGTTTTGTATCTTACGTAAAGTGGGGTAGGGTATTTATCTTAACTAAAACTCACCCCCGGCACAAACGTTTTCGAAAGCAAGGTAATCGCAAGTATAAAAAAATCTACCATTTCCGAAGCCAGAGTCAGAAATCTACGCAATGATTATGCAGATGTATTTTTTTTTGTACAGCATACTAGAGCTAATCATGTGGGTACCTTGTCAATTTAGTACTGTGCTAAAAATTAATGTCAAGTTCTGACGTTTCATTACTGCCGATAAAACGTTTGCAATGTCCCGCTTCAATGTCGTCGTCCACTTGGAAGGCATTTTTCAACGTTCAGTCGATGTTCTGTTTGCGGTGTCCGAACGGTAAAATTGCAGCAAAAACGATCTGCCAATATATTTTATGATCAATATTATTATACAGAGCAAAATATACAAACCAAAAATCCTGGAACTTTCGAATACTTTAGTGTTGGGCGTCTGGATGGAGAACTTTAGCAGATCTGTATGACACTGTCTCGCTCTACTCTTTCCCACTGATAACACGCAAGGTAAGAGCAAATATCTACTCTAAGCACAAAATTTATGTATCGAGTATTTTTTTGTATTGCTCACTGAAGCATTCGCGACAAGACATACTTATAACTTCCACCTTTGTGAGGTTTTGTATACGAGGTTACCAGTATCTTTTCTACCTATCTACTTTCTAGCTAAAAAAACAAAAATTGGTATTGATGCTTGCTGGTCTGCTGTTTCCTGTTCAGCTCAATTCTGGCTATAAATGATTTCTAAGCATGGAAACCGATCGAGCAAACTGAGGATGTAGGCAACCTCGTTGTTTTATGACATCGATATTAGGTATACTTTTAGAATATTGACACGCAACCTGGTACAATTGTTTTAACTGTGGGATTTTGGGTAGGTCTAAAAAAGGACACATCAACACATTTTTGTAGCGAAAAATGTAGTACAATCCGTAAGATGGGTGACCTGCACATGCGCTACCTCAAAAACCCAAGTGTGAATTGAAACCGAAAGAAACGGCAATGAAACATACAATCTGAGACGCTATCAGCGCCGAGATGTTTCGATGTCGCCCTCTTATGGTCACAATCCTTGACGTTACGACCAGGATTCGCCTCGCCGTGAGGTAACGAGCTATGATCCTGGTTACTTATCACCAGTTGGGACGACGCCCTATAATAGTTGTGCAAAACGAACGGTGGAAGCAAGGAACGTTCTTAAGCTAAAATTGACGAAGTTGACATTCCGACAACGTCCTTATGACTGTCGTTTGGCCCGTCTGGAGTATGGTGGCTGGAAGGGGGCAAATGTGACGGGCAGGAGCGAAGGGCTGCACAGAGTTGCGATGAAAACAACTCGCCTGCAGATTTTAGCGCCCCTCGACGTGGCGAAAGGTTTCATCGCAACACACGTGTTGCCCGCAGTGCGTCTGTTGAAAGGTCACATAGCTTCTTGATATTTCAGCTCAGGTTTCTGAAACTACATAAATGTCGCACATTTTACCCTTTAAATAAGTCGTGCACCTCCATTTCGCAATGAGGATTCCAGAAAAAAAATTTGGGGGGGGGGTCGTTAGCGGTGCTGCTTCCTGCAGGCGAGTTATGCAGTGCCAAATATTTTGAGAGCCTATAGATTACAGGGAGTTCAAAACTGCTCCATCGGTGTCACATGGTGTGTGGGTCGTGTTTGCAATACAAGCTGCGGGGAGGTGACGAACGCATTTGTCGTCTGCGAACATCTCAGCCTCTCCGCCTGCTTTCCTCCTCGCCACGCAAAAATACAGCGCATGCGCACTTGTGACCAATCTTGGCCGGTGGCGTCCGCCATTAAATTGAAAACGCTCCCCTGGTTTCAGAAGAACCCTCTCTACAATCTAGGCTCTCAAACAATTTTTATCGCGCCTCGCGTCCGTCTTTATATTGCGGGTATACTAATCCCTTACCCTGCCAGCCACCATGCCTCGAGTTCGTGTATAGGCTCCCTACAGGAGCCAGAGTTGCGCGTTCATCCCCATAGCGCCGTCTTTCCTGCACGGCATGTTGATCCAGCTCCTCACGTGACTGAATTCGGCGAATAGCGGCGTTGCGCGTTTGAGGAGCGCGGCGCGCTCGAAAGCAGGGGAACGTACGCCTGGGCGCGTGCAACGTCTACTTTCCTGCACAGGTATTTGATCCGGCTCCTCACGTGATCGGATCTCGGCCAATAGCGGCGCGGCGGCACGTGGAAAACAGACGCGCAACTCTGGCTTCCCTGGGGAGCCTAAACAAGAATTCTAACCATGCCTAGAAAGACGGCCACAGCTACGCTTCTTATTGAGCACGTCGCCAACAGCTAGTTTTTGCCTGAGCAAATCCACCTTGACATTTCTTTTTCATTTGGAGCCAGCCATTAGCCCACAACAGATATGCAGTGACGATTGAGCGCACTCGTTGTATGTTCTTCCTAACGTTAGAAGGGAATCAACACTCTGATTTAACAGCCAAAACTAAAAGTCGCAAATCTTAACGGTCTTTCAGAAGCAAAACAAAAAAAAAAACTTCGCAAAGATCTTTTTAGTGTGCACTAACTTAATATTGTCACGAATGAAAGGAGCGGAAGATGCAAAAAGTCCGTTTTAAACTAAAAAAGTTGAATGTGCGAACTTGTGCCTAGCAAAATAAAGAACGAGTGTCGAGACAGCAGAAAAGCGGGCGGTGATTTGGCAGCGTAACAGCAAGCGAGAGCGAGACTGACTCGACAAGGTCGCGGCCAGTTCATTATGTAGTGTTCGTGGGCATCTCGAAAATGCGGCCAAGAAGACTCGAGCGTCGAGCGTTCGGGGTGAGAACGAACAGGCACTTTCGAGAACAAGAATGTAGGAATAAATGATAAACGTTACATCGCGAGTAAGAATAAACACATATCTTTTAGAAGTCCATAGCCGAGCGTCGCTTGCTCGGCCCCGCGCCCGGCAATATGCAGCATGCCAAAAAAAATCATTACAAGGTTTTTATTAGTGCTAAAGTGAACTACATTTCGCCGAACGTCCATTTTTCGCCCAAACGTAGCGCCAGGGGTTCGAACCGGGTGCCCAAGTTTCTGAACTAACCGTTATTTCATTGAAATCTTAAAGTTTTTTTTTTTATTTCAAAATAAAAACTAATGGCATTTTTGTTCAGTTTTGGTAACTGGCGTCAATCAGCTCCATTTGTATGCGAGAGCTCCGTCGGCCGCTATTCTTATTCAAATTTATTAGAAAATCCCTTCTAACATTTGCATAAGATAATAACTCGTTCTAAAACTGGCATCCGGTTCGAACCTAGCGGGCCACATTTGGGGGGAGAATCGGCGTTAGGCGATGCGTAGTTTATTCTTGCGGTGCAAACAACCCTTAAATATTTGAGGGGGGGGGGGGGGGGCACTATGTAATTTGCAGCCGATGCATTCATGCAGGTTAGACGCACAACATTTCTTTGAAAGAGACCGTGCTTTTAATCCGGCTTAGGAAGATAACAACCCTGCAAAAACACATATTCATGTTCACACATGTGCAAATCGAATATTTCAAACTGTTCACCAATGTTCATTGAATCAGATAACGTCGGACAGAGCGTGGTATCTTTTTACTTTTATCTCCGGTTTTCGCTCGCCTGATCTTTTTCCTGGGAACAGTTATGGCGCTACGTGCAATTCGATTCCGAACGGGGAAGTGGGGAAAGTTCCATTAGCGGCCACTAAATATTCAGCGGCACGTAACCTGAAACTACCACGGAAGAAAAAGGAAATACTAAAGCCGCGCATAGTACAATGTACACACGCAGACCAACGCGATACATGTACACTACATTCGCGCACAGACACACCCCACGTGCAGAGAAAATTAAGTTTTCTTCTCGGTTTCTTTTTTTTTTTTTTTCATCCGTGAGATCGGACTATTCGCTTCGTGTAGAACGCGCTGAGGATAAAAACGAATGGAGGCTATATGAAGCGGTTTCGAGACTCCCCCAAGGAACCCAGTAACCGGTGGTGTTCAGCTCCAATCTTAGCTCTGCGGTTTTGCATGCAGTATTTTTGTGCATTTTTATTTGCTGCGATTCTGTATAAACCTGGCGCATCAAACTGTGAAACAGTTTGAGATCCAGCGCACGCATAAACGGCTTG
This sequence comes from Ixodes persulcatus, assembly GCA_013358835.2. Classification (NCBI taxonomy): domain Eukaryota; kingdom Metazoa; phylum Arthropoda; class Arachnida; order Ixodida; family Ixodidae; genus Ixodes; species Ixodes persulcatus. The sequence continues at coordinate 1,039,987 of JABSTQ010009916.1, forward strand.
CTCAATTTCCCTCCAGGGAGGATATGAGTACGAAGCTCTCAGAGAACTACGCTTAATTTCTAGTAATATGTTAGCTTAATACTGAGGGCAGTTCTATTTCTCTTTACTATGTATTTTTTATAATCTAAATGTTTTATGGACAAATCTTAATTACGTTTCGTGCCACTGAACTTTTTAAAAATTAGCTGAAACGTTCTAATTAAAGAAACCTTTATACATGTTTCATTCGTAAATTGTGTTCCCACTTAATGCACTCAAAATAAATGTCGCTCATCCACAAAAATACACACGCAAGCTTCTGTTATCAAATATTTAATATCATTGTATTTATTTATTTAGTGATGCCGTACTCCGTTCAGTGAAGCAATTGCTAAACCACCCACCTTTCTATGTCATGTGCTGCCTACGCGGCTCGTCTGTGCGGGACACTCACGATGCAAGGATCCCCACATCACTGAAGCTGCCTTAAAAGGCATCGACCCAAGATATAACTACGACAAAATAGTGGAGGGGGAAGAGCAGCACAGGCCGGTACTGCCAGAGTCATCTTCTCCAAAAACTCCGTCGCTTATATCACTGCTTTCCCTGCCTATAAATGAGCATATCACTCGGATCGGCGACTGTGGGTTCGGCACTCTGTTTCAAGAAACAATGACTAAACCACCCGTCTTTCTATACCCGGTGCTGAGTACGCAGATGATCTGTGCGAGACACGCACGATGCAAGAGTCACCACGTCATCGATTCTGCATGGAAAGGCATCGACTCGTGATACATCTACTACAAGATATCGAAGCGGGAACAGCAGCATGAGCCGGTACTGCTAAGTAATATTTATCAAGAAATTCGTCACCTACAGCGCTGCTGGAGCTGCCTATAAATCACCGGGATCCGCGGCTATGGGCTAAACATTCCGTTCCCGGAAACGGTAGTTATACCTCCCGTCTTTGAATATCATGTTAGTCGTAAAACAGTATAGGAAATCGTCTAGAGCCAGTATTCCGTTCCTGGTAGTTATTGCGAGCCCAATGCACTCTCGTTCAGTTGAATGATTCTGTATCTGTGCTTAGTATTTTGGCTTGTGGAAATGTCGAGGGAAACCAAAAAATGATTGATTCTGAACTTCCCGGTCAAAGAAGTGAGAACGTTGCCATACTTTTACTACAAGCACGTCTGGAAAAAAATTCGGCAATTTGACCACTAGGACCACGGCGACTGAACCTCGATTGGAAGGGAATGTTGAAGGGCTTCCACAACACGTATAACATTTAAAAAAAAAAAAGATCGATGATCTAGAAAATAAACACCGAAACATCTAATGATACCTAAATGCGGTGTTTAACTAAGTATTTCAGGATAGCTTGGGAGTTTGTTTACCTATCATAGAACGCGTCCATCGGTTATGAAAGCTGAATGACCTCTCGCAACGCCCTGTGATACTAAAGCTAATGAATTATCGTAAAAAAATTATCTTTCACAGTGGTAACAAATTACAACGCACTTGAACCTTAATCGAAGAATACTTTTTTTTTTCATATACGTTTTACTAGCAGACTTCTATGGAACAGTTCTCGCCTAGATATAGGAAAAGAAAACTACGATAAATGAAGGATAAACGCATAACATTATTCATGGGACTGCGATAAGAATAAAAATGTTCTTGTCATAAATAGGTTATTTTCGGGTAACAAAAAGGAGACTAGACATGTGGCGTGACTAACAAGAAAAGATAAATGAGATTTGTAAGCCTTAATGTAAGTAGTGTTGTAAATAAAAGTAAGCATCAAATACTTCGCTTTCCTACGTCCCACATTTGATCATAACTGAAACTTGAATTCACGATGAGATTTGTTACTCAGAAGTGGTTCTCCCGAACTACAGGCTGGTACGCAAAAATAGAGAACTCCTGAGGTGGCTGAATTAATATAGAATTTAAGCAAAATTTAAACTACACTTTCATGAGCCCCATCAAGAACTCCAAAAAAATATAGTGTCAAGTAAAGTTTTCTTGGAGCGACGTTTAACGATACGTTCAACGAGATAACGTTCACAATTTACGTCCATTTCAACGTTGTTAATTCCAACTTCGTGAGAAACTGTATTCGCACATTTAAATATATGCGATATATATATATATATTTATTCCTACGTGCGCTTTAGCTAGAAGAGGAAACCCACGATCTGTTCCCAGTAGGGACCACGCTTGTAGCGTGGAGGAGCCTGAACTTATTATAAATTACGAAGGTTTATTCGAGCTAAAAGCCAAAAAAATTCGTCCTCTGTAGCATTGTGTCAGAAACGGGCGAGAGTACGTAGCTTTGGAATCGCAATTTCTTGCACGGGGTTTGGTTCAATACAGAGCTTGTTTTCTAGTACATTCAATAGATGAGGCAAGCTTCGAAGTAACGACACCTCAGCCACCTTCGTGCTTGAAATCATGTTTACCAGTTATCTGAGACATTATTTGAAATCCCAGAAAAATCATTCCGTCCTTTGAAAGGTTAAATCAAACAGCAGCCTAGCAAAGTATTATCGCCTGAAGTACCTGGCGCCGTATCTAAGCTGAGAAAACAGCATTTTCAAATTGTAAAAATCGCTATAGCGCCCGCTCTGCACTTAGCGCCGAAATGGCGTCGCCCACGAGATTTCTGAAAACGAAGTCCAGATATCTTAAGCGTATCCTTATCAGGGACCTTATAGTAGTGAAATTAAATTTGGGAGTTCTATGTGACAAGCGAGCCAAAGGCATCTGGCCTTGAAGGTCTTGTTTCGTCTTGATCCATGTTGTTTCCAGCGCTTTATACTTTTAAAACTATGTACCAACTAGCTAAATTATCACTTTGCGGCATCTGACAAGCACGAGCAAGGACTCAGGATTCATTTTCACCCCCAGGAAATCGTTCGACGTGCAACCGAAACTTCGGTTACACGTCTACTTCCACGAAATGAGTCGCTATCAGATTTCACGCAAGTTGGCCTGTATTCTAACTTACCACGAGGTGATTCCTAGGCCGGCGCTTTGCCTCGGAGCCACGGAGGCGGTTACGAGTATAGTTTAAAGTGAAGCTGGCGCGCCTATAATAATATTAACCTCTTCATTTTCCTCTATATACACAGGAGGGAAATAAGGCAAAAAGCGGCATGGCTTGCAGCTTGACGAGGCCCTACCCATGTGGCAGAGAATCAGCAGAAACTTTTCAGACCACACAAGCAATAAACAAGATAAGAAACCTTATTAGATCGATTAGCTACAAAAACCCCGTAATCACTATGTTTCTAATAACATATCACGTAGCATATCCCTTGATGTCTTAGTAATGCTAATATTTTCACCTTTGAGCTCATTTAAAGGCGAAGGTAGTCTATATTTTTAAAGGGGTAATCCATAATTAGTACGGGAGTAGTAGCACACCAGTTCTCGCTTTGTATAGTTTCATACGTTTGGTTTGTTCTCACCAAGCCCAACTGTACGGAAAAAAGTTGTTATTTTGTTTTACTGCCGTATTGAAGACTCCCATCAAACGATAGTTGTATAAATTAATAATTGTCCCAACTTTATGTTTTCAGAAAAAGCTCCTCTGAAGAATGCAAAAAGGAAGCGTTTTCAACAGTGGGAAGTACTTTCTTCTGTGTTAGAAGCAGTTTTGTTAAGATTTGTTTCGTTGCTTTCACCAAACCAGGTTACAGTATACGTAGTCTGTGCAGATCAGAGAATAATACAAGAGCAACTTCACTCACGCGGAAAACATAAACGAGTTTTAGATATTATTCCTATCGCTTTGCTATCTTTTCGGGGGATATACTCAACGTGTTCAGTTCAAGAAAGTGACTGAGTAAAAATGACAACAGGCACTTTAATGGACATCGCAATCTCCAAAGAAGATGAATTCATTGTAATATTTAAAGGCAACAAAATTTAACGATTCCGTGGCCTAAACAGTACGCATTTAGTTTTGTCTGCGTTCGTTTTTAGTCCATTAACATGCGTCCATAAGTGTAGGTTTTCGAGAACAACTGCCGCCGTATTTTAGATCTCAGGAGTTGTTTGTCCTTTAATAAGAATAGTGACATCGTTCGCATATGAAATAAATCTAACGTTTGGTGCGCATTGTTCGATATCATTTATAAATATTAAAACAACACCGACCCAAGTGCACTCCCCTGGGGAACTCTAGTAATAATTATTTTGGTTGCTGAATTATAAGTATTTATGCTCACAAACTGCGTTCGATATTGCAAGCATGATTTCAAAACGTTTAAGTCAAGTTCCTCAGATACCAGAGTGCTCTAACTTTTTTAATAGTATGTTACGATTAATTAAATAAAAGGCCTTAGAAAACTCAACATACAAATCTAGATTAAGCTCTTTATCCTCGATAGATGTTAATATTTTTTTTTTAATTTTTACAATAGCAGCGCTGTTCAAGTTGAAAGCTTGCTCCAAATGCCGTGATGAAAATCAGACAGTATGTGTTGTTTTTGTAGATAACAAAAAAAGTCGGTGGTGCATTATTTTTTCAAGTCTTTTTGAAAAAATATATACTAAAAATATCAGCCTATAATTTTTAAATCTCTTCTTATCGCCGCCTTTAAATGTAATCACAACTTTCGAAACCTGCGAAGCATTTGGAAAATAACCAGTTCAAAGGGACACGTTAAATGTACAGGTTAATACAGGCCACATTATGTTAATAGCATACTTGATTACTTTAATGACAAAACCATTAACATCGCGACTCTTGAAATTTACTACGTTTTTGAACACAGCACGGACCTCTCTTTCATCTGACGGATGTAAAAAGGAAGAATCTGTATATTAAAGCTTGACATAACTACATGGAGCAAGCTCATATTTTAACACTGCAACGTCATCAGCTGTGCTAATTAATTATTAAATTCATTCGACAGAGAACACCGAGAATTGGTACCTTCTGCACGTGTTGCACCATATAAATTATGTTCTTTCTTAAATGGAATAATTACGCTATTAATCATTTTCCCGAGCATTCCTGCTTCTTTCTTATCTTTTTTTGAAAATATGTATGTAATAACTGTACTTCGTTCGTCCGTGTAGATTAAGAAGTTAATTTTGATGCTTTTTAAAGTCTTTAAATCATCTGAGTTTTCGTGTTTTCAACAAATGCTGAAACAGACAATATTTGCCTCTGTTTTTGTTCAAAAGCTTCTTTGTTTTCCAAGGCTTGCGAATTATTTTACACTGGTTGACCATCCTTTGTAGGAAATTTTCTTAGTACAAATTTTGTAATGCCTGTAGAAGGTTTTCATACGCGAGGTTTGCGTTCGTTTGCAAATAAAGCTGCTTACACTTCACAGCGCACAAGAACAGGCACACCTCAAAAGTTCACTCACTCAAACACTCACACTGCGCTGACTCTCAAGTCTGGTTTGTATTGTGCGTCACCTTCATCTTCTTTTACTCTTATATATAAAGAACAAATTCAAACTACGGATGATATAACTAAGTAACTTTTCTCAAAAAGTCAACACTTTGTTTTTTATAAAACTATCGAAGGGGTGCTAACACATAAGCTATCTAGCGCGACAATGCTCGCGGTTTCTGTGATTTCTCGTATCAGTTTGTTATTGCTGCTGCCCAGTACAATGCAGTTGGCTAGAAGTGGAGAACACACACATTCTCGACAATAGATGCCTAAATGACCTGCGTCGGCCTTGGTGGCGTTGCTATTGTGTTCCCAGAGTCGGTTGTTGTGACATCGTCATGTTTGTCCTATGTAGCGCTTTCCACAGGATGGGGAGAAAGGAATAAATCACTCCCTCTGTGCAAGAAACAAACTTAGTTTGGTGGATCTTGGTGCAGCGCGCTGGTCGAATAATAGGCCTATTTACCTTCTCACATAAGCTGGAAAGTTTATGCGGAGCGGAAAAGGTGACGTCTATATTGACTCGATTGGATGCTTTCTCGAGCTTGTGTGAAAAGTTGTGAAAATATAGCACAATAACAAGCCTTGTGGTGCGGTCTCTCTGACTGCGTGTCATAGCTTCTTCATGCTTGACTTCCCTGAGTAGGCTTTCAGCAACTGTGGTTAATAAAGGCGAAGGGTAGCCCGTTGAGACAAACCGAAAGATTTGCATTTCGAAGCTCGTATGTGCTTTGTGCTTGCATGATTTCTTTTGCGCTGTAAAGTGTAAGCATGAACCACCAACTCGCCCAAGCTGAAATATTGACCAAATAAAGTTGGTTTCAGTAAGTTACACTTAAAGACGCATTAAAGCTTTTTAGTGTAGTGTTTGTTGTGTTTTTAATTTAAAAACTACGCTGCGCTGAACGTTTCGTAGGCTTATAAGGTTTGTTTATCAACACAAACATCGGCAGATGATCACTGATATCGGCACTAATAACGTCAGCGGTGATGAAGAACGCATTGTGGATTTTAACAAAAAAAAATCAAAAAGTGTAGGCGTTGTACATATAAATATTTTTGCTATTGTTGCTATAATGGCAAAACCATTAACGGCAATGACTGTATAAAGTGCTTGTTTATAATTTATGTTTTCAAGCATGTTAATACTGAAGTGTTCGCCAAGAAAAATAATATACTTGTTTTCTACTAAAATACTTCGGAAGCCGCCAAAGTAGTCTATAAAATCCGCCACAATTCCAAATGGTGGACGGTAAACCACAGAAAATATATATTATATATATATATATATATATATATATATATATATATATATATATATATACAGCCCAAAACAGACACGCAATATCACCCGTAACTTTAGTAAATTTCGGTACAAGTTGGCATTTGTAGTCGTTTTGTAAAATCAATGACACGCCACCACCATCTGTCTTATCACGGCAAAGTGAGTAATCGTAATATCCCGGCAAAGCAAAAATGCAAATTCATCAGTATACCAAGTTTTCGAGAACATAATAACCGGGAAAGAAAAACCAAGATGATCAAACAGTAGATGCAGACTGTCATGTCTTTCTTTGACTGGCCGAACATTCAAGTGAAATAAAGATAAACAGGATCTTTTGTTTTTTGATGCACTATAACATGCAAAGTCAAGCGGAGCGATAGCAACTTGGGGCTACGACAAAAGGCGCCCGGTCATTAAAGTAGCGTTACTTCCAGTAGCATATCTAAAGATCGGCAATGTCGTCTTTGTTTTTTGTATGAATCGCTCGTACCCCAGCAGTTTTAAAGCGAAGCCGTATATGACTCGTAGGTCGGGTTTTTTCATGTCCATTGACAAAGCAGTAGTCGTCAAAAAAAAAACATCGCGCGCCTTATCATTTTTTGCGCGTGCCTTATCATCTATCATATGATTTTGAGACTTGTTTTAATAAGAAAACCACAAGCAAGTGTCAAACCCATATGGTAGATGATAAGGCGCGCGCGAACAATGCGGAACACGTAGCGCTACCCGTACTGCGTTTCTCGTTAAAGATTGCGGTTGCATTAGCTGCCGCGGCAACGGCAGCGTATGAAGTCTTTCATATACAAAAAGTGTGGGTACAGTGCGTTTACTTTTCTTTCGTCAATCATTTGCTATAGACCCTTTTGCTGTTTACAAACATGAACTCCCGCTTGCGTCTCAAGCGACTTCTGATCGCACCGTTTTGCAAGCCAGTTTAACTCGCTTATGTCACCGGTGGTAGAAAGCATAAATGCTACACTGACAACAAAGTTAGAGATTCAACGAGGGCCTTTGGCTCTACAGTATTATATATTGGAGGAGGCAAGTTGGTTTACAAGAATGCTTGAAACATTTTAACAGATCTCGCTCTCCTTCGTTCTTTTGGCGTACACTATAAGAATTGGTTCTTAATCGTTTAATTTAAATTTCAAGCAGGGGTGTTGAGGTAGCCTTCGTTCATTCTTTTTATTGGAAATTCTCTAGGACATTAAAGATGGGAGCACCACCTGGTGGCGTTTGCCATAAAAAGGGTCTATATTGCAGTGGGCGATCGTTGCATGTGATACCAGAGCTTCGCTAGCAAACCACCTTCACAGCTAGGATTGGACCCTCAAATTTTGTTTCTCCCAAAAACATTTCCGCCTGTGTACCATACGAACACATATCTTTTTTTCTTTTGCCTGATCTTTCGCTTTTCAAAGACGCTCCCTGTTGTGCCTTGTCAATTTTTCTTGTATACAAATACGTTGCATACTGTTCTTTAGGGTATTACATTTCTTTAGACACTATCTCTGTCCTCTTGCCTCGTAAATTGAGCAATAATTTCGGGACGTTATCTTGAATTGCGGGCAACCTGTGAACAGATATTATATCGTTTTCTGTTAGTTCGGGAAACTCGAGTTTGTTAGCAACTTGGTTTATTGAGACCATCGTGTCCTCGCCCTGCTCCGCAGAGATTCCGTGAATTTCGAGATTCAGTCGGGCCTACTCCAGAATTCCAGTTCATTCACTTTCTGTTGGAGTTGCTCTTGCATTACTTTGTTCGTTTCATTTCTCTCCTCTAGTTCTGTCACTCTCCTTTTGAGTTCTTCGGTATCGGTTTCTTGACGTTGGATCTTTTTCTCAGAGTCATCGAAGTGCTGCTACATGAGCTGGATGGAGTTTTCCATGCTCTCTACCTTTGCGTTTAGGAGTGGCAGACACTCCAGCCTCTGGCTGATCGATGCCAGAACTGACGCTATACTAAATTCAGCCTGGCCATCCTCACTGCAGCTAGCACGCGAGGAACCGCTCCTACACGTTGGGCAGCGCCAGGTGTGTTTACGGTTTTTTTCTTCGATAGTACAAAACACGATTTCAGAACTGAAGTACTGGTTCCAAAAGAAGGTTAAATAAGGCAGAGGTTTCCTCTTAAGCAACCTTCCCCAGGCCCGCACCTCTGCTTCCAGCGACTATCGAATGGCGGGCCCAATTAAGATCTAGCTTCAATCTTCGAAACGCCGTGTTAATCCATCAGTAGTTAAGCCAGCTCCTATTTTAGGGACTACTGCGCGTGACCAGAGCGTCGGGCGTAGCACATGGGCGTCGGCGCAATGCCGCGCGGTAGCCAGGTCGGCCTTATCCACAGAAATGTTCCAGCCGCGCCCGGTTGTTAAGGTAACGATGAAATATAAGCTCACCATACCGCCCAACGACGCGGGCCCCCGTTCCTGTCAAAAACCGCGCCGCCATTTCTCACTCCCTCCAAGAAGCAGATAACACGGTTACCCCAGGATGAATGACCGGCTGTAAAAAGCTCGGTCCGCTGCTTCGTCTCGTTGGGGAGTCAAAGCCCTGCGGTACACCTCCTCGCTCCGCTCGTGAAAGATCTTGTTAATTCATGTTACCAAGTACTGACTGCGTTTCTCGAAATAGCCAGAATTCCGAGAAGACTGGGAAAGGAGGAGAGGAGGAAACATGTAGGTAGCGTGTCATGTTTTTTTGTTTTTTTAATTATAGGTCACTATACGGTATTTCTGTTAAGTGAAGGACAAAACTAATAATAAATTGATTTTGTGCAGCTACTTACGTCATGAATGTTCATCCCCGTTCATAAACTGTTTCTGGATTGTAGGCATTCAGAAACAACACAACAAACATTCAAAATGCCCTTCGGATTTCTTGTTACATGCTCAGTGCTCCGCAGAAAACATTTCGCGTGCAGTATGACGGAATAAGGGTGGCGATGTGGGTTAGTTGGTTCATGCTGACGGAAAGGCAAACAGCACACAGTACACGGGGACAAAAGGAAGTGCAAAGAGGACAAGCGTTGACTCTCAATTGAACTTTATTCACATGAAAATAAAACAAAGAATACCGCAACCCCACCCACGTCACTTGATACATTCACGAGGTGTTCAAAAAAACAATCGCTTTACTACTTAAGCCCAGTGACGTTTGGCTTACGCAGTTGGCGCCTGCTTTGACAATTGCATGCGCGTCTAAAATTTCTCTGTTCACTCTGTGCCTTTCAATGCCAACGATACCAGTCTTACTAAAGATAGGTTTGCACCCACGCCCATGACAATGCAACGGCAGATGCCCCCCTACAGCTCCCACCACTGATCGCAACGACAAGTCATGCTCCCGCAGTCTGTGATTAACACATCTGCCCGTCTGACCAACGTAGGCTTTTCCACGCGTTAGTGGAATCGTGTACACAACTCCCACCTTGCAAACAACATATTGGTTTTCATGCTTCACCGAGCATGCGGGGCCTTTGTCCTTCTTATGGCCAACTCTCGCGCATAGTTGCGCCAGCTTACACGGAGCGGAAAACACCAATTGAACATCTTACCTCAAGACAACTTTTTTCAAGTTGTGTGAAACTCTATGGAGATACGGTATTACGAGTGGTCTCTTATTTGGCCTTTCCCTCTGTGGACGGGGTTCACCCTTTAGTTTCTTTAACAAACCCTCCGCAACGCTCAATAAAACCGAAGTTGGGAAACCTGCCACTGTCAGTCTCTCAACCTGCCGGGCAAAACTATCGTTAACCACATGATGACATGACTTCCCGAGTGCAGCTTGTATGCAAGACGAGGCAATGCTTCTCTTGACCAGCTTAGAGTTTGATGAATCATATGAAAGATGACCATTCTGTGAGCGTGGGTGATAAGACCAGCAAACGTGTTTAGCGATGAGTTCTAATCTCAAATTCAAAAATTTTAGGTAAGCCCCATTCTGAAGTTCGTGAGTGAAAGTGAGCCCCTCCGAATAATGTGCGAATACTTCTAAAACAGACCTCACGACATCTGCCTCACATATGCCCTCCAACCTATCAAACAAAACAAAAAAGTCATCTACGTAACAAAACACTTTACAAGCGCGCTCGTCATCCAGTATATCAGATATGGCCTTTTCGCGCTTGGCTAAAAAAAATATAACAAAGCACAGGCGCCACAGTGCGTTTTCTTCACGACTACCTAAGGAGGTTGTGTTTTCGAGGCGGTTCTACCCCCCTGGCATACCGGCACCACCGAGAGCATCTGAGGCGTTTGACCCAGGGTAGAGTTTTTGTGGAAATGCGTTCGAACTGGGATACCCAAGAAGTCTCGTTTGCATGGGAACAGACATAGTGGACTGGTCGGTCGTTTTGGGAGATGCCCAAGTTTCTGAGCATGTGGCCCTAATTCTGGAAAGAGGGACGAAGTATAGTGTTGAGCAGTGCATGAAGGCGCATGAATTGTTGGCCTGATGTATGGCGAGTGTCGGGAAAGGTTGCGTCTGAGGATAAGGACCACTGTATTTCGGGAGGGGGGGGGGGGGGGGGTTGACTGCCTACTAAATTGTGTTACGATACTGCCTTCTGCATCTGGGGTGGGTTCTCTACAAAGTGTTGCTACCTTTTTTCAAAACAACGATCTCAGTTTTCTACAGGCGAGATAAGTAGGGAGGATTTGTTGTGCTACGCCGGAACCTACTGAGCACTAAGGCTGACTTCAAGGTCAAGGGTCAGTAAGGGTCAAATGTGCGGCAGCCAAGTTGTGCAAAGAATTACAACTGTCCTAGCTGGAAAGAGAAACTGGAAAGACTACGAAAGGTAATCTTGATGCATTATTTTCTGTTAAGACACATGAAGTGAATGCGGTTAGAGACCTTTGATCCTCCTTGGTGCGCGATTCGCAGTGTGTCATAGGTTATCTTAGTACTGGTGCAGTCACAGATGTGGGGGGCTTTTTCATAGATGCTGAGGATTTTTTTTATTCCATCCCTCATAGCTCTTTGTTTGTCTCGGCACGTGAATGTATTGAAAGAAGTGGCGAGATTGGCTTCCAGGACGCTAACGGTTTGTGTACTGATGGGTTTTTCGAGCTGCTTAAGTTTTATCTGGAGTCAACTTTTATCCTATTTAACGGTACGCTTTACGTTGAGAAAAAGGGAATTTGTATTGGTTCGTCTGTGGCCCCTATGCTTTGTGATATTTTTTTAGCCAAGTGCGATAGGGCCATATCTGATAAACTGGATGACGAGCGCGTTTGTAAAGTGTTTCGTTACGTGTTTGACTTTTTGGTTTTGTTTATTAGGATGCAGGGCATATGTGAGGCAGATGTCGTGAGGTCGGTTTTAGAAGTTTTCACACATCATTCGGAGGGGCTCAATTTCTCTCAAGAACTTCAGAATGGGGCTTACCTAAAATTTTTAGATTTAAGATTAAAATATATTGCTAAACACGTTTGCTGGTCTTATCACCCACGCTCACAGAAGGGTCGTCTTCCATATGATTCATCGCACTCTAAGCTGGTCAAGAGAAGCATTGCCTCGTCTTGCCTACAAGCTGCACTCGTAAAGTCATGTCATCATGTGGTTAACGATAGTTTTGCCCGGCAGGTTGAGAGACTGACAGTGGCAGGTTTCCCAACTTCGGTTTTATTGAGCGTTGCGGAGGGTTTGTTAAAGAAACTCAAGGGGGAAACCCGTCCACAGAGGGAAAGGCCAAATAAGAGACCGCTCGTAATACCGTATCTCCATAGAATCTCACTCAACTTGAAAAAAGTTTCCTTGAGGTACGATGTTCAATTGGTGTTTTCCGCTCCGTGTAAGCTGGCGCAACTATACGCGAGAGTTGCCGATAAGAAGGACAAAGGCCCCGCTTGCTGGGTGAAGCATGAAAGTCAATATGTTGTTTGCAAGGTGGGAGTTGTGTACACGATTCCATTAGCGTGTGGAAAAGCCTACGTTGGTCAGACGGGCAGATGTGTTAATCACAGACTGCGGGAGCATGATTTGTTGTTGCGATCAGTGTTGGGAGTTGTAGGGGGGCATCTGCCATTGCATTGTCATGGATGTGTGTGCAAACCTATCTTCAGTAAGACAGGTATCATTGGCATTGGAAGGGACAGAGTGAACAGAGAAACTTTAGAGGCGCATGCAATTATCAAAGCAGGCGCCAAGTGCGTAAGCCAAACGTCACTGGGCTTAAGTAGTAAAGAGATTGTTTTTTGGACACCTGGTGAATGTATCATGTGACGTGGGCAGGATTGCTGTTTTCTTTGTTTTGTTTTCATGTGATTAAAGTGCAGTTGAGAGTCAGCGCTTGCCCTATTTGCACTTCATTCAGTCCCCGTTTACTCTTCGCTGTCTGCCTTTTCGTCAGTATGACGGCTAGCGTGAAGCTATTAATTTGTATGTCTTAGAAGTGATTAGATAAGGGAATGCTGGCGCAATGCCATTTTTCCATAGGAAGTGAGAGGAGCAGAACTTGAGCCCAGTATGGCAGGGTTCTGCTGTGTAAGCTGTTGCTCAATGTGCTTTGAGCAGCGATGTGCTAGAATGGTCCTTGCGGCTAGGGGTGAATAAGTAATGTTGCAAGGGCAGAAAAAAACTTTACATAGGGGACATTAGTATGTAGGCCAGTCGACGGAGTGCTCAAATATCTTCAGGGTCAGTGGGAAAATTTGCAGTCAACTCGGGGGGAAGAGAGCTCCAAGTTTTGGCAGCACGCATCAGGCAGGTCTCTTTTTGGCGTCGTGTGCGTGCTAATAGGAGCTATAGACCTCCATTGCGATAGCTTGAAGCGAAGTGGCCCACGGGACTTTATCTAAGGTCCAGCGAGGTTACGGACGAGACGGACCGAATCCGTGTCTCTTAAATAAACGAAACAGAGCCTTTTCGCATGTTTTAGGAGGGTACTTGTAGATGTCTTCCTGTAGGTAGAGGGCGTTGAACAAGAAACACTACGCCTGTAAAAAGTCTCCACACAGGTTATCAAAGCTCGAACTGAGGGATTACCCGTCCTGTGTGTAGATTAGATGATTAAAGGCACTGGTGGCATGCCACATGTCATGCGAGGGGCAAACCCTAGTGTCCGGCGTGCCCTTGACAAAATGTTAATAATGTGGTTTGCCTAGCTCAGGCAGTGGTGAAATGTTACCCCCGTAGTTTTGTTCACTAAACTTCTTGGAGAGGAACAGCAGACAAGGCGAGTGTCAGGCAAGCAGGATCTCGTACCAGTGGTGAACGTCTTTGTGACGCTCTTCATAGCGTTCAACGGAAGCAAGCCCTACCGAAAAAAAAAAACAGTTTAAGGTGGATTATGGAACAGGAAAGTTTAACATTTCTAGCTGGAAACCTGAAATCTAGTTTGAAGACAATGGTCTTTAAACTGGAATTCAGGTTTCCATCAAGAAATCCAGTTAGATTTTCCTGTTCTATAGTCTATCTTAAACTGTTTTTTTTTAGGTGGAGAGTGGTTTGAAGACCACTGATGGCATGCATCCAAGTCAACTTGGCGTTTCAGGTATGAGCAGGGGCAGCTGAAGAGATTGATCAATGTCGTCTGCATACATGCGCCGCCGTCCCGCTTTTGTAGATACGCCGAAGAGTCTCGAATCATTCCTCGAGTGATTAGAACCTTTTGAAATGCCACAACCCGGCATTTTCAAGGGCTCGATTTGATTCGCTGCTCTCACGCATACGAGGAGCGCACATCGCAGGAGGCGAAATGATGTCTGTAGTCAGGAAAATGCGGCCCTCCGAAAAAATGTTGTCACTCTAGGAAAGCGCAGCCAGCAGACAACATTCGAAATTCGCAATCACAGTCCTCATACATTAAACAAAACAAACACTGTTTTGACTGCAGTCGTTATGACAGAATTACTTGTGGACACGACTAAAGCATGTTTAAATCATGCTTCCTTTATGCACGCTTCGAATTTTTCTAACTACTGGACTTTGTATGAGAGGATCGTTATACGAGGAAGAGACTCCTAGACCGCAGGCCGTTCTTCAGTATAACCGCGGCTTCGGCAGGAAAACAAACTCCTTTATTAATGTCTCTTTGTGTGTTATTACATGTATCCCTACTATAACTATTAGTGTGCTGTGCAGGTATTCTTAAAAGAAAGAAAAGGGAACAAAGAAGAGAAGCATAGACAGAAAGAAAATACAGAATAAAAGTGGGAGGGCGGAATTATAGAAGAGAAGAGAAGAAAGGAAGAGAGAAGTTATAATAAAGTGGACGCTTGTACTACAGACTATTCTTTGTCGACAGCTCTCAAGTTAGAAGATCGAAACTGTCTTTCGAAGGGTTCATATTGCACTCAAAATGCGCAGGAAAGGGCGTTTGTGGCCAGCGCGAGAGCAGGGCTCACACGGCGCAGTGTCGGAAACGCCCGCCGACGTCGTTAGTCTCCAGCGCGGCGCGAGAGAGGGCGCTGTCTCTCGGCTCTTGGATTATCTTTCACGTGATTCCTAATGACCCGACGCGATGAAGGAAGCGAGGACATCAAGAAACGATTATTTACGTTCGCGCGGGAATAGTTCGCACAAGAGACGCCTGAACGAAAGTGAGGCGTAAACTTGCAAAATATATGCATCGACGAAACATATATGAACAATATATTTATGATTTCACGGTTAGAAAAAAAGCTGCGTGCAAAAGGCGGTGCGATGAACCAGAAGTAACACAGTTATATGAATAACAAAAACACGACAAATCGTGAAGGTCATTTTAAGCTCGAAAGCAATCCGTGTCACGTAGATGACGGGGAAATCGTGAATACATTACATTGAATGATGTGACAGGCATTGTTATATGTTCATTTTCGACACTCGTTTATATAAGATATATTTGCACTCGGAGCTACCTTGCGGTTTCTTCGCACAATGCTGGTAAAAAAAACTGCCAGTAATTCCCTTCACTTTTGTTTTTAAACAGAATCCGTTGTAAGGAAGGTTTGCGCTGAGATGAGTTTAAGGTTAGGAAGAAGCGTCACAAAAAACAGTTATAAGCCCGCTAAGTTTTTTCGAGAAAAATATTCCCGGCCAAATTTGTCCCACTGACGATAGCAAAAAAGATAATAGATAATAACCCAGCGCAGCTCAAAGCAGGCAGCAGATTCTTTGACTCCTTTCCTTACCCGCAGGATTAAGGAAACCAAAATAATTATGATTTTGCCCCTCAGTCTATGCTCGACCTAATGATCTTTCAAATGCTCATGGTGAATTCGGTGGTCGCCTCTCTCCTCTGACCTTAATTCAGCAGAGCGCCTCCTCCTCGTGGTCAGAGCTACTAAGGATCCATTGCAGTCGATGAACACTGCTGGGTTCAGAGCGCTCTGACATTCTCAGACGAGTCACGGAAGTAAAACGTCTTGACATTGGAAATACATTAAGAAAAAAAAAAGATTTTACCACGTGCGCTTGAAGATTGAGCAAAATTTACGCTCGCAACGTAATGAAACAATGATTGTGACGTAAATTGTTATACGCATCGGCATGTAAAAAAACAACAAAAAACAGCAGTATGCGAATCGGTTTTTGCGGAACGGAACGAAAGCCACTGTTTGGAAAGAGTTGTGAACTCATCGCGTTTTCGACAGTGAGCGCGCTGAGATTGTGGCGGCGGAATATCGTGCAAGCAGGATATAGCAAATATCGCCATGTTGCACCAATCACAGTGCAGTATATTCCCCTTTCTCCTAATATTACAGCACGAACCTTTGAACGCACTCTTACCAAACCTGATAATTTCTTGAAGCGACCAGAAAACCCGGTAAAACAGCCGGGAGCTCTGCGAGCTCTTTCTTCGTTGGTTATTCTTAGCGGATTCACCACCGTGAGATGAAGGACATCGTGAAAGCACTGGGAACACTTCACAAGTAGACTTTTCCTGTTGCGGTCACAAACGAATGTCGTCCCATCCGTTGTAATCCTCGCTCCCTCGAATGCACAAGCACTTTGTAGAACCAAATATCAATCGCCAACAAGCCGGACCCCGCACATCACCACAGACCACTTCCGGCCATTGTCCACAAAACCACGTGATCTCCGTCGAAGTACCACGTGACGCCTGCGCGGTTTGAGCTTGTCTTTAAAGAAAATTCAAGTCTGCCTTCTTCGTTGCTTCATTTAAATACTCAGTCACTGTGGAATAAGTTTACTGAATTCATCACCATTTTGGACAGTTTTCGGTTTCCTTTCGATGTTGTTATGCTCACCGAGATGTGGTATAAATTTACTCATGTAATGAATAAGCTAGATAATTATGCCGTATTTAGTTTAAATCGAATCTATACAAAAGGAAAAGGTGTGTGCGTTCACGTAAAAAATACTATGTAATGTCACGTCATTGCTGATTCCACAAAATGACAAACGACTATGAGATATTTCATTTGAAATGTGCAAAATTTATAATTCTTTTTTTGTTTACCGCACGCCATGTGGAAATATGTCTAACTTTCTTCAATTTATGAGTGTGTTTTTACCTTTATAGGCGAAAATAAATTCACTTTCTACTTTAGGGGAGACCTCAATAAATATATAATCACTTTCTCTCAACATCAACTTGACTTTATGTCAGTTTATTACTCATTGGGTTTATTTAATTTTATTTTACAACCTACTCGTAAAACACCATTGCACGAGGCTTTGGAGGATCTATTTTTAACAAGTGTTTCCACGAAGGGAAATCAAAGAAACTATTTGTTATAATTTACCCATTTTTATGTTCGCTGACGCAGGCTTAGACCTCAATGAAGCAGTCCTAGTCAGGATTTACTTTCGAAACAATAGCGTCAAGAACATGAATCTTTTTGAGCAAGAAATAAATTTAAAAAAACTGGAGTGCGGTGCGGTCCAGCGTGTCACCAAATGAGGCGTTTAAATGTGTGTTCTTTTTTTACGTTTAGAATCCTGTAAAACCGCTCATTTCCCTACCAAAGATATCAAGTCTCGTTAACCCTGGACGGAGGAAATAATAAAAATGATGAATAACAAATGCACTTTATCATCGGGTTGTGCGGACTAAGATATGAACATCTTAGCTACACATAAAAAACAAAAAAAAAATAATTTGACGAAGACACTAAGACAAGTTAAACTTCTATACCTTAATAACCTGCTCCTAGGTAATAACATATCTGATGTTACTTGGAAGGATACGATTAGCGTATTCAGATTTGCGGCGCATAAGAGAATATTACTGCAATTGAAATTATTTTTACTAATGTGCAGGGAGAAGCTTTAGCAGAAAAATGTAATGACTAAACAACGGAACTTTAGCTAAAAAATACAAGTTGCAAAAGTGACCGCGCTATATCAGGCGGCAGATAAAAAAGTTTTTGGTAATTATCGACGAATTTTCGTTCTACCTGTATTCTCAAAACGATTGCAAAGAATCATGCATCGCAGGTTATATTCTTTTCGCGAGAAGTTTTCAACCATCACGCCTTGTCAATATGAATTTAGTAAAGCTCGCTCAACGGACCTTGCACTATTAAGACGAGAGGAAATAATTTTATGCGGTATCGAACAAAAACTGATAACACTTGGAATTTTCATAGAATTCTCTAAAGCGTTAGACCACATTAATCATGACAAATTATTGAAAATACCATATATTTATGGTGTTCACGGAGTTTCTTTAAAGTTGATCTAATGTTATCTACTTGACCGTTACCAGTGTGTAGAAATAAATAAACACCGATCTAATCTTAGGCCGATATCAGCAAGGCACTATATTGGGGCCACTCTTTAAAATTTATATAATGATGATCTTGTAAATATTGACGATAGTACATGCTATCTTATCTGTGGAAATGATGTGAGTATATTTTTTTCGTGAGCTGAGACGAATAAAATTAAGAGCGACGCGAATAGTTTTCTGACTAAGATAGATGAATGAGCACTTTCAAATTCACTGGATAGAAATGAGGGTGAAACTAAGGTCGCCTTATTTAGATCATAAAATAATACAGCATAGACATTGTTGTTATCCGAATATCCTTTCTCTTGGTACGTGTGCTATTTATATAGGAGATAAGATACAATTTCTAAGGGTGTAATATTTAAAAAGCATATAGCTTGGAACAAAATGGTTCCAAATTTGTGTAACAAACTTCCGAGGGCAGTCGGTATCATGGACAAATATCGATTCATAATACCCAGTTGGATACTGAAACTCATTTACAACGCTCTTTTTTACGCACAATTTTATTTTTGCTTTTTAATGTTAGGTATACAACCTCAACAAATATCAAACAAATTCATATCCTCCAAAAAAGTCATTCGTAATATATGTCATGCTGCCTGTGATAGTCACATTGGACCACCCTTTAATAAGCACGTTATCGTACATATTTCTAACAATTATAGTTGCAAATTAACTCTTACATATAAGAGTCTTTCAATTACAATGATAACCTGCTCCGATTGATTTCCAACTTTTTGTTTACGTAAATGGTTTATAACACTCGCTCTATGGATACTCGGTTAGTGCAGCACTCCGGAACATGGTATGATGATCAAATGCTAAAATGTACCCTTCCCTTTTTTAAATTGTTGTAGTGAACTGAATATACACATTCAATGTGAAAGTGTGAAAAATGTGCCTTGTGTTTTTTGTTGTTGTCGTTTTTATTGATTTTTGTATACTTAAGTTGTAAATTGAATTATGATGTTTCTATCTTGTGGTCCTTGCTGGGCAGCAAATGTTGTATTTTTTGTTGATTTTTGCTGCTGCTTTGGGGGGAGGGGGAGCGCAGGCTTGTCGAGCAACACATTAGTTGCTTTTTTCTTCCTTCCCTCTCCAAACTGGAGAAAAATAAAGAGTTTAAGTTAGAGTTTGTGCATAGTTTCGCTTACTTTGTCTGAAGATGACCAACGGCGAAGAGTCATATTTAATCCGCAGACAACCGTCGGTGGTGAGGCCTTAGTCCTCGGGCAGTCGTCGCCGCTGAGTCATACTTAGTTCGACGAAATTGTATTTAAATCTAACCGCAGCTGACGCTACGATCAGATGTAGCCAATCAAGAGACGCAAAAAATCACGGCGTTCGTTTTTTTTTTTTTGTGGGTTTGCCATCACTGGCCGAATTAATCACGCAAGAAGATTGTTCGACGATCAATGGGATTCATCCAATAGAAACGCGTCAGCATTGGTTCTTTCTCGGTCCTTTTTCGCCCCTTTTCTTTTGCTTAGAAACCCATTCGTTTACCACCGCTTTGCTGTCGTTTGCTAAGGCTTTTCGTCTTCGCTTTTCGCTGCAAGCTTTGGTCGCCTTGCCTCTGCAGCAGCAGCCAAATTACACTTACGCTTTTCCTCTGTCTCGGCCTGACGTCGCCGACGCGTGACCTCGGTTTCCCTCCGTCGTCACTCTTGGATACGGTCAGCCATATCACTCATGGAAAGAACCGCATCCATCGCCGGAGCGGCAACTGAGCTTGGCCGCATTTCAAAGCGGCGCGGCGCCTGCTCGTCTCTGGCTCCGCCTTAGCTGTGTGACGCTCGTATTGGCCCAAACCGCTGACGTCAGCACACATCACCCTCTCCCTCTCTTCCCGCCTCCGTGGTGAGACATTGAATCTGTAAACACGACACCTCCTCATCACGTTTTTTTGGTCGCAAGGGCCCGAGATGCCGACTTCTCAACTTTGCGGCCGAATATCTGAGTTCTGGCCGAGTGAAACCTATCCACGGGATTCTCGAAGGTCCCAGCACCAAGAGGACGCCGGACTTCTTATAAGTGGATCATCGCCCAAAATACTACACCTCTTTCTCTACCTGGACGGATTGGAAGCCCGCTGACCCTAACGAGGCTTACGACGACTTGGGCCACGCACCACGACAGCCGTTGACGGCGCGCATCGCCGAGGACCTCTCCAGCCTGGGAAGAGGAAGTCTCATCCCCCGCTGAACCGGCGTCGTTCAAGTCGTTGAAGTGAAGGGTGAGTTGATATCACCCAAAAAGGACGAACACGACGTGGGCTGGATTGCCAGCCATCAACAACAAACCAATCGAGCCCAGGCCAGGCTAAGCCTAACCGCTCGGGTCACTTAAATCCAAGATGGCGTCCGTCGAGGGCAGGCGCGCAAGGATCAGGACCGTCTACGCATAGGCAAGTCGCGCATTCCGCGGATGCCAGAGGAGAATATAAAGATAGTTATCTGACCGCGCGACTAATTAAGAACATCGCAAGTGAGCAACGCGCAACTTCGGGACGGCATCTTATACGCGCCGCCACAATGTCGACAAAGGAGGGCGAGTACCTTTGTCCTTCGCCTCAGCCCCGAGTAGAACATCATGGTCCTCATACGCCAAACACGGAAAACGCCAAGAGGTACGGCAGCTTGAATAGGGTCATCTGAACAGTTACCAATTAGAAGAACCGCGAGAGGTTCTTCTAATTCAATAATATCAGCAGACCCTACTGAATAAGGTCAGCTGACTATATGCAATATGTACCAACTAGATCAAGTCAAACCTGTGGTACGGCAGCATCCAGTAAATCCAGTTCAGATTCAAGATTTATGTCACGCTACTTTACGCTACCCGAGAACACGTCGAAAAGCGTGATCCACAACACCCTTGACTACGACACACAAAAGGACATCACGAAGAGTTTGCTCTACGAGAAAAATCCCAGGACTCTGCAGGCGAGACACATGGGAAAGACGAACTTGGTCGTAATAGTCTTTGAGGGCACCACGGCGCCTTACTACGTGTACTACCGCGGCGCGGAACATCGGTGTATTCTGCACGAGGTTGTGGACGTCTGTGACGCCTGCGGTCTTCTGCGACGTCGCACGGACGTCTGTCCCATTCGGACAGAGAAACACTGTAAGAAATGCGGAGTCCGAGATCCGCCAGAGAATCAGGAGCCGCACCGGCGCTGGTGGCAAGAGGAAGAAGAAAGCAGCAGCGACTCGAAAATACTCCCCGGAGATCAACGGGAAGGCGATACGAGAACGCAAGATTGCGCCGAGGACGCCGGCCACGAACCCAGGGTGCCGTCCGGATGCTTTGTCAACTCTCCCCTCTGGGAGACGAGGGACTGGCGTGTGCCAGTGGCCGTCGTTCCCGCTCGAAGTCGAAAGCCAGGAATGGACACTGGCGGCCTCAACCGAGGTCCAGCTCGGGCTCGGGTCCCGATAGGGAAGGGATCGCTGGAAGTCTCAAGACAGGAAGCAAGAGGACGTCTCGTAGAAAGTAAGCTGGGCGGACGTGGCCTCCTTCAGTGCTCCTCGGAAAACGAAAACGAAAAAAAAAAGAAACATTGCCGAGAAACATAGGGACGCAGACGAAGAGAAACAGGACAAGGCGCGCTTTCAACTGAAGTTTCTTGAAGTTGACAAGCTAATATAGCCACAGAAACCTTGTTAATTTAATCTACTCAGCCCGCGTTTTGGAGATTCAAACTCATCTACAGATAAAGACAAGAACGTGTTACTTATACATTTCGTCTCCCCGGTTCCAATTTCAAATGCCTCATGTAATTCTCGCGACACTTTATCTTTGTATCTAGCCAAAATCTTAGATTCATTAAAGGCCGGGGTGCACAAGCATCTGTTACAATGAATTGCAAGATGCCCTGAAGGCGTCGTTCTTGTAGAAGCTGCGGTGGGTGCGTTCATTCACGCACCTGCCCTTCTGGTCCACGTATGTCATCCCACACGTCATGGGGATTTCGTAGACGACGCCAGCAGCACATTCGACGTACTTATTTCGGTGTTTAGTAGGGCACGGATCTGAAGGCGGCTGTGGGGGATTTATCTGGCGACCAAATTGAGCCATCTTATTGGGCGCTGAAAAACTACCGGAACATTGTTGCGGTGGGCAACCTTTTTTCAGAGTGTATTACATAGTGCATATATGGAACGACTACAGGCCTCGAAATCGGTCTATCGCCGTTTGATTTCTGATTACTTTAATATTTTTTTTAAGCATTCTGCCACCTCAACCAAGCATATCAGCGGAAAACCAGCCTTCTGCAGGCGCTCTATCTGTCCCTCTAAGCTGCCTTGCGCACTTTGCCAACATGACTTTCTGAGGGAAGCACCCCAGGCACGAACTAGCTATGTCTCTTTTCACAACCTTCGAATGGGTGAAATTAAAAGGAAGGACGCCCTTTTTTGTTCGAGGCGCATATTTCCAAAAACATGTTCCCCCAAAAACAAAGGATGTGAAAATGGGCATAGCTAGTTCGTGCCTGGGGGCTTCTCTCAGAAAGTCATGTTCGCACAGTGCGCAAGGTAGCCTAGAGGGGCAGATAGGGAGCCTGCAGAAGGCTGGTTTTCCGCTCACATCTTTGGCTGGGGTGGCAAAAAAAGTCAATAAAAAAGATTAAAGGCAATCGGAAATCAAACGGCGATATACCGACTTCGAGGCCTGTTGTCATTACATATAGGCAGAAGGAAGAGAAGCGAAATGAATAAATAATCAAAGTAATTAGTCGTTAGTTGTTTATACAGCGGGAGATTAATCTGCTAGGAACATGGCGACATTGTTACCCACTTTAGATGAGCAATTTATCCAGTGCAGTACAACTTCTAGCCTGGGGTCTCGAACGTGCATCACGCAGTAGTGATACACGCCCGCACGCCGGTACGATTCTCATCAAGATCTTAACTGGCAGGGATGGGGATGTAAGTTGAAACCCAGGATCCCTGGGTTCTGCAGCGCGAGCTTTCGCTCCACGTGCTCCGAGCTGGTGTGCGATAGCCCACTCCCAATATAAGAAAACACTGAGAGCTGACTACCAGCTGATTTATGATGAAAGAAAGAGGCAACAGAAATGCAACAAAAACACTATAAAAGAGAGGAACAATAGTGATACATAAATGAGCTGTGCTTGAAAGAAGGAGAAAAACAAAACACAAAGAAAACCTAGTGTTTCTAGGGAAAACCAAATGAATGTAAAAAATAAAAGAAACGAAGGATGAAACGAAAATAAAAATATTAAGAAAAGATTTATAGACGGGCGAACATCAATCCTTGTAGGCGTTTGCTAGTAAGGCTACTTCCTTATCACACACTTCTCCTTTGTGGTTTTTGCTGCTTCCTCTTTCTATTTGAGCACAACTCATTCATGCATCGTAGGTTTTCTCTTTTTATTGTGCGTGTCTCACATCTGATGCTTCATCTTCCTCTTTGCTTCACTCTACATCAGTTGCGAGTCCACGCTCTGTGTTCCCTTCTCTTCTGTGTGCTGTTTTAATACGATGTCTTCATACGTACAAGCTCAACTCACCACCTTACTACACGTAGACTGCACATAAGTTTTAAATGGGGAAGCAAAATAAATATAGATATCTTATATGATGTGCTCTTCTGAGTGAGCATATTGTTTCCAATCGATCTGGTTGGGCGGAACCTAAGAGTCTGCCACTTTTGCTTAATAATTATTCTCCGAAAACATTAAAACAAACAATATCTACTAAATTGAATAATCTATGAGACAAAATTATTGGTATCATTTCAAACACAATACAGAAATTCGCGTAATAAACTGAATAGAAACCAAAAAAATTAATGAAAAGAGCAGGTTACTTTGCAATGATTGCTAAGATAAAAATTTTGCGTTATTACTGCATTTAGTTATACTTAGTTTGTGGAAAGCTACAATAAAGCACGGAGCTGCGTGAATTACGGCACAGCTTTTTTTTCTTGGTTCCACCATACATGTCCTGGAATTAAAAAAAAGTTCTTCCTCAAACATCTTGAACGACACAGACAAAATGCAGCCGCTATGAGGTTAGCTCAGATCACATTCAGTAGGGGTGTGCGAATATTCGCCATTTTTGAATAACAAATCGAATATTACCCTATTCGATTTGTTAATCGAATCGAATTATAATTTTCAAAACATTCGAATTTTTTTCGAATAATTTTCGAATAGTCGTTACGGTGTTGCGCCGCGAGGTTCCCTTCCCAGGCGTCCCACAACGCGCTGGCACGCCTGCACTACGAGCCCGCAAGATAAAAATTCGTAAACTCTTATCCAAGACAATGACTGCCATCATCGGCAAAAGCACTTTCTCTCTATACGTGCGTTGCTGTTGCCTCCATTAGGGGCCACTGTGTTAAGTATAACCCATAGGTATAACCCGCATGCAAGCGATTTGCCGAGAAACGAGACAGGCGACGTCGACCCGCTTCGCTGTCGCTCGGTCAGTCGCGCAATGAGGCAAGCCGCATGAAAGTGGCGTGAGCAAGCGACCAGGGCAATGAGGACGTTTTATAGAAGTCCAAACACCGAGTGATGTGACGAGCTACAGTGAGAAATCGTCGCTCGCTGCTGACTCTCGTCGCTGTCGCTCGTCTCGTCGCTCGATGAATCGCTTACATGCGGTTCAGCCTTTAGGGACCGCTTTCGCACGAGATGCTCGTGCACGCTTTCAAAAACTTGTCGTGGAGACGTTACCGCCGCTGTTTATGAGCGAACTAGAAGTGGTTGAAGCGGGAAGTTGTTCGAAGAGAAAGCGCAGTTGAGTGGGGAAGGGTTTCGACTGCTCCCATGCAACCAATTGAAGAAGCCACAACAGCTGCCTGTGTCGAGTCTTTCCGAAAAACTTTCTAAGGTTGTTCCACTTGTTCAGTGTGATAAGATGTTGCTTTTTGAGGGCGCAGGTGTAGCAAGACAGTACGTTTTCTCAGAATCTTCTCAGATAAGTGAAAACAAGGTTCCTGGACGTAAGCACACGGCCACATCATGCCCTTGTTACCTTCCTTGATCCCCGATTCAAGGATATCTGCTACAACGAGGAATAAAACGAGAATGTAGAGTTCCTACTTAGTACAGTGCTTCAGAATGTACCAGGCTCAAGCGAGCTGTGATTTTAGTCAGCATCCGCGTGAACCGTGATATTATGTCTAGTATTCTAATATTGTAGTAGCTTTTGTTTTTATTTTATTATATATTGTTGAACTCTAGTCATAATCGTTTAGTCGAATTTTACAATAATTTTAATGAACATTTTGTAAGAATAAAAATGATTTCATAATCTCTTTGCTCTTCTTTATTAGAAGGCTACCACCTATTCGGAAACTATTCGAAAATTATGCGATTCGTATTCGTTTTCGATTCAATGTCACAATTATTCCATTCGTATTCGATTCGGTTTCAAAAATCACTATTCGCACACCCCTAACATTCAGTCAAACCCTTAATGAATAACAGAATGCTTTTATAGTACTTCCGGAGAACTTATACGAATACATTTTTTGTAATAATTATATATTAAATTCGCTGATCTCGAGTATACTTTCGTTTTTTTTTTTGTTTTTTTTAACATACTCCAAGTGTATATTTAAGCTATGCTTTGGCTCTGCTCCATGTAAACATCCACTGATCTAGAAAGTCGCACTTTAAACTTAATACACTTGCTTGCTAAGCCAGCAAAAACTTATAGTACTCGAAATTGCGAATGAGCAGGATAAGAAATCATTTTAGGTGAAACAATGAAACGGGAACTCAAGTGTAACAATGTAGCAAATGTATAATATTTACCTTTGAAACAATGCTATCATAAATGTATTGCCTTACTTTGTTGTAATAAACTCTGCTTTTGACTGTAGGTATATTTTTCTGTGAAAAGTCTCTCACGTCGACTTTTTTTTCTTTTTGTTTTGTTTTTGTGCCACTGAAGCCAAATATAAGGATAGGGAACCGAGGGCTCGTCAAGCTGCATCATGCAGTTTTTTTCCTCGGTCTCCCTCCGTCATACACTCTATGACGGAAGTTGAAACATATTAATATTATTATTTGATAGCAACGGAGCACGTTCGTGTTTTAGATGCAGTTTATTTTACAACAGCTTCACATTTGAATGTTTCACTCTATGCGACTTTTTTCTTACAGTTTGAAATTTTGAACTCGCGTGAACCTCGTGAATGTGGACAGATCTTTTACACACGAAGTATAGGAGCACGAATATCCGTGCATGCAGACACGGTGGAGGTAAGAATGACAAATAAGAGCAGAAAACTTTTATTTGTAACGATAGTTGCCACCAGGATACAATTTATCAACAAAACAATCGCGCTTTCAATAAGTTACCTTGAGAAGCACACCAACCAAGGTTTATCGCGCTTCGCGTGAATGAACGTAAAACACCAATAAACATGTGACAGCGTACTAACGACAAAGAAAACAATATCCAAATCTACACCTCGCACGGCACAAGCACAATTAGCGCGATGGAAGCGGCAATCGACCTTTTGTAGCAGGTTTTGTAGCAGGCAAGATTTTGGTTTGGAGCAGCCACTGACACTTTTGGGGCAGATGCCAACCCCCGGCTAGCGGAGACCACTCGAAAACTTTGAGTGAATGTCCCTCTTTGATACTGAAGGATATTATTTATGAACATTTGTAATTAGAACATATAGGACGGAAAATAAACACACGTCCTTCTTTTTTTAGAAATCAGGTTTAGGAAAAAACTTGATATTTAAAATGGGAATTAAAGCAATGTTTGAAAACATTAAGAAACATTTCGGGTGAAAAAAAACAGCTCTTACTTCCTCTTGCTTTTACAATCGGCTGTTTATCAAATCTCCAATCAAAATTCCCTCAAAATTAAAAAAAAGACCTTCATATCCACTAAAACGTATATTAATAAAAAAACGCCATTTATTATTATGAACCTACCAAGCTCAACAATATAATATCATAAACCGGAAAAACAAATATTATGAAAACCTAGTGTGGTCCTTTAAAAGTGACACTGAGCTTTATTAGCTTTGGATAAGGGTTCATTAAACGTTCGCGGTCCTTTCAGTTGTGATTCTCGGAAACTACCTTGATTACCATATTTATTGGAATATACATTCACATTTTCTTCTCACCTTTCTGGGCACAGAATTCTATGATCAGCAGTCAAAGTACAGTCGAGGCTAGAGAAGGCCAATTTGCAATAGTACTGAGCACAATTTCTGAGTCAGTCACACTAAGGCGCTCCCCCATGCAAGGTCCTGCTCCCAACGCTCGGGTGCAAGGCGTTGAAGCTCGACAAAATTCATTGCCTTGCGTCCGAGTGTTGGATGGCTCGAGCGGCGCAAGTGCCACGGTACACGGTAGCCACGGTACTGAGGCAAGGGATAGGCTTGATAATGAAGTGATTTTATCAGAACAATATGACACTGGTTTCGTCTTATCACGGTAGCCACCATCCTACTGTTTTCTAAAGTTCTTTTTCGATACTATTAGATCTTGAACTCGCCCACACAATCTGGAACTTTAGACGATGACGGGGCCAGCGCGGTTGACGAGCAGAATTCTTCGTTCCACTTGAAAGGCTGGTTCACACAGCACCGCTTCCTGCTTTACGAAGCTCACGTACGCTTAGGTCGAGATACGACAGAAAGTCACGGGGACATCCGTGGTTCTTACGAAGTGCTACAACCACTCAAAGAAGCAGCTTGACAGGCGGAATACGAAGCACGGATTCGCCGGTGACTTGCGGTCGTAGCTCGAGGTAGGGGTACGTAAGCTTGGGAACGTAAGGAAAAGGCGCTGTGTGAAATAGCCTTAAAGGGACCATGAAATGACCTTTTTACGTTTGCCAGATAACGTTTACATTAAACCTTCAACGTTCACTGAATGCCGAACAGGTATCCGTTTTCGTCTCGGTTCATTAATTTCTACACAAAAAAATAATGAAATATCGACTTTTTCTTTCTCTCCAACTGACCGAAAAAAACAAGTTGCGGCGTAATTTTGACGGTCGTGACGTACGCTGGGACAGGAACCGGAAGTTCTCTCGGCAGTACGAGAATGGGAGCGTTAGCGGCGGCGAGTTGGGGGTGCGGCGGTAGATTTTACTGCGCTGATGTCACCGACGTATTTTCTGAATCGACGCCTCTCATCGCCGCGATAGCCATGGACACATCGCAGCTGTGCGAAATTCAATGAGATATGTTGCGCTACAGCGACAGCATGGGACTAGTCTCATACGCCGGTAGGCCTGTTGGGAAGTGCGGCGAGTCTTCCGGTGAAGACTCCAGAAGTCAACCCAGCTGTCATTGTTGGTAAAAGGCGACCCGTGTCAGTCTTTTGCAAAGCGATGTGGATGGAAACAAATCGCCGCGGCGTTTTTCACAGCCTCGGAGATGCAGGAGCGAGCCGACGCTAAAAAAGATACGTTTGGACTACGACAGTGTCAGCAAGAGCCACGTAAATACCTGTTCACACTCTGAGCGGACGCGCGCGTTTGATGGAAGTGCTGTATTCGCGCTGTTGGTGAGCGCTTCGGGACCGATCTTTTACTATTGCAACTCGATACTGACGCGGCACTCGGCAAAGGAAGGTTGGCCCGGCATTGCACGTAGCTCCCACGAACATTTTTAGCTCGACAGTGACGTACAGTCGTGTCAGAATAAAAATGGCATACTAATAACAAAGTGTGCATACCGTGTTACGAAGGTAATCCATACGGCGTTTATTCGAGCTCTATATCACACAAAACAAGAAGATAGAATCGACGAGAGTTCCTTTTCGACGACAGTGTTCGTCAACACTGCCTCGGAAAACAAGGAGATGACAAGGGGAAGAGATTGACCTCACCTGTTAACTAAAATTGAGGTCAGAGATCAAACTATAATATGGGAAGGGTCCACAAGGGTCGCGCGGGCATATTCCATTCAGCACGTCAGCCGGTCGTGGGCAGACTGACTTGGCCAAGTACCGTCGAAGCAATGCTGCGCCGAGTCGGAGTGCCTGCTAGGCCTATATTCTGCGCAGCTCGCTTTGTCGGAGTCGGTGGATTCGTGACCGTCGTAGCTTTTCTCGGGTGTTCGTGGATCCAGCGTTCTTGTTCGTCGTGCTCTGTTTCAAGTACTTTTTTCTTGCTGTTTGAAGTCGAGACGCGCGAGAAGAACACGTAGAAAAATAAACGTTCGTTGGTCGTCGCGACCAAGCGACGCTGTCGGCCATGCTGATTTGAGCGTAAAAAGTGCGTAAAGGCTGAACTCCATGGAACGAATTATGTGACGAATAACTAGCGAACGCCGCCCGACGGCACGCGCGCTTTGCGCGCGACGTAGCAGGCACTCTGCTGATTCCACGCGCAGAGCAAAAGCCGCCGGGCAAAATTCGTCGGTTATTCGCAACATATTCGTCCTATGGAGTTCCTCCGGAGCTGGCTCTCAGCTTCTTTTACCACACGATAGATGGCGCTTGGCTCTCAGCATTATCAAATTTTGCAATTTTCGCCACACATCTCGAATTATGCCACAAATTGTGGATCTGAATGTTATTTAACAAAACTTTTAGGAAACATTTGCCGGCTATTTATTGTTTATGATCGCGGTGCTGGTGAGGTTGGCGCTTACCCAATAGGCGACGTGGATTCGGCTGACGTACTGCAGTTCCGCGGATGCATACCAGTGAAAAGTCAGAGAGCTTTCGAAGGAAAGAAGGCGCAAAAGAGTCCAGTTTTCTTTTAAAAGTTCTTTAGCAAAGAATTTGTTTTGGCTTCCTATTTTTGTGTTTTTGTGTTTCTTTTCACACCTTTTACGGCGTCCGGTGGCTGAAATTTGATTTCAGAATCGTTTCATGGTCCCTTTAAGTCAAAGAACTACCGACCCCAATATGGCAAATCAACCAGGAGAGGGTTTTAGTAGATTGTAAGCTGCGGAGAGCGGGCCCAATGAGCGCGTTCTCAATCCATGCTTCATTTTGAAGGCAGGAGCTCTAGCTAGCAAAATGTAGCACTAGAGCGAGGTCTACTACGAGTCCTTTATGTCCAAAGCTAGAAATCCTGGCATTTGTCATCTTCTTATACGTGTTCTTTCATCGACTAAACCAACTAAGCGCTATGAATACACCGTTACTTACTCTTTTTTATATGTGTTCGCGGTTGTATGTGTTAGAGCCATCAACTGTGTTCCAACCTAGTATGATACAAACTATACAGTGAGTAACTGCGCTGTGAAATACAGATTTGTACCATTTTCAATACCTTCTACCTCTTTGAATCACTGATAATCAAAATAGTACACTAATAAAGTATTTGTTTTAATGTTTTGACTAGGACTGTTTCGGTGTAGGTGTAGCGCAATTATTAGCGAAAATGGCATTTTGGCGCGATATGTAGCAGTGTTTTGTTCATGGCTCCATTTGTCGCAAATGTCGCAGCACTACCATCCCTGCAAGTGAAACCTTTGAAACCACTCATCCAGGCTTGGCAGCGCTTGAGGAAAACCGCGCTAAGTGACAGAGAATGGCACTCTAGCTGATCGCCAGCTATAAACTGGACGTAGGCCCGAATCTCCCGCACATCAAGGGGAGACGCCGGGAAGTCGGGGTGTTCGGTGAACCGTCGGCCGTTCGGGATATAGCAAAGCGGGGGACTGTGGTCAACCAAGGCGACCGTGTACAGCTCTCTAGAGTCTGCCCGAAAGGGAGCTGGCGCTGGCCGAAATTGTGCTCCGTGTGCTGGTGGCGACTCCGCCGGCGTCGGTAGTCATGTCATGAAGGGCCGTTCGAGAGTCTGAGACTCCTGAACGGCCCTTGATTGCCTCCGAAACTCGACGACACCCAACCGCTCGGCCGGACAGCGACGTCCCGCGCAGTCGACCGTTGATTTTCACACGGCTCCGGCGCACTCCAGGATTCTTGTAAACAAAGACGCAGATTGTTCGGCCAAGCCGGTCGACATATGGACACCGTTTGCTCCCACCGCGAAGATACTGCCAGGAGGAAGGGTCCACTTCTAGACAAGGACTTCGACAAGCATGCACCGCTAGCGCTGCTCGAGCGGACTCTTGGCAGCTATTCAAAAAAATCACCTACCTGGCCTGAGGGTCGACGGGTGAGACCTCCTCTTCTCGCCAAATCTAGACCCGCTCAATTCCTGTAACACCCGTGCCTTTTGTCCAAACTGCAATCAAGCATTCGACCAAAAACCTGAAAGACCTCAATTAAAACAGACTCATTCAATTCCCCGACATTGCACCACCAACTCGAAAAAAACTACGCCGAGCCCTTCTTGCCAGGCTTTTGTCAACGGGACGCAGCAAAGCACGCATGAGCCGTGTGCCATATATTGGGGTGGGGGGTGGGCGGGGGGAGGGAGGGGGGAGGAGGAGGGCCGAGGGGGGCGACTTGCACGATCTGCCAGTGTACACTGCTGTCGACTCGACGTGTTTTGCTTACGTTTCGCCTTCGCTCTATCAGCCGGGTGGCGACAATGATTCCGAGGTGAAGTTCGGCGTATAATACGGCGCACCCACATTACAACCGCAATAGAAAGCCCAAGAAAAACGAACAGCAGCCACTGACGAAGTGTCGGCTCAGAGCGAACGACGACGACGAGTCGGTCGGCCACCCAGCGCTACGAGACGCGTGTTTTGTCGAGCGCTCAGTGTAACCATCATAAAAGAAAATATATGAACACGCTTGTGAGATGACCTTTGTCGCTGACTGTTTGAAATCGGCCACCATCACTTAGGGTTTATTTCCATCATACCGAACACCAAGCCCTTTCGCAAATAGCTGGCGACCGAAAAAAAACAAGTTATACTGCACGAAACACGCAAGCACCCTCATTTGCAGTCAGAGCAGGCTTTCAGTCGCAATTAACGTTGTCTGCCGACGAGTGTTCCTAGTTGAGCCAGTATATTTTATTTCCTGAGTCGTAAAATACACTTTCAGGTATGTGTGCCTTATGCTTCCTAGCTACTTGGAGACACTTCGATATGACGTACTTCAGCTGAACAGTATTTATTATAAAAAATACCCTAATACTAATAACATGCTTAACTTATTCTCGCAGTGCGTTATGTGATTAAAATATAAATTATCTACACTATTTAGACGTAAGCAATAAATATACTCATCTAGTTTACTTCCCTCGTAGAGGGGATTTTGGGCGCTACATACTCTTACTTTACTGTTAATAAAATTCCGTTACTCTACTCGTTTGATGGAATAATACAAGTATACCGAGTATGATTTTATTATGCTGTTTTTCGCTAAGGAAATGAAGAGGCCGGAGCTTTGGGGGGGGTTTGTTCATACGTAAAGTAACTGGATCCTGGGAAAGTAGTGCCAAGCTCCCCGCATTGTCGCCATTTTGGGTCATGGAATGAGCAGTCGTTTTTTTACCTCTGTATTGTTGGTGAGCCGACCTACATTCACTGATGATGGGTAGAGTTTTATAGACGTTCCTTGTATACCGGCTGTTTGCTATCTACAGACCGGCAATACAAGCTTAGTTTTTGTACCGCCATAATATGCGGCGTCGGTGGTTGGAGTCATTTAAATATCTTTCCTGCCTTGAAATGCGCAGAACAATACCACTATAAGATATAAGTACAGATATTCATCATTGATAAGTGGATTGCATGCACAGTGCCAAAGCCGCTTATACTGGTGAGGAACGCTCTTATGATTCATTAAGATCTTGGCGCGTCTGGTTCAGAACCACTGGTTCGAGTTTTCGAAGATTTGAATGGCCAGACTGGCGATAGCCATGACAACTGGGACCGATCATCCACTCACCATGAGAGGTTTGGTCGTCTTTATGTCTGTCTCTGTTTATTTCCTGCAAGCAGGCAGGGAAGGAAATGAGTTTGCTTTCACAGGATCCAGCGACTTTATTGACACGCACAGTAAGACTGGCGGCAGTATGGAAAAAGCCCTCAAACAATCGATTGCCATTATTTTCGCAGATTAGTGATTATTCGGGCATATATAGTCTTCGAGATTCTTGGCCCCTCGAAATTCTCATCTCGCCCTTGCAAACGCTCATTTGCCCAGCAGAATGAGCGTATGGCACAGCTTCTCTAGCACAGATGGTACTTATACAGGGGCGTTTATGATGCTGATACCAGTATCATAGACTACAATGACGACGGTGAAAGGATGCTATACCGGGTGAACGCGGCACTACATTTCAAGCTCTGGACATGAATTCTGTGGGTCTAAAAGCCGTCTTCTTCAACTGGGACACCTCCTGCAGCCTGCTGCCTTCACCGAAGTGAGTGACCGCATCACCACACCGACCAAACTGCTAGGGCGTTACCATCTGAAATGGCCATAATTACGGCAAACAGGCGCATCTTTGTCCTTGCAGCTAGCCAAGCAAGCTCGATGATGGTGATTTCCAACCGTGTACCAGCGCCACCGTGGCACAATAACAGCCTCGATTCACGAGGCAGTCTCTTTCGACCATCGGAATGGCCGGAGTAGAGCTTTGAGCGCCAAGAATCTTGGAGTACTTTGTATTATATGAATACTTGCGCATGATTTCGCCAATCTTGGGTATATGTGGGGGGATGAGGACCAGTCAAGCTGCTGGTACACCTTTCTCCTCAGCTCCCACCATAGTTGTATGGTGAATAAATCTATCATTATATACGCAGGCAAGTCAACAAAGCTTGTATAGAGTCTTAGTCTATACTTTGTTTTAGCTTAAAGGGTAACTGCAAAGAAAAAAAAAAGGTTTTTTAAACAGCCTAATTGGGACAAGCATGTCATTAAACAAATCTTCCGCGAAAAAATAAATTCTTTCTAGCAATATTTACGCCACAGGACGTAATTTAGTCGGGGACACAACTTCTCCCCATTTGAAACTCCCGCTCTTTCGACGCGCGCGGAGTGGCTGTTATACGTCACTCCGTGACGTATAGCAGCCACTACGTGACGTATAACACCAACTTTGTGGCGCGCGATTTAAAACGGGCGATATAGCCGCTAACTAAAATCAGTCTGGCGCAATAAATATTGCTATAAAAAATTTCTTTTTGGCGGAAAAATTGTTTTGTGAGATGCTTGTCCTAATTAGTCTATTTAAAATATATACTTTTTTTTCTTTGCAGTTACCTTTTAAGTCCAGAATGAGCCGACGTTACGAGCTAATGGGAGCAATCAAGCAGCGTGAAAAAAGGACGTCACTGGGCCTTTTCTTCGTTTGCGATTGGTTCAGAGGTGACAGAACACAGTACAGGGACATGACGAACACCATGATGGTGGAGCAATGTGGTGAGGTGGGAATGTTGGTATTGAGACAAAATAATCGAAAAGAGCGCACAAAGGACAGGACAACAGGAGAGAGACACAAAGAACCCACAAGCGCATGTGTGTTTCACGTGTCTCTCGCCTGTTGTCTAGAACTTTGTGCGCTGTTTCTTACTATGTCATCATGATGGTGCCCTTTTGACGCTCCCTCGTAAATTCCATCAGCTCGTAGCGTTGGCTGTGTGTGGAGTTCAGGTGATACGAAGTATGCGGAGAGCAAGTCATTTTCTTATTTGGCAAGTGTTGCGGTGATGTCAAAACACGCCGAGTTTTGATAGGCTCTGATTGAAGGATAGTGAATAGAGCTCAAAGAAAGCTGCCTTGAGCTCTACCCACTATCCTTCAATCAGAGCCAATCAGAACTTGGCGTCGTTCTGACGTCATCACAAGCCCTGCAAAAGCCGCAGAAGAACTTGCGCTCCACATATAAGAAAGTTTGCCGATACGCCGTCAAAAGAAGACAGTCGCGTAGCCTCTGGTCACTATGCGTGACTTGCACTTGACGTCATCGCGCCATGCTGGTGATCGCTTCGACATGTTTTTGTCGAGAAAAACGAATTATGTGCTTTAAACACATACGCTACAGAAGGTAGGTGCTCAGGAGCAAGTCCATCCCAAAGGCCGTTGACGCGACGTCACTTCGAGCCATATATACATTTTAGCATCTACCAGTATTAATACAAATAAAAAAAAATAAACGAAGGCGTGTACTGTAAGCCTCGAACAAACAAGAATGACGGGGAAATAATGAAAAAGAAAATCAGCGAGAGTCGGCGGCAATAGGCGCTTGATGGCTGCCGCGATCAATATGCAATCTCGCAGCCCACGACCATGGCGCGCTCTAGGCTGAAAAGAAACGACCGAAAAGAAAACAAATAAACATTGCGCTGACATCCAAAACAAATTCCCAGCGATGAGCGAGACTACGGCAAACCCGGGACGCTGTGTTCACAATGAAGTTCCGTTGCTTATAACAAATTTCGCACGGAGGCTCCCCCTCCACGTTTCCCGAGCCGGCCTCTCAACGACAAATTGTTTATTCTGGGTCTCGCCTCGTTTTAATAAAAGAGGACACAGAGTGCTGACAACGGAGGAACAACAGAGTTTCCACAGGTGCAAACAAAACTCAAACAAAGACAGGCCTACTTTAAAGCACAGCTGGCTTCTGGAAAGAGAACCATGAAGCAGTTTTTAAACATTCAGGCTAAATAAGGGTTAGTATGTGATGTTCATTGTTGTATATTTCGTGCACAGCCATTATACGTGCACGCCTACGAATGACGTAAGAAACATAAAAATATGT
This sequence comes from Ixodes persulcatus, assembly GCA_013358835.2. Lineage (NCBI taxonomy): Eukaryota > Metazoa > Arthropoda > Arachnida > Ixodida > Ixodidae > Ixodes > Ixodes persulcatus. Next base: position 1,075,974 of record JABSTQ010009916.1, read on the forward strand.
GATAATAATTAGAATGGCGAGTTGGGCTAGTTGGTACATGCTTGAAGTGAGGCGCCAAAACAACGAGGACACGAGGAGAGAAGCAGACAGGACGAGGCGCACTTTCAACTGAACTTTATTTTAGAAAAACACAGAAACGCAAGCTATGTCCAATGTGCACGTGCGCATGGGTAAGAAAAGTATGTGTCAGCTCCCCATCTTTATCTCTATCTGATAGGGAGTATACGTTCCTTCAAAATGAACGAGTCACGTAGGAAAACGCGCTAGGCTTCGTTCTGTCTTTTTTCTTTTTTCCTTTTTCTAACCCATGCGCACGTGCACATTGGACATAGCTTGCGTTTCTGTGTTTTTCTAAAATAAAGTTCAGTTGAAAGTGCGCCTCGTCCTGTCTGCTTCTCTCCTCGTGTCCTCGTTGTTTTGGCGCCTCACTTCAAGTATGTGATAATAAGGTTTCGTGGTCCCCTAAATAAACTATCATTCGGAGAAACAACGTTTCAGTCATTCTTGTTCTTAAAACTTTTGTAACCAGCTATGAGAAGTTTTACCTGCAGTCCAAGGAAAAGACTTTCCGTGTTTTATTGTTGCTGAATTAATTGGCTACAAGGCAAAACCATATTGCTTGAAATTTCTGGCACCGCCCGAACCTCAGGAAACCGAATTTTCTAAGCGCAACAGCTGAAAGTTTTGTTCCCACTGCGCTAAGCCTCTAATGGCGGCGCCCACAATAAAAAGGAGAGTAGAGTGGCATACTCTAAACGTTGCATATTCGCTGACTCTAGGTCTCTCGATGTATGCCTTCAAACACGCGTTTTCGAAACCTCGCTTTACAGCTTGATACTAGAACTGTTCTGTGATCGTATGTTCAAACACATAGAGTAAAAGTCGCTGAACGCCTAATTTGACACGCTCCGTGCCGTCGGCCACCCGGCAGGCACGGGAATCTGTGTTTGCTAAAGCCTTTGGTATATCCAGCAGACTCATTTTCGCAACGTTAGAGCTGCCCGCATGGCAGACGCGCACAAAAATAGGGCGAGCGGAACCTCCCGAATTAACGCAGGTTTACACCAAGTTTATCTTTACGGCTGCTTCACACGTTTGCGTTTGAGCGTGACTGCTCTAACGCAAACGTGAGAAGCCCCATCTACCTGGCAGCACTAAAACACTATTTGCTATCTGCGTATAGAGGGAGTGTAATTGGTTTTAATTCAAACAGGTTTTCAACGCGACAGCGTTAACGAGCTCGCGTCGCAGAAAAGCCAGCGTCGGCGTCAGTGGCGTCCTGACGGGAAAATCCTGATTGGTCGATAGGGTCAAGACGTCACAGCACATGACTTCGCGCGGGAACTTTAAACAACCCACAACAATAACGTAAAATGTGACGTCACGCCTGCAATGAAAGTGATTAAAACATGACATGTAATGGGAATTAAATATCGCCGGATGTCTCAAATGATTTCACTTTATAAATTAATAATTTGCCTTAAAGAAAAACACTGGAAAAATATTAGGTGGGATTCAAACCCACGACAGATACGCGATTGACTAGGCCACATAAGGCACGCTTGCACGGCTTGGGAACGAGCGGGAGTTTATATGTTTAGCAAACGCATTCCACTCTAAAAGGCGAAGCTTAAGTGACCTCCGAGCGTTTTAGAAAATGTGGTACGAGTTAGACAAGTCTCGTCTTCCCCGCTTATTTGCCGGGTTCGGGGGACGTTATATGAGGGGATAACGGTGGTAAGTTTCGTCATTAACTAAAATACGTAAATTAACTTTTTAATGATTCCTTTGAGGTGTCATCTTGCAATTGCAATATTGACGGAAATTAACATGAGAGGTCAGACCAATTAAACGAATTTGCAAATGTTCCATAGAGTTTAGAATATTACCTGAATAATGTTCACGTTCTTTGCCCGATTTAAATATTGCGCGTAAAAAGAGCGCCAGAAGCCCTGCCCACGATGACGCTTAGAAGAGTTATACAGACGGGTCATTTACGCCGTCACTGTTTCGCCGGCGCTCCCGCAAAGGACATGCTGCCGACATAGTGATTATTGATACGACTACGGTCGCATAGTGACACGGTATTGATACGGCCGAGTGGGCTAAAGCCCACACCCAGCTCGACGCGCATGGAGCAAAAGCTCGCGCTGCAGAACCCAGGGATCCTGGGTTCGAGCCCCACCCCTGCCCGTTTCGATCTGGATGAGCATCGTACCGGCGTGCGATCGTGTATCACTACTGCATGAACACGTTAAAGACCCCAAGTTAGCAGTCGTACTGCACTGGCTAAATTGCTCATCTACATTGTAAACCAGTGTCTCCCCACCCTGGCAGACCGACCTTACGCTGTATAAATCACTAAACGTTCAATTTGACTTTGACTTTGATTCTTCCAAGCATCATTGTGGGCCGGGCTTGGGGCGGCTCTTGTGTTTGCGAAGGAATTTTTAAAGTAGCCTAAACAACTTGAAACTTGATTAATATCTCACGTTCTATTACATCCTCGCAAGCGATTTTAATTATTCAGGCCTCTAATGACGATTGCTGTCAATACTGCAATAGCAATATAACCCGTTAAACCAGTAATTAAAAAGTCATATAATGAATTTTAGATAATCAGCAACTTACCATAATGATTATTCTTTTATCTAATGTCCGCCGATCCTGAAACATACATGGCGAAAGGTGAAGTACTGAATACATGCTACGCCTTCCGCATTCAGCAAGAGCTTTCTAACTTTTATAACCCCTCGGGGATCTCGCAGCCGGGTCCATATCAGAGGAACAAATGACGTTTTAGCGAACAGGGGTCGTTTGAGCGAATGGACGTTTTAGCGAATGACTGAAACGTCTGTTAACCCCCCTCCTCCCCCCCCCCCCACCGTGCGTTCAAGCTGCTTGGCGGCGACAGTCTGCGGCGGCTCGTTACAAAAATGTAACCCCACCTGGCCCACCCTCAAACGCCGCTTCTCGGCAGCCGACCATTCGCAAAAGTGTCTTTCGATAAAACGTCGGTGTTCGCTAAAACGTCGTTCGACAAACTAGGTGCGACTCTTCGCAGCCAAAGACAACAAGCGCGTGCTAAATAAAAACCGCGTGCACCTAGTTGGCGACAAGAAAGTGACGTCGCGGTGCGGCTCCCAGCTGATCGGCTTGGTGGGAACATCAGTTGGATCGCCATGCCCTTTTAGGTGTCGCACGCTGCCTATTATCACTCCGCAGCCAATCAGATTGCGGCGTGATTGTCGCACGCTTCTCATTATCACTCCACAGCCAATCAAATTGCGGCGTTACTAATAATGAAGTCCGATGAAGGAATCAGGCAGAACATGAACATAATATGCACTGCTGTTTTCACTGACAAAGAACTGCAGGGCTTATTATGTTCATGCGCTGCCTGATTCCTTCTTCGGCCTTCATAATCAGTAACGCCGCAATCTGATTGGCTGCGAAATGATAATGTGAAGCGTGCGACAAGACACTGGCGCCGCGGTGCTGCTCCCCAACAGAGTCGTTTGGCGGGAACATCAGTTGGATCGGCGCACCCCCTTTAGGTGTCGCACGCTTCCTATAAAGACAGTTTTTTCACCTCGTGCTTACAATATCTCTGACGATGTTATACGAGATGAATTCTCATTTAAGATGCGTAGATTTGGTCTTTAAAACACTAACTTCCGTCGATTTACCTGATCCTCTTTCACCGGTGTAGTAAAGTGTGGGGCCGTGTTTAGAAACGACTGAATGTACACCGCCCTACACGTTTCTGCACCGGTGCAGGAAGTGCCGGTAAATCGAACGCTGTAGAAGAGTAAAGTAATCAACATTGGAAGTGTCCAAGGGCTATCTCATAGACGGCACCAGCGCGCCAGCATGATCTTTCGTCGTGGGCAGACACGGGAGGATGCAACTCCCTCGAGATTAAATGTTTCAACCAGCCTTTATATTGCAGGATCCTTGCTATTCTGCATACTTTGGATGTACAGTATTTTTCTCGCATTTATAACCGAATTGTTGGGGCGATTTCTTATTTTAGCGGACTTTTCGTTAGGTGTATACTCGCACAAAGTACATCCATAATATGGAGTGCCCCAAAAAGAGTCCGAGGTTTAATGTTCTAATAAAACGCATCATTGATTCAATGTGTGCGCACAATTTAATTCTTCTTAAATACAAACACTGTGATTCTTAGACACACTGTCTTAAAAATGTCCTTCATGAAAATGCAAACATACCCTTTCCTTGTTTATAAAATGTTCTTTTGATATTTTCTACGTAATTGCGGCTCCATTTTGAGAACGGCGCGGTGAACCTCTACATTAAAATCAGGAAAATGTCGTTTTTTGTTTTGTTTTTTGAGAGGGGGGGGGGCTGCATGGGCAGGGAATTTAGCAAACCACCAAAGCAATTAGCCGACCTGTGTCAAATCACACGACACCGGTGGCCGATTCTGGTAGTCACTGCGTGAGATGACACGGTAGCGAATTGCACTCTAAAACAAGCCCGTGCGTCTACTTTCGCGCGCAGCGCTTGGAGAGCCAATCACAGCAACTTACGGAGGCCGCTGAGCGAATGACGATCTTGAAGCATATGTCTAGAACAACAACACAGTATGAATTGTGACATTAAGCGATACAATACGTCACACTTGCATTGCTTAATGTCACAACTCAGAAAGCGTTTTTTGGTAGAAACATATGTCTCGGCATCTTCATTCGCTGAGTTGCCTCCCTAAGTTGCGGTGATTGGCTCTCCAGGTGTTGTGTGGGACAGTGGACTCACGGGTTTTCTTTAGAATGTGCTTCGCAACAATACAAACAGTGCCCCAGCAGAAATAGGAAAGATATTTTTCAAAGATTGTGTTCGACAATTATCCGCAGTGTATATTTTATACTAACATTAAAAACAAATATATCGGCACCTTTTTTTATTAAAAGATGCGTTTCATTAAAAAATATAACTTTATTGGAACAGCCCATAACTAGCGAAGCCGAAATATACATGTCTTCATACTTGATCCTTCATCAGCCACCGAGATGATAATAATAAAGTGACCCGAGCGAATATTCGGAAGAGACTGTACCAGAGCCTTTCTGTCGCGTCAACGGGTGTTCCCCGCAATGTGCGTCGCAATGTCGGCGGCCGGGGGTCTCATCTTGCATCCAAGAGCCTTGACGTATTAATATCTAAGCCGCATTAACAGTGCTCATGCATCACACAAATGCGCGATGTTCGCTGCAGGGACATCTATCTGAGCCTTCAAGCGAAGCACGTGTGCTGCATTCATGCTTGGGTCTAAAGTCAGTGTTTATGTTACTAATGTGAGAGTACCGTCATGTAAGTACGTCTCAGAGTGTGTCTGCAGGTTGTCGAAAATGTGATGTTTGTGCAACCTGACCGCGGCTTTGGGATTTCTCGCGTAAGCTCATTACCATTATTCGCCGCAGGGCCCGTGGATAATGATTCGACTAATGTAAAGTTGCTAGTTTATTTTGTACGCTCACCTTTCGTGTCGAGCAATTTTTTTTCTCTCGTCTGGAAACAACCTCGCCCCATGCACCGCCTCTGCTCCGGTTTCAGCTCAGAACGATGAAAGACCGTTTCGGCTCTGCAGCTGTCGCCCCAAACACGGTCGTAGCTCCCCGGCGTCACGGAGGCATGGGGAGCCGAAGGTTGAGACGGAAATGTGAAAGTAAAACGCGACGGAAAAGAGTGGCATAAAAATGAGGAAACATGAAGGGGCAGAGGGAACTTAAAAAAAGAGCGTGAGCGTCAACTCGAACCTATGGTCACACCGCCCGCGTCTCTAGCTATAAATATGACACACCGCAACGCCCTTCCTCCACGGTTTGTCTAACACACACTCTAAAAAAAAACTCGATGCTTTCATTTTTTTTGTCTTAATATTGCTTTTGCATTTTTCTACTTAATCTTTCTAAGACGTCTTAATAGAGCACTATGTTGCCACGGCTGCAAATAAAAACGGTATTGCGTCCATATTCGTCCTCTCAAGCGTGGGATTACAGGGTCCATCTTTGGAAAACTACACATTCAGACGTCGACCAGCATCTGCAACGAAATTTGAGTCCTAAGAATCTTATCACAAACGCGGTCCACTTGTTTTATTTATCTCTTTATTGGTAGAGTCAGCCCCTGCAAGGTTTTAGAATGGGTGGTAATATGCCATAAAAAGAAAACCATTTATGTAGACACATTTATAGAAAAAGCATCGATACAAAGAGCATACAAATTATAAATGTATTGCATATCGTCAAAAGCTACAATTTTTGTATTTTTTTGCGAAAACCCAAACATTTGTTAAAACGACAGTTTCATTATGAAGTTTGTTCCAACAACTAGTTGCCCCTGGATAGAAACTTGATTTAAAATTATAATTTTACCCGCTGGTTTCCTAATGTGCATGCAATGTCGGTGTCGCGTACATTCACCAATTTTAATCGATGCAATTATTATTGTCGATTTTAACAAAACCATAATGGATTGGTAAATTTAATTTTAAGCGATCACCCTTCGTTTTTAAGTCAATAGGAAGGAGTTCAGCAAGCCCACAAAGTTCATTGGGTGAATGGGAACGACGATATTTGTTAAAAATGAACCTATATGCAAGCTGTTCAAATTTACGCACTGTTTATAAAAAGACCATTTAAGTACCGTAGATATCCCTGCTAACATTTTGCTACAATATGTTCCATATCACTGAATTATGAAACATGTACCATCATTTCTTAGACGGGACATGTTGTGGCAACAAGGGAAGCATGCATGAGTACCACTGTGATGGTACACGTGCTGTTTGCTGCTAGTTACGGGAAGTGTGCCATCATGTTCAAAAACAACACACGTTCTGTTGGAAGCAACGTCAGCAAATGCTCCATTTTGGCGTGTGACGGCACACTCACCATGTTGTACCAGGTGTCCCCCCCAAAATGTTGCGCTTTTTTCAGCAAACATAAACTGTGCATTTTCGAACGCTCAGTTTTCACCCACATTTAGCGCAAGCAGCTTGGACAAGATGATAAAGTTTCAGAGGTCGTCGTTATTTAATTCAAACGTTCTAAGTTACTTTCGGTCATTTTTATACTGAAAATGGCGGCCCGCGAACGCATAAAGATAAATGGCATGAGCTTACAGGACCAGGCTTCACATTCCCGCTAAAACTTTCCAAAACTCACTTAAGTTTCGAATAAGATGGCAAGTTCTGAAACATTGGCATCTGGTCCGGACTGCTAGCGCTGCATTTGCTCTGAGACAGAGCATTTGGCAATGCATAGTTTATGTTATGCGGGAAACAAAATCACACTAAATGTTTTTGTATCATAGGACGGGTTTTCGTAAGTCCAGCTCTGCAACATATATCATTTCGTAAAAGTATTTGTAGGCTCCTGTTGTGTCACACATGCATGGACTTTGAGCTGATGAAACGGAAGTTCTTCAAGGTGTGGATGCTGCATCTTTTGAGTAAAAAACATCGGTAGTTGCCTGCAATATGAGCCCATGCCAAGGAGAAAATATTCGTCTAAATTCATAAAGATTCGAAGAAATGTGAAATATACACTGTTAGGTCCTGGTAGTATTGAACCAATGTGGTGAACACCTTTTGCAGGAAAGCCAAAAGTTTATTGCCTCTGAATTCTTAACATTTATGTTCAAAATTAATAGTATCAGGTGACTGGATAAAATAGTCTGTTAGCAACTTACAACTTGCCTTTGAAAACAAATTCCGCAAGATCTGTCATAATAAATTAATAAACAAAGCCTCTTGGCTCAACACTAAAATCTCCATATAAGAAAAAATAGCGTTGATAAAAGAAGTGAATCTTAAATAAGAAAACGTTACCTAGATTATGTCCCCGGTTAAAAAACACGGTGTAACGCGCCCCTCGCACATTCATGGTTAATGCTTACCAACCAGCCAAGCTCTCTTCCCTTCCCTTCTACGTCCCGCAAAGCTCGCTGGTCACCATGAATACTGGCATCCTTCGTTGGCTCTGCTAAGTGGAGGGCTTTGCGGGAGGAGATTAGCCAGCTTTTCTTATGTTGCAACAAACTATAGTGTTAAACTCTCCTGCCTCTTCTTGTTGAACATAGAAAGTTCTCGAAGGGCTCCTTTAACCTACGGATGCACTAGTGCCGCCTTCCTTGGAAAAGGCGGGGCCCCTCCTCCAGGTTCATGCCCACCAGTCGTCAGCCAGAAATATGATGTTAAAATGTGTGATGGGTTTAGTTATAGGAAAACTTAAAACCTTTTTTAACTTATGCTTATTTGGTCAGTGCTCCTACCTGGAGAAACTTAAAAGCTGTTGGTTTATTTATTTACCTATTTACTTACTTTTTCAGTACCCCTTCTAGTATTGCAAATATATTTCTCTGAATTAGTCTATTTCATAATTCGCCAATATAGCAACAGTGAATCCCCCGATGTCAAAAACCACGCTAGCTCTAGCCTCTCCTCAAGTCAATGAGGCTCATTGAGTACCCACATTGTATATGCCTTGTGACCAACGCACCTCAGAACTTAAACCCTGCTCTAAGTCTGACATTTCGAGTGCATGCCGTCAGTTCTATTAGTTCGAGCTTTTACTACAATTATGTTTTTGGTGGAAGCTGGAATCAAGCTCCCAAATGTTTGATATTAGTTTTGGCATCAAATGCTCCCTCTCTGGTTGATTTGATCAATCAGAAAGAGAGTATGGCGACGTTTTTAGTGATGTGATTGAATTGAATTGTCTTGAAGCACCCTTCGTAGAAAAGGAAAGTTCCTTTTGGAGGAGTAAGAAAATATTCATATCACAAGCTTATATATTAATCGACTTCGTGGCACTGCGTATATTAGGACAAAAAGGACTATTGTCCTATTAACTTAAAAGACAATGCTTTCTCGCTTCTTTTATTTTCTGAATTCATTCATACGTTTTCATTGCGTGGCAGAGACTTTAGTTTTCCTAAACTGTCAACTAGCTGTTAAGTCATGCTTGAAGGCACTAGACACAGCAAGAATAATGTTGTGAAAAGCTCCATTTTACTCGCGACGTTTCGTTTTCTTTCTTATCTGCCCTAGTAAGCACGAAGGAACGTCTCCATGCACGAGCTCTTGCTAATAACAATGTTACCGCATTTTTTTTTTTAGGTTTTCTCACCTTATTAATCCAAGCACTAGCTCTTCTTTTTACTTCTGGCGTCCCTGAATTTAATTCTGTTGTACTGCAACGTAATCCATGTGGTTATGAATTTAGTTAAGGAGTTACTAATTTAGTACAATACAATTTAGAACCAATTTTACCCGAAACCCATCCATTTTAATCGAAGAGCCGCTAAATTTAATTTAATAGTATCTCAACTAACACACTTCTGATCATCTGTCAGAACTGTTTCAGAGGCCTGAGCTGCTCACAAAATAAATGAATGAATTTTAAATGCATATGCGCGTTTCATGATTTCTTTCTCGTGTTCCAAAACCATGCCTTTACAGTATGCTTGCGCCGTCGCGCAATTTCAGGATCGGGCGTTGACTGCTCATTTAAATAGTGAGCAAAATCTTGGCGGTATGCTCGCGTCGTGTCGCGGTTCCAGACGTCGCATGTTGACTAAACGTTCCTTCGATGGAACCTTGTTCCACGAGCTGGTTGCCACCGGCCTTTGGGTCCACACAAAAAGAGGGTCAATGCATCCGGTGCGTACATTGAGCCGTTGTACAGAGGAGGTGGCTTTGGGTCGGTAGTCACCGGGTTGTCTCTTGGGTTAAAGCTCCTTATAGGCTGAAGAGGAGTTTGGGCGTCTCCGAAATGACCAAGTACCATGCCTCCCCCCCCCCCCCCCCCCCCCCCCGATTCGCGGGCAGTGGTGTAGCTAGGGGGAAGGGGGTAACCAAATTTGAACACCTCCCGCCACTTAACAGCCGATTTTATATGTTTGCAGCTTTCAAGTTTATACCAGCTGTCCCTGGAGAGCGCGATATAATCTTTTGAGGTCTCGTTTCGCTTGGATGTTACTGGGCTCCTTTTGCCGCTCACGGACGCTATAAAATATAAACGAAGCAGCTGGAAGGGACTCACTCTTATACCTCGTTCACCCTTAAAGGGGAACTGAGGCGGTTCTGTATTTGAGGAAAAACGCATAAATCGTCTTCATTTGGCCTCCAGAATCACGAACATCAAGATGATTTTTTAATTTGTTGCACGGAGGCTGGAAAATATTCATTATCAAAGTACCACTGAAGCCGATCCTTCTGGGGGTGGGACGTCATATTAGTTTTCGGAATCCCCGCTCTCGCACATATTCAGCGCCTATCAAAGCTATGCACGTGTACTCCTGCTAGATTAAAACAAAAAAAAAACGTCATATAGAGACGTCACGGCTGAAGTCCCTCGACAAAATTCACGCCTTCAAGTCCTGCTGTTGTCCGTCGTTGTCCGTTGTTGTAGAAACGCGAAAGACACAATGCCACGAGCGGGTGCTCCGCCGCCATTCGCTTTCAAGGGCCACTCATTTCTGTGCTGTGCCTCTATTTGCTTCCAAGGGCCGCTCGAGACGCGGGCCTCGTGCACTTGCGCATTTGACGCTACTTTCAAGACAAACACAAACACATCGAGGGGCTTTAGTGACGGCTGGTGTCAGTGCGGGGTAATATACCTGTCAAGCTTGCAATAGACCAATCTCACCAAGCGTTCTACGCATGCATGAAGCCGCCGTAACTGTAGGTCCTAGGAGGCGAACGCCAGTTCACGAGACAGCTCACGACGTCTCGTGCTCTGCTCGCGCAGACCTCCAACGGGGTTTTCGCACGTGCAGAAAGACTACAGCTCCCACAATGTATGGCGGCAGCGGTGGCGTACTCAAACTAGCTGGTAAGATCGGTCTATTGCACGCGCTGCTTACACGAGCGACACGCGCTTGGCGGCCAAAGATCCTAGTGTGACGTCACGACTGGCATGAGGTTTTTCGTGTTTTCCCTCGTTTAGTTACATCTTCGGGGAAAACAAACGCGATATTCGGATTAATGCCAGAATTCATTTCTAACTCGTTTTTCTCAGGAAGTGTTCCAGCTTTCCTTTCAGCTCAGACAGCAGCCAATGCCACGAGCAGGAGAGCTCGAGGTCGCTGCTGTGAAGCATGCTTCCGCAGAACAAGCACTCGTGCTTGAAATGCATCTCTCAGAACCAGGAGCACGGGCTAGCTTGCGCTTGTAGCTTTGGCTGCAGTCTCAGCTTAAGGGTGAACGGAGTATAGCGTTTCCATAGAACGCTGAGGTCGCGACTTGTATATTTGTGTTTATTGGTCTAAATACTCATGAGGCACCTTGTTAATGCGCATAGACACACTCCGACCGACGCTTTTATTCGTACCTACCTTGTGCATTAACTGACGCTAAACCGCCGCCTTTGTGGCCCAGTCTCTCAGGGCTACCGTCATAACAACACCGCTTTTTGAGGATGCGCTGCCGTCAACTGTCCGAAAGAAACATGCCTTTAATATACACATGCTTCTGGACCGCCCACCGTACCCAGGTCATGAACTTCGCAGCCACCTCAGACCAATCCCCACCCCCCTCTCAAAAAAAAAAAAAAACTCACGTGTACGCCGCTGGCCCTGGGCCCCACCGGTAGGGCTTTGCTCGGCGTCCGGCATGGTGGAGCGTGAAACCCACAAGCATGACTAAATGTTAGGGTGATGTCCTCGAAAAACTCATTGGGTTATCCGCTTAAAGGGCAACTCCGCTTCATTTTTGGTTTTGAAAAAACAATGCAGTCCTCATCAGTATCGCCTAGGAAGACCACACGTGAAATATTACGACGCAGTTCTGTCTAAATGTTTCTTAAACGGTCCGGCAAACTTTGCAACTCGCCAAGTTGCCGAAATCGGCTGACTTGAGCGGGCGAATTCAGGCGCAACCAACAGCGCAGTCAAGGCTACGGCATGGGCGGAGCCAACATTGAGCTTAACGTCATTATCATGGCCCCCTTTTGCTTGTTTTCACTTCTCCGGGCGAGCGCAGCGCATGACGTCAGCAGCGTTGCCTCTCGGCGCTCAGCGGTGCCCACGTGATTGGTGTAACGCGCCTGCGCAGCGCGCTTCTTGGGAGCCGTCCGGCCGCCCGCCGTGGTCCCGCCGTTACCGCCGTCTTCCGCGTCACAACTGCCGTCGTCGTCCCACCGATTGTGATTATTGTCTCGGAGTTTCGTCCACACTACGGACACCACGTGCGCAGACTTATGCCGCAGTTGTGCAGACGTCGTCGAATGCCGTAGACACCAAAACGTGGCGAAGACTGCGGTGCAGACGACACTCGCGCCTGCCACGCGCCCGCCCCAATCCCGCCCGTCGTTGGGCCGAGGATCACGTGACATCTCGTACCACGTGATGGCCATGTACTTGGCGGCCCGAGGCCAATGTTACCGGGCGGAGCTGAAGTTTCGGTTTCGATTTCCGCTCGTGTTTAAAGTTAGATTTAAAAATATATATCACATTTTTCGCGAAGCAAACGACGTAGTGTCTTTTACTAGGGCTTTTTAATTCGAAATCACTCATTATCCCGAAATCTTCGGAATTGAGCGGAGTTGCCCTTTAACTTCCTCTGTCGGGTGGTATCCAAGAGGCGGGTGTTACTAGTCATAAACAGTGAAAAATTGTGAATTCTCTGAGCACACTAGCAGCTGCTCTGCAGAGCGAGCACTCGCTCTGCAGAAGGGAGGTGCACAAGCACAGTGCGCGCTTGTGTAATTGGTGGATTGAATGTATACGTACGTTGGGAAAACGGCGATTGAAGACTTGAAGCCCGACCACGTTGTACTTGAGTCGCTTGAGTGGCGTGATTTTGAGGCTATCGCCCTACGTGCTCTGTGCGCTGCGTGCTCCGGTTCGCGTAGCGGTGTCTTCGCGCGGAGTGATAAAGCACGATTCAAATGAACACTTTTTGGCGTTTTTTGACACGCTCAATGTGCGCGAAAGTTTTAACAAGCACATAGAGGCTCTTCTGTAAGATCCTCTTTCTAGTCAAGTGGGGAAATCGACGCGCATTACCTAAATACCTCATTTGTGTTTCTACGGTACAGTTCCTCTTTGTGAACGAAAACGGTACATTGGATGCTTTGATGAAAGAGGGGAGATGTTTTATTCAGGTTTTTGTTCCGTAGATTGATAGTACATTTCGTGTTTTGAACGAAAACAAGGCATTGGGTGTAGTGCCGAAAGACGGGACATTAAGCAACTTAATAAAGCCGGAGACACGGAACAAGGACACACACAACACCCTCTCAGTGACAGTGCTGTGTGTGTCCTTCTTGTTCCATGCCTGCGGTTCTATTAAGTTGCTTAGTATTCACCAGCTCTCCTGTGCTCTAACTCTCCTTTCAGACACGGAACATTTTCAATTCTTTTCCCCGTAGTTTTATTTTTTTATTTTTTTTAACAGTGCAAAGATTTGACAAATTTGTTACTGTATATTGATCCCTTACTATTTTTTTTATACTCAAGAACAGTTCTCACCAAAGTTTTGTAAGCCAGGCTCTCTTATTTCTGGCAAAGCACTTGCGAGATTTCTTCTTAGATACCCGAGTGCCAGGTTAGCTTTCGTGGAAACATTTTTAACGTTTGTATTCCATCTGTAAATCACTCATGTACGTCAATTCCTTATACACATGTTGGTCTACACTTACACGCTTGCTATCATATATGAAATAATTATTACTTAACAATTACTTTTAACTCGTTATTGAAATACAGACCGATTCCCGAGTGTTTGTTTGCCATTCGTCGCACCAGTGCTTGATTCAGAGCATATTAACGTTTAGATTAATTTGATCGTTAGTAGTTATTTTTTGTTGCACAAAAAACAATCATCATCAAACTGAAACACAACAGCTGATGTCATGCATAAACAAGGAAAACAAATGTGGACCCAGCACACTACCCTCTGGTACAACTGAAGCTACCGGAGTTTGTCCAGACACACAGCCTCCAGACTCCACAAATTGTTTTCTCGATGATTGATAGGAGCGAGACCAGTTTGGAATCGTTGGGTTCCTAAATAAGGCTTCAATTTTGAGCATTAATTTAGGATGAGGCACTTCATGGAATGCTTTTCCTAAGTCTGAGAATATTTTGTCAGTTTCACCACGAATATTTGGAGTTTTGGAAAGATCATGCACAATTTAAAAAAAGTAGGGTTGTTGCAGAACGAGATTTAGGGAACCGGTGTTAATACGGATAAAATATTGCGATTGTTAATGGTCGTTAGAATATGTTTCGAAACAATGTGTTCAAAAAGTATTGAGCATGAACTAATGAGATATATAGGCCGGTAAATATCCACTGAAATATTGATCCTCCTTTGTGTATGGGAATATGTTTGGCAATCTTGCAGGGTCTTAATACAGAGATATGATATGATATATGATATATTTATTTTAGCTCAGGAGAGCCGCGGCGCCGCAGAAAGGCAAATTGCCCATACCTTGAAGGCCTGGGGCGCCGCTTCTAACGACGATGAAATGGTATGGTACAAATGAATCGTGTGAATGATGACAATGATGATGGGATGATGAAGAGGGTGATGAAGAGCGTCAGGCCTAGCAGCGGTCTTCGCGACGGTGGACTTCGAGGTTCCGCCATGGGCTGCTGACTTCTAGCAGGATAGACTCGAGCGCCTGGCGAGGTGAGGATTAGCAAATTTTAATAGCATACTAGCGGCCCCACAGCGTGCCTTTAAAAAAAAAAAAATTATTTTAAATTAAATCCGGATTGGTACTTTTCTTAATGTCAGTCTTAATTAAGAGGTTTAGAACTCCCTGCTCTTGAATCATCAAATCATTCATTAGCGGATGATCACAAAAGCATATCTACCTACTGTAAATGCTGCCTAATAATGAGTCAGCAAAAATAAGAAGCAAGAATCAGATTCCTCAACTCGTTGCTGACTGTTATCAGATGCATATTCCTTCTTGGCTTGGGGATTAACATATCGCCAAAATTCATCTGGGGCTTTTGTGAGAAATCACTAAAGAGTGATATTTAAATAGTTTTCCTCCGAATCCTTAACGAGTTTTTGAAGACTCTTACGCGCTCTTTGATGTGCCACCCTTCTATCGTCACTTGATTCAAGTACGTTTGTTTTCCGACGACGCTTTAATTTTATTGGGAATAGATAGCGTGCTGGTAAGGATGTAGTCATGTCTTAGTGACCACCATGACATCGGGTTCATGTTCGAGATCAGTACCTTCGATAAGGTCTACCTTATTTGCAATGCTTCGTGCGTTTATGTTAATAAGTTCGAAGCTGTCTTGGTTGTGACGTTATTCATCCTGAACTGTCGGATATGGTGCACACCTGAATTTCTCGCTACTAGACTCGTTCCAAGTTTAAAATGCGTTGTTTTCCTTAATTAAAATAGATAGTTTCCCACCTTTATTTTGTTTATATCCAGTAGAGTTCCACGAGTTTGTCGAAATCTCCAGGACTCTTTTTGAGAAGTCTTCATTATGCTGATTTATGTCCCCTTAAGTTTATAGCAGTTAAGAATCTTTGTTTTGTCAACAAAGTAAGTTAGTATCACAATAACTGGCCTAGTTCTCGCATGTATGCGTTTTCCGAGTTTGAAGTCTTTCAAATGAACCTATTTTTACTTTTAGTATCCCGGTAAGTACATTATGATCTACATTTCTCCGTAAAATTCTTAATTTTCTGGAGTCACTTTTTTGATAAATAACACTCAGACCAATTCTTCGGGAACGATATTCCAAATGATAAATTTGGTTATAAAAAGAATTTAATTCAAAATATTGAGTGGTAATTGTATTTTCATTCTGAACATGTCTCCCACAGGCTTTGTAAAGTGTTTTTTTTTTTTAATTTTGCCCTCAATGGAGGTTAGGTTAGTTTGAAATCTCGGAAGATTAGTTTCCGATGTGGCTAGTGTACTCAAGATTTCGTCCTTTTTGTGGAGAATTTTCTTTATGTCAGGAGTATTTCAGCCATAATTTCTTCAGTTATAGCGCCAGGAATTTCCTCAACATCACAGGACAGCTTCAGTAGCAGACGCATTACTGTCATTGAATTATGAATAAACTGCTCCAATATCTGTGAACCTCGCAACACAACTGAGCCAACCTAGTTACTACGAAATTTGTATTTACGGCCACCAAGCGGCGCAAACATGATCGGAGGCATAGTACATGAAGTTGCCACGGCGGGGTAGTCATGTCTGCTGAAAGAAGTGGCCGAAGGTGTGCTCCCTATATGCTGCTCTACACCAGGCCATCAGGTAGCTTCAGTTCACGTCAGCTTGCGCGCAACTTGTGCGTTATGGAAGCCTGCCACGTGCATGGGCAGTGACGGTGCTCTCGTTGTTCTGTTCCGTGGCGAATGACTGGCGACCACGAATAAACCGCAAGGCGATGATTCCTTTCACATTGACGAGGCCGTTAGCAAACAGCCAATAACAATCTGCACAAACATGATCGGAGGCTTAGTAGACGAAGTTGCCAGGGCAGGGTTGCCTCGTCCACATTGCTCGCTGACTTCATCGTTATCACAGAATGCGGTTTATGGATTGGAAACGTAAGTGCGTCGAAACTAAGCTCGAGCTCGACAGCAAACAATTCTTTGGCAAATGCTCGAGTCTGCATTTGTACCATGTACATCGGGGGCAGGAGAGCGCGGGGACAACACCTCGCAGATAGTGTCTGGCCACGCGTCGAGGTTAACGCTTATACAATTTTATTTTAATTTTTTTTTGTCGGTTAAACTTAGTACAAGAAGGTTAAACCGACCACGTGTCTTATATACTTCGAGGGAAAGAGATTACGCCTCATTGGTACTTAGCAAAAAAATAAAAATAAATCGTCGTAAGGTCTCTTCCAATGGCTTTCTTGTGGCGTTTCATTGCATCACGCTGCAATCATTTGACGAGCTTGCGCGAGCGGTGCAGTGTCCGTCCACGCTGTAACCAGCAAGAGTGGGGATTTAACTCAAGATGTCCACATCTAGAGCGTCAGATTTCATTTCACTCGAAACACTGAGTCCCCTCATAGACCCAAACGGTCTTTATGTTCCATTCTAAAGACTATATGCAGACATTGTGTGTTTTTTTCTTGTGTGACGGCCCAGTCACACAGACCATGCAAAAGCTGTGTGTGAACATGTTCCAAGCTACGCCTGAAGAAAACATGCTTGCACATGCCTCACGTGTCCGTAGAGAATTTTGACATCGTGTCTGCGGCACACACCATGTTTTTTGTGTGCTGCATTAACAATATGGCCGCAGCCTTAGGCTGACCTCGTCGCTTTTAAGTGGGTCTCGACTCCCTGCTAGAAGAGTCTCACATATGCCAGCGACTTCGCGCAAAGAAAATAGCACTCTATCTCTCGGGACGTATCTTTAGTTCGTCCGTACACTTGGCCGTCGTCAAAATATGAGCCGGCTGGCTCCTCGAAATCCGGTCTTCTCCCCGGGAAAGATCGGGAAAGAGAATGAATGAATGGTCAACGACCCTAAACTCCCGCGAATCTAGAGTGGAGCCGGCGATCGAGCTGGACACCGAAGGAAGGCGCGGAGGCGGACGACGGCGCTTAACCATTCGTGCAAACATGGCAGCCTCGGGCAAACACGTTCACACGTTCGACCGGACTCCACAGTCTGGCGTTCCGGCGCGTCAGGTTTCAGCGTACGCGCGGCTCAACGAGCGTTTCGCCACTCCTATCTCCTTAGATTCCCGTCGTTCGTCTTTTTAAAGCTACTTTCCTTCTGCCTCTAGAGCGACGGAGGAGTTTCAGCGAGGACTCTTTTAGCGAGGGTTGGGAGGAAAGTTAAACCGCTCTCCCGTTGTGCCTGGTCGAGCAAGTATGGAGAAAAAGAACTGAGCGAGCCTCACTGCATTTATCAAATCCAGATTGCACAATTAGGATTACGAAACATTCGGCTCATAGATGCAGTGTTTCATGCGTTCAACACATTTTGTTCCGCATTTATTGCGGAGGTGGATATGCGAGTCTTTCATAAGCTACGATAGTTCGCTCGATGTATTTATTTGCTATGAAGTTGATTGAAGATTTTGTTTCAAGAGCTCCAAGAAACACTCCGATTCCTCAAAACAATACCCCGAAATATCCATAGCTATGACAGAACATTGATTCCTTAGAATTAGTGTACGTATCACCGTAGTATTCGCAATATTTACCAAAATCTATAATAAAATTAACTAGGCATGGGTATTACCGCGGCTGCCTCGAATAAAATTATATTTAATCTTAGTTTTCGCGATAAGTAAATAGCCACGAAACGGCTTCATCAGAATTAACGTTAGTGTGCTACCGGTCACGCGAACCATTGGCTATTGGATCCTCATCTCCAGTCGCTAACCGGAGATGAGGGTCCAATTAGCACATGTGCAGCAGGCGCAAAGCTAGCAGTGGGAAAACGCGGATGATTAGATTAGCATCGCTTTCAGCCACTGATAGCTTTGCGCCTGCTGCACGAGCTGTTACTTCAATGCGCCCCTCAGTTTCCCACGAGCTTCAAGTCGTTCTAAAACTGACAGATATAGTGGTTTTCTATTATGCTCAGCATGTTTCTAATTGAAACGTAATGATTAGTTTTACTAATTAAAATGTTAATTAAGGAAGTTTACTTAATTATCCCACCTATCGCAGGGATTAGCAACCCACATAATGAACCCCCTGGCCGTATAACTGACACGCACAAACCGTATTGGTGCTTATTTTACGAAAGTTTTGTAATAAATTTGTTCGAATTCAAATGGAACATCCGGTAAATATATTAGGAAAAGTCTGTATCGTAGAACAGCGAAAAGCGCATAAGAGAGTAAACGTACTTCGAAGATTTTAGTGGAGTTTTATGACATATTGGTGAACGTTTCCCCTTTAGGCGTTTCCATAGATATTAAAATTATAAATATGACTTAAGCAGGTCACAGATTGCAGCCTGTCAAATTTTATAACAAAACAACCTTGGCGGTGAGTTTGGTGATTTCCTTAAAACAAACAAAAATTTCTAAAACTATTTAATTACGTCACGACCTCTTTATTGTGTCCACATATTTATAGACAAAATTAATAAATTACGAAAACGGCAAGAACTACAAGTGGAAAGTGAGTCGAACATGCGACCTTGGACAGTCGGTAGAAACTCTCATTCGTATCGAGGCCTCTTCTGCGCTCCAAAACTCGAGAAGAAGAAATTATCGAACTCGCTGCTTTCACCTTCCGTCATGACAGAAAACGTTCTACAAGATACATTTTTTATGAGAATTAAGAATTCACCCCTTTCTGCCTGCATGATATGAGATAAAATAGCCCAGGTATAATACGTCTGGATTCCACATAGCCAAAACGCCTTCCACGGTAAGCAGCTTCGCCAATTCTTGAGTGTTAACATTTTTTAATCTTCATCTTGCCTTTTGTTATCAACACGGACGGAAAAGAAAAAACCCGGATTTGTGAAATAGCTTTTTTTTTAAGTACAGAATGAGAAGCATTTCCTTGAATTCGCCTGTCGTATCTCCCCTTTCCCCTCACACAAACTTGACCATAATTCTAGTGTGCGCAAAACAGAAGAGCTGGCCCTAGTCACTGCGCCCTCGGTCGACGGTTCAGCACTACAGTGGTTCAACCTCAGAAGCTGCAGCTGGCCTCTCTTCGGTTAAGGAGAGACTAATAATACGTTCGAAATTAATCGTTCAAATATTATATCGGATCGGGTGCTTAACAGAAGCAATATCGAGCTTGGCGTTCCGAGATCACAATTATATGTATCGATTAAGTGATTAAATCCGACAAACTTGTACTGAAAATGAAAAAAAAGCAATGTCTAGTTGAATGTTGAAACCCTGATAATAACGTTGAATTTGATCACGCCTCGTACACGCATGAAGTGGAATGAGGAGATGCGACGTCCCATTATGGTGCCTGGAACGCGTCTCCCTCGCTTATCTTTAGCGCGTCCTGATTTGTTTGATATAAGTTTCGCCCGATGACGCCATACAAATGCCATGCTCTTGCTTGCCGCGACACTAGCGAAGGCAGGGCAGCGGAGGAATCTGCGGCCATATCTCGGCAAAACCCTCTCGTTAGTGCACTCGCTAAACTCACTCACCCTCACCGGTCAGGAGTAAGGTGAGGGAGAGCGAGTTTATAGGCCTCGAAACTCACGATTTAGAGGTTGAGTGAGGGGTGTGAATTCGGTGGGGGGGGGGGGGCGTGAGTTCGTGAGTTTGGCGAGTTTGTGAGTTCGGTGACAGGCGTGAGTTCATGAGTTCGGTGTGACGGGAGTGACTTAAAGATTAAAGAGTTGGGTGAGGGGCGTGACCTAATGAGTTTGGCGAGGCATAAGGCTTTTGAGGGGGCCATGGGTTTGATGAGCGTTTGCGGGTTGACGTCGAGGAATGGCGGGTCACGTGACTTCTCCGTACCTTTCCGGGGAAGTTGGGTCGACGCTCGTTTCGCAATGGCGCTGTTAGATCATACCGCTGGTCCTCTTCGAGTGATGGGGAAAGAGAAAAAAGGCGCCTATTGATTTATTTGCGCTCTTCGGCTCTCGCTCGCCTCGCTCCGGCTTGGCGCGACCTTTGACGCTGGTCGCTGCCTCGTGGCGGGGTGACGAGAGAGGGGACAGGGCTTTCCCGCTGTACCTCAGCCTCTATCGTGTAATCTGAGGACACCGACACACGCGTGGCGTCTTGTTATTTCTCGAAGGAGGCAAACGGGCGCTCTGCCGGTACGCCTGAAGGCAGGCGTTGCTGTCTCGAGTGCGCTCGTTTCATGCACGGTCACTAATCCTGAACCAAACATTAAACTAAATCCGGCTAGAAACTGTCCAGATTCGCATGTATACATATTTATTCAAATTGTAACCTAAACTGCTGAAAAAACAAAAGAACGCATACACGATTTTGTGCTCGAGTACGCCCGAAACGCCGGACTTGTTCGCAACCGAGTTAAACGGCTGCTACAGTTATTTGGTAGGATATAAAAGTTGATTCGATTATGCATCGTAATAACAAAAGTTGCGGACAAACGACTCTTAGATGACATTCAAAAAGATATCAAACGATCTTTTTTTACTTTCACCTAATAATTGGTTGTAAGAAGTCGAGGTTCTATCCTGCGATCCAACCCCTCACGCCTTTAGTCGCTCAAGAGTGTGCCATTGAGCGCAGTTGGAATACGGGCTGCACCCATAAACGTTCCACGTGCCGAAAAACTGGCCTTTTTACTAGCTCCAAAAGTATTTAGACATTAGTTATGATCCTATAGGTATATTATTTATCAACCGGTACAGCACCCGCCGATGCACGTCCCAGTCGTTTAGGAGGGGTGCTATTCCTCTTTTTAACGACGATTTATATTTATATACACGTAGAAGCGCGCGTGGATCGATCGCCGTTCACACAGAAATAATAAAAAAACACTGAAATGCACGAGAGACAGACACTCACAGTTTTTGTGAGTTTCCGTCCCTCGTCCTTTTCAGTGTTTTTATTATTGCTGTGTCAGTTATATTTACACGAGCAAATAACACGGGAAATGGGGTTAGATGCAAACCCAAGTCATCAAATATTTTTGACATGCGTGCATGCGCGTACAAGTACGGAGGCATCCTACCCGCTTATGGCCTGAATGTCCAACGAGGCTGAATGTCCAACGAGCCTGAATGTCCAATCGGTCACGTGACAGGCGAGACGGAATGTACAACGAGACGAAAGATCCAATCGAGACGGAATGTCCATCGAGCCTGAATGTCCAACGAGACGAAAGGTCCAATCGAGACGGAATATCCAACGTGCCTGAATGTCCAACGAGACGAAAGGTCCAACCGAGACGGAATGTACAACGAGCCTGAATGTCCAACGAGTCTGAATATCCAACGGATGTGGAATGAACCTTGCATAGAATTGAGAAGATATTTCTTTTTTCGAATAGTAGGATTACTGATAGTTACGGCGTTGAAAAATGCGTTCGATGAAATGGGGAACCACACGTTTCGGTGCGGAGATCTCGGTACGCGGTCGTTTCGGTACCTGGTCGTTTCGGTACCGGGCTTTTCAGGACCGGGCTTTTCGATGCACGGCTATTTCATTGCGCCGCTGAGCTTGTCCCTTTTGCGTTGCCTCTGTTAACTACCCCGAATAAAATTAAAATTATGCTCGCGCATTTCGTAGACTTCATAAAACCCCAAAAAAACAATGTATTGTTCGTTTATATATCTAAATATAAAGATAATTTTTATAATTAAGACAATTACGTGGAAAAGGTCACACATGCTGCAAAGATCAAAGACCGAACTCGTTGACCATTAACAATAGCTCACGCGTTTTACTTTTTAGAAGGTCGTATCTCTGGCGCGGAAACAACTGTGGGGTCCACGAGAGTTCTTAGAATCGTTAAGCGTGCTTATCCCCAGCCACAGTCTTCCTTCCGTATTGTACGGGTTCCTGTATTTTCCTTATTGGTGTCCCTGGTCGCGCAAAGATGATGTCCCCCTTATGGGAGAAAAAAGCCTGATTAAATTGTCAGTAGTATTGTTAGGTCAAGTCCGCATAGTATGTGTAATTACACTATAGTCCGTTGCTACTCAAGTCGGGCCGGGGAGAAAGAAGCAGACGGAACGCTGGAAAAGAGAGGGGGAAACCTCCTCTACTCTTTAGCGTTCCGTCTGCTTCCTCCTTCCCTGCCCGTCTTACCCTCGCCCTACATTCTTGAGTTGTAACGGACTATAGATTGTATTTTTTTTTTTTTTTTTTACAAAACGAAGGTGAAAGCTCTAGACATTTCTGATTGGACTTCTCGGTCCCCAGAAACAAAAATTGGTCCTCATATCAAAATCAGCTATAAAATGCAACGTTCCTTCCATTAAGCCTTTGTGCAGGTGATATCCTGAAGTGGTGAGCTTTTGTCCGGTGATTGTCCAGAGGTTTCGGCACATTGACGCTTATCGCGACGATTAGTTTCGCATGCTTCGGCCACCAAAGCGATTGCTGTCGCAGTGAGCCATGTGTTAAAGAACAAGTAGGTAATTTTAATATTTAATTCAATACTTCTTTTTATTAGCTTCCGTCGTTTCGGCTATGCCTTTTCTGATCACGTGGCATGCAGAAATCGCACCGATACGCGCCCAGGCAGCATACCGAGGCTGCGATAGGATTTCAACTGGTTGTAACTCTATCGCAGAGCCGCTGCGACAGTGTGACCGCGATTCATTCATATGCGCACATTACAAGTGCACATATAACCATAGGATCAGGAGGTCAGCCCCTCGCTCGGTCTTCCCAAATTCCATTATGCTAGAGTCGCGAGTGAACCTATTCACGAAGAACCCTACATTTTAATTTTGAACCACCCGGGTACGATTCACTATCGGACCCTTGTAAATTCTGAGAGCTGCATTTGTCATCCTCTCTTTTTTTGAAAAGAGGGTCTCATTGTTGACCCCCGCTGTCCCCGGCTATCTACGCACCCTACCCTAATCAACTCGTTTCGACAGTTCGACAAACGGGCACTTTCGCCCCATTCTCCATTCTGCGAATTGGCCTAGAGCGAATCGCCCTATTCGACGAATTGTCCTTCTTCCAGTTGTCCAGAGACTAATGGCATTTCGACGAATTGGCCGGATTCGCGGTGCAACACGCTTCCCCTACAAGAATAGAAAGCCACGTGGAACGATCTATTGTGATATTCACACAGGATCCAGGCTATTGGTACATCCCGGTGTGAACCTCCTGCTGCGCGTCGAGGTAGATGCGTTCGCGTCCTTTATCAGCAGTTAAGCTCCCACGTACCAAGACGTCATCAACTACCTCGACAGAATTGCGAGCTTTGGAGTGCTTCCAGGAGCCAGTTAAATTACACGGGCTTCTGAAAACCACTATGCAGGTCACATGCAAAAACAATTGCGTACTGTGATTCCACTATTATCGCTCTATTCTGTGACATACAAACCTACTGCCAGGGATGCATGCGTATGTAAACTACTGACAACTGCAGTGCACAGTGAGTAGTTGTCTGTTCCAAAGATAAACGAACAAAAATTTTAAAAATGTCCAATTTTCACAACTGTTCTGCATTTGCTCATGAATTGTCGGGTGACACCCCAACCACCCTCGTGCATTTATAGGCGCAGTAGATATAATTTTTTTTAAGATGTCTATAATATTATTTTTATTAGTAGGAAATTACGCTTGCGCAAACTGCTGATCCCTCACACCAACAGCTCCCAAAGCTCCTTTCAAAAATTTAAATATTCACTCTGCGCATAGGCAGTGGCGCTGGCGGGCGGTCATGTGCTTGCAATGCGGGCCTCCGTACGCAGATCTGAAGCGCGGCTTTCATAGACGTACCCCAATTGCGCAGCATTCGAACACCCGGACACTGCATCCCTATTATATATTTCAAATTGTCTGACTTATGTCATCGAAACATTCGAAACATTTCAACTGTCATTGTCAAAAAACCGTTTTGCGTCGTACAAGCAATACCTTTAACCGATGGGTATGTAGCTGCGCATCGGCACTCAGCGAACTAACCATCATGCCTTCCTTTGGATGAAATTAGAATATTTGTGTCTGCTTTATGTTTCTCTGTCGGTCCGTCAACGTCAGCTTCAGTGGCACATTTTAGTAAGACGAAAATACGGCAATGCCTGCAGGAACGCCGAATAAATACACACGCAAGTCTGTATATTTAACGAGACAAACTATTCTAGCACGTGACGGGCGAGACGGAATGTCCAACGTGCCTGAATGTCCAACGAAACGAAAGATCCAATCGAGACGGAATGTCCAACGTGCCTGAATGTCCATCGAGACGAAATATCCAATCGAGACGGAATGTACAACGAGCCTGAATGTCCATCGAGACGAAAGATCCAACCGAGACGGAATGTCCAACGAGCCTGAATGTCCAACGAGACGGAAGGTCCAAGCGAGACGGAATGTCCAACGCGCCTGAATGTCCAACGTGCCTGAATATCCATTATTGGATCTTTCGTTTCGTTGGACATTCAGGCTCGTTGGACATTTCGTCTCGTAATCCATCCTACCCCACCCGAAGAGATTAAGCGCCCCAAATGTTGTTAATGGAACAAAACAAATCTTCGAAGAATTCTAGAGGGTTTAATTAAGTTGCATAACATAGTTCTTCTCCTCTTAAAAAAATAGCATAGATGTCCGAATTAGCTATCAATAGTTAGAACTGAAGTAATTTACAAATAGAAGGTAAAAGAACGTGCGCTTAGACCAGTAGGTCGTTTATTCATTAAAATTAGTGAAGACATTAAAAATTACTAACCTTTAAAAACTGACATATCATTTTAATACAAAACTCAACTTCGTGCATGTAGTTAGTAAATTTGTGTACTCAAAATATAAGTTGAACACAAACACACGTTTTCTGACCAACAACAATACCGAAGGCACCTGACGGGGATAACGATTTTATGTCAGATACATAAAGTATAACATTCTCCGAGGCACAAAGCCGGTAGATTATAACGTTTGTTTTAACTAGTATGTCTGGCGCGGCAGATGACAAGATACGAGATAATATATATATATATAGATACGGAAGAAAACGCACTTGAGACGGTTGTTGGGGTTTTTAAAACACAATATTGACAAAGTTCTTCAATCGTTCCTTTTTCCAGAAAAAAAAATCCACCAGGCAGTTACCTTGGGTGACATAATTTGTGTGAACGACGATAAATATACAGACAGTCCCTTCCGGAATGGTTCTACTCGAATGCGGATTGCCGAGGAAACCATCGTACAATTAAAGAGAAGTTAGCGATATTCTATGCAGAAACAAAGTATACACCAATGCTGGTGCGTGTTGGAATAATAATAATTCACACCTGAATAAACAGCGATGCCGACGCTCACACCATACTTGCATCAAGTTGTCGCGAATCCTCGAAGGAAAGTGTGCACACCGTAAGCTCGGTGAGTTCAGTGATGGGCGTAAGTTTGTTAGTTAAGTGAGTTCGTCAGTTCGCCGTGTTCGCTAGTTTGGTGAGTTCACGAATTTATGAGTTCCTAAGTGAGGACTTGAAGGTGATAACGGCCGTGAGGGTGAGGGTGAGTGAGTTTCTAGACTTTTTTTTTAGCTAGCTGCGAGTGTGTGACTTCAACCAAAAATGACGAACTCTGTAAGAGGCAGACGTTTGTACTGCTGCAGTTCCTTCTGAAGCCATAATTCGACGGAAACTAGAGGAGACATGAGGCGAAACCCAGCGATGACTGCGACCCTTAGGCCGCGAGTACAGGGTGTTCCCTAAGAATATTTACAGGGTTTTTTCACCGCAACAATGAACTATGCATGGCCGAACGCTCATTCTCCCCTCCAAGGTAGCGCTAGAGGTCCGAACCAGATGCCGGAGTTTCAGGGCGAAGAGATATTTTATACAAAAGTTATCAATTATTTTCTGAAAATGTCAAATGGTGGCCGACAGAGCTTTCGAATACATGGTGCTCTAAAGCGCCAGAAACCGAAAACGGGCGAAAATGTGCCGCATTTTCTTATTGAAATTTTCAGAAAATGTATTACAACTTTTGAATGAAGTATTGGTTCGTGCCAAAACTTTGGCATATGATTTAAACCTCTAGCTCTACCTTTCGGCGGAGAATGAGCGTTCAGCCAAGCATAGTTTAATTTTGTGGTGAAAAAGAGCCTGTATTTTTTTTAAACACCCTGTAATTCCAAGATAAATTTTTATCATTACTAGAACAATTTTTGCTATCATTTCTAGAACCAATCGGCAGGACAGCGACATCCGAGAGTATGGCACCCAGGATTCTGTAACGCCATTTGTCGCCACTTCGAAACCACTTTCATTGCACGCGTTGTATCAGATGGTAAAGGGTCCAGCCAAAGATGCGTGCCAGTCATGTAGTCCCAATCCCTTTACTATTGGGTATAAGTATAGAGAATACGTCAAAGAGCTCCTGGATTGCAAAACCTTGGTGCCAAAGTTTCTACGTCATTCAGGGCGGACCAGCGTTCCGTAACTCGTGTCCAACATGGACACGAGTGCTGCATCAGGGTTCGGCTAACACTCTCACTCAAATAACACGAGTCCCCTTCGAACTCGAATGCCGCACTCGTGTGCAAACTGCGCCCATGCTAGCGTGCGGTAGGTGACATTGGAAAACCAGCACTACGAGCTTCTTTTTTAGGAGTCTTACTTTTATTCCAAAGGTAAGCAGTCCGTTACTCCGGTAAACCCATACAAAAATGGGCTATGGTTGGCTATAGAAAATCCTTTGTATGGCCGGCTATAGAAAATTGGCCCAATTAGCTAGCCGCTTCTATGGCTGTCTAAAGCTTTTCCTATGGTATCCCCTATGGTTCTCTATAGCTCTTTCAATAGAAATTTCGCCATCGAATTTTGTATGGTTTAATCTATGGGTCTATTTAGAAAGGATGCTATAGCCGCCTATGGCTTTTCTTTTGGTTCCTTTGGCTGTCTATAGACTCTTGTAAGGTCTGCTATAGAGATCTCTATGGCTTACTTTATGGATCTTTTTAGACACCGTGCTATAGCTGCCTATGGCTTTTCCTACGGTTTCTTTAGCCGCCTATTGCTCTTTGTATGGTCCGCTATAGCTGATCCTATAGTTTACTTATGGTTCTCTATACCCATTGGGCTATAGCTGCCTACGGCATTTCCTATGGTTCCTTTAGCCGCCTATAGCTTCTTGTATGGTCTGCTATAGAGATCTCTATGGCTCACTCTATGGATCTTTTAGACACCGTGCTATAGCTGCCTATGGCTTTTCCTATGGTTTCTTTAGCCGCCTATTGCTCTTTGTATGGTCCGCTATAGCTCATTCTATAGTTCGTCCTATGGTTCTCTATACCAATCGTGCTACAGCTACCTATGGCATTTTCTATGGTTCCTTTAGCCACCTATAGCTTCTTTTATGGTCTGCTATAGAGATCTCTATGGCTTGCTCTATGGATCTTTTTAGACACCGTGCTATAGCAGCCTTTGGCTTTTCCTATGGTTTCTTTAGCCGCCTATTGCTCTTTGTATGGTCCGCTATAGCTCATTTTATAGTTCGTCCTATGGTTCTCTATACCCATCCTGCTACAGGTGCCTGTGGCATTTCCTATGGCTCCTTTAGCCGCCCATAGCTTCTTGTATGGTCTGCTACAGAGATCTCTATGGCTCACTCTGTGGATCTTTTTAGACACCATGCTATAGCAGCCTATGGCTTTTTTATGTTTTCTTTAGCGAATATTGCTCTCTGTATGGTTTGCTATAGCTTCTTCTAGAGCTCGTCTTATGGGTCTCTTTACCATCGTGCTATAGCTGCCTGTTGTTTTTCTTTTTACCGCAATCGCACGAAATGTGAAACAAATTATTTGTTGTCACTGTACATCTTTAAACAAAAACCTTGTAAGACGTGTCGAACTTCATAACCCCATTTAAAACAGAGAGCTAACATTTAAACAAAAAAAAAAAACAACAACAAAAAGCAAATGCACTCACCCAGGTGTTTGCAAAAGCAGAGGTAAAAAGACACAAGGAATTGTTTTCAAATGTCCTAGAAGTTTATTACACACAGCCCATTCTGTAGACAAGCACAAACAAAGCAATCTTTAAAATGTAAAGAGGTATTACTAAGCTGTTATACAACTGAGAATATTGCAAAGCAAACAAGAACCGAAGGCAATTCCTGGGTAGTGTCTAGTCTCCCGGCAGCCGGCCAAATCCCCCCCCCCCCCCGAAATTCTACTGCCAGTCGCCACTCATTGTCGCTGCCATCAGTTCATCGAACGACGTTTCATCGACACGTGATGTTTATAAACGACTCAAAATGTCTTTTTTTTTTTGGTAATGAGTTGCTGCAGACACGCCAAGAAGTGGCGTGAACGGGTGGGCTGAATCGGTGAGCACGCGCCTCAGGAAAACAGGCGCGACAAAATCTCCCTGCAGCGTGGAATTCGCGTAACGAGTGTCGACTAAACGTGTGTCCAGGAAACGTGTATCCACGACAAGGTGTCCATGAAACGTGTTTTCACAAAACGCAGGGAGAATAAGAAAATCAGTATTCTAACTGCAATTTTCACATGATTTCAGACAGCTAATGGCAGGCGACTGCGGTAGAATTTCGGGGAAATTATTCTCCCAGCTGTCAGAAGATAGGCACTGCCAGGAGATAGACACTACAGAACGGTCAATTGTCGGCGAGTAGGTTGCAGCGCACTTACGTAGAAAATACCGGACTTGAGAGATGTAATCCGAGATTGTCGACACAGGCACAGCAGAAAAACCACTCAAACACAAAACCGAGAAGGAAGGGGTCCGTGAAGATTCACCACAATGTAGCACAAGCTGTCATTTGCCGAACCGAACACTGAACGTATCACAAGAATGTCTTGGGCTTCTTTGAAGAAATCGCTTGTTGCCGACATACGGGTAGGACTTTTCGACCGAGATACCCTTTACCATAGAAGCGAAATTCACCGCAGCCCCGCGGGCCGCACGACACGCGAAACTAGGTCCGCAAGCAGGCATTCCGGGATTGGCAACGGCTAATGCGTCATCCGTCAAACCACGTGATCACGCTCCTTCCGTTATACGCGCACAGAGAGCGGAGTCAAGCGATGAAAACTCTATCGTTTATTGGTCCGCCGAGTGCGCACCTTCTAAAATGCTTTCAGCTTAGGGAGACAGAGAAAACAGAGGAGTTGAAAAGCAGAGCTCCTTCAAGGCCAGAATGGGGGTGCGACCACAAAGACTAATCTTCAGAGGCATACCAACAATGAACACAACGAGAGAATGTGTCACTTATATCCTGTTGACAGTTCGACCCAAGGTTGATATAGTAGGGGACGCTATGTGTGGCCTTGCGCTTACGGCAGGTGCCGTGTTCAGCGTTATCACCAGCTTGGAGACTGTTGTCGCGTTACCCTAGCTTGAGACTCGATTGTCCTCAACCACTCATAGCGTCTACTCTGCTGTCACTACCAAGTGAACAGGACAGCTCCATGAAGGCCAGTTTTTGGACTTCCAAAGCTGCACTTCCCAGAAGTGACCCAAAACGGGGCAGGTTTGAAGAAAGCATATTTTACGCCGTGTAATCCACATTATAACTTAAAATGAAGAATTAATGGCGAATGCTTTTTTTTTGCGCAGGATGTCCACAAATAAATAAATACATATATAGATAGATATTTTTTCACTGTCCTGTTTGCATTTTTGAACTTCATTTTGGGAATCTTTGCATCGTTGTGGCATTTCTGATTGCATGGTTTTAAAAAAAAATTTGCCGTAATACGTTCTTCATCCGTGAGTTCCGTCTATAGCACTGTCATCAATTACGATCTCTGCGCACCACGATGACACAAGGTGGGGCTGTGTGCTCCAAGAAGCTCCAACGACTTTAATGTCTCATAATTTAAAGAAAAAGAAGAAAAATTAGCCACAGCGCTTGCTGATTTATGCAATTCGAAGAACAGAGAGATAATAGGACGCACCTAAGGTAGCGCGTGCCTAACGATATTAATTTTTTTTTCGGCTGTTAACTTGTATTTTTTTTGTATATTTCGCCGTTCTTGACACGGGCGTCGACGGACATCGCACCGCATGCTTACGCCCCTGCCGGGGTGAGCTTTTCTGTTTTCACGACACTCTATCGCGCTATAGACGCGTATATTTAACGCTCATGAAGTCTCGAGAGAACTGTGTCAATTGTTTAGTCAGAGCAACTTCGCAGCAATCGCGAAGCGAGAGACGACTGCGCCTCGATCTGGCTGTCCGCGTTCGCTCTGATAAAATGTGACCGTCGGACTCTCGAGCAGCGTTAGCTTGCTGATGATGCAGGACGCTGCTTTGTCGTTGAGAATCTTTGCCCTGCGAACGCCGGCGAAAACGTTCCAGTGCTCGGCGTACCCTAGGCAGCAGCGCCTGTCAGCGACCGCCCGCGCAGCATCGCAATCTTTCTGGAGCCTATTGGCAATCAGCGAGCGCCGACGATTTATTGTCGCGACTTGAATGGGAGCATTTTATGCACCCCCGTGAACATGAACTCCCGCGAACATGATCCGCGCGACGACGAACCGCCGGCGCTCGCAGACGGAAGGTTTCGATGCTGTGCGAACGGTTGTTGGGAGGACGCTGCGTAGGGTACGCCGGGAGCTGGAACGGCTTCGCAGGCATTCGAAGGGTAAAGGATTCGCGACGACAAAGTAGCGTCTTGCATCTTCAGTAAGCTAACGCTGCTCGAGAGTCCCAAGCTTACATTTCCACAGAGCGAGCGCGGCCGGCCAGATCGAGGCGCAGTCGGCTGTCGCGTCGCGATTGCACCGTCGTTGCTCTACCTACACTGATGACACGTGCACCGGCATTCGAAACAGCCCTCTCAAGACTTTATTCGAATCCAATAGACGAATTTATAGCGCGATAGACCGTCGTGACAAGAGTAGAGCCCACCTCTGTAGTGGCGTAAGCAGCGGCTTTATGTTCGTTGACGCCGCGTCGAGAACGACGAAATATACACAAAAAACATTAAATATATTTAATAAAGCAGGCAGAAAGAAATACAAACATGGCAGGGACACGGACAAAGTAGAAGGCGCGCTACGAAATACATATACTTACAAAATACACTGGACAAGACGAATAGTTAGAGCTAAAAAAACGGAAGATTGACATGACGTCGACGCCGAAATAAGGCAATGCGCAGGGAAAGCAGCCGGCAAAACTGCAATAGTCCTATAGGCAGCTAAGGACGCTATTGTGATCGCGGACGTACAGCAGTGGCGACGTACGGCCCGTTAACCTGGCTTAAGAAAATTCTCGCCCCGATCGAGCGCATGAATGACTGTCTTCCACTTTCCTACATCTGTAGTAAAAGAGAAAAGGTCGCGGGCCTATAGCCTAAGCAATATAAAACACCATTGAGCCGGCTAAAACAAATTGGATGGTCACGAGTCTATAGCTCGAGAGACATACATCCCTCTATAGCCGGCTAAAGCACATTGAAAGGTTGGAGGCTATGGTTTTGGTGACATAGAACATTATTGAGCCGGCTAAAGAAAATTCAATGGTCGCGATTCTATAGATTACGGACATAACCACTCTATAGGCGGCTAAAGCATATTGAAAGATCGGAGGCCTATAGCTTTGGTGACATAAAACACTATAGAGACGGCTAAAAAAAATTCAATGGTCGCGAGTCTATAGATTTAGGGACATACACCACTCTATAGCCGGCTAAAGCACATTGAACGGTCGGAGGCCTATAGCATTGGTGACATAAAACACTATAGAATCGGCTAAAGAAAATCCAATGGTCGCGAGTCTATAGATATAAGGATATACACCTCTCTATAGCCGGCTAAAGCACATTCAATAGTCGCGAATCTATAGCACTAAGGACATACGTATTTCTATAGCTCGCTAAAGGATATTGAATGGTCGCGAGTCTATAGCTGCATAGCCATAAATTATTCTTTAGCCAGCCATAGAAATCAGAATGGTCAAGATTCTATAGCTTTGAAGACAGATTTTTCTATAGGTGGCTATAGCGTGTTTTATGGTTTCTTATCGCTGACCATAGAGGGCCATATAAGGTGATAGCTTACCATAGGATTTTCCATAAACGTCCATAGACCATTTTTGTATGGGAACACTTGGAAAGCACTTTAAGTTGCTCAATTGCACACGTGGTCTCTTCAACCATGACCTATTCTTCCCGCACAAAATGACCGAACTAGCCAAAAACATCAACCGTGTTTTTGTAAGACACGGAAACGGCCTGCTCACCAAAAGGTGGCGCAAGTTACCTTATAATTAAGGCGCAATCTGACAAAAATTCCAAACAAATTTAGCTAAAATAAAGCCTGGTTTGGTCTCACAGGGTCTCAGTGCGATGCAAAAGACACATTTTGAACCGAATAAACGATGTTCTTAACTTTGTGTGTGGACGTTGCTTGTACCTGGCGACATCACAGTAAGAGCCCAGCAAGGTGGGCGGTTTAACCAGGCGTAGGTAAATTGGCCACGCTAAATTATATGACGTTTCTTATCCTTCAACATTGTCACAGCTTCCAGATGGGAGCCCTTCCTTCTCTACTATAGTTTAGAAAACTGCAGCCGCAAATGGCGCAAGATCGTGGCCTGCGCTCATATGAGATGAACACCTTTCGCGCATTTTCAAAAAAGGAGCCCACGATAAGAGGACAAAGCGTGTGCTAAGCCATACATTAACTATAATTACATCGTTCCAGACTTTTATAAAGAGACGGAAGTTTGAAAATCACAAAATAAAACTAAACAAATATTTCCCCGGACCTAAAGGCGAGACAACACATTCATCTCACATATTCCCCTTAACTCACCTGAAATCCACCCCCACATCCCACCATATGGTCCAGTTAGAAGCCCGCAGATTTACAGCAGTACCGGTTAGTTAATGGTAGTTTAGAAAAACTCGCAGATTCATGTTTTTCATCCACCATCTCCAAACACGAATCGTAATAAAAAAGAAAAACAGGAACCGCGTAATCATAATAAAATAGCCTCTAGTTGGCGGCTCATTCGTTGAAAGGCGCGTGCCCCTGTGCTGCGCAGTTGCAGCTCCGTCGACCCTGGTGCACCCCTCCGGGCTTTCCCCGCCATAAAGATAGCCCAAGAGGTTCTTAGCGGCGCAAAGCCGTCGAGCAGTGAACAGAGGCCGTTAACGTTTACTCCGCGAGACGACGACGACATCTCACTGGGTTTCCTTCTGCGCCAGAGTCAGTGGGTTTTCTACGAAACAAAAAGTGCACAGAGTCTCCAAATGGCGGTGTAAATAAGAGTGCTGATGGCCCCTCGACTTTGGCTCGCTCTACGTGGGGATTTGGTGAGGGGCATGTAGCTTACAGCTGGGATTGGGTGCTGTTTCTGTTTGCTTGTACCTTTTCCTTTCAGTAAGGGTGGATTGTATACCGTCCGGGGTCCGCTCGCCGGTTGGCTGTTTTCTCTGTCAGGTGTTTGGGGAGGGTTGAAGGGGCGGAAGATGTAAACTGGAATCTGGCTGATGGTCGTGGAGAGGCCAGAAACAAAAAAAAAAGGCCCAGCATCTTCCCCAGTGATATTTCTTCTCTAAGTCGGGAACGCAGTTCTTCGGCTTAAAATTTATAAATTTGTCGTTGGTTGAGTATTATTAAAATACAAACACTGGAACCTGCGGTAATGACAAGCTTGTAGAGAATTAAGCGAAGATGCGTAGCTTTTTTATACATTTTCCGCGTAATTAAGTCTTTTGTTACCTGTTTCTTTAAATATGCGCGTTCGAAGAGTAATCTTTGTGGTGAAATATAAAATGTTATGTTTCTTTTTAAGAGGTTTAAAGAGATATGACCACTGACCACTCGTCCCTACAAGAGATGAATCCGGGCGTCCGTGGTAACTGCCCCCCGATTATTAGCTTGTTGCATTAAAAATGTGGCCCACGGGAGACAAAACATCAGGTTGTACAAAACTTCAGGGTGTAATTGAGCTGCTGGTGGTTTAACATGCTTTGAACCGAAACCTCGAGACTGTGGAAAAAACAAGGACGACATAATACAAAAAGGCTTTGTGCATTGTGTCGTCCATCGTTTTTTCCTCCAATCTACTGTTTATTTTCTAAAACAATCTTGCTGCATATACCTGACACAAAATTGATGATTGTGATTTGGGTGTCTGTGAACACGTCCTGGCATATGCTGTACAAAATATACCATTCATTTGTATTCCATTACTAGGAAAACCCAAAATTGAGGGGAAACGCATCTCGGGTTGTACTAATGCAGGAAGTTCGACAGCTCGCCGCTCTTTTTTGTGATGTCTGTCATTTTTTTTTTGTTTTGTCAAGTATTTGCTTTGCATACACATATGCACAAGCCCATGACTCTGCATAAAGGCCTGTTCACAAATACACCGCAGCGCAACAAAGCGCTCTAGACAAAGCGCTGGCTTCGCGCTATATCGGCGTTGTATCAGCCCTTGGATGCATGTACGCCCACTTTTTTTTTTTTTGCTACACGGTGCAGCGGAAGCTCAGCGCCGAATGCTGAAATTACTCCCCACTCTACTGAACCAAACACAAATACAATACCAAATACCATATAAAAAATATAATTATCCCGGCTCTCTTGAGCCAAATAAATAAAATGAAAGAAAATTACATCAAATGAAAATACTGTGTCGCTCATCAACAATGACTTCCTTTCTATATCAGTGCTGAGGTGAATCTAGAACTGGCATTTTAAGTCTTTCTCTTTTAATCTGCTTTCTTTTTCGCTTCTTTGCGCGAAAATTTGTGTGCGGGAAGTTCCTCCCAAAAGGAACAAAACCCTCCAGAGTTGTGGAGCAACATCGTGCCGAACATTTCACACGAAATAATCCCTCCGGCAAACGTTCAAATGAGCGCCACTTTTCTTTCAACTGTAATTATTTTCTATTACAAGAGATGGTGCAAACCACGCACACAGCCAGTTTCACTCTATACACCTTTGTTCGTTTAGTCTCGTCCCCAGCCACACGGTACACATATCCGGTATGTGCGACGAACGAACAATAAAACATTTAAACCTGGAAATAGTAAAAAAAGAATAGAGGTGAGCCAAAAGGAGAATGGGTGATGGTTAGGCATATACCCTGAATATCTTCCTTCGGCGTTTCGACGGCAAAACTATGGTTTCGCACATACTGAAAGTAACGACATTGAAGATGGCGGCGCCCTTGTGCAACAGGCTTATTCGCACTTTCTCGCGTGAGTTGAAAGGCGGTGGCGCCTTTGCTCCCATTGCCCCCAACCACTTCCGGTCCCAAACAAGACGGCGGGTTTCGCGGTATTTGCCAAATCAAATATACACTCTCTCTTCTGGAAATTGCCACGTTCAGCACTGTCAGACTCGATTAACTCTTACGATAAAAAAAGGATAAGTAAAAAATGAGCAAATGTACGTGAACGGGAACTGTAACCGACACTACGATCCCTACAGCTCGAAATTTCAAAATCCCAGCTGTAATTTTTTTTTTAATTTTAGTCGCAATTACTGCTACTTAAAGTGATAAACTAGGCTCATACGTTGCATCTGAAACAACGCAATTAGTTCTCACTTTACCCCGTAAGACATGACGTCATGACACGGCTCTATGCTCCAAACAAACCGTTTCTAGGGTCACTGTTAGGAAGGACAAATGCGTGGAAGCTCGTTCCGAGGTTAAAAGTTTTCCGATAAAGAGAGCGAATATTTTTTTCGTAAGCATCGTCTCTTCTCTATATCGAATCATAAAGAATTTTTATATCGATGATGAAAGCCCGTAATAAAGTTTTACTACCAGTTTCTGTCTCGCCGGCACACGACACGATAGCTTCGCGGGTCAAGCGGTTTCTTATGATGGAGCGAATGACTGCGTTGAAAATTGTTGCTGACGAACGACGAAATGTTTATAGAGGGTATTCACTGGGCGACCGTAGTTGTGTGCGCAACTTCTCACCGCGTGTTGACGTCGAGATTCCAGAGTGATTTTGCACCGTGCCTTCCACACCATAAACATTTCCTGTTTTGGAAACCTATAATTGTGAGCTCAATCTGAGCACGCGCAGTGAACACTGGACTTAAATATGGCATCCAGCGAACACCCCTTATTCTAGGGGTCAACCTTCTGCAAGATTTCAAAAGTGAAGAGTGCCCCTGTACAACTTTCATCGACTCTCGAAAGGCGCGGGCTCGCGAACGCCCGCCAGAGGCTTCCGCCATACCAAAGAAGGGTGACAACACTGTGGAACCAAATCGCGTAATGGTGAATCACAACGACGACGTAAAGTGCATTAAAGCCGAAGTGCAGTCTAGCACAGTTTTAAAAAGTTATGACCGAAGAGAAGTTCCTCCAGTGCACATTTGAGTGATCAAGCGAACTGTCCTTAACAGATACAACGCTGCCTGATGTTTTACCGAGTTCTTTTGCTATTTCGAGTCTCGCTTAAAACGGAACAATCGGCATGATTTTTCACACTCTGATTGTTACAAGACTAAACACTTGCATGATGCAAACAAAATTTGCGGTTTAGAACCGATTATAAATTTCTCAAAATAACTGCTTGTTTATTACAATGTTACCTGCAAAATCAAAGTGGGCAACGGACGCTGCTCTGACATCGTGTACTAAAACAGATGGTTACCTCACCGTATTTCTCGCAGTTCTGGATTTGTGTAATTTTTTTTCGTCAGACAGTATCCTGCATCGCACGCCAATGCAATTTGTTTTTATAAACCTGATGAGTTTTTTTTATGCAATTGTCATGTTCCCAATAACTACAATATCGAAATCATATCATTTAGCAAACGATTGAAACTTGCAGAAGACATGCCAGTCATTCCGCATGCATTCGTCTTCTGCTGCGGACATCTTGAATCTCGAGGACCGGAAGGTGCCGTCGCAATATTCCTGAAATGGCCGATTCTCAGCCAACGTCTGTCGTGGGAAGTCTGAGACCAGACTTAATATATCCATTCTCCAACGTTCACATTCCACATTCGACATTTGAACCATCGTTCTATCCGAGCAAAATCCAATCCCAAGTATTCGTCCATAGCACCGGTTTGTTTGGAGCAGGGACGTCGGACCTACAAGATCGATCCATTTCGTTGCTCGTATTGAACGGCATTGATTTGAAAGAACATTTGTGAAGTAAATTGTATCCTTTTACATTCGTTTACAAAATATAGTGTTTCACAAAATATATTGTTTTACAAAATATATCGTTTTACATTCGTCAGATTCTGAAAATTTGTTTCTCCAAGTTTATCGTTTCATAGAAAGCAGAGTTCAGCATACCAGGGAAGTCAGTTTTATTTTTACACATCATTACCGAGATTGATGATACTCACAACCAGTTTTAGTTAAATTCGATATATTAGAGCGACATATCACCTCGAAAGCAATTAAATTTCAGTTAATTTCATTTGCACATACGTAGGATATTGAACCTTCGGTATTGCCACGAACCTTTCATATCGACATAATTAATAAAGAATTTCATAGTGTCTACATTAGAATTCTGTGGTTCAAGTCTCTGAGTAACTCGATACGATATAAACCAGTGTCAGATAATTCTTCTAACAAATAGCTTTTCGATTAGCTGGTTCAAGCCAGCAACTGCGGTGATGGCTTCATGTAAAACAAAGGTTGCCTTACTAGGCAAGTCCCTTTCACATGGAGAGACTGTACGACTGCGTCTTGTGCGGCAAAAAAAAATTGTGAAAAAGAAAACATTTCAGCTGCTCTTCACGGATTTTTTTTTATTGCCGCACGAGCAACAATAGATAGATAGTTTATTTAGTGCCGGTCAACAGCCGTGAGGCCTACAGGACAGTACACTTTGTCATGTTTCGCATAGTGGCGTTAACAATAAAAAGGGTATTACATAGGACAGTGTGGTTGCCGAGGAGCACAATAGAAATCAATCTGACGCGTCATCAAATCCTAGTTAGTTAAAAATAAAAATGGTTGCCACGGGCACACTAAGATAAAGTCAAGTGAATATGTCATCTTGTAAAAACATTGAATTGTATGTATCTTGTAACCGAGTCATTGGACACTTTGAATGAATATCTGTATAAAATGTGTGAATACATTTACACGCCTTCCCAGATGGGACACGGAAGCACAATGATGACAACAACACGTCGCAATCAAGAGTGGCATGCACAACTTTTCTCAAAAAGTTCATATCATGTGCAAGCCTCCTGTAGTGAAGAGACTGGAGGCCTATGTCTGCTAATACCGAGCTATAGCTGTAAAAACGTCGACGACCAATGTGCCTATCGTATACAATACGAATAAATTTCCGCTGTACCTCTTCGATTACATTACTGTAGCCGAGAGAAACAGAGTTCCATATTACGGATGCGAACTCTAAACGCGGCCGGACAAGTGAACAATATAAAGAGAGAACACAATGAGGGCTTCTAAATTTTCTAGTTATCCGTGACACCGCACCAAGACATCGCAGGCCTTGATTAACTATCTCTGACACATGTTGATGAAAAAAGAGCCTGGAGTCCACTTGAACACCAAGATCCCGTACAAGAGATACACTCTTTATGTGCCCTCCGGAAAGGTTGTAGCTGAACACTATGCTCTCGTGTTTCCTGCTGATTGACATGACTGAAGTCTTCTTGAGATTAAGTTGTAATCTATTTGTTATGCACCACTGCTCAATTGAACATACGTCGTTTTGTAACAACAGACAATCCTGTACATTCTCTACCCTCCTGAACAGCTTCAAGTCATCTGCGTACAATAATGCTTTGGAGTGCAGCACCTGCGACGGCAAGTCGTTGATGAACACTAAAAATAACAACGGCCCAAGGTTAGAGCCCTGGGGCACACCAGATAATGATAAAAACGGCCCGGACAAACAATCTGAGAAACTGACTTGATTCTGGCGGTTTCCCAGGTAGCTGGAAAACCATGAACAGTAAGTAGGGCATAAGCCATATTTTTTTTTAATTTTGACAAAAGTATGTTGTGCGAAACCCTGTCGAAAGCCTTTGACATGTCAAAATAAATAGTGTCTACTTGACCACGGATGACAGTGCGACTGCGATTTTAAACTCAAAACGACCGAAATCGGAGTCTAGTTTAAATTCTCATAATGTGTAATAGCCTCTAT
Source organism: Ixodes persulcatus (assembly GCA_013358835.2). NCBI lineage: Eukaryota > Metazoa > Arthropoda > Arachnida > Ixodida > Ixodidae > Ixodes > Ixodes persulcatus. The sequence continues at coordinate 1,115,658 of JABSTQ010009916.1, forward strand.
TCATTTGTGTCCATAAATTCCCCAAGAACACAATTCTGAAGAAAGCAAAATTTCGTAAGTGGGGTTTAGCCTTCATTTCTAGAGAACAGTAAGTTCGCACTATCAGTTACACTTCAACTCATACTAACAAATAGACTCTAATGTTCAGATCTCTCTACTCCTACACTTCATTCTCACGTCGACAAGTAACTCCGAAGGCCATAGCGCTGGAGATAGACTATGTGACCCTTGGTTTCGGCCCCCTCCAGACACGCACACACACACACACACCTTAAAAACACTTCGTTGCGTGCACGCCGCAGAGCCATCGAGTTTAAACACCGTCCCGCGCCTCGCCCCCTCTCGAACCTCAAAATTCCGTTCAGTCGCCCCCGTTCGCCCCCCTGGCAACCACACCCACCACTGTGACGCGGCTGCCAGCCTCCAGGAGATAATTGCAAACTCGAGCGCGTACCAACACGTAGGATTCGGGAAAACTCTGGCGCAGATTCGGCGCTCTCGGCGTTCGCGGCGCACCGCCCGTCGCTGGCGACCACTCCTCGCCGAGTTACAAAGCGCCCATTAAGGGAAACACGCGGGATAGAAAAGAGGGCGAAGGAGGAGGAAGCTGGCACAGAGAGGCAGTTACTGGAGCTGTCGAGCAAAGGGTTGCGGACATTTCGTGGGATTTGGAAGGGGAAGGGCGAGACTGAAGCCATCGAGGAGGGGAGAGAGATGGAGTGTCTGGAAGCTTCATGAGCACGACGGGTGAGGCTCTTTTGGGACTCGTAGGTTTTTCGAGGATTTCGTGAACGAAAAGCGATTGTTGGAAGTAGCCTAATGAGGAAAGGGGATTGACGTGGTTCCCTCCAATGTGAATGTTGGATCGTTACCCTCTTCCTTAAATGTTTTCTCTTCATCTAAAGAGGTTTCGCGGGAGTTTGAGGTTTGCAACCGTGAAAAAAAATGGCAGGAGGACAACCAACTAAACAAAAAAAACATGTTAGACGAAGAACCAAAACAAAACATTGTTCTGAGTACGAGGAAGCCACAAGGAACGGACAACAATGACTAACGAAAAGTTGTCGTTTTGTCATTGTTGTCCGTCCCTTGACCCTTCCTCATATTCAGTGCCCTTAAGAACACGCTCGTCCTTTACGCAAAAAATGTTAGTTTTTGTGTGTCTTTGTGTGTGTGTGGGGGGGGGGGGGGGGAAGGGAAAAGAGGGGTGTCGCTTCGATAAAACTGGAGTCGTGGTCCTACACGCGCTTGCTCGGCGTCCTTCAAGCTGACTGCAGTGCCATTACCGCAACGCGTACAAGTATGTGTGGACGCCCGCATGCATGCTTGCACGTGTGCGAACGATGCTATGCATGGCGTGCGTCCGCTCGCCGTGGTGGCCTGTCATAAGCCTTGCCGCATCTCGCGCTTTGCGTGCGCGCATCGTCAGACTTTGGGCGGCGCCCGATGTCTGACAATAGAAAGTTTATCACTTCGTGTTTTCTGGCCACGCTATTTGCAGAAGGAGCTCGCGCTGCCACTTCGATGCACGCTCTGTGACGCGCGCCCGTAGTGGTAGCGGTCCTTTGGAAAGGATCTGCTAAAACTCCCTAATGTCCCAAAGTGGAAGACACTTCTTTTTTGTTGCTCTGGAATATCAAAACACAATCGAAGAATAACGAGCAGTTCCATGCGCAATCGCACCAAACGGTTGTTTTACGTTACGCCAAAACAGGGCAGGGATTTGAGAGTGCTTTGATATCACAGAGGACGTCGGCTTGATTTGCGAGGCCGTGTGTATTTTGGAACGTTGAAGGTGTATGCTGATTTTAAACCTGCGCGAGATCCCTGAAAAAGGGCCGATTCAGATCTAGAAAACGTGGCGCTAGATGTAAATCCCACAACCTATCTCCCACTCCCCTCTCTTATGCAGTGTGTTTAATTTTATTACGAATATATTTTTGTAGGGGGTTGAGAGTTAAAGATGTGTTGTCTTCACTATGCATTTACCGGGCTCGGTGTACATTAGATGACGAATAATCGTCATGGTAAGTTGACTAATTAACTAAACTATGTTGATAAACGTTTTATCTATTGGAATAAGGGGCCATTTTGCATTTGCAGTATTGACAAAAACTACTGAAAAGTCAACACATAAAGAGCTCATGTTCGAAAACCATTCATAACAATTGTTACTCCAGATAATTTTAATTCTTTCTTTAAATCAGTAGTTATGTTGGATGATTGTTATCATTTAGACATTGCAGCTGACGTCTTTCCTACTATTGTGAAGATAATTGTTTCATCAGCATTTTCAATTGGCTAAAAATAACGATCCTAGAATGTGCCCTCGTCTTGGTTCTGTACATTATGGGCATTTAAAACTTTACGCTGAGTGGAGAGCTAAGCACCTCTATAATGTTCAATGCGTATATTAGTTGCAGGGTCTTACCAAATTATTTAAAGTTGGAAAACTCGTTCGTATTCAAACATTTGTGGATACAAACAATCCAGCAAACTACAGGCCGGTGCTCCTGACTGGCACGTGTTGCAAACTTCGGGAGCATATAATGCTCACGCTTTTTATTAATGTACAGCAAACAATTGTATTTTTCTTTATATCGGCACGGTTTAAGGAGACAGTTATCATCAAGAGCTCAGTTTATAAGGTGGTACATAACCTTTCAAGCCCAATCTATGATAGGACTGAAACGACTATCATTCGGCTTGACTTGTCAAATTCTTTCGATCGCGTATCTCTCCCTTACCTTTCCTTAAAGCTTTCTACTATTTTTAAGAATGATCAGTTGTAACCATAGTAGCCCTGAGACGTAGGAACAATTAAAAATGAACAGAACAACAAAGTTTCTGTTAGTTTTTTCTTATTGTCCCTATGTCTCAGGGTTACTATGGATGTAATTTACCAGCTCGCCAGCGCTTTCTTCGTTTCATCAGTTGATAAGCTGGATAGCGCCTCGCATGTTTAGACAAGGCCAATCTGTGCGTTTTAACGAACGAGAAGCGGAGTATTAAGCATGGTATGGCCGACGCCCATTACGACTGAATAACTTCCGGCTGTATCCTTGGGGTGAATATAACGAACATTCTAATTTAAAAGAGCATAAAGATTACATCGTTAAAGGGACCATGAAACGATTTTGAAATCGAACTTCATCCTACGATCGTCGTAAAAGGTGTGAAAAGAAACACAAAAACACTAAAATAGGGAGCCAAAGAAAATTCTTCGCTATAGAACTTTTAAAAGAAAACTGGACTCTTTTGCGCCTTCTTTCCTTCGAAAGCTCTCTGCCTTTTCACGGCGATGCATCCGCGGAAACGCAGCACGTCAGCCGAATCCACGTCGCCTATTGGGTAAGAGCCTACCACACCAGCAACGCGATCGTAAACAATAGATAGCCGGCGAGTGTTTCCTAAAAGTTTTGTTAAATAATATTCAGATCCACATTTTGTAGCATAATTAAAGATGTGACGAAAATTGCCAAAATTGATAATGCTCAGAGCCGATAATGCTGAGAGTCAAGCGCCATCTATCGTGTGGTAAACGAAGCAACTACTGCACCTGCGCAGTAGGGCCGACCGGGCAGACAGCGTCGCTCAGTTACTACTTCGCGACGACCAAAGAAAGTTTATTTTTCAACGTGTTCTTCTCGCGCGTCCCGACTTCAAGCAGCAAGAAAAAAGTACTTGAGACAGACCACGACGAACAAGAACGCTGTATCCACAAACACCCGAGAAAAGCTACAACGGCGACGAATCCACCGGCTTCAACCAAGCGAGTTGGCGGATAGGCCTAGCGGCCTAGCAGGCACTCCGACTCGGAACAGCGTTGCTTCAACGGTACTTGGCCAAGACCGTCTGCCCACGACCGGCTAGCGTGCTGAATGGAATATGCCCGGGCGACCCTTCCCGTATTATAGTTTGATCGCTGACCTCAATTTTAAATTAAGAGGTGAGGTCAATCTCTTCCCCTTGTTTTCCGAGGCAGTGTTGATGAACACTGTCGTCGAAAAGGGACTCTCGTCGATTCTATGTTCTTGTTTTGTGTGATATAGAGCTCAAATAAACGTCGCGTATGGATTACCTTCGTAACACGGTATGTACACTTTGTTATTAGTATGCCATTTTTTATTCTGACATGACTGCACGTCACTGTCGAGCTATAACAGTTCGTGGGAGCTACGTGCAATGCCGGTCCAACCCTCCTTTGCCGAGTGTCACGTCAGTATCGAGTTGCAATCGTAAAAGATCGGTCCCGAAGCGCTTACCAACAGCGCGAATACAGCACTTCCATCAAACGCGCGCGTCCGCTCCGAGTGTGAACAGGTATTTACGTGGCTCTTGCTGAGACTGTCGTAGTTCAAACGTATCTTTTTTAACGTCGGCTCGCTCCTGCATCTCCGAGGCCGTGCAAAACGCCGCGGCGATTTGTTTCCATCTATGTCGCTTTGCAAACGACTGACACGGGTCGCCTTTTACCAACAATGACAGCTGGGTTGACTTCTGGAGTCTTCACCGGAAGACTCGCCGCACTTCCCAACAGGCATACCGGCGTATGGGACTAGTCCCATGCTGTCGCTGTAACGCAACATATCTCATTGAATTTCGCTCAGCTGCGATGTGTCCATGCCTATTGCGGCGATGAGAGGCGCCGATTCCGAAAATACGTCGGTGACATCAGCGCCATCAGCGCAGTAAAACCTACCGGCACACCGCCAACTCGCCGCCACTAACGCTCCCATCTCCTACTGCCGAGAGAGCTTCCGGTTCCGGAAACAGTGTACGTCACGACCGTCAAAATTACGCCGCAGCTTGTTTTGCGGTCAGTTGGTGAAAAAGAAAAAGTCGATATTTCATTAATTTTTTGTGTAGAAGTTAATGAACAGAGACGAAAACGAATGCCTGTTCGGCATTCAGTGAACATTGACGGTTTAATGCAAAAGTTATCTGGCAAAAGTAAAAAGGTCATTTCATGGTCCCTTTAAAAGGACCAGTGGAAGACTTCTTACACTTAGGCGGACGTTGAAATTTGCGGATAAAGAAAACCTAAAGGACTGCCCATACTTCACTGATATGGCCTATTATTTAATAAGCGGCAACAGTATCTTATACGGATATACTCGTGCAAATAAGAAACAGGATTGTGTGCAAAAACTTGCTTTATGATTAATATGAAATGCTCTTATATCTACATCTCGTCTGTGTCAGCTTTGAACTTTATAAGCTAATGTTCAGCTGTTAAAAAAGAACGAAGATGAATAAACTCGGGCATCTATATTCGTTTATAAGTAAAATGTTTGTTGTTAGCCCGGAAGGGTATATGAAATATTTAACACCCGGTTCTTCAAAATTAAATCATATCATGGCATTAAAACAATTCAAGCTTTATCATGATGTCTTTTATATTTTCTTTCATTCGTTCTATTAAGAAAAGGAACTCCCTGTCAAGTAAATGTGTGACCTTTCGTTAATTGACGGCAATGTAGACGCGATGACATATTTCGCGAGGTTGTGTGCTTGATTGTACTATGACATGCTAGAACAAACTGTGTATCTTTTTTATGTTCCCATACCGGCCATGGCTCAATATGTGCGATCCGCAGAATGATATAAATAATAAAAAAATAAATAAAACATACGCTGGCACAAACACACGCAGACAGGCCTACAGTATTGTTATTTCGGAGTGAGCGTTCGCCAAACTATTTTCACAACCTAAGAGCTTTTGCTGCTTTCATTAAAGATTGTAGCAATAAATTCAAAAGACCCGTTAAACCATGCATGTAGAAAAAGCCGTTTCATATACATATATGATCATCCCTAATCCACCAGCGAATTACGTCCATTGGCACGCACACTTACGCAACGAACAATATGATTTGTCATTTGTTTCGAGAGTGCGCCGTTTCCGTGTTTCCTCGTGAAAACAATTGGCAAATGTTGCGAATTTCTTCTCGCAAGTCAAGAGTATAATCTCGGAGTTTGAGGTACCAAAGCACCCGCAATTTCACGCTCTTCCTAGGTGACTTCCTCAAAGAAATAGCGTATTTACTCGAGTAATTTCCGCACTATTTATGAACAAGGCCCTTGCGTCTGCTTTCCCGCAAGAGCACATATACAACCAATCATCGCGTTCCGCATAAATAACATAGCGATAACTAGATCGAGAACACGATTCTCCATACAAATGCAATATTCACAGATTGTATCTTCATGCGAAGACGTTATCTCTGTCCTGTAAACCACTGGAAGCATGCTGCCGATCGTGGTGATTGGCAAGCCGCATGCTCCGCGGAAAAGCGAACGTTCAGGAATTTCTTCATAAACAGTGCGGCTATTACTTGAGTAAATATGGTATGGTAAAAAACGTGCTGCTACTTTTATCGGTCTTGGCACTTCTATTTGAATATAGCTACCTTTTGAGTCACAATTAAATGATAGCATATCCATGCACTTTTTAATGTCTGAAAAATCAATCAGAATGTTAACACAGAAAGTCATATTTCGCTTTCACCCTACCTTTATAATAATAAGAAGCACTGATATTAAATGCGAAGATCGCAAAGAAAACAACCTAAATTTCTAAGACATTAATATACCCACTCTTGTCACAAATAAAAAAAAAAGGTGAATTTAGAATCGAAAATAGAGATTTAATGAGGCGAAATTTGCCAGAAACTAAAGCAAAAATGACCGTACATGCTGCATCAATGACGGAAAGGCGGCTGAACCAGAGCAGCCCGCCACCGCTGATTTTATGCACGCGCTGTGTTTAGGAATGTTCTGAACCAGGATGTGCAATAATTGCCGAGAGTCCATAATTGCCGGTTAGTAAAATAGAAAAACTGGGCTGACGGCGTTTAACCCTAAAATTTTATGTGTCAGCATCATACTCAGCTCGCTCCGTCGCGCACGCGGCAATATGTTCAAATTATCAATATTATCTCCTTCGAAGTAGTTCCCTGTTTTAATTACGCACTGCTCCCAACAATTCTTCCTGTTCAAGAACAGAGCCCTGGCAATCTCCCTTCAGAATTCTGCGGAGTTGACGGAAAAGGTTTTCTTCCGTGTGTACTAGTCCCTTAAAGGGACACTGACACCCAAAACGAATGTTTGTTAACTTGTTGCCAAATGATTTAATATGATGTCAGAAGACTAGCCAATCACTATCTTGCTGCAGAGTCACGTATATTTTTAATAAAGCCAAAAAACTCGACTGCTCGAAACCGAAACCAAACACGAGCAAGGAAGCTCATGGCCGGAAGTCACGTTAAAACATCAAAGTGTTTTTCTTTTTATTCTGCTCTTTTGGCTAGGGGGAAATTGGCGTGCACCGCTTGTCGTGAGATTTATTCGCACGTATACCCCTTCCGCTCGGTATCCTGCGCTTAAAGATCGATTGGCCGGTCGCACAAACGACAGTACCTACGTCCGTCGCAACGTTGGACCGTCGTGAAGGAGCCATCGCGTCGTTCAGCCCGCGGTAGGTTGTCATATTGAGAATGACGCGCATATGTACTTTTTGCGATATCTCAATACTTTTTTTTAATCAATGTATTTTTAGATTTTCGGAGGTCACAAAAACTGGGTTCGTATTGTTTTCTGTATTTAATATTGAATGTGTTCTTTAAATGAACCAAGACTTTGAATATATTTGGTAGACATAGTTTGAACGCCACGTGACCATGGAAAAGAGTGAGCGCGACCCAACCCGCCCAATCTTCGACAAGCTGCTTTCGGGCGGAAAGAACACGAATTTCGAGCCGAACATTATGTTCCGTGAAGTTGGACTCTTATACGTCACGTCCAAATAAAACCCTCGGCGAGAAACGTCCCTTTAAAGCGATGACGTTTCAGTGTCGCGCTTAACGTCTGAAAAAGGAAGAGGCCGGACTAAATCTAGGGAAACCCCGTTTCTTTTCAAGTACGACCAAAGACGACGTTCGGACTGGGCCAATCAAACCGGGCCCAAAGTGCAGCGGCAGGGCGCTCGTTACCTTCGCAACTTTGCTGCGACCAACTAAACCGGTCGGGCGTCGAAAAAATGCTCAGAATGGCGGCGCATCTCTTGCGTGTGATTGGTTCATTCGGTGACACCAAAGGAGATAATAAGAGCTCTTTTGATGCGTGCTTGGCGCTGCTTCTATGGCTCGACTGGATCGCAATATTTGCTGAGGTCGTACTTGCAGTCAAACGGATTATAGAGGCATCTGGTGCTTGGCCAGACATTCACTACCGAGGAACGAGGTGCGAGCGGGTGCGCTGTCGTGGGGGAGGAGCACCCAAGTTTCATATTTGAATTCATCTTGACTTTTTTTTAACACTGCCTCCGTTCAATGATTTAAAGGGGCGGTGCAACGATTTTATGATTAAAAGAATTTGCATCTTGTCATTTTTAAGTTGTTTATCGTGTCCCGGAGGACAGGGAAAACACCATATCATTAAAAATGTCGCGATTCCGCTGCACAATCGCAAAGCAAAAGTCGAGCTTTTTCGCCCACCAGCAGCCCCAAGCGGCAGCCGAAGGAACTACGGCGAAAAGATTACCTAACCTCGCTCGGCTCTAAGCTGCGGCATAACGCCCGCTAATGTCAGCAGAGAGAGGGAGAGGAAGCGTCCTCCGAGATAGCACACGGGAACCTACACGGCACTCCGAATGACGTCACTGGGAGTGCGACCGGGTGTGACGCTGAAGACTGGGAGTGAGTTGAGGGGTGCCCGAAATGCCAATATTTATCTTTTTTTTACGCAACAACTAGGACACGCAGGCGAAATCGGTTTTCTGTTCGTTACTTCAGAAGTGTCAGAGGGCAACTTCCACAAATCTTTGAACGAAGTCCGGAAATCGTTGCACCCCCCCCCCCCCCCCTTTAAGCGTTTCACGTATAACTGTGCGCTGACAGTGCGATCGCGTGAAAATAAGAAGCGCGTACATCCCTATGTGTCTAAAAAATTGCAGTGGCTTAGCTCGGCTATGCCAGGATATACAGAGCGCGACACTTTTAGCGCGAACAAGCGATCGCCGGTTTTTCCAGTTTTTCTCTTTGAAACCAAGGGATGTCGTCCAAGTTATTATTGCTACGGAAAGAGCTCATTTATTTCTATAATGTAAGCGATAAAATTTCTCACTCGCTAATACTATTTAGAAGTCAAATGCGAAAATGCGCCGATGTCGTGTTCGCGCTAACAGTGTCGCGATGTGTACGTAGCGTGAGCTAAAGGTTCAGCTGGTTATTCTTAGCTTTCCTGGTTGTCTAGGATTAGCTTGATTATCATGCTTACTGCTGCTTCAATGACACACGCACGGTATACGCATTATGTGACACAACTACTTCAGGATCCGATGAGTTAAGCTTCTCCGCTCTTCTGCGCCGCTGAACAGCAATTTCGCTCTCCTTCTCCTTGGCTATACCACACTGGCAAACGCCCCGCTATATGTATACCCCCACTGATACCTCTGCGCAAATGCACAAAATGAGAGGCGCTATCAAGCGGCTCCGGTGCAGCGTCAGACTTGGCTACTGCGCAACGGAAGCGCACAGCTGGGCACGCGCTGCCGCCAGTGCGTCTGCCGCGGCTATGACGTCACTCCTCTGGAATGCGCAGACCGGCGAGGCGCGCACGGCGGTGGCGGAGCGCGCGGCGGCGGCGGCTCCGGCGCGCCAGCTGTGCGCCGTGTGACGTCAATGCTCCTCGCGCATGCGCAGCACGGCTCTCCAGGAGCCACGCGAAACTGCTCAACCTCGGCCAGTGTAGCTCACGCTACAAAAAATTAACGTTACCTTCACTATTTCATTTATTGGTACCCTCAGGGCCCGAAGGCTTTACAGAGGGGGTGGGATTATTACGTACAAGTTAATAGAACACTCAAATCACGAATCAAATTCTAGTAGTATGGATACAGCATTTTTAAAATCATAGAGGATTAACAATTGTGGCGATGGATGTGGAAAGGTGATTCCAGTCAGCAGACGGACGAGGTATGAATGATCTGTAGTAGGTATTAGTGTGGCACTGTGGAATTTCGACTTTATGTATGTGATCATTGCGTGATGATATGGAGGATGGCTCCAGTAAGAGTTCAGTCTTAAGGATTGGGTTATGAAAAAAATATTTTCTGAAATGAACTTAATCGATAAAACTTTCGGCGTAAAGAAAGAGTTGGCAAGGATAGGCATTTTTTCATAGAGGTTCCGCTTGATGTACGATGGTAATTAGAAAGAATGAAACGCACAGATCTATTCTGGAGAGCCTCTAAGGCGCCGACGAGGCTCTCAGTGTTAGGATTCCAAACAGCAGAAGCGTACTCAAGTTTTGGCCGGACTAGTGTTTTATAGAAAAAGAGTTTTAAACTCGAAGGAGTCTAGAAAAAATTACGCTTTAGATAGCCAAGCATGCGGTTGGCATTGGAAATGACGTGGTGATCATGCGATTCCCATGAGAGATTAGATGTAATGTGAACGCCCAGATATTTGTAAGTGTCAACCCGCTCTAAAGTCATATTATTAAGGATATAGGAAGGAGGATCGTTGAGTCGCCTGGAAATTATCGTGTGTTTACATTTGTCAACATTTAATGACATGTGCCAAGTGTCACACCAACTTGACATGGAATCGAGATCCTTTTGAAGAAGTAAGATGTCAGAACTGTTAACAATTTCGCGGTATACAACACAATATCTGCAGATAAACAAATACAAGAGTTGACATTCAATGGTAAGTCATATAATGTAAATGAGAAAGAGAAGAGGGCCAAGCACAGATCCCTGAGGTACTCCGGACGTTACTGGAACTTTGGACGAGTCCGTATTATTACAATTTACAAACTGTGAACGATTAGTCAGCAATGAGCGAATCCACAAAGTTCAGTGTTAAGTTTGTGAAGCTTAAGAAGAAGAAGTTTATGAGAGACCCTGTCAAACGCCTTGGAGAAGTCCAGAAAAACACTGTCAGTCCGTGAACCACAATCTAGAACCCGATGGAAATCATTTGTTGTTCTTACAAGTTGTGTCTCACATGAAAAAGATTTCCTAAAACTGTGTTGGTTAACGTTCAAGAGTGAATTAGATTAAAAAATTAACCAGATTAAAATAAATTATATGTTCCATTGTTTTACAACAAATACTTGTGAGTGAAATGGGTCTAAAGTTAGAAGGGGAATGTTTGTCTTTAGTCGGGTGTAGTGGAATCACCCTTCCAGTTTTCCAGTCGTCCGGAAGCTGACCTAGTGAAAGAGATTGCCCAAATAGTTTAGACAAAATGATTGATTTATATTCTTTCGTATTCTTTAGAAACTTTGAATTAATATTGTCAACACCAGACGACAATGACTGTTTAGTTGGCTCTATAATTTTTTTAAAATGCCATTCACATCAATGAGAATTGGATTCATAAAAAAGTCATATGAAGGATATCATGGACAAAATGGATCAGTAACATTATTAAATACACTAGAAAACATGTCGTTGAGAATATTCAAACACAATGAATTGGTAATCATTTCACCGGACTCATTTTTAACTAAAAGGGAACGCTCAACACTGGGATTCATTACACTCCAATATTGTTTAGAAATATTGATTAGCATAGATGGGAGGCACTCATTAAAAAGTAATATTTAGTCTCCCCGACTGCTTTTTTGTGTTCATTGGCTGCGAGATTATAACGTTGACAGTATTCCTCCGAGTTAATGTGCTTTGCGTTTCTGAACAAACGTTTCTTTTTATTTGAGAGCCTTCGGAGTTGAGGAGTGAACCATGTAGACTGAGTGTTCGTTATAATTGAGCGTAATGGAATGTGCTCATTAAATAAAGAAATGGCTTTGTTCTTGTGTAAATACCAGTTGGATTGAACGGAACGCTCATAAAACACTGGAAAAAAGTCCTCCAAAAAACAGCACAGACCTCAATTAATCGCTGCGTAGTTGGCCCTTCTGTAATCCCGACTTTGTTTGATCTGTTTTTTTATTACGGCACACGGGAGTTATAAAAGAAAAATTAAGCAACGAGTGATCACTAAGACCAGGAAGGTATAAAATATCAGAAATGAAATCAGGTGTATCAGTCAGTATCAGGTCGAGCACGTTCGCCGAAGAGTGTGTTGTCCTTGCTCGAAATCTTACAATTTGTGAAAGATTAAAGTCAGAACATAGATCTAAAATCTGGTTACATTCGGTTGAGGGGTGTTTGGATGAAGAGCTTAAATCAGACCAGATGATGCCGGGATAATTAAAGTCGCCGGTAAGAAAAATAGGTAAGTTTGGAAAGCGAACACGGACAAGGTTAATTGCATCATGAAGTTGCTCGACAAAAGTATTTGATCCTGTTGGAGGACGATAGCAACAGCCTAATACTAGCTTTTTGTTTCCAATGGAAAGAGCTACCCATATTATTTCGAGATCAGATTTTATGTTTATCAAAAAAGAATTAAGTTCAGGCACAGCTGCCATCAAAACTCCCCCGCCAGAACGTTCCTTTCAGTTATTGCGGTGAGCATTAAAACTTTTACTACAATGAAATATTTCAGAATCCTTAACTTGAGAGGAAAGCCAAGTTTCAGTTAGCACAACTAAACCAGCATCACATGTTGGTCTTGAGTAATACATTTCTTTACTACTCTCTATATTCGCATCTTTTCAAATGACGGGGTAGGTCATTGAATTGTTCTAACTTCTACTTTGTCATTTTATGTGCCTCGAACTAAAAGTACACACCTATACCAGTGATTGTAGTAGGATATTAAGCATTCAATGAACCTGCTCTGCCACCTTGGAGCTGCGCCTTCGGGAAGCTGCACCTGCTACACACTTTTGCCCAAATAACCATTTTTTTTTTCTCACAAAAAAAAATATATTTTAATTGACTGATTGATTGATTGATTGACAAACATAACGATGCTCTAATTTCTACAACTTCACCCCAGAACTCAAGTGTTGTCCTCTGCAACGACTCCCACCAAATATTATTGGGGGAGTGCGACCTCAGACTGCGCATATTATAGAAGCTATATACAAAAAAAAGTGGCCGGTGTGAACATGTATTATGCAGATCATGCGAAAAAAAACTGCTTTAAAACTGTGCCCAAAAAAGCCAATCTCAAAAATGTTAACTAAATTAGAGAAACGGTCGTTTTGTAAGGCTATATCTTCCGCTCGGTCGAAGAAAAGTTGTTGCCGAAAGCGTCAATACCCCGCAATCGCTTCGAACATTGCTTAAAATAAACTAAATAGGTTCTCCAAACACAAATCTAGTTATAGGTAGAACTTAGCTTAGATTTGTCCAGTGAATTTCAATATCACAAGCATTTGACCCGAACGTATCAATAGACGTGAGAAACCCGAAAAAACAACAACGTCGTACCCACAGATTTTTATCCACCTTACGCGCGCCGCTTCTGAGGGAACGCGTTCTTAGTTTTTGACTGCAGGGGCAAGGCTTGCGGAAGGCACGGAAATGTTGAGTTTCTGTATAATGCATCACGATTAGCTCTTCCCACCGAAACCACTTGGAAGGAGGGGCTTCAGCGCTATTGCGAAAGTACTGTTGTGAGAGCTTGGCGTATCGATCTGAAATATTATTTTGACGTTTGTGATGATGGAGGCCAAATGAAGACGATTGAAGTTTTTCGTTTTCTTAAATACAAAACCGCTTCGCTTTTCCTTTAAAGAAACCGGTTTCCTTGGGAAATGGCGTATTTTTATTATTTTTTTACAATAATCTATGAGCTTAACCTCACTGCCCAGGAAGCACGCAATATCGGATGGTTAACCATATCGTCTCTTAAAAAATATATGTTTCTAGTACACTATAAAATATGTATTGTATAGTGAAGATAAGGCTTACGCATAATTTCTAATGAAATGCAACAAAAAAGGAAAGAAACGTGTGCTCATGAATAGCACATGATTTGAGAGACACGCTACTTCAAAAAGCCCTTCAAACACAGTTTAGTTCTGGTCTCCTTTTAGATGATCGCATTTCTGCTCCTTTTTGAGCATTGCGTAGTGTGGAGCAAAGTTTTTCTTGGTTACAATATCCGATTTCATTTTTTGGGGGCTTGTTTTTTGCGATTATATTTTAGCCTCGGCTCGTGTACTTACAGAATAAAGCAAAACCGCAAACGGCTCATCAAAGCAGAACGTTTTGAAGGTTCTAAACACGCCTCCCAGGAGCACGGTTTTCTCGCGTTCTCTCCGGACGCTGAACGTTATTATGCAACGAGGGAGTACAGATATCACGCCACTGAAGTTCCACGCCCTCCCACTGTCCCCTTCCTCCGCACATACACACACACACACACACATTTTTCGTCTCAGGGCGCTTAACGCAAAGCGGCACTTAAGAACCTTCAAAGCTTCCGCACTAAACAAGGCGTGTTCATTTTTGTATTAACTTCCAATGGCACCTTTGAGCCAGCTTCATTCGAGAGTTTGCCTTTTTTCTCACGAGTTAATTTATACTTAGTAAATTTTAAGATGGCTTCGTTTTTTTTTTTTTTATTGTCAGTAAATGTATTTTTTTTGGATTGTGTAAATATGCCTAACGAATAATGTAAAGTACCTTTCCCAAGATTCAAGTTTTATTTTTAATCGTCAACGGGCAAGTACCATAATAAAACAAAAATATTCGTGTGACGCACATTAGAAGGAAACTGTGCGATATAACCATTCAAAATTATGCAAAATATTTTTGGGGATGAGTAGAGTTATTCATGCTCCGTAAGGGATTGTATGTTTTTTTTGTGTTTGTTCTTTTGCGAAGAGCTCATGCTTGAAATGCAGCGTGAATATTACCCAACGTTAAATAATTTGTTTTTTTTTTACAGAACTCTCCCATCGACAGCGTTGAAAAAGGGTACCTGCGAAAGGCTTTATGGAATTGTTATGGAGACAGTGAAGGCGGCCGTGTTAGAAATATGTATTCAATAAATGCGACAAAATGTTCAGTTGGGCTATTTGTTTCATGACCGGAGAGAAGCGCCGAAGGAAAGGAACAAAGTGAAGGAGGTAACAACAACATAAAGCGCACTCGCAACTGAAATTTTATTAGAAACACACTGACGTAAATACTTCAATAAAACCACGTCACTTCCAGCCACCCCACTCTCTCTCTCTTTCTAAAAATAACATTTCCTTATCTAACAGTGCCACAGACGGCTCACTGACACACTTGACAAACGCCTCGTGGTGAATTCCTTAGTTGATTTTCCGCTGTCTCGTCCCATTATGGTTGTGTTCGCAAACAAAGGCATGCACGGGCATCGATCGCAGTGCACGGCCAGATGCCCAGACGGCGTGTGTTTGACAGCTGCTGTGAGTTCTCTAGCCCGTAGTATAGTGGAATGTCGTAGACAGCAGAGGTTGTGCATTCCAAAAACGTATGTTTGTGTTTCTTTTTACATTTTTCACTATCTCTGTCTGGAGCATTGATTGTTTTTTTTGTTTGCACAATGACAAAAGCTTATTTGGGGCTGAAAAAACAACCCGAACGTTGGAACGCGCCGCAACCTTTTTCAAATTGTGGGAGGTATTGAATGATGGCCGCGGTCTTATTTTTTGCCATTCATGAACATTTTGTAAAAGACATCTATACATCCTTTTCAGACCGCCGCATCAGTCAGGGACTTTACGATAACGAAAAAAAGGGCTTGGAAGAAAAACAGACAACACAGGCTTTCGACTTTCAACAACATTTAATTACGCAGCGGTCTGTTTCCCTACGTGGGTGCGCCCGAAGGATAGTGGAATGTCGTCGAGATTTGTTCAAAGTTGATAGCCTGAGTTGTTTGTTTGTCTTCCGTGTCGCTCTTTCGTTGTCGTAAATTAGAAACCAACACGCTCAAACATTTACATTAGAGTGAGGAACTTCTGCGGCAACCTCGCACTTAAAATTTGATCTTTCGATGTCTTTCGATGATTATCTATACATACAAACACATGGCATTTGTATTGGTACGAGAGTAGCTCCTGTACTGTGTGTTCTTGTTTAGCGCATTGTGACCACATTGTGACCAAGCTATACTTAAAAGACTAGGAAATAAAGGTGTTCAGGATTTTTTTATATGTCGAAGATTATCTGGTCATTGTGCTTCCACCTAAGAAGCTCACTGATAACGATGCAGTTGAATGGTTGTGTGTTTTCGCGGCCTGCTCCCAAGGTTCGAGGCTTACGCATGAGGAAATCTAGGGGTCGTGATGGCAGTTTCTGGATTTAAAGCTCACGCTTCTAGTGGATAACACGTGTTGGGCTTATGAGCCCCGCTCCAAAGAGAGTGTGCTACGAAACTACTCCGCCCATTTAAAACTGATAAAAAAAGGTATCGCAGCGTCCTGCCTCGGAGCTGTCTCGAAGAAATCATGTCAACAAGAAATGGGCAGGAGCTTCGTGTTACAGGTTGATCGTCTATTAAGCGCGGGGTTTCCGCAGAAGTCCCTGAAACACACGGCGGATGGTAAGAAAAGGAAGTATACAGTCGTTCCACAAAACGTTCATGAACAGCAAAAAATAAGACCGGCCATCATTCCTTATCTTCATATTATCTACCACAAATTGAAATAAAAGTTGCGGGGCGATACAACGTTCCGGTAGTTGTTCCGGTCCCGAATAAGCTTTCGTCATGGCGCAAAAGAATCGATGCTCGAAATAGGAATAGTGACGAATGCAAAAACAAGCACAAAATCGTCTTTTGGAATGCACAACCTCTGTCGTTTACACATTGCACTTTCCTGTGAGCGTACCTACGTAGGGCTAACAGGCCGCTGCGGAAATGACCGTGCAAGAGAACACGCAGCACCTATCAAACAGACGCCGTCTTGGCATCTGGCCGTGCATTCCTATCGATGCCCGTGAACCTTCTCGTTTTCAAACAGAACCATCCTGGGACGACACAGCGAAAAACGACAATGGAAATTCACGAAATGTTTGTCATCAAAACAAGGTGCGCCGATGCTTGTTTGCTCACAGATACACAAGTGTATCAGTGAGCTGTCTGTGGAACTGTTAGAAAAGGAAATGTCATCTTTAGATAGAGAGTGGTGTGGCTGAAAGTGACGTGATTTTATTGAAGTATTTAAGTCAGTGTGTTTCTAATAAACTTTCACTGATGAGTGCGCTCCGTGTTGTAGTTACCTCCTTCACTTTGTTCCTGTCATTCAAGGCATCTATCTAGCAAATGCAATCGAAAGTATTTCAAGCATTTCAGAGCTGTAAACGAAATTTTATGTTTTTAAACACGTGAGGGGAAATAAATGCCTAAGAACTAAAAAGTATTAAAGTGCAGTCAAACTGGCGCATATTGATCATGATGTTTAAACCTGAGATGTGGAAGGAACTTGAAGATAAAGTAGAAGGGAGAGGAAAAATGTGACAAACAGCGTCTTTTGAGACGCTGATGTAGCCTCTAATTTGTTTTCAAGTTTCTTCCCAGTCTCCGGGTTAAACAGCAAGCCTAAGAATAATTTGGTTGACCTCCATTTTCTCAGCCGATGTAAAAGACGGATAAAATAAGCGTGTTTCGTGAACTCATTTTCTCTGCAAAGTTATTCGGGGATATCTATGCATCTATAGAGGAAAAACAAATATGCCCTAATATTATGTTCGCGAATCACTGAAATGAGTGTGCATGCACAGCTAGCTCGATAAACTCTTGTATGTTTATATGCATTCATTGCGCAGATTTTCTATCTGTGGTAACCTTACGCTTTTAATGTTACGTGAGCAACGTTGCTTTAATCGATCAGGCAGAACAGCACATGCTTACCCAGTTGAGGCAGCACTTCACATTCTTCTAGGTTAAAAGTGTGTATTTTTCTCCGATTGTATGCGAAAGTACTTTGCCACGTTGGTACCGACTGACTCTAATATACTTTAATTAAAATGTACCCCAAGTAAATACGCTGACATTCGTCCAAAACGGATTAGCCGTCGGCCATTGTCCTGGCAGGCACCTGGGTAGCTCTGCGACAAAACGCCAGCCCTGAGCTCGCGGATGCACGAAATCTGACATAAGGCCAGTTTAAACATAAAATGTGTTTATAGGCTAGATTTCACACAAAACAACGAGCCCGATACTCATGCGTGACAAGAAAAAAAGCGTTACTCGCAAGGCAAGGGAGCATAAAGGATGTACAGCCCGTAGCAGGCAATCCATAAGCGTCCAACGAATATAAAAGTCATAGTGAGCCATAACAATGTATACACGACCAGAACTAGGAGCACGCAATCGAAGCCAGAGATATTCACCAAGCAGCTCAGCTGGGATAGAACCCCGGATCATGCCATCCGCAGTCCGACATATTTGCTCGGCGCCACAAGTAGTAAAATACAGAGTGCGCACGCAGCTGTACTCGGTGTGGCTTGCCGCCGATACTCGCCTGCAGTGTTACACGGATATCAGCGGCGAGTGCTACTTAGTCCCGCAGAGATAGTCCCCAAGTGACAGTCACTGCGAGTTTACTTAAAGTCCCTAGATAAGAGCTTCCTATAAGTAGCGACATTCTTTGAAGCACCGACTGCGAGACGGTGCAGGTTTTAGAAAGCGAATGGCGGCGCACAGCAGAGGTTTGAACTGAATGCCGTCATTTTGTTCCAACGGAATCTGCTTTGTCAATTTGTAGTGGTTGTCGTTACTTGTAAAAGAAGTATCAAGATATTTTAAGTTTGCTCAGTCCAGCGTACTTAGTCAGCCGGAAATCATCGGCGGCAAGGCATACTTAATCCAGGATAATTAGTCCGTAGGCGACCATGGGCGATTCATACTTAGTCCATTAAACACGTTTGCAAGTACGGTCTTTGGGCGCCGCCATCTTGCTGCTGGGGCACCAGTCTAATCCGATTGCGACGACGCGTCGTAATCGGATTCGCTTGGTGCCCCAGCAGCAAGATGGCGGCGCCCAAAGACCGTACTTGCAAACCTGTATACTTAGTCCACAGGCGGCCATCGGAGCACAATCACATTTAGTTCAGTAAACTTAGTCCACCGGCTACCGTCGGTGGCGAGTCGTACCTAGTTAAGCCTACTCAGTCCGCAAGCGACCGGCGGCCGTGTCTCACGTTGATTTTTCGGGCGATCGTCAGCGGTGAGTCATACTTAGTCTCACGTAATTGTACACAAATACACCGCAGCCGACGCTGCGATCCAATAACGCCAATCAAACCGCACCAAAATGCATCGTCAAGGCGTTCGTTTTTTTTTTTGTTTTTTTTTTGCGTTTGCTATTGCGGGCTAACTGATTAACGCGCGACCAAAAAAAAAGTGCAGGATCACAGCGCCTTCATTGCACGTTATGCGGAGCGCGATTTTGTCTGCTTCTTTCGCAGGGGTTGTGGTGACGTCAGAACGCCGAGCTCTGATTGGCTCTAATTGAAGGATAGTTGGTAGACCTCAAAGCAAGCTGCCTTGAGCTCTACCCTCTATCCTTTAATCAGAGCCAGTCGAAGCTCGGCGTTCTGACGTCACCACAACCCCTGCAAAAGTAGCAGACGACACGTGCGCTCCGCCTAGGTTCAGTCCGTGATAGAAAACGCGCAAATAACATGAGTGTGTTGACGATGCGCCTAAGGTAGGCTTGATTTGATCCTTCCAATCGTAATGTCGGCTGCGGTGAGTCCTAAAGTGAAAAGGAGTATTGTCTCCAGGCGATTGCCGGGGCCGAGTGATACTTAGTCCTGCATTCTTAGTCCGCGGACGACCGTCGGTATCACGGGGTGAATTATAACGTATCAATGGATAGCGTATCTGGCGAATAACGTCCGAAATTTGGTCAAACCTCATTTGACAGAGTAAAGAGCGCGAGGAGTCTGCAGCCCTCAGGATTCGTTTAGTTACCAGAAGAGGTTCCTTGTTCAGTTTGTTTCGTTACCACAGGCACCTCCTTGCATTCCAAGGGCATGAAAAATTCACGGACCTACACGCACGCTCCAAAACATCAAAACCCCTGGAAAGCTTATTATTAAAACATGGTCGTTATACACTCCACTCCTGGAGAAATTTACACTTGCTTATATTATACTGATTAACCAGGAGGTCATAAGAGTTTGTCTTGTGCGTAGCGCATCTGAACCTACCCAAACTTTCCAGAAAACCAAGCATAGCAAATCATAACGCACGGAGAATTACACTCACGAACTTTTTGCGCTCCCCGGGTTTATCAGAATGATTAAAACAAGCAGAATAAAGAGTTTTAGAATAGCGTAAAGACCCTTGCGTCAGCACTGCATACAACGCACGCAGGCTGTCGACGTAACGTTCCGGAGCCCGTTGAAAGCGCTCTTTTAGTATAGCGGAAGGCAAACGCATACGTAAAGACTTGCAGCGCATTCTAGATGTGCTCCTGAGAACTGCTTCAAACAATCCAAGGCGGGTATTTGGTCAAGCCAATTTAACACCGCGAATCTCCTCGCTTAATGACGAAGTGCGTGAATCTCTTTCCAGTTGCCTGATGTGAACGTTTTTTGTCTTTTTTTTATATATTTTAGGGCTGTGCTACCAGCAGTTCGATCTATGGTTTGCTCCAGTGTGTTGTGGGATCCCTACTATCTTATGTTGGCCTCGTCATTTGCTTGGAAGTATGCAAGCAATGGGTCGCACCGCTCGCGTACCGACCGCACGGTAAACACCTTTTTGGGTTTGACGGCGTCGCCAACGTTCTTGGCTATCGACACCCATCTTTGTCGGCGCTCGAAAGGGTTCGTCGCGTTGATTTCTTTGAGGAGGTTATTGGTCGCCTGTCAATATGCCCGATCAGGCCGAGTTCTACTCGCTCCGAAGAAGTCACACGGGGAAGCTCATTGGGAAGAGGCTTAATCTGTACTGAACTTCAGAGTCCGATGAAGAGGAGAGCCACAGCTGTCTTGTGGCCCGGGTCTTCAGTTGGAGGCCTTGCTTGGCACCGGCTCTTTCGTCTGTCTCCAGCTCCAAACTCCGCGCGTCCTCACCCGCCACGTGCCTCGCCCTTTTTCCCTTCTTCATCTTTCTCTTTCTTCCACTAGGTTGAGGTCATCTTCAATGGTGAAGCGAACCCGTACAACGCGCGTAGCACTTCCACTGGTTTGCCTTACCGCCGCCATTTTCCAAATTGGAGTAGTCTCGCGCTCTCCCGTGCGCGACGAGAGCAACGAGAATGGCACGCATGGGACCGCTACGTACGCTCGCAATAAGGACTATTCACTGGGCGCCTTATTTGTGGGTGATGTCTAGAGCGCATGCTCTGAACGAGCCCACATTAATAGGCTGCTAAGACCTGCAATCTTGAGGGTGCGAAATGCACGTTACAAAAGAACTGTGGAAGCTCGCCATCAGCACGCGCTCAGCAGTCGTGCACACAGGTATGGCCGCCAGTGAATACTTCCTATAATCGATAGCGAGCGTACGTACGCATAGCCCGCAGCAGTGCGCACGTATGGCTCATGCGCAGTGTGGAGGACGCAGCGTTAACGCTAACGTAGGGGGCTTGCGTTTGCTCCTATACGTAATACTAAATCTCTCTATGTTTCAATTTACGCACGTACCACAACGTTTTGCCCGGGGACGCTGGCGCTCCTATTGGTCGCCGGCAACTGGCCGCCCTTGTTTTAATTTCAGCGCACCTCGCAATCACCACTTTGGTGTAGACGCGCCTTTCTATAGGCCCGTAGCTCTTAAGTTTTGAGCAGCGCTCCATGCGAGCGAAATAGAATATTTGGCTCGCGTTTTGAACGTGCGTCATCACGCTTCCCCACTACAGTTTTTTATACTCCGTTCCATTCTAAGTGCCAGCGTAGCAGAGGCTACAAGAGCGAGCTCCGAGCTTGCGGCGTCTCTTCCAAGCACGCGCGCTCGTGCAGTGCGAGCATCGTTCAGGGGAACATGTTTTTGCAAGTAGCCTCAGCTTCGCTATCACGTAAAGTGAAACATACGGGCTCACGGAAGCTATGAAAGAACGCAGCAAAATAATAAAGCTGAATGGGACGCTGAGGCCGCGAGCTGCATAATTCCTTTTTTTATTTTAGTCTTTTTTTCATGTTTTGCTATCGCGCGTCTACAGATGCTGACAGATGCTTGCATTCGAACGTCGCACGTGCCAAATCGAACGTTATAGCGCCGCCTGGATAGTGCTGCCCGCATAACATGGTCGCGTCTTGCGGACGTGCTCGCGCCCCCTGCCCGAGAGCAACGGGTCTATAGCGAAGCTGTTAATGAGTAGGGTTCCGTGGATTTTTCGTCTGCAGCGACTAAACAGTCTACGCTCGCACTCCCGCACGAGTCGCACGCTACGCACGCGCACGCCTTCCCAGGATAAGAGATTCGAAGTAAATAACCAAAATGAAGCGTTGACGAACGTGAGTGCAGGATGCCTTTTGTTTTAGGCTTTCGCTTTAGAACTGTTAAGGTACATTTATTCTCCAACGTAACGTCGTCGGGCGCCGCGTAGCGCAGCGCGCGCAGGTACTTATTGGTTGCAGATATCGAGTTCCTGGTTGCCGGCCAATAAAAGGCGCGCGTTCTGCGCTACGCTGCGTTCAGTGCGCTCAACGTCGGAGTATAAACAGCCCTTTACTGCTGCAGACGCCGGCACGCGCGGCGACGTTCAACACCATTCCCTGCCTTCTCATTTATGCTTGAGTAATTTAGCAATAGACCCGTTGCTCTCGGGCAGGGGGCGCGAGCGCGTCCGCAAGACGCGATCATGTTATGGTGGCAGCACCATGCAGGCGGCGCTGTAACGTTCGAATTTGCACGTGCCACGTTCGAATGCAAGCATCTGTCAGCATCTGTAGACGCGCGATAACAGAACGTCTAAAAAAAGAAAAATTAAAACAAAAAAGAAAAATTATGCAGCTCGTGGCCTCAGCGTCCCATTCAGCTTTATTATTTTATTGCGTTCTTTCATAGCTTCCGTGAGCCGGTATGTTTCACTTTACGTGATAGCGAAGCTGAAGCTACTTGCAAAAGCATATTCCCCTGAACCATGCTCGCACTGCGCGAGCGCGCGTGCTTGGCAGGGACACTGAAAGCTCGGAGCTCGCTCTTGTATATAGGCGCATTGTATGATAGGCGCATTGTTTTTTACTTATTTAACTGGGTTGCGCAAAATGATTATACCTAAAACCCCCGGCGACGCTTCTTATTGTCCTCACTGTATATTTCGTACAACGCTCGAACCAACACGAATAGCGCCGGCTGTAACAACACTTGGTTATGCATGAGCTGGGACACGATGCAACATATCACAGCTCTTGCGGTGTTCGAGGCGCTCATTGGGCGGGGCTGTTACCAAGCACTCAGCTTCCCCCTCTCCCTCAAAGCAGCTGTTCATGCAATGACGTACAAATGAGGCTGGCGTCATCGACGTACGAATGAGGCAGGCGTCATCAGACGCTCCGACTCTTGATTACCTCGCAGATGTGGAGGATAAATCGTCAACGCATCAACAACGCGCGATCCAGAGGTCTTCAATGCCATGAAATCGACCCAGCATTCCTCTGGTTCTGCACCGGCAGAAAACGCCGCGAGTATCAGTTCATGAAAAAGGTGTCCGCTTTTCGTCACTGGTGATCACCACCACGGAGTTGTGACACCTCGCCGGCTCGCCTAAGCCGCTCGTCTCTAACCACCAAACTGACAGTGCTGGTATCATTCAGTCAAGGGTAGTAACCCGTTAAAAGGGGCAAATTACTCCTAGTTTAATGCATCTAATATCTTTGTAATTTCCTTGTGCTTCCTTTTCCGCTCTCCCCTTAAGTCTCTTGCAAACCTCATTCTCACCTTTATGTACTAACCGCTGAAGACATTGAACACTTCTACGAGCACGGCCCTGACATACGTAAATAACAATTTTATACAATACAATTCATCGCAATATATTTAATTTCCCAACAAAATATTACAGAAAATATTTTCTGGCTTACAAAACCAGCATTTATACTGTTTATACAGCCGGACATTAGTTGGCCTCAGTGAGCGTCTGGTGTCTCAGCTGTAGATGAGAAACTTCGCCAGTGCACTACAATCGCTGGCCTGGGTCTTTAACGTGCATCGCGCAGTAATGATGCACGTCCGCAAGCCAATACGATGCTCATTCAGATAATACCGTCCAGAGGTGGGGGTTAAACCCAGGATTCATAAGTCTTGCAGCGCGAGCTTTCACTCGACGTGCTCCGAGCTGGTGTACGCTAGCCCGCTCGGCCACCGATCACCCTGACATACGTGTTAACCTACTGCATTGGCGATATATTTACAAGTGTTTACCCCATTTTAGGCATTTATCGTTGTTACGTGATATTTAAGTGATTACTCCGATAATAACATGCTCTTATGCCGGAGTTAAAAAAGAGAAAGCCGTTTACAACTCCCTGTAACGCCGAATTACAGCGCAGCTCTTGAGGAGGAAGATGGAAGGGTACTGAGGGGAGGATATACCCCTCGTCCTCCTTCTCCACCTCCCCTTATTCTTCAATGTCCTCCGGGGGGAGGTCACGTGACCTCGGGGGTTACGTGACCTCGGGGGTTGCATCTAACCTTTCATGGGTCACCCATATTAACTTTGTGACCGCTGACGCATCTAGAACGCTCGGTTATATTAAACGTAACTTAAAAGCGGCCCCTAACCATCTCCGCAAACTCGCTTACGAAACATATGTCCGTCCTAAACTCGAATACGCTGCCGCAATTTGGAGCCCTGATCAGAAATACCTAACTGCGCACATTGAAAAAGTCCAGACTCGAGCAGCACGCTTTATAACATCTTCCTATTCATATAGCATGAGTGTCTCTCTCCTAAAACATCAATGTTCCCTGCCATTGCTCGAAGTACGTCGAACCATTTTTACTCTGTGCCTAATTCACAAGTTCTATTATAACAATCGTTTTTCAAGCGTTACTTTCCTTAATCCCCCTAACCGATCATCTCATCGAACCACTAACAGTAAAAGTTTTCAACACCTCACTGGGTCAACCAACGCGTTTATTAACTCAGTTGTACCACGTGGCATCCGCGCATGGAACGACCTTCCCGAATCCATAGTCACCATTACCGAGACCTCACTGTTCCGTGCTAAACTTGAATCTTATTTTCTAAGCAATGCGCTTCCGCTTAGTTTTGTTTCTGTGTAACTTGACAACGTTTTTATCAGTCCAGTGTTTTTTGTTATTGTTTTCTTTTTTCTAAAATTGTACTTAGCTGGGTTTTCATTGTATGCTGTGCCTACATGACAACTTTGTGTGAGACTGTATGTGCGTTTGTTCTATTTTCTTTTGTGAAATTATGTATAATACCCCCCTTACTCAATGCTCTGGAAAAGAGCCTGTAAGGTATTGTGAATAAATAAATAATAAACTCGGGGGGTCACCTGACCTGGGGTGAGTAGGGGACCTCAGGGGTCACGTGACCTGAGGTGCACGTGACCTGGGGGTCACGTGGCCTCGGGGGGGGGGGGGTCACGTGACCTGGGGGGTGGTCACGTGACGCCGGGGGGGAGGGGGGGTCGCGCGGTGCATTATGGGACATTTTCCATAATGCACCGCGCGGTTCCGCCCACGGTGACGCCGCTCAAGCCGGAAATGGGCGCCTAAGAGCTGCGCTCTAAAAAGAAAGACTGGCTGGCCCCGCTTCGTGATTAGAGGCCATCCAATTGAGGCGAATTACTTTGATTTCACTATATATGATGTTTTGGGGACACACCTGATATCATGAGAGATATATAAATAATATGTCACGTTAAAGCAGTTTTCTTCAACATCTCTTATTACGGAGCGCCCCCCCCCCCCCCCCCCTCCCCAAGGACGTTGCGGTGAAGGCGGCATTCCCGCGTTGAAGATTGAAAATCAAAAGACAGCTTATTTTGTTGGTTGTCCAGCAAATACAACAAAACAAGGTATTCTAATATTTCATAGAATTATTTTATACCTTATGAGCAATCCACAAAAAGTGAGAATAAAGTGCGCAACACATTTTTTATGTAGAAAATCGATCTGATATAACTCGAAACGTTACGATCTTTAAGAGCGTAGAGGAAAGAAGAGGCACATTAAACTGTAATAACGATATTCATCCCAGGAGAAAGGGAACAAGGGGGACAAAGGAAAACACACATTTTCAAATACAACTAGGTGACTGTTGCGCGGCTGAAAAAATCCGCCTGGCCCTGGTATATAACCAGGAACCTCTTAATTTCCAGTGAAGCGCTCTACTAACTAAGCTAACCAGGAGTTAGACGTAATTAGAAAAAAAACGTCTTTAAACAGCTGCCATCAGTCTAACAACAACAAGGAGGAACGGCCTGCATTTTTAAGTTTATGATTATAATGCGATTAATGCAAAGGTGCAAGGGAACTACACAATAATAATGACAGTATTTCCTAAAAAGAGGAACGAAGGGGACGAAGGACAACACGAATGACTATTGTTCCCCTTCTCCAGGGATTATTATCATTATTCTTGTCCGGCCCGCTTGCACCTTTGCATTATTTAAATTATAAGCCTATCAAGCTAGTTGTGTCATATACAACAAAAAGGAGCCTACCAAGGTTAATCTTAGGTGAATATTAACGTTATGGACTAGCAACACAAGCATTTAAAATAAAATAAAAAAATGTCCTTAAAACTTTTAGTTCAAAGCATTTCAAAATTGTGTATATTTAGCAAATGCGCAGAACGATATAATGAATTTAATAACATTCCAATAAAGACAATATTTCGTGAGATAGCTTATTTTTAAAATCAGACACAGATGGCTATTTTATGTCATAGATCTTATTGGTGCAATTCCTGGTACAGTTAGAAATTAAGGCAAAATTAATTCTGGTAAATAGTTTTCAATTTGTAAAAAATAAACCACGAAATATAAAAAATAAGCATTTTCTTTCTAAAAAATTGTAATTGTTTCTAAACGTTACAAAATGATAAGTCGTTTTTAATGATAAGCAAAATAATAAAAAGCTGTTTATTTTTTAAGCATCGGTAAAATTGCGACAAAATCAAATCGAGATCTTCACGCATTTCTCCAGGTGCCACTTTACAAATGTTTTATACACATATTTGTTTTCTAATTTTTAATTAGCAGTTTCGTTCATTCCAGGATCTAAGGTATCACATATATTTATCTTAAAAATATTGGTCGAATTAAAATAAAACGACCATTCAATGTATATATATATATATGTTTCCCTGCGGCATTAGTAGATGACACTGGTTATTTCTAGCTCTATAGTCCCTACCGAAGTGAGAACGACAGGGTGTCTCTTTCAAACGCCCGACCTCCAGCGTGTCCCTTTCAAATTTCGGGCCTCCAAGCGTGTCCATCGTTGCCTTTCAGCGTGCTTTGGCTGCGCACGCACGCCCCAGGCTCAGAGACGCTGAAGCGTTATTGAAGGAAGGGAGCGCGCGCTGGAGCAGGAACACCTGAAACTCCTCTGTGCCCTTCTCATCCTTTGAGTAACTATAGAAATCAGGTACTCCATTTGTGTTCTTAATATATCCACAAAACTTGTATTACGTCATGTTTTTTTTTGTTTTTTTTTTTCATCTTTCGGGAAGAATGTAAGGCCTCGCCAGGCTGAAAAAAGAAAAGCATCTTCTAGCGTACCGTTAAAAATTGCGGTGTTCTCATTTAATTAGGAGATAACCGCTTCTTTACTAAATATAAAATTAACGAAATGCTTAATAGAGGGATTGATTTGTACCAATTGTATTTTAATTTAATGAACTCGATATAAAACAAAAATTGCAAATTTATTTTTGTTCCAATAATTAAGAATTTAGCGAATGTTGAGGATACGAATATTTTAATAAGCTTCACTATAAAAAATGACATGCTATATTATAATATTAAATATTTTTGAAAGAAATTTCTTTTTTTTTTGTGAAGCAACGTTAGTTAAATTATTCCATGCAGAGTGTCTTGCAAGGTGACTCGTAGATACCTTCCTAACACGTACTCGGGATGCTCATATACATACGTCCGATTTAATGGCCCTCACGAATACATTCATAATACAATGCAACATACCTCTAAGACTCCATGACTCTGACAACGATTTGTTAAAGATTATTGCGTCTTCAAATATCCGAAAAACGGTTATTGAGAAACAATGAATGAAAATAAAGTTATTACCGGGAAATGTTCGTCGGATGATTGAAAGCAACACGTGCGGACGAGTGTCTAAAACAAAAAAAAAAGATGCCGGGGTTGAAGAGCAGACAGTACACGCTGTTCACGGGTGCCCCAAAGGCCGCCCTAAAGCTTATGATCACTGAAAGCGATAAGGTCTACTTTATGAACGACGACGGAAGTAGCAAACAGGATAACGCGTGCGCCGCGGGAACGACGTCTGCAAAAGAGAGAAAAAGCGGAGCGGACCAACAGCCAGGAAAGGGTACATCCAGAATGATGCAGAGCCCGGGAACGATAATTTTTGCGGGAAAAGAAAGGTTAGCTCATTATAGCGTCATTACCGCGCAGCAGAAAAAGCTGCCTTGTGTAGGCGTTTTACTGCCATTAATTATACTTTAGAAAGGGCAAAAAAATGGATAATGGTTGCGCGTTAAGAAGCCTGAAAAAAAATTAGGCGTGCAGGCAGCATTATTTTCTTTTCTCAGCTAACGTGCCGTAGGAGGGTCGTTATTACAAACAGCGTACTTTGTTATGCGTTGGTTGGTCGCTCTAGTACAGAGCGGTGAAAGAAGAGTGGGCAGTACTAGGGGCTGCGAGGATGAGAGAGAAACGGTAAGAGGATATCCGATGTTTTAGGAAAAAGGGGGTGATGTAGGGGAGGAAGGTGGCAGAAGGAAGAAGAGCGGGGAAAAGGAGATTAATCGACGAACGTATAAATGAAAATAGCGGAGCGAGGAAAAGGATAAGTAGAGGGAGGGTGTAGAGAAAGCAAAACAAAAACCGCAAAGGAGGAGAGTAAATTTTAAAATGGCATTTGCAATTAACCTACAATAAAAGGGAGTGCCAGAAACCAAAATTTAAAACGTGGAAACAGATAACAAGTAAATGTAATCAAGTGCAAAGAGTGTGATGTCACGTTCGACTAAACAATCAAAGTGGGCTAGAAAAAGGCAACAATATTTTTTTTTTCATTGATATTGTTGAGCGAATAACGTCTGGAAAAATATTCCTAAATGCACTATAGCTCGGCATTCGGTTGCGGCTCCGACAATAAACAAGCAAGCTACTACTCATCTTGAAGGCTACATCTTCATAGCCGCGTTCCACAAAAGTAAACACACCATGATATGCACCTAAATTAACTACGTACCCGGGAATTGTGTGCCTTGTTTGTTCTACTTCGGTACCAGCTACGCTGGTGATTAACTGGAAAGTGTCTTTCTTTGTCAGTAGAAACTAAGCTTGTCAAAGTGGCCGAGGTGTGAAATATTGAGTATGGCTGCGCTAATCATTCTGGGTGGTGGCTGGCGGTCATA
Source organism: Ixodes persulcatus (assembly GCA_013358835.2). Classification (NCBI taxonomy): domain Eukaryota; kingdom Metazoa; phylum Arthropoda; class Arachnida; order Ixodida; family Ixodidae; genus Ixodes; species Ixodes persulcatus. Next base: position 1,145,058 of record JABSTQ010009916.1, read on the forward strand.
TATGCCGAAGCAGCGCAAGTAACAGGAACAACAAGTCGCGTAAATGACGTTATTATCATAGAAACGTCACATAAACTTCAGGTCAGCATTCCGTGCATGCTAAAAGAGGTGAGTAAAACGTGCACAGCTTTAAATTGACGCACAAAATGCTTGAGCGCATGCGCTCCTGTAAACAAAATTGCACTTTTTATAAAAGTTGTCTCCGTGTGAAGCTCCGGGAGACTGTAAAACAATTTTCGCGCGTTCTGATTGTTGCCACACTTTGGATGGTGTTGTGCATGTGTTTACCAAACATAAAGGGCCACTGGTGACCCCGACATCACTGACTTTATAAATGCGACAGCCTTTCTTCCAGGTGTCGCTGGCGTCAGTTGCAATCTATTTTGCTGTTCATTTAGCTCCTAATGTTATGTCTTCTACGTCAGATTTATGTTTGATGCTTAAAGTTGAAGCATTGTCGAGGTGAAGCGAGCTTCTGTCCGATTGAAGCGTTCCAGTTGTGTGTATCCATTCGCCCATCTATCGTTAGGAAAATTGGCTTCATAAGAACGTGGGTCAAACGGAAATAAAGAAGAGGGTAACTGGTTTTTTTCCATGTTGCCTTTAGGGTGAAAACTTAGGCGAGGCGCCATTTTTTCTGCGAGAAGCTAAGAAACGCCAGTGCTTGCATTAGCACTACGCGGACAGCCACTCCTCATGTCGTTTTCGCATGAATAGCAAGCGAAGCTTGGTGTTTTTTTTTAAACTAAGCAAAAAAGAATCGCAATACATATTTTTTATGTTAAATTAACTTATCGTGTATAGGAAATTTCGCCTAATTTAGTTTGTTCATTGGGCACTAGAGAACTGTTCATCTATCATTTTGCTTTGTGTAACCGTAATCCTTCTTATGCTGTGTTCGCTGAGAGTCCGAGCGCAGCCTACGTTACGAGCTAAAGGGGTCAGCTGAAAAGTTCAAACAACGGTTTGTCTCAGCGCAAAGTTGTCTTTCGAAGCACGCGTTATCCTGGGCCGTCTACTCGAATGCAAAATATGCGCCGTAACCTTTTTAATTTGTGCGCATCTTTCTATCTCTCATAGTCCTTAGACCGCACTGTGACCCGAATTACTTTTAAACAAAAGACAGAACATTTGTTTATTCACTGAAACGCAGAGAAAACCTATTCTAGTAATGCGGAGAATAGATGTGTCCGTTGCTTAGGTATAAGTAGCGTTTGCTGAATTACCGCGCGCTCGTGATCCTAACAGAATCGTTGTCACGAGTGCAAAGAAAGCTGCGTTAATATTACCACGCGTTCGCGGAAGGAGGATGACGACTCGGGCCGCCTAAGCTAATCGGTCTTGTCGCGAGAATAATAATATTAATAAAAATTGTGTCGTATGTATGTTTATAGAACCGGATGTTAGTCAGCCTTAAGTGACGTCTGGCGTCTTAGCTGTAGATGAAACATTTAGACAGTGCAGTCCAACCGCTACCCTGGGGTCTTTAACGTGCACCACGCGGTAGTGGTACAAGACTGCATGCCGGTAGGATGCTCACCAGACCGAAACGGGCCGGGGTGGGGATTAAACATAGGATTCCTAGGTTCTGTAGCGCGAGCTTTCGCTCCACGCTCTCTAAGCTGTGGTGCGTTAAACCGGCCACCGATCTTTTTAGAGCGCAGCTCTTAGGCGCCCGTTTCCCGCTTGAGCGGCGTCGGCCTCGCCGTCGCCGTCGGCGTAACCGCGCCGTGAATGATGGGTAAATTTCCCCGCTAAATTTTGCGGAAACTTTTCCCCGCTAAATTTAGCGGAAATATTTTCCCGCTAAATCTAGCGGAAAATTGTGCCCGCTAAATCTAGTGAAAAATTTTCCCCGCTAAATCTCGCGGAAAATTTTCCCCGCTAAATCTAGCGGAAAAATAAATTAGCGGAAAATTTTCCCCGCTAAATTTAGCGGAAAAATTTTCCCCGCTAGATCTAGCGGAAACGTTTCCCCGCTAAATTTAGCGGAAAATTTTCTCCGCCGCCCCCCCCCCCCTCGAGGTCTCGTGACACCCAGGCCACGTGACCCCCCCCCCCCCCCCCCCGAGGTCACGTGACCCCCCCCCCCTGTGCCTTCCCCTCCTCCTCAAGAGCTGCGCTCTAATTCGGCGTTACAGGGAGTTGTAAACGGCTTTCATTTTTTTTGTTTCAACATTGCATTCCTAGACGCTTTACACACAGAATAAAAAAGAAATACTTCCAAAAATCAAGGCCAAAAACACATCAGGCAACTCTTGATAAACGCAATAGCATTATATTTTTTTTAATTTGCCAGTTTAGCCAGAATCGGCAGCATTTCAGACGTTTCTGGTATAGTAAAGTAAACTTCTCGGACGTAAGAAATAATATCGACAAAAAATTCACAAACGCAGCGGGCCTTCACGTCTGCGTGGCGTGCTGCTGCTTTTGCCTGGCGTACTGTCATGGACATCTAGGAATGGATTCCATTTTTGTTTTTCACCGACAAGATGCGTAGCCTTCGCGAAGTCACTGGCAAACGTTTTTTGAGAGTACGTTGGAGGATGTCCCAGTGAAACATAGCGTCCCTAATTCTATAAAAATGTGTTCGACTGGCTTTCTTTGTTCTCCAAAGAATACACTTGATTGTTCATGGCACAAACAATCCTTTTTCTTTAAGCTATGGCTTTACTTTTTAAGCTTAATTAAGCTTAATAAAATACTTAACTCGTACAGATGACGTCACTTGTAGAAACTTCAAATTCAAGTAGCACATTTCGAAATCAAACCTGGATAACAACCCGCATAAATAAATCTTTCGGAGTTTTTATTTTATATGAATGTAGACGCGATTTGGCGGATAAACAAACTAGACAAACCTAGCTCCCCACTTCGAAACGAGCGAAACATATTGCTCCTGTTTGAGAGCTTCCAGGTCGAACTCAATATAAAACTAGCAGCTCTCTGTGTAGCTTCAGGACGTTGATACCGGACATGATCAGCACTTCCGAGATCTACCCCACTTCTGCCATCAAGAAGAGGTTACATGCGATGGCGCGCGAGAACATATAAAAATCCCGCCCCTCCGACTTTCTTTCATTTCTTTGTGTTAAAGGTGGCTGATTGTGGGCTATATATGAAGGAGGACCAAATAAACCTAGTAGCTGAGTTTGAGACGTCGTCCTGTCCCTTTCTGTTCCTTCGACTTTTTTTTATTCATTTCTGCCCCAGTCTCAGGTTTATTGAACATGGTTAGCATAAAAAGAAACTTTCCTTTTTACGCTCATCATTGTACCAGGCACCACGCGTCCCCTGGCCCACAAAACGATCAGTTTTCCAAAACTCAATTAGGCAACTATAAACTGGAATCCACATCAAAATTACCTGGTCAAAGGTTTTGAAGCACTACAGGATAATTCCGCTTAGTTTATGTGTGGTAAACTACCTTTATAGACCAGTACCATATGTTTGAAACAATCTTTGGGTTTTTACTTTCTCGAGATACAAAGCACGTGTTTGTTTGTTTTTATTCATCGTATTTATTACATCGACTCCACCGGGAAACTCACCTTTGAAACCCGGACCGCTCTCGCCTAGCGAGACGAAACTAAATACGATAACAACGCCTCCCTTTAGCCACTAGTGAAAACATGAAAGTTAATTTATATTGCTACTGCGAAATGGCACTGCCAGGTGGCTCAACCGGCCCTTGCGCGACTCGACCTGAACCGACACGTGCAGACGAGCTGTTCCCGCAGTAGCCGCTGCGACGAATAGAGGCGTTACGATCATCATTACTAGTTCTGTTCTCGAGTACGGACCGAAGCCACTTTTTCAAAGCAGGCTCTATGGCAGTTTCTGAATTGCGTTGTTCAAGTAACGTTGCACAAATCCTACACAGACAACAGATTTGGAAATTAAGTTAGAACCTTCGGCAGGCTGTGCGATATAACGTCTTGGTGGAAAAGTTGGTTTAGAAAAATATTGAAAAGTCAATGAACAGATGTTGCACTTCTTGGTTCTTTTGCGCGCTCACCTGGAGAATTAGCAGTTGAAGGGAAGCTCAAGAGGTTCTTAAACAAAAACGTGGTAGGGGTGAACTCTATAGTTTTTCTATCCAGAGAATCTGTATATAGCGTTCGTTTTCCCTGAAACTGTAACTAAACGCGAGAAAATGCGTACAAACCTCCGACCAATCGTTACGTCACAAAAGGATCTTTCGGTCGGCAAGTGCGTGTTCGCTCGTGTGGGTCAGCGCGTGCAATTGCAAGCTTGACAGGAATATTCTTCCGCGCTGATAGCAATCGTAACGTCTTTTTTTTTAACCTTTTTTTTTTTAAATAGCAACAGTGGGCGTGCTTAGCTTTGAGAGGCGCAGAAGAAGCGCGAGAGTGAAGATTCCGAAAACTCCTTTTATGATGTAACACTCCGGGAATGAGGGGCAACAGCGGTACATTTGAACTGAGTTTCCGTACCTTCAGTGCACCAAGTTGAATAATAATCGGGAGATTCTTGATCCTAGAGGCAAATGAACACGATTTGAGTGTTTTTACCTAAACACTAAACAGCTTCATTTCCCCTTTAAATGTTTCATCGACGTTTCAAAGAGCGATGGTAAAGAGGGCTTTGTTCATTCTTTTTTATTAACCGGAAGTTTGCTGAGACGTCAAAGACTGGTGCGCCGCATGGTGGCGTTTGAAAAAAAAAAAAAGGTCTATAGAACCACTCCATAAGGCAGCTCTAACTGTCAGAGACGCGGGCATTGGTCACTCGCGGTGCCATAGCAACGGGCCGACCTGGCTCGGTTTTTATAGAAACGGAGAGAGCCAAACGACTGCGCCATTTGTCTAAGTTGCGTTCGGAGATTTCAGAGTGCCGCTTGCGTGCCTTTCGTCTGCTTATTTCAATTCTCGAGTTCAAACTGGCAGAGCGCAACCCTGAGTGCAGTGAACATAGGGTAATTCGGCACCGATATTTTTAGATATGTCCATGCCAGTGTGAAAAAAAAAAAAAACGCTTGTATGTTAAGTTTTACACACTTTTACTGACTTTTTACCGGATGTTAATTAGCGCGTCAAGATGTAAAATACTATTAAAGAGGCGACGCGCCTCTAGCAGATCGGTTAATAGGGTAGCCTAGAGGCACAAAATGGAGATCACAATTGACCCTCATGACGTTGTTAATCTAGGTATCTTTGTGTCGCGTCGCTACACTGGCAGCTAAAGCTGCCATATACAGTGGCTCTTGCCAAGAATAGTACCAAGAAGAGGAGGCCTTTGCCGTCCGAGCGTCATCACTAGTGATTCAAGGGAGCGCAGCAAGGCTTACGTTAGCATCGCCGTCAACACGTCCTGCAGCATCGAGCACGACGCTATCACTCGGCGACGCCAAGACGGACGCCTCTCTGTGCAGTATCTCGTCGAGCTTCAGCATGTTTGCCACTTGGGTCGGGTCAGGGCTCCACTAACAACGAGGACGTTTAAATAGGCCAGGACCCGACATAAAGTCTTGCCCAGCGACGCCGGAAAAACAAAATGAGCCTCAGTCTGCCTTTCGAACCGACGCGCTTTTATTCAAGCTCCAATCGTCTGCTCGCCGCTTGGTCGACTTAGTTAGGCTAGTTAGGCTTAGACTACGTCTCCTCCGTGCCCCGCGGTCTGCTTCGTCTGCTCGCTGTCGCCGCTGGCTTTCGATACGATCGGCGCAAATTTCGATGCGAACACACATTTCAATCACGGCCAAGGGAAACGAACGCCCTCTAGAAGTAGGGCTTGTGAGGCTATCTCTACCTTCGGTGTCATTATCAGCGTTCGTGTGTATGAGGACTAACACGCTCGCTTTCCGAAGCCGCGCTATGACGACTCGCTCAAGGCGTCGCTCCCGGCGCGGTCCCGGCGTCGCTCCCGGCGCTACGCGTCGATTTGCTACTTTCCAGGCTAGTGTTGGGCTGCAAATCTCACGTGTTCCACACCAATTCAGGGGACACCACCATGAAATTATGGGGCCAACAACCGCGTTGCCCCAGCAATGCCACGGCAACATGAATGTTTGCCTGATGTTTTCATGAGAGCGCCCGTTAAATGAGTTTCCTAATTATAATAAAGCTTACCCGAGACTCTGGTAAAATATTAGGAACTTAGTAAAAGAAAAAAGACGCAGAAAAAGAATCGTCTCAATAGCCGAGAGAATAAGGAGGCATTTCTAAGCCACTCCTGCTTTCCTCACACTTTGCTCGGTGTACGGAGAATACGGACGCCACGCTGTCCATTATAACCTCCTCGAATAACAATGACGTCATGATCTGGCCTTGTCTTCGAGGTGCTATTGCCATGACATATAAACGCAGGGCTCGCATATTGGAGAAACTTAGCACAAGAAGGGTTTTAACTCAAGCTGCTATCGCACTACGAGAAAAAAGCAGTAAAAAAAAAAACGACTTAGTAAAAAGCCGCTTCGTGTGAGCTGAAAACGCTGCCGTAAATCGCGGAGGGGATGAGTCGATAGGTAAATAAGGTGTCCGGGCAGCGAGACTTCGCTGGGCTTTCCTGCGCGTACGCAGGTCACCTGGCAACGAGTGCCATCTGTGTGCCGTTGGGCTTAGCGTCTCGAGAGCCGGCATCGCGATGTTCCCGGATAAAAGCTCGCTCCAAGGGCTCGGGGGTGGAAGAAAGATATGTTTTCTTTTTCCTTCTACCGACCTTTTATAGCGGGAATCGCGCCGCTCGATACACTTCACGCATTGCGATTGCAACAGGGTGCCAGCGATCAGCGCCCTGATGAAAATAGGGACTGTTCGTAGACCGCGTTTCCGCCTCCGCTAATCCCTCCTCAACGAAGAAGCCGCTACTGTGCCTGCACGTCAATAGCTTTGACTATAGAGTTCCGGGTATGGTAGCGGGTGGCGGAGTGCGTTACGGGAAAGCGAAAGAGATCTACGAAAACTCCCTATCGATTTTCAGCGAGGCTACGTACGGTTTCTGTAGCTCAATGGCACGGCATTGAATAAAATTATATGTAGTATAAAGAAAAGAGTTCTATAAACCTGGAGCCGAAGCAAGTCCTGAAGCTAAAAGCTCACACTTATGAGATTTTGCACCGTCCTCGTATGTATAAAAAGCCTATGAGCATGCTTCTCAACAAAATCAATTTTTCTATTACTTAGAATCCAAACAAGCCACATGGCGACAGAGCTAGCTCTGTATCCATATTCGTCTCACCTCAGCATGAACCAGCTGCGAAGGCTGTTCATGCGCGAGCGGGTAGCCTCGACTGCTTTAACTGGAGCACTCGCTGCACCATCGTTAGTGCTGCCGCCGAGGCTTCATCGAAAGCAAATAGCTCGCGCGTTTAGCATGCGCGGTTAATAAAGGTCAATGCTAAGGTGAGACGAAGTATAGTTCCAGTAAGATCGGGTAAAGGTGAATGCATTCAGAGCGAATATGGTTGCACGGCCCCCCGCAGTCACAGTGCTCATACCTCATACAAAAGACACCGCTGCAGGCAGAATGATCTTCGGACGCTGGTCAAGCCTGCTCCAAGCACCTTTTCTTCGTCCATATGCACGTTTCAAAAATGTGCGCAGAAAGTGCTTGTATGACCAAGGGGACATGCGAGGAAGGAACTCAGACTGCAGGTTGCCTCTTGTATTACCGGTGGGACCACGGCCCTTTACGTCATACACACCGCAGACACTGCCCGGGGCGTCTTTCTTTTATAGTAAGGCTGCGTTCCTCAAGCAAAAGTTGTCTGCAGACATATATTCAAAGCATACGTTTCTATAAAGCGAAAAACCTTCAAACATATTAGAGGCGCGTCCGCAGATAAGCCTGGCAGCACGTCTGCAATGAACGCAGTGTCTTTTCACGATGTACGAACAGAGGGACCGCGGCTTTCCACCTCCAACGAAGCCACATTTACTGGCGGGGGATCGCGGAGTGAAAACGGCTTTCACGGAGTGAGCGTTCGCACTGGAAGAGCACGTTTCAAATTGGTTTGAAACATATAGCCACCTCTATTGGCGACGTGCACGACCGAAAGCGTCGCTTTGGTCGGCCTTCCACGATTGGCCGAACGCTGACTATGACGTCGGAAAGGGGATTTATCATCGACAAAAATAAGAGGAATGAAAGAACTTTAATTTTGACGGTGTTGGCAGTGTTCCTTTGAGAGCGCAATGATTTCAAGCTTCCACCATGCTAATAAACACCATCGAACTTGTTGTTTGCAAGGTAGTCACAAGGGGGAACCATAGGAGGGCGCCACCAAAACATCTCGCCCAGAGCCGTTTATTGAGAGAGTTTGGCCATACATTGGTTTGAATAGGCGAGCATCTCGGGCCAACCACAGGCCGCGAAACAGCCCCTAGCGGTGGTCGCGTGCTCTAAATTTGTGCCACGACTATACTTCGTTTCACCTTATGTGCGAGCGAAGGCAAAACTGGAAGCGCGTGCACGGAAGCTCCGTGCGTTCAGGCTTTGCTCGAGCGCGCGAGCTGGGGAGAAATGCAAAAAGCGCTGGTCTCGCGCTTCTAGCTTTGGCTTCGCTCGCAGGTAAAGTGAAACGAAGTATAATTTGAGCCGTGCCGAGCGGAACTCCGCGTCTCAAGACGCTCGCGCACCCCACCCTTTGCGCTGCTTTCTTTCAGTCAGTCTCAGGACGCTGTTCTAGCAGTGCAGACAAAGGCATGGGCACGAGCGCGTGGCTTTGGAAAGTGCCTCCTATGCACGAGGTCTCGTACAAACAATAGCGTTTCGCTGAGCTAGGCTCACGCGCCTGTGCCTTTGTCTTCACTGTCGACATTTGTGAGATGGAGTAGAGGTCTCCTGATTGGTCGACGCTGTGTCACAAATTTAGTTTACGCTCTAAGCGTGGGGGGAATATTCGGCGCTGGCGGCGGCCTTTGCTCCGCCTATTGTCCAAACTCTCCTAATATACGGCTCTGATCTCGCCTAAAGCCCCTTGATAAAAGCGTTTTTTACAAGTACCGCCAACCATTGTTGTGGAAACGCGCGAGACACGTGCCACGAGCGGGTGCTCCGCCGCCATTCGCTTCCAAGGGCCGCTCATTTCAGTGCTGCGCCGCCATTTGCTTCCAAGGGCCGCTCGAGACATGGGCCTCGTGCACTCGCGCATTTGACGCTACTTGCAAGACAAACGCAAACACATCGAGGGGCTTTAATCTCGCCGCTAATAGTCACAAAGCCTGGCAGATCGCCACGAGACGCGGCCGTCTAAAGTGAAAAGGTAGAGCGGCACACAACGAATGAGATGAGAGCCACGTGAACCTCGCCCCGCTGCGGCGTGGCGACGAAACACACATCTACCGAGCGATGGAATGCCCGCTCGTGCTTCTCGCGTTCCTCGCGATACAGCTTCTTTCCTAGACGGGCTTGAAAACCATGTTTTGGATTGTCGCCGCTGCAAAAGTTGTGCTCTGACGTCCAGGTTCCCCGAGAAATGCTCTGTGCTACCAGATCCTTGAGCTCCAAATCTGCGACCGGGCACTCTATGGTTCCGTCGCTCGAACTGCCAGGCTTTGTGAGTATTAGCGGCAAGATGTTTCGATGGCGCCCTCATTTGGTTACCTTTCGTGACGTCATCACCTTGTGAAAAATAAGTGCAATGGTGTTTGTAATGAGCATGGTGAAAGCCTGAAGTCATAGCGCTCTCAAAGTAACACTACACACACCGTCAAAACTGAAGTTCTTACATTCCTCTTATTTGCGTCGATTTGATATCCTTTGTTGACGTCATAGTCAGCATTCGGCCAATTGTGGTGGGCCGACCACAGCGACGCTTTCGATCGCTCACGTCGCCAATAGAGGAGGCTATGTTTGAAAGGAAGGGGCGCGTGCTGCCTCACGCTCGTCGCCTTCGCTGTCACCTCGATAGTGAACAGAGCACGCGGAGAGAAAGCGAGGAACGAGAACTTGAGAGCACGCGGCGACCTCAGCTTTGATTGGAAGGGTCGACACAAAGGCGCCTTTGCCCCGCTCGCTGTTCGAGCGCGTTCGATCGCCGGCGTCCGGGGTTCAATCGCGTGACCCCGCGCGAGAAGCAGACCACGCTCTCGTTCACTCTGATTGGAGGGAGACAATGGACAGAGACAAAGGTAGTCAGCTTTGTTGCGTCAGTTTATCTCCCTCGAGCGGAAACATGGGCGCGCTACAGTTTCAAACTCTGCACCCTCGAGCTATACTTCGTTTCACATTAGTATGGACTATTGTTAGCCGCGCGTGCTAAAAGCGCGAGATAATTGCTTCGAATGAAGCTTCGGCGGCTGCACGAGCGCTCGTGCAGCGAGTGCTCCAGTCAAGGCAGTCAAGGCTAGCCGCTCGCGCTAGCACAGCATTCGCGGTTAGTCCATACTAAGGTGAGACGAAGTATAGTACGTTCGCTAAATCTGAAGACGGCATGTGTCATAGCATAGCTTTCTCTATATTCACAAAGCCTGGCAGTTTGATGACGGAGCCATAGAGTGTGTGGTCGCAGATTTGGAGCGCGAGGCTCTGGTAGCACAGAACATTTCTCGTGGAGTGTGGTATTCAGCGCACAGCTTTTGCAGCGGCGAGGACCCGAAACATGGTTTTCAAAACCGACGAGAAAAGAAGCGGTAGCCCGAGGAACGCGAGAAGCACGAGAAGACAATCCATCGCTCGGGTCAAGTGTGTTTCCGCGTCTCGCCGCAGCGGGGCGCCCGTTACATGACTCTTGTCTGCCGCGAAAAACCAAGAGAGACGGCAAGAACTACGCAGTAACACTGGATAAGTAACTCCTTGTGCACGTAGACGATCAAAATAAATTGAAAGTCACGTAATATAGTCCGATTTGCAATAAATAAGTTCTGCTTTATTCTTTCTGCTCATGAATATGTGCAAAGATGCCTATTCAAATCATCAACCGCACGCTTCAAATATTTGCAAATACGTCGAGAGAAGTCAGAGAACAGGTGCCCGATAAAAACTGCCCGACATAGGAAATAATAAAAAAGCACACCTTTCGCAGTCCACGTACTTTATTTCTTACATTCGAATGTTTTAATTTTAACCGATCGCAAAGATGCACAACGGAGTCATTTTCATTGAGACAGGGAACACACTCTACATTCTTTTCGATCGTTAGTTTGCTTAGAATCGTCGCTCGTTTTCACATACCTCCCTTGAAACAGAGGTTTTGGGCCTGAAATAGAGCGAAGTTTAACATCGTTCAGTGGTAAAGAAAAACATGCGCTCTACCTTTTCATTTTCGGCGGCCGCTTCGTCACTATATATAGAGGAGGCTATGGTCATACAGTCGTAACTTTTTAAAGGGGCCATGAAATGATTTTTCCACTCCTTGCTCCCTAGCTTTCCTCCTGAACTCAAAAGCGAAATGAGAAATCACGCGGTCGTGACCTGCTTGAGGACCTCCAAGCTTCCACCGTCCTTTTTAAGAGCACCGTGGCACTTGCCATTTTCATGTGAGGATAAGTGCCGTCACGGGACTCACTGGCCACGAACGCGAATTCATACATTCGTCGATGGATTGATTGTTGACGAGCGCATACATCCCGAGTTACGCAAGTGCTCGTGTCCAATGCTTGAGCTGGGGTAGGCTGACGTGCTTTGGGTGCCACTGGACTGCATCACAGTGAAAAGGCGGAAAGCTTCCCAAGGAAAGAAGGCATAAAATAGTCGTCGTTGTTTCGGAATTTTTCGTACCAAAAATCAGGCATTTTGACTTTCTACCCTCATTCTCTTTGCCAACTAAACGATATGCGATTAGTAAGATTCCAATTTAATTTTCTTTTATCCCAGTTCAAAATTGGCCCCTTTAATTTAAATACATAAAATTCTGCGTTCAGTAGTTTTCCATAACAAGAATACTATAATGTTCGCATTATTAACTAGACATTACTGTACAGTAGAGTAGCTATAAAAGAAGGAGTTTGACAATGTTACGCTACGCGCAAAAATAAATAAATACAGGCACGTGTTTCCCAAAGTTTACTTCGTCGCTGCTCTACACTCAAAAATGCAGTTAGAACTTTAAACACATTCAATACCTGTAAATCCGGGGTCATACTGCTCATACATTATACAAAAGATAGTCTGCAAACACGAGCGGCCGCCCCATTCATGGTTCGAATCAGTGTTTCTGAATGGGCACCCCCATTTTATTCCAATTTCATTCCGGCGGATTATAGGTTCCTCCAACAGCCTTCCTTTCAACTCCTCGGAGTGAAGACACTACAGGCCCATTCCTACTCCTACAATGGCTGAACTCCTACTTGCATTTATTTAATTCCTAAACCTGAAAATAGGCAATTGACAGCCACATTTTGTTACAGGAAAGAAGCACCAGAAAGCTGTTGATGTTATCAAAGGCGGAGACGACCGCAAAGGTATGCAGGAGCTTCCTCAAAGCATACATTTTACCAAGCCGAGGGGTGACCGCACAAAGCGTTTCGCGGCACTTGGTGCACTTGGTGCCACTCCAGACATCCATCATGCGATGAAGCGTAAAAGGCTTACGATTCGAAACAGTCGGCAAAAAATAAATTCACCCATTTTCTTCGCAAACGGACCGTATTTGCGACGTGAGCGAACGAAAGCGTCGCTGTGGTCGGCCTACCACAATTGGCCGAATGCTGACTATGACGTCAGCAAAGGATGTCTCATCGACGAAAAAAAAAAGGAATGTAAGAACTTCAATTTTGACGGTGTTGGCAGTGTTGCTTTGAGAGCGCTATGATTTCAGGCTTCCACCATGCCCATTACAAACACCATCGAACTTGTTGTTCTCAGGGTAATGACGTCAGGAAAAGTAACCGAACGAGGGCGCTACCGAAACATCTCGCCGCTAATACCCTCAACTGATACACGGTTAGCGTTTATTGTTAAAAAAAAAACCCGAAAGAGTGGGGGAAAAAAGGGACAAAGAAATGAAAGCCGTTTACAACTCCCTGTAACGCCGAATTAGAGCACAGCTCTTGAGGAGTAGGAGGAGGGAAGGGTACTGAGGGGAGTCATGTGACCTCGGGGGGGGGGGGGGGGGGTCACGTGACCTCGGGGGGGGGGGGGGGTCACATGACCTCGGGGCGTCACGTGACCTAGGGGGGTCACGTGTGCTCGGGGGTCATGGGACCTCGGGGCACCACGTGACCTAGGGGTGGTCACGTGAACTCAGGGGCGTCGCCGGGTTGCATGCAACCCGGCTACTTCGGTGGGTTGCATGCAACGCGGGCTGAATGCTACCTGGGTTGCATACAACGCGCGGTTACGCCGACGCCGACGGGTTGCATGCAACGCGGGTTGCATGCAACCTGAGTTGCATGCAACGCGCGGTTACGCCGACGCCTCTCAAGCCGGAAACGGGCGCCTAAGAGCAGCGCTCTATACTATGTTTCATACTCAGCGTGCAACTCTGTCAAAGCTACTGGCGCGAGCGCGTGGCTTCATCTATGGTTTTGTTTGCGCGAGAACGCGTGCAAATAATCAACGAGATCAAGCCCCATGCTCGCGCCAGTAGCTTTGACAGCGTTGCACACTAAGTATGAAACCGAGTATAAAACAACGAAGTCTCAAAAACCTAGAGACAGGCTAAAAGAAAGTCCCTTCCTTTTCCCCTGTCTCGGTTTTTTCTTATGTATGAATGTTCGCCAGCTAGCCTGCGCCACAAACCTCATTTCTATGGTTAGCGTGTTGTTTGTTTGATAAGGCCCTAAAAGTGTGTAGTTTGTGTGTGCCGCAAGAAGCTAACTTGTTCTCAGCTTCGAATGCTTGAACAGCAGCACTGCTAGTGCGGAGTAAGAAGCCACGCCGCGTATGCCTGCCCCAAATCTCCATGCACTGCGGCAACAGAAAGCCACTGACAATGTATAATCGGTATACGGCGCAAGAGCAAGAAAGCGTAGCAGGATATTATGAAACTGCCTCATAAATTATTATTTTACGTTTCCTGTACCATTTTTGCAATTTCTTAACATATTGAACCCTATTTTCCATTCGTGTGGGACGCAAACACCATCGAAGATCGGCTGGGTTAAAAGCGGGGAGTTGAACCGATCAATATTCCGGTTCGGTTCGGGTTCAGTAGCATTGCATTTTGTTCCGGTTTGGTTGTGGTTGAGTGATACTTTTGAAACAACGGTTCGGTTACCGGTTCCACCGAGCGCGAACCGGATTAAACCGGTATTTAAGAAAAGGTCCAAAGGCTTCATTTATATAAGAAGAAAAGGCTAGTAAGACACGGCGTCATCTGGAAGAAAATAATGACGTCATCAGAAGTCATGGTCCGGAGATGAGGACAGCAAAACAAACATATGGTTATTTCGTTTTGTCATCTTGAATTTGTTTAACTAAAATGCCGTTCAACAAACATTACGTGGTTATACGTGCGCTTGGAAACAGTACCGAAATAGAGTACTCACATCTCAACTCAATCAGCCAGTACGCACAGTGACACCATGACGGTAACACGCACCGTACTGCAAAAGTACCCACAAAAACAAATAAGTCATCATTTGTTTAGACAGCAGGAGTATAGTCTGAAAGAGTTTGGTGATATTGATACCCACTGTAGATGAGAAATTTACCCTGTGCAGTACGACTGTTAGTGTGGAGTCTTTAACGGATATCATGCAGTACTGATACACGATCCCACGCCGGTAGGATACTCAACCAGATGGAAACGCCAAACCACCCACACCGCACGCCCGAACGACTTGCTCTAACGACTGAGTTGAAAAGTAGAAAGACAGCGAAGGTTGCGAAGGCCCGTCGTAAGACGAATAAAACAAGAAAGGACAAAATACAACGGGCAACTTGCCGTTTCTAGGAAACGCGCTCACACACACACACACTTTCACGCACAAAAAAACTTCATGCAGCGTCCAGGGCTCTGGGCGACTGGCTTATACCGGCGACCTGCGCCCCAGTGTCGCGGTCATCGCGTCTTCGCCTCTTGGCGCGTCCAGATTTCGCCACAACGGAACAACCCCGCCAACAGCCTTCAAGTTTTTGTTTTTATTTGGATGTTTATGTTTGCTTTGTCCTTCCTTGCGGAATATTGCTCAGCAGAGAGAAAAAACACCCCCTCACACACAAACATACGCACACACACACACACACACGCACACACACATACGCGCGCACACACAAAGAAAAGCTCTTTAGCCCCTCGGCCTAGTCAGATATAAGAGAGTTTTAGAATAGCGCACGCTAAAGCTTTGCGTACGCAAAGAATAGCGTCGTCGCCGCTGCGCATGCGCCGAACGCTAACCACGTTTCGCGCTTTGCGTGCGCTATTATAGCGCACGCTATTTCTCGGATATTGCGTGCTGACGCAAAGGGTCTTTTGCGCTCCTCCAAGGAGGATTCGTGATGAGAATTTGGCTAAGACCAAGACGAGCACAGTAAAAACAATGGCGGCGCCCAGGACCATGGCTGCGGCCGCTTTGGCGGCGTCGTGAGCACGACGTCGGCGGCATCCTCGCGACGGCGATTTTCAATACGGGACGGCATTGCACTCGGTTTGGAAAACCCAGTAAGGTGCGCAACGATCACCAGAAACTTGATGCTTGCAACGAGCGGACGTTTATCGGCGAAGGTTAGTACACTCTTGCCGAGGCGACGAATGCGGACTGACACGACCGGTCCACCGCTCGCGTCGCATTCTCAGGTTTAAGCATATGTAAAATGTTACTCTGAACCAAAAATCTTGTTTTTTTTTTTTCAAGTTACAGCATTTCGTCTGTGAAATAAAATCTTGACTGTATCTTGGGGGCGTTGCAAGCGCGAGATGCTTGGCCCTTTGCGTCGCGGCGGAGAAACGCTATTCTAAAAATGGCGGCCCCCAGGATGGCTTAAAGAACGTACGCAAATTTAGCGCTAGCGTGCGCTAAAACTGCGTACGTTAGTCTAAAACTCCCTATACTTCGTTTCAGCATTACGATGTACCCCGAAGGACGCTACGAGCTACACGAGCCAATCCGTAGTTGGTAGCTTTTCTCGTGACTTCGCGCTCCCCGCGTCGCTCCGGCCAAAGGGAAGGGCACGTGACACCCTCCAAGCGGGCAATTAAATGCAATTAAATATTAGCTCCTGTGGTTACATGCAATTAAATATTGGCTCCTCGCGCTTGTACCGTTCTTTGCGGCCAATCGTAAGGTGAAGCAAAGCATACGCCTGCACGCCGACGCCAATTCGTGCTGTATACAGTGGCGTCACTAGGGTCAGCGACACCCGGGACTGTGGTCCGCCACGACACCTCTCTGAGTGCTACAAGCGGGGCTGTCAGCACCCCCTGGTGACGTCACTGGCAGTACGTAGATGTGAAATATACTTATTTTTACGCGGAACCATTTCCAATGAATCGGTAACCGCCACATGGAATGACGGTTCCGTTTCAGTTTGGGTTCAATATCAAATATTTGATTTAGCTTACAGTCCTGTCCTGGTTCAGTTAAACATAACGGCTTTACTAGGGTTTCCGGTTCGGTTAGACGCCCTAGTTCAATGCTGCATGTGAATCGCGCATGATTAAGCACAGCCGCTTTGTCGCGTCTCGCAGCGCCAGGAACGACACCTTGTCCGTCTACAATTATTTACTTTTGGTTGCTTCACTTCACTAAAAGCACGCCATTTTCATCATTGAAGGAGCATTAGCCAGTAAGACAAGCAAGCAGTCAGACACTTCCAGCGCAATGTTGCCGTTTTAAGAGCAACTTACCGTGCGCTAACATTTTGCGCTATCAGCCCGTAGGCCTGAATGAAAATCGACACAGCTCGCATAAACACCGAGCCCATTCCATTCCCACTCCATTCAGGGCAAAAAGCGTCTAATTCCATTCCCATTCTATATCCCTCAGCACTGCAGCCATTCAATTCTCATTTCATTCCGGGGTCGCGAAAGCGCAAGATGATTCCGGAATCGCTTCAATTCCGGAGTGGCAACACCGCAACACTGGTCTGAATGCCGCGTGCCAAGGTTTCTCCTTGAACTCATTGCCACGATGCATTGGAAACACGAATATCGCGGTGACTCGCGTTCGTACCTGTATACGAGCTGTCTTTTGTATGACGTATAAAAAGTGTGACCCCGGATTAAGTGAGAAAATGACCGAGAAAGTTGGTTGCCCTAGACTACTCTCTAGCAATCGACGGAATGGCTGCGTGAAGCGGTATCGTGTCATAAAATGCAGGTTCCATATTCTTCTCTTTATGTAACTGGTTGTCCCGCTCCACGTCACCGACACCTGACTTCTTGAGATGGGTTAATATCTCGTATACACCTTTACAATATCTACGAGTCCTCAGCCCAGGGTGCGATCTCCTTGACCCAGCACGCGTATGTCCGTCGCTTCGAAAAGCTATTGAATCACGCGCCGTACGCACGAACACTGAAAATGGAACCGTCCAGGAGCCCTTTTTTTTTTTGAAAGATCCATGGACGATGGCGAGCGAGGCCACTGGCCGCCGCCATGTCCCTTCTCGTGCGGGCAAGCCCGTGCAATTTCAAGCTTGCCGAATCTACGTTCACGCACAATCTGCACGTGCTTTCACTCACTGATGGGGCACCAGTCGGGGCATCACACTTGCGATTGTCTTGCTTCGCTTCACTTTATGGACGGCCCAGAGCCGACGCTCCGATGTCGACGACCAAGCAGCGCCGAAAGTCTCATGGCGCTCAAAATGTGCGTGCGTTATTTAGCCCCCGACGGAACCATTCCCTCGCCGTGGATGCGCCACGGCCCTGCGACCTTTTCTGTGCCTGATTGCTCATCCGATCTGTGCCCTGTCTTTGCTCTCCTTATTTGATAGCCAAGCATGAAATACTACGGCTCAAGGAGGTGTGTGCTGGACGTTAAGCGACATACGAAATACGGTCGTATATACGAGATAAGGCTGGTTTACACTGCAGCCCCATTTTCTTACGTTAAGTTACGTTACAAAATTTTACGTCGAAGTCACCGGGACCTCTGTGCTATATTAAGCGAGGCTACCAGTTCAAGGCGAAAGCATGACACGCGATATTCGAGACAAGAATGTTTCAGGTGACTCATACGTAACGTAACTTAACGTAAGAAAATGGGGTAGTGTGAACCAGCCTTTATCCTGCAGACGGATCTGCTTTGAACACTTTGAGCCCAAACAGTAAATGTAAAAAATAGCAGTAAGGAACGTATTCGATTCTTCGACTGTTGGGTAGTTTCTGTCGGTCGTAAGACCGAGGGTGTTGATAAAGAAGAGATTGCTATAAAAACGGGCTGTATTTTAAGGTATCAGTCAAACCCTCGTACGCAGAATTGCGTTTTATGAAGAAACAAACGTGTGCTAACGCCAGTCTCAGCCTCTCAGGCACGCGACGCCGTGTTTATAGCGTCACCGTGTCGCAACGTTCTCCTTTTGAAGCCCTTTTTTTTCTTTTCTTTTTTAGTTTTCGAAGCTGGCAAAATTTTCAGGAATCGTAACGGAGTCTTCCCACCAGCATCTTTTCTTTTTCTTTTTTTTTTTGGCTGCTGTTGTCGTTTTTGCTTTTATTCAAAGTTGTTTTTATTCAAAGTTGTTTTTATTTCAAAGTTGTTTTTATTCAAAGTTCGAAGACCCGGCAGAGCTTAATTGTGGCGCAGGTATTTGGCAGCCGGCCAACTGTCTTCGACCATGGCACGCTTCGCTTTTTAAGCCTAGATCAAAGTTAGCTTCAGTAAGAATTCATCTGTGCACCGAAAGGAAACCTGCGATCCCGGTTGGTTATTTTTACATTAAAATACGAAACAAATTTTACGGGCGCATCTCACTTATCGGTGCTCTTGGTACAAGAACGTACAAGCGCCCTTAACCTTGGCTGCATTATAAAACGCGTATCAGCCGCCCTCTGTTGTTTGCTTGGTTTATCGCAATGGTGTTGTGTACGGTGCTCACCGAAACAAAATGGACCAGCGCAGCGCCGGGTCTCGCTAGAGTAACTCCGTATTATTCGCTTACACATTTACACTCGCCTAGAGTAACCACATAGCTCTGCTATTTCGGTTAATCTGGTAACCGCTAGAGTCACTGCATCTACGCTGGGCCATACCTTCCAATGATCAATTTCATTTCATAGAACACTGCACTGTGTAGGCAAAATCACCATGCAAGAAAACAAACTGTCCATGGGACGGAAGAAATTGACACCAATCCTTTTTCCGTCCCAAGTTCGTATAAAATAAATCTATGCCGAAAATGTAATTTCTAAAGCAAGTCCTACATATTTTACGGAGATTGCCATCCGCAACACGCATAGAATATAGCAGCCTTTTGAATGTAATACACAACACTCGTTTTAAATTCCAACGTAAAATAAAGTAAAAAATAAAACACTCGACACAAAGTGTTTTATTTCTCAATGTTTGCTCGTTCGTCGTCTGAACTTTAGGAGCTGCAGAGTTCTCTCATTTAGCGATAAAACTTTTCTGGCGCCATCAGTCAGACAGAATAATAAAAAAAAAACACGAACATACGAAACAAAAAATATTAAAAAAAACTAGAAGTGAATTTCACTCGCCAGGCAAACGACGTCATCAGGTGGCGAGTAGCAACCATTTCCTCGTCAACGCAACACCGCAACCCGGGAAAGAAAAAAATGCTGAAACAACATAAACCTAACGCGGTCGCAAACTCGCGCGATTTGAAAACCCGCGATGACCCGCCCCCTCCATTTTGAAAACGCTGAAATATGTTTAAGGCGAAAACCACGCAAGAACATACACTTTGCAGAGCTAAACGAGAATGGAGCAAAGTACGTCTTCGAGAAAACTGGGGAGCAACAGCCACTAAATAAATACGGCATAGAGGGAAAGAGCGACGACAGGCGGCGAGGTGAAAATTCAATTCTCCCCTTCGCCGGACGAGCACGATGTCGCTGGAAAAAGCATATTTACTACATGTTCTCGCAAAGGCCGCGGAAGATGGGGAAGTCTTACGAAGGCCAGATACTAAGGCGGCGGCTTGGCAGGCTGCAAAAAGTGCGCTTTCTTTTTAGCCCAGCGAGAAATCAAACCGAGCTACGAACGATTTCGGTGGTCAAGTCAGTTCCAGGGTCCCAACTGTGGACAATCTATTGCAAAGGTCTGCAGAAAGGAAACCTACGCTGCAGATATTCGAGACTTCCTGAAAACAAGATTGCGAACATAAATAAAGGAATATGAAAGGCGGGAGGAGAGCAAACAATAAACTAAAAATCGGTTCAACATCCTAGCTTCGGAGTTTTCTTCTTTTTTTTTTGAAATTCGAATTTGTTTTTGAGTTGGTGGAGAAATCGCCATTCATTTCCGGATTCGAGAGCTTCCTTTCTTTTATATTTGCACTATTTTATGCTGTTACTGTTGCCGAAGTAGTTGATGGTCTTTTTTTTTTTTTTTTCATCACACAATTTATATTTGTGGTTTCACGGCTACTATTCCTGCGGGTATTGTATCCGCTTGCAATTGAATGTTGTTCATCTGTTTTTATCTTCAATAAACCGTTTTTGAATCGTTGGGTCCACAACGATCGAAACAAGGCCGAGTTGAACTTGCAAGGTTTTCCTATCGACTTTTCCCTGGCATCGTGAGTTTCCGCTCCATTCTACGCTTATTTTGCGAAGAAACGCACAAATAAAGCCATGGTCGCCAGCAATATTTCTTCGCATTTGTTTGTCTTCAACACAACGCTTGCCGCGGCTTTATGAAAACGAAAAAAAAAAAAAAAGACAAACCGAGGTGATAGCCGGACCCCTAGTTCTTTATCTTCCTCTTTTATGCCGCATTTTGTTTCGTTTATCAACCGTTCTATTTGGTTCTTTTGCGTATGGGAGCTTTCGCTACGTGGAGTTCGGTTAACAAAATATGTTCACCGCGGTACCAAAATACGGCTTTAAAGAGACAGGGAGCGCTGAAATTCTCCCACCAGTTTCCAATACAGAGACAGCGTAAATTTATGTTTATTTTTAGTATTGTTTGTCGTCCTCCCCTCTCTTTACGGGCAGTTCATGGCTTCGAAGTGCTCGAGAAAATACAAGGAAAAAAAACCGAACTTTATGGTATAAAAGAAATCATCGTTTATACTAGACTACTTGTTCGACGAAGTTCGTCGTTTCTGTGTTTCAAGCTCTTTTTTTTTTTCTGCAACACCCGACATAGTCACCAGCCGCGTCATCACTAAATCTCGTCCACACCGTACAACGGAGGTCAGCCAAGGGGGACAGCTTTGTTGTGCGTTGCATTAGAGCACGCTTCAAGCAGCGTTCAGTTTTAATAACATAATCAATGACTCACGATTTTAAAGTGTCAAGCAAAAACACGTACTTTACTCATAGTGTGCAGTCAATACTGTTCATGATGAAAAACAGCGCGAAGCAAGACAACACAGGGGAGAGAACACATACAGGACCTTGTCCTGTACGTATTTATACAGTACAGCGCCTCGTCCTATATGTGTTTCTCTCCTCTGTGTCCTTTTGTTTCGCGATGTTTTTTATCACGAACGTTTACCAACTAGCCCAACTGTCCGTTATTTTAAGCTTTATTTCAGTAAATAGTTCACGCGTGTTTTAAATAAACTTTAAATACGTTTCAATGAAGCCTCCCGCACCTTGGATTTTCCGTTCGTCCGTCCTTCCGTTCGTTCGTGCACAAGGAATGCAATTTACACAGTCACTTAAGCCCAAATAATAACACATCTTCTAATCACGATAACCAATGATATTCATAACCTCTTGGTCCAGTGACTGGTATTCCACATCTGGGCCTGTTGGGCGTTTTTCTTGGTGCACCAACTAAGGCGCATGTCCTTCGCCTTCCTCAACAGTTACCAGCTTTTCCTTGTAGAGGAGGCTGATAGGGACTATTTCAAATTGTACTCTTCTGCATTCCTGCAAAATACTCTTTATTTTCTTTTAGACATATGTAAACTGTCGCTGCCTTGATATTTCGTATCATGCATTATGGTTACTTAGATATGAAGGCTGTAGCAAGTTTTCGATAAACCAACGTTTGAGTGTCAATATTTTCGAGCCGTGCTCCATTTTCGTGTACGTGTGACCTCAGCCGAGGGTTCGAGCACTGCATAGAGAATTACACTTATTGCTCAAATCATTGGCTCCGCGGGTGCGACCGACTTAGTCAGCTTCTGAAACGTCAAAATAACACTAGCGAGTCTTCTTTTTTTTTTTTACTTGGGAAAGAGTGTGACAGAGTCGAATCCCATTATGTCTAACAGTGCCAGCTGCTGTATGCGCGAGGATAATTGGCATTGTAACGAGTTCACAAAATAGCCTCGTCTCTGCGCACCTTATCATTTACAATTCCTTTAAAGTGGCGCGGAAACAAAATGTCTGCACTTTTAGCTCTTTGTTTAGATGTGATCCATGTTGTGCCGGCCGCCCAGAAGCACTAGCCTAGACTAGTGTTTCTGGGCAGCAGGCAGAGAAGTCAAGAAAACTAATTTGAAAACGAACGAACATATTTCAAAATTGCGTCTGGTGTATGTCTGCGAAGTTCCCTTGGAATGACGTCACGTTATGAGTTTCAAAGAAGCAGCGCCAGTTCGCGGCAGTATGGCTCTTTCGTGAAGGTACTTAGTCCTGAATGTGACTAGGCGGAGAACGCTCATAAACTGAGACTGCAGCCACAGCTACAAGCGCGAGCTAGCCCGCCCTCCTGGCTTAAGCCTGGTTCAGACAGTTGCGTTTGACTGCGTTTGACTGCGTTGCGGCTGCGAGAAACCAGGACATTCCTGCTGCTTATATCGCGTGCCAAGATGATTCCTTGAATTGGATTCCATGCTTCATACAAAGCACAGATGTGCCGGTGACAGGCTTTCTGCACTCGACGCAACGCAGTCAAACGCACTCAAACGCAAGTGTCTGAACCGGCCTTAAGCCTGGTTCAGACAGTTGCGTCTGACTGCGTTTGACTGCGGTGCGGCAGCGAGAAACCAGGACATTCCTGCTGCTTATATCGCGTGCCAAGATGATTCCTTGAATTGGAGTCCACGCTTCATACGAAGCACAGATGTGCCGGTGACTCGCTTTCGGTTCTCGACGCAACGCAGTCAAACGCACTCAAACGCAAGTGTCTGAACCGGCCTTTAGAGACGTGCACTCGATCGTTCCGCGGAACAACGCTTCAAAGCAGTGACCTCGAGCTTTCGTGGTTGTAGCATTGGCTGCTGTCTCAGCTCCACGGTGCTTCTGCAACGTGCATTCCACACTATCGAGATCGCTGTTCTTTGCAGACGTAAGGTAGGAACTTAGTCTGAGAATGCGTGGACCTCTGTGAGGCCAACCATACCCCATTGCTAACTACTGACGATTTTTTATACTTACTGGTTCTGTGTAGGCACTAATTCAGTGGTGGGAAACTAACACGGTGAAGCGAAGGCTCGTGGCAAATACAATGCTGGAAGAGCCGCGAATGATGCCATGGGCATGCTATGTATAAAGTCCCTCTATCCTGGGAAAAGTGGTGCCATTCATTGTTGTGTAAATGCTCGAGACACGTGCCGCACGCTACTTCTGTGAAGAGCATGGCGTCTGAAAGCTAGCACAGTGCTGCCACTGTATAGTGCTGCGCTGTCCCGCCATGATCTTCCCAAGGGCTGCACGTTCCGCGTGCCTCGTGCATCGAGGCACATTGCGCTACTTTTGAGACATGAAGGGGTTTTAGCTATATAGAGGCTAGAGCCAATAAATAAGCTGCGCTTAGAGTAACGGCACTCTGTTCCTCGACATTGTTCTGGGCGCCGCCATTTTGGTGTTTCTACAGAGCAGACGCAACTGCCGATAGTCATGATTCAAAAGTGCGACTTCCTCAGCAGTATATTCGGTGTTAGGAAGCTCATGCAATATTGCTTGGCTTTGTCGGGAACTGTTTAAAGATTTGTGGAGGACAGAAGAGCGTTTCCTGTGATTTCAAATAAAGCTTCAGATGACTGGTAACAAAGATTTCAAGCCACAATATGGCCAAGTGTCGTTACTCCGAAGCGTAGCTTATTTAGTAGCACTAGTATAGGCCATAGGGCGTACAGATCACGGATATTACTACTAGGCGATATTTTCACCCATTGACGCCACCAAGCGGCAAGGCTCGCAAGTACATTATCCTTGACCGTACGAGATCTGTCGACGTCACGAGCGCTATGCGCAGTCGCTTCTCGCTGGCCGCCTTTGAAGCGACGGGTAGCGCCCACTCTCTGCCTCTCGAATGAACCTTCTCTCAGAAAGATTACTCACTCCCCTTATCCGCCTAAGTATAAAGTGTGAGGATATGAACTTGCGCAGAACTTTGGAAAGAAATTCTTGCACCAAATAAGGAGAACAAACAAAAACTGAAGAAAGAATTGCAGCATTAGTAAGTCAGGTCTCGACATTTTAGAGGGATACTGAACCAAGTACAAAGTTCAGGAAACAATACCAGACCGAGCTACAGGTTGATACAGTACGCAGGTATGTGATTCATACAGATGAATGTTGTTCGGATTGTGTTTTTTCTTTTGAACTAATTTCTCTGATTGCGCCGATCGGGCGAACTTCCAATCGGAAGCAGACGGTGCGAGCGACGCATTCTGGGATTAGCCATGGTGGAGCTGACGTATGTTTAAATGCTCCCTTTTTCGTTTTTTCTTTTTTTCACGGGACGCAATATTGTTTGATGTTGTTCGCAGTAATTTCCAGATTACCCCGTTTCATACTAAGTATACAGCGCTGTCAAAACTGCTGGTGCCAGCACGTACGTCTTCATCTACGGTTTGTTTACACAAGCAAGCGTGCAAATGATCACAGAAATCAAGCCCCATGGTCGCGCCAGCAGCTTTGACAGCGTTGTATATCAGGTATGAAACAGAGAATAGAGCGTTTTAGAATAGCGTAAAGACCCTTGCGTCAGCACTGCGTACAACGCACGAAAGCTGTCGACGTAACATTACGGAGCGCGTTGAACGCGCACTTTTAATATAGCGGAAGGCAAACGCATACGTAAAGACTTGCAGCGCCATCTAGATGTGCTCCTGCGAACTGCTTCAGACAATCCAAGGCGGGTATTCGGTCAAGCCAATCCAACACCGCGAATCTCCTCGCTTTGCTACGAAGTGCGTGAATCTCTTTCCGGGTGCCTGTTGTGAACGTGTTTTGTCTTTTTTTTAGGACTGTGCGACCAGCAGTTCGATCTATGGTTCGCTCCAGTGTGTTGTGGCATCCCTACTATCTTATGTTGGCCTCCCCACTTGCTGGGAAGTATGCAATCAATAGGTCGCGCCGCTCGCGTACCGACCGCACGGTAAACACCTTTTTGCGTTCGACGGCGTCGCCAACGTTCTGGGCTATCGACGCCCATCTTTGTGGGCGCTCGAAAGGGTTTGTCGCGTTGATTTCTTTGAGGAGGTTGTGGGTCGCCTGTCAATACCGCCCGATCAGGTCGAGTTCCACTCGCTCCGAGGAAGCCACACGGGGAAGCGCTACCATTAGGAAGAGGTTTAATCTGTACTTAAGTTCAGAGTCCAATGAAGAGGAGGACCAGGGCTGTCTAGTGGTCCGGGTCTACTGTTGGATGCCTTGCTCGGCACCGGCTCTGTCGTCTGTCTCCCCCTCCGAACTCCGCGTGTCCTTGCCCTCCACGAGCCTCGCCCTTTTTCCCTCTTCTTCTTTCTCTTTCTTCCACAAGGTTGAGGTCATCTTCAATGGTGAAGCGAACCCGTACAACGCGCGTAGCGCTTCCACTGGTTTGCTTTACCGTCGCCATTTTCCAAAATGGAGTAGTCTCGCGCTCTCCCGTGCGCGACGAGAGCAACGAGAATGGCACGCAGGGGACCGCTACGTACGCTACGTACAAGCCATATATATGATAGTGGTAGCTATATACCACAAACTGTGATGCAATGAGATCGGTTCGGATTGCTTATTTCTGTACACAAGCCAACGCGAACTTGTGTGACCAAGTATACTCGCACGCAACACCGCTGACCAGGGGTTTTCTTCTCGTTGCGTAATTTGAAGGGTGAAATCGGACATTTTATTTAAGTTTCTCCTTCGCAATCATCGTGACAAAGTTGTGGACGTTGCATTGCTGGTGCTGTCAACAATGTGATCTCCAGGATTTCGTCATCAAGCTTTGAGATTACAGCGGTGACGATATTAAATTGCGGCTTCTGCAGTGGACAAGAACATTGCGCGGGTATTAAGATTGAGCTCGACATGCATTCCGTATAGTGAGTGGCTCGTACCCGATTTCTGCGATGACGGGAAAAACCGAGCCTCAACATTATCTAAAGGGACCATAAAACTATTTTCAGACTTTTTCCAAATGAAGGCCCTAGTTAATATTTTATGCTCATAGAACCATAAAAAAGGAGACCATTTTAGATTTATTGCCTCCAGTTTTCCCCCAAAAAAGTTACGAAAATTCAAGTGTGCTTTCCTCCCCGACTCGACCGGACTAGGCTAGCAACATCTGAAATTACGTGGCCGTGACGTAAGGTATGCCGTTTTACCGGAAACGTAAGTTCTCCGAGCCGAGACCAAATTCCGGCGGTTCCCCCGGCTCCGATTTCAGGATCTTCGCGGTCTATCTGCGAGTTTATATTACTAACGAGCGGGTTGGTAAGATGTACTAGATAACAGAAATTATAAAACATAGAGAGGACGAAAAACAGACGAGTACATTCTCTCTAGTACTCGTCTGTTTTTCGTCCTCTCTATGTTTTATACTTTCTGTTATCTAGTCTATCTGCGAGGTTGACTCTTTTTGCGGGACTCGCTCGTCTTCTATTTTTCCTGCCTGGCAGGGATCGGACATTGTTCACGGCCCCTAGGAATATACGAGGAAAGTGCATACGCCAAGGTACCCAATACCTCCATCAGAGTTAAACATATAAAATATTTTATGTGTTTAACTAAGATGAACCAACTAGCCCAACAACGTACCCTACCTCCATCAGAAGACGCGATAAGAGCCGAGCATGGCCTGGAACTTTTCAGAATAGGAAATGTGATAAAAGAAAGGACTCCAGGACCAAGCATCCGTCGAACTATAATACAACTTTACCGAACAGCGTTTACCCTGATCAGTAAAGAGGCTGCATTGCTCTAATGGCAAGGTGTCCGAATGAGTCAATCTCCGTCGGTGTTTGGACCACTGCCGGGAACGAATCGAATGGAATCGGAATATGGGACCAGTTTTTTTTTTTTTTTAAATTGAACTGCGACCGCTGTGCTTCGGGAGAGTGCACATCTGCACCAGAACAATTCAAAGAGGGTACAGCATCATCTAGGACGGCACGGGAACTATCCAACTTCAAGGTGCCTCTCCGACGCGCCGCACAACCGGAGTGATCCTCCGGTCATATAGACGAAGCGGCAGCGTGACTGCACAATGCCGAGCACGATTTACGCAGTGTCCGTGGTTAAACTTTGTACCCCAATACATTGCGCACGCTTTACCGTAGTTCTGCAGTGAAGCGTGTCAACGAGAGCACATTATTGTCGCGTTACAATTTATTGTAGTGATATCAGAATCAATCCCAGATCCGAGCAACGCAGGGCCAATTCTGTCTCAATCGTGGCTATATCCCCGCCGATAGCCGGCGAAGGGCGCACTACAAGTTCAGTCCCTCCGTATTTCCACATTATACCTCAGTGAGAGACCACGATGAACGCTGAAATCGCTTTCGACAGGCATCTGAAACCAACTCGATCGGACCAACGACTACGAACAACGCAATTGACAAGCCCCGACCCAGTATTTCCGTGCAATGGTGGAGGCCTAAAAGGGGGGGGGGGGGGGGGGGGCTTACTTTTGCCCGGGGACCGAAATCCTGGTTTATCGTTCTAAGCCTCACTACTTCGTTAGCACGCATGTAGAAACGCCTCCCACATGTTGAAGAGACGCCGGATACCGTCCACTTTCCACGGCCGAGCGCCTGGGCGGCAAAGGAATAAATTCAATTTTCTCATGTCCGCTCCGAAACATTCGCGCCCAGTCATTAGGGAGTTTTAGTAGACCGTGTTTCCCTATCCGCTAAGCCTCCGCTACGAAGAAACCGCCCCTGCGCCTGCGCGCCGATGGCCTTGGCTGTAGAGTACTGGGTAGCGGAGGGGCTTAGCGCAGGGGGAAAGACGGTCTACTAAAAATCGCTAATTACTTCAGCCTTCAGCACATGTTGGTCACCAACCTAACGGTACTCAATACAAGTAATTAAAATACTCGTATAATCAGTTACTTTTCAAAGTAAATTTTTGTGGTCCGTTGAATACATGTATTAGAAAGTAATCACACGAGTACTTTGATAACTTTTGGAAGTGCTAAAGTTTACTTGGAACCGTTACTTTTTGCCCCCCTTTATGATGGCGTTATTTTTTGTAAAAGTTTCCCGTCAAGGTATCCTCGAACCAGCTCTCGAACAGGAGGATCGTTTCGCGAAATTGCTGGAATAAGAAGCTAAATAGTTTATTTTTGGCTCATTCTAATCCAAGAATGTGCTAGTACAAAAGGCGCACTGTT
Organism: Ixodes persulcatus; assembly: GCA_013358835.2. NCBI lineage: Eukaryota > Metazoa > Arthropoda > Arachnida > Ixodida > Ixodidae > Ixodes > Ixodes persulcatus. The sequence goes on from JABSTQ010009916.1 coordinate 1,173,533, forward strand.
TTCAAACCGACTCAGAAATCTGTCGTTTTGAAAGTCTGAACTAATTGGGAATGTAAGGGTTATATATACTTATCAAATAACAGCCAATTATGTTTTTGTCAAGTAATAAAGTAATGTTATTAATTAATGTTACCTGAAAGCAATTATAATCGTAATTAATTACTTTTGCGCGTAAAGTATACAAGACTGGTCCCCATACACCGCCTGCATACTGGGATGCATTTCAACGGGTAGAAATCCTTCCGCTTTTCTGAAGCACCGCTCCTTGACTACTTCCCAAGTTCACTATTCGTGTTGGGGGATTGTGCACAACACAAACCAGACAAGCGAGCGGGATGACAATTTGCTAGTGTGTGCATTGGTAGGAACTCATCACGAAAACTGCAGCGTCACGACTACCTGTACTGCTTTCTAAGCTGTAGCCTAGAATAGGGCGCCTTATTTCATCACACTAGGTGTGCTCATGATACTCCAGCTACAAAAGGAAAGAAGGAAAATGTGTGATTTTCTCATAGTTCAAACAATATCGCGCACTTTAAGATTCCGAACTAAGCAGAATATTTCGATGGTACGTATTGTGTTTCTTCATCAATCAGTTCTATCAAGACGTTTGTAAAATATACCGGGTGTTTCAAAGAACAATGGCCAATTTCTTCGCTTACGATTATTACACCTGTGGGAGAAAAAAAACTATTGGTGTAATAAATCATACATTTCCCACTCGCCAAAAGTAAGGTATATAGCGTTTAGGATAAATACATGTTTTTATTAGTCGAACGAAACATATATTTCCGCTAAAAATGTTGCTGAGTGTCATAGAAATCCTTTAATACAGTAAATTTTAGAAGGCGTTGGAGAGTGTGAGAAGGAGGGTAGTTCGTAAACCTTGCCGCATGTCCCACAGACAATCCCAGAGCTGACGAAGTGAAAATGTGGTCTATAAAAGACCACAAAAACTGCACCGGCGCCTCAAACTTACTTGCGTTCTTGGGAACCCCCCCCCCCCCCCCCTTTAAAAGAAATAAAGAAACAAAATATTGTGTTCTATATCTTAAACCTGAATGACATTGTGATACGTAATTATTAGCAGCAAGTTTCAAAATCGACCTATACGGTTAGTTCTATTAATTAAAACTTATATACTTCACTCTTTGAAACCTTCCTTACTCCGAACGGTATTTACCTCAAAATGTAGGTTCATTCGCAATGTACATTCTATTTACGTTCGATACGTGGTTTTTACACTAAGCCTTTGGCCAATGTTTGACAAATACTCTATACAATACACACTTTTCATCGATGCGGTGAAAATTGTAGAGATGGCAAATTCACACTGTCGAACCCAAAAGTTTGTCACGGAACGTTCAGTTACGCTTTTCTGGATGGCAACTTTCGCCAAAGCAGAATTATATATTCTATTTGCTGTTTTTACTTCGCAGCTTTTTTTTTGCATTTATTATTTTAAGCCAATGATATTATTCGAATATGTCCTTAATATCTTAATATCAATCACGCACTCTAGTTTGATTGCGCAGAAAAAAACAATATGCATTTTCAAAGTGTTGGTTTCCATATACTACAATAATGCCGTCCATGGATTGAGAGCACTTATTTTGATGTGTCTATGTTTAATACAGAAGAAAGTTTGTCAGCTCCAATGGACGTTTGGTGTATCAGCAGGTGAGAGCCAGTTTGGCACAACCGCTAGCCTGGGGTATGTAAAGTGCATCACGCAGTACTGATACACGAGCTCAAGTCGGTACGATGCCCAAACAGATCGCAACGGGCAGGGGCGGGGATTGAACCCAAGATCCCTGGGTTCTGCAGCGCGAGATTTCACTCCACATGCTCCGAGCTGCCGTGTTTTAACACACTAAGCCCCCAATGTTTTTTTGTTTATTTTTGTCGCCAGACGTGATTCATTTACAAAAAAAATGCACTTTCAAAAACATAAAAATGGGTAAGCTGAATTACGATTGACACGGACTGATTAAAAGTATATTTATTTATCTCGAAGAGACTGCCGGACAACATTTTAAGTCCAGGGCATAGGTCAAGTAGAACAATAAAAAAAGTCAAGCAGAGCAAATATATACCCATAACATTCAGGAAAACGCGTAAGCAATTTTTGTCCTTGGAGTCTATTTTTACGAAGAAATATTCATCAATGGCATTAAAAAAATGTAGTAAAAGAGACAATAACGCCACACTGCGAGGCAACTCGTTACACTCGCAAACGGCACGCGGAAAAAAAGGAAATATTTGAAAACGTGTTTCCTGTAACAAATTTCACGAATCAGTTTCTCCTGTATCTCTCCTGCGTCGGTCTTCGTCCACTGAGAACTGACCAATCCTCGGCCACCAATCTCCCCATCGAGCGCAGTGAATTCCATCGCCCTTTAAGATAAATAAAGTAATCGCCCACTGAAATTTTGGCGTATGAACCAATATGAGACCTTTGTGAATATAGATAAAGCTTCGAAAAACGTGCGAAGCGGTTTATAAAATTTGATGGGATAAGTGCAGGTATCGTTAGGAAACCGAAGCTATTTATTGCACTTCAGATTGTCTTAAATTTTTTTTTTATCTCTGCTATTGCCAGCGTGATAGAAAGGCTCGCACATAAAAACCACAAACGGCAAATTAAAGCATTCCAGCAGACGGCGTCATGTTTCGTCTCCCCAAAGCTGAGAGTGCGGTGGAAGTCGCAATTTTGTTTGACCGAATTTCGAACCTTTTTGCCACGTGATCACGCGCTCGTTCGATCCTTGGCACCTGCAGCCTTATCAGGTGATGAAGGGGGAAGCGGTTGATTGTTCAGGTGATAGCTTGACTTTGATCGCACTGTCAGCAGCTAGGGGTGAACGGAGTACAGCCCCACCAATTTAATGCCTTAAAACCCGAGTAAAAAAATTAATGGCAGAAAGATTGATAAACATGCACAGAGCTCTCCGAAAAAGGAACGCCGGTCCGCGTATAGTATTCAAAGACAGCTTTGAAATTGGTTGGCGTAAAAATCCGCTATAATCTCATTATTGGCGGGCAGACGATGAATCAGCGCTGCTAGCCTATCAAATTGAAAAGAAGGCATTATCGAAGCCACGAACACCGCCATTTTTATACACTACGCGACGCAACCAGTATATTCTCTGACCAAATCCATTTGTGTATGTGGACCGGTGCAAAGGTCACCACGCTCGCGCAACCAGAAAACGAAGGAACTTCATTTTGAGATGTGGGATTAACCAACAGATAAGGCCAGAAGCGCCTCACGGTTTTTAAACCTTTTAAGTCTAAACGTTAGCTTTGTGTTTGCCTTTTTAACGCAGTTTACGACTGTGTTTTGCGCAAATCTCAGTACACGCGCCGAACTTTCCGACCTCTCCCTAATTCGAACCAAGCGACGTATCCAAGAAACTTCGCTCGATCCTTGTCAGAAGCCATCTCTGTAATTTTATCGATTTCTATTTTGCTTCGAAGTGAACGTAAACAGCGCAGTCTCTTCCCCTCCCGGTCTAAGTATAGATCTCGGCCAACAATCCAACCGAGGCATCAAAGCCTATAAAACCCCGGTGCCACGCCACGCGGAATAACGTTCCATTTTTTCTCTGCGCCCGATTAAAATGTCACGCGCACTCCTCGTAGCCGTGATTGGTTGTGAACTCCGTGGCCCTCGTCGCGGGGGTTCGCTCTCGGCCGAAGCGGAGAATAAACCCGAACACGCGTCTATGTACTCCGCTTACCCCTAAGCTGACAGTGCGCTGGGGGCTACGCGCTCGCAGGATCAATGAACCGCTTCCCCCTTCCGTCACGTGACCCCTTTTTCCGCGCGTGGGTGCACGAGGAATCCTGATCACGTGGCGAACGAAGCAGGCGAGACTAGTCCAAGAAAAAGGTAGCTTCCTCCCCACTCCCATTACAGGGGGGAGCGGAGTGTAGGATGCAGCGGGAAAAGGGGCGAGTCTATAGATGAGAGGAAATTGCGGCCCAATCCTCAGGGCGGATCAATGTATCGGTCTTCCCTTCACGCGCAGCTGTCACTAGTTCACGCGAACAGGACTCGGACGCTCGTGGGGAGGGCACGGCGGGGAAGAAAGGGCGTACAATCTGGACCTGCATCGCATTCGACTGGACTTCCCGGAGAGACAAAAGGCCGGGGATCACGGAAGCAAGGCGTCAGAGAAGCGAAGAATAAGCGCGCAGCGCAGATGCAGTGCTCGAAGGGCTATTGGAGATGATTTCCCGCGAGAGCCATCGTGCCGCGACTCGGTCGTGAGGATGGCGCGCGGTCGCCTTGCTCGGAGCAGGTGCTTGTTGCGCGCGTCGCGTCCGGACGCTCGCGCTTTCTGCGGGGAACGTAGCCTTGGCGCCGTCCGAGCGACTATTTCCGGGCACAATTTACTTCAGTTTGGACCGTCGCGAGCGAAGATATTCTCGGCACTAGTGGAGAAAAAGGGGTCGATGCTATAGGTGGCACAGACAGCGGTGCAAAGGATAATTTATCTTCATTATTTGGGTTTCGAATAACTGCTGAAAGAAGGACCACTTGCTGCGCAGCGAATAGGATGCTGGCCAGCTGAGGGACGCAGTTAGTGTAATGATACATGGCGACTGACTTTTGGAAACGCAGTTGCTCCTAAAGCGCGTGCGTTATGCAAGCTGACGGAATCACTTTTTTTTCTCTTTCTTCTCGTGGTGGTGAGCTGTTCCTTCTATGAGTATATTTATATATATATATATATATATATTCTGTAAATAAGCAGCGTAACATACTTTTGTATGAATTCCGCACATCGAAGTCAACCCTGCGGCAACCGGAGTGCAACTGACTTCCACGGGTCAAAACCTGCAAATTTCGATCGATCTATTTTTACAGCGGAGCTGCTAAGGGCTAGTTTCCCCAGGATCGTGTCCCCCGCAAAGAAATGAAGACACCAAACTCTGGACACCTACCGCCATCTATGAGCGACGGCGGCAAGCCACGTATCTGGTTGCCGCCGTCGCTCATGGATGGCGGCAGCCTTTTCACTCTGGCTTGCCGACTTGCGGCCGGCCATTACTTCCCATCGTACAGCTCCGCTGGTCTTCCTTCTTCACCAAAGTAAAAAGGCTAACATTTTTTTTTTTTTAATCGGCTTTCTTAGTAAAATTTTTCGATTACACTTACGGAGCAGTTTTGTTAAGTTTAATTATAAGGTTCGGTGGCACTTGCACATCTTCGTGTCTTTTCATTTCACCAAGAGAGCAACAATCGCAGAAAATTGAGTTTGCTCGACTGACCAATTCGCAGGAAGTTTAAGTTGTTCAAACTTTGATACCTTAGAAAGAGAATGTGTACTCTGCAGCTGACAGACGGAGGAGGAGCTAGAAATTGTACAAAATTGGCAGTGACTTTTATATACAAAGTTTTATAATGCATAAATTGCAGTAGTTAAGGTGGGACCGTTTAGAATTATTTAGAATACATTAGGCTGTCGTTTCTGGGAGTGAAGAATCTTCTTTTTTTTTAATCAAATTCCCCGACTGAGCAGGAAAACTAATGTGGTGCATAGGTCTCGTGGCAGCAGGTCACGGGACATGAAATGTATCGTTAAACTTAGCACGGAAATCGAATTGATGTATAGCTCATGTGACGGCAGGTCACGTGACATATATTTTTCTGCAAAATTTAGCGGGGAAATTTAGTAAACCTCTCCGGAAAATCTCTCAAGACCTCTCGTTCATCCCACATTGCAACGCGCGGCGCCGGGAATTGTAGGGCCGTTCGGATGTAGTCTCGGGCCGAGTACAATACTCCTCACGTCATGTAAGTGGCTTAAAGGGGTATTCCGGCGATTGTTTAAGCTACCTCAACAAACTATATTTTGAAAATTCGGCGTTCACCGTTTCCGGTATGCTATTTAGTATAGCAAAATCAGAATAGTTATGGTAAAATTGACAAGTGCAAATGACTCCAACATTCAAATATACCCATGCGTTTCAGTGCCATGACGTCAGGGGAAGGCAGGCTTGCAGGTCGAGCGGGCGGTCTAAAAAGTGACTATGTCGAACAATTGTTTTGTGCTGCCGCGCGGGTGCTTGAGCGAGCGTCCGAAGCATTCGTTTGACACCATGCAACTGATTGTTATCAGGTGGGAACAAAGTCTATAGACCAAAGAGTGATCCAATGCCTTTCACTGACGTCATTTTTTCATTGTTGTCAGTAAAGACTTTCACTTTGCAAAAACACGATGAGGACCAAAATCGTAGATTTAACCAAATCGCAAAAAAAAATAAAATAAAAAAAGACGAAGTATTTTGGTTTTTATTTGGGTTACTGTCTTAGCGATGTATATTTGTCTGTTCCGGAAATTTTCAGGCAAATCGGAGACTATGAAGAAAAACTCCAGAGTACCCCTTTAATTCCTTCGCTCTTACCAATGCGGGTTCAGAGCATAAAGCAAACAGAGCGAACACATCGCAAAGGCGATACGCACCATGCTTTGCTATCGTCCGTGCATTCTTTGGGTTCTAAAATCGCGAAACCCTAAACAAACATGAATCACTCAGCCTATCTATGGCTACTCCTCGAACAGTACATTGGATTGCCGTGGTGCGCCGAAAAGGCGATAGGAGGCGCTGCATATTTAAGAATGTACTTTTGGTGTATATTTCCCGTTACGTGCAGGTCGAGTGACATCAATTGACGTCACGTGACCTTAACACTAATTCAGTTTCCCGGTTAAATTTAGCGGGAGATAGACGAACACACGGATGGACGGACTACATTTCTCGTTTGGGGGCTCTTTTAAAAAGCATTTCATGCTGTCAAATTTATGGAGGGCCCACATTCTGTCCGTAAGATAGTGTACATACGTGCATGTTAATCTGTAAGCGGGTATGCAGTGCATGCGCTGCTTTATCTGGTTTTCTATCCCTCTATTGATAAATACGTTAGTAATATATCGAGATATTCATAGGCGTTAGTTAAATTTTGCATAGGCTACAACGTAAAGAATTCATACAGTCATATAGTGGAGGCATCACCCAACATTGTCAAAACTATTCCTTCTTATACTACGTATTCCATTAAAAAAAAACGCCTAGAGACCAATTAAGTGAGGTTGTAATGTTTCGGATAATTAGGTTATTTATTTTCGCCTGGTTAGGTTTTATCATGAGAAAAAAAAAACATCTGGTTACAATTTTAAACTTGCTGAGCAAGAACCGATGAAAACCGTGAAATTGATAAATATTAGAAAGACAAGCGTCCGGGGAGCGTGAATGTGCGCAAAGGTTACTAATTGTAATTGTGCTACAGGAGCCAGCCTGGTGAAGTGCAAATGCGGATGGTATCAAAACCGCTCAGGAGCGTCAAAGTTGGATGCATTTTTAGAACCCGGAAAAAGGAAGTAGACACTCCAAAGATTCCTCGAATTGACTGATTTAGTGTAATTTGATGATGCACAGTAATTTTGTTTTAAGAACGGTAGGCTTATTTTTAATCACCCTAACGTGAGTTATAACTTCTATGACACTGAGCTCCAGTGACATAGAACCGAGTCGATTAATCCCTCGCCCTGTGATAGTGATACCAAAATTCAAAGCTTATTCCTGCAATGCCACTGTCATTCAAACAGAACATCGATTCATTAGCCGGTGCGCAACCCATCCTTGCTCTACTTCGAGGGAGGCAAGGCGGGCGGGTCGCCAGCATTGAGTTGCGGACGGCCAATATCAGGCCGCCTGCATCAAATTTGTTTTTCGAGATGAAACCGATATTTGGAAATGATGCACGAGCCCTACAACTTTCTGGAATTGTTTATTTTGTGTTACCAGATGATGCCCAGCAATTTTATAATTGAAACCATGCCCTAAACTTCAATATTTAATGTTATTTACTTAAAATATTTAATGACTGGGCTATTCCGAACTATACTAATTTTGCTAAATAGGCCCCTGGGCATAAAACAAAAAAAAAACATCAAACTTTCTCTTTTCTTTTTTTTTGCGATGCATAGTTTTTTTGTTTTGTTTTTTTTAAATTGAATTTGCCGTAGTGCCGTCAATCACCGTGTACAATTGAACGCTCATGAATGTGCGGGCACTAATTTGACAGTGCTAACACTAGCACAATTATAGTACTCTCTGGAGGCGATTGCTCAGTCTGTTCCCGACTGGTGCATGCTGGGGTTGAGCTAATGAAGCGCTGGATGCATTCCACTGTGTTTGCTAGTGCCGCCATGATGGCGCAGAGTAAAATGCGCTCGGACCAAAAATGATGGAGCGTGGCCGAAAGCCCATCGCCGTCACTCGCTACAGAGTAATAGGAGCGCTCTCGCAAACGACGCCGCGTCGCCGGCAGCCAGGACCTACCACTAGGGACAAGCGCGTTTGCATGTGGGATGGGCCGTGTACCAGAAAAAGTGACGCGTGATCCGCATCCAGTAGTCGTGCTAGCGGCACGATTAAACAAAGTCACTAGTTGAATAAGCCCGCGTGTTCATCGCTTTAGAGTTTCAATACGCAACGCTCCCGCAATTTGATCTCGCAATATCAGGGTTGTCGTTTTGGGCAGATGACGCCATAGAGCTGCTCTGAGCAGGCGTTATAATCAACACGTTAAGGTGCTCGTTTTCCAATTCTTTATTTGCTTAGGAAGCTACACCGGCTATTACTGCCATCGCTTACATAGACAAGATATGCGAGTTTGCAAGAAAATCTCGAACTGTGAAAACCAACTTGAAGCCTTGAGCAGATGATGTTAAATCCAAGAACGTACGGGTCCTCGTATTCGAGGGTAAACGCACATCGACGAGTCGGACGAACCTGAATCTTTTGTCACCTTAATTTATTTTGAATCCACGAGGAAAAGCTAGAGCGGAAGAAATCAAACGAACGTGATGAAACCCGAGCAAAAAGAGAAAGCTTTCCGCTTTTCGCTTCTATTTCTGATCGCCCCAACGTTTTTTTTTTTTTTTTTTTTTTTTTTTTGAGTGAGTGCCGTTCATTTCCCGCGTGGACACTATTGGAGAGAGGCATACTCGATCCATCAAGACGTCAAGGGACGGAATGATATGAAGCGTTCGGCACGGATTACTCGATTAATATTAATCGATGGCTGCCTGTATTCATTCAAGCACCCACGTGGGCTTTCGACGCGGAGGCATTGGACGAAGCGTAGATTTTATCATTAATACATTCTATGCGTTAATAAGGATCGGCTTAAGGACGTTCTAATAAAAATATTTGGTCGGCAGGCGTCACCCGCGCGAAACGGTTAGCAGAAATTTTACACTTACAATTTTTAGGTGCGGTAGTATTTCTTAAAATCTCCGCCACCCTCGCCTCCCCCCACGAGAATTTCCAGTCTTCACCAGAGTTTCGATGTGAAGACTCTTCACATCGAAACTCTTGAGCATGGACGTGCACGTGCCATCCTTGCTCTACTTCGAGGGAGGCAAGGCGGGCGGGTCGCCAGCATTGAGTTGCGGACGGCCAATATCAGGCCGCCTGCATCAAATTTGTTTTTCGAGATGAAACCGATATTTGGAAATGATGCACGAGCCCTAAAACTTTCTGGAATTGTTTATTTTGTGTTCCCAGATGATGCCCAGCAATTTTATAATTGAAACCATGCCCTAAACTTCAATAATTAATGTTATTTACTTAAGATATTTAATGACTGGGCTATTTCGAACTATGCTAATTTTGCTAAATAGGCCCCTGGTCATAAAAAAAAAAACATCAAACTTTCTTTTTTCTTTTTTTTTGCGATGCATAGTTTGTTTGTTTTGTTTTTTTTAAATTCAATTTGCCGTAGTTCCGTCAATCACCGTGTACAATTGAACGCTCATGAATGTGCGGGCACTAATTTGACAGTGCTAACACTAGCACAATTATAGTACTCTCTGGAGGCGATTGCTCAGTCTGTTCCCGACTGGTGCATGCTGGGGTTGAGCTAATGAAGCGCTGGATGCATTCCACTGTGTTTGCTAGTGCCGCCATGATGGCGCAGAGTAAAATGCGCTCGGACCAAAAATGATGGAGCGTAGCCGAAAGCCCATCGCCGTCACTCGCTACAGACCAATAGGAGCGCTCTCGCAAATGACGCCGCGTCGCCGGCAGCCAGGACCGACCACAAGGGACAAGCGCGTTTGCATGTGGGATGGGCCGTGTACCAGAAAAAGTGACGCGTGATCCGCATCCAGTAGTCGTGCTAGCGGCACGATTAAACAAAGTCACTAGTTGAATAAGCCCGCGTGTTCATCGCTTTAGAGTTTCAATACGCAACGCTCCCGCAATTTGATCTCGCAATATCAGGGTTGTCGTTTTGGGCAGATGACGCCATAGAGCTGCTCTGAGCAGGCGTTATAATCAACACGTTAAGGTGCTCGTTTTCCAATTCTTTATTTGCTTAGGAAGCTACACCGGCTATTACTGCCATCGCTTACATAGACAAGATATGCGAGTTTGCAAGAAAAATCTCGAACTGTGAAAACCAACTTGAAGCCTTGAGCAGATGATGTTAAATCCAAGAACGTACGGGTCCTCGTATTCGAGGGTAAACGCACATAGACGAGTCGGACGAACCTGAATCTTTTGTCACCTTAATTTATTTTGAATCCACGAGGAAAAGCTAGAGCGGAAGAAATCAAACGAACGTGATGAAACCCGAGCAAAAACAGAAAGCTTTCCTCTTTTCGCTTCTATTTCTGATCGCCCCAACGTTTTTTTTTTTTTTTTTTTTTTTTTTTTTTTTTTTTTTTTTTTGAGTGAGTGCCGTTCATTTCCCGCGTGGACACTATTGGAGAGAGGCATACTCGATCCATCAAGACGTCAAGGGACGGAATGATATGAAGCGTTCGGCACGGATTACTCGATTAATATTAATCGATGGCTGCCTGTATTCATTCAAGCACCCACGTGGGCTTTCGACGCGGAGGCATTGGACGAAGCGTAGATTTTATCATTAATACATTCTGTGCGTTAATAAGGATCGGCTTAAGGACGTTCTAATAAAAATATTTGGTCGGCAGGCGTCACCCGCGCGAAACGGTTAGCAGAAATTTTACACTTACAATTTTTAGGTGCGGTAGTATTTCTTAAAATCTCCGCCACCCTCGCCTCCCCCCACGAGAATTTCCAGTCTTCACCAGAGTTTCGATGTGAAGACTCTTCACATCGAAACTCTTGAGCATGGACGTGCACGTGCCATCCTTCTTTCTTTATTATGAGGGCGAGTAGGTCGCGTGAGAGTGAGAAGGAGAGGGAGGGGTACGACATTCGTCGTACCCCTCTCCTTCTGGCGTGCATGCGCGGGTTGTGGGTCGGGGCGCTCACTGGATGGGCCGCAGCTTTCACAATGCCTTGCAAGAGGGAGGACAGCGCAGGAGAGGAAATAGCCACGACAAGCTTTTCATATAATTCGTCTCAATCTAGACAGCGGAAAGCACTTTCGTAGAAGACGACCAATGAATGAGGTAATCTGCAGCGAACCACAGTAAAGAAAAAAAAACAGTACCGTTTTTTTTGTTTGTTTTTAGAGCGCAGCTCTTCAGCGCCCGTTCCGGCTTGAGCGGCGTCGCCGTAACTGTGAGGTCACGTGACCCCGGTGACGTCACGTGACCCCCGCGAGGTCACGTGACCACGATGACATCACGTGACCCCGTGAGGTCACGAGGGTCACGCGAAGTCACGAGAGTCACGTGACCTTACGTTACGCCAACGGTGACGGCGACGCCGACGCCACTCGGAGGGAGGAGTAGCAGGCAGGATAGGAAGCTGAGGAGGAGGGAAGAGGCGTATATCCTCCCCTCCGTACCCTTCCCCCCTCCTCCTCAAGTGCTGCGCTCTAATTTGGCGTTACAGGGAACAATAAACGGCTTTACATTTTTTTCAAGGTTTAACATTTTTTACAACGTTATTTCTTTGTACATCCCGGTCTTCGCGAGCATGATCCCACTAGTGTAATATGCTCTTAATCTACAAATAAGTTTTATACGTATTTGCTCGGACGCTAGTAGTTAGTTCATTCATTGCAACTTTACAGTGTATGATATAATTTAATCATGCTTTCACCGAGTGCATTGCGAGGTATAACAGAAACTGCGCAATGAGAAGTGAATTGCCTTGACACAATCTCACCGCCGAAACGGTGCGTTTTGGAAGTGATCCAAATGCAACCAGCGTCACGATTCCCCTAACTCTACATTTTTCTTTGGAATCGCAACCAACATAAGAAAAGCTCTTGAATAGGCAAAACCGAATTAGACTTTAAATGTCTAGACATTGGGATGTTGATCTGATATCGAGAGTTAGCGACTCTACATCACGCTGTAGATGAGCGAGCCAGTCAAGTAAGACTACCTTGGGGTTTGTGGCGTGCATCAGGCAGTAGTGTTCGCTCGACCGCGACTTGGTACGAACCTCACCCGCTGCGTCAAAAGCAGGGTAAGCACTCAACCAGCGCTCTTTGTTGCACCGATCTGATACCCGATCTGCGCCCCGTTGTCTGGCTTAAATGCGATACCATTTATAGGCCCCCTAAACCGCGATATTGCGTATCGTGTATGCGGCTTGATATTGCATACACGCAATGGGTGAGATACGGGGAGAGAAGGAGAACACACGTGGGGGGGGTCATCGTAATTGGCAAAACACGTTTCAAGAAGACAGAGGACGTCAGCGCAAACCAGCTTCTGGTATAGAGAGCAGGCGCTGGAACGTGATCTGGAGGAGGCAAAGTAAGCACGAACGGGGCTGCGCGTTAAAGAGCGCAGCAGCGTAATGTACTAGCGCCAACAAAACTACCTGAAAGAGTTCTTCGTGCTTCGTTGACGCACCTGCCAGTTCTTCAGCGAGCTGTGTTCCAAACTATAGGAATTGAATGTGAAGTTGAGCTCCTATACTTCGGACTATTTCGCAGACTGAGTGAAAATAGAGACTGTGGGGACCGCAGACGCAGATAAAAGGCCGGATCGGTCGGTTCCGTGTTCCGTAAAGGGAACGCGCAGTGCCTCAGTCTTTAGAACGCACCGTCACGGGGTGGTACTGGACCCTCCCCAGGCAGGGCAGATTTTTTTACCAAAATCTTGTTCACGAACTTTCATTTTTTTACATCACATGGTCTCAAAAGGATTTGAAACCGGATAAACTTAACTGTAGCTTTCACAGCACCTAACAGGCTTGCTAGCTTGTCCAAAAAAGTCAATCCCACCTCACATAATAAATCAGACTGCACAAAAATGCCTCAGACCCGTTTTGTGCTTTGTACTGAAGGAGTAGCTTATATCATTCCCCTCACCTACGGCAAACACTACATCGGCCAAACATGAAGGTACATAAAAGAAAGACTACGAGAGCATTCATATAGCATAAACAGAGGCACTTCCGGACATCTAGGAATACATTCCCTAGGCTGTGGATGCACGGCTGACCTAGAAAGATGTAAACTTATAGCTAGGGCGCGGTCATCAGCTCACGAGAGAAATCATAAAAGCAGAAGAGATCGCGCTCCACGAACATCACTGCGTGAGCATCCTTTCCCCAGCGTTATCGGGGAAAAAGATGAATTATTTAGCTGGACATTTTTAGCAAGAATTCTATGGGGTGTCTGAAGTTACCAGGCTTGATCTAAGATGGACAGTACAAACCGACGCCTGCACGAAACATTCTACAACGGATGTCGTCTGCGTGTTGTATGCTTTCTTTCGCTGGTCGGCTGCACCTGCCGACGCTGCTACCGACGCCATCTATCAACACGTGCTCCAAACGCGCCTCGCCGCTCGACTCAGCAGTCTGCGTCATCGCCCGCCGCTGATCCTAGAAATGTTTTTAGCCATATGTTTTTACAGACAGGGAGCTATGCTTTGTAATTATACCACAAAGAACGGACCGGTGAAATACACCTTTGACAAAAAGTTTAGATTACTTCGTGCAGGCGTCGATTTTAACGTTTCGAGCCTGGTTACTCCAGACACCCTATATTTCTGTATGTGCTTGTATGAATCCGTTTTTGTATGTAAGGATCTATTTACCGATATCGCCAACGTACCAGTTCCATCTAAATGGACGTAGAGAAAGATGAAAAACGAATTAATTATAATCCGAGTTGTATGTTAGCGCTTTGCTCGTCTCTTGTGTCTCCCATTTGTCCCTTGTTCTTTGTGCGCTATTGTTATACCGCATGAATAACCATCTCACCGAGTCTACATATTAACATTGTCTTGATACGCGCCTTTTTATACAAACACAACCTTTCAGGTAGCAAAAAGAAAAGAACACAACCTAAATGTATAGCACTTATCAAATTATAGAGCGTGTGCACTTAAAACATACAATTCTGCGATAATGTTTTTTTTTTTTACAAAATGCTTTTGATTTTATTTTATTTTACCCGGGTTCATTTTTTTTAAGATGGTGTCATCACCATAGAACGGACTTCATGTTTTTTTCATTACAGGGTTTCCAATCAAAGACGCTTTCATAAACGGGCTGTCTCTCGAATCTTTGGTCCCTGAAAATTAAATATTTAATCTGAACTAAAACCCTTAATTATCCTCCACTCTGTCTTCATCCGCTTTTATATATTTTTTTCGCAAATGTCGTTCCGCGCACATTGGTTCTAAAAGTATGGTCTCTTGCAACGAGTTCTTCGTTAACGGCTTCCAGCCTTTGTTCTTTCGCATTTTTCATACTTTGTTCTTCACCTTGAACAGCTTTGGAACAGCCTTTCCTTGCCGAAACATTAGAACGTTTTAAGCAGATGACGTTACAGCAAATACAAACCAGACAAAAGTTGTCTCTCGAGAGTCGGACACCGAAGTACACTTTTAAGCCCCAATAACCCTTCAAAGAAAGGTGTTTACTTTAGTAACATTCGCACACTAAACTATTCAAAGAAGCGATTCTCGCATTGAGGACGAGGTCCGGGAGCTCAATACTCCGTTATTCAAATATCCCCATACAACCAGGCGCTTGTCAACAAATGTACTTCAGAAGACGCTTGCCGCTGGGGCAAACAGAGGGGAGTGTAAGACGACTGGCGATAAAACAATCCTGGTGTATTCTGTTAAAAAATTCAGATTTCAGCAAAGCCGCCATCTCTATCTCTCGAGAACCGCAAATGGAAAAACAAATATCATCGCGGTATGGAAATGTGCTCCGAGAGGAACTGAAAATGGCTCGAAAAGTAGATGCGTGCCATGTAAGAAAAAAAGAAGCCTGAAGAAGGAGAATTAGAGAATGGGAGAAGTGGGAGAAAAAAAAGGGGGGGGGGAAACAGAAATGAAGTGACAGAGAGGAGGTTCCTGAACGGAGCAAGCGTAGAAACAACAAAGAAGGAAGACTAGGGATCTTAAGAAGAAAAAGAAAAAGTAAGCAATAAAATTAAGATACTACGAAATACACAAGGAAAGAGCTAGGGAGAGCAAGAGAGACGGATAACCTTTGAGCGGCGTAAAAAGAAGGGCAAATGTGTAAAAGGAAAGGAAGAGACGCGTGAGGGGCTTGATGGTCACGTGGCATTTCTGTACCTCGTTTTGGGTTTTATGCTTCCCTTTTCCTCGTTTAGCGGCGTTTCCCGCGGAGAGAATTGATAAATAAGCGGCCGGAATAATATCGGCAAAACCTGAGCACGAAACGGTGGACGTCCTTCCCGCAGGCGGGGTAAAATAAACAGACTCCACCGCGCCATTCTTCATCCAAAATTCAGGCATAGCCGCAATTTCATAAATATGCCGTGGCTTCTTTGCTGGAAATGTGGGAAAACCACGAGGAATAAATAAGTGAGTTTCGCTTATAAAGATGTGTGCGCTCTCCAAGAAAAGCCAATTCGAAAGAAACAACGAGATACGCATCTATTTTTTTTTTTTTTTTTTACATTTAGGTACAAGCATTTTTATGGTTTTCGAGTAATTCTTGGATAACTTAAAATATGCATTTATATAAAGGCTTTTGTTTCTATTTCCATCTCTTTGTACGATTAATTCTACCTTTAATATTTCTATCTTTATACGCACTCATTGCTTTGTAAGAAGCGTCCAAGGGAATTTCGGCGATGTAAGCTTCGAGGCTTTAAAGCTGACTGAGCATAAATACCGTCTAAGCTGTTACCGACAAAGAAAAATTCCAAGTGAAACCATTTGCAGTAGGCAAAAAAAAAAAGAAGCCCTAAAAACGACGATAACCTTCAGAAATCGAGACGTATAAAGGAAATAAATAAAATCCTCCTTAATAGTGGAGGATTTTCACACGCGATTTGTCTTTCAGGCTGATCCTCGGTTGCCAGTAAAAAACAAGGAAGACTTTATAGTTTCCAACTTAAATAATAGGCGTCCCCATTGAAGCAGAAGGGAGCTTGGAAGAAAGTGAGGAGAGCTGCCAACAAGGAAGGCGCAACATTTTTCATCCCAACGCGGAAATCATCATCCGTCGGTGACATCCTCGGGCCGAAACACGTGACATATTGACTTCCGGTATGGCCCTCCTTCCGGTGGGCTTACAGACATAGCGGCGATTGGCACCTTTTTCGCTTGTTTTTTTTTTTTTTTTTTTTTTTTTTTTTTTTTCCGTAGCTGCAAAGGGATGTAGAGGGTGACGGAGGAGACAGCGGAGCCCGAGGAAGCAGCACGCAGTATGACGTGGTAACGTTTACTCCAATCGTGTGCGTTACAACTTTCAGTGCGTGCATTTTGTCCTCCACCAAACGCATCCGACAAACAGCAACTGACACCGCTCGCAGATATTTTTGGAACACCTAGTTGGCAATCGTCTAGACACTCTTGTGTCATCAGATGGTTACAAAAGCTAGTGTTGGTGAACATGTGCCGCTTGGGATTATCAATCAGGCAGACGAAATTCAGATTTTCGTTCTCTGCAGGTTATTTTTTTTTTTTTAGTTTTTCAGCATGAATGAGTAATTTCTGAAGGCGGACAAAATAGACCGCAGGACCAACAGCCAAAATACAATGCTCTCCGTTATGGGAAAGCGGGTTCCTGCTGACTAACTTGTTGGCATACTTCTTTTTATTTTATTTATTTATTTTTATGAATGCTGCATATCGCAGAGGGGCTAAGATATCCAAATAACGTACAATCATTTTAACACTGCATTGTTTCTGCTCTTAGAGTAAGATGACTAGACCCCTTTTTTCTAACTTGCTAGTGTAACACAGTGTGTAGTTGGGTTCGTTGATTTGTCATGTTGAAATGGTATTAAAACCGCGCAAAAGAAGACAGAGAACCAGAGGAAGGAGAACGCTGGTTCTCCATCCACTAATCCTCCGTTTTGTTTTAGTTTTTTTTTTGCGCTGGTTTAATATTATTGCTAGTGCAATAAAACTTTATAATTTTTATTAGTAACGCTGTTTACCTCAAATCAATATTTTGTTAATAATTTCTAATATAATATTCAGAGCTCTACTTCGTTATAATTAGAGAACAGGGTAAAAACAAATAAAGAATAACTGAAGGAGGCTTAGAGCGGTTAACATCCGCGCTGTATTTAAGATAGACCAGCACACAAACAAGTAAAATAAATATTTGGTTGAAGCCCCGCTCACTCAGGCTCTCTGCTATCGCTTCATTTTTTTTTCTCTATTCCTTTCTCTTTCTCACTTGCACACGGACAACTCGGACCTCATTTCTATCTTCACTCCATCCGCTCCGTGATGTTCCGGTGTCTGACAGTCTTTTCTAATCAACCTAACAAGAGCTAGGATAAGATTAACGTTTGACATTCATGTCCGATTGGGTCTTCCATCTCTTTGGTTATTCAGTCAGGTTGCACTAGAGGACCCGATTATTCTTGCTCGGAAAATCTGTAAGCATAAACAGAGCCGCGTATACACGAAGAAGGGGACTCGAACACGTGTATGTCCATGTCTCGTTTTTCGTGCCTGTCTCTTTTAGCGCATAATTTTTCTAAACATAAGGCATCAACTACCCAAAACAAAAAAAAACCAAAAAAAAAAAGATCGCTTGTTCTCTCTAAGTTCCTATTTTTTATGCCGGTGGTGTCAACTATTAGAAATAGAATCTCACTAGGCATTCTGTTCACAAACGCTTTCGTCGCCTGCTACTTTGTTTCTCGTCGAGAGTCCGTGTACACTCACGGTCCAAACAAATACGTGCGACGGCGGGTCCGCCCATATCTAGCCGTCCGGGGCCTGCAATGACCGGCCAGCGAGCTGCGGGGTGCTGCTCGGGCGAGATTAGCGTGAATGAGTCGCGCCGAGGGATTTTCTGGCTGCCTGACTTGAGCGTCTCCACGCAACAACGTAACAATAAACAAGACCGTCAGCGACTCCGCGAAGTAGTCACGAGATGAGAACGTTGTCATGGACATTTGCAGCGCAAAGGGCATTCGCGTGTTTTTTTTTTTTTTTTTTTGTACTTTTGGACTCTACAGCGTCATGGCACAAAACCACACAGCACCGAACCAATCTAGCTCCATGCATGGTGACGCAGAAATTAAGACTCAGCGTGAAGACATCGAAGGTTCTTCAACATTTTCCTACTCGTCGATGAGGTACAAATGCAAGTCGTGATCGGAGGAAAACTAGTGGGCGGGAACAAGCCCACAGATTGGCGCGAGATTTTAGTTTCTAGTCAAATCTGTCACAATATTTCAGTCACTACAGGTAAACTTTGAAGTAAAAACTTTATATATTTTATCAACTACTATCGTGTGTTACGAAATAAGATCAACAGAAAATGCTCCGCCCCCAGCATGAGCTCAATGCCTTCCCGCGTGTTTGGCCTCGCGTGTACCAACGTCATATCTGGCAGTTATCATATATTGCGACATACTCTAACGGGCACGTGTGCATTACGTTACATAAAATGTTTATATTCGGGATAATCTATTCGGCGTCTGATACTTGTATCTAGCCTCGAGATGGTTGCAAACGAACGATAATGCTTCCCCACGAAGCCATGTAGAAGGCATACGTGAACCTGGTGTATTTAGCACGTATGTAACCCTTTTGAAAATAAATAGAATCACATATCCTTTGCTTGCCAAACAATGTTCTAAAAATTGGTCACAAGCTTTTATGTAAAACAAAATGCACTACTTTCTCGTGAACGCGGTTGTACGTTATTGCGACAGTGTTACTACAATACGGTTTTTGGCATGATTGATTCCCAACATTCCGCTCGGTCAGAAACACTGTGCTAATCTTTGCATTTTATCAAGAAGAATGAAAGACCCCTTTCTCTATCCTGATAAGCAGCAAGTTACGCTAAGAGAGATAAAACGAGGTGCATTTGGATAAATGTGCAGTTTAAAAGGGGCATCGACTCTTTGTAAAGTGAGAGAAATTGACAAAGGGAGAAAGAGAAGCACATACTGTAATTTGAGTAAAATATTCACTAAGTACAGCGCATTAGAATTTCCCTTTTCGATTCAAATGCCGTGAATCGGACAAGGAGAACAGCACCACGACCTTACGCAGGCATTCGTTACAACTATCAGGTAAATTCACAGCAGACGACAACTCTCTACACCACTTCGGGATTCCTTATGTAAATATAGAGACCTGAATCTCTCAGCAACAAACAATACATATAATAAACTAATAACAATTATATTGCATCTCCGTGAAGCACACGACATCAAAAACCATTTTTGGCGGTGAAAACAAAAATAAAGCATCTACTTAGCAAAGAACACAGGTTCTATAAACTGGGATTTCCGGTAGCCTGTTCAAAGGGGCGATGCAACGATTTTTGTACGTTGCGCAAATTCCGTTCAGAGCGAATCGCGGAGGTTAATGACCCATGAAACACGCGTTCGTTTTTCACCACACGCTACAGAAGTCGCAGAAAGAAAAAATACTGAGAAAAACGAGCAGCGTTCACCCCCTCAAATCGCAGTCAGAACAAGCTGCCAAATCATCTGAATCCGGTTATATGCCGCCATTGTTTATCATATAACCACGCGCTGGGGATGGCAAAGCACAGGACACGCGCTAAGTTCCAGACGTTGTTATGGTTCGGCTTTTGTCGTCATTGCAGTGATTGGACACGAGCCCCTTCCGAAAGCTTGTCGAGCTTTTGATTATCACGAGTCCAAGTCGAGTGCTCACGCAGGGCTCGGGATCAGTCTATGAGCCGAATTAGGATCTCCTCCCTGGGGGGGACTGCGACCCCAAGGTACGGCATGAAGCTTTGCGATTATGAGACTTGAGAAATATGCTCGTTTTCGTCCTTGAAATCACACCGAACCAAAGGAGTTTTTTGGACAGGTGGCGTTGCGCGCGAGTACACTCGGGTCCACCTAATGCAGGTAAGCTCCTGTAAAGGGAAACATTTCAGGTAAATATTGTTACACGGTCACTTTAAAGACATTATTTTGATCGGCGTCAGATTAAGAATGTTTGTTTGTTTGTCTGTTCTTTTTTTTTTAAATCCAGACACAAGTTTTAGGCTAGAAAGGTGAATGACAGATTTATTCTGACTGACGGGGTCCTGTCGTTAAATTGCTCGGGTGTTAGATTGTTCAGCAGGCAACGACTAAAGATTAAAAAGGAAAGGAAAGGCAAGAAAACAAACAAAACACGTTCTAAGACAGCACATTCATTAACATTTTAATAATAAGTACGATTATTACGAATGTTTACATGAAATGAATGTACTCCCAAGATGCACCAAATGAGCGTGGACTGACGAGGTTATTGGTGTTCTCTATAGGGAGCCTGCCTTAATCTGGACAAAAGAGCTCGAGTCCATGACCAGTGCTTTTCTTCCGCCCCCATTGTTGTCCAGAAAACAAAAGTCAATCCAGTCACTACAACTAAAGTCACTGGTTCCTTGAAAAGTAGCATCATTGCATTCCCTGCCTGCTAGCCGGACGCAAACAAATACTAATATACAGACAACCACACCTCGCAAGGTGATTGGCTAATTGGTCCCAGTTGCCATGGATATCGCCATATTGGTTTATTCAGATTTTTGAAGCTTCGAAAGGGTCGTTCTGATCCAGTCGCACCAAGATTGCGATGGAGCATCATCATTCTGAAAGCGTTTCTCGCCAATACAAAGGTCTTTGGCGCTGTTCAAGCAGTCCACTTATCAATCACGCTTATCCCAACAGATATCTTACAATGGTATTGTTGGTTCGGCCTAATTAGAGACAAAAAAAATGTTTTTTAAATGCCACCAAGCACCGGCACCGCGTGTGGCGGCGGTGCAAAGATGTGCGCTCGTTTCGCCGGTGTGTGGATCACAAAATCTCGGTACTCTTTTCAAGAGACGTGTCTAGAAAGCTACCCGCCACCAGCGAATTTAGATCGGCTGACCACGAATGGAGCGGTCAAAGAGGAACTGCTCATTCTATGAACCAAAATGGGAACCATACTGGGAGTTTGGCTCTACCTTCCCTGGATCTGGTGATAGTAACTACAACCGCTCTACTCATAGAAAAGATGCGAAGTTGGAGGAGCTTCAAAGCGACTTGTACTAGTGATTAATAGGAGGTAGGAGAGTCGTACTGGTTTTCGAGGTTTGTACTACGCTGGTGACTGGTCGGGGCCCGTAAAGTTGCGACGCTGCATTTGCAATTAAACAAACAGGTCTAAGCCTGTCTAAAGAAACGTGTTATTCTTAATTTTTTTTAAGCGCAAAACCATTGGGGCCTTGCCGAGGGACGTTGACGGGGACGTCGTATGGAGATTAAAAGGGTTTCTTTGCAGGATCTTGTCGCTCAAACACGAAAACAAGTACGCATAGGACACAGTTTATTTTTGGTTTGTTTTAGATGATAGTAGCTTGCGAGTTTCACAAAGTCGGAGCTGCTGCATAGTCGTACGTTGAGAAGCATAGTCAAGAATGTCGGGCTGTTCAAGCTAAAGAGAGAAATGAATAAACGTACCTGCAGAACGAAGAGACGCGCCATGTATACTCGCCGCGCCATGAACGTAGCGCGAATATGATAGCAAGTGTGAGAGAAGCAGAGGCGCAACAGCAGTGCCTGCTCATTACTGGACACTTTTGGGTGTCGTCGAAGGGAGCGAAATGTGACCCTTGTCAGTATCTACGTGGCGCTTGCCAACCGACAATAAAGCCGTAGTGCCGAATTTTATCCAAGCTCGAGGCACAGACTTGTGTGCCCCGCGTTCAGCGTTCGTTTGGGAACGCTTGCACAATCTGTGCTTCGGCCTTCTTTAGGTGACGCCGAATGTTGAGCACCACAGCTTCGATATGTAGAGACTGTGTTTACGGGATAAGTGCGTTAAAATACTGCAGACCTCTTTTACTATATGAGATCCTCATTCTCGGCCGCTGAGCACTTCAAATGGGGGAGGTAGTGGTCTAGAAATCTAAGGAAAAACAAGGTAAAAAACCGAAGAAAAAAAAAAATAGATGATTGTAATGCAATTAAATGCAAAGGTGCAAGCGAGCTGGACAAAAATGACGAAATCGGTCGCGCACCAGTCACCTAGCTGTGTTTGGAGATTTGTATTTGTCCTTTGTCCCTCTTGTTCCCCTTCTCCAGGGATTATTTTCGTCTCAAAAAAGAGATGTGTCAAAGGCAGAGTTTTTTTCTTTTTTTTTTCAAGTCGGTCGCATTTGAGAAGTTACAAAATCCACGCATGTATAGCGTCTAGTCCCAGCAATGAAGTTTACCCACTCTAAAAAATGCCTGCGTTTCTACTTACCCGCAAAACGCTCAAAAAGCCAATCATTGCGATCTGCGAAATCAGCTGAGTGAATGTTGAGCAGGAACATCTGTTTAGACCTTAAAATGAAGTCTGGGCTGTAGCAGCTGATTTCCTAGATCGCAGTGATTGGCTCTTTGAATGTTTTGCGGGTAAGTAGACGAGCAGGCATTTCTTAGAGTGAGATATATATACTTCGTTGTCACACCGCAAGCCACGCCCACACGCGGGCATTTTCACCCGCTGTGGGCGGCGACTCTTCTGCTGCGTCGTGCCGAGGACGAGTGAAACGACGGCGGTGGAGGAGCGGCAATTTGGGCCGAGAGAGCACTCAGGGACTCGTTCTAAATGAAGATCCACGGAGCGACGAGCAGCGCGCTTCGATCCCGACAACCGCGCAACGGAGCCCAATAAATACAACCCCCCCTCAATTCGTCCTGCCCCTCTTCTTCACGCTCTGGTACACCCCCTTCCTCTCTTTTCCGCTTCTTCTTTCTATCGCCTCACTCTTTCTTCCTTATTTGCTTCGTTGTTCTCTTTTTCCGCCTTGCGCGGTAGGAGTTTAGAAGAGAAAATTACTATGCAGTGTTTCTGTTGTTCTGTGTGAATGGGTGAAAAAATACGTCGTCACGAGGTTCTGCTTTTTTAAACCAAAGATACTCGTAAATTCGCTTCCTGTTACTCATTTTCAAACAAGGCTACCTCGTTAAGTAAGATTCTCTCAAGGGTCCCCGTATTTTGTCCTTCCGATATTCATCGCGGCAATTCTGTGTGATATTTTTTTCTTTCCCACCCTTTTCTTTAACGCTGGGATTTCTTTCAAACCTTCACGAGCTTCTGAAGAATTTTGACTTGTTCAGTTAGAATTTTTTAAACGAATTTTAGGTTTCGTTCTTTTTCTTTTTAATGCCAAGGTTAAATCAGAGTACATAAACTTGCTAGCAGAAGGCAGACTTAAACGCTAACCTGCAAGCAATCGAAGGATGTAGTGGTCGCTAATAATATAATTGATTTTTTCTTTTTTTTTTTTGCTTGGTCCGAAGTCGGCAAGCGTACAACACAACGCACACCCACACGTATGAGCGGAAGGTTATAATTTCTATAATAAACTCTTTTACCTCGCAGGAAGTATCATTTCAATCTGACCAAAATAAAACAGCTTAGCCTAGGTGACAGAAGCGAGGCGTACTTTATGTCTCGAATTATTTAGAAATTTCAAGGTATTTCACCCGCTCAATAACGCCCTTGAAGCCCCATGCCTGGTGATTAATTTTAGACTGGCTCCGCATCGATTAAACAAAGCCATAGACGCGAGCAGCCTAACCCGGAAAGATTCCGTGGAGCTGCATTACCCGCTTTGGGACCGCCCGGCCATAACAGATGAAAGGAAATCTCATCCCGACAGCCTGCAGCTAACGGGTGTTGCAGCGCTAAGATTGACGTTCTGTTTCCTCTGGATTCTGTAAATGACGCAAGTATCGAAGTCATTTGCTGATTTTTTTTTTTTGTTCCTTCTCATCCTGCCCTGGCTTGATGGGCAGCACATTTCCTTGAAAAAAAAAAAAAAAAAGTGGAGGTGGAGCAACGTGCTTAACGTTACGGCAGGAAATATGCAATCAAGCTTTCTCATCTTCACTGATATTTCTCTTTTCGCGTTGTATATTTTCTCTTTCCTTCCCTTTTTCTTCATTCAAAATATCATTTTGCCTCTAACCATATAATTCATTCAATAACGCATCTTACATTTTTCTGTTGCCTATGTAGTTACCATGATGTTTTCGATTTCAATTCCATCTCTTCGATGACAACCACTCGTACTGTACTCTAGTAATGTGGTAATTTTAAAACATTTTTGTATTATTTTTGCCGTAGGTACATCTCCAGAGCTCAAAAAATTGCAGTTAAACTGTATCGAGGCTGTCTTTATTGTGCTCTTCTGGTTACGACGTGTGTGGCGTTCAGCGCCATTCAACGTATGCACCAAGTGAAAAGTAAACTAAGGCGGCACACTCGTAATTCGTGTATAGTCCTCTGTTGCTTGTCTCGTCGTTGTATTGGTATAATACATTTCGCATTCTTTGTATATGGTGGCAATTTTGCAAAAGCGGTACTGACATTAGTATGACACTTCTCGTATTGCTAATCTGTTAGTTTTCTAGGGTTCTGATACGTAATAAAGTAGGGATTTGGGCCAGTTGGTTTAATGCAAACGACAAAAAAGAGGCCGAAAAACTCAGGGACACAGACGAAGGGAAACAGGATATGGCGCACTCTCAAATAAAGTTTATTGAAATTGAAAGTTTTTGAAAGGTGCGTGAATGATCGCACCCGCGAGCGCGCAGCCTTTACAACAACGACGCCTTCGGCGCATCTTGCAATTCATTGCAAAAGATGCTCGTGCAGCCCCGCCTTCAATGACACTAAGATTTTTTGTAACATGCAAAGATAAAGTATCGCGATAATTACATGAGGCATCTGAAATTAGGACCTGGGACAAGAATTGTATAAGTGACACGCCCGTGTCCTTATCTACAGATGAGTTTGAATGTCTAAAACGCGGGCTGAATAGACAAGATTAACAAGATTTTCGTGGCTATGTTGGCTTCTCGATTTCAAGAAACCTCAGTTGAGAGTCCGCCTTTTCTAGTTTCTCTTCTTCTGTGTTCCTTTTGTTTTTGGGTGGTGTTTTTTCGTTTTTTTTTTCCTGATACTTGTTTGTGTAGATTCAGCTCTTCTTCCGCAGAGGCACATTTAAAACTAAACTTCGTTTCAGCTTAAGTACAGACGCAGCCGACGCCACGAGCTGATGCGACCTATCAGACAGCATCAAAAACGTTCAATCATTGTGGCCGTGATGTTTCTGTACGAGTCCTATCATCGCTGAACCATTCATAAACAAAAAAGGCCCAGCGACGTGTGCTTTTCACGCAGCTTGATTGATCTCATTAACTCGTATACGTCGTCTGTCTGGAGTTAAGCAGAAACGAAGTATAAGGAGTTTTCCTCTTCTTCGACTTTCGGATCTTGCAAAACCTCCTTCTTTTTGTCTTTTACACTTCCGGCGGTCTCAGCCTCGTTTCACTCGGTCGGATCGTGGAGTCAAAAAGTCACAACTTGGTTCATTCGAGGAGCCGCTCTCCTCAGATACATTTTTTCTTTGGGCAAGAGCGCGATGGAGGCAACACTCACGCATTCTCCCTCCCGATCCTCAATGGCCAGCGCCTCGAGGAGCTCCCTTCCAAGCTGCTTCCTGTGTTTTGCGATGACGGTAATGTTTGTGAAATCAGGAGCACATTTGCAGTCCCGACAGTGTGCCGAAAGGTGGCCCGACGACGTTAGTGCGGCCACAGACGCTGCATGTTCTCTGGTGCGGTCGTTTATGCACCGCCCTGTTTGCCCTATGTAGCTTTTGCCACATGACATGGGGATCTTGTAAACAACTCCTTTTTCGCATGGGGCGTAGGGTGTTCGATGCGCAGTGCTGCAGGTCGTCGTCCCGTTCTGGGCGGTGTTCTGGTTCACCCTACGGCACATGGCGTACGCCTTGTTGGGGGCGGAGCACAAAACGTGGATGCCTTGTCGGCCGGCGATCTTTTTTAACCGATGAGTAATGCCGTGAACATATGGGACCACTACGAAAGGCTTTGGCGGTTTCTTTTGCGTTGTTTGATTTTTCTCAGGATTTTGTCGGATTTGCTTGTAAAGCTTCTCACAAATCGGTACGAGAAGGGTACTCGAGTACCCAGAATCCTGGAGTCGACCCAGCTGTCTTTGAAAGCTGCGCCCCACCTTATGAGGGCAGGACTTCTGTAGCGCCGAGACGAGAGCTTTGGTGGCCAGCCCCCGTTTTACGTTTTTGGAATGCTCCGAGGTATTCGGAAGGAACCCCTTACATGAACGGGGTTCATAACTCCAGCATACGTGGGAAGGTTGAAACTCCAATGAGAGATCTAGAAACCGTATAGATTTGTTGACGGGAAGTTCATGGGTAAAAGAAGGAAGTCCGCACTTAGCCTTTTAATGTGTATTCACGTCAAAATATAAGAAATATTTTCGGTAACGGAGGGTTTCGAAGAACGATGATAAAATATTCCCAGAAATGACTGCGCGCCAGCAGCTCGCAGTGTGATAAAATATTAGGCACTTTTTCTATATTTGAAATAGCGAAAGACTAAAACACCAGAAGTAATTTTTTTCACTCTAAACGTATGAATTGATATGCATAAAAATAGGCTCACTTGTGGAAGGGTGGTTAGCGTGGGAGAGTGGATAAACATTAAACCGACACTGACACGGTATTTATGCTCGCCGAGGTTTGTACGGCGGAGATGTCAAGCGCTAGTTTCCTCAGGATCGTGTCCCCCGCAAAGAAATGAAGACACCGAACTCAGGACACCTACCGCCATCTATGAGCGACGGCGGCAAGCCACGTATCTGGTTGCCGCCGTCGCTCATAGATGGCGGCAGCCTTTTCACGCTGGCTTGCCGACTTGCGGCCGGCCATTACTTTCCATTGTACAGCTCCGCTGGTGTTCTTTCTTCACCAGAGTGGAAAGGCTGAAAGTTTTTATATAAACATGACGTATGAGATCCCAACTTGCCAGAACACAATTTGTTGCTTGAAATTCGTGTTTCATTCATGCCCGAATCAGCTGGTCGAGAATCGGCCGGTTTCAGTCGCGCTCACTCTCTTTTCCATGGTCACGTGGCGTTCCCACTAAAGCTTACCAAAAGATATCCAAATTTGTGGGTCATGTAGGGTACCCATTGAATATTACAAATCGGAAAGAATACTGTCAAGAATCATAATCGATGAGGCGACGAATGACTGCGGAAACTAAACGTTTGTGTGGGGCGAACGTGTGTCCAAAACAAAATAGAAAAAGGCTAGCTTCGCAGGCGTCGATGCCGGCGTAACAGCAGGATCGAGCGCTGGGGCGATACTGAGTGAAGCTAGCCGCGCGGAGCCCATTACGTACACGCGCCGGCTTCCCTAACAATCGGCGTTGAACGTTCTGCTCGTAGAAAAATCGTACCTGGTAAACAGCAATGTTCTCGAATTCACCAGAACGCGACATTTACAGAAATAACAAAATTGTGCGCCAACTCCCAGACATCGAACCTCGAGCCCTTTGAGTAGGAACCAAGGACGATACACATTCGGCCACAAACGCGCTTTTTTTTTTCGGTCACGGGCGTTCATGTTTGGAGACGCGCGTGGCAATATGAGGCCCATTTTTGTGGCCTCCAAAAAGCTAGAAATGCGTTGATCGAAAACTAAATGCTGCAGAGATAAAATGAAGTACACTACCTCATTCTCAATATGGCGACGTACCGCGGGCTGATCGACGCGATGGCGGCGCACGACTAGGGATGTCGCGAACCTGCCCAGGTTCGAGTTCGACCAAGGTCGACTTTTTCGAACTTTCAACGTGATGTTCGACAAACGTTCAACTTAAGTTCAACTTTTGAGCACATGCGTGAAAATTAAAAACAAAACAACAGTTGATTATACCTGGCGGAGGAATAGTGCAATATTTGTTGGGTGTATTGTCATCACTTGTTCACATTACTAACTAACGAAGGCAATAAAAGCGCATATTTTCGCTTTCATATTTTGTAAACATTGGTGACAATTTTATAAAATATAAAATAAGCTACTTTCTAAATTATTTTTCCCGAAAATATGAAATATTCATGTAGAAGCTGGGCAACACTATCCATAAGTCGAAAGTCTTGGAAGTTTAGTGAACGGTCAAAGGTTCGGCGAAGCATTCGAACCTTGAGGTTCGACGTCAAAATTGAGGTTCGACGAAATTTCGCGGCACCCCTAGCCCCAACACACGTGGGGCCGCTACTTCGGAAGTGTCGTTCGTGATAGCGGCCATTCGTTCTCCAAGCGCAGAACATCGATCGGAAGGGCGAAACAATTGCACGAGAAACGGTGCACGCAACTTCGTCGTCGTCGTCTGCTTCACAAACCGGAAAAGCGGAGAAAAATAAAAACCTCCATCGGTTGTAACCAAGTGAGTTTAAGCGACTCTCTCCTCTACATTCCTCCCCCCCTCGGTATGACATACTGTAATCCTAACCTCCCCACAGAATGACTCCCTATGGGAGTCGCTGTCCCTGATGAAGTGTCTCGCATTTTCATTGGGGCGCTTGTTAAGGTGTTTCCTGCGACTCAGACGTGGCCCAGAGCCTGTCTAGCGCACATTATGCACGGCGCGCGGCTGGTGATGTCTGTTTTTCGGGTCTCTCGGGAACTGCTACTGTAGCATGGCGCCAGCGGGCCGCAGTATATGGTGTATTCACGGTACGCCATATTGTTGGACCTTGTTCCACAGCGCATGCTAAGAACTAGCTTTTATTTATCATCTTTCAAAAACTGCGATTTTGGTTGTGTGGAATGAACGTTGAACGGTCATCCTGGTGCATTCCTCGCAGACGGTGAAGCCAAAGCTATGGGTACCCGTGCGCTCGCGAACCTTGAGCATTGATCAAATCTGTGCACGAGCCGTGTACGCTTCTTCTGAAGTGCCCGAAAACGCTGTACAAGAGCATCGTTCGGAGCATGCGCTGCGAACGACCTTTAGCAACATGGCGTCCCGTGAATACCCGTTATAGCATTCAGTAGCAGCAGCACGTAGCAGCGCGTCGATCGCATGTTTTCTTTAATCGAAAGAGCGCATTTCTCAGGCAGGGAAGCGCAAGGCCGATTTTTAGCTCCGACTGCTCAAGTGCCATCATCAAGAAGTCGCGTTCTCGGTGTCGTATTAGCGTAGTGAAGGTACCACAGCACGAATAGTCTCAAGTTTATTTTGCCCGGAACATGAGCTCTTCTCCAACGCCTCCTGTACTAAGATGCCTGTCGGGTGGCTTGCTCTCCTATTGCGGCCAGTCTGTCATCGTGTAGTAGCCAAACGCCACGCGGTGGCGCTCGCCTCCGACACTAACTAGAGTTCCTGTATAGGCTCCCTACGGGAGCCAGAGTTGCGCGTTTGATTCCACATGCCGCGTGCCGCCCTCGCCACTACTCGCCAAGATCCGATCACGTGAGGAGCCGTATCAAGTGTCGTGCAGCAAAGTAGACGTTGCACGCGCCCCGGCGTACGTTCCCAGGCTTTTGAGCCCGTCGCGCGCCTCGAACGCGCGGCGCTGCTATTCGCCGAATTCAGTCACGTGAGGAGCTGGATCCACATGCCATGCGTGAACCCGCAACTCTGGCTCCCGTAGGGAGCCTATACAGGAACTCTAACACTAACTTTCGCTTAATGTTTTTTTTTTTTTTGCTGGGTACGAACATGGTTTGGAACCGCCCGATTCAAGAGTAACAGCTAAAACATCATTACCATCATCATCATCATCAACTCGCGCTGGGCGCTCGGCCATCTCGGCGCGGCTAGCGCCGAGATGGCCAAGATGAGTATATAGCCCAATTGTGGGATTCTTTGTTCTATCACTTAGCACTTGTTGAATGCTGTTGCTTGAATTCCTTCATGAGCCTTTCCACCACTGATAAGGAGATTGGATACCCTGCGCGTTTTAGCCGAGAGACTTGCCCGTCAAACATCGTTGGGATGGAATGGGAGCACACTTTGTGAGTTATTGAGGCATAACCGCACTATACACTTCTTAACGAGTTTTGAATACGCTGAGTTGAATGGTAATAGCAATTTTTTCCATCTGGGTTCATAGGACCAGCATAAATGGCGGGGTAACATAAAATGTAGAAGATCCAGGAATCTTAAAGAGCGTTTGTTTGCAAGTTCGTGAGTTATTTCCAAAGGGCTCATACATAGTTTAAAACTGTAGAGAACGTCGGCAACCTAGGTGGTAAAGTTGCGGTCATCGGAAGCTACAACGATTAAATAATCGTCGACATACTGGAACACTCTTATAACTTTGGAGGTAACTGAAGTTTCCTTTAAATTGCTTTCGTGGTGTGCAAGATAGAGGTGGCTGAGGACAGGGGCAATACATGATTCAATGCAAACTCCTTCCTAGCCTTGCACTAAATTAAATTAATGTAAGGCTAGACTACCTAGCCTTACATTAATCTTAATTTTAGTTTTTAGTTTATGGTTTATACTTCTATTGAAGAAAAATACCAAATTATTCTCCGTGACCCTAGTCCATAATGCCAAAATAAGACGAACACGAAAGGGTAAATATATCAAAGTGTTGTTAGTCAGCGCTGCGTAAGTGTGTCTTTCTTCCGTGTGCGTGGACTTGAGTAACTGTTTTGCGGGTGGGCTCTTCCCCCTGTACAGCACAACGTCATTCATAGCCTTTGCGGTGCAAAGGAAAGCCGATGCAACCGGCTATTTTTGCGCTGTTGATGCTAAGAATGACACTGCGCTATTCGATTCGAATCACTATTAGCACACCCCTACTGGTATCACAATAGCAGACATCAAATCTCCCGCGCTGTCGCGGCCGCGATAGTGTCAGTTGGCAGCGCCCCTCGTGTCGTTTCGGTGCTGGGGAGGTGGAAAGAGGGCGAGGGCACGGCAGGACGCGCGCCGCTCTTATGACAGGCATCTTAGTACAAGAGGCGTTGGCCTGTCTTGCATCGTCAGTCGCTCGCAGTGCACGAGTGCGTGCTCCGCGGGCACGCGCTCTAGCCAGGCATCGCTGTTCTTTGTTGGTGGCACGAGTAGATTTGCGCTAGACACGACACCTGTTCCCCTTCTAGATGCCGTCGCCATATCTCTGTGGGCGACGTCTTGAACTTTTGGGTCTAGAGGAATACCTTGGTGGGACCATTGGCGTGTCGGGATGGACTTTAGGTTGATTGCCTCGACCATCTTGTTCTTCTGCTGGTAATGGCTCTTCAGCTATTGGAGTGGTAGCCATCGGAATGGTCCACTGTGCCGGTAGTCCTTGTGGGCAGTTATTGCGTGTGTTTGCTGCTGCAGATGGATCTGTGACCAAATTTTATGGTCGTTCCTTTGCGCGGTTCCTTATTTGATCTTCGTGCCTTCGTGGCGTGCCTTGGTCTCTTTTGACGATCCAAGAACTGGATCCCAGTTTTTTTTATTACTGTTCCGCGTATCTACTGGGGTGTTTCTGGGAAGTTATTGATGAACACGATTTGATCAAGGATGCTATTCCTAGGAGACGAGGCTGGTTGGGACGTTATCCTTTCCATTTCCTGTGGTTGCAGACGGGTGATCGCCATACACAACTCACGATCAAACATGAGCATGGCCGGTGTTTTCTCGGTCGAAAGGCTTATCGTGGTGTGTTTTTTAAGCAGGAATTGAGCAAGTCGGCATGGCATGCTTTCTGTCTTGGCCTTGCACAATGCCAGCTTGGTTTCATAAATCATTCTTTCTGCATGACCGTTAGTCACCAAGTGGTACGGGGACTTGTGACGTGACGAACACCGTTATTCTGGAATAACTGCTCGGTTTCTTCTTGGGATACAAATGATGGACCGTTGCCACTGAATATATTTATTAGTACTCCGAATGCTCCGAAGAAGTTACGGAGTTTCAGGATCAGTGAATGGGAGTTGATGATGTTTATTTGACGAACGTCCAGCCATTTGCTGAAGGTGTCAACTGCTATCAGTAACATTTTATCATCAACGGCACCAGCGAAGTCAATATGCAGCGTGTCCCATGGCTTCGACGTTCGTTGTCATTCCGGATAGATGCTTTGGGTGGTGCCCGCTGATGTTCCTGACAAAAGCTGCATGCCCTTGATTTGGCTTTAAAGTACTTGTATACTCCAGGTCACCAGAGGTCGCCTCGAGTAGCTGCCTTCGTTCTCACCATGCCTCAATGACCCGCGTGAAGTAGCTCAAGGACCTGAGCTCAGGCTTGGCTTGGAATAACTACCCTTGTTCCCCTTGTCAAGCACCAATTTAGGGTCGACAATTCATTGGCGATACCCTTGTACGGCGTGCGCTCCTCACCGTTCAGCTATCCAGGCCTTCTGTGATGTAAGGCGTCGTAAATGAGTGCTAAAACTCTGTCTTCACTAGTGAGAGCTGCAATACGTTCGGGAGATAGGTGAGGCACAGGCGAAAAGTGTAGCATCAGCACGTCACCAAGGGGGCAGGGCCCGTCGACATCAGCCGGGGGCGGCAGTCTGACCACAGCATCTGCGTTTTGATGTGAATGTCTCCACCTGTACTTCAATCCGTAGTTGTAAGCACTTAGCACCATAGTGTCATACATGAGGATAAAAGTCGTGGGATACTTTTTGAGCCTCCAAGTATTCCCAGAGGTGGCTGGTGGTTCGTGTCGTGGTCACCTGTCGTCCAGGGATGTATTCTTGGAAGTGTCATACTATCTAGACAACAGCCAGTCCTTTATCCAACTGGGAATAGCTTTTAGAGCACACCTCTTAGGCGCCCGTTTCCGCGTTTCGTGGCGTCGCCGTCCTGAAGGGGATGAGGAGGAGGAGAGGAGGAGGGGAGGAGAAGAAACAGAGGAGAGGAGGAGGAACAGAGAAGTAGGGGAGGAGGAGAGGGTACGGAGGAGAGGGAGGGCATACCCTCCCCTCCCTACCCTCCCTGCCTGCCTGCTCAAGAGCTGCGCTCCCATTTCGCATTACAGGGATTTGTAAACGTCTTTCATTTTTTCTGCAGCCCCTAGCGTCCTTATCGCAGGGGCGATTGGAGCCTCAAGTCCCAGAGCATGTTCTTTAGCAAGCACTGCTCTGATGCCGTAAGGAGATGCGTCGCAAGAAAGCAGCAGGGGCTTGCTCTCATCATAGTGTGCAATAACCGTGGATTCCTTGATTAACTCCTGAAGCTTCCGAAATGCCTCCAGGGAACTGTCCTTCCAGAGCCAGGGAACATTCTTCTCAATGAGCCCGAAAACCGCCGATCGAGAACTGGCCGGTTCGAGTCGCGCTTACTCTCTTCTTCGTGGTCACGAGCCGTTTTCTATGGTTCATGCACAACCACTAAAGATAATCAAAGTCTTATGTCATCGAAGGCTCACACTCCACACTAGAAATGAACAAAAATATGATACCATTTTTTTGTGGTTTCTAAAAAGCTGCAAATACATTAGGTGGAAACAAAATTCACAGTAACGTGAATGTCGTTGTTTTTCTCCTCCTCTATATTTCTCCTTCCTCCCCAATCTAGCTTCCTTTTCGACCAGTTGCGTTTTTTTTACTTTATAAAAATATACGTGACACTGTAGCAAAATATTGATTGGGTAGGGTAGTCTTCTGACACCATAATAAATCGCATAACAAAAAATAAAGAAAAACATTTTTTTTTTTTTGGGGGGGGGGGGGGGGGGGCTGTGTCTTTTTCAGGAGGCAGTCATAAAAATCCAGCAACCCTAGAAAGGCTCGTAGCTCAGGTTTTTCTGTTGGCTCTGGAGCGTCTACAATCACTTGCAGCTCGTGAGTAGAGATATTGACCTCTACAGCGTCAATCCTCTGTCCCAGGAACTTAGCTTCGCTGACTGCGAACCTGCACTTGTCTTTTTTTTAGGTTCATACCGGGGTTATCAAATCTGTCGAGTAGTTGTTCCAGACGTTCATTGTGTTCTTTCTTGATCGCTTCATTGATGATGATGTCTACTATGTAGACGCTTACTTCATTGTATGCCAGCTAGCGTTGTTTCCTTCATCCGCTGGAAGATCGCTGCCACTGCTAAAATTCCAAATGGCAGTCGTGTCACTCTGTACAGTCTTGTGATGGTATTGATCGTCAAGACTGCTGCTGTGGCTTCCGTTACCTTCAGCTGCTGGTACGCTTGACACAAATCCAGCGTAAAGGAGATGGAACCTCCTCTGATACTAGACAGCACTTATGTTGTAGGCAGCGGAGAGCTTGCTTTTTTTATGCCGCTTTTATCCTGCTCCTGTTGTCGCCATAGAGCCAGGTAGCTACGCTCTGTTTTCGGACGAGTGCGAGCGCTGTAGCCCATTCAGTGTGCTGGGCCGGCTCAATTATGCCATGACGCTGCAGCTGTTGAAGTTCGAGTGTTACAGCCTCTTGAAGCGCGAGAGGAACCGGCCGAGCTTTGCAAAACTTCGGTAGAGCTCCCTCCTCTAGCTCCAAGTGCAATGGAGGTCTAATATATCATGTGATGTCATTATGAAACACATCCGAATATCATTCAAGCACTGCTTCCACCTCGGGCGGAACGGATTGCTGCTGCACCAGGTTGATTTCTTTTACTCGAATGTGCTGTGAATCGAACCAATCGCGGCCGAAGTGAGTGCAGCCGGAACTTTTATCACCACCAGCGGAAGAATGTAGTCTTTTGGCTTGAAGCGTGCACGTACTTGAAGCTAGACAAGAAGTTTCAGGCCTTCGCCATTCCAAGAGTGCAGTTGCAAGTCGTTATTTGTAAGTCTTGGTGGATTTTCGGGCCACGTTGAGAGAAAGTCAGTGAGGTTTTCTCCCCAACATAGGTTCAAAATATCAGCAAGAAAACCCTGCAGGCGTTTAGAAAAACTTTCGAGAGCACAAACTGGAGCACTATATTCAACTTAACTGATAGAAATCAAGCATACGACACATTTATCGCTGTTTCATTTCCATTAATCTTTCTTAGGCAAAATAAACGCTCGCGGAAACCGTGGATTGCTGAAGATCACTTAAAATCAATGCGTTTCAAAGCTTCATCTATATAACATGAATTTTGGAAATCCCGAAACCTGAACGTTCATGCAGAATTTCAGACTGTGAGGAACCGACGGAACGCAGATTTGAGGCGTGCAAAACGAAGCCACTACAGCCATATTTTTGACTCCGAGTGTATGAAACACCTTGACCTAATTTTAATGAAACTTGGCAATCTCTTAGGTGAAAAAACAAAAACAAAAAATTAGCTATAAATAAACAGAAACTTTAAATATTGATGGAATAGAAAAGTGAGGTTCTGCTCTTTCAGATGATTTTAGACATTCTCTTGTGAACGTTGGGACAGGAACTTACTGTAGTGAAGCCGGAAATAATATATAAGAGTTTCAGAATTAATATTTCTTTATCCTGCCGATGAATGCGAAGTTTTTTAGGCAATGAATACTTTACGTAACAACAACAGTTGCGATGCTGATAACATAAATATTAAACCCGTGAAACTTGTAATAGAAATTCTTACGCCTTGTTTAACACACGTTTACGACCTTTCTCTTACGTCAGAAATATTTCCCATAAGTATGCAGACCGCAAAAATATTAGTATTGTTCAAGACAGGAGATAAAAATTGCTTCGGGAACTATCGACTCATTTTCATCCTTCTGTTTTGTTTAAAAACAAAAACTTAGAAACAATTTTGCACGCACGAACTACATATTTTTCAAATAAGCACAAACTCTTAACAGATTCTAAATTTGGGTAAAGGAAATTCAGGTGAACTGAGTGTGCTCTCTTACACCAAAAAAAAAGATAATACTTTACAATTTAGAAAAACAAGTTGTCAAGGGTTGGTATCTTTTTAGATTTCAGTAACGCGTTTTACTCTCTCGACCTTCATTTAGATCAATTATTTTCATGCGGCTTTCGGGCTGTTTCTTTTTCACTGTATACAGAACCGCCTTACCTACCAGTATCAAACTTCAAATTTATAAATCGCTATCCTACCCCATGTTATGCTACGCGCATCTAATATGGGGATCCACTGGCTCAACTATTTTAAATTGACTCCGTATGCTGCAAAAAAAAAAGAAGCTTATCGTGCCATAGCCAATCTTTCTTTCACTTCGCCAAAATGGCCTCTCTTTGACAACTTTTACATAACCAATGTGTCAAAACTTGACAGTCAACGATTAATATTAACTTACCAATAGGCCATAAAAGGTAAATCTGAAACATTTCTGAACCTTGCTGACCTTAATCGCACATTTCAACTCATCCAACCCGTCAAATACATCCATGGCAAATTCCAAAATCGCCTACTAACTTTGGACATCAAAGAATTAAACGTGAACTTCCTCACTTACTAAATTATATCACATCGCCATAAATTGATATCACTAAATAAAAATTGCATCGCTAACATTCTATAAAAATGCACATTGTTTATTTGTTTATTTGTCTTTTTTAGTGATTTCATTTTGCGTTGCCTGCCGTGTAGGAATGCCGAGGGCTCGTCAAGCTGTACACAAACCGCTTTTTCCCTCGGTATCCCTCATCTTCATGTGTGATTAAAAAGAAAGATAATTTGATTTGAAAGTTAGTTTCACTAATCAACAACCCAGCGGCACCAGAATCGACCTCAAATTGAAGCGACTTGCCTTTAATCTGAACGGCAACGTGAAACTTTGAGAAGTAGCTTTTTGTGGCCAGCTTGTTTAGTTCATGAAATGAACTTCAGCAAAAACACGTAAGCTGACTCACCACCTCCGTCGCTGCTTCAACGTTGTGATTTGGTTTCTTGTGAATTGCTTTTCCTTGGTACGTTTGCTTGCAGTGCACGCCTTTTCGATATGCCCGTTATTTTTCAATAACGGCATTCAGTATATAGAAGTCGGCAATCCTGTGGTTTGTGTGCGACGTGCGCATCTCTATCACCGACGTTCTTAATGTGAAGCAGTATCCTTGCTCGCTTTTATTGTCTTGTTGATTTGGAAATTCTCCTTGTCTTTAATGTTTTTCTGTAATTATGAGGCTCTTTACGCTCGGGCGGGGATATCAAAAGGCGCCGAAGAACGTTAAGTTCCTCTCCACAAACAGGCGCTGTTGAAAAATCTCGTCGCGGATACTGCAGACGAACCTGTCGCGCAGTCTCACGTCCAACAGCAGTTTGGTTTATTCTGCCCACATCAGTGCATCGCTTGCATCGTCGGTCGCTCAGTAGTGCACGACCGCATGATCCGCGGGCACGCGCTCTAGCCAAGCATTGCTAATCTGTGTTAGTGGTGTGCGTAGATGCGCGCTAGACACGAGGAGAGCAGGTCAGGACCAGATAACGGCTTGTGCGCCTCCATTGATTCGCGAATACCGTGTAGAAAAGAAAAAGAAAGCCTTTATGCAGCGCCGCGAACTCATAGCGTGAAAAAACGCTGCGGCCGCGGCAATGTACTACAAAGTGCACGCTGGCACACTCTTCTGTGGGCAGGTCAGGAATAAAATAGGTCGTGCTCGATACACTTCGTCCACATGTCGCGGCCATGAGCTTCCGTGCTCATGATTCGGTTGCGGATTCGAGCAGTTGAGTAGCTTGACTTTATTAAAACTATACGTGACTATGTAGCAAAATAATAATTGGGTAGTCTCCTGACACATAATTTAATCGCCTGGCAACAAAAAATGGGAGGAGGGGGAGGCTGCCACTGTTCCTTTAAACATGGTAAAAATCAGCGAACAAAATAGGAAACTCTAGAAGAATCGAACTCAAGGGCGCAAGGCGATAAATTCAACTCATCAAAGTGTTAAAAAACGATACTTTTTTTGCAGATGGGGCTACTGCCACAGCGCTTGCACAGCGCTCCCAAAACCTTGAATATTAAACGCCTCATAAATGCTTATGGGGCGGTTTTACTTTTATCGTCCGACGATAGTGGTACTAGCCAGAATTGGTTTATAATTTCAAGCTTGGCAGTGGAGGGGTGGATGGACTCCCACCGTTGAGCTGATAGGGCACAAAGGCGGGTAGTATGTTTCTTTTTAAATTTCTGTCGGGAACTCTAACCAAATATAATTGCAGCTTGGAACAAATTAGTCCCATGTTTCGCGGAGGAGGAGGAGGAATAAACTTTATTGTAATTTTTCGCGGTCCTGAAAAAAACAACTGAAATTTCATATCGTTTGGCTACATGTATTGTTGAGAAAAAAACGGGTGGTGGCTTTTCCGCACTTGAAGTAAGGTATCGCATAACTGAAAACAGAATCTCTTAACATCTGCTAGAACGTATCTATAGGGTGGTTCAAGTCACCAGGCTCGATCTAAAATGGACCGTAAAAATCGACGCCTGAAGGTAGCCGTCTAAACCTTTTCGTCAAAGGTGTATTTCACAGGTCGGTTTTTTCTTGTAAAATTAGAAAGCGTAGTTCTCTTTTAGTAAAAAAATAGGGCCAAGAAACTTGCCAGGGTCTACGGCGGGCGGCGATCCAGACGACCCAGTCCAGTAGAGGGCTGTGTTTGGCGTTCGTATTGATAGATGGCGTCGGGAGCAGCGTCTGAAGGTGCAGCCGACCAGCGAAAGATAGCAGACGACATGCAGACAAAATCCGTTGGCAGCAAAAGCGCCGCCGTTGTGCAGACGCGTTTTTTTTTTACTTTACGTTTTGCTTTTATTGTTCGCATTTATTTTTTAACCGAAGGTACATTTCAAAAGGATTATATTCATTTTAATAAACCACGGTGGTCGCCAGCCGTCGCGATAAGGAGGTAGCGCCATCTATCAATACGAACGCCAAACACACCCCACTACTGGACCCCTGTCGTCTGCGTTGCTGCCCGCCGTAGACCCTGGCAAGTTCCTTGGTCTTATTTTTTACAGAAAGAGAGCTACGCTTTGTATTTTACTAGAAAAAACCGATCTGTGAAATACACCGTTGACGAAAAATTTAGATGGCTACGTGCAGGCGTCGATTTTTACGGTCCATTTTAGATTGAGCCTGGTGACTTGAACAACCCTATAGAACAGACTGAACGATGCATTAATGATAGGCTACGAGAGCATAACCTACCTCTTTGATCAACGGTGGGAGGAATGGGAAATATCGAAGATAAATTTATTTTCGATACTTTCTCTCGATACATTTTGTAAAACGGTATTAGAAACCGCTTTCCAGAAACGAAAATATAGGTATATCGGTATTAAAAATACGTTTTTGTGTATCGCGTATTTTAACAATTCTTGACACTGAAAAAAAGAAAAAGAATGTGCAGCAGATTTTGAAGATGATGTGAGTCACAGCTTGGGCCAGCGGCGCTCGCTCAGGTGATAACACCTTGAAAAAAAAGATCAGTTGATCCCTTTTTTTATCCTTTGTCCTTTCATAAAAGCTGCTTTCATCAAATACAAGACGGCAACCTGCTCGTCTGCTCCTGCAGAGATACTTTTTTTTTTTTTTAATGTGCTTCGCTTATAGCACAGTAGCATCGCATAGCTCTTTTGGACAAGCAGTTCGAGCACATACCTTTACTGAAGACCTTTAAGTAAAGGTAACTTATGAAGAAAAAGGATTCGCAAGATATCAGGGTTGGGCAGTATCGCGATACAAATTTATCGCTATAGTATTTCACAAATGCATTTCGCATCTGCATTTCTGTATCTTGATACATTTTCTTCACCGGTATCTGTATTCCTGTATCGAAATACATTTGGAATGTTTCTTTGTATCGCGATACAATAAGGATGAAATGTATTTAGTTACATTTCTTGAGAAATACCCCCCCCCCGCCCCCCCCCCCCCCCCCCCCCCCCCGAAAAAAAAAAGTCCGAACGTTTTTTTGGTTGTTTTGCTTCTCAGGGCGTTAGGGTTAAGGAGATGCTGTGGCATTGTTACTATGCTGACCAAGGTTCCTTCCGATTCTCCATACTTTTTTTCTATATGTCCCCTTCTCTCTTCTGAGAAGTGTTGCGTAGTCGGGGACTCGAACCAGGTGGCGTGCCAGAAGTGGAGTCAGTACACCTTCTGCCACAGGTCCAAAGAAGGATTTTTTGAGCCATTGTTTGCTGGCATACCATGGTCGCTTATAAAAGTCTCTCTTGCCTTAGCGTACACAATACACCCAGCCGGCAAAGCTGAGTCACAGTCCGTTGCAGCACGAGCCTGGGGGTGGTTGACTTGAAATAGTAGGATGACCCACGCAGTAAAGTTCAGCACATATTCGAATGCGTCTGCGGCTGCACCCGTAATATTCCACGGCTCAAGGGTACGTCATCAGCCGACGTCAACGTGACCCGCTGGTCTGGTGATCCGAGACCCTGGAAGGAGGCCAAACGTGGCCTCTCCATGCCTACCCAGACTTCGTACACCGGCGACTCGTCCCGAGCGCGCTGTTTCTCGGAGGGCTCGCACCGGGGCCGGCAATATCAGGTCGCAATCCACGAGGTCTCTGTTTGGATATTGCTAGGCAAAATTTGAGGACTGCAGTCCGTGTCTCGGTGGCGGAGGGTCGGCAGGAAGGACCTTCAGAACAGGGATGCCGTTTTTTCTACCTTAACAGAAGATAAGATATGTGTTCCCGGATGCTTCAGGTGGTCCACTATTCTCGATATTTCCAAATGACACTGTCTGCACGATCTTCAACGATGTAACCTGCAACGAAAGTACGTATTGGCCTTTCATACAGCAGCGTGGTAAAGGTTCATGTTCAAAGCCACACCTACAGATAAAGAATACCAGTTCATTCCACCGTGACGTCATGTGATCAATTTTGACAAGGGCGTCCCCATTGGACAAGGACGTGGTGACGTTTTGATGGGATTTATGATGGCAGAATTTATTCAAAGTTCTAAGTCTTTTCGCATCCCTCGTCAGACAGAAACGATGTCAGGGAGGGACCGCGGTCAGTCCTTGATGGAACGGTTTTTTGAGCCCATTGAAAACTCCTCGTCGTCCGAAACCACTACCTTCAAGGCAAAGCGCAAAGCCTACGGGAAAGTAATTTAGGGATAAAAACCTTCCCCTTCAAACTTCAAGCTTCGTCTCAGTTGGCGTCTCAAACAAATGTGAAAAATTTATTGCAGTATCAGTATTTCTGTATTTGTATTTCTGCCCTCCCTAAAATGTATTCCTGTATGTGTATTTCCAAAAACTTTTGCCTCCATTTAAAATGTATTTCCGAACGTATCGTGATACAGTTTTACAGATATATTTTAGAATCAGTATTTTAGGAACTGTTTTAATGTATCCCTGTATTTCTATTTCCAAATACATTTTTGAGGATTTTCTGCCCAACCTTGCAAGATATGTTTTGCGTAATAAAAATGTTCAGCCCTCTTTTGTTGGTGTTTTCCTTCTAGCTTTTAACGTAGAATGTGCCCGTTCAAACGTCTTTTAAACACAGTGCTGGGGGAGATAACTGTTGCCTGCTAGCACATCATGTCGACCGGAACTAAACCTACATCGGCCAGTATCGCAAATTTGACGGCGGAGTCTGGCCAGCGGCAGCGGCGGCCGGGCCCTGTCGTCCAGTTTCCGGTACTGGCCAACGTGGGCCCAGTGCTGGCCGACATGCTGTGCTAGCTGGGTTCCGGTTTCTTCAGCGCTTGGAGCTTGCGCCTTTGAGCACAGGGCAAGGGGAGAAGAAACCTTTTAAATACTGCTCTAAAAAACGAAAAGCACAAGAAAAAGAAGGAAAGACGTTTACACTCTTCTGTAACGCCAAATTAGAGCGCAGTTCTTCAGGAGGAGGAGGGGAAGGTACGGAGAGAAGGGTATGCCCCTCCTCCTCAACCGTACCCTCCCCTCCTCCTCTCTTGCCCGCCTCCTATTTAGCGGGACCTTTTCGCTAAAATCCCCGCTAAATTTGGCGGTAAATTTTTCCGCTATGTTTAGCGGGGAAATTTTTCTGCTAAATTTAGGGGCGAAATTTTCCCACTACATTTAGTGGGGAAAATGTTCCGCTAAATTTAACGCGGGAATTTTTCCGCCAAATTGAGCGAGAATCGTATCCGCAAAATTTAGCGGGGAAAGTTTCAGGCTAAATTTGGTGGAGAGATTTTCTCCCTAAATTTAGCGGGCACTTTTTTTCCACTAAATTTAGCGGGGAATTTTATCCGCAAAATTTAGCGGGGAATTTTAGCGGAAAATTTTTTCCGCTAAATATAGCGCGCTAAATACCCATAATGCAACACGCGGTGACGTCACACGTGACGTCATGTGTGACGTCATTATGGTAAACGTCCCATAATGCACTGCGCGGCTACGCCGACGGTGACGCCGACGCCGCTCAAGCCGGAAACGGGCGCCTAAGAGCTGCACTCTAAAAAGTTCTAAGTTTATTCGGGTGTGTAGTCAAGTGCTCAGAGACCTCTTCGCATGAAGATCACATTAGGTGAAAAAAAATTGCTGTGTTGCTTATGGAAGTGATCGTTTAAACCAGCAATGCTGAGAGTGGAGCCTAAGGAAGTCCATGTTGCCAGATTCGTTTAAGCCCTTTCAAAAACAGACCGCTATATCGAATGCACTAAATATTCCAGTAACTGCCAATAGGTTTATAACTTAGCTAATCATAGTACTAGATTTATTAATATTGACGTTTTCCGTGAATTAACGAAATATC
This sequence comes from Ixodes persulcatus, assembly GCA_013358835.2. Taxonomy (NCBI): domain Eukaryota; kingdom Metazoa; phylum Arthropoda; class Arachnida; order Ixodida; family Ixodidae; genus Ixodes; species Ixodes persulcatus. Next base: position 1,216,344 of record JABSTQ010009916.1, read on the forward strand.
AACGATACGGCATTGATCATCTGCTTGGAAATCAATTTCGGTTCTTTATCTTGCATCGGCATTGTGAGTGCAATATTTGACGGTCAAGTATCAGTATAAACGATTTCTTTTTTTTAAGTATCGTGCCCAGCTTTAAGTGACCTGAGTCCTCGACCCCTCACTGTCAAGCTTGTTCTTGCAATATAACTCTGGGTAGTACCACTATCATCGGTCGATATAAGGAAAACTGTGCAAAGAAACATACGAGGCGCTTATTAAACTCGGTTTGGGGGCGCGCTATGTGAACAAGCCCTCAGTAGCACTATCTGAAAAATAAGTATTGTTTTTAAACACATCTGTGAACAGAAGTCATTGCCTCGCTGCCTTGTTTCTTGCGCCATGAGCACGTTCCTGTTTGATATATGTCGTATGTGTTATTCTCATCTAGATATAATATTGAGTTGTGACTTCACCGTCTGTCCTGTCTCGCATATTGTTCTACTGTTTCCCATCTTTTTCGCTGATTTCAACCATGCATGTTTACTTGCTCACTTTGATGCAAAAGGAGATTATAGAATTCTTCAAAATTTCGCAGGTCTGATATCTCCGGTCTGGCTTTGTTGTGTCAGTGCTCAAGGACACGTGAAATATTAATGTCTTCGTTTATAATATATAAAAATAAATGTAGGTGTAAACTTTCACTACACAATACCTGCTGCGTGTTTTTTATATTTACAATATACCCCGCAGCGCCGAAGCATTGGAACAGAGGAGGAAGTTTTACAATTGATGAGTACTATCAGTCAAATATCACTACATCAGCACAGGTAAATACACTTCTGCACAGTATGCTCCAGTAAAAAAAAAAATAGTATCCTCCACACGTCAGCATGCGTAATCAAAAATTGAAACACACCAGCACAATACAAGCAAAATCTCAGATATTCATACTTTATCTATAATTTTAATAAACGATTCACTATCAACTGATACCATATCTGCGGGGAGGTCATTCTATTCGAATATGATTTTCGGGAAGAAAAAAAAAGACATCCTGTAGTTTATTCTGCATCTTATTTCTCGTGTTGTTTCCCGGTGATCCCTCCTATCTGAAATGCAGTGGGGCGTTTTCAGATACTGTAACCGATTCATGTTTCGCGGCCTCAATATTTCGCGATTTAGGTCAAAGCTGAAGTTTTGGAATAATTCGCGGGTCCTAATTTTCGCGACGCGGAGGGGTCTCAATAAAGAATCCAATATGTTTACATTTTACCGAAATTGTTCACGCGAGCAATTTTTCACAAATTGTAGGCGATTCGCGAAATTCGCGAAAATTAAGTCGTTTACAGTATACATATTTGCTAACTCCGGTTAGACTGTTGTAAATAAAATAAATACGTTTCAATCTGATTTTTTTTACGCCTGGTATCAAGATATTCCATTTCGATGAAGCTATTATTCTTCGCTTGGGTATTTTCGAGAATAAGCCTAGCTGCTCTATATTGTATGGTTTCGATCTTATCTATGAAGTATTTGTGGTGCGGGTCCCACACAGGGCTTGCGTACTCTAAATAAGGCCTTATCGATGCGCAACGTGCCGCTTCTTTTAGAATTTGGGGACCTGTGCCCAAGTTACGGATGACTAAACTAAGAACCTACCAGCCTTATTCACAATCATATTTATGTGTTGATTAAAACAGAGGTCCTCAGAAAGAAAAACACCTAGATATTTAAGTTCAGACACTTTTTGTAGCGGGTCCCTTCAGTGAAGTAGGATGAATCAGAACTACTTTTCTCTTTACTAAATGTGCCATGAACGCACTTTCCTTTGTTTAAACTTAGTTGACAATTCTGTAACCACAAACTGATACAATTCAAGTCCTGTTGCAACAGTGACACATCAGCGATATGCCTTATTGTTCTGTAAATTATGCAATCGTCCGCGAATAACCTGATATTAGAAGAGGCACAAGATGCTTTATCATTAAGAAAGACTAAACATAATAGTGGCCCCAAAACAGAATCTGAAGGGAAACCCGAAGTTACATCCACATATTTAGATTTCTTACCTCCCACGACGACAGTTTTTTTCTCCCTCAGGTAGTCTTTTATCCATGTGAGTATCCCAATCTGCTCAGATTTTGGCCTAGCATTGGCCATTGACTGGCGACGGTCTTTTGGCCAATGGCCATAGAGCGGCCATTCATCGGCCAATGCTAGGCCGATGGCTTACGGCAAGTGGCCTTTGGCCAATGGCCAGACAAAGACCATTCATCGGCCAATGGCTGGCCATTGTCTGGCCACATGCCAAATTGCCATGGCCACCCATTGGACAATGATTGGCCAAATTTGTGCTGCTTGCGCTAGTATTATCAATATTTAGAGCACTCATTTTATGTAACAACAGATCTTGAGAAACAAAATCAAACGTGTTGTGAAAATCGATAAATATTGCGTCAGTTTTAGTTTATTTTGTGCTGCACTAACCAAATCGTGAAAGAGTTCAATTCAAAGGGCGCTGTAAGAAACGCTTTGGGAAAAGCATGTTGATTTTAGGACTTTTTGTTTTTGTTATCCTAGTGTTTCATTACCTTAGTATATAAATATATACCAACGCCTTACATGATATACGACTCAGTAAAATTGGCCTATAATTTGTTACGTTTAATTTTGACCCACTTTTGTGAACTGGTACGACATACGTATTTTCATTCTTCAGGCGATTTCGCAGTTTCACGAGATGTGCAAAAAGTTATCTACATATATTTCGACACTCTACACGAGCAAGCTTTTAACACCTTGGAAGATATGTCATCCGGACCAGATGACTTTCCCACCTCTATGGAATCTAAATATTTTTCTCCCCCCCCCCCCCCCCCCCCCCACACACACACACCGTTATTGCGACGGGAGGAATAAGGTTCTGCAATTTATTCGTAAACAGTGGCAAATTTCTAGTTATACCTGTCCAAAAATATTTACTTCATGTAGTCATTAAAACAGTTAGTTTTTGCAGCACTATCAGTTATTCCTGTACCAAAATCAGAAACGCGGTGAATGACAGTTGGCTCTTTGCGCGTTTTTTATAGGTTACTCCAGAATTCTTTCGCATTTGTGCTGATAGCCATTGCAAATAAAGAAAAGTACCTTTCGCGCCACTTATGGCAATTTTGTCCACTATTTTCAGTTCTGTTAAACGATGTTCAAGATTGGTTCATGTATCCTTCTTGTATGTCTTATACATACAAGAGTGCTGTTGTATCATTTTGTTTTTAAATTTTATTGTTCACCCAGGGTTTACTACGGGGATGAATTGAGCTAGTTGGTTATATACATTGCGGGTGGAACCAGCTGAACAATGAAGGAAAAAACCAGCTTGCAAGGGAGATGTTGGAGGCGTTGGCTACAGAAAATGAAGAAGAAAACTGTGTGAGCTCCGCCTGGATAACCCTGCAAACTCAAGAAAAGCTCTTTCTGCAGGGCGCCCTCCCTGCTGAGTATGAATAGAAGGAGGCGGGCAACAATATTCAGGAAAAGAAACTAAAAGAAAAAGCAAGCTATTCGATACGCATAAGTACTAGTAGAAGAGAAGGACAATTTATTAAAATAGTTGGTGGTCCAGCGATCGGTTCACTTTTCTGTTTCTCCTTCCTTCATTGTTCAGCTGGTTCCACCCATAACCCAGGGTTTATCAGCTTTTTGGCTTGTCCTTAAGGCGTTTGAAAGGAATAGGATTGTCATCAAGTGCTGATAGCACGTTTATAAATTTAATCCACAATGAATCAGCATCCCTACACAAAGATTCAGCCGCTTAGGTGTCCAATTCACTCTAGTGATCAATTACAATTCCGTTAAATCGGCTGATTGCACGATGAACGTAGCAGTAACCATGCTATGGTCAGTTATACTCGATAAAGCACATCTCAAATAACGCTTGGATCATTACATAGTATTCAATCAAGAATATTGGCTCCCCGTGTAGGGGACGAAACTTACTGCTCAAGACCATACGCGCTGATCACATTATAAAATGCTGAAGCATCTCCACGGGGGGTGTAGCTTCATCCCGTTTTAAGCTTGGTAGATTAAAAACCCGCGCCAAAATGATACGGTCATTTGGAAGTGATGCCAAGATAGAATCTAATGACCTGACAAATTCGGCACTTGCTCCGGGAGGGCGGTAAAAAAAAGCCCAGCGTCATTGTACCTCTATCAGGCGTGCTCAACCTTCACCACACAAACTCTGCATCATTACAACGAATATAAATTGCAACACTGTTAGGCGATTCCTTAATTTTAATAAACACGCCCCTACTTCGAATATGCCTATCTTTTCAGTAAACCCGATAGTGAGCAGGAAATATTTCACAGTCTTTCATCGAATCGTCCAACCATGACTCAGTTGCAAAGGCGATGTCTGGATTTTGAACCTGCAGTAAGCCATTGAAGTACTCGACATTATTTTTCATACTTTGATAGTTGAAAAGGAGGACAGTGCACCCAGCCATGCTAATCTGCGCTGTTAAAGGTCGTCATTGTTCATTTAGTTTTGTTACAGATTGTATACCATTATCCCAAACATAGGCTTCACCGTTTATGAATAACGTATGGTGCACCAATGAAACGTTTTCCTCACCGTTTTGTTTCCTTGCCCTTCCGACTATATATAACTTAAGTAGAATTTCCCTGACACGCGGTGAAAAGTCACTCGAAATGCCGTAGTTAGTGCCTTTCAATTTCTCGCTGTTGTTAAGACTTGTGTAGGTGTTCTTGTATGATACACAGTTTGCAATAATCGGGCGATTTCGGTTGGCTCCATAGATCCCGATCCTACGTACTCTCTGCATATCCCTAACCAATACCTGCTACCTATACAGGCAAAAAACCTTCATCGAAGTTTCAGTTGTTTCCCAACTCTCACGTGTATTACGGTCTACAATACCATAAAAAATGAGACTTCGTCTTCTACTTTGAGTTTTTCAATTATCCAGTTTCCATTCCCTGTCTTCCACCATTTCTAAGAGGATTGTGTTATAAACTCGTGTCCTGTCTAGCTCTGTATGTTCAAACGCTTGCATCTTAGATTCCAAGGACTCTATCCTAGACCCAAAATCGCTGATCAGGCCATCTAAGTTCGTTTGTCTATTTTCGATGTCACCGAGTTCGCTCAAGATAGTAGCTTTACCCACCTGTAGATTCTTTAGAATGGCAGCCATCTCAGTGTCTGGTCAAGGATTTTCCTCAACATCGCCTGTCAGAATCAGCAGCTTCATGAAAAACACTCCTATTGACATGAATATCATGTTTGCTCATTGTGGGAAAGGCAGTTGCTTCGTTCCGCACGTTGCCTTTGGCAGTTGCTTCGTTCCGCGTGCGCCGAGGTGTTATTAGAGGCACGAAGCTCGCCCTGGGAGCAAAGTTTATTTTGCAAATGTTATATTGACTATAGTATCCCCGTATAGACCTTTTCTGTGTATTCTCGTCCCCAGCCACCTAATAGGCGTATCCGGTAATGGCGACGAAAAAGTAATCCAACGTTTCAACCTCAAATAGTAAAAAAATAAAGAGGAGGCAAAACGAGAAAGTGTGACGGTTACGCTTATATCCTAAATGCCCTCTATTGGCGTGGCAAAGGCAAAACAATGTTTTCGCCCATACTGGAAGTGACGTCAATTCAAGATGGCGGCACACTTGCAGAAAAGGTCTATAGATATCGCAGGAAAAGACTACTAAACAATGATTATTCGGCTACTGGTTTTTTGGAGACCGATGCTCGAACCATTGCTTTAATCGCACATTATAAAATTACACAATATAGTGATGTGGCGTAACAATGTAACAATAATGGAACTTTTACGATTGAATGAATCGTTGAATTGCACTTTGTGTTGCCTAATCTAAGTATCTACATTATTTAAACCGATAAATGACCTAGAAACTCTGTGTTGACTAACTTTTCAATCTTCAGGAGCAGTTAAGGGTATCCTGCGAAATTTAGGCACTTACTAATTGATCATGCCCTTGGGTCCGTGCCGACCGAAGTACAGTCCTAGACGTCCATCAGGTGTCAAGGAAGTATCAAGATTTAAAATTAACATGATTCTTGCAAGAATAGCTCTTAGACTCCCGCACTACACTCGGAAAAGGAAGTAAAGCACAACGTCGTCCCAAAGACGATTATGAGCTGTCTGTCTCTGTGTATACCCTGTGTGGCTGTTCGACAAAATCCTGTATCGCCACCTCGCCAACGCTTTAACACGTATAACAAAGCTCAACTACCTTCTTCGAGATTGAAGTGCTTCACAAGTGTGTAAAACATTGTATGTCATATAGAGGTTGTTGTAGTAACTTGTTTCGACGTGAAAGTTTTGTAAAAATTACTTTTCGTTTGTTTCTGATTATGTGTGTTTATTTCTAACAATGTGCTTTGTTTTGTGCTTTACAGGTGAGTCGCAGACAGCCTGCTAGTGCTTGGACCTGTGCCAGAGTGGGTAAGCGCAGAGGTGTCGATAAAAAATGTGTATACGTTTATTTACAAGATACAATAGCAGGTACAGATGTCAGTGAAAATCTTAGGTAAAAAGTAAATGCAACCGATTGTCAAGAATCACGACAAAACCCTTACCTAGAGATCGCACTTCGGTGCCCTGAGCTTGGAATATTCCCTGGCGGTTAATGTAGAAGGTAGAAAGTACATATTTATATAAAATAAAAATAACTAACAAAGTTGGAAACACCGCCTTTTCGGTAGTTGGTAACTCCATAGGAAAACAAAAACCATAAAAACATGAAAAATGGCTGGGTATATTAGAAGCGTATACTCTATCATTAAATAAAAACACAAGAGCCACGGCATTCCTAGGAGACAAACAGATAGAAATCCGTATGAACTCAAACCCAACTAATGTATTTATGAATTTCAGAGGTACTGAAACAGGTTTTTCTGTTTTCTAATGAAGGCAAACTAACCGGGTTTTTCTTTTCGTTCTGTCTTTTCTGGTCATTCTTCATGAGCCAGGAACGTCTTAAACGGTCAAAGCGTTATTTTATAATTTGCAAGTCAACGGAATGTACGCTCGGCGTTCTCGGACGTAAATTGCAATGCGAACGCGCACAAAATACGTTTTTTTTTTTTTACATATTTACCAAGGAAGTGATCCAGACCTATAGTAAATTTCTACGTTGGGTTCTGTGGACCCCTGTTCATTTTGCGCTGTTTTCCGTTTTCTCGCACCCTCATAGAATCATGCCACCATGCGGCCACGTAGCCAGGATTTTGTTTCTGGGGGGGGGGGGGGGGGGGGGCGCCCATAAGCAAATACTGTATGAGGGGGAGGGGGTAAATGAGGTACCGGCAAAATGGAAGATTTTGGGGGGGGGGGGATACGTGCCTGCCACCATGTCCACAAGCTGCGGAGCGATCATGAGCTGCTCGGGTCTCGCTATGACCCGAGTTTTTTTATATGTGTCGTTGTTTATAACAGACGCAGGAAAACAACGAAAATTCAATAATTGTTTACCGACGAACGATATCTACTCTTTCGCTATATAGATACGTATGTGATCGATACATTATTATTGGTGGCGTAGCAAAGAATACTACTGTATTCGTAAACTGAATGGGCGTATTCTTTGTTCTGTCGCGCCCTTTAATATGATGCGAGTATAATTTCGCGCGTATTCGACGGTAACAAAATGTTTTTTTTAGGCGCACCCCAAAAGATTACATTTTGGCTTAGAAAAACAGCGACGATACACGAAGACAAACAAATAATTTACGCCCGAGGATGACTTTTTTATTTGGAGATTTACAATTTTGGCCGAGCTAATATACCGCGACCACGTCGAAAGTAAATTCAGAATGCTTGAACAATTGTGACTGCACATAGCGCAAATGCTTGTTTTGTATTTTTTTTTGTTGTTTTTTTGTCACGCAATGCCGGCGCAATATTTAGTCCAGAAATGCTATTTTGCCTCTCTCACATTTCCTTCACGCGATAGCGCAGGAACTGATAAAGTCGCGAGGACGTCACAATCAATCAAGGCGAAGGGCGGTAAGCGTCATTCCACGTCGTCGTCCCAAGATTATGAAGAATGGTTTCTTTTGCCAAGCATTAAATAAGGAGACCGCGCGCTCCTTCGAGCGATAACGGCACTTCCGCCTCTGCCTAAGCGCCGCGTTTTCCCCGGAGTCGCAGCGTTAAGCACCCAGGCGCGCGCGTCCAATCTGAAGGGAGATGGGCTTCTTTCCTGGGAGCCCTTGGATCGTCGTGTGTTTGCGCTGAAGTTTGAATACCGTCTCGTTCGGGATTGAAATTTAAGACAAGAGCCCCTGGCGCAATGAAACCGGTTTTCTTTTTTTGTCGGAATCAGTTTTGGGACTCATTAGGAAGTTTTAGGGAACCGTTGTCGCACATCCGATACGGTACGATGGGCCCTCCAGCACGAACTGCACATGCGCTACCGCAGCAAGACTCGCGCATGCGCAGTGCGTACCGGAGGGCTCATCTAACCATATCGGATGTGCGAAATACGTTCCCTAAAACTCTCTATTATCCTCACAGAACGCCGAGGAACCAGTGAGCGAGCAAAAGGCACAACAATCAAAAAGTCACGCCCTGGATTTCTTAACGTCTGAATGACCAGGCACGCCATATTTGAGAGATCTTAAAATTACTTGTATGGTCTTTCAGGCACTGCACGGGATCTTTTTTCATCTAACGGGAGAGGAGGTGGTTAGTTGAGACCTATGTAAACGAGGATGCCTGAATGAGCATTATAAGTTCAAGAGTATATATCGAGCACCTCCCTGTATCATTTAGTTTCTACATGTCCGGGACAATCATCAGAGAGATCTACATATAACCAAACTTCGAGGAGATTAATAGGCGACAAACATTGTTTGATGGCATCAGAGACACCTAACCGAACGGGGCATCAAAGACACGTTCTTCGCGTCGAGTTATTTCTTGACAAGCGGCACCACACGCAATCCAGTCTGCTTAGCGCATCATTTTTTTTTCTCTATACTATCCCCTTGCTTTCGTCTCCTCATCCCGCCCTTCGTGTTCCCAGGATTCCAACCAAAACCCGAAGTCGCTTACGACTCCCCCCTGCCTTCCCCCGCGTGTGCGGGTCTCCGCTTCTAAAAGAGCGTGTTCGGAATGAGACCAACCCCGCCGTAACGATGTCGTTCTCCCTTGATCGCCATGTTCGCCCAGCGCTACCGGATGAAGACCTCAACCCCGTCTTTCCCTATCATTCCTTTCCATCGCTGCTTTTCCCCCCTTATTGCGCGCTCCTTCTGTATCCCTGCTTTCGTTCCTCTCCCGCTTTATCCGGGAGGTCCCGCGTACTCGGCAAGCAATCAGGGGTCCCGAAAAACGAATCAGGGTCCCCCGACCACTTCCCCCGCAGTGCGACGATGTCCTCTCCCGATTTTTCCGACCTGCTGACTTGCAACCCTGTCTCTCTTCTGGTTCTTGCGTTGTCTCATTTTTGTTTTCTTCCTTTGCCTCCTCTTCGTCTGACCCCGACCAGGAGTACATTTAGAAGGGAGCATTTTATTATCCTTTTCGGGCTTTATCCTGACCCTTTTTTTCCTCGTTGATATTTTGGTCTTTACGCTATCGAGCTTTTCCTCTCTGGTTTTCCTCGGATTGCTCTCTGGTCTTTTCCTCCGTTATCGAGTGCCTAATCGAGAAGGAGGGTGCATACGGATCCGCCTAGCCTTTTTCGAGAAACAATAGTTTCGGGAGGTTCCTCATCAAACAAGTGGATCTCGCTCGAACGCCGGGATCGGGCGAAACTCTGACCGCAGCCTCTCGGAAGTTCCATTCACAGGAAGCGAAATCGGGGAATTTGTTTAAGATTCATATTTGCCGCGTTCACCAGAGTTATTTTTTTTTTCTTGTGTTCCACAATATTTGTTGTGATCGTGTACTTCGTGGGTTCGGGTGCCCATAACCTAACTCAAGATACTGTCGAAGAATGCAGGAAAATTTAAATTTATTATTTCAGGGTACGCTCATTCTTTTTAATAAACGCGCAACCTATTAATAGGAGATTTTTTGGGGTAAATTCAAATATTGTAGCGATGGCCTGCAATTTACTTTCAATGTCATGGGCCTCCGAGATTACAAGACGTTTATATGGAACGTTAATACAAATTCCTGCGTAAGATACGGCATATTCTTAGTCACGATATTGGAAGTTATAGCGGGTAATGAGGCTAAGAGCCCAGTGCACTCTAAGAAAAGCCCGTGCGTCTGCTTTCCCGCACAACACTCGGAAAGCCAATCACCGCAACTTCCGGAGGCAGCTCAACGAATGACAATGCCGAAACATATGTTTAGACCAAAAAACGCAGTCTGAGTTGTGACATTAAGCAATGCAAGCGTGACGTTTTGCATTGCCTAATGTCACAACTCAGACTGCGTTTTTTGGTCTAAACATATGTTTCGGCATTGGCATTCGTTGAGCTGCCTCCGGAAGTTGCGGTGATTAGCTCTCCGAGTGTTGTGCGCGTAAGTAGACGCAGAAACTCTTTTTAGAGTGTGGCCAATCCCGTCGAAGGGATTGGCCAGTCAGCTAGCCAATCGTTTTTCCTCATTTTTTTACAGCACTGACGTTAGGGCGTGACAATATGGCGCCCGGAACCCGTCTCTGTCTAGTGTGTTTACCGCGTCCAAAAAAGTGGTCCCTCGATTACCGCCTGATGACGTCGTAGAAGTGTCATGTGGTCGCCAGTCGCGATCCTGGCGGCATCCCAACTGCGGTGGTGGATATGGTGGACGCCTGTTCTGCTGCAGGTCGCTCTCCAGTGTGGCAGTTCACAGAAGCATAGGCTGGAGGAAGTTGGGACGCCGTGACGACAGCGACCCTCCCGGTCGCTCGTGCTTTTGGCCAGCATTTCTACGGCCAACCGTCAGGATCGCGACAGGCAACAGCATGACACTCCGGCTTCTGTGACGTAATTTGTGTCCACTTCGGGACCCCATTGGATGCATGCACGAGCTAGGACGCTAAACACGCGAGTCGGAGACAGGCCTCAAACAGCATAACGTAAAAAACTTTTTTTTTTTTTTTTATGACAGCGAGCACAGTTGGCGGCGCCGAGGCCGAGTACGCGGGGCTCTGGTAGCTATATTACAGCTCTGCCTACTCGAGTTTATGTCGCAAAGTTTTGCCAGTATTCCTTTTTGTCCGGGGTAGTTTGCTGTGTAACGACGTAAGAGCCCAACGGCCGTGTCGCCGTTAAAGTGTTCTGTGTGCCCGCGTCTTAGAGGTGTTAGGCCTTGGAACGCCAAGACTACGGATGAGACGCTTCGTTAGTGCCGATGGCTTCTCTTAGTGAATTTGATACTCGTTCCTGATTCATTTAAATTTAGTCATCAATTTCAAGCACCACAAGCGTTTCATTGCGGTGGTTTCTGTGGCGTAAGATGAACTACTTTGGCCGCCGCGACACGCTACGTATGATGATCGAGTACGCCAGCGCCGTGCTGCCTCACCGGACTCTGCCTGCATCCTTGCTGACTTTAATAATATAAGAGTAACCCAAAATGACACCTTCGAGGCAGTATTTATTCATCTGTGCGACTTGGCGCTCTTGCCAAGTGCCGTCATTGCGATCAGCTGCTCTTTAAATAAGGTAAGCAACGATGGTGTCGCCCTACCACGGCCACGCGTATGAAGGCGTCACGTGGCGAAGATACCACCGTGTCCTGCCGACACCCTTGACGACACAAGGTAGAAAATGATATTGATACCCAAGATTCGCATCATGTCGTCTCGGTGCACCAGCAGAGAGAGTCGTTCCTTAAGCTCACGTCTGAAACAGACGTTGCCGATGCCACCATGTCGCACCACAGATGACGCACTAGTTTTCTCGTGCGGACGCATTATAATTATCATGTAATTAAATTCAAAGATGCATTTGATTGCATTACGGACGCATTACGCCAATGGGCACAGCCCGACTTGTGCAGTTTTCCTGTCACTGAATAGCCATCTTTACTTCAACGCATTTTGTTATAATGCCAAATAGTTGTAGTATTTTTTTGTTGTACTCATTATTCTGCAACGCCTTGCTGGGATTTCGGCAGGTGCGTGCATTGCTGCAAGTAGAACATGCTGGCAAAACACATACAAAAAAATGGAGAAAACAAACAACTTACACTGCGGTAGAACTAATTTGGACGGGAGGCGAATAATGAAAATGAAGGCTGCGTGATTATATTGTTTGTAAGGTTATTCCAGCCGTTTACTGTTCGTCGGGAAAAAAAAAAGGACTACATAAAGCAGTTATGACGCGAGGGGAAAGGAGTTATTGTTGGGCGATGTATCTGCCGAGTAGCACATGAAGAGGAAAAAGTGATTAGTTCAGCCACGTCTACACTATAATGCCAAAAAAATTATTTGATAAAAAAAAAACTTCAGTCAAAGAATGCCAATTATTTTGGGATAAACACGGTATGTTAACTCTGGACAAAATTTCAGTTATAGAAGTACGTCCAAAGTCATTATAAACAAAAAGAGCGGCATTTTTTTGCCCACAATCAAGCTTAATATTTGTTAATCTTAGTAAATGAATCCCAAATGATAGCCGCGTAATCAAATGTCAGAAGGACTATAGCTTTATATGAGGGGAGGCGGAAATAATGTGAGGAAAGTTTTAGAGCCCTTCTAAGAAAGAACAACTTTTGAAGAGCGTTTGACATCACATAATCAATCTGCATCGTCCAGTTAAGATTTTGAGTAATCTACAGACCCAAGATAATCTTACTACAGATGTAGACATATTAGTACTGTAAAGAAACTTCACTTGACTTTGTCGTAAGTAATTCTCACAAACACCGTTTTTTCAAAGTTAATGGTGATTTGCTACGCCGTTAAAAAAAGAAACATTATATTCTGGTATTGTCGTCTCCTAAATGAGAGGGGAAGTCGATTAGTCGCACTCACACTGCAAACACTTAAATTTTAAAAGAATAAGCGGTGCGGTTCTTATCTCTGCATTAAGTGACTAAAGAACATGGGCAGAAACACACTTGCATTGCACTCCAGGTAGCATTACGCGGGAAATACCATAAAAAAGGGAACCAAATCCCTTCTGGTGAGCGTTATGTGTAACAACTGAAGGGCGGGAACGAATTTAAAGTTTTCTACTATTCATCCGAATATAGGTTGACCTTCTTATGTGTGTATTTATCCCCAACATTCAAAAAGAGCCATTCATTGTGATTTACTCAATAGGCCCGGCGAATGACGAGGCACCGATAACGTGGAAACGCAGAAATGAGAGCTGTGCGGATCAGGTCGTTTTTTTTAACCCAAACGTTATATCTGCTTGGTCATTCGCCGACTCCATTGGTAAGGCATAACGATTGGTCTCCATGGATTCTGCTGGAACGTAGACGCAGAGTTATGTTGTAAAAAAGGTCGACTTATTTCCGAATAAATACGGTAGTATAGTCAACTAAACATTAACGTGTATACATCTTAATATTCGTCTCATCTGGGTACGTCATAATTAGGTACTTCTTGCCCTTCGTTCAAACACGACGTGGGAGTTCGTGGATTTTAGAAAATTTATTTCTGCTACGCACTTTTCAGTGTCAAATGCAAGCTGCCAGAAAAACCTTTTCTCACAATATATAGGAAAAAGGGTGTCGAAGACCCATTCTTATATGAATTCCCCTTGGTGACAGCTGGGGCGATCGTACATAAGGTGCACACCCATACGTCGCTTTCTTTTTGGAGGCAAGACTTGAGGTTATTTTTTTTTTTATTTAAGCGGGGCTGGGTAGGTCATGTTTAGTTTAATATTGGTTAATGCGAATTAGAATTTGTTTTAATGCAACAACCTGTATGGCCGACCCTCTCCAGGGGCTCCAATTCTCTTTTTGTGGGTGGAAGCTAAACAAAAAATATAGCTAATTAGTTAGGAAACTTCATTTCATCCTATCGCTGACACTTGTATCATAACAGCTATGATGCAATCAATCTTGTGACCAAAAAGTATTGCTTTACCCAAGTGTCTCCCTTTCCTGTAATATGCTCAGTCTCAAAAAGCCAATCAGCACTCTCCCACACTGCTAACTTCAGCACATTCGCAGATCATGCGGAACTTTTGAGTTCACTTACCGCTGCGTAACAATATTTATTTTTACTTCGTATAATTGTGTTACAGAGCTACTCCGCTTATCTATATTACTAAGTTATATCCGAATGAGCGGGTGGATTAGTGGAGTAATTGAAAAAAATATTACAATTCAATCCAATCAAATGAATACGTTAAAAAACAACTCAGTCAAGAGATGCGCATAAGATACAATCTGATATGTCAATGTATCGAATGAATGAGTGATAGAGCGATCCAACGGGCAAGCGAGCGAATAAATAAAAAAGCTACGACCACATCAATACTCTCTTTCCAAGCGCTACAAAGACCCCATAGGACACAACCGCCCCATTAGCCCCGAAACATCTACCCGAAAACAGACGTACCGTTTATATCCGGAGCCGATATTACTGCCCGTTTACGAGCCCGGATCCCGGAGCCCACTGCCCGAGAGTCGAGTCCCATTGAGAGTCGGAGCCTGTCTCACTTCCGGTCAGGCCGACTTCCTTTGGCTCTCTTTGTTGATGCCGGTTTTTACAGCTCGCTGCAGCGGACGTCCTCATTAATATTGATACGAGAGGAAGGGAGGCAGGGGGAGGTAATTTCTTCCTGGATGTCTCCCCGACGCTCTGTTTGCGTCCGCCTAATAACCCCGTGGTCAAGATAACGGCGGACATTGGTCCGGAACGTATTTACACCAGCGAGCATTCAGGCTGAGGGACGGCAAAGAAAGGAGGGGAAGAAATGAAGAGGTCCGGACCTACGCAGCCCTGGAAAGAAAGGCGGGAGAATCGGTCGAGAGAATCGGCAGTAACGGACCAGCGGAAGAAAAATAGAGAACTACTTATGCTTTCACCCAAACCTTCTTTCATCAGGTGTCCATGCCACGTAGCGTAACATCAAGTAAGGTCATCGTTTGGCGTGATACCTTGACGTTACATGGTTAACGATCAATTGTCAAAGGTCAAACGTGACTACGAAGTCATCTGGTCTCGAATGAACATTCCGTCAGTGATGTTACATCTCTTCAGACTCATCCCCGAAGCCAAGACTGAACAGAAAAACTGGGAAGCCCATAGGGGTTCGCTGATACTTTTTTGTTAAGGGGGGTCATGAAATGATTTTTCAAATTCTTCCTCCTTATATTTCCTCCTCAATTTAAAATCGAAATGAAAAGTCACATGGTTGACACGTAGTATTACAACAAATGCGATGGCTCCAAGCTTCCACCGTATTGTCTAGACAGACTATGAATCTTGTCATTTGCAAGTAATGATAAATGACGTCATGGCAAACATTGGTCATGAAGAGGGGTCCAAATATTCGTCGACGGATTGATTGTTGACGAGCGCATAAGTCCGAGTGACGCAGTGCTTGTGTCCAAAGGTTGAGCTGGTGTCGGCTGACGTGCTCTGGGTACAGCGGATGTATCACAGTGAAAGGAAGGAGAGCTTTCGACGGAAAAGAGGCAAGAGATAGTCCGCTATCTTTTCAAATTTTTGTACCGAAAAGCCGGCTCTTGACTTTCTACCATTTCTTTGGCCCAATAAATAATATGGGATCAGCAAAAACCCAATTTAAAATAATTTATCCCGTACCAAAATTATCTTCATGGCAGGGCAGCGCTACTGTCGTCTGATCTCAATTCTCAACAACAAAAAGCATGCTACGTGTGCATAATTTAAAATATGTTTATTTTTAAAGAATAAAATGACAGTCCTGCAGCTAATAATAAACTCAAGGTGTTTCGGTAAATATTATTACCGGCGTTATTGCGTACGTAAATGATAATAAAAAACTTGCGTTATCTACATTTTGAGATGGGGCTTATATGCATTCCTGGTGACCTGCCTTACTGGTGTAGATCATCGCATCGCGTTCTCACGCCAGGTACTGCCAGATCAATTGTGATGTCATCTTTAGGGTAATCAAAAGCCCTGCAAGTGCTTGTGTGCAAAAATCGTTTTTAAACGAATATATATATATATATAAAAAAAAGCGTTCCATTTGAATTTTAACACACTAAGCCTCCTTTATTTCACTCTGATCTTTCACTCAATCCAGTTGAGCGCGGGCAGCTTTTGTAACTATATTTCCTGCAACATTCCTGGTGCTTGGGTGATTTTACAAGCTGTACGTTATAATTTATAACCTGCCCATTTATCTTCTCGCTCACCTGCCATAGGGACGTGCCACATCAAAATTTTGACTTTTCTTTTTTGAGAATATAAACGTGGGAGCGCGTTGGTTACTTTGACTAAGACACCAGAAATAATAACACACTTAAGACAAAGGGACGACGGACACTACATTCAGTCATCTTTCGGAGCGCGACTCTGTTTGGTTGTCAAGATATCGGGGTCATTGCAGTTTTGTTTCATTTCATTTATTTTCATTTCATTTATTTTCACCTTAAAGGCCCAGTTAGGGCGTTACATAAGGTGGGGGCAGTTTATTAACATAAAACAACAGAAAAACGCACTAATGGAGAATAATAGAAAGAAAGAAAAAAGAAGTGTAGTTAAAGTTCTACAAAATATAAAACAGCAAAATAGCATTCACGTAAAATGGGTTTGAAGAGCACTTAGGAACGCAGTAGAGTAGTTAATGGCAATTATAGATGATGGCAACTGGTTCCATTCGGAAATGGCGAGAGGAACAAAGTATTCATTAAATGAATTGGTCTTACCGAAAATTCGTTTGATAGCACGGGAGTTATTGAGGTAAGATGATATTCTTTCTGGAGGGGGGGGGGGGGGGGCAGCAGTAAGTCCTTGATGTCTGAGCAGTGATAATAAATTTTGTGAAGGAGGCAGAGTTGGGAGAGTTTCCTTTGGCAGTGCAAAGTGTTAGACCGAGTTTATTTTTTAACGTAGAAACACTGGTGAAACGATCATATTGTCACGAGTGACAAGTGATGAGGCAAAGAAAACTGAACTAAACTGAACGTTTAATAGGGCGAACTTGTGCCCGAAAATAAAAATGGAACAGAAGAGAACAGAGCGTCGCGAGCGTCGAGGTCGGCGTGACAGCAAAGTCGAACGCTGGGGCGAAACTGACCCCGGTTCGCCACGCGGAGCCCCTTATGTACATGCGTAAGCTTCTGGAATAATCAGCGTAGAATGTTCGACGCGTAGAACATTCGGACCTCGAACACGCAACAGGATTCTCGAATTTACCAGAAAACTAGATTGCAGGAATAACAAAAGATGCGTCGCTCCCAGGGATCGAACCCTGGCTTTTCGCGTGGGAGGCACGCGCGATAACCGTTAGGCCACGAGCGCGCTGCCTGCTTGGTCAGCTGCGCTCGCGGCATTACTCCCCCCTTTAAAAAGTGCATCGCCCCGATGCAACACAAAACAAAACAAAGCAAATAAAAAGGACGGTAAACTAAAGAGCCCTTTGGAATGCATAAGGTGCACAGTCCTATCGGGCGTAGTACGGCTTCAGGCGCACGACATGGACGACTTCGGGCCGTGGTGGGCGGCGTGATGATGTTCTTGTTCCGTCGGGCATCACCTCGTAGTTCAGCTCCCCGAGGCGACGAAGTACCTTGTAGGGTCCGAAGTAGCGCTTCAAGAGTTTTTCGCTGAGACCACGGCGGCGGATCGGTGTCCACACCCACACCCTGTCTCCGGGCTGGAAGTGAACGTCCCGACGACGAAGGTTGTAGCGGCCCGCGTCGACGCGTTGCTGGTCTTGAATCATGAGTCGGGCGAGTTGGCGGACTTCCTCCGCCCGTTGAGCAACCGCCTGGGCGTCGTCGCTCTCATTGTCAGATGGCTCATGGGGTAGCATGGCGTCCAGCATGGTCGTTACCTTCCGACCATGTACCAGCTGGAAAGGTGTGAATCCAGTGGTCTCTTGAACGGCCGTATTGTAGGCGAACGTGACGTAGGGCAACACCTCGTCCCACGTCTTGTGCTCTACGTCGACGTACATAGAGATCATGTCGGCGATTGTCTTGTTGAGTCGCTCCGTCAGCCCGTTGGTCTGCGGGTGGTACGCAGTGGTACGACGATGGCTGGTGTGACTGAGCCGGAGGATTTCTTGGGTCATCTGTGCCATGAACGATGATCCGCGATCTGTAATCAGAACTTCGGGAGCGCCGTGCCGGAGGACGATTGACTCGATGAAAAACTTGGCGACTTCCACAGCAGTCCCTGAAGGAAGGGCTTTCGTTTCGGCGTACCGCGTGAGATAATCAGTGGCGACGATTATCCAGCGGTTTCCCGACGTCGACGGCGGAAAAGGGCCAAGTAGGTCCATTCCGATCTGCTGGAACGGTGCGGTCGGGGGAGCAATCGGCTGCAGGAGACCTGCCGGCTTCGTCGGCGGTTTCTTACGTCGCTGGCACTCGTGGCACGATCGGGTGTAGAGGTGGACGGCCTTGGGGAGCTTTGGCCAGTAATACTTTTCACGAATACGGGCTAGTGTTCGGCTGTAACCGAGGTGTCCGGACGTCGGGTCGTCGTGACATGCTTGAAAGATCTCCTCCCGAAGGTCGGTCGGGATTACCAGCAACCACGGTGTGTTGTTGTCCCCGAAGTTCTCTTTGTAAAGCACACCTTGTCGGAGGACGAAGGTTTGCAGGGCTCTCGAGAAGACACGGGGGACAGTCCCCCCTCGTCCTTCGAGGTGCTCGATTAGCGCGCGCAACTCAGGATCGTCTCGTTGACGTCGTGCCATGTCGTCGGTATTCACTGCGCCTAGGAAGCACTCGTCGTCATCGTCGTCGCTGCCGCCGGAAGGCGTTTCGACGGGGGCTCTGGACAGGCAGTCGGCGTCGCTGTGCTTGCGGCCTGACTTGTAGACCACAGTCATGTTGAACTCCTGCAATCGGAGACTCCAGCGAGCGAGGCGTCCTGACGGGTCCTTGAGGTTCGCAAGCCAGCAGAGCGAGTGATGGTCGGTGACTACACGGAACGGGCTTCCGTACAAGTACGGACGAAACTTTGTGATTGCCCAGACGACCGCAAGGCATTCTTTCTCGGTCGTGGAGTAATTTTTCTCCGCCTTGGACAGTGTCCGACTCGCGCAGGCGATAACTCGCTCGGTGCCTTCTTGCACTTGCACCAGCACCGCGCCAAGTCCAGCGTTACTTGCGTCCGTGTGAATTTCGGTTTCCGCATCCTGATCGAAATGTCCAAGAACAGGAGGAGTCTGCAGTCGTCGCTTCAGTTCATCGAATGCTTGCTGCTGCTCTTCGGCCCATTCGAACTTCTGGGCGTCCTTTGTGAGGTATGTCAGCGGTGCGGAAATCCTTGCGAAATCCCGAACGAAGCGCCGATAGTAGGCGCATAGTCCAAGGAACCTTCGCACGGCCTTCTTGTCTCTCGGCGCTGGAAATGCTGCGACGGCGCGAGTCTTCTCTGGGTCGGGGCGAACGCCTTCGCTACTAACCACGTGACCTAGGAACTTCAGTTCGTCATAGGCGAACCGACACTTTGACGGCTTCAGGGTGAGTCCGGCGGTCCGTATGGCTTGGAGAACAGCTCGGAGTCGTCGCAAGTGCTCGTCGAAGTCGCCGGAAAACACTACGACGTCGTCGAGGTAGACGAGACAGCTCTGCCACTTCAGTCCCGCCAGTACGGTGTCCATTACACGCTGGAAAGTTGCTGGCGCCGTGCACATTCCGAAGGGCATCACCTTGAACTCGTACAGTCCATCCGGCGTGACGAAAGCTGTCTTCTCTCGGTCCCGTTCGTCGACCTCGATCTGCCAGTAGCCGCTCTTCAGGTCCATCGATGAAAAGTATCGGGAGTGGCGCAGCCGGTCTAAAGTGTCGTCGATACGGGGGAGTGGATAGACGTCTTTCTTCGTCACCGCGTTCAGCTGTCGGTAGTCCACGCAGAACCTAAGTGTTCCGTCCTTCTTCTTAACCAATACGACTGGAGACGCCCACGGACTGCTTGATGGCTGGATTATGTCGTCGTTCAGCATCTCTTGAACTTGCTCCTGGATCACCTCCCTTTCTTTAACGGAGACTCTGTACGGTGATCGATGCACAGGGCGCGCGTCGTCCTCGGTAACGATGCGGTGCTTCGCAACGGCTGTTTGGCGCACCTTTGACGACGTCGCAAAGCAGTCACGGTATTCGGCGAGGAGGTTAATCAGCTGCCGTCGTCTCGGGTCCGGAAGCTTAGGGTCGATGTCGAGCTGCGCTGGCGATGTACTGTCTTGCTGAGGTGGCGAGGATTCGTCAGTAATGGCGGCGATTTCGGCGGAGTTTCGGAGTTCCTCGACGTGGCCAACGGCTGCACCTTTTGTGAGGTGTTGCGTTTCATTCCGGAAGTTCGTCACGAGGACCACAGTGCGGCCATCCTGAACTTCAGCTACTCCTCGTGCGACGCCTATTCCTCTTCCTAGAAGCAACTGGAGGTTGCCTTCCAGAACAACTTCGCCGCAGGTAGCTGCATCGGTCACGACGGGTACGACAACACTTGATCGCGGCGGCAGATTCACGTGGTTGGCAGCGACTCGGACGGCGGCTGACGCTGTTTGGGGTTTCTCTGAAGGCAGAACAGGCTTGCGCAGCGTCAATCTGTTCTCACCAAGGTCGATGACGGCGCCATATTCACACAAGAAGTCCATTCCGAGAATGACGTCCCTCGAACAGTCTTGCAGAATGACGAACTTCACAGGGCAGGTTTCACCGTGGATCTCAACGCGAGCGGTGCACCTGCCAACAGGTGTGATGAGATGTCCGCCGGCGGTTCGTATCTGCGGTCCGTCCCACGACGTTTTAACTTTCCGAAGGCGGCGAGTGAGCCTCCCACTCAGGACTGAGTAGTCTGCTCCGGTGTCCACGAGTGCCGATGCGTCGAGGCCGTCGATAACAACGTTTAGGTTGTTGGACACCGTTGCATGGGCGTCGGTGCGATGCGGGGCGTCAGGAGAGTGGGAGCGCTCCGGCGTTCTTGGAGGCTGTTTGCTTCCGTCGTTTTCCCTATTAATAGTTCGCCCTATTAAACGTTCGCCCTATTAAACGTTCAGTTTAGCTCAGTTTTCTTTGCCTCATCACTTGTCACTCGTGACATTTTGGTGGAGGTGCGGGGTACCGCATGTCCGTGCAGCGCACCCCTCCAAGTTCCCGAAGTGCAAGTCCGATCCCAAGCTCCGTAGGACCCGACGAAGACCAAGTCGGGACCCGATCAAGTCGCCGTACCCAAGGTCTACACCCGGAATACGGACTTCTGCTACCCAGCACCTCCACCAAAATGTCACGAGTGACAAGTGATGAGGCAAAGAAAACTGAACTAAACTGAACGTTTAATAGGGCGAACTTGTGCCCGAAAATAAAAATGGAACAGAAGAGAACAGAGCGTCGCGAGCGTCGAGGTCGGCGTGACAGCAAAGTCGAACGCTGGGGCGAAACTGACCCCGGTTCGCCACGCGGAGCCCCTTATGTACATGCGTAAGCTTCTGGAATAATCAGCGTAGAATGTTCGACGCGTAGAACATTCGGACCTCGAACACGCAACAGGATTCTCGAATTTACCAGAAAACTAGATTGCAGGAATAACAAAAGATGCGTCGCTCCCAGGGATCGAACCCTGGCTTTTCGCGTGGGAGGCACGCGCGATAACCGTTAGGCCACGAGCGCGCTGCCTGCTTGGTCAGCTGCGCTCGCGGCAATATGATGATAAGATAAAACGAGTTGCCCGGTTTTGCACTGCTTCTGTGGTATTGACAAGGTATGATTGATGGGGGTTCCAAATCGATGCTGCATACTCTAGTTTATGCCTAATGCGCGTTTCATAAGCCATTTGTCGAAAGTTTGGAGGAGCCTCTCGTAAGTTTCATCTGATGAATCCAAGAGTATTCGATGCTTCTGCAGAAATGGGTTCAATGTGGATTCTCCAAGAAAGGTTAGTAGTTAATCTGATGCCAAGATATTTGTACATGGAAACGGGTTCGATAACTTCGTTGTCTATGGTATACTGATATGCTAAGAGGGACTGCTTTCTGGTGACTTGGATTAATTTGCACTTAGATTTATTGAGCGACATCAACCATTTTCTGCACCAGTGGCCAATTTTCTCTAGAACATTTTGAAGTTGGCAGTTGTCTGTTACTGATGAAATCTTGTTATATGTGATACAATCATCTGCAAAAAGCCAAATATTTAAGGAGATGGAACACGGAAGATTGTTAATGAAGATTTAAAAAAGCAGGGGGCCAAGAACGGAACCTTGTGGAACCCCTGACGTGACGCTTGTTATTCTCGACTCGTGATCGTTAGTGACTGTAGATAAAACGCGAGATACGAGAAAAAGGTTAATTCAGGAAAGTACTAAGGGTCGCACAGTCGGCGTCCCTGCATGATTAATCCAGGAACGTACTAAGGGACGCACGATCGGCGACTCTGCATGATAGAATATATCTCCAGGGCAATACAATTTGGCTCAACAGGTGGCGCAATCTTATGCGGGATTTATGCAACTCTGGGACGGCCCGCGGCCACAATCATTGGACGCGATCTCGGGTTTGACCTTCCGAGTGTTCTGCCGAACTATGACACAGAGTTGGCGTCCACTTTTTCGGTGGTTAGGCATTCTTAAAGTTGCCCACTTTGGCCACCAGCCGCGCTGGTGGCGAAAGAACATCTGCCCCTGGAGCATAGTACATCATATTTGTGTTCCAGTACTCGGCACATTTTTCTAGATATCGGGTGCATAGACTTGGATTCTGTGGTCTGCGTAGACTTGGATTCTGTGTAGACTTAGATTCTGCGTAGACGTGGATTTAGTGCTCCAAAGGCGCCTCACCAGAAGTACTGGTAAGGCGCCTTTGGAGGGCTTGAAGGTAAACGATCGGCAGCCCTCTGCCTGGTTAGGAATAGACATGAAGAGGGAGGGGTTTGGTGATAGCGGCGTCGTCACTCTCGCACAACTGCAAATGCGATTGGCTGCATTGCTCAAGCAATGGCGGTCGTGTGCTACTGTACTTCCAATTTGCGGCTTTCGCGCGACGTCCTTTCGCCCTCCTGGTGGTTATTCCTCCTTCATTCTTGCCTGTAGGTACCACGACTATGGCGTAAAAGATGAAACACGGCTGTGTGCAAAGCGCAGTTCTCAGGTCATCAGAATGGCGGGCAAAATAAAGTTGGTGCAAGCTATCAATATAAAGCCCCAGAAATTAAGAATCTACAAGCAAACCTTTTCAGAGGCGGACCTATTGCCACCTGTCGTATTCGAGATTTTGACTTTATATTGGTAAAATATTTACCTTTTACAGCGGAGCTGTTAAGGGCTAGGTTCCGCGGGATCGTGTCCGGTACCAAACAAATGTCGACACATAATTACACAATCCCCTGGACAGCTACAGCCATCTGTAAGCGACGGCGGCTACCAGACAACCAGTCTCGTTGCCGCCGTCGCTCATAGATGGCGGTAACCTTTCCAGCTATCATAGAAGAATAAATAGTTGGGCGAGTTGGTGGGAATTCATCGTAGGAAACAGCGCGAACAACGGACGAGAACGAAGAAGAAACACGTGATGAGCGCAGCGCTCGTCACGTGTTTCTTCTTCGGCCTCGTGTGTTTTGCGCGCTGTTTCCTGCGCTCTTATCAGTTTCGGTTTGGACTCACGATGGGTCGGCCGCGTGCCCTTTATTCGGGGAAAGAAGACCGGGTTTGAGTAGAGCGGCGACGCACTCAGCAACAGCTCCGCTGCTCCTCCTTCTTCACCAGAGTGGAAAGGCTGAACGTTTTTATTGAACGAAGATAGCAAACTCAACTTAATGCGAAGCTCGTGACTTTTTTACTTTATTTCGCAAATTTCGCAAAAAAAAAAACGCTTTGCTTAGAAATCGGTACATAGTTTTTTTTTTTTTTTAATGAAAGCATAAAACTGTGAGCTGCAATTTATTCTTGTTTCGCAAACCCGTTGGGCGCCGCTATATTGCATTTTTGTTTTGTTGGTGGTTTCATTTCTCACTCCGAAAAAACGCCCGTGAGAAGACCTCTGAATTCTTTGCGACTTTAATAGAAGTAGCACTAGGTACCAATTGCGACGCGTTGATCCCATAATTTTTAGGCATTTCCCAAGCCACCCTTTAGTTCTATTTTACGTCAGTTTTGCGATCCCGTAAACATGGTTCCTTGAGCCTTCGAGGTTTATGGCGCGATCTCGTAAGCGGTGTAAGCGCCGCTATAAGTGCCTTTAGGGAACATAAAAACACCCTCTCATTCCGCACTGGGAAGAAACTCGTACTTTCGCGTGCTTGTTAGAGTCAGAAACAAAATACTGTGGTGTAGGCTTTGTGAAATGATCCTTTGGTGAATAACAAGACATTTGATACTGAGAAAAACTATATTATTTTTGCACTACCAATTGTTCTTGCTATTTCATTTTATAGTCGAGACGATCAGCCTACTGGGAGGTTGATGGGGTTTTAGAATACGGGAAAGCTGGGACTGGATGTAGGTACCCAGAAAACAACTATGTCTAAATATATATCGTGTGTGGCATTAGCATAAATAACATACTTGCTATTAGTATAACATTTTTTGTTTTTGTTTCTTTTTGTGGGGGGGGGGGGGGAGAGGAATTATTGGTATTATGTGAGAAGCTAGATTTTTCTGTCATGCCATCGCTGTCCGCTGAGCGCCGTAGAGGAAGGGAGGTGGATAAGAAAAGGAGGTGCGAAAGTGACATCATCTGTGCTAGGTACCCGCTCGCCTTTCGGCTAGCTCGGAGTTGCCGAAAATGATGTCGCGACGCATTTCGAAGATGACAGGCGGCATAGAGGTTCGCTGCATGTCCTGATGCAATTACTGCTATTCAGAAACCAAGAAACAAAAGGAAGAAAACCAGACATATTGGATGGTGTGGCCTTACTCTTTAATGTTCAGATCCATACTAGACACAAAAATGACAAAATTCTCGCGCACTAACAAATTCGTATTATTCAACTTCTATTTGAAACAGCTGCATTTTTTCCCGAAAACAACAAAGGATAGTTTTAAACCCTGCAAACTTATAGTGTGACAAATAATGACCCGTAACATGAAGCTATAGGGCGTCTCTCACTTTTTAAAGAGCTTCAGATTATGCTTCAGTCATGTTGTAAAACCTGTCGATATTGCCACTGCTGCAACACACCCCGACATTTACCAATTTAGGGGAAAACGTACTGCAGGAATTCTTTGAAAATTTAAATAACACTAACTTTTTTGGAGTCCGGTTATCTACTTTTTTTCTGGACGATGTTGATGTCACTGGAGTGGGCATGTCAAACAGGAAATCCCAGGCTTGTTCATGGAGGCGCGGAGAAGTCTTACACGGGGACAGGCCTTTTAGGCCCATTTGTAACGCCCAGGAGTACGACGGTGCACCCCTTGCGTCCTCCCTAGGGGTACGGCCATTGAAGGCGTCAATTCCAACGTAACAGTTTGTAACAGATGGAGCAATCATTTGTGCTTTCACGAACTCTAGTTGTACAGCGCAAGTTCAATTGAGCTTCCTATTTCCATGATACAACTTCATCTCAAAGTGGCATGCAGTGCACTTAGAAAGCAGCAGAACAGTGTTAATAACAGATATGAATTTTTTCGCGCTAGTACCGCCTAAGTGAATTCTTAAAAAGACACGAATGTACCTCCCTCAGCGCCGCAAACAACGCGCGAAGGTTGTGCGTTCTTTGTAAAATATAGAGTAAATTGGAATTCAACGTTTGTTTTACTAAGCCTCTAAAAATAATCTAAGTTTAAACCTCAGTGCGTGGACCCGTGAAATATCAATGCAAAGACCTCGACAAAAATAGTGGCACGCAAACATACTCCCTTTAATATCACACATTTAACGTGGTTTATTCAGGAAGAAAACTAAATCAAAGGTGGGGATGAACATACCTGAGTGGTTATTTCAAGCAAAGAAATCATAAAAAAAATATATAGTGACTCGCCAGCAGCGACATCCGAGATGCACCCTACGCTCCGTATCCAAAGGAGTTCATCCCAGGCCATACATATACAGCCTTGCAATTAGATTCTCGCAAACGAACATGTTCTCCGGAAAATCTCAGTAGGCCTGACATTCGAACTCGTTTCCAGGCTTTTTTTTTTTTCGCGCTCATCTTTTGCTCCCGGCTCTGGCAAGCATCTCAGCACTTCATGTGGAAACGCCAGGTCGGTCCAATTACCCAAATTAGCGCCGTCTGGGCGTACGACTCACCGAGCCCTATAGATCAATCCAAACCAGGCGGAGCCAGGAGCACCGAAGAGGCAAGCGGTTTGAAAAGCTCTGCAAAACCGTCCAGCTAGCCAAACGAATACCAGACAGTTCGAGGTCAGTCCGGCACGGGCGCCTGCATTCAGCAAAAGTTGCGGTTTGCTGTGCCTGCGAGAACAAGGCACACGCACACGTCACTAGAAGCTCCATTCATCTTGTCAGGTTCAGGGAAGCTTTGGCGTGTTTTATTTCCGCGGGTCGCCTAATTGGCGCTGTGTCGTTGCCGCTGCCTTGTAATGTCCTCTGCTCCAACATTTCTAGTTGATGAACTACCTGTGTTTGTGTGTGTGCTTGCTAGGCTGAAGCATAGGCTCCTATGATCAGTATGTTGGACACTATGGCTTAAGTGTTTGTTTGAATTCTTCATCTTGCCGAGTAGCGCTTTTAAGAAGGTTGGCTAGTCTCTAAAGGGTGCGCCGGGTGTGTGTTAGTGCTTTTGCAAGATCCAAAACACGAGTTAGGGCAGACATGCTCTACTGCTGCACAGGGCCGATTTCATTAATGGGGTGACAAAGTTTTGGGCGCATATTGTTGTGGAATCTTTGTTTGAGAAGTTTGAGAAATCCAATTCTAAAGCGATAGCTTTGCGGGAGACGCTTGGCAGAGATTTCGACTTCGTCCCTTGTAGTCGCCTTTACAAAAAAAGAAAAAAAAAAACAGTTCTCTCCGCTTTTGACGAGAAGCCAGTGAAGTCGGGTTTTCCCGACTTCACTGGCCTCGACGAAAGAAGTCTTTCATGTCGTCTGCTTGAAAGCCTTGTTTTCAAACATTCATCGCGTTATGCGAAATCTCCTTTTGACAGCCTCCAGTTGCTACGCTTAATATTAGATGGTTTTAGAAACGTCCACCTCACTTGCCCACGTACTTCCCGGATCACCGAGCAGTGGTGGCGCCGTCGGTAGCCTTGACGACTCCAACCATGACGGCCATGAGAATTAACCACGTCGCACCTCCGTCCTGAGGTACGTGACGGCACCGTTCCACCGCATTGCGCGACAGATCGCACTTCTCTTTCTTCAAAAATTATGGGCAAAAAATACGACTTTTTTACGCCGTCTTTTTTGTCATTTATTTTCTGATAGAATAGCGGCGCTCTTTTGTTCATATATTATCACCTCCATTCAATTGAACTTGAATGGTTTGACGAGCCAGGAGTTCTAATTTTTCCGAAATTGTGACGTCAACAAATGCATTCGCATTATCCAGAAAGTCGCGCTCTTTGTCAACTTCCCCCTCACTTCTTTGCAAAATACCCTCGATAGGATGCCCGCACATAGCCACAAAATTATGTGACAAAAACCGAGAGAAGGATGATAAAGGACAAGAAAGGGGAAGGACTAAACGGGTAGTAGTAGAAGCAAATTGAACTGCAGGTTCATCGCATTGTCCAGGAAATGAACTTCAGTGTCTGCCGAGACTCCGCATACTCTGCTCTTGATAGATTCAGAACAATCACACTGCACACGGTCGGTTTCCTGCAAAACATAGCAGGAAAATTCACCCACCAAATTCAGCTGATAAGTCTCAGTAAGATTTAGCGTGAAATGTTACCAGCTGAACCTTACGTAAACCTAAACCTTTAAAATGCCGTAGCACCCGACAAACTCTTCTAAATAGAGAATATGTTCACAGGTTTCAAGGTGAGTTGTAGACCAACTTGTCTTGTGCCAAACCGCCAAAGGGCAAGTCGCCAAAGGCCAATTTGCACACTAGGCCAATTTGTAGTATTGCGATTCTCCGAACGGCGGTTTTCGAAGTGGTCTTCTCTCGCCTCTTTTCTAAACATTGATGTTAAATTCGATGTTTAAACACAAATACGTAGTAGTGCTGTGTATTCCGGTCTATTCATGAGTCGTAGACGCCAATTTTAAGACTTTAGTAACTTTAAATGACAACTGTGTACCTGCTGGCGATTGCGGCGGAAGCAGAGACCGACGTGGCTCGCGCTTCAGCGTTTGCGTCTTTTCGTTGTCATTGAGAGTTTGCTTCTTGGACGCAACACTCGTTCGGGACAGTATCGCTGTCTAAAACAAGGCACCGTTTTATGGGTTCTTTAAATATCTCGGCATTTCACAGTCTCAGCCGTTGCACGGGCACAAGATGTGGAGACCGCCTAGTCTAAAACCGTTCATTCTTCTTAGGGGAGAAATGTAGCCTACGGCTCACGTTTTTCGATGCCTGTAGCTTGGTTTGCTGGTCGTTGAAATTGATTAACATGCCGCTTTCTTAATTCGTTCATAGCCTCTTCTATAGTGTGGTATATTGAGGCACCTAGGAATAGTGCCAAAAGTCCTACTTCTCTTTGAGTAGCGGTTGTCTCAAATTGAAACACTGCTTCCTTGTTCATACGTTTTTTTCTTCTTCCTTTCAAACTTGCGCATTCGATTGTTTCTTATTTGAAGGCAATAGATCAAGCCTTGTTTCAATCCTACGCTTGAACAACGACTCATACATAGCATTTTGTCATAACCTTACGCAATTGGCCAAAGACCCGACACGAGAAAGTGGGGAGTCAGGATCAACGCCGGATTTGGCTTTTATCAGTGATAGGGTTGAAAGTCATGCTACGCAGAATACATTGATCGCAGGCAAATCTGACCACAAGATAGTTTTGTTCACGATAGCTGCCGAACTCTCTTCCCACAAACCACGCAAAACAACTCGGGTACTTAATTTTCCGCAGGCCGATGACGAAGGTGTTTCTGAGAGGTTAGATCTTTATTTTTCTTAGTACGAAACAAAGAGCGAGGTGGACTGCAATAGCGTGACCGAAGTGTGGGAATTTTTCAAACCAATTGTTCATGAAAGTATTAGGCAATCTGTTTCAACCAGAAAGGACGTTGTAAATTAGAAAAGACCTTGAATGATTAGGGAAGCACTACAACTACAAATAAAGGTTAAAAGATCACAAAAAATCTAAAAGCGGGCATCGTCCTTTCCGGGCATTGAGAAACAAAAAAAAAATTACGTATAGACCTGTCTAGCCACAAAACAAAAACAAGCACTATATATTTCACCATAAAACCTTGGTTTAATTTTTTTTGCGTTCTTCACCACTTAAGTTCTTGAGATATCTTTCGTCTTCAAAAAATACAGAATCGTTTTCTAGTCCGTCAGTGGATAGCGGCATTATAAGTAACCCGTCCGCCTTGGTTCACTGCTTCAACCAATAATTAAAATGTGGATTCACGGTCGATAACAATCATAACACTCAACTTAGTGAGTCCCTATCTTCTACTTTATCCCTAACCAACCTATCCATAACGGAATCGGGTGTCCTGTCTCCGTCACTCAATTTGGATACCAAAAAATCTCCAAGCGTTGACGACATTTCTAACTCTTTCTTGCAGAGGTACTCACAAAGGTGTGCTAAGTACTTGTGTATAATATATGAGAAATCTATACCGACAGGCATAGTACCAAGGGAGTGGAAACGTGCCACAATTACACCACTGATAAAATCGGGAGTTATTCAACTTGTAACAAACTACAGACGAATATCGCTTGTGTGTGTCACTGGAAAAATCCTGGTACACGTCATATTCAAACACATCGCATAATTTCTTGAAAGCAACAAATTATTAGACAATACACAACACGTGTTTAGACGAGGTTTATCGACAAGTACACTTACTAGAAACAGTCTATTGCATTACAGAAGCACTCACTAGGCTAGGCCAAGTCGACGCGATATTCTAGGACATCGCAAACGCGTTTGACCGGGTGTCACACTCGAAACTACTCTTAAAACTAAGGATTGTTTAAAAAAAATTCGTTGAATAGTACGCTGTCGTTCGCAATTGCGAACTACAGCGTACTATTCAACGAATTACGTAATGCCGAAGGCCAAGCGCTGTTAACTACAGCTCTGGCGATAATTGTTAAAGGGTGCGAGGACTAGCAAATGTCACTGAACCTTGAAAAGAAGGTAACGTTCACTAGTAAAAACAAACAAAACCTAGATTACCCTTGCATTTTAAAGGACACCCAACTAAATAAGGTAGATTTATTTACATACTTAGGACTATTACAAAGAAAGCCTTTAAGAAACTGGGATATTTAAGGCGATTTTTTAGAGACTGTCGATCTTCAGAAGTAAGACTTCTCACGTTTAAAACTTACGTATGGCCTATCCTTAAGTACGCGGCAACAGTTCGGGACCCTTGCACTGCAACAGCAAAAGATAAACTGAAGCGTGTCCAGCGAAAAGCAGCGTGATTTGTGTGCAGTTCATATAGCTGGTCGGTATCACGAACCGCCCTAATGGCACTTGCCAATCTTAAAAGCCTCTGCTTGAAACGTCAACGGGAGCGACTTAAATTTCTTTTCCTACTAGTAAGTAACCAGCTAAAAATAAAAAAAAGTAACTATATTTCGTTTCACTGAAAGTATATTCCAGCCATAATGACGTCTTCGTGCAATCATACTTTCCTAGGACAATACGTGAATGGAATGACCTCCGTCCAGAAGTTGTAGGCAGTGCATCTCTGGCGGCCTTGATATCCCAATTTGATAAAGAATACCAATAATAAAAAATAATTATCACAGTTATGTTTCCGAGCTGACAATAAAGCAGAGAAGGTTTTGAAGAGTTGTGTGTCAATGATGACCGAATTCTTACTTCATTTTTTTTTTCTCCTTTTGGACATTGATAGCCGATTATGTCATCAAAAGCACTGGTGAAAATTCCTTTTATGCCTAATTATTTTCTATTTTCTTTGTTATTGTGAGGAAAGTATATGTTTGTTAATTACTGAACGGCGTTTTGAAATTTTTTTTATAAGTATCACAAACACTTCTGCGAACCCGCTTGGTAATCGGGACAAAGTTTGATGCGGGTGATTATATTGTCATGTACTTTTTGCGTGAAGAGTGGTGTATTTTGCTGTACCACACTGTCCACCCTGCTAAAACCTCAGTGAGGTGGCATTATTGAATAAATAAATAAATTCGGTGCTAAGTCAGTGGAAGCGTGTGGTGTGCAACGGTAAGCCACATGAGACCGAGCCAACTTTATCTGGAATGATTTTTCTTTCTGTCTCTGCTGCCCTTGATTCAGAACTTCTACTCCTTCTATACGTAGCGTTTGTTAAATAATAAAATGAAGAGAATTATTCAATGAACTTCAAAATGAAAGGGCCGCCCACTATCCGAGATAATGAACCGCCCTCCAAGTTTCCACTCACGAAACGCGCACAAGTCTGGAGGTTCGAAAAACGAATGCTGATCTCATTCACGTTTCCGCGCCGTCAGCAGTGCGCCTTTTCCACGAGTGGTAAATTGAGCGCACCAGCGCGCTTCCCCCACCCTGGAAATCCTTCCAATATCTATAGATTAGTGGTTTGAAATGACGCTCAGCAAGATTCTAATCGAAACAATATGTTTACTGTCACAAATTAAAAAAAAAAAAAATCTTTAGCGAAATATACGGCTTTCAGTGACGGTTTGACCGTAATGTTATGCCCCCTGGCAGTATACCTAACGTTCACATACCGCATTAGTGTAGCGTTCGCGGCTTTTTCTAAAAACAAAAAGCCTGTAAACCCCCCAAAACACACTGTATACATCCCATGAAAAGACACCGTCCGGTTCTTTCGCTGACTCGGATATTCATTAGAAAAGAGACGCCACCGTCACGATATGTGTCCACTTTTATGAAAATCCATTGGAAATACACTAAAGGCATTTGTTGTGATGCAGCTTCGATGTCTAAGACACTCGAACTCGCAGCCCTCAATGTTCTGTTGGTTCTTGCAACAAGAGAGCTGGCCTACAGTACAAGGGCACTTGAAGTACTTCATCCTCCGTTAATACCACGTTTCTCTTAGCACTATTATGCTATTCCGATCCCTATCGACCCGTTAAATTTGGCGGGAAAAGTTTTTCCGCCACGTTTAGCGAAATGTTTTCCCACCGCATTTAGCGAAAAATGTTCTCGCCATATTTAGCGGGAGATCCTCCCGCTATATTAACGGAAGCGCGTTTTTCGCGCGAGTGATCGCGCGACCGATGGACTCTTCAGAACAACAATTTCGCGACCCGGTCTTTTCCAGCGTCTAAGCGAACTGGTGAGACGGAGCGTGTTCTTGGGCGCCCCACTAGATGGCGCTGTGAATTTTGCATATATATATATATATATATCTATATATTGAACCCCATTTTAGTGGCTTCCAAAACCCTGCAAAGACGTTGATAAAAAGCAAATGTAGCAAATATGACAGGAAGTGTATGTACTACGTCATTCTCAAAATGGCGACGTTCCGCGGGTTGGACGACGCGATGGCGGTGCACGACGGACCAACGTTGCGACGGACGAGGGGACGCTACTTGTGAACTGTCGTTCGTCTGTTGCAGTTGCCAATCGATCTTCAAGTGCAGGACATCGAGTGGAGTGGATATAAGTGCGAAACAATCGCACGACAAACGGTGCACGAAACGTTGTCGTTGTCTGCTTCACATGCCGGATAAGTAAAAAAAAATTAAAAAAAAACGCGGTAGGGTGAAGCGACGTCATTTCCGGCAACACTTTCCTTCTCTACATTTCTCCATGCTTCACGGTACACATCATCCATATGTCGCGCCCATGAGCTTCTGTGCTCATGTTTCGGATTCGGTTTCGAGGAGCTGAGAGTTTATTTGCCTTATTAAAATTATTCTTCACTCCGTAGCATAACATTGATATGGTTGGGTTGTCTCCTAACTCCATATTAAATCGCCTGGCAAGAAAATAAAAAAAACACAATATGTGTGTGTGTGTGAGGGGAGGGGGGGGGGGTGTCAGTGTCCATTTAACGCACGATCTTCAGTCGCCTCTGTGTAAAATCTCAGCTCGGTACCTTCGTAAACCGCAATGTGCGGTTTCTTTACACAGCCATTGATCCCTTTAACTCATACTGTAGATGGCGTTTGACGTTCCTTCCACTGGTGTATCACATCATGGCCGAGCAATTTTGTTTGTTTTAGAAAATAGCGTAAATAAATTACTTTCTCGCTGATAAAAAAAGTCAAACTATTATGCAGTAATTGCCGTACCCCGCAAAAGTATATTCCGCCTGCTTCTTCCCTTTTCTATCATCATGTCCGATGCTCCCAGCCCCCGAATATTTGAAGATGAAAAATCAAATTCGGTGATATCGCGTGCCAATCCAACGAAGGTTATCTAGCACGCCGCAGCAGAGGACAGATGATTACGTTTGATCACCTGGAAAACCTTGGACGTGCAACCGAAATATCGTTAAACGGAGTATCCTGCGCAATAAGGCTCTGTCAAATTGCGGGAAGCTCGGCTGGAATTCAAATCCGCCAACTGGGGATCTCTAGGTCGGCGATTCGCCTCGGAGCCATGGAGACTTTCTTTTTGAATATTATTTTATTGAAGCGACAGAGGCAGCTTGTTTGAAGGTCTGAAGACTTCATCACAAATAACCTATTTAGAAAAGAAGAAAAACGTTCAAAACAACTTCCTAGCATTCACCAGTGTTCCTTAAATAAAAATTGTTATTTTGAATTGGATTGAATTCTAGCGAATATTGCGCAATTCCATAGAATTCGCAGACTAAACGCGAGACTGTTAGCGCTTAAGCTAGGTTAACAGGGCTTGTTTGCACTAGAGAAGAGTAAAGAAAGGGTCATGAAGAAATAAACAAAGATTCCACCAGCCAATAGAATAACCGCTAAAACGCCTGTCGCGAAATGACAATGAACTACAAGAAAAAGTGTGATGGACGCTGGCGAAAGTGAAAACCAAACCCTGGGAAACGCAAGCGGCGGAATTTTAATTAGTCTGGCGTGAGGCTGGGGGAAGAAGGGGCCGGAGGAGGGGGACGCGTCTTTTCTCCCGACCGACAAAACGGGTAATTATGCACACTCACGGACAACACCGGAAGAAGCTTTAATGACGTAATCAGCGAGCGAGCTGGGACGCTGAACAG
Organism: Ixodes persulcatus; assembly: GCA_013358835.2. NCBI lineage: Eukaryota > Metazoa > Arthropoda > Arachnida > Ixodida > Ixodidae > Ixodes > Ixodes persulcatus. Next base: position 1,250,616 of record JABSTQ010009916.1, read on the forward strand.
AGACGCACATACACACGCCGAACCGCTCACACGCACACTGAAGTCGGGCCTGGCGAACAAGGCTGCCCAAGTTCTTCACAAGTCGACTAGACCTCCCTCTCGCCCTTCCCTCTCCGTATTCCTTTTTTTAAACTCTACTACTTTTTAGGCTGCGTGCACGTGACTGCCTTTTTTGTTTCTGTCCCGCTCTTTCGTTTTTGTCTATTTTTCTGTATCTTTATTTGCGTGTCCATTTGCGCTTGGGTGTATTCCTTTTGTTTCAGATTGTAGTACGAGCGAGAGAAACGTGCCGACGCAAAAACAAACCTTGAGGCAGGAGGCATTTGTTCAGAGCCACTAAATTAAGGAGGGTTATTTATGAAGCTCATTTCCTCTTTTGTCCATTTTGCCTTCCATCGTCACTGTAGACTTTCGTGCATTTTTAGTAGCCTTCACGCCATGAAACCTCTTGGGAAAATTCGAGATTCTGTGTAAAAAAAAAAAAACAAATATGCATGAAAACTTTTGGATCTCGTATAAAGCTCACAGTAAATGCCGGAAGAAAAACAGCATAATTTAATATTGTAGTTGTATCAAACTGTTTTCTTTTTAGCCAAAAGTGCCTACTTTTAAGTTTAGTTGACACCATGCTGCGAGACATCGAGATAATTGTATTATGTTTCCTTCTAGCAATTTTTCGTGTTTTGTTGCCGCGTTAAACGTAAGAAAAGTTGTTAACCGAGTGATAGCGTAATACCGTTCCCGTTATCGTCCCTTGGGATCCTGCCAGTGAACACAGCGCGAAGCCATGTCGTTAAGTAAACCGCCTTCATATGCCGAATTGCCGTGAAAGCAAAACAAATCGTGCCATAAGATGAAGGTTTATTTCAGAGTTTTCTTTGCGACACGATTGCTACCCAACTTCGGTATGTCAGGTGGCGGTAGCGGTTTTACGATAACACTATTTTAAAAAGATATGATGCGTAGTGTTATCCTACTGTTGGCGTCAAACCTTCATTTTTATCGCCTTGGCGTAACGTCGCCAAGCACGTACGGCGAAAACGTTTCAGCAAACCGTCATTTTATATCACGCTGCTAAAACAAACAAAAAAGAGGTTGCGTTGGCGATTGATTAAAACGTTTTCTCTGTTATACGTTCGTGGCACACTTCTGCCGTAGAGGTGGGACGGTATAACGCCATGCTAGATCTCGATATTTTGAGTAGTGATATATTCTCTTCTAATTGAACAGGACGCTCTCATTTTTTTTACCTCGTATGCTATCGTGTACAGCATTCCTTTTTGCATTATGTCCTTCGGTTTACGCACTTGCGTTTTAGTTATAATTAATACACTCAGAAATTGTCGTTTTCCATCCCAATTTTTACGGCACAAGGACACTTTATTTCGATTTTACAAACAAAAGTTGATGATAGGGTTCTTTCTTCATTTTTCTCGTGGTATAGCTGATGCCTCCCAGTAAATTTCATTAAATACACACAGTTGGGGAACTCCTACAAAAAAGCAAACCGCCCCCCCCCCCTTCCCCTCCCTCAAATTTTTCGCCTGACTGTCGTTTGGATCGTCGTCTAGGTGCTCTGCTTCACAACATAATCTCCTCTGATGTCAACTCTAGTTACCATTATAGCCGTTTCCAAAACCATGCTGCTACGTATAATGGGAGCTGAGCAGTTCCGAATCTGAGTTGGTCTGGTAACGTTTACGCAAGCCGATCTCATTTTTTCTTGCGCTGCGATAGGATTTCATCATAGGGCATTATCACCCTGCAATGATCAGGGTGATCCGCGTTCGATCCATTCCTCTGTTTCAACATTACAAACACGCACGGGGGAGAGCCTGCTAATAATAGGTTCCACTAGTCGCAAGGTGGTTTCCAGAAGATACCCGCCAGTGAGGTTAACCAGCAAGCAAAGAACGTGTTCGTCGTCGGACGGCACCGTTTAATGGTGTTTAAATGAATCTGCTAACGGACAAACACGTCTCCGGGTTTCTCGTTAATGACACCGATGATTTTGGAATGTTGTAAGCGAAGCAATACTTCTATGTCTTTGTACAAAACTGATATAATTTCCGTTTATCGGAATTGTGCCATTAAAATTATACAGGCTATCTTATTACTATAAGACTTGTTTAGGTTGCTTTTGCTTAATAATGGTGACGTATAAGGTATTTAAAAAAATGAAATAAATAAACACCCTATATACATATATATACATATATATATATATATATATATATATATATATATATATATATATATATATATATATATAAGGTGTTTCAGAAAACTCAGGCGAAATCGCTCCTGCGAAAACTACTCATCGCAACGAAAAAAGGCTTGTATCGTTTTGGTCCTGGGCCAGAGGCCCATTTAGGAAAATTATTAAAGTCCGGGAAAATTAAGTTGTTAATTGTTTTTTCGTAATTAACTTTTTTAATATTGAGTTTAAGGGAATGGTTTCAATTATAAGATTGCTCAGCATCATCAAAAAACACTAAATCAACAAATTGCAGAACGATGGAAGGCACGCGAAGCATTTTACGGCTTTCTGAAAAACCGCACAAATTTTACGGGTTTTTAAGTTTCGGTTTGCTATCGGAGCGCATCTTGGCCCCGGTGGCACGCGCCCCGTGGAGAGATAGTACAACCAACCTCTGCTGCGCTGTCATCGCACGACGCAGCAGAGGCTGGTTGCACTATCTCTCCACGGGGCGCGGGGCCGCCGGGGCCGAGATGCGCTCCGATAGCAAACCGAAACTGAAAAACCCGTCGAAGTTTTCCGGTTTTTCAGAAAGCCGTAAAATGCTTCGCGTGCCCTCTATCATTCAGCAATTTGTTGATTTGGTGTTTCTCGACGATGCTGAGAAATCTTCTAATTGAAACCATGCCCTTAAATTCAATATTAAACAAGTTAATTACGAAAATAATTAACAACGTAATTATTCCGGACTTTAATAGTTTTCCTAACTGGGTCGCTGGCCCAGGATCAAAACGACACAAGCCTTTTTTCGTTGCGATGAGTAGTTTCCGCAGGAGCGATTTGGCCTGAGTTCTCTGAATATATTTATATATATATATATGTACAAGGAAGAAAAAACCTACTTGAAACAGTTGTTTGGAGTTTCATAACATATTATTCGTTAAGTTCGTTGGCGTGTCGGCCTGAGACAGGCCTTTTTCAAGACTTTTCCGAGACTCGAAGAAGATCTGTCTCAGGCCGAAACGTCAACGAATTTTACTAATAATATGTTATAAAACTCCAAACAACCGTCTCAAGTACGTTTTTCTGCCGTATATACTCTTCGGCCTCCTGCGCTATGTTTTTTTTTTCTCTACATATATATATAAAAATTTATGTACATTTATATGCAAGGTGTTTTTTTTTTAATGCTTTACAGATTTGTTAAAAAAAGCCATGAAAGTTCCACGTATGCAATTTGTGCAGGTGAGTTAGACGACCAGGGTAACATTATGTGATGGCTAATCTTTGCGATTAGTAGGCTAACTAATTAAAATTCGGTAAATAACGTTTTAATTAGTGTAAAAAGACATATGGTTGCAATTAGAAACTTACTGAGCGTCATCAAAAACCACTAAATTCACTTCTTTAGAACGACTTGAAGCTTGTGGGAAACTCGGGGGCGCGCCAAAGTTACCACTCGGGTTGCAGGCGCAAAGCTAGCAGTGGCGGAACGCGGATTATAAGATTATCATCACGTTCCACCACTGCTAGCTTCGCGGCTGCTCACGAGTGGTAATTTTGGCGCGTCTGCGAGTTTCGCACGAGCTTCAAGTCGTTTTTAAAAGGGTTCATTTAGTAATTTTCGATGGCGCTCTCTAAGTTCCTAATTGGAACCTTGATGTTTATTGCCACTAATTAAAAGGCTAATGAACGAATTTTACTTAATTAGCCGACTTATCGCAGGGATTAGTCAACCACATAATGTACCCCTGGCCGTATACTGAACTGCACAAACCGCTTAAAACTAACTTTCACGGCATTTTGTAAACATATAAACATATATGTAAAGCTTAAAAAACACACCATATATATATATATATATATATATATATATATATATATATATATATATATATATATAGTGACGAGCACAGTTGCGCGCCTTTTGCAGCCAGCGGCAGCGCCAGTGTCTCGTGGACGGCCGCGCGCCGGGGGAGCGAGGAAACTCGCACTCAGAATAGACTGGCCGTAGCTGGACACCAACACGTCTCTGTCTGTTCCCTTCTCTGCTCCTTAAACACCCTCACAGTCTGGTGGAGGTGCGGGGTATGTATATATATATATATATATATATTGTAACGGTAAAGGTAGAAGAGGTGGACTAACGGAGGTAGTAGAAGACGAAGAAACAAGACTGGAACGGCGGTTTTTGGTTTACCGGTAACAATTGGTGGCAGCGGTTTTCCAAACAGCATGAATACCCGCTCCCACGCAGCAACAGCGGAGACACCGTGGGCCGAGCTTACTGAACAGCTCTACAACCGGTTTGCGGAGAAGAGCGGGACAGATGCCGCAACTCTGCTTGAACAGTTCGACAGTCGCCTTGCCGCCCGCGTCACTCACGTAGAAGAGAACGTGAACCAACGACTCACCGAGGTTCACCACCACCTCTCGTCTGTACAAGACCGGCTCCAGCACCTTGAAGAAGCTCTCCCAACCATGCGACCTGGAGACTCAGGTAACCTTCCACAAGTTCAAGAGACATCTACCGTACGTCGCCGCCCATCCGACAAAGCTGAGAGACCCCAGGCCGGACTTGCTCATCTGCCTTCCGCTAGTATGCGTCTCAAATCTCCAACTTTTGATGGACTTGGGTCTTAGCGCGCATTTATCATCCAATTTGAAACGGTAGCCAAACAAAATGAGTGGCATTCCCATGGCAAGGCTGCAGCCCTGGTCGCCCAGCTCCGTGGGAAAGCCGCCGACTTCCTTAAAGTGTACCGGATTCAAGTCGAACCACATATGAGCTCCTCCTGCAAGCACTAGAAGCTCTTTTTAATGATGCCCTTCTACAGCAGCTACATCTCACGTCACTCAAAACCTATCGCCAGGGCACAGAGTCACTCCAAGAACTGGCCGACACTATCGATAGACTGGCAAGAAAAGCAATTCTAGGGTGCTCCGAAGCCACGCATCACCTTATGACTACATCAGCTTTCATCAATGCCATCCACAACTTCGAAATTCAGCGATTTGTTCGGCTCCCTCGTCCTACCAGACTCAACGCTGCACTGGGTCACGCGCTGGAAATGAACGCGGCGAACAGAGCCACCACCTCCACCGTCCGACCCATAATGCAGAATCCTCTACCCGACAACTCGCAATACAGGCTTCGTAGGCCTGACTGGCGCCACTGCTTCAACTGTGGACGTCCAGGTCACCTTGCTCGCTCGTGCCCGAGTCCAACCTCTCAACATCAGGAAAACACCCACGTGGGCCCGACGGGGCAGGGTGCCGCGTTGTCCCCGAAGACCCTCTGGCCGCAGCGTCGGTGAGCAGGTCGCTTACACCTCACCTTTCAATACAAATACACGGAGTCACGCAACCAATCGATGCCATTATAGACACGGGGGCTGGTGTGAGCGTCATTGATGCAGCCTTGCTGCGATCGACGGACCACGCAGCAGCGGCCACTGACTGTAAGGACACTCGATTGATGTCAGCAAACAGTACTCTCATACCTTACCTGGAGCGTTGTGAATTGACCGTCGAAGCTCTGGGCAGGACTGTAAACCTTTGTTTTTTTATTGTGGAAAACTTAAACCCACCAGTCATTCTCGGGTGTGACTGGTGTTCCAAGGTGGAGTTGCTAGTATCCTTTGCACGTGGTCACGCTGCTTTGTCATCATCACAGCCATCTAAGTCCCAGATGACGTCGGAGGATACGTTTCCCTCGAGCCATTGTGATGATCCTAAGCCGGACATTAAACAACCTAGTACATTTTTCTACTTCTACTGCCTACTGCTGCACTTGGCTAAGTGTTTTCGAATACTTTCGTGTAACGTCCAACTGGTAGCCAGAATATCGGTTGAAGTTTTCTGTCGAACATGGGTGAAAGTCTTCTATCCTCTGTTACCTCTGAAGTTCACCCACGATCCCTCCACCTGCTTAGTCCTTTCCATGCTAGACGTAACGAATCTTCAGCGGTCTGGGTTCAAGCATCGATTCAGGGTAATCGGCGTTGAGGAGTATTTTTAGTCGAAGCAGTTCTTCACTCACAACCTGGTACTGAATTTGCAACGCCTCGCTGCCTCATCTCTTCGGCCCTTAACATTCTAGTAATTAACTTGGCCACTGATGACATTCACCTTAAGCGAGATGAAAATTTTTGAAAAGCTTTCGAAATATTGCCAGAGACCATGATCGCAACCGTTTCGTGTTCTCCGGTGGTGCCCACCTCGGAGAGCAGACTCAGCAAAAATGACAACATTCCGTGGACTGAATTTAACTTTGGACCAGACCTCACAGCAACGCAGATGGAGTCCATACAATCGTTACTTAAAGGGGAGATGCAACGATTTTTGTATTTTGCGCAAATACCGCTTAGAACGGATCCCTGACGTTAATGACCTGTGAAATACCTGTTCGTTTTTCACCACACGCAATCGAAGTCGCAGAAAAGAATAAAGAAAAACGAGCAGAGTTCACCTCCTCAACTCGCAGCCAGAGCAAGCGGCCACGTGATCTGGAGCCTATTATATGCCGCCAATGTTGATCATAGCCATGCGCTGGGGTTAGCAAAGCACAGTACACGCGCTGAGTTCCAGACATTGTTATGGTTCGGCTGTTGTTGTCATTACAGCGATTAGACACAGGACACTACCCAAATTCTTCTCAAGCTATAGATTATCACGAGCCCAAATCGAGTGTCCACGCAATGCTCGGGCCAAATCTATGAGCCGCATTCAAATATCGTCACTCGGCGGTACTGCTGCCGCCCAGCTAAGTCAACAGGTTTTGCGAAGGAGAGATTGAATGAAAACGCTCGGTTTTGTCCTCGAAATTACAGCGCAACAAAGGTGTTTCTTGGTCAGTGGCGTTGGGTGCGAGTATCCTTGTGTCCCACTAGTTCAAGTAAGCTTGTGTAAAGTGAAAAACATTCCAATTGAATATCGTTTCACCGCCCCTTTAAAAAGGTCCGTCACTGTATAGCCATTACAAAACGAGAATTGGGATGGACGCCTTTAATTTGCCACACCATCAACACCGGTGACGACGCGCCAATACGTCACCAACCCCGACGAGTGTCGATCTCCGAAAGAAAGGAGATCAGCGCTCAAGTGGACGATATGCTCCTGAGAGGCGTAGTGGCACACTCCAACAGCCCATGGTAATCACCCGTCTTGCTCGTCAGGAAGAAGGATGGCTCGACAAGGTTCTGTATATACTACAGAAAGTTAAACAGCATTACTAAGCCCGTTGTCATCCCCTGCCTCGGCTTGATGATGCTCTCGATCGGCTCCAGGGTTACCACTACTTCACGACATTAGACCTCATTTCAGGATACTGGCAAGTTGAACTCGAGTCAAGCGACGCTGAAACATCAGCCTTTGTGACACCCGATGGGCTGTTCTAATTCCGGCGTTTACGATTTGAGTTGCGTAATGCGCCGCCGACCTTCCAGCGTCTCATGGACAGGGTTCTCGGCCGTCTAAAATGGACCATGACATTAGTCTATCTTGACGATGTAGTCGTCTATGCCCACAGTTTTGACGAACATCAGCAATGTCTAGGTCTTGTTTTAGACGCCCTCACGAACGCTCGACTGCGTCTAAACCCATCCAAATGTTTTTTTCGAGTACAGTGAAGTAACCTACCTTGGTCATGTGGTCAGCCAAGATGGAATTCGGCCAGACCCGGCGAAGCTATCAGCCTTTACCAACATATCGGCACACACTAGCATAAAGCAACTGAAAAGTTTTCTGGGTTTCGCATCTTATTTTCGTCGCTTCGTCAATAACGTCTCTGCTAAAGCTGCTCCCTCAAACCAACTTCTGAAAAAAGACACCAAGTGGAAATGGGGCGAAGACGAAGCTGAATCGTTTGAGGATTGGAAAAGATCCCTCCTTGAACCGCCAACGCTTGCTCATTTTGTGGAGGACGCCCCAACGTTCCTTCCCACAGACGCCAGTGGAGAAGGGTTAGGTGCCGTCGTTCAGCAAGATAGGGATGGTCGGGAACGACCCGTCGCCTATGCAAGCAGGAAGCTGAGTGAACCAGAGAGTCGGTGCCACTCTTCCGAATTGGAATGTCTCGCGGTGGTTTTGGCTGTAGAAAACTTTTGCCCTTATATCTATAGCAAGCGTTTCACGGTGGTCACGGAAAACGCAGCATTGCGGTGGCTTAAATCCAAGAGCGACCTTACCCCAAAGTTAACAAGATGACCCATGAAGCTGCAAGAGTACGACTTATCTATTGTTCACCGGAGTGGGAGGGACCATCAAGATGCTGATTTCCTGTCACGTAATCCGATAGAGGATCTACAAGCTCTTCCTGTATCTTCAATCTTAGATCTGCAAAACATGCAATCGGAAGACGCCGAAGCATCGGAAATAATTCAGTTGCTTACGGTCGAAAGCAACGATTCACCTTCACTTTCTACACGACGACTGCGTTGCTTCTAAAAATATTACGACTGACGAGATGTTTTGTAACGTGAGCTACACTGGCCGAGGTTGAGCAGTTTCGCGTGGCTCGCATAATGAGCCGTGCTCCGTGCTGCGCAAGCGCGAGGAGCAGTGACGTCACACGGCGCACAGCTGGCGCGCCGGAGACGCCGCCGCCTCGCGCGCCTCGCCGGTCTGCGCATGCGCGAGAAGCAGTGACGTCGCATGGCGCACAGCTGGCACGCCGGAGCCAACGTTATTAGATTAACTCAGTTACGGAACTGTTCATAGACGCTGCATGCACGAACAGTACCCCCCCTCACTCACCACGACTCGCCCAGATTCGCTCGACGCGCCGCCGGACGGCTGCTTTGGTAACTGAATCGGGATACGTTCGTTTCAACGTCACTAGAAACGTAAAAACCAACGAAAAAAACTCTTTTTGTAGTAGCTTTTATTGGAGATTAGTACAAAATGGGGGCGTGTGATGTTTTCTAAAATTTTTAGTTTTCAAGGTTTTGCAGCACAATTAATATTGTTTTTATACAACCACGCCTCAGCGGGGATTTCAGGTAGCGCGTCCCGACCTAGGTGTATTTTAGCTGTGAAGGTATTTCGCGGCGCGTCCGCTGGGGATACGCGGGTGGCACCCCTGTAACCCGATTGAAGCCAAAAATAGATGTCACGTGCAGTTCCTCGAGTGACCGCTGCGGGAGAAATGGCGGCGTTGTGATCGCCATTTGGCGCTTCAGCTGCGATCTTTAGAATGCACAGTTATGAAACGAAAATGTAGATGGCGCTTCGAGCGACTCTAGGCGGATTAAGGTGAGTGAGGGGGGGTACCCCCCTCCGCGGGAGTTCCACAACTGAGGTAATCTAGTAACGTTGGCCGGAGCCGCCGCCGCGCGAGCCTTGTCGATCTGCACATTCCAGAGGAGTGACATCATAACCGCGGCAGACGCACTGGCGCCGTTGCTTGCCCAGCTGTCCGCCTTTGTTGCGCAGTAGCCAAGTCTGACGCTGCACCGGAGCCGCTTGATAGCGCCTCTCAATTTGTGCGCATAAGCTCACGCTACGTATATCCTGGCACAGCCGAGCTAAGCCACCGCAATTTTTGTTTTCCCATCCTTCACGTGCTTCAGGGTCTTGGCTTCCAGTTGTCTCCAAGAACGCTAGGCAAAATATCTTGGAGATGTGCCATGACGCTCCGACCTCAGGGCATCTCGGACAGCATGGAACGCTAGACAAGATCCCACGAGGATTCTGGTGGACGGGTTTGAGGGACGACGTTTGGCGGTACGTCGCTTTATGTACCGTTTGTCAAATGCGCGAAACGCCACCGAACCTAAGCTAACCAGACCTTCAACAGATACCTCCCCCAAGGAGTCCATTCGAAGTTTTAGGAATAGATCACCATGGTCCCTTCCCGAAATTAGATACTGGCAACAGGCACATTATTGTGCCGACCGACTACTTAACGAAGTTGGTTGAGGTCAAAGCAGTTCCCGATACGTCAGCGAAGCACCTTGTCAGCTTCGTAAATAATCATCTAGTGTTGCGGCACGGAGCTCCACGGATGATAATCTCTGACAGAGGAACGTCGTTCATGTCGCGTTCTTTCAAGGATACCCTTAGAAATTACGGGATTCAACATGCAGCGGCCTCACCCTACCACCCTCAAACAAATGGTCTTGTCGAGCGCACCAGCCGCACATTGGTCGATGTAATGGCAGCTGTAGGCATCTATAATGAAAAAGCCTGTACAGCCGTGCAAAATAACTGTCGACCGCTTGTTTTAGACACGAGGAAGGTTAGGAAACGGGCCTTAAGGCTGAACTCCATGGAACGAATTATGTGACAAATAACTGGCGAACGCCATCCGACGGCACGCTCGCTTTGCGCGCGACGTAGGAGCCACTGTGTTGATTCCACGCGCAGAGCAAATGCCGCCGGGCGAAATTCGTCGGTTATACGCAGCATATTCGTCCCATGAAGTTCAGCCTTTAGAACTTTGCGAGAGTTTGTCGTTGACTCAGTTGGCTGCCAAAGTAAGAAAAGCCGAAGGACTGCATCTTGAGGTCTTTTTTAGTGCCAAAACGCACAAGGAAGCCTGTCCTTTTCGAGCTATAGTTACTGAGAGGGGTGCGTGGCAACGGCAAATGTCGGCCTACTTCCAAAAGAACCTCTCCGGTTTGCGGATTGAGGATCCATTTTTGGTTAAGAATTCTGAAACTGTTATTCAAACCTTAAAGACAAATGTATTTTCCAATCACAGTGCATTTAGCGTAGATGTACAAGACCGTTTCTTTTCCCTTCCTAATGGCCCTTTACTTAGCTCAGTCAGGGCCTGCATTCAGTCCCAAGACGAAATTGCTTTCCGGAACTCAAGTGGGATGACAACATACAGTTTTCTTGAAGTACTGCAATTTTATTTAAATTCCACATTTGTCGGATGGCAAAACGGTGTATTTTTACAAACATCGGGGGTGTGTATTGGTTCTTGTGTCGCGTCAGTCTTACGTGATATTTTACTCGCGACAATCGACCGTGCTATTGCTTTAGCGTTCGAGTCCATGCTTGTTACCAATGTTTTCAGATATGTAGATGATTTTCGTTTACTCTACAAAAAGACTGCGGATCAAGATTTAGTTACTACGATTATGGACATTTTTTATACGTGCGGTTTTGGGCTCACTTTTACTTTTGAGAAGCCTAAGGAAGAGGCGTTGCAATTCTTAGAACATTTCCTCTCATTGCACGCCGATCACTTGTGCTGGTCATTCTCACCACGTTCTAAAAAAGGTATTCTTCACTACACATCCTCGCATCCAAGGTAGTGAAGAGAGGCATTGCTATCTCGTGCCTCACTTCAGCCCTAAAAACGTCATGTTTCCATGCCATCCATCGGAGTTTCTTGGGCCAAATCGATACACTAAAATCTTCAGGGTTTCCTAATCAGGTCTTAATGGAAGTAATAGGAACGCTGGTAAAGAATGTAAAAGGTGGTGAAAAAACTAGGCGCCCCGTTGACAAAAACCGGGTGGTGGTTATGCCATACCCACAGAAAATATCACATAATCTAAAACAAGAGGCAAGTAGGTATGGTTAGAGTGCCTCGATGTCCTTCTGTTTAGGGTGATGCCATCGTTTGTAGTACCCGATGCCGACAGCACGCGCTCACAGGGAAAATACAAAGAAATCGCTGGAAACAAAATGTCGCCGTAGCACAGTCAGCGCCACGAGCGCGTGCAGGGACACGCTCTTTCACGCGCTTCAGAACAAAAAATAAAAATAAACGTTTGAAACAAAATGGCCAGATGTCATCACCCCAAGCAAAGCGCACATGAAGGCACCCTAGGTATGGTGTGCCCGTAGTACTATCAGCCCCTAAAAATGTGACAAATTTGTTCTAAGGTTCGTCATAAAGCGGAAGATTTATCAAAAAATACGCGCCACAAAAAAACTTGTGCGGCCTTTTGTTCCCTGTTCATCGGGCGTTGTATTATACTTCGTTTCACCTTATGTCAGAGCGAAGGCAAAGCTAGAAGCGCGGGCACGAAAGCTCCGTACGTTCAGTCTTCGCTCGAGCGCGCGAGCTGGGGAGAAACGCAAAGAGCGCTGGTCTCGTGCTTCTAGCTTTGGCTTCGGTCGCAGATAAAGTGAAACGAAGTATAGCATTCCACTTTCCTGTGAAAGATGCTATGTTGGACAGACCGGACGGTGTCTGAATGACCGACTCCGAGAGCACAAACTTTCTTTAACATCCACTGTAGGAGGTCACCATTCGGTGCATTCTAAGACCTGTACGTGCACATCACCTTTAGAAAAAGCATCAATCATTGGCCGCTTTAAAGAAAAACAAACACGCGAGGAGCTCGAGGCGTTCACCATCTTGAGCCTGGCCGATCGCTGCGTTAGTCAGCCGTCGGTAGCTTTGAGCGAAAAAGAAGTTGCATTCTTGCGACATTTGACGGTGACTGAACTGTTTACCCCCTGGTGCCGTTGTCCCCTGTCATAAATCGTGTTTCATCTTCCTTTCCTTCACTTAATATAACAGAGTTGTGAGTGCGCGCCTGTCTTTGTTTTGTGTTCCTTTCTCGTTTGTTCTCGTCTCTTTGTGCGCGATTTTTAACCATGGCAGCATTCGTCAACGCGTCCCACAAGAACTGGGACCAATACGTCTGCACAGCCGCGTTTTCACTAAATACGTCTCAACAAGAAACGACGAGTCAATCGCTATTTGAGCTAGTCTACGGGAGACTCCCCACGCTTCCAGAGGAGACGGCAATCGAGATGGCATGGACCAGCCGGGCAGAAGACTATGATGGTAACTTTTCCGTCCGATTAATCGAAGCAAGGGAAAGAGCTCGACTGGCCATCCTTCACAAGCAGTCGCTGCATGCAGGGCGTCGAACTAGAGTAACTGGGAGACCGTCGTTGAAGCCGGGAGACTTAGTGCTTCTTCGAAGTCATTTCAGACGCCCACAGCGATCAGAGAAGTTAATTCAAGGTATTGCGGAACCTTTAAAATATGCAAACAGCTCGGTCCGGTGACATATCGCCTCGAGAAGCTTCGGACGCTGTCCTCAACCAGGTAGACACCGGACTCTCACTGCTCACGTTGGTCAACTGAAACTTTGCGTAACGCGCGATGAACATGATGCTTCTGTCCGAGACGGACATGCCCAGTGGGGAGGGGCGAGTGTAACGGTAAAGGTAGAAGAGGTGGACTAACGGAGGTAGTATAAGTCTTTCTGAGAGTCGCGGGCCAAAGTAACATGTGTGACCTGGAAAATCATAGCCTGGGCTTGGAACGGATTACAACCGCGAGAAAAGAGATGAATATTCTTGCAGGTGGAACATCTTCAAGAGCGACATTCGCAAACTCAAGCCCATGACCGCCTTGAATAAAATGGTAAAAAGCTTGCTAAAAAAATTGGGGTGGCTTAGCTCGGCTATGCCAGGACATACGTAGCTGGAGCTTATGCGCACAAAATGAGAGGCGCTATCAAGCTGCTCCGTTGCAGCGTCAGACTTGGCTACTGCCTAACGGAGGCACACAGCTGGGCACGCGGCGGCGCCAGTGCGTCTGCCGCGACTATGACGTCACTCCCCTGGAATGCGCAGACCGGCGAGGCGCGCGCGGCAGCGGTGGAGTGCGCGGCGACGGCGGCTCCGGCGCGCCAGCTGTGCGCCGTGTGACGTCACTGCTCCTTGCGCATGCACAGCACGGCTCTTAAGGAGCCACGTGAAACTGCTCAACCTCGGCCAGTGTAGCTCACACTACAAAAAAATCAAAGGTTGGAAAACATTTAACCTTGCTAACATGTTTCTGAGGCCGGTAGTGATCCCTTACACAATTTCCCTCACACTGTGACCCATAATTTAAAGAAACTAGCCCAGCGCTACAATGTACCGGTTATTTTTTAAGTACCTAACAAAATGCAAAAGATTTTGCCGCAAAAACAACAACCCAGAGCCGAACATAGACTAGTGCCGCACTAAACACCTCTGTCGTGTCCCATGTCGTGTGTGCTGTCGTGTATCCGTCAGACGGGTAGATGTATGAATTATCGTTTCCGTGGGCATGCAAAATTCACAAGATGGACACCGTCAGGACGCTTTGCCGTTCATTGTAGCAAGTGTTGATGCACTCCTGCCTTCAGTGACACCAATATTGTGTCACGATATAAAATTAAAATGTAAAGGAAAATTTATGAGGCGTTCGGGACTACGACTGACGCAATAACGTACTTCAGTGACGCGACCTTAACATTATCTACAAATAAATAAGAATATCTGAAATGAGAACTTAGCCGTAACATCAAATGACTTGTGTTTGTTTTTGTCTGTAGATAATCGTGTTTCCAAATATAGTTCAGTTGAGGGTGCGGCTTTTCTTGTCCCTTTTGCCTTGGTCGTTTGCTATTTCGGCACTCTTTTTTTTCTCGCAACAGTTACAACCATAAATAAGGTTATTTTTATAAACTAAGTGTAAAATATTAATTATTTGTAGATTTGCAATTATTTGAAGATTTGCAACACTCCATTTATCATAAAAACATAGTGAAGAATTAAATATGAGTTTGATAGCTTCAATTGTATCGTTCAGTCCCCACCGGCCCAAATTGTTTTTGTATAGATTTCAACCCAAGGAGGTTTAATCACAAAGAAAAAGGAAAAAGTTACCTATATCGATTGATTTATGTTAGGGTTCACGCTATTATTCTCAAAGGACAGTTCCACCACCTAGCCGCGTTTAGTGAACTAGTTTTGCCAAAGCTTGCGATACTGATTTTTTTAATATTTATTTAAATTCGATTACATGCTTATTGCCCTTGCTTATTTTACGCGGTGATTATTGTCCAAGTAATATATTTCCGGATATGCTAGAAAGCATATGGAGCCACGCCTCGGACGTATTTTTCGTTTGAAAGCGGAGTACGTTCCACGCACGAAACTCACTCTCGTAAGGGCGAAGAAAACAAGATACAAAAAGACTTTACCCCTTCTAAAGGGATAGAATTACCATGCGCGAAAACCTTACACAGCCTATTGAACTTCGGTGCGGCATTACGTTGCGTTGTGTCCAGTTATTTTTCCCAGTCTGACCGTAACTTTTGTCCCGTCACCTACAGCGCGCGCAATATTTATCAAAGAGAAACTTGGTAACTTCCTTCCTTCCAATGCAATCCCGCCCTAGACCCCCCCGTTCTCCACTCATAAAAAAAAAAAAAACCTCAATCAACCGAAAACCCATTCGATTTGCCCACACTACGTGAATCCAACCAGAACCACTTGCCCTAGACCACTTCGTTCCTGCGAGCCAAGTTCGGAATTAAAAAAGAAAAAGAAAATCCCAGACACTCGGACGAACTTGGCAAAAGCACAAAAACAGGACGAAGATCGAACCTCAATCTCGGACGTTGAGTTGCCACCAAGCAACTCGCTCGGGCTCCCGAGGAGGAAATTAACGCAACAACCCTGTCCCCAGCCAGCCCGCTTCCCTTCCACCCCCTGCCGGGAAAACCAGGCTGGGAGCCGCTCTGAAACTCGCCTGGCGCGCAATTCGCTCCTCTGACCCTCCGGCTCCGGGCGGCTTCCCCTCGCGGCACGGAAGCAGTGCGGGATAGCGAGCGGGCAGATCCACGAGGCGGCGCGGCTGGAAGCTCGCGCCGCAGTCTTGCATGTTTCTTCGCCTGACGGCTCCAATCAAGGACGGGAGGAAGCCGGGCGCAGTTCTCGGCTTTCCCCTCCGTCTCAAAATAACCTGGCTTCCCGATTCACGGCAGCTGCTGCGAGCACTAGTGCTCACACCTTTGCGAATGCGCTTCGTTTCGTTGATCGCTTTACTTGCATTCATTTACTTTTTCTACCTTCGTATATATCTTAATATCGCCGGCCGGGTTCGAAGCTGCTGCCTTGGCTATATTTGAAGTGAACGTTTTTAGCTCAGTGGTCGTTTTTGTTTTTTTTTTATTTGTCCCCGTTTCATATTTATCCATATATATATATATTTATATATATAAATAATATATATATTTCCGCTTGTTAGGTGTTTTCCTATCTCTATTTTAGAAAAGTTTACTCTAGCGGTAATTTTTTACTCTGTTAACACCATGTAGTTCTAGACAACCTTATTATTGCTCGCACACATTTAAATACTCATATTAAATTTGTCGATATATAGTTTGCATTTTAATTTACTTTCCTTAATGACTGCAAAGTTATTTTCGGTTCGGTTCAAAAACGCCCGATGCGATGTATGTAAGCGTTTTAAAGAACATTTGGTTCAGAGGAAAGCCTCAGCGATCATTTGCCGTCACCGGTTATTGTTTATAAAGGTGTAGGAAAACGGAATTCCTGCGCTCATTTTTTAGCTTTAATGTGTTGCATGTTGCAGCATAACCTCAAAAACACCAGTCTTGCGTTGAAAGACACAAGCAAACATATTTTAAAGCTAATTAAACGATCTTTCAATGTGCACCTGGTGGATGCATGCGGAGCCTATTTGGGAGGTAAGCTAGCAACGTTGGGGAACTTGCTACGTAGTCATGACGTAGCAAATTTTATCGGAGCAGCGCCGCTCTTTTGAATTTCAACATTTTCCTTCTTAGGTTTCCTCCTCAAATCACAAATCGCGCATTGAACTACACAGTCTAAGAAGACGGAAAGGAGGGACTCCCCTCTTTCTCAGACCCTCGTTTGTGCACCCGGATACAGCCATTCTCCCCCTAGAAAATTAGCCAGTCGCTCAAAACTCGGACAAAAGTTGCTTTCCCCAACCCGTTCAGCCCGAAGCTAACAGTGCTGTGGAAGCTACGTGCTCTTTGGGCCAGCCACACGCTCGTCACCCCACGTCTACTTCGAACGGCTCGGTTGCAACGCGTTGACGCTATACACCAACTCATGTTTACAAACAAACCGGAGCGCCCCCTACCGGACGCCACCGGAGCCGCGCATGCGCGATATGGGTGTGGGCAAGAAGCTCGCCGTCGCCCATAAACAAACCATTGAAATGCGATGTTGTCGGCGTCGGTGTGAATCCTCCTGCCCTTTTTCGCGTTCCAATTGTTGATTCTACATCTTCCTGGCGATGTCTGACTACTTGAGCGGCGTCAGCGAAATTACCGAGGCTCGTTACACCGCAAAACTTCGCGTGAATAGTGTGACATGTGGCGATTCATTCCTCGTGGACGCCGCAGTATGTACACTAAAGCCTGATTTGCATGATGAGATTTCGCTCGCAATTTTCAGTCGCGACGCCACTCGGGCTGCAAAAGCGCGAACCGTAGCTGAGATAGTCGACGTCGATACTGAAAATCGCGAGCAGAATCGAACCAAGGGAATTAGGCATTACAAGTTGGTGATGGTCACTGGTAACAATGATCAACATCTCCTAGTATCTACTGTTTACATCGAACCTGCTTACCAACCTTCAAACTTTAGTCTTTTGAGGCAGGACTTACTCGCTATTGCAAGCACCGTGCCAACACTTGGTCTACGGGCCGGCGTCGTCTAAGAGAGCGGACGACGAGCAGAAACGTTTGAAAGAGCAGACGACAGTTCGAACGATCAGGTGGCCGTTTGAACTTGAAGACGCACTGAACGTAGTCCGCAGGTGGTCCGCACAACATGACGGTTTTCTGGCGTTCGTGTGGGAACAAAACGAATAAATCTGATGACCACAAGTATCCGTGAATTCAACCCAAAGTGCTTCCCGCCCAAGCAATCGTTGTCCGACGGCGTCTGCGTTTCCGTTTTCGCGGCACATATCCACATGCTTCAAACCTTTCTCGACTCCTTTGGTACGGCCCCAGTCGCGGCGTTTTGACGAGAAGGCAGGTTTTCGTCTGGTTCCTTTCAAAACAATACACGTCTGGCATGGGGACTTCCGCCCACAGCCCCAGACCGGAATTGTTCTCGACGCGCCAGCACCGCGCCTTGACGTCACAGAGTTGACTTCGTGTATTGACACAACCACAACGATGACAACGCCACCAACGGCAAAGCTCATAACCACACCAGCCTTGCTACTTCATGAACGCGGGAAATCTTTCCTTTCTGTTTTTGTTTGCGTCGGATATTCCATGACGCATCACGCTCTCCGTTCGCTTCTCTTTGAGCGCTTGCTCGAGTGCACCACTTGGAGCGAAAAATATAGCGAATCGTTTGAAATACAAACGTGCGTTTATCATTTACGGCTATTATCCGTCGTGCTTGACTCATTTCCGAGCGAAATTTTAATATTTCAATTTTCGTTTCCGTACCCCTTTAAAGCCCTAACCACGTCGCTCGACTGACCTGTCTTCAAAGGCAAAGGCTACGGAACATTCTGTGATATTTCCAAACAAATCTTAAATGGGTACAGAAGTGTCTTATGACATCGTCTTTTTATGCCGCCAATGACATAAGCAAGCCAGAAAATAGAAAATATAATCATGTGTGGTCATTTCCTTAAAAGAAACGTAAGAGCTGGTGATCAGTGTAGAATTAGTAACACTGGATTGAGGGGCCGAAAAAAAGGAGGGACAGGCACGAAACTCCGAACGCAACTTAAGATTTATTTTTCAGAACACTTTCTCAAATAGGCCCACAAACTAACAAGAAGACAAAAGTTGCCCAAGGTCACACAACCGTGGCAGAAAAGACCAAGGAACAAACAAACAAAAGACCCCGGCGACAGACAAGAGGCCTCTAGTTTGTAGGGACAAGACCCGAAAAAAACCATCGCAGTCCCTAAAGGCAAGCAACCGACAAAAATAAACCAATAAGATAAGCAGCTTCAACCACACCCCTTCTCCCTGACCGGCGGTTGACTAATAAAACAAAGTATAAAATAAAAAAATAATAATATCTATAAACATTAAGAGTTCAAAAACGTTTTAATATGGCTGCTACGTGCAACGAGATATTGCTAAAAATCCACTATTTCTATAAATCCTTAACGACTCCTTTATGAGCTGTTTGGAGACATCACTTTCCTTAGAGAGGATCTCAGTTTTTTGCCACACAACACAACAATCAACGTACCGAGACATCTGTTTGGCCAACTCGGAAGCCTCGTTGCTATTTTTAACAACTCTCTTGTGTGTTCATACAGTCGGTCATTAATACACCTAGCAGTCTGACCAACATAGCAAGAGCCACACTTTACGGGAATTTTGTACACTACACCAAGATCACAACTCACAGAAGGTTACCAATGATCCTTATTACAGCCTCGTCTCTCCGCCAAAAAAGGAGTTAATCTGTCCAGACGAAAATCGGGTTAAAAACTAGAGTAATACCGAACTTCCCCGCCAAGGCCTTCAGATTATGAGACACGTCATGAAAATACGCAAGACAGACAACCTTCCTCTTATCAATTACGCTAGATCTTCCGACATCGCGGAACTTTAGCGAGCGAAGGATAAGAGAGGAGATAAAACCACTACCATAACCAGCCAAATAGAGTGTACGTAGCTGTTTGCCCAACCCAGGACCGAGACACAGGAGAATTTCAGCGCATTAAACAGCACAGATTCGACCACACCCTGCTTCGCAATTTTCGAATAACAACTAAACATAGACAAAAGGGACTTACAGTCCTCCTTTCCAAACTCCCAGCAGATACCATTTTGAACAAGGAAACGGAGTCCTAAGAATTGTAGACAACCACCCTGGGCCTCTTCCGCTGGAAAAGATAACTCAGGAGCCGCTTGCATAAACCGGGTCTTGACAAGATCTCCGACAGCCGAGTACAAATTGTATACGAAAATATCGTCTACAAACCTACGAGTTAGCACAACACTAGCAAAAAACTGTTTAAGACTCAGCCATAGAGAGTTCGATAATCCTCAGATATATTGGAGACAGGACAGAGGCTATCTGGGAACGTATGCAGATCCCGCTTTTCTGCAAAAGCCACTTGTATTGAATGTTCACTTCAGTAGACCTTAAATAAAGCTCAACCATATTAATAAAACGTCCAACCTCGATTACCGACTGCTACTGGAACCGCACAAAATTTTCCTATAAAAACTCTCATAATCTCCGAAGCAAAATACCATGATCAAAAGAGTAAAACAAATCCTCAATATCTGACGAAAACATCTTTACCGCCTTACATTGGAACGGTTGAATATTAATCAGCAGCAGGTCAGCACTTCTTCAACACCAAAGGGCTACAGCACTCAACACCCTTTAGACAACCTTGAATAAAAGCAGAAACTACTCGTTGCCAAAAGCCCTCCTCGTTAAGTACAAGCCTCAAGGGCAAATCAACTTTGCGACCCTTAAGCAAAAGCTTTACGAATAAAGAACTTTTAGTAGCACTCATAATCATGTTAACCATGAGCGGAAACTCGCACTCTTTCAGAAGTTTCGTTATGGACAACCGACAAGACTTCAGTGATCCTTCAAAAGAAAGAAAAAGGGAGCCAAACGCCTTGTGTGCATTTTCGTTGAACGCATTGATCGGAAGCACGCCGAACTTCCCGGATTTGGCGATTTCTGATGAAAACCAAATCCGAACAATACAACTCGTCTCTCATATTTCGTACACATCCAAAAGCTTGACTCTCCGACTTAAAAGAAATGTGTACCACCTTGCTCAGCCACTTTACCGACTGATCTACAAAAGCAGAACGCTCATAAGTAGAAAAACTCTTATGCGCCACTTCATGAACATTAGCTACAATATCAACTCGCGACGGTTTGACGTTTAGACAAAATGTTGGGCCATTTTGCAAGACACGTTCGGCAGAAGAAGACAAGGGTCCGGTATACGGATTACAAGTACTGTCCTTAGTTGTGTCCATGGCACCACTGGGATCCCAGGGCGCAGAACAAAAGTCACGTGCAGCCATACCTTGTCTTCGGGAAACAGCCAACAGGGAATTCCTCTTGGCAACCCACAGCCACCGGTAACTTTCTTGCTCGAGCTTGAACCAGGTCTCAAAGTTCACTGCGCTCCTAAAGTTCTGGCCGTGGACGACCAAGCAGAGTTCCGTCGACACATCACGTACAACACATAGCTGATCCAAGACGGCGGTCCCGTACGACCTCAGAATTCTTCTCTTGAACCTTCATTGCAGATTCGAGGATGCCTCTTGGGAGGGCGTTGGTTCTTTCGGGTCTTGTCCCTACAAGCCAGTGTCCTCATGTCTGTCTTCGGTGTCTTTTGTCTTTTGTTCCTTGGTATATTCGGCCGCGGTTGTGTGACCTTGGCCAACGTGTGTCTTCTTGTGGGTTTGTGGGCCTATTTAAGGAGGTGTCTTGAAAATATATATCTTTCAGCTGCGTTGTGAGTTTCGTGTCTGTCCGTACTTTTTTTGTCCCCTCACTCCAAGGTTACTACGTCTATAGTTAACCAGCTCGCCTGCCTAATGTTCTAACTTTTGATCAGTGAATGCTGTGAAGAATGTCCCGTAGAGATAACGATTAATCCGCATAAAGGGAAGCTGAAGCACTTCTTTAAAAAACAAATTAGAGTTCGATTTTGGCGTATTTTTAGTACTGAATCTGAATATCACGTTCGTTTTCCACGAATGTGCAACTTAAACGCGAAAAACACGAAAACCCTCCGACCTGTCGTGACGTCATACTAGGATCCTTGGGCCGCCAAGCGTGTTGCTCCTGTGGGCACCGCGTGCAATTGCTAGCTTGCCACTTATATTCTCCCGCATTGCCATCAGTGGTAAAGCTTCTTTCTGATCTTTTTGGAAATAGAAACATTTCGCGTGCATAGCTTTGATAGGCGCAGTAGACACGCGAAAGCGGAGATTCCGAAACATTCTAACATGTCGTTCTGCCCAGGGAACGAGGGGCTTCAGTGATACTTCGAATTCTTTTTGTTTTGAGCCTCCTTGTACCAAAATGAAAAATAATCTCAATGTTCGTGATCCTGGAGGCAAAGTGAAGACGATTTAGGTGTTCTTTTTTTATCTCAAATACAAAACTGCTCCAGTTCCCCTTTAAGAAAACAGATGATAGTCAGCGCCCCTTTTTCTCTTTGTGCGTATCTTCTCTCCTGATGTTAAGGTTCGTGATGCAAAGGCAATGAACACTTTTGCGACATCTGCCATCTACTGAAATCACAACGCTCACAAATTGTAGGCTGTTGCATCGCAAACCACCCTGATCGGTTTGTTTTCGCCATAATATGCAAATTCCGAGCTGTTGACCAGATAATCGTTTGCCGCTTCCTGCTTCTGTTCTCAAAAAGTTTCTCAAAAAACAAAAACAAAAAAAACACTTTCTAGTTTTTTTTTTGTTTTTGTTTTTTGAGAAACTCGTAAAATGATGACGCTGTATCAGCTCGGTCACAAAGAAACTTGCCGGATAAGGTCAACATTTCAGCTTTCCCTTTTGACCTCAATTTAAGGCGTCGTGCGTCTCATCGAAACACGGTTACATGAGAACACATAAAGTTGAGAGTTTTTATTTTTAAAATACCGGAGGAGCGTTTCGACGTGAACGTGATCATCACCAACATAGCTGCAGATTGGGTGGTAGAGTGAATATCGCTGTGAACTATAAAATTAATGATCAGCGACGGTTTACCCACAAAACGTACAAAGAATATTTCTGAATTGAATTGCGGTCTACTGAAGGTGGCATATGTTTGATTGGAAATTACTATTTCTTCCCGTCGTCAGATCATGCTGTTTCGTGATCACATAGCGATGCTGGAGTTTGTTTGTATTCGCTGCGTCTGATCATCTATTACAAATATATGGTGATGGTAACCTTTCGGGAGGAGCGTGGCATTCCGAAGCTGTGAACTGCAGTATTAATGGACCAAAAACGTGTTGTTGCGGGACAAGATTGAAGAAAGAATGAAGAAGTAGGTCGATGACGACCAAACCACATCTTCAACAAGCAACAATCATGTAGGAACTCCAAAAGTGAGCAAACGATTAAAGGGGGGAAATCCAAGAAACAAGAAAGTACCTAAGAAGACCAGAAGGAGGGAACAGACAAGAAGATAAAATGCAAAGTGATGTCGGCAGAGTTATATCTGATTTGAAAAATTCTTTTTTCAATCTTCATCAGAAAGAGGGAGAGATTAGAAGCGCTGTTGTTGGCGCTGTTCATGATGAACGCCTCTATAATCTCCAGTCCGTACCTGCTGTTATCTTTTTCAAGATGTTTGTCTCTTCAAAACGGGGCCTGTTGTCTGTGCAGAGACGGGCGTGCAGTGCTCTGGGATGATAAGATTCAGGAGAGGCCCTACAAGCTTCATTGCAATGTTCCTGGAGACGGCGATTTATTTAACCGCCATTCTGGCCTTTGTATTGGCTCCTGCAGCTAAAGGGATTGGAGTACACGCTCTTCTGTTTGCAAGGCCTGAACTTCTTTTCATGTTTGACGGTGTAGCAACTCAAAATACTTTTTTTTTACCTTGTTAGCAAAGTTGATGAACGCGCATAAAGCAAGAAAACACGACGTTTGTGTCTAACCGTGATACAATAGATTTCAGCCGATGAGCGGAATTCTGCACGAAAGGTTCGACACAAACGTCTTGCTTTGTTGTCGTATGCGCCTCCATCAACTTTTCTAACAGTTTACCAAGAACCGGATTCAGAGTTGCTGCACCTTCAAACTTGAAAAGAAGTTGACGCCATGCGAAGAGAAGTAGGTGTACTCCATTTCCTTGAGGTGCGCGAGCCAATACATTTGTCAGACTGGCAGGTGCACAAATCACAGGCTCCGGGAACATTAAAATAAAGTTTCCAAGGCCTCACCTGATTCCTATCCTTCATTAATCTTGCACGCCCCCTTCCTGCAGAGTGTGCACAGCGATGGAATGTCCGCTCGTGCTCTTCGCGTTCCTCGGACTACCGCTTCCTTTCTCGTCGAGTTTGAAAACGATGTTTCAGGTTCTCGCCGCTGCAAAAGCTGTGCACTGACTACAGGCTCCCCGAGAAATGCACTGTGCTACCAGATCCTCACCCTCCAGATCTGCGACCGGGCACTCAATGGCTCCGTCGTCGAACTGCCAGGCTTTGTGAGCATAGAGGAGGCTATAGGCAAACATAACAGATACTCCGGATGGCCCAAAATATGCGTGTCGACAATGTCATTCCAGGATGTTTCATAGATATGCCAGAGGCCTTCTGAATTCTTTGATAAACCCGAGAATACATTCCAGAGTAGATCGTACAGGAAGAAAAAATAGTCCGCACAGGGTACAATAGGAACTCCACGGCGCAGCCCCGTCCCAGGCTCCCCATTCAGTGTTCGACGTAGGCGACAATCATGCAGGCCAAAGTAAAAAAAAAAAAAAAAAAATACATCGCGAGGAAAAATGGAGACGAAATGAAACCGGCGAGAAATCCTCTAGTGAAAGGGAAAAGAATCAGGCTGATCCTTCTTCCCGTCGCGCTGGCAGCGCCGGATCCCTGTGAATGCCAGTGTCACGTAATTGGAACGCTATCTTTCGCCGGTCCGGGAGGGGGGGGGGGGGGGGGGAGAAGGGAGGAGAACTCCTCGACCTCAATTGGATGGGATCCACCCGGCATTTTCCCGCTGGGAAGGCTCCGTGGCCCCTGGGCTTGCTGCTTTCACGTCGTTCCGATTCCTTCCTACTTTCGTACTCTCCTTCTTAGTCCGTCGCTTCACTCCCTTTAGCCATGCAGGCGCTCCAATACTTCGCTTCCACGTGAGCTATGTATTATGGCCAAAGATGCCTGTCCTCCAGCCCGCACTATGCGCCCTGTGGATTGCATCATAGCTCCGGTGTTTTCGTGTTTTTTTTTTGGTTTTTTTTAGGTTTTGTTTTAAAGATGTGTTATATTAAAGCGGATATTCATTTTTTTTTTATTTTATTATCAGGTTGTTATGTTATATACCCTTTTGTTTGGAAGAAAAAATGCGTTTCTACCACACCAAACGTAAACCACGTGACGCAGGACGCTCAGTCTCCTCACAAGTGGTAGGAACCCTATTCCAAAGCTTTAGAATTTGCCCTTACCTGGTTCAAACGAAAGAACTAATTTTCAAAGGTTTTGAAAGAAAAACGTTCTTTAACTAAGGCCCCGGGTGCATGTAGATGAATGGTGGCGACTGCTACCTTACATAAACTCCATTTTCTCAGTGAAAATTTCTGAAAATTGCGGATAAATAAAAAAATAACGGCAAACTGACAAACATGTTCATCTTGTCTGATCCCCTAGCACCAAATTTCTGTTCCGACAGAGCGCCAAGCAACGCGGTCATTGTTTGTGAGAAAAGCAAGGATTAGTTTTCTTTCACACCCGGTATTTTTGCTAAACGCTAATAGCAAAAATGAAGGTGTCCAAGTGGCGGTGGAACTGTTTACGGAGGGACAGAACGAGCGGGTTGGTAGGGATAATTAAACTTGAGGAAGAAAACGAGAGGGGACGGACAAACACAAACTTCCAACTGGCAACCAACGGAGTTTGGCCAATTATGGAGAGAATTATCACATGTCCCCTATAGAATGAAGAAGAAAAAACCAATTTTATTGAGTGACTGTCGACTTTGCAAGGTCCGGCTATATAAACGCACCGCACCAACTTGGAATCGTTGAAGGTCGAGGGGAGCGATCGAGGACCACAGACAGTTCGCTTTCAAAAGATGAGGAGGATAGCGGTGGAGAGGAAATGATCATGTTTACTTCTTACCAGGCATGTACAGGGTGTCACAAAAAAAATTACAGTTTTTTTTTTTTTTTAGCGCAAAAATAAACCAGGCATCGCCGAACGCTCTTTCTCTGTCCAAAGGTAGCGCTAGAGGTCACAACCAGAGGCCAAAATTTCAGCCCGAGCCGATACCTTAATCAAAAGTTATGAGTGATTTTCTGATAATTTCATGGGAAAATGGAGCCCATTTTTCCCCGTTTTCGGTTTCTGGTGCCATAGAGCTCCATGTATTCGAAAACTCCGTCGGCCGCCATTTTCCCATTGAAATGTTCAGAAAATCACTTATATATTTATTAAGGTATCGGATCGGGCTGAAACTTTGGCATCTGGTTGTGACCTCTAGCGCTACCTTTGGGCGGAGAATGAGCGTTCGGCGATGCCTAGTTTATTTTTGCGGTAAAAAAAAAAAAAAAAACTGTAAATTTTTTTGTGACACCCTGTACACGTTACCCAATAAAGTAACTAAATACCGGTACTCTTTACTCGCACAAAAGGTAACTAAATACGTTACTCGTTACTGATTCCTAAAAGGAACGGATTACTTTACCTCAAATGTAACGAGTTACTTTCCTCGTTACGCTGATGACCAAATACACAACTATTTTTTTTTCATACTTTATTGTTTTCTCTTCAGTAGTCATTGCACTCAATCAGTAGCCGCTTCTCCGAGTTTTCATCAGTTATGTTTCCCGCTTCCTTGAGAAAACATCTCCGGCGACGCTGAAGGGTCGTTCTATTGACGCGCTCGAAGGAGCGGCAGAGTTGGGCTTCAGGAACAGCTGATGAATCTTGGATTCTTTTCTCTCTTTTGCTCCTTCTGCTTCTAAAGTCCGAAGTTGAGAATGGTCTCTGTGCCTTCCCCCCAAGCAGCACGGATTTTGGCCAAGCAATGGCCAATGTCTGGCGATGGTCTTTTGGCCAGTGGCCAGAGAGTGGCCATTCATTGACCAATGCTTGGCCGATGGCTGATGGCGAGTGGCCATTGGCCAATGGCCAGATAAAGGACAGTCACCGGCCAGTCTCTGGCCACTGTCTGGCCACTTGGCCAAGGACCATTGCCAGCCATTGGCCGATGACTGGCCAACTCTGTGCTGCTTGGGGTGTTGGCAACCTCCGGGTTTCTATTAAGGTTGTGCCCTTGCACGATTCTAGAAGGTCGACCAACGAACCTTATTGTGTTCGCAGAGTGAAGGACATTTCCAGCTGTAGAGTTCGACTGACGTGTTCAACAATAAACGCTGCTATTCTGTCATACTGTTTTTCGGGTTGCCGATCTGCCTTTGTTCCAATAAACGCATACTCAGGTTAGAATTAAAACAAGACTGTGTAAACGGTGTTGTACATGTTACTCCTCAAAAGTAGCGAGATACCGCAGCTCTTTAGTTTGCCTTAAAAGTAACTAAGTACGTTACTCGTTCTTTTTTTCTAAAAAAGTAACCAAATACGTTACTCGCTAACAAAAAAGTAGCTAGATAGAAGTGACTCTTTCTTAATGACGCGTTACGTACATGTCTGCTTCCCCACGATTCTACGACGTACTTTACGGAGAAACAAATATAGGGGGTCTGGGAACTGCAGCTGACAGTGTTATTTCATCGGCTGTCGAAAATAATCACGGCATGAACGTTTAGTTCGTACTAATATATTCCTCCCTTAGACGGTTGCAAATACTTTTTAAGGCATGACATTACTGGGAAAGTATCAACATACTGAGAACATTTACTGCTCACCTGATCACCAAGGAAAGTCGCAGCTTTAAAACGACGAGTATAAGAGGCAGAAGCGCAGAGTATGGAATTAGTATGCGCTCATGTTGGGGGGGATCGGTGGCCGAGTGGTTCTAGCGCACACAAGCTCGATCGGAGCTCGTGGAGCAAAAGCTCGCGCTGCCGAACCCGGAAATCCTGGGTTCAATCCCCACCCCTGCTCGTTTCAATCTGGATGAGCATCGTACCGGCGTGCGGTCGTGTATCCCTACTGCGTGGTGCACGTTAAAGACCCCAAGCTAGCGGTTGTACTGCACTAGCTAAATTTCTCATCTACAGCAAGGAGACAAGTCGCCCGTTGAGGCAGACTAAGTTCTATGCTGAATAAACATGAACAGACCCAAGTGTTTTTCTTTGTGCATTCAAGTTGGTGTTTGTGTGTCCTGTGCATGGTGTAAGATAATACTCTTCAGGTGAGGACAGCGCGCTCCTCGCGCAGTGCCGATAAAGTTCGCTTTTCACTCTCTCTCTTTCTCTCTCTCACTATGGTTTCGAGCGGCGCCGGCAGATGACTCGTCGACCCGTGGGCACGGCAAAGACGGCTCGTGCCGCCTCATGCTCCACGCGCGCAGAGCTCCAGCGAGGTTGTTGCTCGTGCAGAAAGACCACGGTGTACCGGGGTGTCATGGCAACGAAATAATTTTTTTCGCTCTCCCACAGTTTCGCCATTTGGCCGCCGGCGACACTTTCAGCCGCGGGCACGGTGGCCGCGGAATAATGCAGCCTTTCGGATGCCCGTCGAACGAACACTATCTGATTCCTCGCGCCGCGCGTTCAGCTCCGCCGTGTCCTCACTGAAAGAGTGTATCTTACACCGTGGTCCTCTGTATGATCTTGCTGTATATCATGCATTAAGCTAATTCTATCATATGTTGTGCTTCGCAAAGTGTGACATGTGTCTAGAATAAAGATGGTCAAGCGCCATGGCTGCACGACAATGCAAAGTTATTTTTGTGGCCTAGGAATTGGGCGGTACTTGGTGACACCTACCCTAGCTCAGCAGCAACTAATCTGCTCAACCGTGCCATCTGGTGGCCAGCTATTTAACCTTTTTTCACGCTTCGCAATATCTTCCGGTTAACGTCCAATACCATGCAAGGAGCCATTAAGGCTATTTTAAATTAGCTCTTTAGAGAGTTGTTTCTGGTTTCGCGAATAGTTTACCTCCGCTCCGTGCCGTGCAGCGTTGACGAAGGTTGTATGGCTCGAGGGATAGCAAACGTGAGATGTGAAGTGCGCGAAGTGGCCAAGTTTCGGTTGCATCCATTTAACAACGCAGTTTTGATAGCGAGCGGAATGAGCACCTGCTTTCGAGACCCAAGCTTTCTTACCTGCGCGGGAAGCTCGTTTCAGCAATAAATACAGTGCGTGGAAAGCTCGTGGTACGTTTGTATTTGCTGCTTCTCTCGCACCGAAAGCGGTGGCTTGCTCGGATGGGTGCGAAGCAGCTGACTGCGTTTCATGCAATAGCCGCTTCCAGGCGCTGGGAGGCCGCCAGTAGCCCGAGGTATTTCCCTGTCCTAAAACTATGCCAAATAGTGTGGGTTGAATCGCGGCAACGTTCTGTGTAAAGACAGACAATGAACGTAGCGTCCTCGTTAACGCGTATTGCTCTTGATTCGATCGATACAGGGCGGCCATAATAAGATACAGATGAGGGACGTAAATCTCTTTCTTACCATAGAAACACTGGTTATAAGATCCTTCCTATCTTAATACAGAAATATATATATATATATATATATATATATATATATATATATATATTTATATTTACCATTTTTCTAAGAGTGCGCCGTGAAAATGTAATTTGGGCCCTATCGACGGCTGCAGCGTTAGTTTCCGGCTCGAGGCATTGACCTTCATGCAGCGAAACACTCTGTCCAAGTTGGCGTCGTCGCAACGCACTGCCGTCGGCGACTTGTCGCTCTGAAGCACATGCTGCAGGCGATGGACGGTTTCCCGAAGCCGCGCCTTTACCAAAGCTACTTTGAGAGTCATGCAAATGTGCGTTTGTAGGCTTTAACGACAAATGGCCAGTTCTTCGCTCGAAGAAATCAATATTCAATATTACTTTATGCATTAATTGCCACAGTACATCCAGTCTTTAGTATCGCGGTACTGAAACTCGATATTTTTTGTAACTTTGAACTGTCACTCGATGCATTTCTTGAAGTAACTACAACGATAACTTAAATACTCTTTTTGTTAAGTAACTGAGACGTATCTGCAAAGAAAGAGATGCTTTTCCTAAAAACAAAAAAATTACCCCATTTTTTGGACATTAAAGCGAGTTCGACCATGTGCGTATTCTGGGCCCCACCAAGAGCCGAAAATTGACCCGACAAAATAAAACAAGAACTCAAAATTGTTTTTGTTGGAGCAAGGTGCCCGCGCATAGGACAGATGTTTTTCTACTTCTGTTTTCCTTTTTTTCTCCCACGAAAGAGCTCATTTATCATTAGCGTTAGTTTAACCTTTTCGTGCCTGGCTCTCTCGCCCCGCACCGTCTTCACCCTTTCTGGCTTCATCGAACACCTCTACCTCTTCAGCCAAGAGACAGAGCCACCTTGCGGAAACACGCGACGCAAGGCCACCTAACGGTGAACTGTTTAACGCCGAATGAAAGCCTCAGTCGTCGGTGCCGCAGAAGCCTCGGTCGTCGCTTTCTTTACTCGAGTCACCGCCAGCAGTCGCTGTCTGACAAGGACCAGGGAAGATGCCTCTATTGGTCGACTTGCCCACTCCCAGGGGCCGTGAGCCCGTGATCCACGGTCCAGTTGTTTGATCTGCGTTGCAGAAAATAAATTAAGAAGAAAAGCGGAACGCAATCTAAGCCGATTTTGTGTTATTTCGTCACTGCATCTTATTATTCTATTGTATGTAGTCTATAAAAAATATACACAAATATGATGACAGAACGTCTATTAATGCGTGGTGATCGAAATTTTATAATATTTCTAGCGTCTGTGTTTTAAAAACTTCAGCTGAAAGAAAGTCCTTCGAATATTCGTTGAGAACTGTTGGTAAGACGTGACAGTATAGGAAGTTGAGAGAGTCGTTACAACATCGATAACACTTCTGTAGACTGCCTGAAATTGTGTTCAGGGTACATATGGCACCTTCGAATGGCATTATTGAAGTCAATATTTTTTTTTTTTTTACTTAGATATAATATTTGAAAAATTAGAACTCCTCTCCTTCAAGACCGACGACTAGTTCGCACTTTCCACATTTCCCTCTCTTCCTCCTTTCCCCCCTACTACCCTGCCCACCGTTGCCTGTTTCTTCCTCTCCCATGGTGAGGAGGATCTTCTGCCTTGCAGAATCTCGAGCCTGGTGGTCGGCCTTTAATGGTGCGGCACTTTTTTGTGTAGTTCGCCGGTTTATTGAAAATACAAAATTTCTCCACGTAAACTACTACCGCAAACACCCTTGCTGATCCAGGGAAGGAAGAGAACATCAAAACTTAAACCAGCACGAGAAAACAAAAATACAGAAGCGCCTCTCTCTAAAAAAAAGAAAACTGGGCGGCTAATCTAAAACAAATGAACCACTCAGACTGATCTTTTCCTTGCCATACCCAATCCAGTCAGACCGAAAGAGGTTGGGGTGGCTCAAATCGAGCGACCGGGCCATCGGCGCCTCTCAGCCGACAGGCACACCAAGACTCTTTCGAGGTCCCGTCGGGAACAGGAACCAACTCATTTCCCTGAGCACGGCCCTTCCCCTCTACTTCCCCTCTCTCCCCCTTCATTCCCCACTTGTTTCGTCTCGCTGGCGAGAAGGGCGATGAAGAATAAAAAGTAGATATAAAACTCTCCGCGAAATGGAGTGAAGTGCTGGAGAGAACTGGCTCTCGGTGCCTACCCCGAGTCGGACGGGAGAAACGCTCATCGATTCTGTTGGCCATTCTCGGAGTTTTATTGGACGCAAAAGCCTTCACTCGTCCATTTTATCTTTGCTCTTTTTGACAGGCATCTATGGGACTATCCTGGCTGCACAGTCGGTCTTCGATGCCTTTTGCCCGAAATTTAGCGAGCCAAAATGACAATGCCAGGAACCGGGAGGTGAGAGGAGCGACGTGATGCAAAGCTCGACGAGGTGGGGCGCTCTTGTTTCCCTAAAACCCCTCTTTTCTCTTCTGCTCTACAATTTTATAAGTTATTCGCTCGTCCCGAAACTCTATTATTATTATTTCTGCTTTTTTGTCTACAGCCGCTATTTTTGGTATCACCATTCTCCTTTTACTCGCCATTAGAGTAGTAGCTTTTCAAGTGCTGAAGTTTAGACGAATCCACTACACTTTTCAAAACCTTCAGTCGCTTTGCATTCATTTCTTTTTTTTTTTGTAGCTTCTGGCTTTTGAAGAGAGCTATCCCAAACTGGACGTATTTTCTTTGACTTCCTGGGCATGAAGTTTTCTAGAGTTTCTGACTACAGAGCACTTCCTCTTCTCAAACCCCGGCGCCTTTTTTTTGTCGTGTTTCTTTTTTTTTTCTGGTTATTGCGTGTGACAGCTTTGTCCGGCGCAGTACCTCTTTTATTTTTACCTCTTTTTATCAACAAAAGTGCATTAATACTCTTCACTGCTTTATCTCAACCAAGTTCAGCCAGAACTAAATCAACGAAACTGGCTAATTCAATTTATGTTCTCAGATTGACGAGTATTCTACGATAAATTATCACAACGTAGATTAAAGGGATACTGAACCAAACAGAATAGTGTCCATATTACGTGGCGCACAATTTTTCCACGGGCAAGTAGCTGCCGGGATGCGCGAGTATAGACGCTTTACACACGCGCCAGATTGAGCCGCCATAGCCGCCCTTCTCTTGTCTTGCCGAGATGCCGAGCCACTGAAGCGGGTGTTGACGAGTCTCCACAACGGCCTATGCTGGGGGGAAGGACACAGTAGCACTTAAAATGGCAATAACCTGTCCTGCTGTGGAAATGACGAAGTCAAGCGAACGGAATAAGAGGGAACAAAAACTGAAGGTCAATTATGGCGGCGCCCATGCACAGCTGCTGTAAAGCGTCTATAGGCACGAAGTGCGGCGTCATAGTGTTCCATTCACGCTCAAGATGACAGTGAAATGTATGGGCTCCGGACAAAGACAGAATAAAAAAGAGATGCTTTTCATCTCCACAAGTGAAAATTACGTGCTTGTCAGATTCATTAATGGCGTGCCTTTTACACCAATCCCGAATTTGGAGATGAAAAGCTTGTCTTTATATTTCCTTCTCTCCGTAGCCCACACATTTTACTGTCATCTTAAACATGAAAGGAGGACTATGACATCAATTTCGGTGCCTGTGTTCGCGGACGCCGGAGGCTGCTGGCTCATGGATACATCTTGCATCACTTATTATAAACACTGAAATGTTTGGTCCATCATCGATTCAACAAAATGTTTTGCTGCACGATTATCAGGAAATTTGTAGGCGGAAACAAAAACCAACGCGAATTACATATGACAGGGAACAGCGCCAGAACGTGTCCCCTGCTGGCACGAGCGCAGGACTTGGTGTAGCGTTTTATTCGCGCTCGCATTCGTGCAAATGCAACAAATTTTAAAGTTAAGAAATCGAAACGGTCTATTTGACAGCGTTGCACGCTATATATGACACGGAGTGTATTTGCTATGTAGTGAGAGGTATAACACTTGCGGTCCCGAAATTCCTGTTTTTTTTTAACAGACTTAACAATAAAAAAATGATAACATCGCTGCTAACATGTGCTTGGTGACAAGTTTCTACATTCAAGAATTTAAGCAGGACACATGGGAGAAAATTAGTAGTAATTATAAATTTAAATATAGTAGAGGCAATACTGAGGGACTTGGAAGGAAGGACAAATTGCCTTGTTTAGGTCGTGTACAGGAACGAAGTGCCTATACTTTACATACCCTATATATAAATATTGATGTAATATTCCAGCACCAAGGCTTATTTAGACCCAGACAAAACAAAACGAAATAAAGCGAGTTATTTGTTAATTACTGTAAATAACACTAGAAATCCTCCTAGTCATTCAGCAGAATAGAGCCACGGTCGTTCAAAGGTTCTTGTATTGAAATCAAGTTAACATCTGCCCTTCAGTCCTTACTTTTTTGTTGTAACAGGTGCCCCTGATTATTAAAAAAAGTAAAACTATAGAGAAACCACTTGTTAAAAGCAGAAACTAGAAAGACTCCGAATCGTCTTAACGGTGAAATATCGTAGAGTGTTGTGAGCCAACAACTACTCCGTTCACCCTTAAGCTCAGACTCCAGCCAATTGACATAAGCACGAGGCAGGAGGTCGCTGCTTTGAAACGTTCTTCTGCAAAATAAGCACAGCGCTACAAGTGCGTCTATTAGTTAGGAGCGCAGGCTAGAGCGCGGTTGAAACTTTGGCTGCAGTCTCATCTTGAGAATACTGCTAAATCTCTTTCGGTTTTGAATTCGAATCGAATAATTATCGGCCTCAGAATTTGATTACACTTTCGGCTTTCTAGTGTTGAAGGTTTCGGATACTTTAATTCACTTAATATCAGTACTACAAAAAATATTGGAGTTCATTCGTGAACGCTGTTCAAGCTCCCATATGTCTCTGTTGGACCTAAAGAAAGCCTACACTGGAAAGCATTCACAAATAAATGTTTTCCACGGGAAGCAGTGTTTTTAGTGTTCATCGTAAGAAGCATGGTTGCGCTCCTAAATTCTGGTACGCGCTAAACAATAACGGCCAGTTCATCATGCGTCGCGATTTTTAATTCAATATTTTTGCTTCACCTGTCTCCAGCTCTGTGTTTCTATAAACCTATTCGCCATTCTCACGTTTAATTCTGCACGAATGTGTTCGTCGAATCCGAAACCGAGCAAAGCATGCGTTGTATTTAGTATCGGGGAAAAATGAAACGCGAACAGAGGAGCGCGTGGCTCGCGGTACAGGTTGCGCCGCCTAGAAGTGCGCCTAGGGGCGAGGGTGCGTGGCCTACTCCGATGTGTATACGCCCTTTGCTCGGCGCTTCCCAAGCTTCGGTAGAGCGCCTCTTAGTGCGCTGAAAGCTATCACCGCTATCTTTGCTCGCTTGGCGAGCTTGGGTAAACACATCGGAGTAGGCCACGCACCCTCGCCCCTAGGCTTACTTCCAGGCGGCGCAGCCTGTCCCGCGAGCCACGCGCTCCTCTGTTCGCATTTCATTTTCCCCCGATAGTACAAGCGCTGAAACTGTCACCGCTGTCAGAAGCTTTTTTCTACCTACGTCCGTGACTCGTGCATATTCTGACGCTAGTCATTCCAGGCTCGCATCTAAAGGCTGAACTCACTAGAGCAAACATGAATTGCAAAATTCGCTCTGCAAAAGTTTATTAGAACACGCCGCTGCGTATTTGTCGGAAACCAATTTCCATGCGACAAACACTCGATGAACTGCCGCCAAAGCCAATTACATGATGTCAAGACGTCAGTTGTGTGAGCGACTTCATCTGCACACAAATGACGCACTCGCAAACCCTAAAACCTCGAGTACAAACCAACGCACAACAACATCAGCAAATAGGGTGTACAGATAATACGTTCGAATGGTTCGAACGTGGTTCCAAGACTGCAGCCAGTCCGAAATCGTAGCCATTTTTTTCACTATATTGCTCGTGTTCCGCGTCTGGCTCCTGCCGGAAGTGGCGGACGCCGGCCGAACATAATCTAGCTTGCCTAGATCTGCGGTGAACAGCCCGTGGCCCGAGCTCAACCCGAGCGCCCGATCGACCTGCATGCGGAGCGGAGCTGTAAGCATGCAACTCGTTTGTTCTGGAAAACTTCTGTGCCATCTATAAGGAAAAAGCTACAAATAAATCGCGGGTAAATCGAGCTTGCAAGATTTCCCAGGTATGTTTGTCACGATATTTTCCTATTATCTTTTTTTTTTTCTAAGTATGGTGCACACGAGCAGTCTCTACATTGCAGGTGTAGGTAACCCCCCCCCCCCCCCTCCCCTGTGGATTTTAGAGAGAGTTTGGTCTTGTAGCCGGTCATTAACGCACCGTCCCGTCTGTCCTACGTAGAATCTACCACATGAAAGCGGGATACTATTGATGTCATATAAGGAACAGGGAACATATCGGGGTGGGCATGATTTTTGTGGTGAAAGTATTTATATTTTTTGCCTTAAGGCTGGATCTGAGCACAAATTTGACCCATGTTTGGGGGCGTGGGGTGCTGACATTACATAGGGGACATCATACCTGCTATAGTAAGATACAACATAAGAAAGACAGGCCAAGGGGGAAAAGGACGCGCACGTAGGAAAGCTGAAGTGGAAAAGGCGATCTCCTTTCCACAACGGCTTTTCGTGTGCGCGGCCTTTTCCCCGTCGCCCTGTCTTTCTTATGTTGTATATGGGGAGGAGGACCGACCGTGACGCCCCAAGCGGTTAACTTTAGAACTACACGGATGGGGACAACAAATACAATGACTCAGCGCTCGGCCGACATAACCGAACGCGGTAGTCAGCGTTCGGCTGGAGTTCGTGTTCTCCGGTGAGGGGAAGGAGGGGCTCTTTTCTTTCCCCTCCGGCCTGCATGAACACTGCAGCATGCACGGTCCCAGCTCAGTACAAAAGCCGAAGTGGGTCAAGCTCGCATTATCTGAGGATAGATCCGGCACTTGACGTCGCTTCGTCGATTGTTAGTATTTTTTACATTAAACTGTGCCCCGCGCTCTATTTTAGAAGATGACATGGACATGCCCATAAGGCCTGTTGGCATGCGCACAGGTCTTGTGTTGAGTAAACACCGAGTGTGGGGAAAACAAACGGGTCAGAGCGCCCCCTATAGTTCGATCTCCTGCCCAATAGCTGACGTTCTATGATTGAGGAAACCTCTGCGTGTATATGGGACTACCACCATTCTTTTCTTACCAATAGTATGTTTTGTTTTTTCATCTGTCTTTACTTTTTTTATCAAAGTTTTCACCACTCCAGTCAACACTTGCGCTTAAAATGCCCGAGGATGTCAGCCTCTGAATTTGAGCGATGAAACAGCATTTTCTGGTACGAAAACATAACTTTGTTAAAAGAGCAATACCTCTATTAACGTAATTACAGTGTGAAGACGGTGTAATTTAGAATGCCGTTTTTTATTGAGGTCGAAAAGACCAGCACAGGGGATTGGGTTGCAAGGGAAACGAGAGGTCAAGAAATTGCAAAAGTCCTCTCCTAGGCGTTACAAATGTAAAAGAAAGTTCAAAACCGCATTTGTGGAAAATGGTTATTATCTTACTGACAACTTGTGTTCCCACAGTTGTTTTTTACAATAGGAGGAAGTCGTCAACATACATAATCATTCTTGTAACTGACTGTCGTAGAATCTATGTAGGATCCTATAGCACGGTTAACACCCGAAAGAAAAATATCGCCTAGAACCCGTGCTGGACTGCAGTGCATGTACATTCAGGACTTTTGCAAAAATACCCCGTTTTGCAACCCTCTGATTGTAGAAATAAGATAAAAATGCAGAAGCTGAAGGAAAGTTTTTAAGGTTACTCCACATGAGTTAAGGAAACAAAGGTTCGTCATGTGACTCAATGCAGTTATTTACAGAGGCTAGGAAAGAATTATAGGGGAAGCAAGTAAAAGAGAGCCTGAACTTCCATGCTGAAAACGCTGTGCTTGATAAAGTCATTTGTCCTCACACGTTCAGCACCAACCGCTGAATTGCGAGCTACGAAGGGATCATTAATGTTCAAACCCGAAAAGTGTTTTTGTAGGTATGCTGACACTTGACTTTGCCACGAACCTCTTTTGGGGACAATGGCTGGGAAAAGACAGGCTTTCTTGTGTGTTTTAGCACTAAACAAGACTGCCAGGTGTAACTCTTCTGTTTTTTTTTTTTTATGCCGCCAGCTAATTTAATTAACGTGAGACGGTCACACAGATTTAGAGCTTGGTTCTTCACTTTTTTCCTCACAAGCTGCATCGGTCGAAAGGTATTTTGTACAGCTGCGTTTGCGCTTTCATTATATACGCATTCGGGCACTATCACACAGGGACCTTCTCTATCCGCCTCCAAAAGTAAACCAGAGGTCCAGGAACCGGAGCGTGGACCCTCCTCAAACCTGAAATAGCGTTCACACATTAAGATATACATCGTGGTCTGTCTTCTTCGTTGGTCTTGTGGGCCATCTTTTTGACCAAGGCAAATATCTCTGAAGGCCCAGGTTCGTCTGTATGCAAAACTTGGAACCAAGACACAATGTTGACGGAAGGTGTTTAGGAAGGATTAAATCTTCGATGCTTGTAAATTGTCCTGCAGCTGGAACAGCCTTCTTTGTTTCTGGGGAGGTTTCGCCAAACGCGCTGCCACAAAAACTCCGTTGCGCCATCCAATGTCTTATGAATTTAAAACAAAAGATCGCTGATGTCTGTCTAAATTTCCACCACTGACGCCACATGCAACCCAACAACAGTCTTTTAAGGATGTAGCCTGCGCCAACACCCTGATGTTAAAATTCGGCAAACCCTGCTTGTATGACCTACAGAAGATGTGAGATAACCCCTCAGTACAAGTAGTTCAACAAGACTTGTACCTTTATTAAAGAACACACCAGGAAAATCTTCTCAGCATTTAAAATCCGTAGTCTGGGCGAGCGATGTGGCAGTCAACCGTCGTTGTCTTTACAAAGAAGAAAATGGCTTTTTTTTAAAATCCTTTGCGCATGGCTAAATACGAGTGCCCATAAGCTGGTGTGCCCCTGCTCCTGTGTGGCCTTCGCCTCGGTTCCACTTCATTCATTTCTTCTTCCTTCAAATACATGCGAGTTGTGAGTGTGCGCTTTTCAGTTGTCTACATGTTTGTCTTCTCAGTTCTTGCCTTTTCTGCGCATCTTTAGCCATATTTATCGCTATTGGCACACTTCCTGTTAAATAACTGCCTTCGCGACCCCTTTCAGAGAAAACTTGAACGAAAAAAAAAAAAAAGAAACCTCCTCGAAAAAAACGTTCCGACAGAAAACAAGAAATAGAAACGGTTTTGAATAAGAAAGACCCAAAAAAACTTTTAAGAGCGCATTTTCCAAGGAGCGTGGGGAGTCACTGAAACAGCCGGCCACAGCTAGACACCGCTAAGCCGCTCCGCCCACACCCAAAGTCAGTTATATAAAACCTAAAAATATACGCACTCGCGGACTGATTGACGAGTAAACACATCGCGCATCGTAAAACTGAACTCGGAAACTCGGTCGTGCACAAGTCAGTCACAGAGGCCGCAGCGGCCCCTTTTCTCTCCGTCCCTCCTTCTTTATTCCTGCCGCAGGCCCGTTTCTTTGTGCGCTTCCATCGCCTCGATCCGGTCGTCGTCGCAGATTCTTGGTGCTACGCACCGTTTGTATCGACATCAGTAACACCTGGTCGGAGAGACGCCTTCACGCCCTCCCTGCCCCCGCGTTTCTGCGGCCGGCATCCACGATAGATGGGGCAGTACGCCACCTCGCGACAAAACAGAGAAACAGCTGTCTCCTCCCGCGGGAAGACAGCTCGTGTCAGAAACGCCTGCGGCCTCTAACAACCCCCCCCCCCCCTCGCGTTCCGTTTCCCTCCTCACCCTTGCTTGGTTCGGCCCTTTTTCATTTCGTGCTAACCCCATACATCGGTGCGGAGTCCTTCGCCGGACCAGGCGCGCACAAAGCACGCTAGGACGCGCAGTCGGGGACAAGAACGCAAAAAATAAATGAAGAGGGCGCGCTTACAAAGAGAGGTACATACGCGCACACAAACAAACACACAAACACAGGTCCAAGTTTGTAAGCTCGTACACACACGCGCGCGCACACACACACTCACACACATACATACAACAGCTTAGGTTCGTGTTTGGAAGCAAGCACGGGCCCACATTTATACGAACGCTCACACACACGCATTGGACGTTTTTTGTTGAAATCGTTTTCCGGTTTCTTGAGCTGCATTTATGCGGGTTTTGATTTTGATTTACTAGCCTTTTCGTGGTTCTGTCCGTCTTTTTGATTTTGTCTGTCGTCCGTAGAAACTCGTCCTTAGGTTTAAGAGATTCGGACTGCTCTTTTTCTGTTCGGTTCTCCTCTAGACCGCCTACTAGCGCCTGTGAGACCCGTTTGTGTTTGTCTATATCAAACAAGTTTTTCTCAGAAATTCCCATGGGAGTGCAACGCGTTCAGCAGGAAGGCGGCGGTATACCCAAGTAAAGTGTCGTGGACGTTAGAG
Source organism: Ixodes persulcatus (assembly GCA_013358835.2). Classification (NCBI taxonomy): domain Eukaryota; kingdom Metazoa; phylum Arthropoda; class Arachnida; order Ixodida; family Ixodidae; genus Ixodes; species Ixodes persulcatus. The sequence goes on from JABSTQ010009916.1 coordinate 1,290,382, forward strand.
CGTTTGCCATCTACTCGGCAACGCACTGTCTAAAACAAAATATTGCATTTCGTAGTTTAAGAGGTTTAGTCACCACTTTCCTTTCCTTCTCCATTCTCTACAGTCTCCCTTATGATAACTACTCGTTTCGAAAGCTCCGATGCATATAACTTATGGTGCTAAAATCTAGGAAAAGTATTTTCAATTATAAGAATCTTTTTCATCAAGTGAAACTAACACATTGGCTCGAATCGTCAGATACTTTTACATATCTGTACTATTTGACTATTTTTACGAGTGTTCAACTAGAGACTGTATTACACGAACTAAAGAAGATTAAGATCACACAAACGCGTTAAAAAAAAAAAAAAATATTATCTAGAAAACTGCGCTATTTGCCTCGCTTACATGACATACATATGTTAATTAAATCTATGTTTGCAATTTCTGGACAATAATGCTCACGCGTCTCGGGTTCTTAAAGGGGTACTGAAACGAAATGCTTGCTCTTATTTATGTGTTCTGATAGGGTCTAAGTTGTCAGCGGCAGCCCACAAACACTATTCGAGACTATTGTTTCTGGACTCTCGGTAAAAACGTCAGGACAACTAATTTCGAAACGAATGAACAGATTTCAAAATTGCTCATTTTGGTGGTCTTTGAAGTTCTGTTGGAATGCCGCCACGTCATCAGCCTCTTGGAAGCAGCGCCAGTTCGCGGCAATAGGGATCGCTCCTGGACTTACTTAGACCTGAATGTGATTCGGCGGAGAACGCTAGCGGGTCTAGTACATTGTACGTGTTAACTTCCGTGCTGCTTCCGTAACGTGCATTCGACACTATGTTAGATCGCCGTTCTTTACAGACGTTTGGTAGGAGCTAGATCTTTGGATACGAGGGCCTTTGCCAGGCGAACCATACAACTCCCATCCCCACCCCCCCTTCCCTCGAATGCGTTGTGAATGACGCGTTCAAATATGGCACAAAGTGTCGGCATTGCTGGGTAAGGGTTTTCTTAACGTATTGGTTACCTCGAGCTGAACCGAAGGCTCGTGGCACATAAAATAACGGCATGGCCGCGAATGACGTAACGGGCAGGCTAGGTATAACCTTTATAACTACTAGGCAAGATTGTCACGCGTTGACGCATCAAGCGGCCACGCTCGCAACTACAGTGCCCTCGGCCGTGCAGGAGCCATTGACGTCACGAGCACGATACGCATTGCCATAGCCTCCTCCATACTTACATAGCCTGGCAGTTCAAACGGAGCCATACAGTGCCCGTTCGTAGATTTAGAGCGCGAGGATCTGGTAGCGCAGAGCATTTCTCAGGGAACCTGGACGTCAGCGCACAGTTTTTGCAGCGGCGAGGACCCGAGACATATTTTTTAAACCAGACGAGAAAAGAAGGGGTAGCGCGAGGAACGCGAGGAGCACGAGTGGACATTCCATCACTCGGGAGAAGGTGCGTTTCGGCGTCTCGCCGCAGCGGGGTGCCGGTCACGTGGCTCTCCTCTCATCCGTTGTCTGCCGCTCGACCTTTTCAGTTTCGGAGGCCGCTTCTGTTTCCCGCTGGCCGGGGGGATCGGTGGCCGAGTGGGCTAGCGCACACCAGCTCGGAGCACGTGGGGCGAAAGCTCGCGCTGCAGAACCCAGGATCCTGGGCTCATTCCCCACCCCTGCCCCTACCGGCGTGCGGTAGTGTATCACTACGGCGTTATTCTCGTTGAAGACCGCAAGCTAGCGGTTGTAGTGCACTGGCTAACCTTCTCATCTGCACTAAAATATTAAGGTGGGCTAGTTGGATATGCATTTTCGAAATAAATAGCGCGAAGGTCAAGCAGCTGGGATACTCGTCGCCCGTTGAGGCAGACCAAGTCCTAGGCTGTATAAACATAAAGTCACTGGATCTGGGAAAGTAGCGCCATTGCCTTCCCACCTGCTAGCCGGACACACACAAATTCCAACATACACACGACAAAACCTCCTACTGTGATTGGCTCATCGCTGTCGGTTGCCTTAGTGATCACCATCTTGGTGAGACTGGTGAAGATGTACTGCATCACACACGGCGTCGGTGCTTGGGGGCATTGAAAAATATTTTTTTTTGACGGACGAGCATCGTACCGGCGTGCGGTCGTGTATCAATACTGCGTGGTGCACGTTAAAGACCCCAGGCTAGCGGTTGTAGTGCACTGTCTAAATTTATCATCTATAGCTGGGAGACTCGTCGCCCGTTGAGGCAGACCAAGTTCTGTATAAACATACACACACCCTACGTTTTTTTATATTAACTTCCACACATTCCAATTTTGTTTTCTTTTTTCCCGCTGGCCGAATTTGAAGCAAGAGGTAGCGAGCTCGTGGCCACGTCAACTCGTTTCCGTAGCCCTTTAAAGACGTGGCGTAAGTGGGATTATATTTGCATAATTCGAATGCCTTGCAAGTTTCGGGTGCTTTTTCGCATATGTGCTCCACCACCCTCAAGCCATGGTCACACTGCTTATACAACATCAGACAGAACGCGACTCACCGCGAGCGTCGTGCTTTGAATGCCGCGTGGAACTGATTTCAAAGAGAAACTTGAGCACGCGGCATTTGAACTACGGATATTGCGCTGACTCGTGTTTGCAGAGTGTCTTTTGTATGACTTATGAGAAGTGTGACTCCGGCTTTATGGTGGGCCTACTCTTGCAATTCCGCGAGAAAATCCACTCATATCTTTACGCCAAGCTTTAAAGAGCGGCAGAAATTTCGGCTGTGAGCCGAATCGGCCCCGTATTGTTTTTAGACTCCGGGCGTCACAACACTCGGCCGAAATCCTGGCGGTGAGCGGGATCGGTCCGGGAGATATTCTTGCCGCCGAGCGATGCGTTTGGCCGGCCGCAGGCCGATCAGCGCTAACCGGGAGGAAGGTTGTTGCGTCTCGTTCTTCCTGCTTATTTTCGGTAATGGCGGCGACCAGTCGTAGCGTCGCTAGAATGGCCAAAAATCAACCAAACCAACGGCCTTGATCTGTATCGAAGTCTAATTGATACATTCATGAACGACCAGTGCCTTTACGACTTAAAGAATGTTGCTTATAAGGACTGAAAGTAAAAGAAAGAGCTGTGGGATAACGTCGCCGAAATATTCAGACCTGATGTGACAGGTAGCCATATATTGCGAAGCCCCCGCCATTCTCCGAAATAGTCGTGAGAGCGTTGAAACTGGAGTGCGTTGAAAAATTATAGGATATCGCGGTGAAACACTCTTTAGAGCACATGTCCTGAACTGCTTGCTACTCCCTCACGCGACTCCGCAGTCGGTTACACATATATACGACTACGAGGAAATTAGAACGTAGCCCTTACCTTCCTTGTGTGGGGAGGCACGTGCAACGGCAGAATTTTGAAAGGTACACTTTCGCGCCCGCTTCTCGGGCTAGCCACGTGGGGCATCAGCCGGGTCGCTTTGTTTGCAACCGTGTATTCGCCTCGAGATCAAGGTTGGACATTGTGGACACCTGCTTTTGTTTCTTCATGGTTTTCTATGCCCAACGTGGTGATTCTCTGGTGCCCACTAAGCAGGTAGAGACGAAGGATTCCCACTACCTAAATGGAAGACGGACAAGGGTAGGGGCTCGAGATTTTGTTGTTTGCAGTTGATTTTAGCCCACAAACTCGCGTGCCCTACGTTGGCGCTTCTCATGGCTTCGGCTTCGTGTCTGTAGCGTATGGCACCAGTAAAAGTTTGAAGCCCAATTTCTTCTGATTGATTTATCTTGCCCCGAACAGCATTAAAGATTCCTTCGTGTGGTACCGAGTAAAACATATCATCTACATCAATAGAGAATGCCAAATGCGTGTTCGGCATTCCCATCTGTAGAACTTACACTACTTCATTTGAGCTCCGAACCGAAAAAAGGTCATCGGTTACCTTCCCGCTCTGATTACGTTGTAAAACTCGGCTAACCTGAACTTGCCACATGCCACCCTCAAAAACAATGACTCGCAGAGGGCATTCAGGTTTAAGCGTCGTTCCTGTGAAAAACAACTCCAGAAAACCTTTCTTGGCCTTGTTGGCAGCTTTATTAACGATTTCTAGTTGAAATGTCTTAAGCTGCCTGAGTGCTGCGTGTTTTTTTTTTTTTTTTTGGTGCTTAGGAACTCTTTTTTTTTTACCACCACGAAGCTCTTTGCAATAGCGGCACTTGCCTTGGCCTAGAAAAGGCCCTCAGACAGCACGACCATACCACACTCGTTGTCCGCTTCTACCACAGCCAGTCCGCTCTCATTTAAAGCACTAACCACTTTCTCGAAAGCAGGCTTTTTCTTTGGCCCCTGACTTTCTGTGCACCTCGGTGTGTCCACACCATCGCTAATGGATCTCTCTCGGATTTTATACCCCGCACGGTCAGCCACCCCTCGTACCATGGCATGACGCTCATGCCGTCTAGACGAGGGCTTGTAGCTGAACATTGGTCCCTTCTTGAGAATTGCTGCTACTTCTCCTGGCAGGTTCGCATCTCCCACAACGGCGACGTTGTTAGCAGCTGTAGCTGCGTTGTTGTGTTTTACGGGTAGATTCAACCGAGCTCCTTGCCACATAAACTATGTTGATTGATACTCTAGCCTCCTGTACTCTGCATACCGGCGTACGTCAATGCATAAGTCACACCCCTCTTGTACTTTGTCCCTCAGCCTGTCTTGATACAACCGAAATTGTCTCCAATATATAGACTTTAAAATCCTCCAAATCCGTCTTGCGTGGTTCCAAGAAGGCTCCAAAACTCCAGAGAGCACACTCACCTCCAGAAGTACAATTTTCTTTTTCAAGCAAAACGCGATAATCCGGAAGGGGCAGGTAGAAAGGGCAAGGAGGTTCACACAGGTGAAAACTCCGTCAGCACGCCTTCAATTTTACTAAGTGACAAGGAAGTTTATTTTCTAGATGGTTTTGTGTCGACACGTTGAACCGATACGAATCTATAAATCATTGTCATCTGTTGTATGTGTTTATGGGTTGCTTTTATCACAGGGGATTGACAAGATAGAAAAGTGCAAAGTTAGCATCAGTCCATGTTGTCCATCTTTTTTTAGATCACAATAAACCAACTAGTCTAATTCAAAGTTTTAATTGCGAGTTTGTCTGCTATTCCCAGTTTACCTTGTGTTGCATAGCAACAAAGGTTAGAAGCGCAAGCTCAAAGCGTTGGCTGCTGTTCTACCTGCGTCGGGGGTTCCGCCGTGTTGTGCCCTTGTAAATCGAACGAGCCGAGTGCTGGCGCTTAACTCTATTTGTATTCACTTCAAAATATATTGAAATAAAAGAGCTAGACACAAGCAAATTACAACAGAAAAATCTCTACGCCAAGCTGTTCCAGAATATCAAATGAACAGAAATAAGACAGGCGCCATCAAACAATAATGCTATCCTGACATGAGCGTTTTTCTGTTGGTTCGTCATTGATTTCTGTATGTTCTGAAGTGAAGGGCAAATCGAGTCGATAGTCAGCACTGTGTCTGTTTGTCTTGTTTTTGTGTTTTTCCTGCAGTTTTTAATATTAATAGGCGTGTCCCTCCTGGCCCGACTAATGTAGGAGATGAGCACCTGATTTCAATTTTAAAATAAATTTAAAAAATCTGCCTGCTTATTTCTGGCCAGACGTCAAATCATTTTGTCTTCTCACGGCACCGTGCCAGCAGCAATAAATTAGTGGGACAGCTTGCCCCTCATTGCATAGGTTAGGCTGTATATATAAAATGTATATTGGTAAAATATACATGGCGGCAGTGGCGGCAGTGCCGGCGGCGGCGGCGCCACCGCCTCCGTTAGGGATGTCGATGTAAACGCCTCGTTCATCGCTGCCACCGCCATGAACAATTTTACTTCGGCGGCAGCGGATTTCAACGCAGGTGGAAACGTATCATCAAAAAACAAACCTGATCGCCAAGTGCCGATTCTCAACTTGTAGGTGGGACAAGTAAGCAAAAAATTGTTATCATGAAGAAATATCTTCATCCCAACATTTTTCAGTCGCAAGACAAATTTGAGTAAAAAGCGATTACAAAACACGCTTCTATTTTCGGGGCGTAATCCAAAATAAAAGAATTGTATGCAATTGCTTTTAAAAACACTGCACAACTAAAAAAGTAGCCTTTATAGCGTCCTGCATATGACACTCATAACACAAAATGAACTCTTCAAGAAAAACAAAAACGATTGATATTTACCTCGCCAGACTCATTTCGAAGTAAAGAGCAATTTTCAAACGTACTTCTATTTTCAGCTGTCAACACCCGAAACAAAAGCATCTTTCAGAATCGCACAAATGAGCCTGGAAGCCAAACTATGGCGCTATTTTGTTACTTTTCGGCGAAAGTAACTTTGCTACCTACGTGTTATGTCCAGAAACTTTAAAGGCCATTTTGTTTGGTAGTTCCCTATCCCTTTAAAGGGACACACCAGTGAATTTTGGAGAGACATGAAATTTGCGTGGAATCGAAGCTCGTCGAACATGAAAACCTTTTGCTGTAAACTCGAATTATTTCGGGAGCTATGCGCATAATTCTTACACGGCGCTCCGGCGCTAACATCATGCTCCTCCACTGCGCAGGCACGGCGGACGCCGCCGGCTTCAGGACGCCTTCCGCGACGAAGCATTGCGTTGCTGCGCTTTTCTTTGAGTTTTATTTCTGAGGTGCTCTGACCTTGAGCGCACCCGCCGGTTTCCGTGACGAAACATCTGCGCTGCTGTGCTCTTCTTTGTGTTTTATTGGGAATGGAAATTTAGGTGCCGCTTCACTCAGCTAATGCGAATTGAGGCGAGGTTTCGCTAAGCCAATGGGAATTTAGGTACCGCTTTTCGCTGCTACCGAAAACGTCGGTTTCGCTCCATGTGACAGTTAATGCTTTCTCATCAATATTATTTCAACCACAATCAAATCATTTTTACATTATCACTTTTCACCAAAAAATATTTATTGGAGGGTTCATGCCAGGCTGCTGCGAATAGACCATTTCCGAAAGTTAGTCTACCCTCCCTATGCAGAGCCAAGCAATGTATGGATCATGGGAAAGCCTTCCCTGCCTTCTAGCCGGACACAAACATAGAATAACATACAGACGACCAAAACGTGGCGTGGCGATCGGCTAATCGGTCTCTGTTGCCATGAAAATCCCCATTTCGGTTCATTCAAAACTTGGAAGCTTCGAGAAGGTCGCTCAAAACTAGTCGCAAAACGATAACCACGGAGCATCATTGTACTGAAGGCATTCCTCGCCAATATAAGCGTCTTTGGCACTCTATATGCTATCAACTTCTCCATCATGCGCATCTCCACGGATATCGTACAATTATATTGTCCATCTTGTGTATTTCAAGAAAATAAAAATTGTTTTCAATGCCTCCAGGCAACAACACCCCACTTTGATTCGGTACGACGATGCACGCTTGTTTCGCCGGTGTGTTGATAGCAAAATCTCGGTATACAAGGAACGTACCTACAGAGCTACCCGTCACATGCGAATTTAAATTGGATCACCAAAAACGAAAAGGTCAAAGACAAATCGCTAGTTTAATTAATCAAAATAGCGTCCATATGGGGGATCCTGGCGCTGCTTTGCAGGATCGGGTGACTTTACCGCCAAACCCGACGCTCTAATGGCGGCGCGACACAGCTTCTCCACACCAGAAAAGGCGAACGTCTTCGAAAGCATAGAGTAGAAGGGAGAAAATATGTTGATCCTTTCACGTCACCTTTTTTTACAAAATCGAGGGTGTTTGATTTAGCCGAGCATGATCTTCTATCACCGTCATTATGCCGCATTCGGACTGGCGTTCGAATCGCTACCGCGAAACCTATCTGCTCGTTTTCATCATCAAATGCGCGTGAAACTGGAACTGAATCTGTAAGCAGCCTCGTTCACAACCGCTCCTTGATTGCTGTTCAACCGCCAGTGTGAATGGCGCATTAGAGCGGCAATATTGGAGTTTTTGGGGCAGCAACAAGGTGACACCGACATTTGAAAAGGGTCTATAGGCTGCGGGTTATGTTCATTGACGCCGCACCGAGGACTCGCACGGATGGTCGTTTCGTCGTTAAAGCCCCGTGCATCGTTGTAGCCTCGGGCTCCGCACGCTATCAGCGTTATCAAAGGACCTGGGCTGTCTATACTTCGACGTTGGTGAACCAACGCACGCCGGCGCAGAACGACGTTCGTCGCCCATGTATCCGCGTTCCGGCGCGCTGAGGGGAGCTTCAACAAAGGTGCTCTTAATGTCTAGCGCGGTGGTGTGATTAAAGCGACGATCAGTGCAGGATTTAATTGTACCCTGATAGGTTAAAAAAGAAGCAAATAGCGGGAATAATCATGCTTTTCTCCCAAATGCCGCACAAATATCAGAGAAAACACTTTCTGACCGTCTTTACGTCAGTGCGTAACATGTGTCACACCGATGGCAAAGCGGCGCTCGCATAACTCGCTTTCACTGTGGCGTCGTGGACCTTCATGTGCTTCATTTTCTGCATTAAATAAAATTCTTACGGTTTCTGCTATAGACGTTTTCAAGAAAGGGCTCCTGGCCGGTTCCATTTTCAGTGTTCCCGCGTGTGACGCGTAATTAGCTCGCTTTTCGAAGCGACAAACACGCGCGCGTTGGGCTGAGGAGAACGTACGCTGATCTGAGGAGATCACACGCTCTGCTGAGGAGATCGCACGCTGGGCTGAGGAGATCGCACGCTGGGCTGAGGAGATCGCACGCTGGGCTGAAGAGATGGCACGCTTTGTTGAGGAGATCGCACGCTGGGCTGAGGAGATCGCACACTGGGCTGAGGAGATGGCACGCTTTGTTGAGGAGATCACACGCTCTGCTGAGGAGATCGCACGCTGGCCTGAGGAGATGGCACGCTTTGTTGAGGAGACCGCACGCTGGGCTGAGGAGATCGCACACTGGGCTGAGGAGATGGCACGCTTTGTTGAGGAGATCACACGCTCTGCTGAGGAGATCGCACGCTGGCCAGAGGATATGGCACGCTTTGTTGAGGAGATCGCACGCTGGGCTGAGGAGATCGCACACTGGGCTGAGGAGATGGCACACTTTGTTGAGGAGATCACACGCTCTGCTGAGGAGATCGCACGCTGGGCTGAGGAGATCGCACACTGGGCTGAGGAGATGGCACACTTTGTTGAGGAGATCACACGCTCTGCTGAGGAGATCGCACGCTGGGCTGAGGAGATCGCACACTGGGCTGAGGAGATCGCACGCTGGGCTGAGGAGATCGCACGCTGGGCTGAAGAGATGGCACGCTTTGTTGAGGAGATCGCACGCTGGGCTGAGGAGATCGCACACTGGGCTGAGGAGATGGCACGCTTTGTTGAGGAGATCACACGCTCTGCTGAGGAGACCGCACGCTGGCCTGAGGAGATGGCACGCTTTGTTGAGAAGATCGCACACTGGACTGAGGAGATCACACGCTCTGCTGAGGAAATCGCACGCTGGGCTGAGCAGATGGCACGCTTTGCTGAGGAGATCGCACGCTGGGTTGAGGAGGTCGCACGCTGGGCTGAGGACTTGTAAATATTAGAATGGTGCATACACCATTCAAATATTTACAAGTCCTCTGCCTAGCGTGCGATATCTTCAGACCAGCACGCGCATGTTCGTCACTTGGGAAAGCAAGCAAATCACGCGTCGTACGCACGAGCACTGAAAATAAAACCGGCCAGGTGCCCATTTTTGAAAGGTCTATACCCTGGGCACCCTTAAAACTGCCATGGAAACGAAAGGTATCATCCTCATCCTAATTGACTTATATTCTTCTAAACCCAAAGATGTTGTTTTCTAAGCTTTGCGGCTAAATATTTCATCTGGATTTTATGAACTTCGTTTAAAATTCATATGTTTTAGAGCTTCCCAAACGACAATACGACACTTGTGGGAGCCAGAGCCAACAACACGTCATCATAAGTGACATATAAAATAGAGCAGGTATTCAACTTTATTTAATGTTCAAACAAAAAATTGAAAATATAAAAAAGTGCAAATGCATAATAAAAACTTAACTGGAGACTTTATTGCAATCAGAGTACACATTAGAAAAATATCACACAAATGGCACGCGCAAGCTGCATTTTTTATTTTATATTTTCTGTTTTTTTTTCTCACTTAATAATAACATTTGAAACTGTTAATTTTGAACATAAACGAAGCTGGTCAGAGCACACGATAGAGTGTCATAAAAAACCGTTCTATAAAAAATGACTAAAAAGACTTTCGCACAAAGACCTTTCAACGCTGCGTAAACCTCGTGGGCCGCGTTTCATTCGCGGTATTTTTCGAAGTTTAATTATTTTATTATTATATGTTATCTAGAAGCGCCTTCGCGCCGGTTTCAATAATTAATGCTTAGTTACATAAAGGGAGACTTCTAACACAATTCATTGAGAAAACATCATTAATTTGTCTCGCCATTGAATTTTTAATTCATACGGGTACCCCGGGACTGGAAAACATTGGAGCACTGCACTGCAGCCTTTTGTGTGTGCGTTTAAACCTAAATAACACCAGTGCGATATATATAAAACACACTTGGCTTTTTATATTTATAGTCGTTGTACAGCGAGCGCTTTTCAGATTAAGGATCATAAGCTACTATACTTCGTGCGTTGTATGGCGCAGTATTAAATTACTAGCGATAAGTTTGAGACAAGAAAGTCTGTGGATCAAACTATATTTAGGCGCTTTAAAAAGCTGGAGCTACAATTACTAGCAGGCGCTTACTACAAAGATTAGTTTCCGCATTAGTTGAGCATTCCCTAATGACACATATTTATCTCCAAATTCATTGCCGGGATTGCTTTAACGACATCATTCTCCAGAATAAAAAAAGGCTCGCGGTACACCTAAACACTTCTTAGGAGTTGTGAATGAGAAAGCATGCACGTCGCTCTTCGCTCCCTTCTTTAATCTGCGGCGTACAACGCGCTGACCTTGGGCGTGGAACGGTGGAGCAACTGCCTCGCGGACACGCAGCGCCATCGGGTGAGCGATCGTTCAAACTGTCGTGTGCCTTGCGGCGCGAGAAAGGTACAGACAGCAACGTAGTTCCCAGCAGAACGAACCCCTTGGTTTATTTCATGCGTAGTATATATTGCCACGCGCCGTACAACCGAGAAGAGGCGAGCCAACGCGGTGATCAGTGATGACGCAACAGTGTGAGTACACAGTCAGGATGACACCACACAAACTGACGCGCAGCGGACAATGGGAGCCACGTCCACGCCCGCCAGCCAACGGGACCGAAGTGCAAAAGGTGCCTTTGGCTAGCTTTGCGCGTGGTTTCATTAAGGTGCTGTTGTGCAAGGTTTCAAAGCTGATGACGTCGGCTCGCTCCATGAGTCAGTTAATGCCTTCGCATTAATAATACAAAACTATTACCAGATTACTTCAAGTGAAGCCGATAAATGTTGCCGCGAACGGCGTACGTATGTTCAGCAGCAAAGGACCGTTCGCTGATTGTGCAAGCTGAAGCGGATTTTGCATTCAGATCTGTCCCTCGAAGTCATCCAATATATCTGCGAAGTTTTAATGACAACGGTGTTCGCATTCAGTTATAGACTGCTCCTTCCCGTGATCATAATTGTTTCTTATTCATTTGATTTCACCTAAACTACTTCGTAAAATAGAAATACACAAAACGTTTAGAAATTAAGTACGTTCATTAAACACACACCATCATTTGGAACGCACACTTAAACTATTTGTGGACAATATCGAGAAATAAAGAAGTTGAGACAGTGCGACACAAAATATTGATTGACGATTGCTCGACTGACTGGTTGGTATTAAAATAGACCCTGAGCTCTACTTCTGAGCGATCGGACTGGATCAACAACAGCAGTACATTTTATATACCCGCGGAGCACATTGCTAAAGCATAAATACGAGGGGCGTTCATAAATTTCGTATTATTGTCACAAAGGAATAGAGATTCAGCAATCAAACTCAAGTAGGAGTTGAGACTTTCTCTAGATGTTTGCCACCAAAAGTTACCCACTTTTTCCAGCGATGCACCACATGCCGGAGGCCATTGTTATAGAACTCCTCGTTTTCAGTGTTCAGGAATCACTCCACTTCAGCGATCACTTGGTCGCCGTCCGTGAAATGCTTTCCTCTTATTTGCCCACACTGAAAGCTACTGCGCCATTTAACCAAAGTGTCATAAACTAGGGCGTCGTCGCCGAACAACGCTCCCAGATTGGAATGAATATTTTTGGCATTGCTTCCCTTCAAATGAAAAAAAAAAAAAACGGATCTCTGCATGTGCTTGGCACCGGCGAGCGGTGCCATTTTTGTTTCGACTCCCTAGCGGCGTTCCGAGCTACTATAGCATGCGATGTTTATACTGTGCGGAAACTAGAGGGAAGCGCGCTCATGTTAATGCCTGTTTTGTTCCTTTTTTTTAATTTTTTGTGCCGATAATACGAACTTTATGAACGCCCCTCGTATATCTATTAGAATTCCATGAGCCTTCTTTCGACAGTGAAAGGAGATTTTAGTACGTTAAACACGCTTCAAAGGAGCAGCTCCTTTTTAAATGTGCACAATTTATATAGGTTTAGCGCGCTGCTTTTTCACAACGGTTTCCTCGGGCCGCAACAAAGATCAGTCAGTACCAGCATAACTTTTTAGGAGAATTCTCCTAAATAATAGTCCTCTTCATTGGCATTCGCTCTGTGAGTCAATCAACTGCGTTCTACTCGAGCATGAACAAGGCCCGCCTGCGCTTGGCACCATCCCCGCGAACAGAGAGCGTCGCTCAACGACCACGTTAACCGCACCGGCCGCTCCTGTAACTCGGGGCCCGACGAGGTTGTCAATCCTGTGCTCGCTCCAGTGTTCCAAACGGCTCGTGTGTGTGCGCACGACGTGGGGAGATGGGGAAGAGACGCAAAGTCGGCGCGAAAAACGCCTCATTTTTCATAATGCATCGTCGACGGCCTGAGCAGTCATTACCTTCCCATAAATAAACGAGAGCCGAAGCGCGTGTCGAAGCGAAGCATCGTTCAAGGACCGGCCGCGCGCTGGCGTGCCTGGCGGCGACACGCCAAGCACGCACGCACGCGGACATGCGCGGCGAATGACTCGCGCGACGCGAGCGCCGGAGTGCAAGCGCGAGGAAGGGGAACGCCGACGACAGGGAGACATTGCATTTCCGACGCCGTCGACGCTGATTTATCGTCGCTCCGCCCGAGGGACGGCAACATCGGAGTCGTGTTCCAAAATACCCGCGTGGCTGCTAGGGTTACGCGTAAACAAAATGTGCAGGGAAGGGTGCCAACATCAGTCTCTCTTTCTCCACTCGCGATCCCTTTCTTATCAAATATCCGCTCAGCCAGTCCTTGGAAACATACGAAGGACTTTATGAAACCCGGGTCATGGTCACTTCCAAAATCTCATTAGAGCCCAGATTGGCGCCCAAATCATTAATACGCCTTTCTTAAGCTCTCAATGACCACAGCAGATTAGGCAGCTAAGAATACGACTAACTCCTAACAGTACAATCCAAAGCGGTGCATTTTACTTTTCATACACCAAAGCCAGAACTTATTGTATAAAAAAAGAGTGACTGTGATTTAATGCCTCAAACTAATAAAGAAAAAGTAATATAAAAAAAAATTGGTGGGGAAGTTTTTTCGAATATATCCGCACTCCTGGATATATTGCGGGTGGTATCTTGGGGGCGTGGGAGGAAAGTGTGAGTAATAATATTTTATTACTAGATAGCCACCATTCACATACAATTACGAAATTTGACTTTCAGAACTCCCCCAGGAATATAAGCTTCCGTGTTTTATTTTTTTTTTTTATATACCGGCAATAACTTCCTGTTGTACGCAAGCTTTCCACTGAAGAGCGGATTGTGCAGCTGCAAGGAACATCAATAAACCGCAAGAGGAGAAAGTGAACAAAGGGCTCGCTTGCACTAACTAAGGTAGACGGGAGGCTTAAGGGGAAACCATACAAATGAAGACCGATAAAAAAAAAAGCAAAAAAAAACAAGACACTCAGCGTAAGAAAACTCGATCGGAAAGTCGGCGCACAAGGCCCCGCACCTCGGCCCCGAACATCGCAACAGCGGACGCCTGAAACTAATCGGCAGGCTGCCCTCCGCGAAAACAATGGCAGCGCTTGGTCGTTCGCGTCGGAGGGAGAAATGGCCGACACGTAGAAAAGAGCTCGCGGGTAACGCAGGGAAAGCGCGGGGAAGGGGAGGGAAATAGTCTGGGCGGGGCAGAAGGGAGCGTCACAGCGGCGGGGACCAATTCTGGAATCTCCTGAGAGACCGGACCTCTGACCCTCTTTTCACATTGACAACTTTCCCGTCCCAGGCTTGCCGACCCGAGTCCAGATTAGGGCTCTATCGTCCCCCGGCCACTGCTTATTTTCTCTTCATCTTTTCGCGTGCTGTCTGCCAGCGTCCTTACGTTCCTCCTGCTGTATCGTAATTCCCCTTCCAAATCGATAGTGTGCGGTCCCGGAATCGTGTCGCAGTTGAAAGGCGGTCACCGTCGGCGAGAAAAAAAGGATGAGATCAACTGCATATATAAATAACGAGAGAACGGGGATTTGAACCCGGCTGAAAAACTCCGGTGTGCCCTTTAGGACAGCAAAAATACGACAAAACGTTTTGACAAAAGGATGCATCGCATCGCATTTTTGAACGTTGTCCGACGGCGACCTTTTAGGATATACCATGAAATTAAAGCGCTCTATACTATAAGTTCCCCGCTGACAGGATGGTGTAAGCTACGTCTTTGTTAGATCCGTTAACTTTTCGGTCTTGCATCCCGTGATTGTGTTCTCTGCGCATGCCTCTGGCAATCCTGGCAATGCTGTTGATCAAAGTTATGAGGTAGTTTCTATTTCAGGAGAAACCACAAGACGTATTTCCGAGTGAACTTCAGCTGGTAATGAATTGTAAAACCAACCCCCTGCGATCGGTTTAGCTGTTTCTGTTTCGTGGCAAATACCCTTGTTATACCCCTGTTACACGGGCACACTTAACCGCGGTTAACTCAGCTTAACTGCTGTTGCGCGGCACCACAGATACCGCACTATAGACCTTTCCAATGTTTACAAAATCACAGTCCAGCGTGCGATCTTCACAGCCCAGCACGTGCGTGTTCGTCGCTTCGGAAAGCGAGTAAAGCACGCGCCATACGCACGAACGCTCAAAATGGCACCGGCCACAAGCTCGTTTTTGGAAAGGTCTATACTCTCGGACAGAGCCGTATATTAGGAGAGTTTGGACAATAGGCGGAGCAAAGGCCGCCACCAGCGCCGAATATTCCCCCCACGCTTAGAGCGTAAACTAAATTTGTGACACAGCGTCGACCAATCAGGAGACCTCTACTCCATCTCACAAATGTCGACAGTGAAGACAAAGGCACAGGCGCGTGAGCCTAGCTCAGCGAAACGCTATTGTTTGTACGAGACCTCGTGCATAGGAGGCACTTTCCAAAGCCACGCGCTCGTGCCCATGCCTTTGTCTGCACTGCTAGAACAGCGTCCTGAGACTGGCTGAAAGAAAGCAGTGCAAAGGGTGGGGTGCGCGAGCGTCTTGAGACGCGGAGTTCCGCTCGGCACGGCTCAAATTATACTTCGTTTCACTTTACCTGCGAGCGAAGCCAAAGCTAGAAGCGCGAGACCAGCGCTTTTTGCATTTCTCCCCAGCTCGCGCGCTCGAGCAAAGCCTGAACGCACGGAGCTTCCGTGCTCGCGCTTCCAGTTTTGCCTTCGCTCGCACATAAGGTGAAACGAAGTATAGTCGTGGCACAAATTTATAGCACGCGACCACCGCTAGGGGCTGTTTCGCGGCCTGTGGTTGGCCCGAGATGCTCGCCTATTCAAACCAATGTATGGCCAAACTCTCTCAATAAACGGCTCTGCTCTCGGACAGCTACTCCATAACAAGTGAAGAGCGCGCGTGCTCTGCTTCGATAGATGCTCAAGATGCTCAAGCGCACGTTCGCCCATAGCTTTGACTGCATAGCCGCAGAATGTTGTCGGCAAGTATTGTGCGCTAACTATGGCTTAGCGTAACTGCAGTTAAGTGTGCCCGTGTAACAAGGGTATTACACGAGCACACTTAACCTCAGTTACGCTATGCCACAGTTAGCGCACAATACCTGCAGACAACATCCTGGGGCTATGCATTCAAGGCTTTGGGCGAACGTGCGCTTGAGCATCTTGCACACCCATGAAAGTAGTGCACGCGCGTTCTTCACTTCTTCTGAAATAGCTGTCCGACAGCATATAGTGCGGTAACTGTGGTGCCGTGTAACAGCAGTTAAAGCCAAATGAACCGCGTTTAAGGGTACCCGTGTAATAGGGGTAATAGCCGACGTTCTAATGTGCACGGGCATCTTTTA
The DNA here is from genome assembly GCA_013358835.2 of Ixodes persulcatus. NCBI lineage: Eukaryota > Metazoa > Arthropoda > Arachnida > Ixodida > Ixodidae > Ixodes > Ixodes persulcatus. Next base: position 1,306,779 of record JABSTQ010009916.1, read on the forward strand.
CTTGGCTTTTGTTTGTTGTCTTCGCCCTGCGCCCATCGCCTGATCTTACTAAAACAACCATTTTGAAGTACTTGAATTCATCGATGGCTATCCCCTACCGCTTCGCTTCCGCAATTGGGGAGGAGATCGAACAGTCACGCCTCTAGCGGTGCGCTTCAGCTGTGGGGACAACAAACCGTATTTTCTTGTTTGTTTTTGATCCGAGAAATCGAAGATGACGATTCGAAGGCCGCTCCTCGTGCGACCAAAGCACTGGCCAGAGCGAAGCGCTCGTGCCCAGGCCATGCTCGGCGAGGTTCAATTTCTTTGTTATGCTGTGTTGGTAAACACCGGACTGTGGGGACAACAAGCTCGATAAAGCGCCCCCTATAGTTCGATCTCCTGCCCAATAGCGGTTGCTGACGGGCGCTTTCGTACCTCGACATTCTACCGCTGATTCAGTCCTGTCGACAAACTAAAGGTTTTGCGTCAAACCGAATGCACCTTTTGAGGGACATGAGGAAACTTGCCTATACACCTTTGGAAATAGGGTCCCGGCCACGGTTAAAAAAAAAATACATTTAGGTTATGACTCTCTGTCAGACGCGGCTATCACATTATTTTCGGCCAACCGAGCGCTTCACTCGCACGGGGATAGATAACGCCCAGTATCGGGTCCCTTCCAAACCGACCGCTCCGGTTGTTTCTCCCAGCGGTGGTCCCGCAATCTCTCGCTCACCGCTTCTTGTTGTACCTCACCGCCGCCACGCCGCCACTAAGTCGCGAGAGTCCGTAAGTCTGTGTTCCCTTCCTTCTTCTTCGGGTTAAGGTTCACCTTCGTACACGATGGTGGCGCCTGTGATCGACACACTACCAAAGCAAAACACGAGGCCAGCCACTGGCGTCACACCACTACTACACTACCTCACCGCGAAAAAGGCAAGCACGCTACGCCACCGACACCGTGGCCGCCGAGGAGGGACCTCATACCTCAGCGCCCTCCGCGGCGGCGCGGAACTAACTACTCCTGGCGCGAGGCTAACTCCGAACATGATCTGGTCGCTCGCTCCCCGCGGCAAGAGCGGCCAGATCAATTACCTAAATGTGTTTCTTCTAACGTGGTCCCGGCTTAATCACGAACCGCGCGCCTAGGTGAAGCGAACCTACCCTCCAGCCAGGATGTTTGCTGAGTGTCGTGCAATGTTGCCAAGCGTCTCTTGCTGAAGTATAAGCCACTGAGCGCCGAGAGAGCACTCGAACATATTTTTAAATATTATGGATGCTTTTAAAAGAGCGCAAACAATAAATACCCAAACCAGTAACAAAGCGAGAACTTAGAAAAATATCAAACGTCTGAAAGCGCATATGAGAATGCGCCAAAAGCTCCTTCCCACCCTCATTGCTGCCAGCCAATGTTCCTCCGAAATGGAAAATAGTGCACTGGGCATTTACCCCCTTTTCCCGTATCTCAACACTCCCCCCCCCCCCCCCCCCAAAGGTACACGCCGCGCTGACGTCTTCGGGGAAGAATGCATACAAGAATGGCTGGACACACAACACACCTTTATCCGAGCAAGCCCAGCCATTCATTGCCGCGCCCTGCCCTCGGGCGCCTTTGGATGTGTCGAAATCTTTCTCTTCCACATGCCCACACACCAGAAAACTCGTGATTTTCCTGCATTTTCTGGTTGGTCCACATTCGCGCACCCAATTGACGTGACCTATTGCACACTCCAACATGGCAAAAATGTTACGTGGCGCCAGCATCGGTCAAAATGACAAAACACAGGATCCAGTCTTGCAAACCTGTATATTCACTGACAAGTTTAAAACGGCAGGGAGGAGTTTCAGTCGTCCCTCCCTGAGAGCTGGCTTCCTCATGTCGACAACGCCTTGGCCTTTCGCGCAACTCGAGGGCGCGGAAGGCATGCGACGCGCGCTAGAGGCCATCGAAAGACAGGGTTAAATATCGCTCGCACACAAACACGATATTGTGTGGCCGATTCATTCAGCGCCCTATAAAAAACGCATTTGGATTTCTGAAATATGTTGACAGAATTTCTGAAATACGTTGACATACCCTTCAAAATATTTTTGGGCCTGACGTACAATTCATAAATTTCTAAAAGGTGTAATGGGCCGGTTGATTGTTTTTAGTGCCATGTTTGTCATTTCCCAATCTTTTCCGTGAGAGCACGGCACCCTTCAGGATATATGCGCCGTTGAAGCGGCTTGGCCATTTTGTACCGGGTACCCGCAACGAGCGGACGCTCACTGTCAGCTTCCCTTCCCGTCCGTGGTACGTATCTACTAGAGCAGCTCAGTGTACGAATCAATGAGAAGGTCTCTGAGTACCCTGTTTCATGACCCTCTTTGTCCGTCCGGCTTCAGGAGCTCATTCAGCGATCGTAAAAGACGGCGGAGACGCCACCGCGATGGCACCAGGGACGACACCATGAGATTGCACAGGATTTCTCAACGGCGGCAGGTGCCAGTTTCGCGTCCATGGTTTTCGCTAAACGTGCTTCGGGCAGTCTGTCTGTGTGCGTGTAGTGCACCTGCTCGATTTTTGTAGCTGAACTACCGCACACCTAAGAATTCACTCAGCGTCATTGTGAGTACCTCAGAATACATCTTTTGCGGGGCGAAAATCTCTGTTGACCCTATTTGGTCTGATCGGCTTTGTCTACAGCTGCTTGCGCCCGGGTTAGAGTAAACGTTGGTTTTTATCTGCTTTTTGAGTTACTACATGCACGTGTAAAAATCAATGCCTGAAATAAAATTTCAATAATGCTTTAAAGCGCATTTTGATGTATGGTTCACAGTAATTGTGGGCGTCTAAATGGTTGGAGGACTGAGGAGGTCTGAAAGTCTGAAGGGTCTGAAGGGCTGAAGGGTTTTCAAAGGCTGAAGGGGCTTGAAGGGCTGAAGTTGTTTAAATTGCTGAGAGGTTTGATGGGCTGAGGGGGTTCGAAGGAATGAGAGGGTCCCATAATACATCCTGGCCCGTTTGCTCGAAGCTGGTTAGCTTTAACCGCGGCAGAAGGTTAAGCGTATTTCCCTACGAAGAGGAATTTTAGGCCACGTGACTGGCTGAGTAAGGACTGCAGGGAAACATGGCGGTGCCCCTGCCAGCGAGCGTCGCTCGCTCTTGGAAATAATATGTCGTTGTTGCTGTAATATAGGGCGCGTTAGTCAGCCATGAAAGGTGCAAGAGGCTTTCGCTTTGCCTTACCTGAGGTAAGTCGAAAAACAGGAGCAATGACCTCGCCGCATTTTTAGATATTCTTTCAATTCTGACCATTCCTAAACCTAGGTGAACGCGGCAATTGTCAACGTGACAACGTCGTTCGAATGCTATAGTCAATTGCCTTTACTCAATCCGCCAGGTATTGATTGCATGCAGTAGAGTTCCTGTTTAGGCTCCCTACGGGAGCCAGAGTTGCGCGTTTGATTCCACATGCCACGTGCCGCCCTCGCCGCTATTCGCTGAGATCCGATCACGTGAGGAGCCGTATCAAGTGTCGTGCAGCAAAGTAGACGTTGCACGCGCCCCGGCGTACGTTCCCAGGCTTTTGAGCCCGCCGCGCGCCTCGAACGCGCGGCGCTGCTATTCGCCGAATTCAGTCACGTGAGGAGCTGAATCCACATGCAATGCATGAACGCGCAACTCTGGCTCCCGTAGGGAGCCTATACAGGAACTCTAGCATGCAGAAGCAGACAGCGCCCCAATAGACCTCTTGCTAAATTTCCCAAGCACAGGTGAATGCTGCGAGTGTAGTTACACGCGCCGCATATGCTGGCGTCTGCTGTAGTAAGTTTTCCAAAGCATAAGCCTAAAACAAATTTTGACTTGCACGAGCGCTCGTCCAAGCCTTCTGAGAGTTATTTACTTAAAATATTTTTATATGGGGAAGGCGACCGCGCGCGGAGCGTAGATTTACATTTTCAGATTGTCCTCGGTGCTTGGGTAATATAATAATATGTATATTTTCACTGTAAACAAATTCCATGGTTTTAAATTTATTATGCTTTTATAAACAGTTCTTACATGCTAGAATAAAGTGCTGCTGGTAAACCGCCCGCTATTGCCACTTCAGTGAGAGAGAGAGAGAGAATGGCGTTTTAATAGTAAGCAGTTAGCCTAACATTGATCTGTTTGCTTTGTTGCTCACATACAACCTCACTCATACCTATTCACATTCACACATATTGTCCTAAAGCAGAACTTATGAGCGCTCAAAGTACGCAATTACATCGGGAGCATCGTTCGTTCCAGGGTATTGAACCGAACCCGAACCGTGAACCGAAAACCGGAAAAAACCGTTATTTTCGCGCGAACCGGAGTTGACCCGGAACGAAATAATTTTTCTCTCTCCGAAGCGGAACCGATATGTTTTCCATACGGTTTTCGGTTCATACGGAAAGTCATGTTGCGTAAAAAGTGCGTGGCGAAAAGCATAGTAACTTGAAGAGTAAAGCAAAAAATTTAAGAAAACAAATTATTTTCGCGCAAACCGGAGTTGAACTGGAGCGAAATAATTATTTTTTTGTTCCTGGGCAAAACTGATCAATTCTTTTTCCGGTGCTTCGTTCATGTAGGAAGTCAAAAGCGCAAAACATTGGTAGCGGAGAGCTCTGTAATGTTCCATTATCAGGTTTTCACATAACGGTCTTCTTCATAATTCATAAAGTTCGTCTCCAGAACTCAAACGAAATGAGCACAGTAACTATAAATTCTCCGCGATTTCTGGTCTTATGTATTTCTTTAACAAATGCCCACATTCGTTCTAACCTTTTCTTGGGGACCGGAAATGGCTTATCAAAGAAAATATCCAATTCGTACTTCAGCAAAAGTGACCAATGAATGAGCCTGCTAGGTGGTAAAACAGTTACTTGGTCTAGTTGAATTATCACCTCTCTTTGTCCTTGTTTTCGTTTGTCGTTCAGTTTAATCTTTGTTTGGTGTTTCTTGTCTTCAATTTCGTAGAGCTGTGTGCAATGTACTTTAAACGCCTTGATTTCATTGTACAACTGATCAGATAAGAGGGCGATACAAAGGCCGATGGATACTTTAGAACTTGCACTAGTTGCCATACCGTGGCTCATCTAATCTGCTTTAAAAATAACTCAGCGGACTTAATAATCTGTCCAAAATTAAAGTCTAGCACCGGGAAGGGGAGGGGGGATTCAATCAACAGTTACAGCTACAGAAAACAGCAAAACAGCTTCGATCTCTGGTAGCAGAGACTGCAAGGACCAAAACGTTTTCTCCTCAGAAACACAAACATCCAGGCGCACAGCTCTTCTGAGCATTCTTAGATAAGGAGCCGCGGCTTTCAAGGGCCGCTAACGTGTTACAGTTTATGGAGGAGAGAAGGGTACGTCATCAAGAACTCTACCCATTGGCGCAAGTAGCCCTGGGAGTGCCTTCGACCCAGGTCCGCGTGCAGCGAGCCTTTTCTGCACTGGAGTTCATTCTATCGTCTCAGGGGTGCCGTGTTTCCCCGGATATGCATGACGACGTCCTGCTTCTTCGGTCAGCTGCCTGACATTGCACTGCGCTTTCACCCACGTCCCGAGGTGCCCCAGCACTAGCTCGTTCGTTCCACACAGTAATGTTAGCCTTTGCTTCTATATGTAACACATTTGTAAAATATGCATAGTTTATCTTTCGCTGTCGTCAATTGCTTTTGTAGTATATGAGTTCGAACCGGTTAGAACCGGTTTGAACCTTTATTTTTTCACTCCGGAGTTGAACCGGAGCTGAACCGTTTTCCTTGAACCGGAACGAAAACCGGAACAAAAAGCCTTTCGGTTCGACACTCTGGTTCGTTCTACCACCCGCCTTTCACTGCTCACTTCTTTCTCATCGTCTCTAGGACTCAAATTCGTCGTCCTCTTTCGAACTTGGAAGTAAATTTCAACGTGGCTTGTCTTCACTTCAAACAGCCAAGCATTTAGAAATTTTCCGTACAAGGGTTAATCTAGTTTTACCTTACGTGATATCTGTACCACAAGCCAGTTTCTTAACCTCAAATGCATGCCGCGCTGCGTCCCGAAAACACGGTAGCACGCATTCTAGGGTCACCGCTTTCGGGGAACTTTTCCACGAAGGCCACTTGTATTTGCTACAACCAGCAGGAGACACCAGCTAGCACCCCATAATAAAACACGGTGCTATAGCTCATCTAGCCCTCGTGAAACTTGTCTAGGTAGTTCTAGGTACCTAGTAGGAAAAGGCGTTTATTTTTTTTTTTTTTTGCCGCTATTAAAGTTAAGCGGCTTCGAGAAAACGGGCCCTAAGCTGAAGTGTTATTTTCAACGCGGTACAGACGTATAAAAAGGCTCAAGATGCATTTACCACGAATTCTTGCTACCAATAGACCGATTTCACTCAGCTTCACTACGACACCGATGCCGTCACGTATCGTGGGAAACGGCGATCCTTCTGCACGCGCGACAACCACGCTCAGGGTCTGCGCCAGCAACGCAGAGGAAAAGCAGTCGACTAATCAAATGTTTGTTCGAACCAAATACGTCCTCGCGATTGCCCTTCTCCGGCTCGGTCGGCGACTGAGCGTGGTGGTGGTAACGCGTTCAAAAGTAACGGCGTTTCCGGCAACGCGCTACATTTCTGCGAATGTAGTCTTTTACTCCTTACATTTTATTACAGTAACGCATAACGCGCTTATGTTACTTATTTAGTGTAACAGGTAACATGGTCACGTCACTTGTCATATCTCCACAAAACAAAACAAAATTCACTTCATTCTGTTTTTGAGTTTTTAACGCCAAGTCGTGGATTCTTGCGCTCATCCCAAATCCCTCGGAAATGTCTCTCATGTTCCCTGTCGAAAAATCCATCAAGAAAAGAATTCAGAAAGTATCTTAGCGGAGTATGATTCGTATCAAAGTGCAGCTTGTTAAACGTTATTATTTGTACTTCTGTAGGTCCTAAATACAGCCAATTCCACCTTTTTTCTTTCTTCTTTTACTTTGCGGGGAAATGCGGGAGTAGGTTCTTCCGTCGGGTTCCGAGCGAACATGTCGAAAATCAACTTTATATTCGCGTTTTTCCGCGTGAGCATTCGGGTGTAACCGTAAAATGCAAGGTAATTATGTTAAGTTTTTACATGGAAATAGTGACGTATTTTGAAATAAGGCACTTGGATAGGCCTTCAGCATCAAAATCGAAAACATTTTAATTTATAAATAATAAGTAGCGCAAAGGTAACGTCGGTTACAGTTTATGTATAAATCGTTTCTTTTATATCAAAGAAAGCTAGGTCCGCGAAGCATTCCGTTTACTTGCAAGTAACATGCAACGTATTTCGTTCCTTTTTTTTTCAGTAACGCCTACAACACTGCCTTCGACCTACCATACATATAAAATACTGCCCCCCTCCTCCTCCTAGGTTTTTGCGATGCCGTAAGTTTTTGAATTGCAGAAAATAAAAATACGCACAAAGTTGACGAAAAATGTTTTGTTGGCATTTTAGTCAGACTGCGTTCACTGGTCTGGAAAAGTATAAGCATCGTAATAAACGTTCATCAGCAGCAACAACTCTTCTTAATTACTAACGTACTGAAGTGAGCTTGCTTCTTTTTAGAACAATCAGAGTGCTCTGAAAAACCGAGGGCGGAGTTTGTACACCGGAACAGTAAATTCAGCGGTGTCCAGCCTTCGTTTTAATGGACACCACGGCAGACAAGCCATGTTCGCAAATTTTGAAGTTTTTGATCTGCTTCGTAATCCCCCGTTAAATCTGTCGCGAACCCCTTGGAGCCAGGACCCACAGTTTGGAAAACACTGCGCTAGGCTTCAGATATTGGGCGGCACCAAAAACACCGAAAATGAATAATCGCTCGCGTAAGAAACAAGTAGAGAAATGTCGAAAAAGGTACCCCAGTATGTCCGCAGCACTGCTTTTGCGGAATATGGAAGGCCAATTAGTGAATCCAGTCTTCAATAAAAGTCGATTCGCGTCACTAAACATCGAAATCCAGGTCGTAATTGTTTTTTTTTTTATTCCGATATACGATATACACGCCAAGTGCCACGGATAATTGAGGCTCCAGGCGTGGTGCCCTGATATAAAAATTATTAAAAAAACAAAAAACAAAGGTAAAGAATAGCAGAGAGCAAATTTAAATTTCGTTTAATGGCTGAATAAAACAAACGCGAGAAAACAACGCCATATTGACGAACTCCGCGTTTGTGTGCACATATGTGCTCGTGCTATGTTTCGGGCACGAAAATGACCTATTGTTCATTCCGTTGTGAGCTTAACAAGCTTCCCTCGGTTCAGCCTGCGTCAACTATAAAGTTATAGCGCGTTCTCATTTTGTGGGTCTGTTTTGGTGTTTCACTCCGTCGGTGCGTGGTCCTCCAGACTCCGCGAAGGTCGGAGCACTTCCGGGTGCCTCGTTACGATCGAGGACGCTTCCGCTCTGGGAGAACTCGGAGTGCGTCGAAAGAATTCGATTGTTCGAGCAGTTGTCTTACCCCGCCGCCAGCGATTGCTCTCATTACAGCACCGTCTTGGCGTTAGACTCAGTCCACATACCCTCTTTTTCGTAGTTTCACCAAGAACGCGAGTAAATACTCTCATTTTACGTTTATATAGGTGTCTACGGACAGTTTTTTTTGCTGAGAGAAAACGAAATTCACGAAGAACCAGAGCATTCATCGCACTTGACTAGCCAAAAATACCGGTACAAATGTAGCGAACCAGGAGCTGTCATGTGTCGAACTCGAGCAGACAGAGCGCAAGCTCGGGTAAGAGCGCACAGATAATGGTAGGCAAACATCCTCGTATTAGCCGAAAGAGCACTAACGCTCGTGCAGATCAACATGGAAAGAGACGCAAATTTGGACTGAACAAATATATCAATACTATCAAACTCTCCAAATGGACGGCTCCCTGCGCCACCTATCCAGGTCTTTCGTGCTGTAGAGACGGCTTTGCAGCTTATGAAAGAAACGCGTGTAGGGAGAAGACAGAAAAATACCAAATTCCATAGGGTCATATCGAGCTCAATGAAAACGTATTACATAAACTTCAGGTACAGAAGTTTGATCCGAAATTTGTGTTCACACGGCAGACTTGTCCCCGAAGAAGTCTTATGAAAATTCGTGACGTCCCCTTTTCTAGGGTTCAAAACCCGCCATGTTCAAGGCAGAAAAAAAAGCAACGTTCAAGAACGGGTCCGCGGACTACAAGGACGTGTACGGGGACATGTCCGCGGATCCGAGGAATGTTGTGTATTAGGTGCGCAAACGTCATAAGATAGGTCCGCGCAGACATGCCGGACCACCGTAATTGAGATTGTAAACTCGTCAAATGGACCGATCTCACTAAGCGCTGCGCGCATGCGTGAAGCCGCCATAACATTAGTTCACAAGAGGCAGGCGCCAGTGCCCGAAACGGCTCGTGCCGCCTTGGGCTCTTCAGGTGCAGAGCTGCAGCAAGGTTGTCGCACGTGCAAAAAAACTTAGGTTGCCTCGATGCACTGCGGCAGCGGTGGCGTAGTCAAACTAGCTGGTGAGATTGGTCTATTGTCGCTTTTTCCTGGGGTGCTATGCTATGACTTGGAAGAAGGAAGTGACGTCAACGACTAGAGCGAACGCAGATTGGATGTTGACAGAAGAAAACAAAATCAACATCCAATCTGCATTTGCTGCGTTGTTGACGTCACTTCCTTCCCCCTAGTCTCCTGGGAGTCCAAAAAGCGCAACATAGCCCCCCTGGTCCGCCAAGGCGCGTGCCAGTTCCGTGGACTCATCTAACTCGGAGGGAGCCAATCGCGCTAAACAGCTCGCGCAAAACCTGGCTGCATCTGTCGTTTTGTTTTTCTACGGATTATTTTTAGCGTTTGATCATAAGGCTCGTGCTTGGGCGTGCTTTATAGACGCTTTCAGGCAGCTGTGCATGGGCGCCGCCATAACCGACCTTCAGTTTTTGTTTCTTCTTATTCCGTTCGCTCCACTGCATCATTACCACAGTAGGTCAGGTCATTGCCATTTTAGATTCTACCGCGTCCTTCTCTCCATCATAGGCACTTGTGGAGACTCGTCAACGCCCGCTTCAGTGGCTCGGCATCTCGGTAAGACAAGAGAAGGTCGCCTATGGCGGCTCAATTTGGCGCGCGCTGAAAGCGTCTATATAATGGTTCACACTATTGGCGACGTGAGCGATCGAAAGCGTCGCTGTGGTCGGCCCACCACAATTGGCCGAATGCTGACTATGACGTCAGCAAAGGATGTCTCAACGACGGGAAGAAGAGGAATGTAAGAACTTCAATTTTGACGCTGTTGGCTGTGTGGCTTTCAGGGCGCTATGATTTCAGGCTTCCACCATGCCCATTTCAAACACCATCGAACTTGTTGTTCACAAGGCAAAGACGTCACGAAAGGTAACCGAACGAGGGCGCCACCGAAACATCTCGCCGCTAATACTTTGTTTTACCTTATGTTATAGGGAGTATTCACTGGCGTCCATAGCTGTGTGCTCGGCTGCGGAGTGCGTGCTGAACGCGAGCTTCCACAGTTTTTTCGTCACGTGCATTCCGCACCACCAAGATTGCCGGTCTTGGTAGCCTATTAAAGCGAGCTCGTTCTGAGCATGCGCTCTAAACAGTGACCTCAAATATGCGGCCAGTGAATACCTCCTATATTTCAGCGAAGGGTAGAATCTCGAGGTCATAGCGTTGACAACTGCCCTTAATGCACGAGAGCTTGCGCCGCCGAGATCTGCCCTTAAGCAAGAAGCTCGCGCTTGTAGCCTTTCTCGCGTACTATCGGGGAAAAATGAAATGCGAACAGACGAGCTCGCCACTAGTAGCAACTAAAGCGCTCGCTGACTAAGCTTGCGCTTTAGCTGTTACTATCACTGATCTCTATTTTAGTAGGCTGGATCGCGGATCGGGAGCCCGTCGGTGTCGCCACCGGCGGCCATTGCTTGACACCAGGCAATACACGCAAGTCTATGGGAGAAACGCACAAAAGTAAGCATATTGAAGCATGTACGCTGTGCTCGGAGGCGAGTATTTTATGGTGCGCTGCGATCCTTATGTCGGGTGTTTGGAGATCGAATCGGTATTTGTCAAACGTCCGGTCGCCGAATAAAAAAACCAAACGTACCGGAGCACCTACGGCTGAGCTGGCAAGCTTGCTCTCGTAGTGGAGTAAACAAAGAAACTTGCCGTCAATAAGACCGTCCTTAGGGAAGCCCACAAGTTGATGAATGACAAAGAAGTTCCATCTCGACAGCGGCTTTCCGGGAGTGAGCGAATTCCGCGTAGCAAAGCCTTCGAGCTTGTCGTCTGCTAAACCGGACTCAACGAAACCGCCACCGACTCCGCGGTAACTCTAGGTAACTCTCGCCTCATTGAGCTGCACTACAGCGGCGGAGTCACTCTCGACCACAAAATATTTATTTATAAGAACTGCGAGGGCTGTCAGTTTTAATGTGTGTGCGCAAGCTATTTGACGGGCTTATCGAAAAGCATCCAAAAGGTTTCAGTGCCGACTTCAGCTTAGAAACAGGGGAAAACGTCACTTTTTCTCGTTCTTCCCATAGAGTCCCATGCATTGGCTGGTGTCAATCAATGGCCGCCGGTGGCGACAATCGGCCCCAGCTGCCGAGGCCGCGGTCCGTGATCCAGCCTACTACAATAGAGATCAGTGGTTACTATACTCAGTTTCACCTTATGTTGTACCGCAGCAAAAGCTATAAGCGTGAGCTCCTTGCTCTGGGGCAAACCTCGGCGGCACAAGCTCTCGTGCAGTAAGGGCAGCTGTCAACGCTATGAGCTCGCGCTTCCAGCCTTCGCTGCGGTACAACATAAGGTGAAACGGAGTATAGCGGCGAGCTTCCTCGCGCCGCACGCGCCAAGCGAGCAAAGATAGTGGTGATGGCTTTTAGCCACGGTGTATGATAATACTTTTCAGGTGAGGACAGCGCTCTCCTCGCGCAGTACAAATAAAGTTCGCTTTTCACTCTCTCTCTTTCTGTCTCTTACTATGGTTTCAAGCGGCGCCGGCAGATGACTCGTCGACCCGTGGGAACGGCAAAGACGGCTCGTGCCGCCTCATGCTCCACACGCGCAGAGCTCCAGCGAGGTTGTCGCTCGTGCAGAAAGACCAGGGTGTACAGGGGTGTCCGTGGCTAACGAGATATTTTTTTTCACTCTCACACTGTTTCGCCGTTTGGCCGCCGGCGACACTGTCACCCGCGGGCACGGTGGCCGCGGAATAATGCAGCCTTTCGGATGCCCGTCGAACGAACACTATCTGATTCCTCGCGCAGCGTGTTCAGCCCCGCCGTGTCCTCACCTAAAGAGTGTATCTTACACAGTGCTTTTAGCGCACTAAGAGGCGCACTACCGAAGCTTGGGAAGCGCCGAGCGAAGGGCGTATACACATCGGAGTAGGCCACGCACACTCGCCCTAGGCTCACTTCCAGGCGGCGCAGCCTGTACCGCGAGCCACGCGCTCCTCTGTTCGTATTTCATTTTTCCCGGTAGTACGTCATAAGGTGAAATAGAGTATAAGGCGTAATCAATGGGCGCCATATTTTCTGGGTGCTGTCTAGAGCGCATGCTCAGAACAAGCCCCCATTATTAGGCTGCTAAGACCGTCCATTTTGACGGTGTGGAATGCACGTTCCAAAAGAACCCTGGAAGCTAGCCATCAGCACGCGCTCAGCAGTTGCGCACACAGCTATGGCCGCCAGTGAATACTTCCTATTGGCGACGTGCTCGACCGAAAGCGTCGCTGTGGTCGGCTTTCCAAGATTGGCCGAACGCTGTCTATGACGTCAGAAAAGGATTTATCATCGACGTAAATAAGAGGAATGAAAGAACTTTAATTTTGACGGTGTTGGCAGTGTTCCTTTAAGAGCGCAATGATTCCAAGCTTCCACCATGCTATTTACAAACACCATCGAACTTGTTGTTTGCAAGGTAATGACGTCACAAGGGGGAACCATAGGAGGGCGCCACAAAACATCTCGCCGCTAATAGCTGAGATATAATTGAACCAAATGTGTTTATATGTTTTATCGTTTGTGATCACTGTATTCATTCCTGCCGCTTGTAAATAAACTTTAAAAAAAACGATGATGTTCCACGAACTTAAAGGGGCGACGCAACAATTTTTGTTCTTTGCGAAAATACCACTTAGAACGGATCCCTGACATTAATGACCTAGGAAACACGCATTCGTTTTTCACCCCACGCAATAGAAGCCCCAGAAAAAAATTAAAGAAAAACGAGCAGCGTTCATCCCCTCAACTCGCAGACAAAACAAGCGGCCACGTGATCTGGAGCCGATTATATGCCGCCAATGTTGATCATAGCCACGCGCTGGTGTTGGCAAAGCACAGGGCACGCGCTGAGTTCCAGACATTGTTATGGCTCGGCTATCGTCGTCGTTGCAGCGACTGGACACGGGCCTCTACCCGAATGCTTCTCGAGCTAGTAATTATCACGAGCCCAAATCGAGAGCCCACGCAGTGCTCGGGTCCAATCTATGAACAGCATTCAAATATCGTCATATGGGTGTACTGCGATCCCCATGTTACGTCATCAAATTTTGCGAAGGAGAGATTGAATGAAAATGATCGCTTTTGTCTTTGAAATTACACCTCAACAGAGGAGTTTCTTGGCCAGTGGCGTTGCGTGCGAGTAACCTTGAGTTCCACTAGTGCCAGTAAACTCGTGTAAAGTGAAAAAAATTCCAATTGAATATCGTTGCACCGCTCCTTTAATTTGGGTCGTGATTTGGGCCAGTTGGTAACAATTAAACATGATGAAAAACAGCCTCAGATAAACGGGGACGACGAACGGGTAAACAATACGAAAGGACAACGGCTGACTCGCCACTGAAGTTTATTAAAAGAAAAGTGAACCAAAAAAACTTGTTAAACAGATTACACACATACAGATTATAAACACACGCCCACCAGGCGACCAGATCTGCAGATACATCGCCTCAAAACTTCACACTCATGTTCGATTGCAGATACAGTACCTCCCTCTCAGATAACGCCACCCATGGCTCACTGACACATCTGTCTGCCATCGAAGAGATAATGAACGCATCAATTATCTCTCTAGTCATTTTTTCCCGGTGTCTGCCCACAACAGTTACGTCACCAAAAGAACTTCAGTTGTGAGTCAGCCGTTGTTCTGTCGTATTCTTCACCCGCTCTTCGTCCCTGCTTATCTGAGGCTGTTCTTCATCATGTTTCCACGAACTTTTTTATTACAAAATTCAGATAGAATTCTTCGCTGATCAAAACAGGAATTTCCTTCGACGAAAAAAGAAAACTATTCAAATCATTCCAAGTAGACAAGAGGTGGGGCCCACGTGAGGCCCTTGTGGACAATAGAGAGTATTCACTGGAGGCCGTAGCTGTGTGCGAGAATGCTGAGCGCGTGCTAATGGCGAGCTTCCACAGTTGTTTTACAACGTGCATTCCGCACCATCAAGAGTAGCGGTCTTAGCAGCCTATTGATGTGAGCTCGTTCGGAGCATGCGCTCTAAACAGCACCCACAAATATGGCGTCCAGTGACTACTCCCTATTAGCCCCGTGCGCGACCGAAAGCGTCGCTGTGGTCGGCCTTCCACGATTGGCCGAACGCTGACTATGACGTCGGAAAGGGGATTTATCATCGACGGAAATAAGAGGAATGAAAGAACTTTAATTTTGGCGGTGTTGGCAGTGTTCCTTTGAGAGCGCAATGATTTCAAGCTTCCACCATGCTAATAACAAACACCATCGAACTTGTTGTTTGCAAGGTAATGACGTCACAAGGGGGAACCACAGGAGGGCGCCACCAAAACATCTCGCCGCTAATAGGGGCTCGGGCAGCCCCTATGAAACCCACCGTGGGCGAAGTGTGGGCATGCCCAATATGGGCTTCCCGGGCAATACTGCCGTGGGTCCCACTTCGGCTATGGGTTGAGGCTATGTTTATACTAGGGCTGGGCAATTGATCGATTAACCTTCCGATTAATCGATTATGGCTTTAATCGCGATAAAATGTTTTAACCGGTTAATCGGTTTTTTAATCGGTGCTCAAAAAGAAGTCAATTTGGACGCACGCATGGCTCTATCCTGGACGACCTGCCCGAACTAGGAGTGACCCCCCCCCCCCTCCCTTAAGGAAAACGCTGCGTGCATCCGGTCGTTGTGTCCTGAGCGGTTTTCTCTGCCCAGCCAGGTGCTATGAGTATATAGCGACCCTCACGGTCAGCACAAGCGGTCTACAAAAGAAGATGAAGAAAAGGCGGGGCTCGCGCGGCACGGGCACATAAACGCAGTTCGAATCCTACCGCTGTCTGTACTGGTCGCTCTCATTCCAGCTCCTACAGATTTGTGCTGACTGTGCTTTTCTTCATCTTCGTTTGTAGACCGCTTGTGCTGACAGTGAGGGTCGCTATAAGGCTCCCCCCTGTAGAGCGATGGCTGCCGGAGGGGCCCAAGTGACGCGCTGGGGTCTAGGTGCAGACGCCGATGGTGGCAGTGGGGTGGTGATGGCAGAGGCGGGCGTGGGCAGGGCTTTGTCCAGGTAGGCCTGTTTGTACCACCAACGTTTCGCCGGACTCTGTTCGACCACTTGCACAACAGAAGCCACCCGGGAATCCGTGCTTCACAAAAATTGATTACCGCTCGCTTCTTCTGGCCGAACATGAATGCGGACGTCCGCCGCTGGTCTCGAAATTGCCTTAAATGTCAGCGCGTCAAGATCATCCGACACACCATCACCCCGATCTCACCATATCGCCCACCAGACTCGAGGTTCGCTCATGTCCACCTCGACTTAGTTGGACCTCTTCCTTCATCCCGAGGTGCCTGTTATCTGCTGACTTGCGTGGACCGGTTCACTAGGTGGCCCGAGGCAACCCCTGTCCCCGACATGACAGCAGAGACAGTCGCGAAAGCCTTCCTCGACGGCTGGGTGTCCCGTTTCGGCTGTCCTACAGTTGTAACTACCGACAGAGGACGACAGTCCTCTGTCGGTAGTTACAACTGTAGGACAGCCGCGCGAATATGTCGGACGCCCAGGATGGAGACAAAAGCCGCGGCACAGCCGCGGCTTTTGTCTCCATCCTGGGCGTCCGACATATTCACACCACCGCCTATCATCCATCAGCTAATGGCATGGTGGAAAGACTCCACAGGCAGTTGAAGGCAGCCCTCGCCACCTACGAGCCGCGCGAACGTTGGGCCGACCATCTCCCCCTCGTCCTCCTGGGCCTTCGCTCGGCGGTCAAGGCCGACCTCGGCTGTACAACAGCTGAGCTTGTATATGGTTCCCCATTGCGCCTCCCTGGAGACTTTTTCTCTCCAACGTCCCCCGACTCTCAGCACGAACCAAGCCGCTATGTCGCAGACCTTCGACAAACCATTCGTGAGCTACGACCAGTGCTTCCCGCTCAGAGGAATCCTCAGCACATTTTCATGAGCCAAGACCTTGAGTCGTGCACCCACGTCTTCTTACGGCGCAATCGTATTCGCCGACCTCTTACACCAGCTTACGATGGACCTTTCAAAGTGCTTGGTCGCCAGGTCAAGACCTACGCCCTCGACATGAACGGACACAGCCCTGCCCACGCCCGCCTCTGCCATCACCACCCCACTGCCACCATCGGCGTCTGCACCTAGACCCCAGCGCGTCACTTGGGCCCCTCCGGCAGCCATCGCTCTACAGGGGGGAGCCTTACCGCTCATTCACACTGGAAGCGGATCCGCGTTCGCAAAGCGGTTGCGAACGCGGTTGTATAAAGGTTCAGTACAATAAACCTATTGCTAAATTACCCAAGCATCAAGTAGAATGATGGGAATGTATGGACACGCGCCACACGCGCTCGCCTTCCCCGTATAAAAGATTCGAAGTAAAACACCAAAATAAAGCGTTGATAAGCGCGCGTGCAAATGCCATTTGTTTTAGACTTTTGCTTTAGAAACGCTACTACTGCTGACGCCAGCACGTGCAGCGCGTGTAACTACACTCGGAGCATGCTCCCTGGCCCTTGGAAATTTCGCAAAAGGTCTATTGCACGCGCACTTGATGTCATCGAGTGCCCGTGCAATTGTACTGGATCTTTATACAACCGCGTTCGCAACCGCTTTGCGAACGCAGATCCGCTTCCAGTGTGAATGAGCGGTTATAGCGACCCTCACGATCAGCACAAGCGGTCTACAAAAGAAGATGAAGAAAAGGCGGGGCTCGCGCGGCACGGGCACATAAACGCAGTTCGAATCCTACCGCTGTCTGTACTGGTCGCTCTCATTCCAGCTCCTACAAGTATGAGCAAGGTTCACATCTCGCGCTCGCGAAGCGTCACGTGTTTGAGGATATACATTACAGTTCTACCAAGGCCAGACGAACAAGCCGGGCCCGCAATGGACCTCTTGGCGAATATGTGTTGCCACCTAGACACGCGAATCGGTTCGAGACTAGGTGACTGGAAAACAACGCGCGCCCAAGGCCTCTCCCACCCGATCCACACCCAAAACGTCAGCTACATCCTGTTCACTCATTGAGGCGATGTGACCTATAGATACGGCTCCCCCAAGCTCACCTTTGTCCCCATCGTGCGTAATCTTCCGCCCCGAGGTCGACACAACGAAACCGCTCAAAGGCGAGAAAAGCAAGATGGCGGATTGTTTGGAACTAGATACTCTCGAACCCAGGCGCATGAAATACTCCGCGCATGCGCACCGCGTATTTCTACAAAAGGTCCATTTTTCCCTTTATGACCACGAAACTTCATGTGTTGAGGATCTATTACACATCCTGCCCAGGCAAGACAAACAAGCAGAAAAACAAGCTGGGAAGCTAACAACGCCATGGTTACTTGTTCCAGTATTCGCCCGTACAAATAGACGAGTTCACAAGTATGAAAGGCAATCTCGCTGGAAAGTTTGGGTTTAAAGTAAACTCCAGCGGTGAAGTTTTTAACTGGAAGGAAGTCCACTGCATCATCTGCAAAAATCTGTTTTCATACAGTAGAAGTGCAAGTTCGCTTCAGTATCACCTACGAGCGAAGCACTCATGTACGCCGCTGCAGCAAGGACCATCCGCCAAAACGCAGACAACAATCAACGCCTTCTCATCGAGGCCCCTTTCTCTGAAAAAATAAAAAAGCATCGCCCAAGCCCTCACTTCTTGTCTTCCTGTCGGAGAATGTGGACAGACTTCTTTATCTTCGGAGCTGGAGCAAAAATATGTGAGTCTTTGAATCGTTGAACTATGTGTATCCTCAATTGTAAATGTCCTTTGCGCCGTGTAACAGAGTAAAATAAGTCTTCAAAGGCAAGACGAGTTGTTGCATTATTTTTAATATACACCGACACGCGGGCTTGACGTCACGGAGCTGCGGCGGCGCTGCGATCGCGCCGGAGCCGTGGGGTGTGGGCAAAAGCGCGCACGTTTCGCATGGGCGTCATAGCATTTCAGCATGCCGCGAAGCTGTGTTGCCGTTATTTGCACCGAAATGTACAAGAAAAGCAGCGGAGTGAGTTTCCACAAGTTCCCGGAAGACTCTGAAAAACACAGAAGGTGGATAATATCCGTGGATCGAAAAGAATGGTCGCCTCGCGCGAACGACCGTTTGTGCGGCAAACACTTTCTTGAATGCAAGTGCGACTTCCATTTCAATCTCCGTCCCGAGGCTTGCTTATGTGCTGGGAAACCGTTGTCTGATCGAGACCACCCGGATTTTGTTCCCATGGTGTTCGCGCACCAAGCAACGGCCAAGCGCTCGTCGGAGGCTCGCTACGCCCGTGCTACCCAGCAGAAGGAGATCGGCGACAGAACGGCAGTGTTGTAGGCGTTGCCGAAAAAAAGTAACGAAATACGTTACTCGTTACTTGCAAATAAAAGGTACCCGTTACTGAGCTACGTTACTTAAAAATAAAAGGAACGCGTTAGCGCTACCGATAAAAAGTAACGCACGTTACTTCTACGTTAATTTTTTAAATTATGATTTAACACATTTTACGGTTTTGACGATACAGGTCATATATCAAGAAACATTATGTTCATGCAGAAACTCAACATAATTACTTGATATCTTTTTACGGTTTCGAAAAACATGGCTTGACGCCTAAAACACGGAAAATATTGAAGTGTAATTTCTTTAAGACTTGGGAAGTAGTAACGAGTAACGTAACTACGTTACTTGAAATAGTAACGTAAGTACATTACCCGTTACAGTGTCGAAAACGTAACGAGTAGGTTATTACGTTACTGAAAAAAGTAACGCGTTACCAACAACGCCGTTACTTTGTAACGTGTTACCGCCAAGACTGCAGAACGGACAAAGCGTTACTGCTTGTCATGCCTTGTGGTCATGAGGGTAGGAAAAATATCACACCCTGACGTGAAGACGCTGTGTGTATTCAATCAAATAATGAATACACACACTTCCGCAGACCCACAGTCTGCTGATCCCGCCGGCAGTGCGGAAACCGACTCGAAGTAATCGTAGGCCTCGAGA
Source organism: Ixodes persulcatus (assembly GCA_013358835.2). NCBI lineage: Eukaryota > Metazoa > Arthropoda > Arachnida > Ixodida > Ixodidae > Ixodes > Ixodes persulcatus. The sequence continues at coordinate 1,326,278 of JABSTQ010009916.1, forward strand.
GACTTGTACGCCTGCACCGTGTCGGTGCAGGCGTACAAGTCTCTCGAGGTGCAGGCGTACAATAAACGACGACGTGAGCCGTCTACTTTGGTGGCATCAACTTTACGTCGGAAGTCCAGCAGGCCTTGTTTGCGGCGTACGGATCCTCGGAGGCAACGCCGTCCGCGCACAGTTTGTTTCGATACCGCTGCCGTTCAGGCTCGGACAGCGAGCTCAAATAGTCGGGCATAGCATACGACATGCATTGCCAGGAAATACGACGCACAAATAAAGATACAAGCGTCCCTACAACGTCAACAACGAGCGCACGCCATAGAACGCAATGGCGAAAACACGGAGAGCCGGGCTGCTTTTGCCCACATAGCTACCGCGCATGCGCGGCCTTCCGGCCGTGTTGGTAAACAGAGTCGCTCCGCGTGTCGGTCTATATTTTTTATAAAAATCAACGCAACCGATTAATCGATTAATTAATCGATTAAAGGGTGGCGATTAATTGGGTAAAAATTTTAATCGACGCCCAGCCCTAGTTTATACAGCCTAGAACTTAGTCTGCTTCAAAGGGCGGCTTGTCTCCCAGCTGTAGATGGGACATTTAGCCAGTGCAGTACACATCGCGACACTGTTAGCGCGAACACGACATCCGCGCATTCTCGCATATTACTTCTAAATAGTATTAGTTAGCACGAACTTTTATCGCTCACATTATAGAACTATATGAGCTCTTTCCGTAGCAATAATAATTTGGATAAAATCCCTTGGTTTCGAAGAGAAAAACTCTAAAAACCGGCGATCGCTTGTTCGCGCTAACAGTGTCGCGCTCTGTACATTCGCTAGCCTGGGGTCTCTAACGTGCACCACACGGTAGTATTACACGACCGCACGCTGGTAGAATGCTTATCCAGATCGAAACGGGCAGCGGTGGGGACTGAACCCAAGATCCCAGGGTTCTGCAGCGCGAGCTTTCACTCCACGTGCTCCGAGCTGGTGTGCGCAAGCCCACTTGGCCACCGATCCCCGCGCTTCGGCTATGCGGGGCAGAATTAACGCGGATGTAGGCTTCAGGGGGGGGGGGGGGGGCAAAGTATGGGCATGCCCAACTTGGGCTGCCCATAGGTAGCCCAAGTTGGGTATTCCTTCATGCGAAAGCATCAAGGTACTTCGTACCTTGATGCGTACAAGTTGGGCATTCCTTGACGCGTACTGCATTCGTAGATGCGTACTTTGGCTGTTTTTAAATCTTATATCGCACCGTCACCAAGCCTCTCGTAAAAGTTGGGGCCGTCAGTTTCACGAGTGCGCTGTACGGCGAACTGAAGCTTAGGGGTGTCGTATATGGGACAAGGGGAGGGCTACACCCGTTTTTTGAGAGTGCATGTGCGGGATACCTCCGTGGTTTCCACCTAGGCAATGCGGGGGCAGACTTAGCGAAAATAGGGGCACAGCGTGGGCAGCCCCTATTGGGCTGCTCATGAAAAACATACCGTGGGACTCTCCTCGACCGCGAGTGGGCAAGTTGCGATGATGTGAGTGTTTTATGACCTACATGACGTCACGCCAGCTGCCATTGTGGTTTACTGGCTACTGAGCATGTATTTTTGCAGCGCAAGCTGTGCACTATGGCATATCTTTTCTTTGTTTTGTGCAACTGAGAAGAAGTAGAATGAACACCGGCATGGTGCAAGTACATTACGTGTCAGCCATATATAACACAAAATCGGCAGAACCATCGTCTTCTTTCATCTTGAGCTACGCGACGCCGTAGAATCAAAGAGCTCAGTTAAATAGATTCACGGTTGTGATGGGATTATCATCAACGTCCGCCTTGATTGACGCACGTACCGAATATGAAAAACATTCTATTTCTACACAGATAGATTCTTGAATGTAATGTGGCTTGAGCTCTCACGCTGAGATACGTCACAACGCATGCTTTATTTTTTCAAACAAAAGATGGACTAGAAAAAGACAGATATGTGAAGCGGCCGATAGAAGCAAAGGCCGCCAAACCAGCACTGTAAGTTAAGTCCCTGTATAAAATTTGCGGTTAGCGTTTCTTCAAGGAGCCATGAAACGATTTTTCTTCTTTCGGTTTCCAATACTGAGAGATTTATCCCTGGAAACGTTCAAAATCAACTTGGAAGAATAATATTACTGCTAAAGAAACATTACTTTAAAATTATTTATCGTTGAGGGAATCACTGGGGAAAGGCGTGCTTTAAAAAAGGCGGGTATAAAAGGCGGAAGAGCAACCGAGAGAAGCTGTGATTTGTGTATACACAAATCACAGGTTTTTTCGGTTGCTCTTGCACAAGCGTATCACACAAATACGCAAACATGAACGCACGCTATAGCGTGCGTTCATGTTTGCGTATTTGTGTGATACGCTTGGGTATTTGATCTATGTATATGATGGGTTCAGCCAACGTTACTATACTTAGTCTCACCTTAAGTCAACCAGCAGCTGACGCCCTGAGGTGACGGTGAACGAATCCGAAATAGAAAATGCGCAGTAACCTGGCTTTTGACGAAGCTTGATAGGGTCCGTTAGCTCATAGCATCAGCTGCGTCTGGACTTAAGCTAAGACGAAGTATAGATTAGCTTAGTTGTGGAACTACCGCGGACGGGGGTACCCCCCTTCACCCTCCCCCTCCCCCCCCCCCCTCCCTGTGAGCTCCAAGGGTCGACCGGAGCGATGGCCGTCTGATCAGGCCCCACGCTAGAGCGCCAGATAATCTGGGTGTTTTAGCCAACGCCCGACCAGTCCTCACCTCGTCCGACGCAAAGGAGATTACAGAACGCCAAGTATCCAGGGATTTCTGTCTCACATTTGGGCGAGGTGGATGAACCACAAAGCGCCTTGACCTTTCTCGGTTTCATAGCCGAACGTCATCCGGCTATTGGCCTCGAGACCCAAATGGAAATTGGGGAAAGCCTGTTCTTGTTTACCCATGGTTCTCTATGAGGCACGTGGTGATTCCATCAGTTCACATTGTGGGTGGAGACAAAGGATCCACACTTACGGCACAAGGCACGGGCCAGGGTACAGAGCACGAGTTCACGGCAGTTGATTCCACTGCACGAGCGCTGCATTGGCGCCTCCCATGGCCTCGGCCTCGCGTGCGTAGCATTCGTTTTGCTCCAAGCAAGTGTAAAATCAAGCGTAATTCTGCTTTTCACCTCATGAGCCGTGCCGATCGAATGAACCTTGAGGCGAATATAGCCGCCCTAGTTTTGCCCTATTCCAGACCGTGCCATCCTCGTGGGGATCGCGGTCGCCTGGTGGCCAGGAACACCACGATTGTAATATTTATGTTCAATACTTGTCGTTTCCCGAGGGTGGGGAGGCAACAAATCGAGATATGCCATTCCGATACTTAAATAATATTGACACTGTGCGTTGTCAAATAGCAGGGCAAATAGCAAGTGAATACAGTTTATTGAAAAAAATATGCTGAGAGTCATTGGGAAGTTTCATATAGTCGCTAGCCTGCGAAAGAAAGCCATTGCCTCTGCAGCCGATTTTTTTTTTTTAACGTGTCGTGGTGTGGGTCGGCTCGTCTTAATCGCAACAAATATACAACGTTGCGATGAAGAAAGTCTCCTTCTTGATGAGATCAACTGACCACCACGGTGTTTGGGACAACAACAAAGACGAGGGGAAAAAAACTCGCAATATATCAGTCGCGAGTGAATTTGAAGAGTCGAAGTGACCAGCACAGTATCATGCGTAATTATCGGATCTTCTCGGTAGAGTACTTGTTGGTAGGTTGGCGTTGCCCACTTCGATGTCCTTAGATAATTTCGCGGAGACCAAGAGGGAAATACTTTGTACCACCGGTGAATTAATAATGTAATCGCGAATAAATTTTCAAACTCTTTACTCGGTTCATTCATGACCTTCAAAGACTCAGGCACCAAGAAAAGGTAAAAGTAGGCCTGCTTTATTATTTCTGATGCCTTTATTCATTTAGGTCCCAAAGTTTCACGGGGAATCACTTAAGATGTGTGTTAATAAAACTGTTTAGAAATATTATGTAAACGTGTTTCAATTGAATAATTCTTCTCAAATCAAGTTTCTGTGGGCGTCCCAACACAGAGTTTCACTTGAGATATTAAAAGTACAAATTTTAAAATAAAAATAGGACGTTTATTTTTTTATATAATATGCGTGGAGATCAATGAACGCAATGGAATACTCAGATTATTAGTCGATCGAATGGTTGGGGAAAAATGTTATTTTTTAATCAAAAGCTAGGTTCATTTAAAATAATTGAATGAGAGCTATGGCTTCTGTGAGAAGACAAAAAAAAAAACAGCTCCGTAGAATTTCTGATTCAACAAACCACAGTAGCGAAATCACGAAAGCCTTGGACTCTACTTCCGGCTGTGCTAAATTTCTGCGCACGTGAAACGATACACCTTTTCGCAAAAAACAACAGAAGTGTTCCCAAAAAGCCGAAACAGGCTTTCGTTGACGATATAGAAGCTTCTCAGCCTGCTTACATAGCAGACGACGCCGCATATCCAAAATTGTGTACGGTTACGATTTCGACCGCACGGTGGCTACACGGTTCGGTCTCGAGGCCAATGGCACTGCTTTTCTTCTGACGCTAAAAGAGTGCACGCGGTAAGGGCAGAGAGTGGGGCGATGAGCGAGGGAGCGCCGTGTCACCCATGACGTGTTGACACGCAGCACCTGCGAGCCGTTTGTCCTTGGTTAAGGCGTCCGGCCAACTTCATAATCACTGACAGTCTAAGAACGGCCGGACAGCTCCTGAGTCAGCGTCGTTTAACTTCAAGAACTCGTCTAGTCATAGCCTCCTCGATACTCGCAAAGCCTGGCAGTTCGACGACGGAGGCATAGAGTGCCCGGTCGCAGATTTGGAGCGCGAGGATCTAATAGCACAGAGCATCAAAGAGCCATTTCTCGGGGAACCTGGACGTGAGCGCACAGCTTTTGCAGTTGCGAGGACCCGAAACACACTTGTTCGCTCAAGAGAAGTGAGTTTCGGCGTCTCGCCGCAGCGGGGCGCCAGTCACGTGGCTCTCCTGGTGGCTCTTCTGGATATCAAGGGTGCCTATGACAATGTGAACCAAAAAACTCTGTGGGACATAGTGGAGAGCTTAAACCTAGATGAAGGACTAACAGCAATATTAAGGAACATTTACAAAGATAATAAGGTGATTATAACATGGGAAGGAAAGGCAACGGGGAAAATAGAGATAGGACGAGGCCTTAGGCAGGGGTGCCCGTTATCGCCTTTGCTGTTTATGTTGTATCTGAGAGGATTGGAGGATAGACTAGAGAAGAGTGGGCTTGGATTTGACCTTTCGTACAGTAAGCTAGGCCAAACCATTCAGCAATCCTTACCGGGACTGATATATGCGGATGATATCGTACTAATGGCTAACAACAGGATAGATTTGCAGGAATTAATGAGCATCTGTGGTAGGGAAAGAGAGGAATTAGGTTTAGAATTCAGTAGTGAAAAATCAGCAGTCATGATTTTTAACAATGATGATGTTGAGAGACTGAAGATACAGAATATTACAGTTGAGAGAGCTAGTAAATACAAGTATCTAGGAGTATGGATATGTGGTGGTGCAGAGTATCTCAGTGAGCATGAAAAGTATATAATAGGTAAGGGAAACAGAAATGCGGCTGTAATGAAAAATAGAGCACTTTGGAATTACAACAGGTATGAGGTGGTGAGAGAGATTTGGAAAGGGGTCATGGTGCCTGGCTTGACTTTTGGAAACGCAGTGCTATGCATGAAATCCAAAGTGCATGCAAGACTAGAAATAAAACAGCGTGGAGTAGGTAGGCTGGCTTTGGGGGCACATTGCAAAACACCAAACCAGGGAGTACAAGGAGACATGGGATGGGCGTCATTTGAGGGCAGGGAAGCAGTGAGCAAGATAGAATTTGAGGATCGGTTGAGGCAAATGGGTGGGGAGCAATGGGCACGAAAGGTTTTCAGCTATTTATACATGAGGAGTATAGACACAAAATGGAGACAGCGCACTAGGAAATTAAGAGGAAAGTTTTTAGGCTATAGTGGGGTTACGGAAGAGCAGGTCTCTGTTAAGAAGAAAGTTAAGGCCACAGAAAGAGATCGGTGGCTAGAGGGAATGCAGACAAAGAAGGCTCTGGAAGGCTATATATTAAACAAAACAGTTATTGCCAAAGAAAGCATTTATGACAATTCTAGGGGAAGCTCATTGTTGTTTGAGGCAAGGACAGGTGTTTTGCGAACCAGAACATACAGAGCGAAGTACCAGGAAATGGACACAGTGTGCGCTACTTGTGACAGGAGGACGAGACGGCTGAGCACTTGATACTCTACTGTAAAGGGCTTCACCCTATGCATACCGAAGACAACATAGATTTAATAAGGTCATTGGGTTTTAGAGACAGCGAAGGAAAAGTGGATTTCAAGACAGTAGAGATTACCAAGCAAAGATTAAGTGAATGGTGGCAGAAAGCGAGAGAAAACTAGGCATTTTCTTATTAACTGATGGCAAGGGGTATTTATAGCCTCACTTTCTTTTCAGTACGGAGTGAATATAGTTTTCACATTTAAATATTCTAAGCTTAAAGGGTAAGACAAAATGGCTAGGTGGCGTAAGCTACCGCCCGATCCAAAGGGCTCAGCCGTATTCATCCATCCATCCATCCATCCATCCTCTGATCCTTTGTGTGCCGCTCCTCCTTTTTCATTTTGGCGGCCGCTCCTCGTGGCGATCTGCCAGGCTTTGTCAGTATATAGCAGGCTATGGTCCAGTGAAATGAGCGCGCAGGTACGCGCAGCCAACGCACGGCGACAGGCAGCGAGCGCGCCATCGAGGCTTCCGAAAGAGACGTCCCTCTCGCCTCGTCTGTGACAACGCGATGCCCACGATGAACGCTCACGAAACCTTGGTTGACTTCGGTAAGAACGCAATTTCGCATTAAAAAAACCAAAGAGAACCGCACCAGACAGGCCGCGTGGCCTTAAGGTCCTTCAACTGGCTTCGCAGCGGGGGAAACCGAGCTAAACACATCAGCAGCTCTCTACCCGCCCGCCCACGCACGACGAAGGCACAGCTATGCGGCTCAGAATAAACAACAACCGAGGGAACAACCAGAACCAATCGCTCGAGGGCTTTCCATCGACGAAGTACGTCGTGAGGCAATCAACCGCGCTTTATTCAACGCTTCCAACCCCAACCCTCACAACGCTTCCAACCGCGCTTTACCAGTCCGACAACTCATAACACCGATTCCAATCCGCGAAAACGACATAGAGAGGTTGCCAGAGACGCCCGGCGCCGCTCTACAACGAACGTATGCGTACTTATAATAACACGAGGCGCGGCAGAGGCGCCGCGAAAATGCTGACGCCCCGCCAAACAAGAGCGATTGTGATAAGGGGTACGATTTGACTCTGCTTCGCATATCAGAGGGAAGGACGTCGAGGCGTTCAATCAGACGGCGCGCCTCGGAAGGATGGCGAATGATAGTCGGGGGTCATCGGAGTCTCCGGCCGAGCAACAAAAGCGGGTCGAAAATGGCGTTTGCTTCGCTTTACAAAATTGGAGACAGAATGCTCCACCGCTTGCGTGTCGTCCCCTGAGAGAGGCGTGAAATTCCTACTTTCCCCGGCTGTGTTGAAAACGATGTGCTGGCAAGGAAATGATCTGAGCTCTTGAAAGTTGACATTCTAATAATGAGAACCTCGTTTGGCTGGAGCGCCAGGTTGTTAAACAGAAATTTCCAACTGATTTCATAGCACCTAAAGACGCCCGTTATTTACTCGTTTGAAACTCAAGTATGATATATATATATATATATATATATATACACATACATATCCGCGTTGATTTGTTTTCTTGTTCTTATTATTTTTTGTTTTCTTATGAGAAAATTTAGGACTATCTTAAATCTTTGTATTTAATGAAACGCTTCTGTATAATTAAAGCTGCTACAATTCCGGCCTTTCGACAACACCGACCCATTCGAGTCTACCGCTTGCATAAAATTATTTCTTTAGCTTTGCTCTTTCACATTGAAATAATAACGTAATTAGAATAAAGGCAAATTCGCCACGAAGCCTGGCATATTTAGTGCCGCTCGTGTAAAGCAAACTAGTGGCACGCTCGCGGAGGTTTTATTCTATAGCATTAATAAAGATTCCGATTATTCAAGTTACGCCTTAACCTCGCTTACCATTTTACAGTTTCTCGCGTATTGAACACAAGAATAGTAAATTACCTAATGTGAAAAACTTGCTAAGAGTCAAAACTCACCAGGTAAAGCGCTGCATGTTTAACTAAACAAAGCAAAAATATTGCCCGATACCACTATAATGATGCTTTTCTTTATTTATTATTTTGCGGTTACTTTTTTAAACTATTTTATACGTTTTTCTGTGTAAGTTCTTCGTTTTTATGCACATTTTGTTTTCCTTCTACATTCTAAATTGTAACACTGGCGAAAAAACAATTCCACATTTGCAAATCCAAAGCCCAGTTTTAATATTTCTTCTTTGCTCAATGCTTGCCAATACTCTCTTTCTCTTTAAAAAAAAAAAAAAACTGGTTTAGGTGCCGTGTTTCACGTTTTTTTACCTACAAGCACGTTTCAAATATAGCACCCACCTTTAGTTTTCGACTTTCAACTTTAAACAATGAAAACTTCATTGTACTTTCTTAAAGCACTCAAAGGGCAGGTC